>CM057455.1:1315769375-1317253750 GCA_016271365.2 Neoceratodus forsteri | reverse complement strand
ATTTAGCAGGTCCTTCTGAAGTTGCAGGCAGAGGTGGCCATCCTGATACTGATTGCCCCCCTCTGTCCTTGCCAAATATGGTTTCCACCTCCACAGCATGTGGCAGTGGACCCACTACTTTAGTTGCCCCTGTGCAGGGGTCTACTGTCTCAGGACAGGCGGGCCCTGGACCTCCCAGTCCTCAAGCATAATGCTGCAAATTTGACACCCAGATTTACCCTTGCTCCACAAAGATTTACTGATGCTCCCCATAATATTAGAGCTATTAGGATGTATTCAACGTTTGTTACTATTCCATATTTCTCATGTTCTGACGCGTACTGATCCCTGCCTGACTAATTTCATCTTATTTCTATTTTTTCTCTCCTTGTAGCCACTGACCTGCCCTGTCTCCAGCCACTGTTCCACTTCCCCAGACGACCACGGAGGCACATCTCCCAGGCCAGCTAGCATATGCAGCTGTACCCATGAAAGGGACCCCCTCCTCGGACCTCGCGCCAGGCCAGGAACTAATACTGGCCCTGGTTCTGCGCCAGTGAGCCCCGCCGGGCTCGGGAAGCTGCCGTGGACAGTGCTGGAATTTTTTCTCCTGATTAATCCCCAGGAGTACAGACTTGCAATGACGTCTGAGCACTGATGTGCTGACGTCCATTGCACTCCACCTTCCATTGCACCGACTTTAGCAGTGCCTCCGGGCATCCCCAGGGTCCGCTGCAGAGCGGTGCAGACCCACATCCTTCCCCAGGATAGGAGAGCAGTCCTCCGGACGCTCAATCAAATCATCCCTTGCCGACCCCTGACAACCTGGGCTCGCGTCCAAACCCAGGTTGTCCATGTGACGCAAGGTGATTGCCTGACTCATTTCAGTTGTTACTCTGACATTTATTCCTGCTCCTGAATCTACTAATTATTTTTCTTATTTTGTCTGTTCAGTTTGCTCTTATGCCTTGTCTTTGGTTATTGATGTTTCTGCCTATATCAAACATGATGTACTATTCTTACTGTTTTCTGTTTCCTGCTTATTTGTTGATCCCTGCTTGACATTAATTTCTCATATCCACGTTGTTTAATTATTTTACTGTATTTGTTTGTAAACCCTGCTGTTTTGCCTTTTCCTCATGACTTTGTAATCTCCTGGGCCGTGCATGAAAATGGGCATTTTGCTGTCTAGCGTACTTACCTGGTCAACAAAAAATAACTAAATAAATAAAATACATTTCTGGACATACAAACTGTTAAAAATGTAAACTATCTTGATAGAAACAGTATTTAAGTCTAAGCATACAGTGTCCACAACTCATTAGTCCTTGAAAATTTGCTATGGGTTCTGGCCATTTGCTCTGCATTTTTAAGGCCAGTGCTACGTGGTTTAATACAGATGTTTAGAGGGTTGCTAAAGGAATCAGCACCTGCCCTATTCGCTCTGGAGTCCCCCAGGGCTCTATTCTTGGACCTCTTCTCTTCTCTTCTCTTCTCTTCTCTTCTCCCTCTTCCTCAACTCACTACCCAGTAAATGCGCGGGTAAGATCCTGCTATATGCTGACGATGCTGTACTCATTGCCTCTGATAGTAACCCTTCGTTGCTTCAGAGTTCTCTCCAACTTGCTTTTGATTCCGCTGAAACCTGGTTCTCTGAGCATCGACTCGTAATCAACCTAAAGAAAATGAAAACAATGCTCTTCTCCCACCCCCAAAGCAAGTTCAGCAAATTTCCCCTCACTGTCCACTCCACCCTCAAAATCCCCATCGAACCTGTGCAGTCCTATAAATATCTGGGAATTATCTTTGACCCTGCCCTCTCCTTCCATGACCATATCTCCACCTTGAACTCTGCCGCCAACTTGCGGCTGGGCATTCTCTACCGGCACAAAAAATGCCTCCCTTTGGATGCCCTACGCCTGGCTGTCACCTCTTCTGTCATATCTGTCATCGACTATGGCCTCCCGGTCTATGGGTCAGCAGATCAGTCAGCCCTCAACAAGGTTCGCCTTACACTTAACAAGGCCTGCAGACTTATCACCAGTGCACCAGACTTACACACACATGTCTGCTGTACACCTTGGCAACCCTACTCAACCTGGATGAGCGGCTCATGTATCAAACCTGCCAGCTCACCTTTAAAGCCCTGCATGGCCTATCTCCCACTGGCCTATCTGGCTCTATTCGCCGAACTACGCCGACTGTGAACACCCGCAGCGCATCCAAAACAACTCTGGTCATACCAAGAGCTAGGACTTCACAAGGCCAAAGGGCATTCCCCTACAGAGCACCTACCTGGTATAACTCCCTCCCTACCAGTATCTCACTCCCCACATTAGCAAGCTTTAAACTCAGCCTCAGAAACCACCTGTTCATCTCACATGAGTGCTGCTGCGCTAAATAAAAAAAAAATAAAAAAACCTCTGACAACGCCTCTCTGAGCTGCACCCCCCTTCCTACCTACCTCCTCCCATTACCACCCTCCTTCCTCTTCTTTCTGCTCCCCAGCCCTTCTCCTCTTACCCCTCCTCTCCTACTCTCACCCCACAACTCTAACTTTTAACTTATTTACTATCATATGTATTGGAGTCTACTGTAACCCTGAATGGTATCTTTCTTGAATCTGTATTAACTGTTGTTTCTTGTGCTGCTGTCTGCTGTCCTCTATGTGACGAGGTACCTTTGTAAATGAGCCCCTGGCTCAAAGGTTATTAAACTGATGTTTAAATAAATAAATAAATAAATCTGTACAGTAGGGCAGCTAGTGAAGAAAAGTACCAGTATCTTGTGCTTCTGATGCACCTAGTGGCATAAAATGTGCTTTGCAGTGATTGAAAAGATTGAATGAGTTGTTTAGGAGCCCATACATGGCAGTTTCCTCAAACTAGAAAAGAATGCGTTTATTCTTAGAAAGAACAACCACTAGTATCTTCTGACCAGTTCCAGAAATAATCTTACATATTTTTATAATGCTTAAAGCTACATTTTGAAAGTTGTAATACATGACCAGTTAATATAGTTCTTCTGTGTTGTTACATGCATATAAGTAAGGATCAACTCACGACAAACTGTGGGTTACTGGGAAATTAATCCACGTTTTTGGGGGGGTTGCATGAGGCCACAGGCCAAGTGCTGACAACCACCCCAGGCATGGAGTAATTCCAGACATAACCCATTGCCTGGAGTGGGTTAATGCACTTATAACATGGGGATGAAAAATGCGTGGTGGACACCATGAAACACACAGATATGTGGCTGCCACATGCGGAGTTGGTTAGGTGCATTTCATTTCGAGGAACAAGTTGGCTGCGGAGACGCGCGCACACACACACACACACACACACACGCTGCGCTACCCTTCCCAATGAATAACGATCACTGTGACCAGATTTCACTTCTATGGCCATGAGGCTGCTTTCCGATACCTGCTGAGTACAGGGACTCATTTCAGTTCTGTAGCAGTTTTCACAACACATTGGGCGGAGTAGCCTGGCAGCTGTTACAAAACATTTATCAGTTGTGTGCCGAGGACGAGCTGCTGAGGCTGCTGTACCATACCCATAACTGCTATAGTAAAACACCCGGTAAGTCCCTGCTTTACACAGTGTGTAAGTTTCTGATGTATTCACTTACAGAACTACGACTGTTCACATGGACAGATTTCAGTCCTGTTGCTGTGGTAAGACACTCTGGGCTGGATATTCAGAAGGGTTGCGCCATGCGCAAGTCCGAAATTGCACCATTCTGCCATATTCGGCAGGAGGCAGTTGCGCCCCCCCAAGTCATGCTGAGCAACAGCACAATGTTAATGAAGGCATGCTCAACCGGAGGGGGAGGAACCATGCATAAACTGCACAGCCCGATATTCAACCGGGCTGTGCAGAGTTGTGCAGGCGCAACCCCAGCCTCGCGCCTGCACAACTTTGAGCAAAAAAGGAGAAAGTTGAGGCCACCCAGGTAGGCTGCCGCATTGCAGGCGCAACGCAGCAGCTGCCACCTGTGGGTGGCCCTCCACTTAACCTGTGCCCCGCCCAGCCCAATCGTGGGCATAATTAATCCTCCCCGACGGCTCGATCAGGGCAAACCTGCGTAATCCTTCAACTCCACTAGCCCAATCGCTGGCAGAAAGTTCCCCCCCAAGAACACATCTCTAGTGGTCAGTGATCGACGGTCATCGCGGGCATTAGAGTGCACTCCCCGGTCCAAGTACCCTGGTGATCTAGTGGTCTTCACCCCTCATTTTCACGGAGCCTCCACCACCTCAGCCTCCCTCCCCCGTCAGCTGGTAGCACCCGCCGAGCTGACTGCCCAGAGCATGCCCACAGCTCAGAGCAAGAGCCAATGGCGAGTCTCATGCAGACAGTAATCCAGATGTGAATGAATTCACATCTGGACTGCTCTTATACGGTATGGGCTGCTGTGCCGCCTTTGGCTCTTGCTCTGAACCAATGGGCATGCAGCCCTACCGAGCAGTCAGTCAGCGGGCAGCAGGCGGAGTGCTGTCGCCTGCCAGCTGACGGGGTGTGTGGGTGGTGGGGCTCGTGGGTGGGTGGGGGGGCCACCATCACCAGGGTATTTGGACTCTGGGGTGGACTCTAATGTTCGCGATCGGGCTTCGCAGTCCACTGACCACCAGGGATATTGTTCTTTGGGGTTGAATTCTGTTCTGCCCGAGATCGGCCAGTGGGGGATTACTACGGGTTTGCCCGCGATCGGGCCAGTCGGGGAGGGGGATTACTATGGGTTTGCCCCGCGATCGGGCCAGTCGGGGAGGGGTTTATTACAGGTTTGCCCCGCAATCGGGCAGTCGGGGAAGGGGATTACTACGGGTTTGCCCTGCCACGGGCCAGTCGGGGAGGGGATTACTACGGGTTTGCCCGCGATCGGGCCAGTCAGTTTGGGGATTTACTTCATGCCTGCGATCGGGCTACAGGGGGCGTCAGTCCCCGACGGATGCTGCCTGGCAGGGCGCCAGGCGCTAGTCGTCGGGGATTGGCGCACCTGCATGCTAATGGCATGCAAATGGGGTCATAAGTAGATGCAAATGGCCCTCCCTGTGCCTTGCATGAATTATGGCCCCATTTGCATGTCACCTTTTGAATATCGGGAATTTGTGCACGGCGCAATGGAACTTGCGCCACTGCATCTTGAATGCTCCACTCTGACCACTTGCGGTGGCGCAAGTTCCACTGCGCCATGCACAGTGGCTGGGGCCAGGGGGTGATGTTCAAAGGAGTTGCTCAATAGCGCAACTCCGTTGAATGTCGCCCCGGCCGCATCCCAGCGCAACTTATTTGAGCAGCGCAAGGGCTTGTGCCACAGAATGGCGCAGTTTGAATATCCAGCCCTCTGTATTTCCCTGCATTACACAATGTGTGAGTTTCTGATGTTTTGACTTACAAAACTCTGATGGTGCACAGGGACACATTTCACTCCCATACCAGGTTTCACAAAACATTGACCATTGTAGCCTGGCAGCTGTTACAAAACATTTATCAGCTGAATCCTGAGGACGAGTTGTTGAGGCTGCTTTATCATACCTGTAACTGCTGTGGTAAGACACCGGTAATTCCCTGTTCTACACAATGTGTGAGTTTCTGATGTTTGACTTGCAGAACTCCGATGGGGACGTGCAGCATCTCGCTTCCTCACGTGCCTTCAGGGAGCAACCATGGATTAATTGAGAATGAATCCATGGTCAGGTGACGCATCTTGGCGAACTGCAGGGGAACATTTTTCATCCCCATGTTATACTTGTTAATATAATATGTTAAAAATGGCAGGACTTTAAAAGTGCAGTGAACCATTTTAGGTTTTTTATATTAATATGCAACATTTTAGTTTTTTTATATTGATATATGGTAATTGCAGATTTACCAAGGATATATCTATTTTGCTGACTCGAAGCTTTCATTAAAAAAATAAAAAGTCTCTAGTGCTAATGGTTCCACAGTTACCGAATTTTTTTTTTTGAATAATCTGTTCAGTAAAAAAAAATTTCTTTTACACACAATACACATATAACATACAGCAACAGACAACTACAAGGACAAACAAACTAATGAATAGATGCAATCAAGTGTGTGTTCCATTACAAACCATTATAGACATACAAGCACTAGTAATTACCTAAACAGAAAAAGGGAGTCCTACTTCAACCCATGCAAATTAATAATAACATTAAAAAATAATAGATAAGTAAGTGACAATGCCCTTCAATTTATATTGACATTTGTATTAATGTTTATATATTCAGCCCTGTGCGGAGCATCAAATTCTCAGAGACACTTAAGGATGTCAGGAAGGGTGTCCAGTCTCTCAGGAAGCCTCCTCCCTATCTCTGACTAACAGTGTCAGCCTTTCTAGTGCCAGGGAGCGTAGGATCATCCTCAGCCACTCAGCCAACGTAGGCCTATTCCCCGAAACCCAGGTATTCTGGATGCAGTGCCGGGCCAGTACAAACAGGACTTACTCACGCTCCAGTGTTGGCCTATGCTGACCCCACACAACCTTATGTCCTGCACACTGATGCTAGCTTGCAAGGGTTGGGGACATCCACCTAGGTAATGGTAGCCACTCCTCCTCACCTTCCACTGCCTCGACCCCAAATAGACATATCAGGAGGTCTCGGGGAAGTTGCCCTCCATTCATCTTATTTACCTCTTGGACTACCTCCCCCTAAAACCTAGCTAGGACTGGGCACGACCAGGAGCAGTGGAAATAGGTACCCATCCCCCTGTTACACCTCCGGCACAGTGGGGATACCGCAGGATGTGCCCTGTGAACCTCCACCGGGGGCCAGTATATTTTATGCAGAAACTTATAAAAGGCCTCCTTAAACGTATTACACACCATGATCTCCTCGGGCATACCTAAAGCTAGTTTCCAGTTCCCCTCCGATATTTGCTACCCTAGATCCCTCTCCCATATGGCCTTTGTGGCCCCAGTTAAATCTGGCAGGTTTTGCTTGCCTTGTTTCTCTACCTTCCCTATGAATCCTTTCGGGTCCTTCTTAGCTTGATATACCATCTGCTTCACCATATTCGGATGCATCCCTCTCCTGTCTCCCATTCCCATGTTTCCCACAAACGCTTTCACTTGCAGATATCTAAATAATTGGGATGTCCCTAACCTCATATCTCGCCTAACCCTATCAAACGTGTTAAGCTCTCCTTTCTCTAATAAGACACCCACACAGACGACTCCTCCCCTTTCCCATTCTAGGAATCCCCCATCCTCCATCCCAGGCAGAAAAAAAGGGTTCTTCACTATTGGTAATAATACAGTCTCCCTCTGTGCCAATCCTTTCCCGCCGCCAAAGATGATCCCATGCCTCCAGTGTTTCCCTAGAGGGTTACCATTCCCTAACTCCCTGTAGGCCCGGAGTCCCTTGTTGTGGAGGTAGGCCATGAGTCTCCTTGGGGTCCTCCACTGTTCCAGCTGTACCCAACTTGACACTACCGACGTATGAACCCAATCGGCTATCCCTCTGAGCTGCACCGCCCTGTAGTATATACCCAAGTCCGGAAAGTTAAGCCCCCCTTTAGTCCTATCTGCTTTGAGCCATTTCAAGCTAATTCTGGGCTTCTTGCCCTGCCAGATAAAGTCCGAGAACCCCTTCTCTATTCTTTTCACATCCCCCATCGTTAACCTCACCTGCAACATTTGCATAGGGTACAGGATACGGGCAAGGATGTTCATTTTTATCAGGTTAATCTTCCCTATCCATGAAACAGGGAGTTGCATCCATCTTTTGAGGTCTGCAAGGATCGACAAAATCATAGGGTGGTAATTTAGCTTGTATAACTCTTCCCATCTCCAGCCTCTCCTAACCCCTAAATATTTAAAATCCATCTGGACCACCTTAAATCCCAGTCGCTGTACCTCTGGGCCAACATCCGGGAATCCCATGATTTCAGATTTCCTAACATTAATCTTATATCTTGAGAAACCTGCAAACCTCTCGATGATGGCCATCAAGTGCCCCATGGACCTGTGCAGGTCTCCCATGAACAGTAGCATATCGTCCACGTATAATGCCACCTTATGTTCTCCCCCCCCCCCCCGATTCCCACCACTCCCTTATGTTGGCGTATCGCCGTCGCCAGAGGTTTGATCGCCAGGGCAAACAAGAGGGAAGACAGCAGGCACCCCTATTTCGTACCTCTCCCCAACCCAAACTTGTCCGACAAGCACCCGTTTACTATGACACCTGCATTCGGCCTAAGGTACATAGCCCTAATCCAGCCTATGAAAGAGTCACCCAAACCAAACTGGGCCATCACTTCAAATAGGTAGTCCCATTCCACCCTATCAAATGCTTTTTCAGCGTCCAGGGAGATCACCCCCATTTTCTCTCAGGTTCGGCCTGCCCTCCATATGACATTAAGTAATCTTCGCACATTATGATAAGATCAGCTCCGGGAGAATATTCTCCAGTCTGGTAGCCAAGACCTTGGCCAGAATTTTTAAGTCCACGTTAAGCAGAGAAATGGGGTGATAAGCTGTGCAGTCCAGCTCATCTTGTCCTGCCTTATGTATTAAACAGATGTCCGCGTCGTAGCATGAGTCAGGTAATGCCGGAATCTCCCCCCCCTCCCAAACACCCTACTCAATATTCTGGCCAACTGTCCCCCCAAGATTCTATACTACTCGACGGGGAACCCATCTGGACCACTGGCCTTGCCTTGCTGCAGCTTCTGGATAGCCCTTAGAATTTCTGCTCTGGAAATAGGTTGTCCCAGCAGCTCCCTCTGCTCCTCCGTAGCTCTCTGTAGGGTCACTCCATCCAAAAATTCCCGTATACAGTCCTCCTTCCCAGTGTGTTCCGCCCTATATAACCGCTCGTAGAATCTCCTAAAACAGTCCGCTATTTCCTTCGAACTAGTGTAGACCTGCCCCTCCGTATCCCTAACCCTCAATAACCATGTTGAACACCTACCACCTCTCATCAGCCTCACCAGCATGGGCCCTGGCTTGCTGCCCCACTCAAAGATCCTTCTCTGGCAGAAGAACCATGCTTTCCCGGCCTCATCTCTTAGCAGTGTGTTCAGAGCTTCCCTTGCCATTATTAGCAGTCTGGGGGCTTCCCCACCTTCTCCTCCCCAACCCGCTTCTCCAGCTCCTTCACTTGCCTCTCTGACTCCTCCCTTTTACACCTGCTATGTTTCTTAATTTTGGCTACGTAGCCTATTATAGCCCCCCTCATGTAGGCTTTCCCTGCTTCCCAAACAATAGTACTGGAGATCCCTTGTGTAGAGTTTGTCTCCTCATACAGCTTCCACTGTTCCACTAAATAGTCCCTAAAAGTCCAATCTTTAATTAGGTATGTAGGGAATTTCCAGGTGGAGGACCTGTCTTCAGATACCCCACCCATCAACTTCAGCTTAACCATGGCATGGTCCGAGACAAAGATAGGACTGTGGGATATCTCCCTTATTCTACCCACCCAACACCTGGGAAGATGGATATAGTCCAGACGGGACCAGGTCTTGTGAGGGTTAGAATAAAAAGTGTACTCCCTCGCACTGGGGTTGACCGCCCTCCAACCATCAACCAGCTCCAAGTCTGCTACCCCAGTCCACCACTGATTCATGGCCTCTGAGACTTGTCCCTTCCCTTCAGAATGGTCCATGTGTGTGTCCATAGTCCAGTTAAAATCCCCTCCCATAATAAGCCCAGGGAACTGTTCCCTGACTAGCAAACCCACGAAGAGGAATAGAACTGAAACGCCACCGCCTTCGGGCATATCTTGTAACCAAACTTAGTGTCCTCAGTAGCGAGTCAGTAACAAAGATATACCTACCCTCTTTTGGGTCTCGCACTACTCTTTTAACCTCAAAAAGCAGGTTTTTATGAAGGAGTATCGCGAGACCTCTCTTGTGAGAGGAATAGGAGGCAGCATAACACCTCCCCACCTGGTTCCGCTCCAACTTTGCGTGTTCTGAATCTGTCAGGTGAGTTTCTTTCAGCAATGCCACCTGCGCCCCCCCCTTTAATGCAGTCAAAAGTGTTGTCTTCTTCACTGGGCTTGCTATACCTTTTACATTCCAAGAAATAACATTAAGATTCACAGCTTCTACCATGCATCCCAATACATCTTTCCAGTTTCTAGCCTATTTCCACCAATCATTTCCCTGTGCATGTCCATTTTACCAACACATTTTTTGAGTAGGCTTGCAAAGTGTCTTTGTTTTCCACACGGTTGATTGCATCTGAAAAATAACACAGCTGTTTTAACAATAGTAACAATCCTATCTCTGATAACATTTTTAACTTTATAAACTTGATAAACTCCCCCCGCCCTTCCTCCCTTCCACTCCACCACTCCCCCTCCCCAACCACCCTGCTCATACCCCACCCCTCTCCTCCCACCCCTACCAACACTAGTTGCTAACATAGCACAAGTTTTATTGAACAAGCAAACAAACATAAACATCACTCCACAACTGAGATGCGCGTCCCGTCGCTCCCACCAACAGCCACACCCCACTTTTCTTGGTGATACCCCCAAGCGGCACCAACAGGGGAAGGGAAAGGAAAGGCATGGGACACCAGTACATATACCCTACCCCTGGCAGGTCTTCATTGGCTGCCTTCCCTCGCCCTCCACTTTTCTGTCTTTGATGACTTATCCCCCCTCCCGCTTTGGCCCACAATATCCAAAGGCCCTTCCAGCACCCATTCCTACACCCAGGAACCAATCCAGAACATATCCCCCAACCAGCATGTCTCCACATTGGTTCCCAAATTCCTCGCTCAGCTGATGCCAGGACCACCCCGAGCCTGTCTTCCTCGCACCTTCGCCCTGTCATCCCTTCCTCCTCCACATACCTCTACAATTCCCCGACCGTCCTCCAGGCCTCCTGTCTCCTCCATCCCAGCCTAGCCTCATTCCTATGCATGGGTGTCACCCCTGCCCCTGCCCTATACAGCATTCCACCTCCCGCGACGAGAGCCCAAGGGGGATTGGGAAGCAGCACAAGAGCCAGGCCCCATCGGCCCTCCTCCATGCAAAATCTGCTCCCGATCCTGCCCCGCAGCTGAATCATCGTCTGCCTTCCCCCTATTTCATTGCACCCTAATTATTACCCATCAGAGCTACCTGAGTTGCCCCGAAGGCTCAGCCGCTCCCGGGTGCCCCCCAGGGGAAGAGTGAGAACAGGAGCCTGCCAAATAACCCAGTCCGCCCATTGAATCCACTTCCACTCCTATCTTAGCTTCCCCAAAAAGCACGAGCAGAGAGAGGGAAGAGATCCTCCGCCTATCCTCCTCACTTGCTATGCCTCCTCTCAAGGTGTGCTCCCGTGCGAAGAGCACGTCACCAACATTAGACAGAGGGCAAATTTAATCCACCCCCCCCATTCCTGTTCCCTGTTATTGAGCCGATAAACTCACGTTTTCCCTTTAATTTGTACCCCTGCACAACACCCCCTACAAGACTGGAGATATCAGGAATAGGCAAATATATGACACTAAAAAATGAAAAAGCATTGAGGATGCGAGGGCTAGGCTGCGCCATCAAGTGTCACGCACTAAGCCCGCCCCTACCTTACAGAAACCAGGCATCCAAATTAAAGGCCTTACGCTCTACGGCCCCATCCTCAGCAAACACTCCCGGGGCATACGAGGAGACGAGGGCCCAAGGGGGGAAGAAAAGAAAAACGGTGAGGTGCTAACAAAATCAGTCTCAATCTCGGTGTCCAGTTAGCTTCAACACCCTCAAGGCCAGCAAGTGTCCCCTTTTGTTCCACAACTTCCCACAAGAACAACCAGCAACAGCAGAAACGGTTTGCACATAAGTTCCAAACAGCAACACGATCCAACAGGGATAAAATCTATGAGAAGGCCCATTCCCCGGCCCGGCCATCCGACTCCTAGCCATTCTTCTGTTAGCCTTTCAGCTCACTTTCCTCTTCAGGGCCTTCAGGAATTCCTCTGCTTTCTCTAGCTCCCAGAAGGAATAGGTCACTCCTTCATGTTTAATCTTGAGTGTAGCAGGGTACACTAGGAAATTTTCAGTCTTCATGCCTCTTAGCTGGGCCATGAGCCCATTGAATGCCTTTCTCTTCTTCAACAAGCGCACTGAGTAATCCTGCAAAAGGAATAAACAATTGCCCTCAAAACTCAAAGAGCCCTTTGCGCGATAAGCCTTCAGGGTCGCCTCCCGGTCTTGAAAATTATGAAACCTCATAATAATCTGGCGGGGTGGTTGATCAGTCGGCGGACGCGGTAAAACCGCGCGGTGGGCCTGTTCCAGCTCCACTTGACCATGCTTTGTGCTAAGGCCCAGCAGCTCAGGTAGGACCCTACTACAGAAATACAGGGCATCGCCCCCCTCTTGCCCTTCCGGGAGCCCTCTCAAACGCAGGTTCAATCGCCTGTGATAATTCTCCTGGTAATCATAGGCCTCCTTAAATTCTTCCAACTCCTTTTGAAGGGCTCTAACTTGCCCAGGCACTGTCAGCACCTCGTCCTCCAGCCTCAAAATCCTTTCCTCTGCCTCTGTCAGCCTGGCACTTTGCTGTGTTTGCTGTTCGAGGACCTCCTGTAGCCTGCAGTCCAATTTGTCCTCAGGCTTGATTAGTCGCGGTTCGAGTGCAGCAATTACCTGGCCCATCAGCTCCTTCCCGAGCGCCATGACTTCGGCAGCTGAGAGCGAAACCAGGCCCGAATTCTCACCCACAGGGGATGGAGCACACTTCTCCCCGGCTTTCCCTATCGCCCGCTGGTTCTTGGATGGAATAGGGGTCAGGAATTCATCCATACTGCTTCCTTGCACCCAGCAACTGTACTTTTAGCCGCTTAGGGAGAAATTTAAATAAATTTTACCATTAGTTTAGAGCTGCGCAGACAGAGCAAACGAGAAACGTGACCGCTCAGTTAGCTGCTCATTAGCGCCCCCCAGTTATCGCATTTTAAAGAACATATTTTTTGAAAGGTGTTACTCTGGACCTGTTGGGGCTAGAAACATAATTTATTTTTAAATGAAAGCTTGGAGTCCAGCCATTAAGAAACTGTGTTGTTATTATATCGTTAGGTAATAGCAGTAATTACGTTACCAATATAAAAAGCAGGCAATTTTCTCTAGCTATATCAGTGTACATATTTATATCATGACAGAACTTTCGGTTGTAAAATAAATGTTGTCACTACACTTTTTCCATAATGATAAAGTATATCAATATACTTTTTAATATTGATATGGAAAATTTCATGGTGTTTTTTTAAAAATAACATTTAAAAAACATTTTTGCACTTTTTCTGAATTTTGGTATTAGTCCCCATAATTTAATTGGTATCTGTTTAAGTGTAATACCCATAAACATTCATCTTTTGCCTCAAATCATGTGGCTAATGTTTCAGTCTTGTCCCCAGCAGTACCAGTTCTTCCTCGGTTTCTCAGCCGTCGGAAGATAATAATACTGGAGAAATCAATAGATAAGTGTTGCTTCCGAATGCTGCTAACAGCCCTAAATCTGTATGCAAAGGTAGGAATTCTGATGATGTTGCATTTACCAGTCTTTCTATAACAAATGGTATTTTAAAGCAGCAGTGCACTAAAAAGTAGTCAAGCTGTTTTTTGTTTTGCTTTGTTTTTTGATTGGGTTGGACCCCTTTCACATTTCTGTTTCATTTTATTGTATTAGGTAAGGGGATTGGAAAGTTAGTAAGTATTTTAAAAAATGTAAAGTTTTATATGAATTACTTAGGAAAAGGAAGATGGGTGCAACCTTATACCCCCACAGGTTCCAGTGTTGTATTTTGGCTTCATTCTTCGCATTAATGCTTAAAAAAAGTGGTGAAAATTACAAACAGTGTCATCAGAAAAACAAATTATGCAAATGTTTGTTATTTAAAAAAAAATTGTTTCAATTTTAAATTTTTTACGCATTGTAAATCAGTGTTTAAAGAGAAAGTCTGAAACTCTATAGCATTTTGGCTAATAATCAAGCAGCAATTTTTGCCAAGTGGCAAAACTCTCTGTCAAACCTTAAAAACTTAATTTAGTTTTCACCTGCAGCCTGTGGGACTGCTGTAGCAATTTGGCTACTTGAGCATGGTCATTTATAGCAGAATACATACATGCATAACAAAACGCATTTGGCTAGTGGCATATTAAACATCTGCTAATTAAAATGTTGGTGAGCCGGGTTCAGGAGTAGACTTGGTGCCGGTGGGCAGCGGAAGGCTGTGTAAGCTGTTCTTGGGTCCCACAAGGGACATGGCTCTGTCCTCCAACGAATGAGTGAGGCTGGAGCCTTTTAACTTTTTAAGGTGAGGGGTCTGGATTCAGGGTGTCGCAGCTAGGCAGTTTTTATTTATTTCATTTTATTGACCAGGAAAGGAGGGCTAGGCAATTCTGCTTATTTTCAGCCTTGTCGGGGATTCAGATGGAAACCAACTGGAATTAAGCTGTTGCTGGTATTTTTAGTGAATGGGAAATTTGGCCAGGATACTGGGGACATTTCTGTGCTCTTTTGAGACGTGCTATGGCTCTATGACGTCAACCTGAACAGCCACCAGAACAGTCAGACAGGGCCTTGGTTTAACATCTCATCAAAGTACCATGGATTGTTTTCTTTGTGCCATAAAGGTTCTTCTACTTTCGGTGGCTTAGATGGTGGGTGGCTCTTCAGCCTGTCCCTGTGTCCTGCAGCCTGCTATCACCAGTTCCTGGTAATGTTCTTTCACAGCCCCTCCCCTGCAGTGGGGCTAGGAGAGGGAGGGCCGTCTTCCCCCACCCCCAACTAGAGGCACATATTCAGTGGCTCCAGTCTTTGGCTGTAGGAGTGGGCTACTGGGAGACAGGCAGGGCTTCATGTAGCCTGTCCTCTTATTTTCTGTTTTCTTCGTCTCACCAGTGCTGGGGTACATACATTGGAGTGTGCTTGTGGAGGCACACATGCTCCACAGAAGTCCCGTGGCCCCCACCCTTGTGTGTCGCTTTTGGTCTGTCCTACCACCACATCTCCACCTGGTAGCAGTCATGCAGCAGAGTCAGCAGCCACCCTCTCCTGGGTGAGGAGAACAGTCCTTCGGATGCTCGATCCTCTCCCGTCCCGGTCGACCCCCGCGAACTGAGTTAGTTCCTAAACCTGAGTTACTGGCATGGGAAAAGGGAAGGCGTGGACAGCACTTCAACCTTGTTTGTCACTGGGACAGCCCAAGTGCCATGGATCTTTAACATCGACTGGACAACCACCAGAACAGGCAGACGGGACCTTGGTTTAATGTTCCATCTGAAAGACTGCTCCTCAGGAATGCAGCACCCCTCCTTTATACTGCACTCAGTGTCAGTAGTGGGATTTTAACCCAGTTCCTGGTGTGGGACTAAAATCCATAATCTTCTGATCTGCCAGCCTGAGAGGCGAATGTGCAGCTTGCTGAGTCACTGACACTATTAAGTTTACTTAATGATGCGGTGCCCCTTCTGGCCCCTCCCCCATAGGGAACGCCCCTTGAAATACCCAGTGGCACTCAGGAATGTTATCCCAGGATCAGTATATTTAAACCATCCAAGACAATCCCACCTCAGAATGCAGTAAAACAGTAACCAAGCAATAATCTTATACACTAAAGTAATATGCACACAAAGAGTAAGAAGTACATTTGGAAAACGGGAACAATGATTTGTGGAAGGAATGGGAAGAATTAGGCAATAAACTACAATTATGCAATCATCGCTGTTCCCTTCAGCCCCCCACAGCCCTACAGTGTGTTTAGTTAACTGATGTATGAGATTTCCCCAGTAGCCCTAGGGAGTTTCTTTTCAGCAGTTAATGGATACCACAGCAGTAGAAATGATGCAGGTTTGACTGCATGCACAGTCACTGTGCTTAAGGATTAAAGTAAGCACTAGTTATTTTAAAGGTTCATCAGGAAAAGCACTCTGAGAACAGCTGTTCTTCAGATACTTCCTGGAGGATAAGAGTTGGACTGGTCCACCAGGATACCTGGGAATTCTCAGGTGGGGCCCCTCTGTTGGGTTCCTGGCCGCCATCTAAACTATGAAAATCTTTGGTTTTATTGCCTATTTTTTATGTTGCTTGTGCGCATGCACAAGAAACATCTTGCGACAGAACCACATTTCAGAGGTGTGTCAGTGTTGTGGCCAATTCAGCGGACACTTATCAAGGGGGAAGCTGTCGATGACAGCAACTTCAAAGAGAGCCAAGGAGTTGAAACGAATCTGCCACTGCAATCACAAACAGTTTCATCGCTGCAGCGGCACCTCACCCTTCCCTCACAACCTTGTCGGCTCCTGCCGCCCAGCACTCTGGCCCTGGCCCTTGCTCTGCCAACAACTTGTTTGTTCTGTGTGCCTTTCCTGGTGAAACAAGTAATGAGCTGCAGCTCCTGCTGTCCGCCACACACTCCAAGGAGAGCCGACATTGGGGTGCCCAATCCCCGTGTCGGCATGTATCCCCCTTCCCTCCATTAATGTGGCACACTGGGAGCATACCCCAGTGTGCCAAAATGTTTCTGGTGTCGCGGGGTGCCCAAACTCCATGTTGGCATGTCCCCCCCACCACCACCACTATTGTGGCACACTAGGAGCCTACCACTGTGTGCAGAAATGTTTTTTTTTTTTAACCTGTAAAGAAACAGTCACCCGGTATCTTTTTTACCTGTAAAAAGGAAAACGGTCCACCGTCGTCTCCCCAGTCCCCCTTCCCACTGAGCACCCACCTCCCTGCACCCCCCCCCCATACTTACCCTCCGGAGGGCGGGAGCAGCGATCTTCTCTGGACTGGGGCACGTCTGCGCTCTTCAAAGCCGAACTGCAAATTGAGGAATTGGGTAAGCGCTGTGTAATGGAAGTCAGTGGGGGATTTCAACTTAGGTTGATATCTCAGCCATTTTTAGGAATTGTGGCCCCAAATTTTCAACATGGGGTTCTTGGGACCCCACCTCATGAACGTGTCACTGTCATTTTGTTACTCTGTCCCAAAAGGTGATTTTGCAGTCACTGAGCAGAATCACCTTTGGGATCGATAAAAATGACAGTGCCACTGTTCATGAGGTGGGGTCCCAAAACCCATGTTGTAAATTTGTGGAAAACTTCCAAAAATGATCATGCACGAGCATGCGTTGCACAGTTTCTATGCACGCTCGTAACTTCGCCAATTTTTAATATTTTCACTCCAGATTTTCAACATTTCCATTTTTTCACACCTCCTTGTGAACAGTACAGCTGTCATTTTTCACATCCTGCCCAAAATGTGTTGTCGCACCTGTGGCGCAAAATGGTGCGGTCACTGTGGGAAATCGACTTTCGGGACAGATTAACAAAATCATAGTGCCACTGTTCATGAGGAGACGTCCCAAAATGCCCATGTTGAAAATCTGGTGAACAAATTCCAAAAAGTGATTGCATTACGGGCGTGCATTGTGCGGTTTCTACGCACGCTCGTAACTTCAATTTTTATGTATTTTCATTCCAGATTTTCAACATTGCCATTTTTTCATACCTCCTCGTGAGCAGTACAGCTGTCATTTTTCACATCCAGCCTGAAATGTGTTTTCCCACCTGTGGCGCAGAATGACATAGTCACTTTGCGAAATCACCTTTTGGGGCAGAGTAACAAAATGATAGTGCCACTGTTCATGAAGTAGGGTCCCAAAAAGCCCATGTTGAAATCTGGAGCGAAAATACCAACAAACGCCCAGGGTGTTTGGGTTTCCATCTGTAATACCCACCCTGTAGAGACTAACAGGCGTCGGGGGTGTGACTTGGGGTTGTCGGCCATAATGCTCACGCCTTTTCACCCCCACCACCACCCCCACTCTGCAGGCAGTGACAGGCATCGAGGTGGGCCTTGGGGTCTTCAGCCCTAACATTCACCCCATTCTTCTATACTGCATCCATCTCAGCTTATTTCCTTATGGAATGGGGTGAGCGTAAGAGCTGAAGACCCCAAGGCACACCGCAACACCTGTTGGTGACTGCAGGGTGGAGTGAGATGGAATTGCGTGAGTGTTATGGCCGATGACACAAAAGCACACCCCGATGCCTGCCAGTCTCTGCAGGGTGGGGTTGGTGTCAATTCAGTACTTCAGTACCATTCCTATTATGCATCTCTCTAACTCCTGCACTACCAGTGCCATCAAGCAAACATTGGGCATTGACAAATGCTTGTATTAAATGGGCACTGTAAGTAAATGTAAGATGCAAACACAGAGCTATTGTATTATGTTGGAGTGGAATACTGATATGAGTGTATCACTCTGGGTCATCCCCTATTCATTTTCCAGGTGGGTCCCTGTGTCAGCTTTCCAGGTGGCCCCCCGCACCCCAGTCCAACCCTGAAAAATGAAAATCAACGTACGAATGCTGCTAAAAACAGCTGCAGGTACAAATAGAATTAGGCGTAAGGCAGTGCAAATACATATAGAATAAAGTATGGGGTGATGTGTGTAATGAGAAGTTTACATACACACGAGCGGTTAGATGCTACGTAAACCCTGAGAGCGAAGCTCGAGGGGTTTGCGCAAAGCATCTAACCCCTCAGGTGTGTGTAAACTTCAAGTTCACACACAACACCCCATATTTTATTTTGTATAATTGCTGGGTCTCCCCTTTTTGGCCACAGCAATTAGCCATTAGTAGCCATTCTGGTGGCTGCACTCCAGTTCAGTTTTCCTCCGGTTAGCCAGTACACAGATTTTAATTTTCTTAGCTTTTACATTTAAAAAAAATAGTTTTGCTAGCCCCTATTTGGACAAATTAACACTTTTTTTGTTTTTGAAGTGACTGACCACCATGTTTCTCTGGCGGCTGAGTTGCAGGCGAGAAGGAAGCGAACCGGAAGGAGCCACTGCACTTGCAGCGATGGGCAGAGCTAGGGGTCTGTAGGTGCTGCTTTCTGTTGCTATAAAATGCTCATAATGGCAATTATATGCTGTCTCCTGTAAAAAAGGGAGACCCTTAATTATATAATAAAATTACTTACGAAATGGTAGAAATGAGAACAACTAAAGTTAAAATAAAAGTTTGAAAGTGACAGGAAACATTTATTTTACATCTCTAGATGCCCTCCTGTTTTCCTTTTAGTGTCTGTCCAATATTCTGATATGTTGTGACTTTTTTTGTTAAATTAACTGGCTTTCTTTTTTTACTTAACTACAGTGAATCCATTTCTTCTCAGCTATTGCTGTTCTGCCATTTCATACTATCTAAACATTCTGTGACCCTATTAGTCGATAAGTTGCTTTGATTTATTAACATCGCAACTATAAGTGGTATAAAAATGTATAGTAATATCACCCCCATAGAACTCAATGGAGTGTGCACACGCAGCCTTCATTTTGTGACATCACAAAACGGGGCTGCTTCAGCCGACGTGTGGGCGTGGCTTTGCTATTGTGAAGTAGGTCTGTTTTTCTCAGCGAGCTGGAAAACTAAAATTACGAGGGATATAACTTTCTAATGGTGGAGTATTACATGGCATGATTTCTGAAAACAACTCCTGGTCAGGTCAGTTATTGACTACATGGGATGCTACTTTAAAAGGTGGTAGGAAACATTTATTTTACACCTCTAGATGCCCTCCTGTTTTTCTTTTAGTGTCTATCCAATATTCTGATATGTGTTGGCCTTTTTTGTTAAATAAACTGACTTTTTTTTTTTGCCTTAACTACAGTGAATCCCTTTCTTCTTAGCAGGTGCTGTTCTGTCGTTTCATACTGCCTGAACATTCTGTGACCTCAGTAACACCATTCAAGGTCATTCAGATCAGTAGCATGGAATGAATTAACTGATTCATGGAATCTCTTAGAAATGTGAAAAGAAGGAGCAGTAACTTCTGTGAAGAGTGGAACTCTGTGCAGATCTATGGGCACCCCAAGCTAGATTATTGATTTATCTGTCTATCTAGCACTGTATCTACCTATTCATCTATCTGGCTGTCTATCTATCTATCTATCTATAACTCTCTGTCTATCTCAATCTGTCAAAACTTGGTCAAATCATATATATCAAAATACATAACTGGCATGGAAAGGAAAATGGAAGAGCAGTTAACTACGTAAAAATAATTTCCTATCACCAGTGTTCCAGATAATTTTGGAAGACGAGAGTAATTTACTCCCAATTTTTTAAGTTAGCTGAGTAAATTAAAACTTTGATGAGTAAAAGTGCTTCAGATCTTGAAGAAAAATGCTCCTTTTGAAGCAATGGTAGAATTTTTAAGTATGGGGTTGAGTATTTGTACTCACAAAATACATTTTTGAGTATTTCCTTAATAATGGTAAGTAAAATAGGATGGTACTCAGTGTATCTGGAGCATTGCCTGTCACCTTTAAGGTGCACATACAGTCAGCACCACTAAAGAAGTAAGCTTTGTCCAGTGGTAGGCAGGAGAGTAGGGTTTCCCAGGATTTAGATACAAGAACAGGCGTGAGTGTTGAGGTCATGGCGTAGGGTCTTAAGGAGGAAGGGAAAAGAGGAGAAACTCATGGGATTGGGGAGGTTAGACCAGAGCTAGGGGAACCTGTACGAGATGACAGCCTGAACAGAAGTGGATTTAGCTTGGAGGGGGAACAGAGAGCAAGGGTGGGGATTATGAAAGAGATAAGAGAAGAGGTGAGGACAGGCAAGTAGGGAGCCGTGGTAGGATTGAAGTTTTCCAAACTGGAATTAAGCAATCTGGGAGGTACAGTGGGAGAGGCGTGTACCCTCTGGAGGGGGAGAAAGAGAGAGAGAGCTGTACAGTAAAATGAACAGCAGTAAAACAACAGAATGAGTTGAAGAGTGTAGTGTAGCTAGTGCGGATTTTGGAGCAGCACTATACACATCCCTGCAGTCTAATACCAAAAGAATAATTTTTACAATAGTCACGTGCGGGCAGGGCGTCAGATATAGGTTTTGATCTTGTATAGTGTGCCAAACTTAGGGTGGAGCTCTTTATGAATGGCATCAGAAAGACAGTATAGGTCAAGAAGGCAGTCCAGCCAAACACTGAGGTAAATGAAGCACTAACTTTGTCAACTTGGAGCCTTTCAGGTTACAAAGGCTGGGTAATACTGTTTTTTTGGCCAGTTATAGTCTGGTACCAGAGGTCATAGAGACCATATTCTTGGCATTGAGAGTTATTTGGTTGGCATGGAATCAAAGATGGACATTAGTAAAGTCAAGTTGGAGATGTGTAGCCAAGTCAGATGCAGAGGGACAACTGGTGAAAAGCACAGTGTCATCAACAAATATGTGGGTGAGACATGCATTGAGGAAGTCATTCAGGAAGATCGTGAACAGGATGTGTCTGAGGACAAAGTCCTGGGGTCACCTGAACCAATTAGGAGTGGCGTTGGGTGGGAGTAATCGATGAGGACAGCACGAGACATATTTGCTAGGTAGGAACTATACCACTTATCTGTGAGATCAGATAAGTCCACCCAACAAGTTTGTCTAGTATGTTGAGGGTGGATAACAGTGTTGAAGGCTTTTGCCAAGTCCCTAGAGATGGAAAGGACAAGCAGGCCATGCTACATCCCCTTCAGGATGGTATCAATGAGCCTGAGTAGGGAGGATACAGCAGAATGGGATTTCCTTAAGTCAGACCAGAGTGGAGTAAGGAAAGGGAGAATTGGGAGGTGATCAGATAGATGTTCTTGGAATTTAGCCAAGGCAGAATGGAGGGAGATGGGGAGGTGGTTACCCTGGGACAGAGGGATCACCTTCTGTAGGAAAGGGATACTGCTGGCTCTCCTTTACGACACCAGTACATTTGCCAGTGAGGAATAACAGGTTTAGGAAGTCAGGGATGGTAGAAGCCATAGCAGGAGCAGAAAGAAAGATGTTTAGGGTTGAGGAGCCCATCAGGGCTGAGTCTTTGAAAGGGTTGAGAGCTAGAAGGGCCCTGAGGTTAGCTGCTGCTGCTGCTGTTGTGGTTGGGGTTCATAAGAAAGTAAGGGAAGAGAGGGATCAGGAGAACAGTAATAGTGCACAGGTGGCAAAAAGTTGTTAAAGGTGTAAGCGACCTCAATAGGGTCAGAGATGGTTGCACTCACAAGTTTGATGACAGAAATTACAGATTTGGGGCCCGATTCTAGAATAGTTACCCTTGGTGTAACCGCACTTG
The DNA here is from genome assembly GCA_016271365.2 of Neoceratodus forsteri. Classification (NCBI taxonomy): domain Eukaryota; kingdom Metazoa; phylum Chordata; order Ceratodontiformes; family Ceratodontidae; genus Neoceratodus; species Neoceratodus forsteri. Next base: position 1,317,231,689 of record CM057455.1, on the reverse strand, counting down.
CGCCAAAAAGAATGGCGCAAGTAGCAAGTTACGCCAGCAGTTGCGATGTGCAGAGTTTCTACAAAGTGGTCTGCGACATGCCGCAGGCTACTTGCGCAAAGTGGAGTTACGCTTGCAGTTACGCCTCTAAACTCCCCTTGTGACATGGTGCAGGGGGGTTTACGGCAGCAGTTGCACCCTATTCTAGTAGGGCAGCAACAAAGTCCCCAATGTCGGGATTCTGCAAGAACCCCCGGAGCAGAACCGTAAACGTAAGTTACACCAGCATTTAGCTGGCGTAATCTGTCTGCTACACCCTCTGAGGTTCTGTGGACCCACCAGCAGCCCACAATCCATGTGCCCTCCCCCATGCCCAGAATACCCTGTAGGTGCCTGCAGGGCATCTTCACAAACCCCCAACTCTGAACAGTTCATGTACTGCAGGGCACATCACCCAGCCCCCAACCCCCCAAACAGTAAGTGGCACTGCAGGGCTGCCCAAACACCCCATGCCCCCCCAACCTCCCACTCGCCAAAGCACTGCGAGGGCATCACTGTCAACCCTCACCCGTGCCCAGACCCCAGACACTGCCGCAATCGGTAATTAAATATTGCACAACAACCCTGGTAGTCTAGTGGCCCCCACGCAACTGTGCCACTCTACCTCAACACCCCCCACCCGCCCCCAGCCAGCGACTGGCACAGCCCACCTCTCACCTCCATGGCCAGCTGCCAACTGAGTTTCTAGGGCGCTTATTGTATAGACGCCAGCTCAGAAATTAATGAGTATTCATTCATTTCTGAGTGCGTCTATACAGTAAGCACTAAAGGTGTGCTGCATACTGGCGCTAGCTTTTGTCCCATACAACTGTGTAGAGAAATGTTTTGAGCTGCTACAAGAGGATGAAAATGTTGCAAACCTAGAAGAAATCCTAGATTACTTTGAGAACAACTATATTGGGAGACTGTACAGGAGTCAAAGAAACAGACGACAACTGAGGTTCCTGATACCATTCTGGAATCATTATGAATGAGTTATGAATGACTTGCCGCATAGCAATAATGCCACTGAAGCACGGCACTGTGCTTTTTAGCGCACTGCCACAGTTGCTCATCCAATCCATGCCAGACTGCATGAAAGCTCAGGCAGGAACTGCACGCAGTTTCGCTTCAGTGTAGGCAACTTGAGCTTGGTCAGGAGCTGCCATGAAAAAATAGGAAATGTCTACGTGTAAACAAAGTCTACAAACAGATCTGTTCAGATTTCGAACATAGACAGCCGAGGAAGTATGTCGAAGACATTGCCAGCATGATAGAGATTAACGTAGTTTAATTCAAAGTTTTCAAACAGTGCTGGGCAGTGTTAGTATTTTTAAACACTTTTTTAATGCTTTTAACTATAGTGATTAATTTATTAAGCTGTTGTTTTTAAAGATGTTTATTTAACATTTTAAACATTAAAGTTAGCTTTTTTTTACCTTGAATATTACCTCCACAAGCACAAGCATAGTCCCAGAATGTTGTCACACAAGCACTGCCCTATTACTTATCACAGCCTTTGTTTACTCCCCAGAATGTTGTCACACTAGCACTGCCCCATTACTTATCACAGCCTTTGTTTACTCCCCAGAATGTTGTCACATAAGCACTGCCCCATTACTTATCACAGCCTTTGTTTACTCCCCAGAATGTTGTCACACAAGCACTGCCCCATTACTTATCACAGCCTTTGTTTACTCCCCAGAATGTTGTCACACAAGCACTGCCCCATTACTTATCACAGCCTTTGTTTACTCCCCAGAATGTTGTCACACAAACACTGCCCCATTACTTATCACAGCCTTTGTTTACTCCCAGAATGTTGTCACACAAGCACTGCCCCATTACTTATCACAGCCTTTGTTTACTCCCCAGAATGTTGTCACACAAGCACTGCCCCATTACTTATCACAGCCTTTGTTTACTCCCCAGAATGTTGTCACACAAACACTACCCCATTACTTATCACAGCCTTTGTTTACTCCCCAGAATGTTGTCACACAAGCACTGCCCCATTACTTATCACAGCCTTTGTTTACTCCCCAGAATGTTGTCACACAAACACTACCCCATTACTTATCACAGCCTTTGTTTACTCCCCAGAATGTTGTCACATAAGCACTGCCCCATTACTTATCACAGCCTTTGTTTACTCCCCAGAATGTTGTCACACAAGCACTGCCCCATTACTTATCACAGCCTTTGTTTACTCCCCAGAATGTTGTCACACAAACACTGCCCCATTACTTATCACAGCCTTTGTTTACTCCCCAGAATGTTGTCACACAAACACTACCCCATTACTTATCACTGCCTTTGTTTACTCCCCAGAATGTTGTCACACAAACACTACCCCATTACTTATCACAGCCTTTGTTTACTCCCCAGAATGTTGTCACACAAGCACTGCCCCATTACTTATCACAGCCTTTGTTTACTCCCCAGAATGTTGTCACACAAGCACTGCCCCATTACTTATCACAGCCTTTGTTTACTCCCCAGAATGTTGTCACACAAACACTGCCCCATTACTTATCACAGCCTTTGTTTACTCCCCAGAATGTTGTCACACAAACACTGCCCCATTACTTATCACAGCCTTTGTTTACTCCCCAGAATGTTGTCACACTAGCACTGCCCCATTACTTATCACAGCCTTTGTTTACTCCCCAGAATGTTGTCACACTAGCACTGCCCCATTACTTATCACAGCCTTTGTTTACTCCCCAGAATGTTGTCACACTAGCACTGCCCCATTACTTATCACAGCCTTTGTTTACTCTCCAGAATGTTGTCACACTAGCACTGCCCCATTACTTATCACAGCCTTTGTTTACTCTCCAGAATGTTGTCACACTAGCACTGCCCCATTACTTATCACAGCCTTTGTTTACTCCCCAGAATGTTGTCACACTAGCACTGCCCCATTACTTATCACAGCCTTTGTTTACTCTCCAGAATGTTGTCACACTAGCACTGCCCCATTACTTATCACAGCCTTTGTTTACTCTCCAGAATGTTGTCACACTAGCACTGCCCCATTACTTATCACAGCCTTTGTTTACTCCCCAGAATGTTGTCACACTAGCACTGCCCCATTACTTATCACAGCCTTTGTTTACTCCCCAGAATGTTGTCACACTAGCACTGCCCCATTACTTATCACAGCCTTTGTTTACTTCCCAGAATGTTGTCACACTAGCACTGCCCCATTACTTATCACAGCCTTTGTTTACTCCCCAGAATGTTGTCACACTAGCACTGCCCCATTACTTATCACAGCCTTTGTTTACTCTCCAGAATGTTGTCACACTAGCACTGCCCCATTACTTATCACAGCCTTTGTTTACTCCCCAGAATGTTGTCACACTAGCACTGCCCCATTACTTATCACAGCCTTTGTTTACTCTCCAGAATGTTGTCACACAAACACTGCCCCATTACTTATCACAGCCTTTGTTTACTCTCCAGAATGTTGTCACACAAACACTGCCCCATTACTTATCACAGCCTTTGTTTACTCTCCAGAATGTTGTCACACTAGCACTGCCCCATTACTTATCACAGCCTTTGTTTACTCCCCAGAATGTTGTCACACTAGCACTGCCCCATTACTTATCACAGCCTTTGTTTACTCCCCAGAATGTTGTCACACTAGCACTACCCCATTACTTATCACAGCCTTTGTTTACTCCCCAGAATGTTGTCACACTAGCACTGCCCCATTACTTATCACAGCCTTTGTTTACTCCCCAGAATGTTGTCACACTAGCACTGCCCCATTACTTATCACAGCCTTTGTTTACTCTCCAGTATGTTGTCACACTAGCACTGCCCTATTACTTATCACAGCCTTTGTTTACTCCCCAGAATGTTGTCACACTAGCACTGCCCCATTACTTATCACAGCCTTTGTTTACTCTCCAGAATGTTGTCACACAAACACTGCCCCATTACTTATCACAGCCTTTGTTTACTCCCAGAATGTTGTCACACTAGCACTGCCCCATTACTTATCACAGCCTTTGTTTACTCTCCAGAATGTTGTCACACAAACACTGCCCCATTACTTATCACAGCCTTTGTTTACTCTCCAGAATGTTGTCACACTAGCACTGCCCCATTACTTATTGGAGCGACATTTTGTCTGGCAAGATTTCTGTGTAGCGGCATTTTTGTCGGCTATGTTTAGTCCTTGTGACCTTTTCCCCGTGATATTTTGTCCGCAGTTTTTTGACCCAGGGCATGTGATCTCATTCGATGAGGGAGTGTTTGAGAACAATAGATTCAGCCAAGTAGGCTCAGAAATGAGCCGAGTGAGTGTCAGGGATCGAATGTTCCGGACTAGCTTTTTGGAGGCAGGGAGGACCAGTTATAATGCAGGTTACCCTGGACTAGGGAGAAGAAACTGAGGCAAGAAAGTGAGTTATAGAATTTTTATTGCAGCAGGGGCCACAGTAGATGCCAGCAATGGAAATAGGGAAGAGAAGGGAAGGGAGAGCTTGATAAGCAAGGGCAGAGGAGCTGTGTACAACCTCAAACCAAGGGTTAAGGGAAACACATGCTGTATAGCCACCCCGTCCATACTCTTGCCTTGGTCCTATCTCAGAAGAGGGTGTCTATGAATAGATATGGTGGGGCCGCAAGTCCTGGGATAGAGTCAGGTTTCTAAGATGACCAGAACATCAGGCTGGAGATTTAAAGCCTGCAGACATAGCTGATCAGTCTTATGGAGGAAGCTAAAAACATTGAGATGGAGGACCTCCATCCTACTGGGGGAGAAGGATGGGATGGGATGGGAGGAGCATGAGGGGCCACGCTCAGCTCAACGTCCCCAGTCACAAGAAGCAGCAGCAGCAGCAGGATGAGGATGAACTCATGGAATTTTTATGCTGGGCGGATGGGGGGTAGATGCTGGAGAGCTTTAAGATGGAGTCAAGAGGGCTGGAGGAGGTTACTGCTGGGAGTCCAAGGGATGCAGGAAGGGGGAAGTGGGAAAGGGGGGGGATGGGCTTAGAGGAAGGGGGAAGGAAGGAGAGGAAGTAGAAGACAGAGAGGCAGGGGGTTCATCCAGAAACCTAAAACAATGGCAGAAAAAGACCGATGGTCCATCCACACTCAGGTCTAGTGTTGCCACTCCTCAGTGTCCCTCATAGCAGTTCCTAATGTGGCCTATGGCATGATCTTCAGCTGTCCTTTGATGTGCTTCTCTTCCTGCAGGTAAGAATAGCAGAAAAGAAAGGAAAAACCTAAGTTCCAAAACAGGAACTTACTGTATGTTTTTTAAGGGAAAGAAAGGGGTGTCTGAAAATGGACTTAGCTTAGTGACAGTTTGGAAAATTGCCAGTTGGGTATTTGTGAGAGGTGCTGTTAAGAACTCAGTCTTCAAATGTAGAACAGAAATATTAAAAAAATAAAAAGTTGTGGATTGTAGGACTTACAGTAGGTTTTCTTAGATAATTTTGTTAAGGCCTGTAACTTTTTTTAAAATATTTTTTTCACTAAATTTGAGGGATGGGGTAGTTACTGTGGTACTCCTCCTCGGTAACCCTATATAATAGCGCATCATTAATAGCGAATCAAAAATCACGAGTGCATTACTGCGAAAGTCAAATAGGCGACCTACACATAACAGCTACTGAACATAAACCGTGAATTTTAGGACAAGAAAGATACCATAATAGCGCCAGTAAAAAACAGCGCTTTCACCAATCATCATTAGGCAGACAGCGAAGCAGCACACTAAAGGATGTGGATGTTAGGAAAACGTCAAATTAATTTGGACTGGCTCAACTTTAAGCAGAATTGCATGGTGCCAGAAGGCCTCACAATACAATCAGCAGAGGCTGAGAACAGCAGACACAGACATGTGTTTCATCCTCATTTGGACTCATCAGTGTGCCATATCTGTATCTCAGCCCAGGGAGAGAGATCCAGGCACCCTATGGAGGTGCTTTGTATGTAGTCTGACACAGCAGACATCACTGTGCAGCCCACAGGACCATTCGAGAAGCAAGCTACAGGTCTGGTGTAGTGAGTCACTATGAAGGGGCCACTCATGAAAGAAGCTTCTGACCTGGTGCACTGAGTGACACTAAGAAGCTGCTTTTGGAGATCTATTCCAAAAAGTAAAGAAAGTAATTGTTCAGAGTATGATAATGCATCTATTAAGGTTGTTACGCAAAATGTACAAAGAAGGAAAATGAAAAATTGGGATTTGAAGTCTTTGCAACACTTACTTAAAACTTTTAACGGATCTTGATGCCGACACTTTTTTACTCTGGGCATTACCATGTCACACCGAGACGGCACCCCAACAACTCTGAGTTCTCCTGTGCAATGATGATGGTGGTGAGAGTGGGATTTCATATACGAGAAGTTATTGTACAAAAAGCCAAAAATATGGTGTCTTTGCAAATAAATGATGGCACAAACATTCTTTGCTTTCCAGACCTCAGCTAAGCTACTCACCAGCACAGCAGAGGTTTTGATGCTCTGCGCACTGGCCTGAGGAGGCTCGGTATATCTCATTCTCTGCAACTGCCCGCTTTCTGAAGGTGGTATTTGCTGGTAGAGTCTTTCTTTATCTTGACCCAGTCAAGGCAGGATGCAAATTGGAGGCCATCAGGTCAGAGTTTGCCAGAGCAACGACTGAATTTGAACAGGGAGACGAGGAGGGCACGTAAGCTGTAATGCGGTTACTCTGTTGTATCCCTTAGTTCTTCCGAGTGCTCATTTGGATGGCCTCATGTTAGGCTGCTTGGTGTCTACTTGCCGTGGTGTGTAGATAGTTAATTTAACATTGTAAAACAGACAAAAAAACAAATAAAAAAAAAAAAAAAAGGGTCAGTTCTCAACTCCAAGAGCCGCAACCAGTGGGGCACCACAAGGCTCGGTACTGAGTCCAGTGCTGTTTGGTATTTTCATTGCTGACATCTCGCATGGGAATAAGAATAAGATCAGACTGTTTGCAGATGACACAAAGTTAGGTGCAGTGGTGGACGACACAGAGGGGGTGGTGGGGGCTACAGGATGAACTGGCTAGACTCAAGCACTGGTCAGACACATGGCAGCTGGGGTTCAATGCAAAGAAGTGCAAAGTCATGCACTTGGGAGCAAGAAACCCAAGGAATCATTACCGACTTGGGGGGGGGCAGTTATCCCCTAAAGAGGAGGAAAAAGATCTTGAGGTGACTTCCGGTGACGTCGGTGGGTGAAATGTGGCTTAGTCCAGAGCTCAACCTCGCCCTAAAAGCAATCCTTAGGCATCCACCCTAAGCAACGATGCACTCGCCTGCAAAGGTGACACGGTCTAAAGGGCTACTTCACAAGAATAGCCAGACTCCGGTTCAACAACTAAATTCGATGCTGCAGATGGAAAAAAAAAGGGCTCGGCCTTGGGGTCTGCGAGCAACGATCCGGACATGGACATGGAGGGCGTAGAAGCAGACAAATGCTCCAAGCTTGTTTCATCTATCTTCCAAACTGCGAGAACTGTAAAAAAAAAAAAAAAAAGAATAGATTCTATGCTGGAGGAGCTGAGAGAGGATATTCATAGAATTGAACATTGTGCTGATCAAATTGAAGTTGGGCTCGCTAATGTTACTGAACAGGCAGACTGGCATGATCGCCTATTATTGTTTTTAATGGCCTGAGAAAGAGAACTGACTACCAAGCTGGATGATTTGCAGGGGAGGAGTCGCAGACAAAATATTAGGGTGTACGGAATACCGGAGGGAGCAGAAGTTGGCTCTGGCGATCTTACCTCATTTCTTCAGAGAGTTCTTACAGAGGCCTTGGGTCTCCCAGACACGTATGATCTAATCATGGACCAAGCTCATCGTTCTTTAGTGCGGAGACACATAAACCCAGGGAGCCAGGCCAGACTGCTCGTAGAGCCAAAATGACGCCCCACATTACCAAGGAAGATATCCTTCAGCAGGCATGGAAGAAAACATCATTATTCTATAAAGAACAGCGTATTCAAATAGACAACGGTTACATCGCTTTGGTACAGGATAGTCAAAAGGCCCTATGGCCAATCCTAAAGCAACTGAGATGCAAAAACCTAAAAGCACAAATATTATACCCAGCACGTCTGAGGATTGAAACAGAGATGGGTCAGAGGACATTCAAAGACCTAATTGTGGTGACTCCATACCTGGAAAGCTTGGGGATTTCAGTACCACATCTTGCCAAGGAATGTCTGGAGAAAGAGCTTATAAAATCAGCTTGGTCCGTGGCCCGGAGATCCCCTTCGGCTGGCCAACACGATGAACCTGCCTCCTCAACCTTCAGGTCGGACGTTTGCAACATGCTTAAGCAATATAGCTCCTCAGTCCAGATCGATACAATACTATCCAGAGAGAAAAGAAGTTGATTGGAAGCCCAAGCTACCAGCTCGAAGACAAACACTTGAGAGACACCTACACAGACTTTTTGAAGGTTTCAACTCCTAGCCTTCCTCCTTCCCCCCCCAATGTTACATTAGTTCCGATGGACCCATCACTCAGGTACTGTGACTTAGGTTTGGGGCACGAGGGACGATGCTGAGAGGGGAGGGAGGAGACTGGCCCTGGAGTACTAGAATGGTAATGTAAAATACAGTGTGTTGGGGGAGGCCTATCCCTCCCAGAAAATGACTTTCCTTGTTTATGTTAAAGTCAGATAGTGAGACGGTGAGGAGGGGCCCCTTCCTATTGGAGTTCTGTGACTGGGTGGGGAGGATCACGACTGATAAACCTGAAATATAAAAGATCTTGAAGGCCTTTTACGATCCACAGAGGGTTCAAATTCCAGGGAAAAGTTATGAGTAGGGTGGTTGTACATGTGTATAAAGGGAATAAAAGTTAAAAGGCTAAATCTTATACACTGAGAGGGGATATAATCCCACTTCCCTTTCCTTTCCCCTTTACCCTTGCAACCTAAAATTAACATCCATGAATAAGAGGCATGTAAGAGGTTTTTGCTCCATAGAATATGATAGGACTGCTATGGATTCTGCTGATATTACCTACGAGCCACTGGAAGGGGTTACAACCCCAAAGATTTCCCAGATTATGGCTTCACCCCAGTACATTCTGGGGCAGACAAAACTGTTGGGAGGACACTGGTAGTGAGACATACACCCGTAAGAGTGGCCTAGGAAGTCAAAAAATAAACAGCAGGGAAATTTCCCAGCTGACTGATACTTATGATTTTACCAAGGGAATCTAAGCTACTGTGTTAACACTCTCTACCTGCCTATACCTGAAGCTGGTCTTGATTCCTGTCACAGAATGTTTTTTTTGGGGATGGGACAATGTTTCTACCCCATTTCAGTTGAATCAAATAGTGAATCCAGCTCTGCGGTTTAGAGTTGGAATAGTCAATTATGTTACACTCCCACCTTGTGGAGTGAGTTGGAACTGTTTGTGTCAGTTAAAGTTAGGTATAATAGAAAATGTTTATCTGTATGAGTTACAAGATAGGTATACTGGGATGTTGAAGCATCAATATCATGTTTCTTGGAAAGTGTGAATAAGTGAATTATTAAATGGTTGTTGGACTAATCATACTTGTTATGTAAGGATAAGAGATGGATATAAGATAAATAGGAGACTGGAGATTAGGGGAAAACCTCAAAACAAACTATGGACCCCCATGGCTAATAATAATGACTACAATTAGTACAAAAATCTTATCCTACAATGTCAATGGGATTAATCATCCCACAAAAAGGAAACAAATTCAGAAATTCATCAGATCCCAAAACTGCCCAATTAATTTTCTACAGGAAACTCACCTATCACCAACTGAAGCTTAAAACTAAAGGTTTTCCTCTGGTCTACCAGGAAAAGAGATGTAGCAACAATATTGTCACTTTGCCGTTTGAGGAGATCGAGGCAGTGGGAGACAAGGAGGCACGATACCTAGTACTGATAGGGAAAATTCAGGACATTTGGGTTACACTGGTTAACATGTATGCCCCCGGGGTCTTCAACAGCTTGTTATGTTGACTTACTGCAATTAGTAACACAAAAGGCAAGGGGGGTGGTGATAGCTTGCAGAGACTGGAACTTAATTCTAGACAGAATGTGGGACTCTGCCCCTGGTATCCCCACCTCGGAAAGGAGGGTGGCTTCCCAGGTCACCAGATTTTTAAAGGATTCTGGGTTGGTAGACAAATGGAGGGAAAAATACCTGACATCCAAGGACTACACTTATTATTCACCCAGGTATAGGACATACTCTAGACTGGATAGATTTTTTTTCTGTGACAAGGATGTGTCTGTTTGCAGAGGGGTCTGGGTGGGCACTGCCACTCTTTCGGATCATCAGCCTCTCTTCTTGGAGATGGATCTTCAGTTGCCCCGAAAACCCACTCTCTGGAGACTCAACACAAGCCTATTAAGGGAAGAAGGTATTATAAAAGAAATAAAAAGAGTAATTAAAATACTATAGAGTTTAATGATAAACCAGGCATTACAGTCCAAATTTTATGGTACTCAGTGAAGACAATGGTGAGAGGGAAGTTTATTTCTAGTGCCTCTTATAAAAAAAAAAAGACTTAGATATAAGCAGAATCTTTTAACACAACTAGAGATCTTAGAAACACAGCAAAAGTCACTATGGACTAAAGAGGGGGACTCTGAAATTAAAACAGTGAGGCATAGACTGCAAGAGATAGATAAAATAGAGATAGAAAGGGCCTTACATTATTTAAAACAGACATACTACGAGGGAGGATCCAAGGCGGCCAAACAACTGTCATACTGACTGCGACAAAGTGCAGCTAGGGCCACCATAAACAGCATCAGAGACCCTCGAGCCGGAGTGTTGCAATATAAATGGGACCATATAAAAGACTCTCTTGTCTCATACTGTAGGACCCTATATAAGGCAACAAAAGGAAATCCAACAGAAGATACAAATAATTTCCTCAGGGGATTAGGCCTACCTAAATTAAGTGAGAACCAGGCGCAGGCGTTGATGTCCCCGATATCCCTAACAGAAATTACAAACATAATAAAAGACCTGAAACTGGGTAAATGCCCAGGGCCGGATGGCTTCGGGGGAGAGTTCTGTAAAGTGTTCGCCCCTGAAGTCTTGGCTCTTTTGAAGAAAGTCTTTGACTTGACCTGGCTGGAGGGGGAAAAGATCCCCCTCCTGGAACTACACTACTATCACAGTTATCCCCAAAGAGGGTAAAGACCCTAAGGATTGTAGCTCCTACAGGCCTATCTCCCTCATAAATGTTGATTATTAAATTTTTACTGCCATATTGGCAAAAAGATTAAACCCACTGTTAACCCAGATTATACACCTGGACCAGACTGGATTTATTAAGGGGAGACAGGCCCAAGAGGGGGTCAGAAGAGCGATCAGTGTAATAAACCCCATAAATAAACATCACACCTCAGCCTGCCTTCTTAACATAGATGCTGAGAAGGCGTTCAACTGAGTAGACTGGAATTTCTTGTTTGCTGTTCTTGAGAAAATGGGTTTTCCCAGGTCTTTCTTAGCAGCGGTCAGGTCCCTATACGCAGCTCCACAAGCCTGTGTTAAGGTTAATGGGGGTATATCTCAGAGGTTTGACCTGGGGAGGGGAACCAGACAAGGTTACCCATTGTCTCCCCTCCTTTTTGCTATGTACATTGAACCCCTAGCACAGGCAGTTAGAGACACCCTGACATAAGGGCCTCCTGGTGTGGGCACATCAGAACATAAGATCTCATATATGGACGCATGTCCTGCTCTTTATGACAAACCCAGACACATCTCTGCCTAGAGTTTGGGATTTACTCGCTAGATTTGGCCAACTATCTGGATATGCCTTAAATAAAAATAAGACAGAGGTCCTAAAATTTCATTATACGCCCTCCATAGAAATAAATAATTTGCTACCCCTCAGATGGAACTCTGCTAAAATCAAATATCTAGGGACATATATTTCCTAAAACTGAAACCACCTAATTCCAAATAATTTTGACCCTTTGTTTACAGGAATCAAACAAGAAATGACCAAATGGGAACTCTTGAGGTTGCCTCTATACTCCAGAATAGAGACAATATGTATGAATGTCCTACCTAGATTCCTTTACCTTTTTTAGTGCCTTCCAGTCAGGATCTCCTCTGCCCAGTTCAAAATTTGTCAAAGAGATATCATGACCTTTATATGGGCCAATAAAAAACCTAGGATGAAAGCCCTTCTACTCCAGTAAAATAAAAGGGATGGGGGGAGACCGGTTCCTAACTTGGAGGACTACTTCCTTGCTTCTCAGCTCAGGATCGCTCTCTTGTGGTCAGTACACAGCTATCAGGCAACATGGAAGTCCCTGGAGGGAGAGGTAACCGAGGGTACCCCCCCAGAGGCAAGAATTTTTACTCCCAAAGTAAAGGTACAGGAAAAGGGAACTTTGCTATACGCTGTCAGGAATACTCTGTCAGCAGTTCATAGGCTATGGATAAAGTATGGCTGCCTCACGGAGCTTTGGCCACTAAGGAGATTTGCCTGGGATGTGGATTTTGAACCGGCGAGACAGGATTTAACATACAGGAAATGGAGTAGGCTGGGCCAGGTCTCTCCGAGTCAGTTCCTTGATGGTGACACAATAAGAGAATTCTCAGGCATTAAGACTCAATTCCATCTAAGGAATGTGGATCATTTTAGATATCTTCAGATTAGAGCTTATATCCAGACTCTCCAAAGGCTGTATGGCCCTTTAGCAGGCCGGGGGGAACTCCGGACCGTATCTAAACAGATTATGACCTCACAAGCAAGTAAAGGACACATCTCGGCCGTCTATAAAGTGTTGAGAAACAAAAGGGCACTGCTGTCGGACAATCTCAAAAATAGATGGGAAATGGAGTTGAGAGAACAACTTTTATATAGGGAATGGGACTTGATCTTTAGACAGGCACACCGCACCACTTACTCACAGAGGTGGAAAGAATTTGTATGGAAGGTCAGGTCGCGATTTTTTATTACACCACAGGTTAAAAACAAATGGGACAATTCACACAACCCGGCCTGCTGGCGTAATTGTGGGCCAGAATTAGCCCATCACCTTCATATTATGGGGACTTGTCCCAAACTAGAACAATTCTGGAAACAGATCGGGGAAGCCCTAGAGGGTATATGTCTTGTGGATGAGCCCTTAAAAAGCTAACATCTGGTGTTGGGGCTGGTCCCAGAGGTGTGAGAGGTGGAGATCAAATCTACCTTTGGAACATTTTGATCACATCGGCCCACAAAGCCATTACAAGGAAATGGCTCCAGCCAGAGCCACCTCAGTTGAGCCATTGGTGTGAAGTAGTGAGGGAGATTAAAGATGTGGAAGAACTGACCCATAAGGTCAATTCTAAACATGCAACCTTCTTAAATAGATGGACTAGATGGGTAATGTGGATGGGAGCTGACATGGGATAGCTGTGAAGAAAGGGAACAAAAACTTATAAAGGCGATAGCCTTGATCCCAATCCAGGCTTACCCTCGAGATTGTGGGAGGGGCCTGTGAGATGGAAGTGAGATGATTAAGGAATACTCCAAGTTCTCCTACTAAATATGTATTGAGTTATAATTATAATATGGTTCCGAATATGTGGAAATTATTAAATGTATCATGCCTCTATTATTGTATGAAAAGAGAGATATTATGTCTGAGAACATGAACTCTGATTGTATACATATAAGTTCAATAAACTTGAATAAAAAAAAAAAACTATCTTGGGGGTGATAACATGGCAAATGAACCACTCAGCACAGTGCAGAAAAGTGGCAACTAAGGCTGATAAGATGCTGGGGTGTATTGCCAGAGAAATCTCGTCCAGGAGAAGGGAGGTCATCCTACCACTGTACAGGTCATTGGTGAGGCCACATCTGGAGTACTGGGCGCAGTTCTGGTGCCTCTGCTTAAGATGTTAAATTGCTGGAAGGGGTCCAACACAGAGCAACCAGGATGATCCTTGGTATAGAGGACAAACCGTATGAGGAGAGATGGAGGGAGCTCAACATGTACTCCCTGGAGGAACGGAGGGATAGAGGGGACATGATAAAAACCTTCAAATATATGAAAGGCACAATTAAAGATGGTACAGAGGGAATGTTAAGATTAAGTAGAGGGAGGGACACTAGGGGGAACAATCTAAAGTTAGAGGGTGGTTGATTCAGAAGGGGGATGTGAAGGCATTATTTCACGGAGAGGGTGGTGACAGGGTGGACGCAGTGTTTGAGAAGGTGGTATCCTTGAAGCCGGCAGGCACTTTTAAGAGGGGATGGGACAAAGTCAGGGGGAAGGTCGCCAATGAGGCACGGGGGGAGAAGTAACAGCTAGTATGGGCATGAAATTGGATATGTGGGTAGGAGAGGGGGGAGCAGCTGCAGTGCAACAGACTGCTAGCTGCACACTCGAGCAGACTAGATAGACCATTGGGGCTGTATCTGCTGGCATTCTTCATATGTTCGTATGTAGTTCTGCAGCATGGTGTCTCTTTCTCTCTGCTTCGGCATCATAATAGGTAGGCAAGCAATGCGAGAAAGTAGGAGGGCTGGGGGGATACTGGGATGCATAGAGAGAGGCATCACCAGTAGAAAACATGAAATTGTTATCCTTCTGTGCAGATAATTGGTGAGACCCCATCTGTAGTACTGCATGCAGTTCTGGAGACCCCATTTCCGCAAGGACATAGGATGGAGGCAGTCCAGAGGAGGGCAACTAAAATGGTGCAGGGTTTGCACCAGAAGCTATATGGAGAGAGACTAAGGGAGCTGAATATGTATACCCTCGAGGAAAGGAGGGAGAAGGGAGAACATGATAGAAACTTTCAAGTACCTCAAGGGAATCAAAGTCCAAGAGAGTAGCATCTTTCAGAAAAAGAGATGTGCAAGAACAAGGGGGCACAATTTGAAGATAGAGGGGGGACAGCTCAGGGGCAACGTGAGAAAGTATTTTTTGAAGGTGAGGGTGGTGGACACATGGAATGGCCTTCCTGAGGAGATTGTGGGATCAAAAACAGTAGGGAAATTCAAGAATGCATGGGACAGACATAAGACAGTTCTAGTGAGAAATAGGAAGAAGTAGGCTGTTGGTTAACTAAGATCTGCAACTTATCCAATCGGTAGGGAAATTAATTTATTTAAACTTTTGTTCACCGGGTAAGCACATGAGCCAATAGCCCTTTTTCATGAGCGACCCGAGACCATTCATAAGACAGTCAAGATGTTACAGTAAACGTTACAAACACAAACAATTTACAAACATTCAAGACATAAATCAAAAATGTTACAGAATTAAGAAAAGCATTGACATTCCGTATTGCTAAAAAGTGCTTCTTAAGTTCCTTTTTGTAAATATTGTGACTTAGGCCAGATTTCATGGCTGTGGGAAGATTGTTCCAAGTTTTTGCTGTCTTGACCAAAAAAGCTCGATCTCCAATTTTAGATTTGGTCTTCCAGATTATAAGGCTAGGTATTTCATTAGACCTCAATTCTCTAATATGTTTTTAAAATTGAAATAATAGAAATAAAGGAGAGTTATCTTTTTGGTGAAATACATTATCCAATAAACAGGTCGAATTATATTTATTAATTTTTTTGGTAACTGGGTAAGCACACTGATCCAATGGACCACTTTCAGTTACGACCTGAGCCATATGATGGCAAGACAAACAGGTGCAAGTTATAATACAGTGGAATAACATATAGTACAGTGAATACAGGAGTCAGAACTAGTGGTACATAACATTGCCTCTTCAGATAGATGTTTAACATAGAAACCAGTTCATTACAGAGTAAGCAATGTATCTCTGCATGCAGAGAAATAGGACATACACTTACAAAAGATACTGAACATTTCAGCCAATCAACAGATAAAATACAGGGCATCAGAGAATAACAACATTGCAACAGCATCTGCACAGAGTAAATAAGACCAGACAGTTGTATATATAGTAACCAGTACAAAGGAAAATGGCAGTAGGTACACTGGGCCCCTCAAGGAGGCTTTCTGGCAGGGGTGTGTCCTAGGGAACAGGTGGCCTGAGATATAAGCCAGTCTCTTAATTTCAGCTTGAGAGACTGATGAGAGAGTAGCATACGGATGGCAGGTGGCAGTTTGTTCCAAAAGGAGGGGGCAGAGACAGAGAAAGCCTCACTCCCCATGACAGTGGATATACGGGGAACAACCAAGGGAGGAGCGGAAGCGACCCTGAGGTACCTAGTAATCACCCAGTCAGTGAGAAAGGAGCAGTAAGGGGACCTATGTGGGTTCCTGAGAGAGGTGTTGACTAGACAACCCAAGGCAAATTGGAATTGGCCCTGCAGCGAGAGCCAGCGTATGGATTGGTATAGTGAGCAGTGATGAGTGGAGTAGGGAACCTGAAGGGCAAAGTGACAGATTGAGTTATATGTGGTGTTCAGGCGAGTAAGAAGTGAGGAGAACATGGAGGAGAACACTGGGGAGCAGTAATCAATAAGAGACAGGAGATTACCCTGGGCAGTTGCGAGGTGTGCATCAGGGGTTGGGAGGTGGTTGATACAGTAGGCTGCCCCCAGCTTTTGGTGAACTCTCTGTATGGTGTAAGGGAGGGGTCAAGAGTCAATCCTAGGTATTTGAAGGAGAAAACACCGTCTAACGGAGGGCCTGCAGGGGTAAGTACGCGTAACAAGGTTTCCAACTTGCCGGCTTTAGCAAGGTAACGCTTAGAGACAAGGAGCATGGCCTTTGTTTTTTTCTCATTTACCAGAAGCTTTTTGGAGAGGAACCAGTCATGAGCGGCTCCGTAGTTTATCGTGAGGGTAGCAGATATTGATTCAAATGACTTGGTGCTGTGGTAGATGACGAGGTCATCCGTGTAGAGGAGTGCATCACAGTTGATGCTTTCAGCCGGGAGATTATTTATAAACAGTGAGAATAATAGAAGCCCGTGGATAGAGCCCTGGGGACACCAGTGTGGACGGGTAACGTGGCAGAAATAGTTTTCCCAATTAAAACAGACTGGGATCTGTTTGTGAGATAGCTGCTGAACCAGGAGGTAAGATCTTGAGAGCTGCCTATGTTTAGCAGGGTGGATTTGAGGAGGTGATGGACAACAAGGTCAAAGGCCTTAGATAGGTCCACAAACACCGCACTTGTGGCCTTACCCATAGGTAATGAAGGCCTGTTTGGTTAAATCTGTAAATAGAAAGGAGTTGTAATTTAAAGTTGGTAACAATATACTCTTTGCTGTAGCTATCCTTGCATTTGGGTTACCTGTTCTAGCAAGATACCAGATTTATTAATGATATTCATCAATGTTTTTTAAGTTTATCAAGCCTTTGTTTGGTTCCAAAAAGCATGCTTTTAGTCTTAGAACAATTTAAGGACAATTTAAGATTATTTAACCAATATTCCAATGCTTAGAAATCTTTATTTAAAAGGTGATTAATAGTTTCTATCGAGTTCGAGCTACTGAACAGTATTATATCATCCGCATACAACATTTTATTAGTATGTATTAAGGTGGGAGGAATAATATTAATAAACAAGGTAAAGAGCAACAACCCGAAAATTGAGCCCTGTGGGACTCCTTGGGCTCATTTTAGAGTGGGTGGGCCAAATGGTCCTTATCTGCCATCAAAGTCTATGTTTCTATGTAGTGATGGCAGCAACCACGTAGCAGATAGTGTGGATTGGGGTTTCCCTCTCCGTTTGCTGGGACACTCTGTGTCGAGGAAAGAGTTTGATGTTGGCGTACAACACAGAGCTCCATAGACACACCAAGGTTACATCCTCCATTTTCCTTGATATCTTATAATCGCAGTGTGTATCTAACTCAGTTTCATTTTTATTACCTAACCAACACCACTGGCCTAAGATAGTTAAGAGCACAAAAGGATAATAATACAGAAGAGTGAGTTTGGTTTACTCTAATTGTTGTTGCATGTAATAGAAGACTTGAGGTAATTTGATAACCACAGTTTACGAATAACAGACCGTTAATACTTACTGCACCCTCGTGATTTGAGTGATATTTTGACCATGTTGTTATGAAATGTTTATTATAGGGTAATCAGTATTAGGGGAGTTATTTCATGCAAGTAGGACAGGCAGTAGAGCAGAAAAGGGATCTAGTGACAACTGGTCCCTCATATAATGTAAGGAATAGAAACATAGAATTTGACGGCAGATAAGAACTGCTTGGCCCACCCAGTCTGCCCATTTCCCAACCTGATGGATAAGCTGCAGATTCTAGTTAATCAACAGCTTACTTCCTCCTGCCCCCACTAGAACTGCCTTATGCCTGTCCCATGCATTCTTGAATTCTCCCACTGTTCCTGACTCCACAACCTCCTCAGGAAGGCTGTTAAGGGAATATATACTAGCCCAGAGGCCATGGTCAAGATTAACCGATCCCGCGCCACTAGATTTCCTTTGACACGAGGCACCCATCAGGCTGCCCCCTCTCCCGGTATCTTTTTGCTCTGTATGTAGAGCCCATAGCTCAGTATCTCAGATAGGTGGAGGGAATAAGGGGGTATGTAATTGGTGATACTCACCACAAACTTGCATATTATGCAGATGACCTCCTTTTATACATTACTAAACTGGGGGAGTCTTTGGCGGATTTAGCGGAGTGAATTACTATAATCAAACAACTCGCAGGATACGAATTAAATCAAAACAAAACTGAAGTGCAAATGGTCCATAACCCTTTAACAGACCTAGAAAAACATAAATACCCATAAAGATGGGATAAACCCTATATCACATATTTAAATATCGACATTACAGCAGACCCTACAAAAACATTTTCTTTAAACCATGACTCCCTTTTCAGTAAGGCTAAAGAGGATCTCCAGAGATGGAAACATCTCCCAATTTCACTAATCTCTAGAATACAATCAATCAAGATGAACATTTTGCCCTGCATACTTTACTTACTACAAAATATCCCTTCACCTCCTCCCAGATGAGCAATTCAAAAATGGAACAAATTAATCTCTTCATGTATATGGCATGGAGACAGGCCACAGATAGCTTTCAAAAAAACTGCAACTCCCAAAGGAACAGGGAGGACTTGCTCTCCCTAACTTAATTATTCATTGGCAGCAGTATTGTTACACCTATCTTATTGGCTGAATCTTTATGAACCCTCCCCCTTAGTGGGCGCAGGTAGAAAGAGAATTATCCATATTACGTCTGGAACTCTCACAAGTGTTCCAGCCTGGCCGTGGTGCCCCAGCGAGAACACAATCCCTTTTCACATGTTCTCTCCAAAGATTTTGGAGAGAGGAGCAACATGGATAGGGATCCCGGCTCGGGATCCTGGGTTCATCCCAGTTGGGCTTGACTCAGTTTCCATAACTGACTTCAGAGAGGCCTGATGCATACCCACCAATTTTATGAGAGCGGAGTCTTTAAATCTTTAAATCTTTCTCCCAGCTACAAACAGAATTTGCTCTGCCTTGTAGGGATTTCTATAAATATCTCCAAATCCGACACTACATGTTGGACAAACCTGGCCTGGATGTGCCTGCCCTGACCATCCCTCCTTTGTTTGATCCAGCTCCTGAGAGAGCGAACCCCTCGTCATCTAATCTCTTGGATAAACAAAGCTCTCTTTTCCTCACCAACACTATTGAGGGAAGATATCCAGACTACCTGGGAGGCAGACATGGTAGTGGCCGTCACTCCAAAAGACTGACATGCTCTTATAGCTGGAGAGAGTTAATTTGAAAAGTAGCAGTCCGTTATTTCTGAACTCCACAGATCACAGCCAAATTTTCTACCACAGGAGATTCCTCCTGCTGGAGACAATGCGAATGTGAGGTGGCAACCCATGCACATGTTTTCTGGTTTTGCCCCATTCTAGACCCTTTTTGGGAAGATGTTGGTTCCTCCTTTTTGGAGTTATTTCCTTCATTAGAAAGATTGACTCCTGAACTAGCTCTACTATTACATTTTCCTGCCGCTTTTAAACCGAAGCACCAGATACTGTATACTTAGTAAGCATTTTACTTACGTCAACAAAGAAAGTCATAACACGGCTCTGGTTGCAATCAGCAGGTCCATCTATTGAAAAGTGGGAAGATACTATCTATGATATATATAAAATGGAGGCAATGACAGCCTCCCTATGTAACACAACCCCATTATTATTGAGCAGATGGACTATATGGCGGATGCACATATCGTACCATAGACCCACTTTTGTCCTGTGAGAGGAGTAGAGTTGAGAGCATAGAGATTGGTCTGGTGGTCCCGCAACAACAATACAATCCCCTCCATTTTCCCTTTTTTTTTCTTTCCCACTAAACGATTAATAGTGGAAGATCCAAAACTTGAAGTTTAGTATGGGTAGGAAAACAAGACATGACCCATCCTCCTTATTCTATAGAAAGGAACTCAATTTATGGGACTTTTACTGAGTGAAAACATACAAAATGCCAGCAGAAACAGGCCTCACGGTCTATCGAGTCTGCTCGATTGTGCAGTTAGCCCCTCAACTTGCAGCTGCCCCACCCACCCCTCCCTCCTCACAAATGCACCCCATCTCACTCTGTCCCATCCCCTCTTAAAACAGTCTACCGTGTTACAGGCTACCACCTCCTCTGGCAGAGCATTCCACTTATCCACCACCCTTTCAGTAAAATAATATCTCCTGACTTCCCTCCTGAATCTTCCCCCCCTCCGGTCTCATCTGGTGCCCCCTCATGACCCTCCCTCTTCTAATCTGGAAAATCCCTTCTTTACTAGCCTTGTTAATCCCCTTCAGATATTTAAAGGTTTCGATCATGTCCCCCCGGTCCCTCCTCTCCTCCAGGGAATACATGTTCAGCTCCCCCAGCCTCTCCTCATAGGGGTATCCCTCTAATCCCTGGATCATCTTTGTCACTGTCTGCTGTACACCTTCCAACAATCTGATGTTCTTCTTCAAGTGTGGGCACCAGTACTGCACGCAGTATTCCAGGTGCGGCCTGACCAGCGACCTGTAGAGTGGCAGGATCACCTCCCTATTTCTGGAGGAGATTCCCTTCGTTATACACCCCAGCATCCTGTTGGCTTTTGCTGCCACTCTCCTGCACTGAGCTGAGTTGTTCATACTCCCCATTATAAGCACCCCTAGATCTCTTTCTTTCCTCGGTGCATTCTAGCTGCACCCCCCCCCCCCCGCCAGCTTTTAGCTCCTCCCTTGGTTGTTAGCCCTGAAGTGTAAGACCTTGCACTTTTTGGTGTTAAACCCCAACTGCCATACATCTGACCACTCATTCAAGTTGGTCAGATCCTCCTGCAGCCCCTTCCACTCTTCGATGTCATCAACCACGGCACCCATCTTTGTGCCGATTGCAAAGAGACTGATCTTACTCCAAACCCCGTGGGAGATGTCTGCTATGAATATTCCGAACAACACTGGTCCCAATACTGATCCCTGTGGCACCCTGCTCGTCACATCCCTCAGCGATGAGAGCTCTCCCCCCACCACTACTCTTTGCTGCCTTCCCTTCAGCCAATTGATGATCCAGCTTACCATCTTTGATCCCACCCCTATATACTCCAGCTTCCCCGCCCAAGCCTCCCATGCGGCATGGAATCAAAGGCCTTGCTGAAGTCCAGATACAGGACATCTGCCGCATGGCCTTTGTCCAGTTCCTTTGTCACCCAGTCGTAATACTCAGATTTGTCTGGCAGGATCTTCCCAAGACAAACCCATGCTGCCGACCGTCCCGGAGACCATTGATCTCCAAAAAGGTCACCAGCCTCTCTTTTAAGATGGTCTCCATGAGTTTCCCCACAATTGATGTGAGGTTTACTGGTCTGTAGTTCCCTGGTTCGTCCCAAGGTCCGCTTTTATGGATGGGTACCACATGGGCCATACTCCAGTCCTGTGGCACGCATCTAGTGTTCAAGGACGTATTGAACAGGTCAGCCTGCAGTCCTACCAGGACCAGTGCCAGTTCCCTAAGTACCCTAGGGTGAATACCATCTGGACCCGGTGCCTTGTCCCCCCTCAGAGCCCTCAATCCCTTCAGCACCCTGTCCTCTGTAATCCCTATATCAGTTACCCCCCCCACCCATTCCTCCTCTCCCAGGTGGTGTCTGTCCCCCTTTCTCCCTCATGAACACAGAGCAGAAATACTCATTCAGTGCCTCCGCCTGGTCCTCCCCCTTCTCCACTCCACATAAAACAATGTATGATATGCCCTGGATCTTAACATTTTAATCAACTATTTTGTTGTACACATATTCCCAATGTACTCAACTGTATGGATGTAATGACGGAATCCTGCAAAAAAAAAACCTTGGATAGCTCCATTGTTCAGATAGGGGCTATACTCAGAGGCCCTGAAGCACTGTGTTAATTGGGCAGCATGACTGTGCAAAATATACCACCGCACCATGCAAATGAGGGCTCCCTCACGCATAATGGGCATAGCAGTATACTCATAAATTTCAGCAATGCTAAAGTGTCACCATCGCAGTGTGGTTTAGCGCCACCAAAACTCTTGCCTTAGCATGACGCAGTGGCTGCATGCCCCTTCCCCGAATCGTCCATGTTTTAACCCTTAGGCTAACAACAGAATTAGAACAGATAGGAATTCTGGACTGATACAGTATATCAGTCTGTTGCACAGTAAGGGTTAATATGGTATTTATTGCCCTGATAGACCCCAATTTCCTCCAGTCACCGATGTATTACAATAATATTTAATTCCCTGCTAGTAGGCCCCCTCTCACCTCCTCGACTCGCCGCCATCTTACAGTCAGTAAGGGTGATCACGAGTTCTATAGAAATAGCAGACAGTCAAGGAGCATGATTGCAAGTACTGTAGAAACAGCTGTTTCCACAGTACTCGCGATGGTGTTCATTGACTGTCAGACTGTGGCCGGTGGTGTGGGGCCGGCAGCCGAGGGGTTGACGCTCTCCTGCTGCAGCTGGTGCTCCCTTTTTTCCTAGTTTTCTCCCCTTATGGATGCTGAGAAGGGCTCCCAGTGTGCGTGCATGCATGCCAGAGCCCATCAGCTTCCATCCCCAGTTCTGTGGCCTCGCTTCCACTGCCACCTGTGGTTACCCAGGTGGCAGTAGCACAGCGGAAACCAACTTCCCCCATCCTCGAGGGAAAAAGAATCCTCTGGGATGCTTAGCTTACCTCCCCCTGGCCAGCCCTCTGATGTCCCCTGCTCATTCCTGAACTCGGGTTGCCAGCAGGCCGGCTATAAATGGGGAAATATGATGTCATATGTTGACAAGCAGCCAAAGTTAATAAAGTCCTAGGGACAGTAATCTTGTTTTTAAGTCACCTTCCTCAGTAATAAAGAAAAAGGGTAATGAATTGCAAAAATACAGATGATCTTCGAAAAGAATCTCTCATCAGGCCACACCTATGGAACTGTAGCCGTCAGACTCTAGGACCACATGGAAACTTTTTGCAAGCAGTCCACTAGGGGCCACCCACGATGACTGCCTACGTCGGCACTTTCCATATAAACGTGGGCAGCCCCTTCCCTCGTCAGTTCTTTTCCTGCCGTCGACCATACTCATTGGACCCTCTACAGAAACACTGCCATTGATATCGACTTTCCCATTCATTTTTTCTCACATTAGTCAATGATCACTTTTTATAAAGTGATTTTCTTAAATTTTGTGTTTATTAATTTTCATTATGAACATATGTATACATTGTTTGATTTTAGGTATAGGATGCAATACATAGAGGATAATGTATGGGGTTGGATTAGTAACCATGCTGTAATCGTTTCGAGAGGTTACCGTGGCAATTGTAAACTTCGAGAGCGCAGCTCGAGAGGTTTGCAGAGTTTCCATGGTAACCTCGAGAAGCAATTTCAGCGAGGTTAGTAATCAAAACACCATACATTAGGATGTCAGCGACCTAATGGCCGCCTAGATATACAGCTCCTGCTCCTTAATGACAAAAATCCACCTGCATCGCTGAGTAAAAGATGTCCTCACCAGCCAAATCGAAAAGAAACAAACCTGGGAAGTTACACAGTACTCTGGTGCAAAAATTAAAGGAGTTACTGCAGCAGGATCAGAGGATTGACATGACAGAGCGAGTGGCACCAGATAACCTCCAGACAGCGGAGCCGCATTGAGAAGTAGCGGATGCAGACCTCATCTGCACAGTTTTGCAAACGGCCCGCACAGTTTCAAAAAATTGACCAAACCAACATCAATAATGTAAGCCACAAAATGGAGCAGCTTGAACTGTGCGTTAGCCTGTTGCTTTATATGCTCGCAAGGGACATGGAGTTAACGCACCGCCTTGACGACTTGGAAGGGAGAAGTCAGAGACACAGCATCAGAGTCTGTGGAGTGCTGGTGGGCGCGGAAGACAGCTCCAAAGATGTGATCACTTTCCTGCAAAAATTCCTAAAAGAGCTGCTGTCTCTTCCTGAAGAATTTGATTTTTCCATGGACCGGGCTCACAGATCCCTTGCCCCGAAGCCCCGTAATGTAAATGCCAGGCCTAGATCACTAATAGCCTGCCTCACCTCGTATCAAGCTAAAGAGGAGTTGATCTGATGGGTCTGTCAGCGGGGAACACTGCAGTTGGAAGGCCTGCAGATCTTGATCGATAGTGATCACACAACGTCGGTCCAGGAGGCAAGACGAACCATGTGGCCGATTGTTAAACAGCTGGTGGCAAAAAATATCAAGGCCCAGATTCTGTTCCCCACAAGGCTCAAGGTGAGCACAGAAAAGGGCAACAGAGTTTTTACAGACCTTCTCGCAGCGGTTCCATATCTGGAAAGCCTTGGAATCACCACCATACCCCTTCAAAAAGAGAAGCTGGAGAAGGACTTACTCATCTCGGCATGGTCTGTGGCCCAGAAGGGGGTTCAGCAGCCTGGCACCTCGCAGAAGCAACCATACACCAATCTATGAGCCGATGTATCCAGCATGCTTAAAAGATATGGTGATCCCACAGTGGTGAATCGCAAAGTAGCACACCTGCAAGAAGACCCAGAAGAATCCGGAACCGAACCTGCCATGTGACCTGCCCTATGACCTGAAGAAGAATCACTAACTGTTTTTTTTTTCCTTGCTCCAGGGTCAATATTTGGACCAATTGAGTTAATTCCCCTCCTCCCCACACCTTTAGCCTCATCCGGAAATGCCAGAAATATGCAGAGTTCCTCTCCCAAGGTCAAGAGACCTGGCCCAGGCTCGCGAGAAGCTTACTCGTTTTGAGCTTTCTCAAGAGGCTTGGGAAGCTTGTGGAACACTGAATCAGTAAGTACTTGCATTTTAGTATTGACTCTGCCATTTTCTAAATCCTTCCGAGTATGAAGCGTTTTGCTGTCTCTCCGAGGGGGCCGGGGGGACTGAGCGCATCTGAGGACAAGGCTGTGGGAGTCTGATTAACTGTGGTTGTGGGCCAGGAGGGGAGGGGAGAGGCTCCCTCCTTACGCAGGCCAGCGATCCTGACCCACTGTACCAAGATTCGGATGCAGCTTAAGCGCTCATAAAGTGCTACGGAGATCAAACCTACAGAGGGCTTCCAGGAACTTTCAGCCCCAATTGACAACGCACATTCTGGGAACATTAGTAAATGTATGGCCCTGTCTGTGAGATACTTTGAAACATAGAAACTTAGATTTTGACGGCAAATGAGGACCGCTTGGCCCACCCAGTCTGCCCATTTCCCTACCTAATGGATAAGCTGCAGATCCTAGTTAACCAGCAGCCTACTTCTTCCTACCCCCACCCCCTAGAATTGCCTTATGACTGTCCCATGCATGCTTGAATTCCACCACTGTTTTTGACTCCACAACCTCCTCCGGAAGGCCGTTCCATGCATCCACAACCCTCTCTGTGAAAAAATACTTCCTTAAATTACCTCTGAGCCGCCGCCTTCTATCTTCAAATTGTGCCCCCTTGTTCTTGCACGCCTCTTTTTTTGAAAGATGCTACCCTCTTGGACTTTGTTGATTCCCTTGAGATACTTCAAAGTTTCTATCATGTCCCCCCTCTCCCTCCTTTCCTCGAGGCTATACATATTCAGCTCCTTAAGTCTCTCTTCATATGTCTTCCGGTGCAGACCCTGCACCATTTTAGTTGCCCTCCTCTGGACAGCCTTCATCCTGTCTATGTCCTTGCGGAGATTGGGTCTCCAGAACTGCACGCAGTACTCCAGATGGGGTCTCACCAACTGTCTGTACAGAGGGATAATAACTTCCTGTTTTCTACTGGAGATGCCTCTCCCTATGCATCCCAGTATCCCCCCAGCCCTCCTTCCTGCCCTCTCACATTGCTTGCCCACCTTTAGGTCATCTGATATGACTACCCCAGGTCCCTTTCCATTTTGTTGTTGTTAGTATCTCACCCCCCATTGTGTACTCTTCCCTGGGTTTTGTTTCCTAGGTGCATTACCTTGCACTTCTTAGCATTGAATCTAAGCTGCCATACATTTGACCATTCCTCTAACCTTGCCAAGTCCCTTCTCATCCTTTCCACCCCACCTTGTGCATCAACTGTGTTGCAGATCTTTGTGTCATCTGCAAAGACATACTTTCCTTCCAGTCCCTCTGCAATGTCGCATAAAGACATTGAAGAGGACCGATCCTAATACTAACCCTGCGGTGCCCACTAGTAACCCCTTTCTTCAGAGTGGACTCCATTTACTATTACTCTCTGTGTCCTATTCTCCAGCCAATTCTTTACCCAGGCTGTCATCTTGGGATCCACCCCAGGCTGGCTAACTTGTATATTAATCTTTGTGTGGGACTGTCAAATGCCTTGCTAAGTCTAGGTAGGCCATGTCCACAGCCCCTCCCTGATCTACTACTTTGGTCACCCAGTCAAAGAAATCTATCAGATTTGTCTGGCATGACCTTCCCGCTGTGAATCCATGCTGCCTAGGGTCCTGAGCCCCTCTGGCCTCTAGATACTCAACAGTTCTTTCCTTCAGAAGTGATTCCATCATTTTCCCTACCACTGAGGTTAAACTAACAGGTCTGTAGTTTTCTGCTTCTGCCTTGCTCCCACTTTTGTGAAGGGGAATCACATCTGCCCTTCTCCAGTCCTCGGGTACCACCCCATCCTCCCATGATTTGTTAAAGAGGGTAGTCAGTGGTGTCACTAGTTCTACCCTTAGTTCTTTTAGAATTCTTGGATGAATCCCATCAGGCCCCATTGCTTTGTCCACCTTCAGTTTTAAGAGTTCTTTCAGAACCCTTTCTTCTGTAAATGGGCTGGTATCAACTTCTGTATCCAGAGTGTTTCTACTGTTTGTTTTAGGTACCTCCCCACTTCCTTTGTAAATACTGAGCAAAAATATTTGTTTAGTATCTCTGCCTTTTCACAGTCACCCTCTGCCCACCCTCCCTCCTCTTTATTAAGCCTCACTAGCCTCCCTTGGTCTTCCTTGCTCCCTGTTGTACCTATAAAGGTTTTTATCCCCTTCTTAACTGAGTTGGCTGTCTTTTTCCTCGGTTTGGGCCTTTGCTGTTCTGACTGCCTTCCCAGCTTCCTTTTGCTTTAACTGATACAGTTCCCTGTCCTGCTCCTTCTGTGATTCCTTGTAC
The DNA here is from genome assembly GCA_016271365.2 of Neoceratodus forsteri. Lineage (NCBI taxonomy): Eukaryota > Metazoa > Chordata > Ceratodontiformes > Ceratodontidae > Neoceratodus > Neoceratodus forsteri. Next base: position 1,317,204,162 of record CM057455.1, on the reverse strand, counting down.
TTCCCTAGATATCTTTCTTTTCTCTTGAACCTTCACTGCCACTTCCTTTGAGAACCATAGTGGTTTCTTACATCGTTTCATTTTGTTAATTTGCTTCACACAAAGGCTTGTTACCTCTGTGATGGCAGTTTTATTATTCCCATTGTTCTTCCACCCTCCTTCCTGCCCATTTGCTAGTGCATTCCTTAGGCACTCACCCATTTTGGCAAAATCAGCCCTCCTAAAGTCCAGTACTTTTGCCTTTGTATGGCTTGACTCTGTTGCTGTGTTTATTGTGAACCATACTGTTCGATGGTCATGCTAGTTCCCAGATGGCTACCCACTTTACATCTGTGATCCTCTCTTCATCTCCATTTGAGAGAACCAGGTCTAAGATTGCTCCTCTCGAGTGGGCTCCAATACTAGTTGTCTAAGGCATGCCCCTTGTAGGGCATCTAGAATAACCCCACTCTTGAAGTGGCTGCTGCAACTGCACTCCAGTTAACATCTGGCATATTCAGATCACCCATCAGCAATATCTCCCTTTTCTGCCATTCTAAGTATTCTTTCTATCATTTCCTTGTCCATTTCCTCCCCAGAGAAGAGGTCTGTATCTAACCCCTGTCGCAGTTGTGGTGCCATTGCGGTCTCAAATTTACCCACAGTGCTTCTTCTCCCCTTTGCTTTCCCTTTTTCTGTTGCTTTGATTCCTTCTCTTATGTAAAGAGCTACTACTCCTCCTCTTTTACCCTCCCTGTCCCTCCTGTAGATAGTGTATCCTGGTATGTTTATGTCCCAGTCATGGTTTTGTGTGTACCATGTTTCTGTGACTGCCACGATATCCAGATGTTCCTCCTCCATCAAGGCCACTAATTCAGGAAGCTTGTTACTCAGACTACGGGCATTGGTACTCATTGCTCTCCATTTTTTGATGACTTTACCTTCTTTTGCAGCATCCCCCACTGACCTGTCTACCTCGGTCTTTTTCTCATTTAGTACCCTGATTTGTAGGGAGAGGCTGGGATTTTCCTTCTGCTTATCAGTGCCGTTGTCATTGTGAAGATCTGCAACGGACTACTTAGAGACACTGTTAATATGGACATCTACAATTGCTAATTTAAACTAAGATGTAACGCAGCGATACTGTTTGTTTCTTTCAGCAGCCTGTCGTTCTCTCTTGGGGGGTGCGTTTTGATGATCCCACCATACATGTCTACTGACAATCAAAGGCCTGATCCATATCGAGGGTTAACTCGAGGATCTTCTGGGCAGCTCTTACTTGTTCTGAGTGCCCTACTTCTGCACACTGGTGCATACGCCTTCTACCTGGGTAACAATTCCCAAGCGTAACCTTGGAAGTCACTTCATTATCCACAGGACTGGGAGGCCCAAGACTTGCAACCCCCAGTGCCCCCATCCATCTTTTATCCCAATGCTGTATGTTACACAGCATGGAGCCAAAAATATGAGTTGTTGGTTAAGTTTTTTTTTCTTCAACGCTGTTTCTTAATGTTACTTGTTCTGGTTATATTTGGGTACATAAACTGAAAAATGGATCAGGTTTATTAGATAAGGTATATTTGCAATACCGCATTTGGTATGACAGTAAGCTTAAACTTCCTAACTACAAATGATTAACCAAAATACTAAAATAATTTCATTCAGTATCAATGGGTGTAATAATCCAGTTAAGAGGAAACAGATCGAGATATCTCGCTACCCAGAAAGGAGATGTAGCCTTCTTACAGGAGACACACTTGTCCCCTACAGAGATTCTAAAACTGAAGTCCAAATTTTACCCCCGAATATGTCACTCCTCCCTCCCCTCAGGTAGAAAGCGAGGCGTGGCCATACTTCTAGAAGCCACATTTCCATTTGAGCAGGAAGAGGTGATGGAGGACTCTGGTGCGAGATACATCTTGGTAACGGGAAGAGTGCAAGAAACACCAGTCACCCTGGTGAGTGTATATACCCCTCCTGGCTCGCCCTTATCATTCTCCTCCTCACTGGCCCAACTTATCGCTGAGAAAGCATAAGGCACACTGATGGTGGGAGGGGATTGGAATCTGGTTTGGGACAGGAACCTGGATGCCACTTCTCAGATTCCCACCCCAGAATTGCAGAAAGCCCAATCCCTTAAAAAATATTTTGCACAATTGGGTATGCTAGATATCTGGAGGGGGAAATACCCCAGAGCTAGAGACTACACATACTATTCCCCCAGGTGTAAAATGTTCTGTCGCCTAGATACATTTATCACCTTTGCCAGAGACCTCTCTAGTTTCACCTCCATGTGGATGGGAACCTCCACACTATCAGATCATAGCCCCATCTTCCTGGAAGTGGACCTACAAATCCCTGAAAGGAACATCCACTGGAGGCTCAGTGCCTCTCTCCTAGCAGACAAGAAGGTAGTGGAGGACATTAAACAAAGAATAGAGCAGACCGTAACTGGAAATTCAACAAAAGAAATTACACCACAAATCCTGTGGGACACCCTTAAAGCGACTATTAGGGGTAAACTCATCTCCATAGCATCTCACAAAAAAAGACTAGCTAAACAAAAACAACAGGACCTCCTCACCAAGATTAGAGAAATAGAAGAGGCCCCAAAAACTAAGTGGGAGGGACAAAGAGACACAGAACTGAAACAGTACAAGAAAGAACTTCAGAAACTACAGAAAGAAGAAACTGAGAGGACTCTATTTTATCTCAAACACAGGTATTACGAAGGCGGCCCTATGGGTACCAGACTTCTTGCCTGTCGCTTATGACAGTATGTAGCCAAAGCCACTATTAATAAAATTATTTCCCCTACCACAGGACACCCCGTTCATGAAAACACCCAAATTGCTGAGGCCTTTGTTCACTATTATTCAAAGTTGTACAGACCCCAATCTGAAACACCGCTTACAGAAAAAACAAAATATCTGCAGTCCCTAACCCTTCCCAACCTCACAAAGGAACATATCTGGTCAATAACCAAGCCAGTATCTCAACCGGAGATCCTGGGGGTCATCAAAAACTTGAAAACAGGCAAGTGCCCTGGCCCAGATGGGTTCAGTGCAGAATTCTGTAAAACTTTTAAGGCGGAGACTGTCCCCATACTCTCAGAGGTGTTCTCAAATATATGGCAGGATGGAGACCCAATTCCGCCTTCCTGGCAATATGCTAACATCTCTAGAATACCTAAAGAAAACAAAGATCCCACCCACTGCGAATCTTATCGTCCTATCTCGCTCCTTAATTCAGACTATAACATTTTTACTTCTATTATAATGTCCAGACTGAACTCCTTCCTTCTGGACCTGATCAAATTAGACCAGGCTGGATTTGTCTCCAGCCGACAGGCCCCAGACAGTGTCCACTCTGCCATAAACATAATTGACACCATCCAACGTACCCGCACTCCAGCTTGCCTGATGGGCCTGGATGCCAAAAAGGCCTTTGATAAGGTCTCATGGCCCTTCCTTTTCTCAGTGCTGCAATGCATGCGATTTCCTCAGACTTTTATTAATGTTATCAGAGCACTTTACTCAGGCCCACAGGCATATGTCAGGATAAACAGGGGACTCTCTGATAGATTTTGTTTGGGCAGGGGTACCTGCCAGGGATGCCCACTGTCTCCCCTTTTATTTGCCCTATACAGTGAGCCACTGGCAGAAGCTATTGGGAAAGCTGAGAACATCTCCGGGATTGAGGTGGGAGGACTGCACAAGAAAATTTCTTTGTATGCAGATAATGTTCTGCTATCCCTCTCCTGACCAGAAGAGTCAATTCCCCCAGGTACTGGCGGTTTTTGAAGAGTTTGGTAGACACACTGGATACTCACTCAATAAATCAAAGACAGAGATTCTTAGTTTTTACTATACCCCCTCACAGGCAATAAGGGCTTTGTTTCCCCTAGACTGGTCGTCCCACAAAATCAAATACCTAGGTACACACATCACCAAACATACCACCCAGCTTTTCCAAGCTAATTTCATCCCCCTAGTGAACCAGGTGAAAAAAGATTTAGAACAGTGGTCACTTATAAATCTCCCTATGTACTCGAGAATTCATTCAATTACCATGAATATACTCCCAAGATTTCTATACTTATTCCAGTGCCTGCCCATCTTTATTCAAAAGTCACATTTTCAAAACTGGCACAAACTAATATCAGAGTTTATCTGGAATAACAAAAGGTCCAGAATAAACCTCCAAATCTTACAAGCACACAGGAATAAGGGAGGAAGATCTTTCCCGGACCTGGAAGATAATTATTTAGCCGCACACCTGAGGGTGGCCCTCTTTTGGTATACCTCAACCTACTTTTCGGGTTGTAAGGAGATGGAAACAGGAGAGGAGGAAGAAAGAGGTCAGAGATCAGACTTATGGCCCCACAAACTGCCCAAGGTGTACAAGAAAGTATTCTCTTCACAGTCAGGGACACCTTGAGGGCCACTCACAGGGCCTGGCAGAAGTATAAACTCACAGCCACATTATAGCCAATGCTCCGTCTGGCCTGGGATCCCCACGTCCGTCCTGCAAAATGGGATCACACCTTCAGGACCTGGGACAGAATGGGCCTCTCGCATCTAGGTCAGTACCTTCAGGGGAGTACGGTGTTAGATTTTGAGATGCTCAAGAATACATATGCTATGAGAAACTCAGATCATTGTAGATATCTCCAGGTTCGAGCATACATTAATACGCTGCAAAGGGCAGATCAGGAGCCGGGGGGGGGGGGGCAGTACAGCTGCGAGAAGTCCTTCGCACAGTAACAACAGGACAGGCCCAAACTGGCCTGATTTCAATGCTATACAAAGCACTGACAGAACTGAGAAGTGATCCCCTGGAAAAAATCAAATTTAAATGGGGCAGAGAGGGTGGAGTGAATCCTACTGAGATTAACTGGAGGGAAGTGTTTAGGGTGTCCTTAAAAACAACTCGAGCCCCATATTGGCAGGAATTTAGCTGGAGAATTAGAGTACGCTACTTCCTCACCCCCTCCGTTTTAAGTAGGAGAAATCCTCCAGGACAGCTGGAATGTTGGAGAGGGTGCGAGGAGACAGAGGCAAATCATCTTCACATATTCTGGACTTGCCCAAACATTCATAGGTTCTGGGGAGAGGTAGTTGCAGCACTGAGGGACCTCTTCATGATAAATCCCCCTATAAACTGGCAGAATACTATCTTGGGTAACCTCCCCCCGGGCATGAAAAATGGTGACACACACTATCTATGGGACATTTTACTGACAGCTGCCCACAAAGCAATAACTCGTTCATGGAGGAGGGTAGAGCCACCCACAGTCCAGACCTGGATCCAAATAGTTCAAGAGATCTCAGAGCTCGAGGAGCTGATTTTTAAAGTGAACCAAATGACACACATCTACATACGTAGATGGATGAAGGGGAAGATCTGGCTACACACGCACCCACCCTTAGGCTATCTTTCCTAGAGGAAGAGGACTACTCCTTAACTGAGGCCTCAGTCCCCTGTGGAGGGGTGAGTGCTATATAGAGATACCATCCCTAAAAATGGAAAAGTGATGAGTTGTAAATATCATATTAGTTTGTTGATGATGTGTATAGTAGAAAATGTAACTGGCCCAGAACTGAAACTGTAAGATTCAAGAATCCGTATTAGTTTATAATTCTATAAGAACTGTGGATGAAATTATTTGTACCTAGAGTTATGATCCATGTTTTCAGACCCAAATGGATGTTAATAAACATGAATAAAAAAAAAAGAAAAGAACATACATTAGCTTGGGCTCAGGAGAAATGGATCTCCCCCACACACACACACACACCAGATCAAAATCGTGCCATACATCCAAATATTGTGGCTTACCTACTGCAGTCAGGAAACCAGTCTTGGTGATCATTTTTCAAAGGTTTATTGGCAAACAAGTTATAAACTTAACCAATCTTTCCAGTTAACTAAATTATTTCATAACGACAAAAGAAACTCCAAACATCTTAAAAATGCAGCCATTTTGTAAGTAATCAATGTGGAGAGATCCAGTTGGTCGGTGGACACCATGTGATGTCTGGTTGCAGGTAGTGCTGGGAGACGTCTGCACGTTGTCTTCACAGTCGTCGAGAGTGCCCAGCGATGCAGATAAAAACGTACAGGTAACTAGAATTGGGGGCAGAAAAACAAAAAGAAAAATTAAATAAAAGGCCAAAATTACTCCGCACATTTTTGGGCAGCAGATGGAAATGATGCAGTGGACATCGCGATCGCTAGTTCCTTCAAGCGCTAACTGATACAGTGGAATTCACATTTCATATGCTTGCAAGGGATAGCGATGAGCGTTCTAAGCAAGGAGTCCTGATCAGGGCTGGCGTTCCGTTTTGTAAACTCATCGCTGTGATGTGCTTGAGAGGTTTATCACTTACGTCATAGCAATGAGATTGCAAGGAAATTATCTGTGTGATTTCTGTATGTAATAAGTGTCTCCCATACATTACAGAATAATTACAAGTCCAAGATAGAATCCCTTTTATACAGATCGGCCAGTGTCAAAGACAGAGCCCTGGAATCCATGACAAAACAATCGGCAGAGAACTAATCCCTCTCAGAATGTATAGATGCATTCCCCAAGTGCCTCCTGCTTATCCCACAGCAGTGCAAATTAACTGGGTATAGTAGGAATGATAATAAAAGTGATCAACAACCAAGACAGCAAATATTTAAAAATTATAAAGCTGGTCATTTTATACCGAAACCATACATCACCACAGGGTGGCAGCAGAGTAAACATGTTTGGAAGGTTCTCAAAACGTTTTGTTGCAGTAGCAGCATTGAACAGTAAAGTACCCCAAATCATAGCTAATGAAGTAGTCAAGCGTAGAAACATGCAATAGTGACTATAAAATTTGTAAATGTCAAAAGCAAATAAACGAAAATGTCGCTAGGAGAAAACTAACAATAGCTGTCCAATATGCGGTAAGTATCTCCTAAAACAAGGAACAAACAGAATTAGAAAATTTCGCAGTATAGACAGTCATGTCCCAGCGTTGTTTTCCTCTGGGGCTGCCGGCTGAGAAGAATTAGCAAAATCTTTGTGGATAACCTCCAATTTGCAACTGGCATCTGCGGGGGCATCATAAAGAAAGGTTTTGCCCGCATAGATAATCTTAAATTGGGAGGGCATGGTTGATGCTTTGTTCTCGCAGTCCAGCTGTCACTGCATCAAAGCCACAATGCCACATACGCATTTGAGGGCCAAATTTGTGAGATAGCTAAGTTAGGTCCCCTCGTCACAACCACATAAGTGGTGAAATTTGAATCTCTCCAAATAGGTTTTCAGGGTTACCCCTGAAAACACATTTGGGTGGCGGGGGTTATGTATGACCACTTAATGTGCTTGTGGGGAGTCCTAACTAAGCTTCTTTCCAATTTGGGGCCCCAAATCATTAAATTAGCAACGTTTTGGCGATGAGAACATTTTAAGGTCAAAAACTCAAGTCCCAGAAATTGTGCATGTGTGGGGACTTTGTTTATTTTAGCCTTTGTTTACATGGCCATAACTTGGCAGATTATAAACATTTTGGACCCAAACTTGGGGGAAGGCTTTAAAAAAAAGTCATCTCCTCATGACCACATAAATGTTGGAACTTAAATCTCCCCCATAATGTTTGGATTACTCCAAAAATCCATTTTGAGGATTTAAACTTTGGTGGATGTGAGAAGGAGGCATTTCTAAGCAGTCACCCAAGACTGGGCCAAAAATGTTAAAAATTGTCCTAGTTATGGCCATTTGAAAATGTGGAAAGTCCGCTGCAGGTCCAATGCAGTGTGTGCGTTGATACAGTTCTTCTGCAAGTGGCCCGAACTCGGTTACAGGTCTGGCATACTATATATGATGATGCAGATGCTTCACAAGTGGGGCCACAGGGCCACACATGAAGTCTGCTTTAGCTGTGGGGCAATCTGTGTGAAGATTTACGTGCTTTGTGAAAAGTACAGTGTAAGAAAAAAGAAAGCTAAAGGTGTTAGCTGTATATTTTGTTTCCAAGTGTACCACACTTGTTCATCTTTTATTTGATATAATACATTTGAATGCTTGCTGTTAGTTTTGACTGCAATTGCATGTACGGGAAAGGGAATACAGGGAAATAACTGCTAACCTCTTACAGGGTGAACGTCCCATCCATGTAAAGGCATATATTTGGGTTTGAGTGCTATTTGGCATAAAGTATTTCGGTAAACTTTGGGTGTAATCTTGCAACCTAGCGTAGATGCTTCTGTACTAGTGAAACAAAGAAGGTGACGGCAGAATGGGGACCGTGTAGCCCTCCTAGTCTGCCCCTTTTCCCTACCTAATGTAATATTGCAGACCCTAGTTGATCTGCGGCTTACCCTTTCTTCCCTGTTGCGAGCGTACTCTTATGTCTATGCCATGCATTCATGAATTACCCTACTGTTTTTGCCCCCACCACCTCTGCAAGGAGGTTGTTCCAAGCATCCACTACTCTTTCTGTGAAAAATTACTTCCTCACGTTGCCCCTGAGCCCACCCCCAGCCTCATGTCATGCCCCCTTGTTTTTGTACACCTTCTTTTCTGAATGATGCTACCCTCCTGTACCTCGTTTATACCCCTGATGTACTTGAATGTCTCTATCATATCCCCCCTCTCTTCTGTCTCCTCCAGGAAATACACATTGAGGTCCACTAGTCTTTCCTCATATGAGTTTTGCTGCAGTCCTTGCACCATTTTTTGTTGCCCTTCTCTGGACTGCCTCTATTTTGTCTATATCCTTCCGGAGATGCTGCCTCTAGAACTGGGCATAGTACTCCAGATAAGGTCTCACTAGTGATCTGTACAGTGGCATAACCACCTCCTTTCTTCTGCTGGTGGTACCTCTCTCTGTGCACCCTAGTATCTCACTGGCTCTGCCCACAGCCTTCTCACATTGTTTGGTTACCTTTAGGTCATCAGATGGGATTACCCCCAGGTCCCTTTCTTGATTGGTGGCCGTCGGTACCTCCCCCCCATCTTGTACCCCTCCCTTGGATTTCTGTGCCCCAAATGCATGAATTTGTACTTCTTTGCATTGAATCTTAGCTTCCACATTCTTGACCACTCCTCAAGCATGTTTAGGTTCTTTCTCATTTTTTCCACCCCCCCGGAGTGTCGGCCCTGTTGCAGATCTTAGTGTCATCAGCAAAGAGGCGTACCTTCCCCTCCAGCCCCTCTGCAGTGTCACTTATGAAGACATTAAAGGGGACTGGCCACAGATCCCTGTGGCATCCCGCTGATCACCCCCTCTCCTCGGATTGGGCCCCATTTACCGCCACCGTCTGTGTCCTGTCATTCAGTCAGTTTCTGACCCAGTTTACCACCTTGGTTCCCACTCCCAGGCTGCTCAACTTATGTACCAATGTCCTATGTGGGACAGTGTCCGAAGGCCTTGATGAAATCTAGGTAGGCCACATCCACCGCCCCTCCCTGATCTACTAGTGGCTGTAGTAGCCGATCTTCTTGTTTGTCTGGCATTGTAGCATACGCTAGGGCTGCAGCCTATATTCCCCTTGAAACAGCTCCAAGAGGTCAGCACTCCCAGTGAAATAAAGGCAGTCACAACCAGTAGAAGTGTATTTAAATCAAAATCTCTTCTATTACGACCGCATAGGAGCACAGTGAAATTCACTGGCAACAAGCCCCTAGCACTTCAGCAGACATCCTGCAAACGGGGTCTGTTTGTACACAGGAAACCAACCCTTTAAGTACCCCATATTTAATGAATACAGCTGATACAGGGCTGGCCCGGTGGTGCTGGGGGCTGAGGCGCTGGATACCGCACCTCGCGCCATGCCGGCGACCCGAGTTTGGGAATGAGCTCGGGGGTCGGCGGGAGAGAGAGGTTCGAGCGTCTGGTGGATTGCTCTCCTCTGCCTGGGGAGGGATCCAGGGCATGTCTGGTGAAGTAGTGGCCCCATTGGAAGCCAGAGGCATTACACATGCTTACGCTGACGAGTGCGGCGGACTTCTGTGGCGTCATGGCAGACTGACGTCATTGCACTGCTGCACTCCTGGGGGAAAACTCACTACTAGAAAAATCCCTCTATGGCACCGCGGAAATGATGGGGACTCTAGGGGCAGACCCACATCCCAACGCCAGCCCATCACTCCAGGGGACTCCACTGCTGACCCGGCCTTGGGTAGGCCTCTCTAATTTCAGAGAGGCTGCCGGGAGGCTGGAAGGCCACCAGTGATCCAGGGGCTAGACCTGCCGGGGTGTTTCAGGGAGGAAGCTGGTAGTGATGGCTTCAGGCAAGGAGTAGAGGCCTTGCAGAGTGAGTACCCTGGAAGCATGCCCGGGCCGTAGAGTGAATAAAGGAAATGTACAAGAAAAATATATAACTGATACACTTGAAATCACATGGATTGGTTTAGAGAAACTAGTTAGATAATCAGTGAGTCATTACTTCAAAACAGCACAACTCAAAAACATACAGTGATTCTTAGTCCCTCAGAGTCAATTTAAATGGAGAGGTTCATGTGTATATATTCTCTAAGTTATTTCATTGTAGCATTCAGTCATGAAAGTGAATAAAATAAAGTTATACATATGAATTAAACTTAAAAACAGAATAAGAAAAGATTGAGAGAAAACAAAGTAACATTTGCGATCACCCACTGCTTAAGTTTATTGTAAAATACAATTTTTATCACTTGGGATCTGCAAACTTAAGACAATACAGGGAAACTTTAAGATGAAAAGAAGGGGGGGAAAGGACCATACATAAGATATTATCCCAAACAGGGTGGAGGGGGAGTGTTTTGAAAAAGAAAAGATCTGGGGCAAAATTCACAAAGACAGCCAAAAATCCTGCAGTTGCGGGAAAAAGGCCTGCAGCACTGCAGAAACGCTGGTGCAGATAGTCTGAAAGAAAAATTGCGCACGTGCGGAAATCCATAAAAAAACACCACAGTTGCGGAAATTCAGCAGCTGTGGAAATTCCTCAAGTGCTGAAAACCCGCAACTGCAGATCCGCAGCTACGGAAAAGGCTTAGGAGGCACAATAACAGGTGATAGAAGTTGACGGCAGATAAGGACCTCAAGGCCCACCCAGTCTGCCCATTTCTTTTTCTACCTTATGAATGTGCCATTGGCCTTTGCTCTTTCAATGGCCTATCTATTCATACTCATCTGTATTACTCCCTTATGCCTATCACATGCCTGTTTGAAACCCTGCACTGTATTCATATCCACCATTTCCTGAGGTAGGCCATTCCGTGCATCCACCACCCTTTCTGTGAAAAATAACTTCCTCACATTACCCCTTAATCAGCATCCCTCTAATCTTCTATGTGGAACAGTATAGGAAGCTTTGCTGAAGTCAGGGTAGGCAACATCAACTGCTCCCCTTGGTCCACCACTCTGGTTACCCAGTCAAAGAAATCTATGAGATTAGTTTGACAGGACCTTCGTTTTGTAAACCCATGCTGTCTTGGATCCTGTGCTCCTATGGATTTTGGGTGTTGCACTGTCCTTTCCTTAAGGAAAGTCTCTATAATCTTGCCCACTACTAAGGTAAGACTGACTGGTCTGTAGTTCCCTGCCTCCTCCTTGCTACCACTCTTGTGGAGCGGGATCACATGAGCCCTTCTCCAGTCTTCTGGGACCTCTCCTGTGCTCAGAGACTCACTAAACAGTTCTGATAATGGCTCTGCTAGTTCCACCCTTAGCTCCTTTAGTACCCTGGGATCCATATTAGCTAGAGCAGCAGACTGACAGTCTTGCCACAGATGTAGCTGAAAGTACCCATTCCCTCAACTGGGACCACTGCAGCATCACTGGTACCAGCAAAACCGTGCACCACAGTGGCTGTCTGTAACTGATGGTTGTCTCTCTTCCTGGAGTGTTTTTATTGCCTGCTGCAGTAGCACTCACTGCAGACTGTTCAGCCCATACTGCCTGTGGGGCTCCTTCACGGACTGCACTGGGTCTGGTGGTGGTTGTTTGTTGACTTTCAATGGCAATGTGTGCTAGTGTTGCTGTAACAACTGCCACTGCTATACACCCACTGGTTTGCTATTACTTGTGCCTGACCTCCACTATAATTGGATTTCAATTGTTGGGGCACTGCATTTTGCTTAGGGAGTGTTACACCTCACTCTCATGTGTGCAACATTTTTTCCGCAACCGTGGAAAAACACCGGCTGAGAATAGCTTTATAGGGGATGTGCCATACTTATCAGTGACTTTTTTCCCTCAGAAACTTCCACAGCTGCACTTTTCTTCCACAGTCCATAGTGTATTTTTTCCACAGCTGCTGGAGTTTTGTGTATTGCACTCAGAGCAGTTTCCCATATTTTTCCACAGCTACGGACCTTTTGGGGACTTAGGGAAGGTTTTGCACCTTCAGATTGTTTTGTGAATCCTCCACCTTGAAGTGTTTACTTAGAAAGCCATAGTGATCGCCTACATAGTACTTCTTGCTGTCCCACTGATAAATTCCTTAGAGGGGATCCACATACTGGAAATTAGAAAAAGATGCCGAGGTGTCTTGTCAAGTCCTTCCATAACAACCTTTTGTGAAAATAAGACAAGAGAAACTGTGAGTAATTAGGCATAAAGGGCCTATTTATTGTGTATGACACATCAGAAGATACATTTTCTTGTTAAAATACTCAGCATTTTGACCTTCTGCATTGTCAAACAAATTCCGTAAAACTGCTTTTTGTCTGTAAGGGTCCCCTTATTTTCATTTTTTTAAGAAATAGCTTCAAATCCCATTCATCATTAAATCCTTTAGGTTTAATGCTGTTAAACCAAAATATCCACTGAGACTCTTTCTGTAAGAGAAGGTTTTCTCTGCCACCCCCAGATCTAAGTGGTGGGACAAATTCTGTACCCAAAAACTTGAGAAGTTTGGGGTCTGCATCATACTTCTGTATGAAGTGAAGGCCCACTGGTTTGTCTATCTTTCTGTTCTATATGGAGCGTATGTGCTGCTGTATACGGACTTTAAGATTTCTTATTGTACATCCGATGTAAATTAGTTTGCATGGGCACAAACACATATACTGCAAAGGGGGTGTGGCATGAGATAAATTCTCTGATTTCCATTTTGAGGGAGCTGTCCCCTGGGTGTACAAAAGTTTTACCTACATTACAGTTTTCACACACATTACACCTTTTACGTCTGTGCATGCCTGTGGGTCTTGTGGAAAGCCACTGCAAATTTGATGCGATTGTTTCTGCCCTCCTGATAAATCTACTGTGGACAAGTTTGTCTCTGATATTGGCAGCTCTACTAAACCTAACTCATGGTTTTGAACCTACAGTGCTTTCCAAACCTGGGTAACTTAACAGAATATTCCAATTTCTATGAATAATATTTCCCACTCTCCCCGCCCATCCATTATATTCCATGACAAAAGTGGCAGGGCCAACTTCCTTTGTATTTTTTGAGTTTTTTGATTCATCATCTAGTAATATGTTAGCTCTGTTTTTCACAGCTGCTCTTTGCAGAGACTCATTCAATATATATCCCTTGAATACCCCCTTTGGAGGAACCGTGTTTTCAGTTCCTCAGCCTGTTCAAAATAGGTTTCAGTATTGGAACAATTCCTTCACAAACTTAAGAACTGGCTATAGGGTATTGAATCCTTTAGCCTGTGTGGGTGTACACTGTCAGCTGACAACACTGCATTGGTAGTACTACTTTTCCTATATCACTGAGTTTCTACCCTGCTGTCTTCTCCAACATAAGCAATAAGTGTTCTATCGAGGAAAGAAATACTGTTCCAATCAGCTGTGTGAGTAAACTTTAATTTGATATCATTTATATTCTGCCATTATATGAATGACTCAGTCTCACACTGGTCCCCATGCCACAAACAGATTACATCGTCGATATAACAATGCCATTTTGCTATGTTGGAGAAGAAAGGATTACTAGCAGGGTTAAGCATGTACTCTTCCTCCTATAGACCCCAAAATAGATTGGCATATGAAGGGGCCGTAGAGACCCCCATAGCTGTCCCACAAGATTGCAGGTAGAATGACCCATCAAATTCAGAAATGTTATGTGTCAAAATGAACTCTAGACTCTCGAGGAGAAACTGTATTGGTACATCTTCATTTTGGAATTGTTTCTCCAAGAAGTATCCGCATGCTGTTAAACCTAACTCATGTCTGATAGACGTGTAAAGTGCTTTCACGTCTGTTGTGAGCCAAATAGAGTTTTCGCTCCAGTTGCAGTCAGCAAACTTATTCAACTCATCTGTTGTGTCTTTAACATATGGTGGCAGCTGTACCGCACATTTCTGTAGGAAGTAATCTATGAAAATTCCAAGATTTAGAGTTAGGAAATTAATCCCTGAAATTATGGGTCTGCCGGGGGGGTTAGTTAAGTTATTGTGTATCTTGCGGAGTGTATATACATGGTATTGAGGGGTGTTCCTCCCATGTATATTCAAACTCCTCTTCTGATATGCAATTCTGTGTGACTGTGTTTTGTAGAAGTACAGAAAGTTACTTTCTGTAGGTGCTTAATGGATTACCTAAGAGCAGTTTAAAACTTTGTGTGTCCCCTAGTAACAATAACACTATCTCTTTATACTTCTGTTTGTCAAGCAGCACTATATTCCTGCCTTTATTGGCAGGTTTGATAACTCTTTTGTCACGATGTTCCAACTCAATTAATGCTGCATGTGCTGCTTATTTCTTTGTGGTGTGGGCTTAGTGTTGAGAACCTCCTCAACCTGCCTGGTTACAAATTATTCAAATGTTGTAACTGCTGGGTGATATACATCGGGGCAGAATGTTGATGGGGGCCAAAATAAATGTTTTCTCTCTACTGCTATGTTATGAGGAAAAAGGGTTACCAGTAGCATCATCCACTGTGTCAGCAATATTTAATTGTTCCTCAAGTTCTGTGGAGTCAGATTCATTCAAAACATTCCCATGCTCTGAATCTTAAATCCGAACTCCAATGGCACTTTCAGTCTGAAGTGGCAAGTCAGTGTCCTCCCGTGGGGAGGGCGGGCTGGAGCCGCTTTCAGTGCAGACTGCTGAGTCCGAATAGCCCATGCTTGCACTGCTCACTCGTAAATCTTCCTTAAAGAAGAGTTTCAATTTAATTGTTTGAAAAAAACTTTCGTAGATTGACATGCACTTGGAAGCAGTCAAGTTGGGGCATGGGAATGAAATACCTTTTTTAAGCACCTTAGTTTGAAGCTCCGTGAGGTCATGAGATGATAGATTGATTAGTTGGAACTCTCCTTGCCTCTCAAATTGTTATTGTTGGATCTTTTGTTTCCGTGCTCCCCTCTTTCCCCTCCTTGTTTTTGTTTTTGTCTTGAAGTTCCTGGTGCTCCGATGTTGGTTTTGTCTTGAATCTTCTCTAAAAAAGCCTCTTTGCTGTTTCTTCTGCTTCCTGAAGCCTGTGCGTTGGATTTCTGAAATCTGACTCATGACCTGCTACATCCTCTGTTTTTGCTCTGGTGTCTTCCCCACTCAATGACACGTTCGTCCTCATAATCCTCCTGATCCCGGACTAACTTCTTGTGTTTCCTGAAAATTAGTTCATCCTCGTATTTGGAAAGTTTATGTTGCAATTGTGAATCCAAGTCTTTGAACTCGGCACTGTCTTTGTGCTTTAATATCTCCGATTTGAGTTTGTCTAATTCCGTTGTTAATTTACTGTGTTTATTTATGTCCGCTGTGATTATTATGTAACCTCTAGGTGCCGCTATCCTAAGGGCTACTACCTCTGCCTGCGTGACTAGATGCAGGTTGAGGGGCCTGAGCTTGTTGAACGGGTGCTTCCACTCGGAGGAATGGTTCTGGGGTAGCATAACTGCTGTTGGTATAGCCCTCTGGGATGCTATAACCCCCTACCAACTGCTCTAGTGGCCTAAACAGTATAGCAGCAAAACTTTCACATATACCATATGGCAGTAATGACTTGCTCACACCCCTTGCACTTACCACCAGGGCTGGATTGTCTGCAACTGCCCTGAAGACCCCCTGTAAAATAAGACCTGTAATGCAACAGTACAATACCCCCACCAAAAAGGTACAAACTAGCCAGATTAAATGCAAAAACAACACAATCTGATTTATTCAGGGAATGTAAACAGGGGTGGAGCATGAATCTAGCAGATGATTTATATATCTGATTATTTCAGGCTGAAAATGCATGCACAAAGATTCCCTTGTATACAGTCACACAATCCTGGGTACCCAGTTGTAAGCAGGCTAGCCTGAAGTGATGCCCAGGGTAGGCGGTGTTGTTGGGGCCCTTAGGAAAGAAAATAATTAGCATGCACATCAATCCAAAATTTGTAATCTGGAGCCATTTGGCTCCGTTCATTGTAATAAACTCAAACAAATAAATCAGATAACACACAATGATTGCAGCTTTGTTATAGGGAGCTACCCTATTTGGTACTCAAGCTACCCAGACCAGGAGGCAGGCTGACGAGATGAAGACCTCTGGATGGTGTTCTGGAAAAGCAGGGCCAACACGACTCACCGAGGTGGTCGCTACCTGTTCGATGGTGTTGAGCAGGGAGCCGAATCTCTGAACAGATCTTTCATCGGAAAATGTCTCTGCGATGGGAGTGGCAGTCTAGGCTGAGATGGCAGGGCCCAGACCAGAGCAGGCAGTTCGGATTTAGTCTGTGCGAGTGTTGGAGCAGCTTCCAGCTAGCATAATACGCTTGAAGGTGGGGAGCCAAATCGCGACCCACACAACACATTCAGCACACTTATAAGCAATATAACGCTTAGTCATAATTCGGGTAAAGTCCGGTTGCAATTTAGCAGATGTTCTGCGCAAACCTCTCAATCTGTGACTCACTTCAGTACCTGGCAGGCTGATTACTTCTGGAGCAAGTCTTTGGTCCCAAATTCAGGCAATGATCACTCTCTTTCTCTTCAGGCTTCAGATCTCAGACAAAAAAATTAGATTTAAGTCCAGCTTTCACATTCACAGGATTTCTCACTGGAAGATGTGACAGGCAGGCCAGTGTAGCCTTCCTGCCAATTCTCCTGTACTCCTACGCAAGAGCAGCTGCTCAATGGCTCAAGCTGTTCATTCTCCAAACTCCAGCTCACAACTCACTCTGCTGCAGGCAGTACTGGGGTCTTCCTCTGAGATCCAAAAGGTTTGGTGGGCTGAGGGAACTGTCTGTCACAGCAAGGGCTTCTCCTCCAGGTCCATTTAGGTGCCAAATCTTAAAAACTACAATTCCTACAGAAATTCAGTCCCATAAGACCTCTGGGGACAGTCTCCATTTTAGGTCCCCTGAGGTTTGATTGGTCCACCGTCCAACTCTGGCAGTCCAGAACCAAAAAGGTGGCTCTTATGCAAAAAGTCCAAGCTGCAAGAGAAGGCAGGTTAAACAAACTTCTATACTATTATTAATAAGGCAGATAAACAGTAAATGAACACAGTTCCTAACAGAGCTCCATCTGCGCATATAGCGACTACAGAATGGAGCAGAAATACCACTCGCCTGGCCAGTCACGAGCCCTAAACTACTCGGACCTAACCCAGACTTAATTTCTAGCACAGCATAATGACTCTCTTAAAGAGACAGGCATGGAAGCTTTCTATAGCACTTTCATTCGGACACATGCAGCTACTGCAGACACAGGACACCATCCTGACAGTGGACATTAGGCAGCGCAGGAAGACATCTTAGTAAACCCCAATTTGTGGGGGGTGTTACAATTAGTGCAACAAACTTTTTAGAGCAGTCACTCTCAGCTGCAAGCCACTCATCTTTAAATTCAGTTTCCTCCACTCTACTTGTGGGAACAATGGACACCCTGCAGGCCCGAGGAGCGTGATATCTATTGAGATATTTTCCAAGGGTAGTTATGTCATCTGTTACATCCAACTGTTTAAGTAGAAGTTTCTCCAATCAGGAGAAGGTGGTTTTTAAATCTTCAGCTGTCTCCATGATCCATTCATCTCCTCTCAGTTTCTCCTTTGCTTTTTGCCATTTGCTCGAAAAGTCTTTGTTCCTATTCCAACAGAAAACAATCTCTGTAGTTGCTGTGCTGCTTGTTTGCTGCATTTTTATGTATTTAGGTTTACAGGATGGATTAAACCCAGTGCAACACTGTGTCCTCAAATATATAGATGCTCCATGATGAAGTTAGGCTCACCTCTAAACACAGTTGATGTCAGCGTTCAGCAGCAGACAATGTGGCAAACAAGTAAACAGCCTACAAATGGGGTCTGTTGGTCACAAATGTTACTTTGTTACCTCTATCAGTCTTTTCTCTTTCTGCTTTTAAATTTAATTCATCTGTATTAACTTAATTTTATTTACTTTCATGAGTGAATGTTACAGTGAAATAATTTGGGAGGCAGTATAGCGCAAGGTTTAAGGCTCTGAGCTGCAAATCTGGGGACATCCAGCAGACCAGACCTGGGTTTGAATCCCACAGCTTCCACTTGCATACTGTGTGACCCTGAGCAAGTCACTTAATTTCCCTGTGCTCCCAGGTCACACCTGTAAAAAAGCTTTCAGCTTAGCATGCTACTCCTGGTTAAATAAATAAATAACTTAGTTTAAGAATATATACACATGAACTTTTCTGTTTAGATTGATTCTGAGGGATTAAGAATTATTGTAAGTTTTTGTGTTGTGTTGTTTTGAAGTAATGACTCACTATCTAACTAGTTTCTCTAAACCAACCCATGTGATTTAAATTGTATCAGTTGTATTTATTAAATATGGGGTACTTAAAGGGCTGGTTTCCTGTGTACTAACAGACCCCTGTTTGAAGGCTTTTTGCTGAAGTGCAAGGGGCTTGTTGCCAGTGAATTTCACTGTTCTCCTATGTAGTCGTAATAAAAGAGATTTTGATTTAAATACACTTCTACTGGTTGTGACTGCCTTTATTTCGTTGGGAGTGCTGTCCACTTGGAGGAGTTTTGTTTGTTGTTCTGAGCTGGCAGCCCTTGTCAGCACCCACTTCTGATTGCTGTTGGCATCAGCTCACTTTTTTGGATCAGCTTATATTCCCCTTGAGCCATTTTTCTGCTCTCTCTCGCTCTCCATCTGTTTCTATGTATGTATTTTCAAAATGTATGTAAATAATTTGCAAAAAAAAAAAAAAGTAATGCCTCTGTCAGGGTTGAAGTACAAAGTGTACAAAGTAGGAGAATTAACAAGCATTTGTCCATGCCGAATGTTGTCGCGCTGGCATTGGCTTTGGTAGTACAGCGCAGAAAAACCTTTTGGGCAGGATATGAAAAATGACAGCGATACAGTTCATAAGGAGGTGTGAAAAAATGCTGGTGTTGAAAATGTGGCATATAAATATTGCAAATTTGCGAAGTTACAAGGGTGCGCGGGAAATGCGCAACGCACGCTTGTAACACAGTCATTTTATGGACGTTCGGCACCAAATTTTCACCATAGGCATTTTAGCACCTCTGCTCATCTACAGTGTCGCTGTTATTTCCTCAAACTGTCCCAAAAAGTGATTTTACACAGTGACCACGCTATTCTGCGCCAGACGTGCGAAAACACATTTTGGGCAGGATATGTGAAATGACGGCTGTACTGTTCCTCAAGAGGTGTGGAAAAATGGCAATGGTGAAAATCCTGAGTGAAAATATTACAGATGCACAACATTACGAGTTTACGTGTAATCTGCCAACGCACACTCGTAAGTAACACAGTCATTTTATGGAGTATCGTCACCAAATTTTCAACAAATGCATTTTAGGACCTCTGCTCATGAACAGTGTCACTGTCATTTCCATAATCTGGCCCGAAAGGCTGATTTCCTACAGCGACCGTGCTATTGTGCGCCGGAAGTGTGGGAACACATTTCGGCCAGGTTGTGAAAAATGGCAGCTGTACCATTCGTAAGGAGGTGTACAAAAATGACAATGTGTAAAATCTGGTGTGAAAATATTGCGAATTCGCGAAATTACAAGCCTGCGTAGCAGCTATGCAACGTACGCTCGTAAAACAGCCATTTTTTGGATTTTTCACACCAAATTTGCAACGTAGGCGTTTTGAGAGCCCACCTCATGAACAGTGGCACTGTCATCTCGTTACTCGGTGCCGAAAGATGATTCCGCGTGTGACTGCGAAATCACCTTTCGTGACTGATTAATGATATGACAGTGCCAGAATTCACAAGGAGTGGTCCCAAAACCCCATGTTGAAAATTTGGTGTAAAAATTCCCCCAAATGCCCGAGATATGCATTAAAGTTGAAAAAAACCTATTTATTCCACTATACAGCTTACTGGCATTTCCACAGTTAGAGTCGTCTTTGAAGAGTGCAGATGTGTTCCCGGTCCACGAAGATGATCGCTCCGACTCGGAGGTATGAGGGTGGGGTGTGTGAGGAGGCAGGGTGCGATTGCGGGTGCGGGTTGTGGTAGGGGGTTGGAAGAGTCGAGGGACCGTTTTGCTTTACAGCTTAAAAATAAAAAGACATCGGGGACAGTTTTCATTTTAATAGGTGCTTTGGCACGCTGGGGTGGGCTCCCAGCATGCCACCTGAGTGTGTGTGTGTGTGTGTGCTTTAGCAGGAAAGGGGGGTGCAGGAGCCGAGGGGGATTGGGCACCCCCTTGGCAATCAAAAAAAGGGGGGGGTTACATGATGCTGACGGGGATTGGGCACCCCCATCGGCACACAATAAATGGGGTGTTGATCGGGCAACAGTGGCAATCACTGTCGCCATGTTGCTCAAATGAGGGGAGGCGCGGTTGTGGTCATGCTGCATGGGAGATTCGCCTCATTGCAGCGGACCTTTTCTCTCATGTCTTCGCCTCATTAGCTAGGCAGGTGTTGGCTCCTGCTGCCGGCTGATTGGGAGCGTGGGGACTGCACCTACTGATCCGCCCCATCTGCCCAACAGTGACTGCCTCCAAATCTGCATCTACACAGAAGATGTTGGCTGCAAGCCAACATAAAAAAATTAGCATTAAAAATAAATGGAACTTGGCAAATCTGTGGTATGGTATATATTTAAGCTTGATAATCATGTGACATGTGCTAGTGTTACATAGATACATAGACAGTGTCGGCAGATAAGGGCCTACGGCCCACCCAGTCTGCCCATTTGAGCTTGTAAATTCAGTTTATGTTTTCCTAGTACTGGCAATGTCTTGTTAGAGAAAGTAAAAAGTGACACAGCAATGCCCAAATAGAGGGTGCTGATCTGCTGGCAGACCTGGAATGGCTCTTGATTGGTGAGATTGGGGGGATTATGAATATTATAATGTGGATTAGGTGGGGGATTGTAGGGGGTGGTGGGGGTGTCAGTGTTACAAATATAACGGGGATAGGGGGATATTAATACTGGACTGCCGGGGATGTTTTTTTACTCACCTGAGGAGCAGGCGGAGGGGCTACCCCTGGACTACTAGTTGGGAGGTTTTTCCTTCAGTCAGGGACCTGGTAAGAGGGGGTCTGCCACTAGACTGCCAGGGAATTCTGTAGCAGTGTCTCAGGGATTGAGTGGGAAGGTTTCAGGGGATACCATTAAACTACCCATACATTTTCTAGCATTATCTCGGAGATCATGTAGGAGAGGGTGGGCCATGTCAGTGTATATCGCCACTGTTGCCGGGGTGCAGGCCCACCATTGTGTGCATTAAGGGTAGAGTTTTGAAAACAGTAAAAAGCGTGCTGCCATGGCACTCTTTTATCACTTTCAAAATCCCCTGGATGTACCACTATACCCTGTATGTAAGAGAGTTCCCTCATCTGCAAGAGTACAGTAGTGTATTTAGTGTGACTGTGCTACTAGTAAGTGCCGTGCACTGGTGCCCTTAGAATATGATTCCCACTTGGACACGCTATGCCCAGTTAGCACAGGACTACTCATGTTAGCTCTGCACCAACCTTGTGAATATAGGAGCCCTAATCAATGGAACAAAAATGTACTACTGCTGTCTAAGAGCACCCCGGATTTGTGAAATTTGTGCTGATATTGTTTTATTTTTATAATTTATTATTTCTGTCCCCTTAGATGCCAGCATCAACCCCATTTAGCAGCCTGCCAACCCTGTCGCCTACCATCTCTGCCACTTACCTCCATCCCCAAGTTTCTGTTCTTGCGGTGAGGCCTTTGGGTGTGGTTCCCCTCGGAAAGCACTTTGGTGGGTGTGCAGTTGGCTAATGCAGAGTCTGAGAGTTCCAGCGACTTCATTCTGCATGTTTCAGGAATTTTTTTTCTTTGTTTCTGGATGTGACTTGACACTTCAAGCAGGGGTGGGCATGTACTGTACCGCCATAGAGCCTGAAATCTACATCCTTGCACCCGACCTGTGCCATGCTATACTGCAACCTGTGTCAGTAGTGTAGTGGCTCAGGCCAGCCTCCCTCCCCAAAGAAGAAGAGTGTCCTCTGGAATGCTAGATCCTCCATCCCCTACTAACGCAGTGGGCAGGTTCCTGAACACAGATTGCTGGCATTGCATATGGTAGGGCGAATGCTGCAGCGACAAGCCTGCCTGATATCAATATTTTATTGCATCTGTGCAATTGGGCTGAAAAGAATACTTTGCACTGTGGTACTCCAAATGAGCTGGTGTCGGGCATGGGGATTTGTATGCCCCTAAGCATGGAGCTTGTTGCCTCTTGGTACATTACATTATTTAATTCTGCAGTTTAAATCCTGTTGCATAACTTCACTAACACCTGACAAGGTATCTGGTCATGCAGATTATAAGACTTCTCAGGTGGCTGAAGGTCCCCTCACACTGCATCGGAGGCATCTGTCTAATCTGCAGGACTGGCCATCTTGTTTGGTGTTTTTGCTTACGTGCTATACATGTTGCATATGCCTTTTTTTTTTTGTAAGATGAAGCCTGCCATACTTCCTTTCATGGACGTTGGCTGGTTGCAGAAGTGGAAGGCAGCGGCATGGTGTGCAGCTAACTGAAGGGATAGTGTCAGACAGGAGTGCCATGGACTTCCTGGTGGTGGAAATACTGTACTTGGCATCTGGGAAGGAGAGGGATGTCCTTTGCTAGATGGTCATGTCACTATGATAAGGGAGTTGGGGGGAGGGGAACATTTTTTAAGCAGCAGCCAAACTTCCAGTTGTACATTTAGTCTCCAGTAGAGGGTGCAGTAGAATTAAAAAATAATCTGCTTTCGTTTACGTGTTCGTATACATGCAGTGTGATAAAGGTGGCCTGTGGTACTTAACTGAAAATTTCCACCTCCTGTAGAAAAATTCACATTTTGCAGATTTACAAACTGTGCTTCACTGTATTCTTTGCAGTCTATAGAGAATAACAAATCCCCCCCATGAAGAATAAGCTTGTAGAGTAACTTCAAACTGAGTTAATGTGGTGCCAGCATGGGCACAAGAGCAAACCTTGAGTGCCCTTATGATGTCACCACACTAACGAGGTGTGAAGTTAACAGTGAGTTCTTCTCAACATTTTTGTTTACTGTATATAGTATAAAAGCTGAGTGTTTCATGTTTAAGCACTTTTCTGCAGTGGACAGCTCTGTGTTTTTCTTTTGTTGTATTTTTCACTGTGCTGCTGTTTTCAGAGCATGTTCTTGAAGTGACACTAGTTTCAGCTGCTTTAATCTGCTCGCGCTATTTGCCGTCGTTTGGTTGGCTGGAATACAGCTCTAATTACAGCAGCTGAGTGGACAAAACATTCAGATTCTAAACCATGAATTATTTCTCTGAACATGCTGAAGTGTAGATTATTTTTGAAAACACAGAAGAAACAGGATTATAAACCCGTAAAGTTCAATTAGAAGGCTGGGTAGACGACAGTCCTCCCTCCTCTGACAAAAAGACAAAAAAAAAAAAATTAAAAACAGGGCACAGGGCTTCTGTCACTACAGTCTTAGCCCCATATACATCCCTAATGCAGGCCACCCAGTCACTCCTGCCAGAAGTAAAACATTACAGAATTGCTTATTAGATGATGTACGACTTTTAAGGAGCCTCTAATATCCCAGGGGAAACCTTTCAAAAACATAATATAAAGACAGATTTTTTTTAACCAAACTTTATGCCCCTTAATCCAATACCTACTCCTGCTTTAGGCCCCTACCAGCCCCCTAGCCGCATCACCCTTCCCCCGCGGACTGTAAAGCAGGTGGGGACCTACATGGGGCAGGGCCTCAGGAAGCTGGCAAACGTCATTTAGATGGACTGAGGTGCATTTCTTTTATGTCGTTTTCCCCCTTACCTCCCCTGTTGTCAGACAGTGCATTTGACCGCCTTGTACTGGCAGTGGATTATGGGCTGACACCACCCCTCCTGGTGGAGCAAGCTCCCTGACTCATTGAGAGGGGCCACTGCCATGCTGGAACCCAGACATTTCCCGCTATGGGCCGGTTTGCGCTGTGGTCATCAGCACTCCCCATGCCTGGCCACACCGATCCTGGCTCCCTGAGTCTGCTTCTGAACTTTGGTTGCCAGCATGGACGTGTGATGTGCTTCCGCTGAAGCATGATAGTCCCTATTTAGATGGAATTTAAATGATAGTTCAGCTATTTCCTGTATCTACCATCCCCATGTTCTTTATTATTATTATTACAGATATTTGCGTGAAAACCAGATTCCGTGTCACTTGGTCGTTGCCTGCTTTTGCTGTTAGTACACAAGAGACTTTATCCTCTGCTTGTGAAATCACAAATTGTGATGACGCAGGGGATTATGATGTCACTTGTAGACAACCAGCAAGAGCAGAGGAAGACCAGTTGCCACCAATCACATTTTCATGAGCACTGTATGAGTAAGAAGGTGTGCGATTAAAGGTAAGTATGTGAGAGATTTACTAAATTGTGTGCATTTATCATAGTTCTTCAAAGCAGTCCCTGTGGCATCAGAGGCTAATAAAATCACACCCCTTAGCTTAAAGGGGCACTGTCAACTTTGCCCCTTTGCTTCACAATAAAATTAGTGTGCCTATTGGCACAAACCTAAGAAACAATTACTATAGAATGCCCCTCCATGCCCGAAAAGTCCCACTTTGTAGCTTTTTACCTTAAAAGTTTTCTGCTCGGCCCAACTGTAAATTGCGCGCCTACCGGAAGCAATCACCAGTCAGGAATGTGCATCTGCCATGAGCGTGGTCCAAACCTGCATTTTTTTCACAACCCTAGTATAAAAACAAGCTCCATCAGTCCATTATAAGAATCCAAATATGTTGTGGGATCTCCGCAAGCAAACCGAGCACTCCAAGTTGTACAAATAAAAGTTTTAGCCCGGAGTCAAAATCCCATGCATGCGCAGGAGTGGACTCAGCAAAGATCCCGCGCATGCGCACGAGTGTGCTGCTCTTGCACATGCGTGGGATTTCGGCTCCGGGCTAAAACTGGTATTTGTACAACTTGGAGTGCTCGGTTTGTTTGCAGAGATCCCACAATGTATTTGGAAGCAGAAGGAGATCATCTCTAAGTCATGCTCTCCCTACCATGTGGAACACTTTCCAAAGGTCCTTAAAACTCACGCAAATTGTTGGGCTGCACACCTTCAAATTCCTGCTGAGCCACTTGTTGCAGGATTATTGCAATTGTTATATTTAACCTTGCACCAGTTCTCCCTGAGGAACCTGTTGTATCATCCACACAGCACTCATTGAGTTTTCTTAGTCATTTGCCTATTCTTTTTTTTTTTTTTTTTTGCACCTCCCTGGCTGCCCACTCCTTTAGGCCCCCTAGGCCCTTCCCGACTGCCTGTCCGTCCCCACGCCAGCCACTTACCTCATATTGCGGCTGTCCCGGGTAACCCGGCGTATCCCTTCGCTGGATGGGTCCCCCTCCTCCAAGGCGGAAGGCACCGGTGGGGCTGGCCAGCGCACTTTATACTTGGCCCAGGGTGTTGCTGAGGTTTGCCGGTCGT
Source organism: Neoceratodus forsteri (assembly GCA_016271365.2). Taxonomy (NCBI): domain Eukaryota; kingdom Metazoa; phylum Chordata; order Ceratodontiformes; family Ceratodontidae; genus Neoceratodus; species Neoceratodus forsteri. The sequence goes on along the minus strand of CM057455.1, from coordinate 1,317,178,358 downwards.
GGGTTCGGCGGCAACGGAGGGCTGGAGACTGTCATCCAGCCAGCCAGGGAACATTTTCTCTGGTTTTCTTGGGGGAGTGATGTCCTGACGTCAAGGCTGACGCCGACATCTGCCACTCCTTGTGCACTAAGCCCAAAGTTCTGTCGTGTCCCCAGCCTCCGCCAGGGGTCAGCAGTTGCCGGTGCACATCCCCACCCTCCCCCTGGAGAAGGAGAGCTGTCCCCAGATGCTTTATCCTTCTCCCCCTGGGTCACCGGCATCACAGACGGAAATCCAACTGCTGTGCCGATGGGCCGGCTAGTTGTTGCCTATTCTACATCTGTTGTCCCCCTTCAATCTGCTTATTGTCCCCTGTCAGCCTGTTGAATGCTTTCTCCCCCATTCCATCCTGCTCCCAAATACCATACTTCACAAACTTGTATGTCTTATAGCACTGTATCTACTCCCTTATTGTGTATCTAGACCTACATTGTTAGCAACAATTAATGTATGTTTTGCAACTGTATTTGCCATTTTCATTTGTATAAACGTAATGTCCTTTTTATCACATTTATATTGTTATATCGTGTATGTCTCATTCTGCTGTATCCCTTCAGGACCACCTTGTAAATGAGTCCACTCAATGGTGTTAATCCTGGTCAAATAAAAATTGAATTGAAGAAGGCAGCTTGACCAGCAGAGGATTTCATGGGGGAGGGTGGTGCAAGAGAGGAGGAGCCAGAGTAGCAGAGTTAAAGGTAGTGGGTGAGGAGGGAAGGAAGGTAGGAGGGGAGGGAGCCAAACCAGGATTCAGAGACAAAGAAGGCACAGCGAGTGAGGCGTCTGGAAAGGGAGGAGGACAGCAAGCAGTGGTGTATGCGGGGGGGGGTCCAGGGCAAAACAGCAGAAGGAGGGGATCCAGGGTGGACTTGGGAGCAGCACTGTAAACAGTTGTCACCATAATCAAAGCTGGACATCCTCTTCGATACAGTCTCTTGCTGGGCAGCAAGCAGGATACTCCCTCTATTATTATGAAGTGCACCAAGCTTGGAGTGAAGCTTCTGGTAGATGGTATCCACATGCACTGAGAAATCGAGGTGACGATCCAGCCAGACCTTGAGGTACATAAAAGAGAGGACATCCTCAATTGCTGCACCGTCAAGTGTGTGGAAGAAGAGGAGAAGGGTGATCTTCTGCCTGGTGCCAAAGGCATAGAGACTGTTTTTTTGGGACTGAGAGACAGATGATTAGAAAGAAGTTAGGGGTAGCACAAACAGAAATAGGGAAGTGGAAGGGAAGGTAGAAGGATATGATGATACCAAAAGAGAAATGTGGAGAGAAATCGGAGGAAAGAATCATGGTAGGACTCGATATGTACTGTAGCAACAGAGTTTCCTTCTTAAAAGATCCTTTGGCTTATATGAAAGAAGCTAGTGAAACATGGAAAGGGGAAATTGTTTAACCAGGAAAGGCACATTAGGCCGAAGCTTGTTTTCAGGTGCAGCCTGGGAGCACAGAGAAGTTAAGTGACTTGGTCAGGGTCACACACAGTATGCAAGTCAGGGCAGTGGGATTCAAACCCAAGTCTACAGGTTTGCAGCTCAGAGCCCTAAACCACAGCGCTATATATAGAAGTTTGTCTGCAGAAAAGGACTGGTAGGCCCATCCAGTCTGCCCTACAGAGTAAATCTGTTGAGCAGCTGACAGAAGTCCTGCAATGTTTGCCCAGTCAATTCGTGCATCAAATCGAAGACAAACACATTCTCCACAGCTGTCCCAGATGGCAGCATAAGCTGTATGAGGGAGACAGTCAGCTCATAACTTTGTGACCGGTTTATTACTTTAGACAGGATTTGTGTTAATCCTGTGCCCAAGTCCCTACTTATAGCCACTTGACTACACTGACCCTGAGAAGGGAGGCAAGACAAGCAACTTCTGCAGCTGAACTGGGACTGTTGAGGAAAGGGACCTAGGAGTCATCATTAGTGACTCCCTGAAACAATCCAATGTAGTGTAACAGAGCCTACACTGAGGCAGTCAGGAGGTTGTGATGATGTGGTAGGGGCTCCGACAGCATCAGGGGAAGGAGGTGATACTGCTTCTATATAGTTCACTGCTGAGGCCACACCTGGAGTACTGTACTCCATTCTAGAATCCTCACTTAAAGAAAGACATAAACAGTTGGAGATGGTGCAGTGTAGGGTAACCAAAAATGATTCAGGGGTAGCAGGGCAGATCACATGAGGGTTGCCTTAGGGCACTAGGCATGTACTTGCTGGAGGCCAAACGAGAGGGGAGGTATGATGGAGGCCTTCATGTTCCTGAAAGGAATAAACAAGGTAAACTGTGAGGAATGATTCAATGGAAATAGGGAATCTACAATATGAGGGCAAGTGGGGAAGCTGGGGGGGGGTGATTCACAAGGGATATGAGAAAGTATTATTTCACAGAGAGAGAGAGAGAGAGTGTGAGTGGTTGAGTAGTGGAACAGTCTGCCAGCAGAGGTGAGGAGTGCCAAAACCATGAATTGTTGCAAGCACAGCTGGTATAGAGTTAAGGGCTTAGTAGTTACGGGGGAGGGGGGGGGAGTAGTAAGATTGGGAACATGGGCTAAACGGTGAAGACAAAAACGGTGAACAGACAACTGGTCTTGGGGTATGATATGGTGTTATGGATAGACTGGATGTACCAGTGGTCTTTTTCTGCTGTCATCGTCTATGCTTCTCACGAGAACATTTGGTTGCGCGCAACCAGACAGTTAAGGGCCAGAAAAGGAGAGGCTAGAACAGATCCTTGGGTTTAAACTCTTTCGGCATAATAAATGAAACGGGGCCGTATTCAACCCTGTCACACTAGACTCAGGAAGGATTTACTGCAGGAAGCCCCACCAGTTGTTCTTTAGCTGTACTGTGCTCCTGGCATGTATCATATCCACCCCCTTTGGATTTACATAGCTTAATCTTTGCCAGATAGTCAACTACCAGGGCGGCTGTCATGTCTGTAGGTTTCATCATGGTCATTTTTGATGCCATGGGCCCGCCTACTAAGCACCCTGCCCCCGGGGGCTCTTTGGTGAACACCAAAGTGAAGCATTTAGCATCTAAGCCCCTGGCCCATGCACAGGTTCCTCCCCACTTCCCATGCTTTCGGAGGTCCCGTCCTCTCTCTCTTCCTCCTCTTTCCATTTATGTACTGGAAAAAAGAGTTGGTGTTTTCTGCACTTCCTACTGCTATCCTGGTTTCCAGACCCTCTTTGGATTCCTTAGTTCTGTTTTTGAAGTCCCTCAGTGCTGCTCTGCATGCCACTGTTGCCTGTATGCAGCCTGTCTCATTCCAAAAGTTGTAGACCATCTTTTTGTGTAGGATGAATTGCCTTGGGTCCCAGCTGAGCCAGGGGCAACTTCTTGGCCCTTTTCTCTTTTTGCTTACAGGGATGTAGACCTCTACAGGTGCTTTAAATATTTTCTTCAACAAACCCCACATGTGCTCTGCATTGCTAGCATCGTGGGGCTTTTTCAGATCCTTGGCCTCTAGTTCTCTCCTCTTGGTAAAGTCTGCCTTTCTAAAACTCTGGGTCCTGGTGGCTGAGACCAGACTAGTCTTCCCTGTCACCAGGGAGACAGTTACCAGATTGTGGTCACTGCCTCCCACTGGTTCCTTGACGTTCACAGTGTAGATGATCCAATCCCCACTGTTCAGAACAAGATTAAGGATGGCTTCAAACCTAGTTCCTTGTTGGATATTGCTGTTCTAGGGAGCAGTTTTTGAAAGCGAGCAAGCACTCTGTCTTACCCTGCTATTAGCCTTTTCAAAATGTGAGTCTATGCTCAGAAAATAGAAATTTCTCCAAGATCACCCATGCATCCAGTTTGTCTGCTCCCGTAATTTCCCCAAGATCACCCTTGCACCTAGTTCATCTGCTCTCGTAATTTCCCCAACCCGCTGTGCATCATGCTCGGCTGAACTGCTTGAGAGCCTGAAGTACTAGGTGACTCTTTTGCCTCCCTTATCCCCAAACATGACCCAGATGGATTTTGTGGCATTGTTTTCTTCTTTGATGCTGATATTGTCCTCCATGGTGACTCTTTCTATTACTGAGAGAGACTGTTATTCTCCTTTTCTGTAAGGCCTATCCCTTCGGAATAGTCTTTAGCAACCCTGTTCTGGTTTCCCAATCATTCACTCCCCCACCAAATCTCTGTGAGTACCACTAAGTCCAGGCTTTCGAGGTGAAACAGACCTTCATGCCCATTTTGCTAGGTGCACTCCTCATATTGGCCTGCATACCAGTGAGAATAGTTGCTCCTTTATGCTTCCTAACTCCCCTTTTGGGTCTCCTCTTTAGTTGCTCCTCTGCTGTCGTCTTTTCCTCAGTGATCTGGTGTCTGCCTTCTGACATTGGTGAACCCTTACAGTAGCCTCCTCCCACCAATACTCTAGTATAAATCCCCCCAGGTGTCCTGTCCATTCTCCTGACCAGTGTCTCCATTGCCTCCTTGCACAGGTGCAGTCCATCCTGGGCAAACAGGCGTTCCTTGCCCTGGAAGTCTCTCCTCTTGGCCAGAAAAAGTAAATCCTCTGTCTTGCACCAGACCCATAGCCAAGCATTTGCCTGCCTAATGGTCCACTATTGCTCCTCACTAGCCTCAAGGACTGGGAAGATCACCCTGGATACGGTACCCTTCAGGAATAACCCTAACTCCTTGAGTGATCCCTTCATGTCTTCTCATTCATACCAAAATGGATGACTTGGGTCTGCCTCTCCCCGGTTGCGTTGCTTATCTGTGGATAGCACTCGTTCATCCCTCGCTCCAGGCAGGCAAACCATTTCTCCCCAGATAACATTCTGATCCCCTTCCACCTCACCCACTGCTTAACTGCCCCAGCTGTGGAGTCACAGATGGGCTACTACCTTCTTGTCACTCCACCCAACCTTTTTCTTCCTCTTTCATAGCAGGTTGGATGTCCTGCTGCCTGGACTGCCCCCACCAGCCCCATTCATCCTCAGCCTGGCCAGCCAGATACTACTATCTGTTTCTGGTGTCCACAGGAGATGTTGCTGTCTTATTAACATGCAATTTATCCCCTTCTCCACTCAGATCCCTCCACATCTCCCACTGGAGACTGCAATCCCTGACATCCTCCTCCATACCCTACCTGTTCCATACCCCACCTTGTCCATACCCTACCTTTTCCAGTCAGCCGGCCCCTTCTGGGCTAGTGCATATGCCCTCAGCCTCATCTCCCTCGGTTTCCTTCTCACTTCCCTTTTGTAGACTTGTTTAACTAACCATCTGTTTGGCAACAAAGAAAAGATTATTAGCACAGGAATGCTCATTTTGTAATAGCATTTGTGAGAGTTATGTTTTGTGTGCTGTAAAGCATTGCAGAGTTGTATTACCATTTTTAGAATGAACTCTTTATTGAATCAATAAAATACATTACATTTAAATGGATCAAAATCGTATTTTGTTTTTAAGAGAAAATACTGTGTAAATAACGCATATAATTAAATCTTTATTATCCTATATGGATTTTTCTACCTCTTCCTGCCATTGCCTAAGGATATACCCTTTCTACACGATTTGTCATCATACGGACAACGGATTTTCTTCCATGTTTTTCCTTGTCCCCAGCGTGGCCGTGCTCTTCAGCCTTGGCGATGCTGCATACCCCTGTGGAAGAAGCAAGCTCCCTGGCTGGCCTGACCACAGGTGTCGCTGTGTGCTGTAATCGACCACCAGCTCTCTGCTGCTGAAGTGTGCTGTCCTCTGGCAGCAGCCTGGCCTGCCTCCCAATGTGGTGACCGGAGTCCGCTGCCAAACTGTGGTGGTCTGCATGACAGCACGAAGTGCAGCTGCTGGGCCATTGGGTGGCCGTATCATTAAATCTTATAAAAATATTACTTAACATTCACTGGTAAAATGTCTGCCATGTTCATAACTCTCAAAGTAAAATATCTGGTTAAGAAACTGAGGTCTGTGAAGCTGATTAATACTGGTGTTCTAAGAATCTAAAAGATTAACGCACACAAAATAGCAGCTGGAGCCAGATATGTGTTACTGTAGGTATGTAGTAGGGTTCCTGGTCATAGTGATGCTAATCTTTAGCAGCAGCACTCACCTTCTCAGTTTCCGGGATGAAGTGTGAATTTGGTACAAAGGTCTGCATTTGCAGCACCAGACACCTGGAACAAACTCTGGTCGAAGCTGAGGAATGCTTCCAGCTTGTAAGTGTTCAGGTTCAGGCTTTCCAGCCACCTTAGAACTCCCTGTATTTGTTTTGCTCCAGAATTCCCATCTGTCTAACCATGATCATGTCGCATAACCTTGTTCGTGCTCTTTGTTTGCAGTGAACCCACTGTGTTAGCTTGGTTTGATTACTGTTTGGATGTACTTACCTTTACTGATTTTTTTTTCCTGTGTATATTTTAGCCTGTATGTAACTATTCCTGTTGGGCTGTGTTAACCTGTTGACTGGTGCTGTCCTCTTTGGGACACCCATGAAAATAAGATGCCGCATCTCATGGGGTATCTCATTTGGAGTAATTTCAAATAAATAAATAAGTTATGTTGGAGCAGAGAAGGAAGAAATGGAGACAGTACCAAGGGTGTGTGTGTGTAATAGTGCAAAGGCCCAAATCATCTTCTGGGAAAGGTGCTGGTGACTAACACTACATGCATTTAGGAAGCTTGAAGGTATATCGTCACAGTGAAAAACTGTTCATGGCTCTCACTACACACCGACAAACCTGCATAAATTAAACAAATATAGCCATTTTAAAATCGGTGTTCTCCATAAAGAGTTTAAAGGAAGAGGAAAAAAAATCCTCACTTACATGAAATCAAGTTGTGAATACCAATCAGATTTCCTTACTTACACCTTCACTATATTTTCTGTTTTCAATTAGATTTTTTTATTTAACCAAGTGAAAAGAGAAACCATTGAGAACAAGTTCCGTTGTGACCTGGCCAATAGGCTCACTCCTTATATATTGACTCTTCTTAACTGTATGTAACTCACTCATGCAGAATCCCACTTTATCATAATTCTCGATTACAGCACTTCCACAGAATTAAAAGGACTAGAATGACATTGCTGATGTCATAGCTCATGTGGTCCCACCTATAGATATATAATTGCCACCCTAATGGCAACAACAAAGTAGACGTACCTGCCCCTCTAGCAATGCTGTTGTGGTCTTTATAATTCTGTGGGTTCTTTACCTCACATACAGTATTTCACAGAACAAGGACAAAGAATGATAGGGAATTATTACATGCTGCGCATGTGACAACCCATTACTACAGTAACCTAATGTCTAAAAAAAAAATATATATATATATATATATATATATATATATATATATATATATATATAGGCTCTAGGCTCATCTTCTAGAACTACCCACAAGACTTTCTTTTTGTCCACACTTTCTTCCATGGAGCAGGAACACGGCATATAAACCATCCACAATCATAACAAAGCAGTAAAAAGTTCACACAAAAATACTAGCATTGCATGTACTGGGAAATGCACATAGCCAGCTGTGAAAACTGTGGGGCACTGTACTACAGGATCTACCACCAGCAACTAGGACCCTGCCATATGTGCTGGGTCATCGCAGACCTCATAGCCCAGCTACAGGATGCTTGGACCATAATCTATGACCTACAATATGAGTACCTCTACAACAGGCCTTACCACCAGGACCAGAGTACCAGTAATGGGCCAAGATATGAGGCAGGGCCCGGGGACTGACAGGTGGTAAGGAAGAGAAGGTATCATAGAGGGTCCAGAAGGGAAGTCTCTAACCAGGAGCACACCTCAGCGGTACCAACCGAAAACAGGTTCACACCACTGAAATCAACCTCTGACAGTGTCAACCATGGAGGCAAAAACAAACAACCTTCGAAAGCAAATACTCCAAATAACCAACTGGAACCAACCTTAGACAATGCAAACAATGGAGGCAAAAACAAACAACCTGTGAAAGCAAATACTCCAAATAAAACCGATACCAACAACACAAAAATGCTAAAACTGAAAATAAAACGCCAATAAAAACAAAAATAAACTACTTATAATTGGGGATTCTATGATCCATGGAGTGGAACCACATGTAACTCCTACCGAGGAAAGCGAAATCAAGGCAATGGCACCACAATCCGCACAGGGGTTGTATACAGACCCCCTTCTCAGGGGGAGGAAATGGACAAGGAAATGATAGAAAGTATACTTAAAATGGCAGAAAAAGGGGAGATATTGCTGATGGGTGATCTGAATATGCCAGATGTTAACTGGAGTGCAGCTGCAGCTGCCACTCCGAAGAGTGCAGTTATTCTAGATGCCCTACAGGGGGCATGCCTTAGACAACTAGTACTGGAGCCCACTTGAGAGGGAGCAATATTAGACTTGATACTCTCAAATGGAGATGGAGAGAGGATCACAGATGTAGAAGTGGGTAGCCATCTGGGAACTAGCGACCATCGAACAGTATGGTTCACAATAAACACAGCAATAGAGTCAAGCCATACAAAGACAAAAGTACTGGACTTTAGGAGGGCTGACTTTGCCAAAATGGGTGAGTGCCTAAGGAATGCACTAGCAAATGGGCAGGAAGGAGGGGTGGAAGAACAATGGGGAATAATAAAAACTGCCATCACAGAGGTAACGAGCCTTTGTGTGAAGCAAATAAACAAACAAGATGATGTAAGAAACCACTATGGTTCTCAAAGGAAGTGGCAGTGAAGGTTCAAGAGAAAAGAAACATTCAGGAAGTACAAGGAATCTAGCAGGAGCAGGACAGAGAACTGTATCAGTTAAAGCAAAAGGAGGCTGGGAAGGCAGTCAGAACAGCAAAGGCCCAAACCGAGGAAAAGATAGCCAACTCAGTTAAGAAGGGGATAAAACCTTTATAGGTACATCAGGAGCAAAGGAAGACCAAGGGAGGGATGTGAGGCTGAATAAAGGGAGGGAGGGTGGTCAGAGGGAGACTGTGAAAAGGCAGAGATACTAAACAAATATTTTGCTCAGTATTTACAAGGGAAGAGGGGAGGTACATAAAACAAACAGTAGTAACACTCTGGATACAGAAGTTGATACCAGCCCATTTACAGAAGAAAGGGTTCTGAAAGAACTCTTAAAACTGAAGGTGGACAAAGCAATGGGGCCTGATGGGATTCATCCCAGAATTCTAAAAGAACTAAGAGTAGAACTAGTGACACCACTGACTACCCTCTTTAACAAATCATGGGAGGATGGGGTGGTACCCGAGGACTGGAGGAGGGCAGATGTGATTCCCCTTCACAAAAGTGGGAGCAAGGCAGAAGCAGGAAACTATAGACCTGTTAGTTTAACCTCAGTGATAGGGAAAATGATGGAATCACTTCTAAAGGAAAGAATTGTCGAGTATCTAGAGGCCAGAGAGGCACAGGACCCTAGGCAGCATGGATTCACAGCGGGAAGGTCATGCCAGACGAATCTGATAGATTTCTTTGACTGGGTGACCAAAGTAGTAGATCAGGGAGGGGCTGTGGACATGGCCTACCTAGACTTTAACAAGGCATTTGACACCAGTCCCACACAAAAGATTAATATACAAGTTAGCCAGCCTAGGAGTGGGTCCCAAGATGACAGCCTGGTAAAGAATTGGCTGGAGAATAGGACACAGAGAGTAATAGTAAATGGAGTCCACTCAGAAGAAAGGAGGGTTACTAGCGGGAACGCGAGGGTTCAGTAGATAGGACCCGGTCCTCTTCAATGTTTTTATGTTTACACTGCAGAAGGACTGGAAGGAAAAGTATGTCTCTTTGCAGATGACACTAAGATCTGCAACAGAGTTGATGCACAGGGTGGGGTGGAAAGGATGAGAAGGGACTTGGCAAGGTTAGAGGAATGGTCAAATGTATGGCAGCTTAGACTCAGTGCTAAGAAGTGCAAGGTAATGCACCTGGGAAACAAAAACCCAGGGGAAGAGTACACAATGGGGGGTGAGATACTAACAACAACAAAAATGGAAAGGGACCTGGGGGTAGTCATATCAGATGACCTAAAGGTGGGCAAGCAATGTGAGAAGGCAGCAAGGAGGGCTGGGGGATACTGGGATGCATAGGGAGAGGCATCACCAGTAGAAAACAGGAAGTTATTATCCCTCTGTACAGACAGCTGGTGAGACCCCATCTGGAGTACTGTGTGCAGTTCTGGAGACCCAATCTCCACAAAGACATAGACAGGATGGAAACTGTCCAGAGGAGGGCAACTAAAATGGTGCAGGGTCTGCACCGGAAGACATATGAAGAGAGACTTAAGGAGCTTAATATGTATAGCCTCGAGGAAAGGAGGGAGAGGGGGGACATGATAGAAACTTTCAAGTACCTCAAGGGAATCAACAAAGTCCATGAGGGTAGCATCTTTCAAAAAAAGAGGTGTACAAGAACAAGAGGGCACAATTTGAAGATAGAGGGGCGTCTCAAAGGTAATTTAAGGAAGTATTTTTTCACAGAGAGGGTTGTGGATGCATGGAATGGCCTTCCGGAGGAGGTTGTGGAGTCAAAATCAGTGGTGGAATTCAAGCATGCATGGGATAGTCATAAGGCAATTCTGGGGGTTGGGGGTAGGAAGAAGTAGGCTGCTGGTTAACTAGGATCTGCAGCTTATCCAGTAGGTAGGGAAATGGGCAGACTGGGTGGGCCAAGCGGTCCTTATCTGCCGTCAAATTCTATGTTTCTATGTTTCATGGTAAGTGCCTCCCAGGGGCTTCTGCAAAGAGAAATACAAACTGAATAAAAAAATAGAACAGGAAGAAGGGGATATAACACACATGACAATGCACCTTGGAACAAATGATCTGGCAAAATCACACAGTACAAGAGGCCAAGAAACACTTTGAGGAACTGGCCAGCGAACATTCTTCCCTTCCATCCAAACTAGCCTTTTTAGAAGTGCTGCCAGTATGGAATAAAGGAGTAGGCACCAAGTGAGTCAGGGAGGTTGAAGTTGGTGAGTTCAACTCTTGGCTGCGAGAATGGTGCCAAAACAAAGGATACCACTTTATAGGTAACTGGCAAAACTTCAGAGAAAGAAGATTTTTTTAAACAGGACAGACTGCACCTAAACAGGGAGGGTGTGAGAGCAGTTGGACAAAAATTTGATGTCTATGCAGGGTATTTAAACTGAAAAAAGGGAGATGGTGACCGCTCACACCCCCACTGTCAGTGGGCTTGTCATGACTCCCCATCACTCCTAAGGAGCACATACACACCCAGAAAGGGAAATGGAGAACACGTGCATCTTGACTGCAGAAGTATCGATTAACAGTCCCCAAGAAGCCGGCAACCTCCAAAATCACTCAGGCGCAAACAGCAAATGGGTACTGTCCAGGAAGAGGGTGCAGCCACATACCAAAGGGGGAGCACATTCCTGGAAGTTGATGGCTGCAAATGCTAGAAGCCTAGCAACCAAACTACCCAAACACGCAGCCATCATGAAAGTGGAAAGATTGGACTGGGTGGCTGTGACAGAAACGTGCTTCATGGAACACCACGGCTGGGACACAGCTATACCCAGATATAATCTGTTCAGGAAGAATAGACAGGGAAATAAAGGGGGAGGAGCAGCCATTTACATTCAGGAAGAAATAAAAGCCACAGAGTGCAGGATCACCCTGGGGACACCGAGTCACTGTGGCTTACTGTAGATACAGGCAAGCGAAAAACCTTCAGGATTGGTGTCATTTACAGGCCTCCAAATCAAGGAGAGAAAAGGGACAAAGTGACTGAGAAAGGTGAGGTGATACTGGTGGGGGACTTTAACCTCCCAGCTATAAACTGGAGTACAGTAACGATGGCAACAACTAGAGGCAGGGAATTCTTATTTTCGCTACAGGGAGCAGGACTGGGTCAACTGGTTAAAACCCCAATGAGGGGAGATGCCATAATTGACCTGGTCCTCACAAATACTGAGATGATTAAGACATACAGATTTAGTCTTTGCCATATTGGTCCTTGTAAGAACAGATCCATAAGCAAATGATTTGATACCTTTTATTGGACCAACATAGATGTAACAAAAAGAACAAAGTGCTTTAGCTTTCGGACCAACCCAGTCCTTCCTCGGAAGCTTAATGTCAGTTATTTAGAAAATCCCATACTTTTAACACCCAGATCATTCAGAAAAAAACTAGAAAAAAATCCTATTGGTTTAAAATACTCATTTAAAAAATAACAGAAGAAATATCATAGAAGCTGAATAGTACCAGTTCAGCTGAAAGGGCCTAAAGGTCAGATGTGCTTAGAGCATAACAACAAGCAGGGAGTACACTGCACATAAACTAAAATGACTTACAGGAGTTGGATCAGAAGTAGTCAGATGGGTACAAATTTGGTTACAGGGCAGAACTCGGAAAGTGCAGGTAAACCGAGCACTTTCATCAAAAGGTAGGGTGACCAGCGGTGTGCCCCAGGGCTTGGTACTGGGGCCTCTGCTCTTCAATATTTTTATATCAGACATAGCAAACGGACTAAAGGGAAAGGTCTGTCTGTTCGCAGACAACACCAAGATATGCAACATGGTCGACATCCAGGAGGGAGTGGACAAGATGGAAGCTGACCTCAAGAAACTTGAGGAAAGGTCTGGAGCATGGCAGCTGAGATTCAGTGCCAAAAAGTGCAAAGTCATGCACATAGGAAAAAGAAATCCAAATAAGGCGTTTTACCTTGGAGGGGAAAGACTAGCTGCCTCCAACCAAGAGTGCTATCTGGGAATCATAATCTCAGACAACTTGAAGGTGGGAAAACAGTGCGAGAAGGCAGCATTGAAGGCCAGCGGTATGCTGGGATGCATTGGGAGGGGAAATTACAAGCAGGAGGAGGGAAGTGGCCCTGCCACTGTACAGATTACTGATTAGGCCTCACCTAGAGGCCGGCCTCCAGTTCTGGAGGCCCCACCTCAGAAAGGACATTGACCAAGTGGAGACGATGCAGAGAAGGGCAACAAAAATGATTCAAGGACTGTAGGAGATGTCCTATGGGGATAAACTGAGAGAACTGAACATGTATTCCCTGGAACAGAGAAGAGAGAGGGAAGACATGATCGAAACATTCAGGTACATAAAAGGCATAAACAAGGTACAGACAAATGAACTTTTCCAATTTAAGAAGGGCAGCAGAACCAGGGGACGTGATCTAAGACTGCAAGGAGGGAGGGAGGTTCTCCACCAAGACTAGGACAGTTTTCTTCATGGAAAGAGTGGTGGGGGCCAGGAACGGCCTGCCCCCAGAGGTGGTGGGGGTAAACACAGTAGTAGGTTTCAAGAATGCATGGGATAGACACAAAGGAGCCCTCAAATCCAAGGGCAGATAGGTTAGGTCTAAAAACACTAGGCAAACTAGATGGACCTGGCGGTCTCCTTCTGCCATCAACTTCTATGTTTCTATCTACAGAGGCTTAAAGGATTGAGGATCTATGGCTGCTTCTCTGCCAAGGATTAAATGTACAGCATAGTGAATGACATCAGGATAGGGAGCTGAAACGTAGTTGGGGTAGAAATTATTTACAAAAGGAAGGGACGGGTAGCATACCTCTTAACTGTCCCTGATTTTCAGGGACGTCCCTGATTTTGCCTCAGACTTTTACTCTGTCCCTCCTAAAAATTGTGTTTCCCTGACCTAACAGTGGGGGCTGTAAGCACAAAATAATGTCAGACATTAAAGTTACAGACTTGTTCTTCCTTAGAAAATGTATTTTACACTAAGCCTCTTGTTCTACCAGCTTCCTGAGTGGATATCATCAATTTTGAAGATGTGTCCATGATTTTGGTCCTTTTTCCCTGATTTTTTTAAGCATTGTCCCTGATTTATGGAGCAGGAGGTTGAAAGGTATGACTGGTAGAAAAATGACCTCCCTGTGTTAGACATCCTTTATTTTAACTATGTGATTTTGGCAGAACCCCCTATGTCCCTTAAAACCCAGCAGCAGGAGATGGAAGAAAATGCCTGCCCTATATAACTGAGTGCCAACGCAAAATAGAACTAGAAAAGAATACTTTATTCTTAGAACAGCCGCTAGTATCTTCTGACCATTTCTAACAATAACCTTTTATGATATTTTATAATGCTTGAAATTATATTTCAGCTCTAATTGCCTTAATACTGTGGGATCTGGAGGTCCCAATTAAGAAAACTGCCTAAAGAAATATATATTTTTTTTAAGTTCTGGCAAGACCTAAGGCAGTATGGGTTCACGGGGGGAGGGGGGTGTCCTGTCAAATGCATCTGATAGATTTTTTTTGACTGGGTGACAAAGGAATTAGATCAGGGTAGAGCGATAGACGTAGCCTGCGTAGATTTAAGTAAAGTTTTCAACACCATTCCACATAGAAGACTAATAAGCAAGCTGGGTAACTTAAGAGTGGGTCCAGGGGTCATAAACTGGAGAAGTTGTTGTGTGGGGGACAGGTGACAAAGGCTGATGATAAACTGAGTTCACGCCAATGAAGGGACAATGACTTGTAGGGTGCCTCAAGGATCAGTGCTGGGATTGGTCCTCTTTGATGTCTGTATAAGTGGCATTGCAGAGGAGCTTGAGGGAAAGGTCTGCCTGTTTGCAGAAGACAGCAAAATCTGCAATAGGGTGGACACTCCAGAGGGGGTGGAAAGGATGAGCAGAGACCTTAGAGAACTAGAGGAGTGGTCAAAGATATGGCAGCTGGGTTTTACTGCAGAAAAGTGCAAAATAATGCACTTAGGGCACAGAAACCCAGGGGCAGAGTACAAAATGGGTGGAGTGGTATTAACAACTACCAAGCAAGAAAGAGACCTGGAGGTAATCATAGCTGATGACCTAAAGGTGGCCAGGCAGTGTGACAAAGCAATCGGTAAGACTAGGGGTATGCTGGGGTGCACAGGAGGGGTATCACCAGCAGAAAGAGGGAGGCTGTGTTGCCTATGTATACATCGCTGGTAATACCCAAACTAGAGTACCGTGTCCAGTTCTGGAGACCATATCTCCAAAGAATACAGAGTGGAGGCGGTCCAGAGGAGGGCAACTAAAATGGTGCAGGATCTGCATCAAAAGCCCTACAAGGAGAGACTAAAGGACCTCAGTATGTACACCCTGGAAGAGAGGAGGGAGAAGGGGGATGTAATAGAGACGTTTAATTACCTCATGTGGTTAAATAAGGTACAAGAGGGAAGTATTTTTTAGGAAAAAAGGTACTAAGGAACAAGGGGACATGCAGTGAAGCTAGAGGGTGGTAGATTCAAGAGAGATGTGAGGAAGTACTTCTTCACAGAAAGAGTGGTGGTTTCCTGGACCAGCTGTCTAGTGGAGGTGGTGGGGCAAAAACAGTGGTGCGGTCCAAGAATGCATGGGATAGGCACAAGGAATACGTAATGGAAAGGAAGAGGAGGGAGAAAGAGCTGTAGATCAAGTAGGGTCTGTAGTGATAAAGTATGTAGGGAAGAATGGGCAGAGTGGGTTGGCCAAGTGGTCTTTATCTGCCATCAAATTCTGTTTCTTCTTTTTTATCTGGTTGATCCTTAGTCCCCGCGCCTGATACAGAACTAACTCTGCCACTGTTCCCCTCAGCTAGCCCTATGATGATGTGAGCGACGGGCTAAGCCGTGGGTGAAATCTACTTGCCAGCACTTAGTAAAGTAAGTTAATGCTCTGCAACAGTACATTTTCGCACTTAGTCTACAAGTACCAATCGGGCTGAGTCTGCGGCATGAGAGAAAACAGAATAGATTAGTATTTTGTTTTATATAGTTCCTTCCATACACTAAGTACGTCAAAGGACTTTACAAAGCAATGGGTTAGTTACTGGTAGTGCAACCCTGTGGACAGTCTAATGGAGCAGACTTATGCATTCAGCAATGTACCACATATAGTCATAGACAACTGCATTAGAACTTATTCCATTTCCTGGCCTTATGGTGCGGACAGTGTTGCATTGTGCTACCATGTGAGAGAACCACCTGACTCCCCTGCTCTAGGATGACAGGAAAGCCTCTGTCTCCATGCTGCTTCAGCAGGACCTCCTACAGCAGGTTTGAGAGCAACCGTGATGTTGACAGTGTCTGTACCACGCTGGATTCTTCCCATCTGTAGGAAGGTGTGGTGGTCGAGATTCGCAGCAGTAAGGGTGGCAGTGAGCTTCCACAAAGTCCATGGATGGCTTCAAGAGGGGATGGGATAAATTTATGGGGAGGGTAAGGATAGCCGGGGAGGGGGGGGGGTGGAGTAGCGTGTAACTTAGGATACGTGGGCTGCACATCAGGCAGACTCAGTAAACCATAATGCCTTCTTCTGCTGGCAAAATTCATACTGTATGTTCTTATTTAACAGAGAACATCTTGCCCCTGATGATGATAGCTCATGCATCCCCTCGCTCATGTGACCTGGACTGTGTGTACCTCAGCTCCTTCCCATTGCCCAGCTCTGAAGCATTCCTTGGCTAGTATACCCCTCCCCCTGGACATAGTCTAACTGTTGGAGGGGACACTGCTTCAGTGGTTCATGGAGGAATGCTCTGTGCTTTGGGAGTCTGACAGTCCCACAGTGCCTCAGTGGGCAGATAGGACACTGGCGTCTGAAGGTGGGGTGGGGGAGCTGGGGGAGAATATGTCAAAAGAACTTGTTCTGTTGAGAGATGGAATTTTGGCCAGGTCACCAGGGTACTCCTCTACAGTCTTCCCATGGTATTGCATTAGCCTCTTGCACTACAACCTGAGAGATAGGAGTTCTCAATAGACACCACACTAGGATAGCCTTGAAACTGGGTACATTTTGCAGATGAGGTAGATGGCTCCAAGAGAAGGACAGCGAAGCTTTAGGTCACTGCTACCTGCCAGTCACAGTGTGGTGCTGGCATCAGCTGTGAAGGCAGTCGCTCTCGCACTCACTCCTGGCAGAATGGTTGGGTAAGGGAGCAATGGGGAACCGTGTGGCGGGGGGAGGTGGAAGGCAGTGATCATCAATGACTGTGGATAAGCACCAGGAAGGGGACTTCTCATCTGAAACTCAGTAACTACAGCAGCAACACAGATCTAGTTAATGGACCACTTTAGTAATTTTCAGAATGAACAGGAAATAGTACTGATTCCAGTTTGTAAAATCGTCACCTCTTGGCTTCACTTCAAGCAGAAATTCATTTTTCCATAGTCAGAGTTTGGACACTGGACTTTCGGTGACGTCATCACCATCATGGCAGCCTAAATCTTTGACTCCAAACTCCTGTTAGCTAAATCCCTGTTAAAACTGCTAATTTGTTTAAAAATTGCAGTGAATTTCTCAATGAGGAAGGGATCTACAACTGCTGGGTTGATCATGTGTGGAAAAAATGGATGCTGAAGTGGAATATGGCCAGAGATCCCAAACTGAAACCTCCGACTCAGAGCTTTCACAAATCACCCAATACTCTCTGTATATAGTTTTTATTTTCTGTACACTTTATTGTTTGGTCCTCCCTGCCCCCTCCACCTTTCTCTCCCAGTTGTTGGTGCCCTTCTTATTGTGGCATCCCGTAGTGGAGAGCAGCAGCGGGAGCGGTGCTCTCCTATGTCTTTAGAACTTTTATCGGTGTGAGCATTCCACTGTTACCTGCTTATTGTTGAATGCCCCCATTAAATTTATATCGCTGGTGCTTTCGACCACCGATCACTTGTTTTGGGGCTTCTACTGATGAGGATAAGGTGATTTTGGACGACTTGCGGCTGGGGGAGGAGATGTTTTCTTTGGCCAGCATCTCGAAGAATAGTGACACAGCCAAACTCTGAAACAACTTCCATTGTGCTATGTAGTGGATTTATACTTACTTCCTCTGCCAAAGATGACAGCGGCGACGACTGGTGTATTTGTTTACCTGGGGGATTTACCCCTCCTTAAGCTGCTTTGTCTTCTCTGGGAGTGAGTATAACCACTCTGAGGTTAACCAGGTGAGCAGTACTAATGGTGGCAGCTTCAGTGGGAAATAACATTCACAGTGGATCTTGTCTGACACTGTAACAGTAGCTGCCCTACACAGACACAGGCAAATTGCACTATCGGACTGAGCAGGCTATACTTTCCTTAATCTAGCTCCAACCTCGGACTGGGGTCATTCTTGCTTTTTACTGTATACTTAGATATATAGAGCTGGTTTTAGTGTAGCGATGCTGCCTCACCTATTCCACATACTACTGTTTCACAATGGTCCGTAAAGTGCCAGATCAGTTGTTCTCTGGAAGTTACTGGGCGCATTTAGCCTAAATAACTTACAGTTGACTTCTTTATCTGATATGGGGATAAAGCACCGCCTTGTTCAGTTTTCCCAGTGCTCTCAGTAGCAAGCAGTTTCGCTGGGCTAAACGGGCTGTATGTAACTTAAATTAGCATTTTTCTTTTGAAAGCAGTAGGTGGCGCTAATCTGCAGCTTATCCAGTGTGGATTCTCACTCATGGTGGAGACCGACTGCTGTTACTCAGATCTCCTTTGTAATAGTTTTCCCTCTAGATATTGGGGGAAGGGACAGCTTTCCTTTTATTAGATTGTTGGGCATCACCTTATCAGGGGCTTGTTATTACCCTGATTTGTTTATTTCTAAAATGACAAAAATGATCGAGATATCGAGTAGACTATCTCCACTCCTCCTAATACTTTATTTCTTTGCCTGGTGGACATAGAGGGGGCATTACCTGTATCCTCCTAGCCTCGACCATTGGGAGGTCATATCATCACTGGCACAGACGTCACAATGCATTCTACAAAAAAAAAACAGAAATGAAATACATTTTGACTGATGCAATATGGAGGTGTTTTGTGTTATTGTTTATTGTTAAAATTAGGTGCCCCTGCTGCCCCATATGATGGGGGTCAGTATCTAGAACTCTGCCCCTGCACCGAAAGACTGACATTTTCCATTGCCGATTTGATGAAGCTGGTGCAGTACCATGGAGGGTCTACTAGAGTGATTTCTTCGGTGTGAGATTTCTGACAACCTTTTCGGGGGGGGGGTGTAGGGCTCGCCCTACATCTTAATGTAGACTCACTACCGCCCCCCCAGCATGATACTCTCTAGGTGGGGGCTTTTGGGGCCTGGTGCTTTGTTTTATAAGGTGTGACTTTTGTCACTGGCATCAATTTCTCTGACTATCTACCCAGTATTCGAAGACCCCAGGTATGGTAATCATAGCTACTTCACATAAACAAAGGGAGTAAGGTCCTGCCTAACTGGCAATATTGATGACTTCTTTTCTCCTAGGAAATGCAGTCTTTCTTTTTTCCTTCATAATTTACTTTATCCTTATTTTTAGGGGCATACATTGCTCCTTGGAGTTCCAGGTGTCGATATACCCTGGCTTTCCTTCCAACCACTAGGAGGATAAAGAAAATGTCCATCTCTTCCAAGGGAAAACAGGGAGGATAATGATTTCCTCCCCTACCTTGGAAGTCAGTTTTAGCTACATGAGGGATCCCTGAGTGGGGGACCTTCTTCTCATTGTTGTACGATTATGCTGAATATTATTTCTCAAACTGTATTCATACACATCTATAATCTAGAATGGGACCTCAGTACTGGGTCCATGGTTTTGTTTTACTTACACGCGCAAGCCTGGTTGGCTACAGAGGTAAGTTATTGGTTGGGTAAGTTTGCTGGAAAACTTGTATTTAGTTGGTGAGGAGCCTGGGGGGGGGTGGAGTGAGGTGGGGGTGCGTAGCAGGCAGCAGGGACTCGGGGAGTGGCATGGAGCAGTGATGGAATCCAACGTTGAAGTGGAGCTGCTGCTGCAGTGAGAGTGCGAAAGAAAGGAGGTGCTTTTTTTTTTTTTTTTTTTTTTAGTATATTTGTTTTGAGGTGGCTGACATGGAATTTTTAAAACTTTAACAAACAAAATGAATGCAAGGGCTGATTCAGCAGATACCTGGGGGCTGAGACATCTCCTACCTTTCGTCCGGCAGGGGCAGACCTTGCAAGGGGGTACGCTGGAGACCCGCTATGAGGCCTTGTGTAGGGATTGGAGGTCTCGGTGAGGGACAGGGCCTGATACTCTCTCGTGAGAGTCAGGACATAGAGGAGAGCTAGTCAGAGCTGGAAGAAAAGAGCGCGAAGCTCAAACAAAGGGGTGAGGGCCTTAAATTGCTACCGGAAGGGGTCCACGCTGTTAGTTGGTGAGCCTGGGGGGAGTGAGGTGGGGGTGCGTAGCAGGCCGCGGGGACTTGGGGAGTGGAGTGGAATGGTGACATAGTCCAGCGTTGAAGTGGAGCTGCTGCTGCAGTAAGAATGAAAGGAACCAGGAAAAAGGGAAGTGCTTTTTTTGTGTGTATTTGTTTCGAGGTGGCTGACATAGAATTTTAAAAACTTTAACAAACAAAAACAAATCAAACGAATGCAAGGGCTGATTCAAGAGATACTTGGGGGCTAAGACATCTCTTACCTTTCGTCCGGCAGGGGCAAGCCTTGCAGAGGGGCAAGGGGGTATGCTGGAGACCCAATAGGAGGCCTTATGTAGGGATTGGAGGTCTCAGTGAGGGCCAGGGCCAGGTCTGATGCTCTCTCATGAGAGTTGGGATTGGGCCCTAATCCCACCCTGGATTACTGCACTTTTATAGGGGGGTAAAGTACCCTACACTTGGTGGGCAGGACTGCCAGGTGCAGACCATATTTAGTCCCTGTCCAGCAGTTAAAGCCACAGGGTGGGGGGAAAGGCATAGTTTTTAAAATGGGAATCTCACACTAAGGCCTACAATAGTAGCATACATAGGGAAGTGCAGTTTGGTGTGATTTGGGGGATTTTCTGTTGGGGACACTTAAAGAAAGTGAACATCGCAAGTACAGATAATGTACTAACAGTTTGGTCAGGAGCATTAGGGGCTGTAGTGTGTGGGACGGGGAGGAGGGTAGTCGACAAGTGAGGGAAGCTCTGGGAGAGCCTGCAAGGCACCTGAGGACACGCGACTGAGCTGGCTAGTAGGGAGGCTGCAGTCGTAATATAGTCTCCCATGGGCCACGCTGGGTGTGGGTCGGGAGGTTGCATAGGGAGGGCCAAGCACGTTGAGCATACATAGGAGTCCAAAGTGGGGGAAGGGTCACAGGGAGTAGGGCAGGACCCATCCATGGGAAGGAAGGATGGAATAGGCAGCCAACCAGGGCGGGGGCTAGGGAGGGTTGTATGCTGCCAAGTATGCAGTGCAGCCATATTCCTGGAAGTGGCATTTAGGGCAGGGGGCTGCATGGTGTGCTGGCAGGTGGGTTGGCTTAGGGAGCAGACTGGGTGGCTGAAGAGGGAGCTGGAGGCATGGGGGGACAGGTTAGGATGGAATGCGGGCTCGAGGGGAACCCGATGAGTCATTCAGTACAGCCATCGGCAGACCAACAAAAGGGAAAGCTAGGGGGATCAGGAGGTGGGCCACACAATCGTGCGCAGTCACGGGCAGGTACTGAAGACTGGAGGTGGGTCAGGCAAAGGAACAAGGCTGCAGCAGTGCTAGTGCAGGGATATAAGCCTCAGGAAGGGGTGATGGGGGACAATCAGGTTAAGGGGATTACCAGCACAAACAGCTCAGTTTTTGCTAACCTGGAGGAGCAGGAAGAGGTGGGTAGTGTAGCTACTGAATTGGTTAAAGGGGGGCTCTACAGGAGAAAAAGGATGCAACTCAGAATCGGCAGGCATGGTAGCCTAAGTAGTCATAGAGGCAAGGGGCAGCAGGAAGGTGGCAGTGCAGTGAAGATAAAGGAGCAAGGAGATGTTGGGAAGGGGGAAACAGCAGGCGGCCCGGGTGAGATTGGAACAAGGGTGAGGAGGGGAACTCAAGTAGAGGGGAAACACAACTCA
Organism: Neoceratodus forsteri; assembly: GCA_016271365.2. NCBI lineage: Eukaryota > Metazoa > Chordata > Ceratodontiformes > Ceratodontidae > Neoceratodus > Neoceratodus forsteri. Next base: position 1,317,156,566 of record CM057455.1, on the reverse strand, counting down.
AGAAAGGCACTGGGGAACAGTAGTGGAGGGGGTTGCAGGGTGGAGGTTCGTGTAAAAAGTGTGAGGGAAGGGGAGGGAGGCACAAGGGAATGGTTTTGAAATGGAAGCCAATACATTGGTCATAGTTAGTAGGGGGTGAAGATAGGGCATAGAATGGGGGAGGCACAGGGGTGGACGTAACTTGGGGATGGGAGGAGGATCAGGTTGGGGGCAGGATGTCAAGCAACAAGAGGAGATCACTTTAGGAGTGAGAGAGTCATAATTCTGGGGGACTAAATACTTAAGGGTATAAAATGGGGGGGCAGAAAAAGCAACATCTGGGTGGAGTGCATGCCTGGCATGACAGCAAGAAGGGTGGGTCAGCATATTGGTAGATGTGTAAGAAAGGTGGGGGGAACTGCACCTCATTGTGCACCTTGGAACAAATGATCTGGAAGGAAGAAGGATCGAGGAGGTTCAGGATAGCTTCAGGGAAGTGGGGAATCTGTGCAGTGAGGGGGGAGGACAGTATCATTCTCGGAAATCCTGACAGTGCCACGAGCAAGTAGACAGGAAGCGCAGAATCATGGACTTCAACAAGAGGCTGAGGGAATGGTGGGAGTCCATGGGGTATGGATTGGTGGGAGAGTGGGGTAGCACATGGGAGAACACAGATCTATATGCAAGAGATAGGCTACATCTCATTAAGGAAGGTTTACAGGTATTAAAGCAGAGACTGGGGGAATGTATCAGTGAAAATTATAATTTAATTAGCTGGGGGGGGCAGTGGAGATGGATCGAACCAGAGGACCTCCCCCCACAGCAAGGACAGAGCCAAATTTGACTAGGATTGGGGGTGGAGGGAAGGGTAAGGAGGCAGCAGGGAGAGGTTCAAGGTGGAGGGTGGTATCACTAAATGCTAGGAGCCTGGGGAACAAGATGACTGAGTTACAGGCGTTGATGGCAGAGGGGGAGGTAGACATAGCTGCCATTACTGAGACGTAGACAACCCAAAACCACGATTGTGACTTGGCCATCCTAGGATTTAAATTATTCAGGAGGAACAGAGAAAAAGGGAAGGGGAGGCAGTAGCCATTTATGTAAGAGACGGGATCAGATGTATTAGGGAGGAGGGCAGGTCGTAAGTCATTTGGCTGCAACTTCATGCCCCGAAGGGGGCTAAGGTCTGATTGGGGGTTGTTTACATTGTAGGCCCCCAACCCAGAAAGAGGACGTAGATAGGGAACTGGGGAAGCAGCTAAGGAGACTCGGTGGCAAAGGGAGCACTGTGGTGGTGGGAGACTTAAATCTACCAGGGGTGGATTGGAGCATCCCAGCTACCACATGTGCCATGGAGTGGATCCACCTGGAAGCATTCCAGGATGGTTTCCTGGAGGGCTGTGTGAATACCTTTTCCCGAATATTCGGTATTCGGGTCCCAAGTATTTGGTATTCATTATTCGATATTCAGCCAGAAAAGGTGTTTTTTTAAGGAAACTTTAAAAAAGCATGTCATCAACACCATTAATCACCCATTGAACCTGGTATACCATATACACCTCAATGACACTTCAGCCATCAACATTGAGCTCTCACTAATGCAACACAAGCTTCATGTGGCACACTCGTTCCACCACAACACAAACATAGCACTCTGAAAACAATATCAAGCATTGCATTGGGTCAGCACTGGAGGGTGTTCATGGTCACAGACATGGTGTAGAAGGTGCTTCAGCCATGGGCATAGGAATAGTGGTAGCAGTGGCTGCAGTAGTGGTTATAGGAGCCAGGTTTGTAACATTTTTGGTGGGGGTCAGTGGTCAAAGCCCGGCCCCTAGCCCAGGGATCAGAGATCATTCACCAGTGGGGTCAGAGGTCAACTACAGGGGAGTCCAGGGGTTAGGTCAGATGTCAACCCACCATCACCAGGGCATTATGGGAACAGAGAAACTTTTATCGTAACATGGGGGTCAGGGGTTTGCTTTTAAACTTTAACAAGACAACACCTTTTTTGGGGGGGGTAGTCAGAGGCATTTGGGGGTTGGCGATTTCCCTTAGAAACTTGATATTTTATTTGCTACTGTGTGTGAATGTTAATAAATATTGTACTTATCATGTGGTGTCGTCTTCCTTCTTTTGGCCGCTAGCTGGGACTTCAGAAAGTGGATGCGAGGTGTCTTCTGGTCTTTCTTCCCCAGTTTGGCTGGAGTTCAGTCAGAATGGCCCTGTACCCCAGTGATTTGCGCCACCCCTGCCCGTTCTTCAGTGGTGATTAGTGTCAGACTCCTCCCTTCCCAGCTGCAGCATCAAAACACACACACACACACACACACTTTGGTGGTGCCCCTGTCTGATCTGACTGAGCCACAGTGACCAAATCAATTGTGACCGACACAGCCTGCCACATACTACCTCAGCTATCTCTGTTTAACAGTGATGAGGAGGAGCACAGCCTAGTATGGTGAGTCATCACCTGTGCCCTATTCTTAAGCTGCACTGTGACGGATAGACAGCAGGCAGCCTATGTGTGGTGAGCCGTGTCAGGCGCAGTCACCTCAGTCACCGTGGCAAGACAGTCAGGGGGACCAACAGGTGTGTGTGTGTGGGCATGTGTGTTGATGACGCAGCTGGGAAAGCGTGGAACATTCCTCATGCAGGAATTGCACAAATCACTGGGTATGAGGCTAGGGCAGTGTGTGTGTGTGTGTGTGTGTGTGTGTGTGTGTGTGTGTGTGTGGTGGACTTCTTTGCAAGCAGATTCCCATAGGGTTGTTGCAGGACTGGGAGGGTTCGGGCTGTTGCCATAGGGATGGGGCCTTTGCAAACATTGGGGAGGGGGCACCAGATGTGGGGAGGTACCCCTACACACTAGAGACTAATACATACAACATGGGTGCAGGTGGGGAAGGGAAGACAGGACACCAGAGAAAGGTTTAGGGAACTGTTTGCACTTGAAGGGGTGGGATCAGAGGAACATGTTCCTCTCTATAAGAGGTTGGGATCAGAGCAGGGAGGGGTGTATGCACCACCACACACCTCAGCAACACATTCCCTACTATACAGGAGCAGGCTTGGGAGGGGGGAGTGCTGTGTGATGTGCACGGCCCACCCAACTCAGGCACATTCTCTACATCAGTTGTTACAGTTGCAAAGTCAAGCATGTTTACCATCAGAAACATGTGACAGCACCATCCTAATACATCCACAGTATGAATCTAGCGTGCACATTTCACAGCTAACCTCAGAGACCAGAAATATTTAAGAATTGTGTGTGGTCAGTGGGGGCCATCTTTAGTGGTGTGAGTCATTAATTACTACACGACCTGCAAAAGGTCTGAGAAAACCACAAATATACAAAGCATTGTCATAGGATGTTAGAAATACATTGTTACTGAAAGACCATAAGATTTCTTTGCCAGCAAACACATACCGCCACAGTGAGAGTATTGGTAACAGGCCTTTTGTCCCCAAATACATTATTCTGTTCCTCAACAAACCACATAGCCTCTTTCACAACAATTCTATTACATACATTTTCAGTTTACAACTTGTAAATTAATTTAGGTTATATAGTGTGATACAAACTGTCTACTTTGGATCAACAAGTCCTACGGCTCATATGAATTGTTATAGGACCAGCAGTGTAATAATTTCAACAGGCAGACAAAATAAATATTGGCATCAGTGACTTTCTTGAATGGTAAAATGAAACATGACCTCCTCCCCAAGGTAATTACCCAGGCTTTCTCTTGCCACCCCCAACCACACACATCAATTAGGCAAGTCCCTAGCCAGCCCGGTGGCGCTGAGGATTGAGGCACTTGACTCCACACCTTGCACCATGCCGGCGACCCAGGTTCAGGAACGAGCCAGGGCCGCTGGGGGACGGCAGGGGAGGGAAGAGATTGAGCGTCTGGAGGACTACCCTCTCTTCCCAGGGGTGGGTGCGCTCGCTCTTGGTGCGACCTCTGGCGGTGGCTGGAGGATCGCCGATGGGGGCAGTGTGGCGTGTGCCATGGGGGCAGAGCCATGGCAATTCGTTGCCTTGCTGGCCGGGCTCTGCAGGGAGAGGGGGGAATCTAAAGGTAGAAAATCCCCGGCTCACCGAGGAGATGACGAGGGCCCCAGGGATCTCCCTCTTATCCTTAATACCGGACCAGGCAACACCGGGGATCCACGGCCGACCTTCCAGAGGGATGGACCCTCTAATTTCAGAAAGTGCTGCCGCGGGTGGGCGGGACCAGTTCCGGGGGGTGATCCAGAGTGCTGGGAAGTTCCTCTGGGGGGGTGAACCGGTGATGGCTGGCCACGGTAGGGAGTAGAAGGGGCAGGATCGAGTTGGGCACTTCTGAAGGATGCCACGGAGAGTGCCGGTGCATAAAAGTAGTTAAAAAAAAAAACAAATAAATAAATTAGGCAAGTCCCAATTAAGAGCTTTCAAAACATGTGCATGTGTGAGGATAAGAAAGAAGTTACAGTCTAGCAAATCCCTCTAGAATCTGATACTGTAATTTAGTTACAGTCTGTACCCCCTGTAATAATTACCCAACCCGCATCGATATCCCTCGGGTTCAACAACTGTGGCACAGCACAACAGTGTCCTGACCCCAAAACTTAAAAGGTGCCATTTAGCCAGGCATGCTGCCATAATAAGATGAGGAGGCCTGCTGAAACACCTACACAACCTATAGCACATCAAGGTAATAATGTTGCAGGTCAGGGATGTCCCCCGTTTGGCAAAATGGACCACAATCATTTCTATTTCCTCCACACTAAGTTCCGGCCCAGTGTCCAAGACTCCTAAATCACCGATAGTTTGGTTGCGTTGCATTGGCTGGGGACTGGACACCCCATACCAATTATCCGTAAATAATGCAAAGTCCAAAACACATCAGGAAACACCAGGTTATGTAATCTGTAGGCTAATAGAGACAGCAGAGAGAAGAAAGAAGACCCAGTTTCCCCCGTCCAGGTCTCCTACATCAAGTTACTCGCATATGTAATTTCTGAACATCGTACACCCCCAACCCCTGGCTGGCTGGCTGCCCCTGTGGGTTTAGCAGAGGTTGGGAAATGAGAGAGCATGACATAAGTTGAATGAGGCACTGTATTTCACTAAACATACAGCATTGTCAGGTTAGAGAGACACAGGGACTCAGGAACATGCACTAGATATAGGTATAGATCTAATATTTTGGGGGGGCATGGCCTGAGTAAATAGAAGACACACAAAGGTAAAACCCATGCAACTCATCTTCACCATCATCACATTATACCTTCCAACACAAGGTTACATGATCATCATCTTCATCATCGCACATGTGGTGTATAGTCTGTTGAAGAGACTGGATGAAGCATGGTGCCTGCAAAGGATGACTCAAAGGCCTCCAGACAGGCGCTTGCACCCGACCCAGCTAGCACATACTGTCAAAATGGGCCCATCCTTGTGGCCATGAAACTAGACAGGAGGAGGATGCGACAAAGATAATAGGAAGTAAGTACAAATAATTCCACTTCCAGTTTCACCTTGTCTGCTGCTGAATTTTCCTTCTTTCATATTCCCAACCTTTCCCCATCCAGACCATCCATCTTTCTCCTCTGAGCTGCCCTTGGACTCCTTTCCTTCCAGAATCCAGACCCAGAGTACTTTCCACTTTTCATCCCCTCCCTCTACCTCTGAATCCTAGAGTCTGGATCATTTTGACCCCATCTATTTTCTTCTCCTTGCTGAGTCAGTCAAGCAGAAACATACCATATTGACTGGCCCTATGTTTTTTTAAGGAAAAATAGAACAAGTACAAACTGCAATGAGACCTTTGGCAAACTGGAGTTGTATCAATATGAAACTAACTGGCCTTTGGCAAGTATCTGGCTAGCATCTGGCATGGCAGTATTGCAACCACAACCACAACTGCTGTGGTTCTTTCTTTCCCTGTTCCCAATCCCACCAAGCCCCTATTTTATTTTTTTTAATCAGGTTCTCTCTCTCACACAAAGTAATACTGTTAGTATAGCCTCAAATTATTTTTTTTTATAGCACCTTCTACCAAATGAGATTTTAGGCTACAGTCTGGCGTCCACTCTCAGCCTTACCATTCACCCAAACACCACCACCGGTGCAAACTCCACTCCCCTAACCCCCTCCTGTCATCTTTTACTTTTCTTGCTCAGTGCACCCTTTCTGCCAGGTGCTGCTATGGCTCCAACCTTTGTCTGTGTAATTTCTTTAAATAATATTTTCTTTCAGGTGTTGTTTTTCACTAAAGTTTAACTCTAGGCCCATCCCTAATGCCCAGTGCTGCCCCATGACAATGGCGATGCCTAGATGAACTACTGCCACACTGCCAGCCCCTGTTCTGCTCCCCTCCGGTCATTAATATTTCTGCAACATGCTACTGCAGCATGAATCCATTCCCCCCGGACCACACCTCAAGTCAGCCAGTGAGTGACAGTCAATATGATCTCACCCTTCCCCTTAGCTCCCCTGACAAGCACCAAGTCTCACTCCCTACCTTGAGTAAAGTGGAACAGACTAGGTAGGGGGAAGAGGCTTTGGGCAGGCTAGCTCGCTTCCTTCCCCTGCATCAACATCCCATCCCCACCGTACCTTTAGTGCTGGCATAGCACTTGAATTTACTGAGTGAAAGGGAGATCTTGCATGGAAGGGGCCCGACATGGGATAAGGGAACATTACGTGGGTCTAAACAAAATCAAATACAGTGTTCCCTGCACGTAGTTGGCACTGACTGAGGACTTGCAGGCCTGACCACACACTCACTCACCTCTGTGTGCACTATCTGTGCAGTGTAGAAGATTGCTGCCTCAGGCTTTCGCTGACTGGCTGCTGAGCCTCCCTCAGCCTGCTGCTGCGCTGCCTGCTGCTCCCTCTTCTCTTCACAGCCTGGAGTTCCGACTCCCGGACTGCAGCCGCCATGCACCAACTGCTGACACTGACGCACCCCGTGTCTCGAGCCGCCCATGGTGTGATGTGAGACTGAGTCGTGACCACTGACTCCACCAAATCTGGCCAGGTAGGCAGGCGGCAGCCACTCATACAAGTACCCAGACTGCGGGCGGCCAGCAGCGGCCACACTACTGTAAGCCAAATCCCTGCCTCTTAGCAAAAGGTTGCTGCCTGCTTGCTACCCAGAGTGGACCGGACACAGTGGTGCCCGTGACTACTGCTCCTTCTGGCTCAGGCTGGCTGTACTGCTTCACTTGATCTCGTCGCGCTCACGTCGTCAGTCTCTCTCTCTCACTCACTCACCAAGTTGCCGGCACGCGTATGGCGCCTCTATAAATAATCCTAGTGGCCAATCACAGGGGGCCAAACAGTGGCAAATTGAAAAATACCACCAACCAGAAGCCGAGCGGAGCCAGACAAGCAGTCACCTCACCGCACCACTGGCACCAGTCATATACTATGATGGGATGAGTGGGGGTGTTTTAACTTAGCGGCGTTGGCGCAAATTTCAAATAATGCCAGCAGGCACACCGTGGCGGCAGCAAATTCAATGGGGGGGGTGGCGGCGAATCCATTCCGAATCATGCTGTCGCGGCACCACGCGGTGTCAGGCATGCACATAAGCAATTTATAGGGGCCAAGGGGGGAAAGCAACATAGGATATTGCTGGGGCTCAGCCCAGCTCAATAAATATTGATGGGGCCCATACAACCCGGCACCTATGGTAGTGGTGACAGCTAAAAGGGTGGCTGCTGCAAGAATGGCACTGATGGTGGTGGGAAGCACACTGGCTGTGGATGTAACAGCCGTAATGGTAGCAGTGGAGACACTGGTGGTGGTGTCTGCTGCTTGCTGCACAAAACATGTATGCTCTAATTCCCCCCTACTACTGCACAACAGGATGTGACAGTGAACGTACAGATGGACAGGTGGTGACACTAGCAGTAGTAGTACTGCTAATGGTATTAGTGGTAGTAGTACTATTACCAATGTTAAAAGAACTTAAAGGCTTGCTTGTGGAGAAAAATGTTTGAGCCCATCGAATAGAGACACCTGTATGTCATTGTCTATGTAGTCTATCTCGTCACCTTCTCTGGAATTGTATTATGTATCAATAATTTACAGTGGAGCAAGACAAGATGCAGTTCAGTACTTTGCAGTAAATGACTTGCCACAAAATATTGGATGACTGGAGGGCTTAATTGCCATTAAATTACACTGCTCCTTGCAGCATACTGCAGCATTTTACAGCAGTTTTGCAAGATACTGCATTGCGTACTGTCTGGCACCACAGTATGAACTATGTTCTATAATTCTGATGCAGTGTTTCATCCTTGGGTATGTTAGTTGTGGATTGTTTTGTTACAAGGGCATCTCAGTCTCATTCATTTTAACTTCACTTATTTATAGTGTGTGTTACTTTAAGGGTTGTATATTCATAGCATGTTTGTACGTTCCCATGTACCCTGACAAAGACCAGGTTCTGGTCAAAGCACCAGGGCTCTACTGGCACCCTCCAGCCTTAGCACAAACAAATGTATTGGCAACTTTATGCTGCACTGCTCTTAACTGTATTTGTTACTGCAAACCCCGCTGAGTGCTTTCTTTGTTCTACATAGATTGTTTGGGGATTTGGCAGCCAGGGACAACACTTGCAGTAATTGTGTGGATATGCTGTATGTTTGGGTCTATCTTCCTGTCCCTCACCACTTGAGGCCAGTGGTGCAGATGCTTTGCTGGGGCTGGACCAAGCATGTTTACAAGACTGCTAAAGACATGATGGATCAGGTCACTACTGGTTACTGTGTAAAACACAAACTATTACTATGTAGTACCTGTGTGTGTGATGCTTTACTTAGTGCTTGTGGAACTACAGTAATACACCAACCTTTCCAGTTATACTGCACCACAAAAAAGTAGCAGTAAAGAAAAACACTGCTACTAAGAAGAGGAAGAAAAGGGCAACCTATTTAGTCCTATATGGAACCGAGCAAGGAACAGACAGATGACATACAGTTAACTCAGTGAGACAAGCCTGCCCCACTAAGTGCAATGGTTTAATTAACAAAACAACAATAAACAAACAAAAAAAATGCATGCGCACAATTGTGCACACACACACAGCACAGACTACTTGGGGATATATTTCACAAGCACAGCTTAATTGTGTGCAGTGGGCTGTAGAAGTGGGGGGAGGGGGAGAAGGGGAGTTAGCCACCGTGTCAAGCGTAGCTCAGTTAAAGCTTATCTGCCTCTGGACCAGAAGGTCATGGGTTCTCGTCCCACACTGGGCTTGGATTTGCACCCAAAAATGCTGACATCCAAATGCAGTATTGAGGGGGTGCTGTACTGCTAGGGTGTGCCATCCTTGGATGAGACATTAAACCGAGGTCCCTTTTGCCCATCCTGGTATTGTCCTGGTGGGTGTCCAGGTGGAAGTAAAAGAACCCAGGGCACTCTTCGCAAAGAGTAGGGAACATTCCCGGTGTCCTGGCCAACATTCCCCTTCCCATAAACTGGTTCATGCAATTATACAGGCTGTGTGTGGGTGATGATGTGCGATATGGCTGCCACCACACATTCAGTCACTTCACTACCAGTCTAGCATTGCTTGTAAAGCACTTTGGGACACACAGTGTATGAAAAGCGCTATATAAATGCCGATTATTATTCTTCTCCTCGTGTACAAGGATCTATCCCCAGAACCAGAGGAGACTAACAATACTAATTCAGTGAGTCAGTCCTGACTGGCTTAGAACTGAAGAAGTTTATTTCAAAATCTGTGTGCACACAGTTGAGCACGTGTGGCCCTGCCTCATGAAAAAATATAAATTAAGCATGCACATGCAGGGTGAAGCCTCACAAAATCAAATATTTTGCACATATACAGCAAATTATAAGCAGTGACCTGCAAGAGGGGGAGTTAGCAGACACCCTCATCAGTCATGCAGGGAACCAAGCCTGGAACCAGACAACAGCAAAAAAAAACACAAAAATAAAATGTGCTTCACCCAAAAAAAATCACACTAGAGCTATGTCAGGCAGCAGCAGAGAAAGGGGTGTTAGCAGACAGCCCTCATAGTCCCTGTAACTGAGTACAGCAGTAAGGACAAAATACCTTTCAGAAAGCCAAACATAGCTTTTCTGACACTGATCAAAAAAACTATACTGACCCAAAAAAGCCTGTGAAGCAAAAATCAATTTCTTTTTTAGCAAGTTTAAGGTCTCAAAAGTACTGTAGAGCAGCTCTCAGAAACCACTGTCTCCTACCAGCTCAGAGTGAGGAAGTCACATAGTGTGCTTGCCTTCGAGCTCAAGAAACAGTTTTTGATTGGCCAACAAAGCTCTGCAAGACTTGGAAATCTCACCGAATAGTGACCGAATAGTGAACTATTTGGAAAATGCATCCGAATATTTGGGAAGCCTACTATTCGTGGTATTCAGAAAATACTATTCGGCCCATGCACAGCCCTTGTTTCCTGACCCAAAGGGTAACAGTGCCAACAAGAGGGGAGAACATTCTTGACCTGGTGCTGGAGGATGGGGAACAAACATGTCGGGGTGGAGGAACCACTGGCGGGTACTGATCACTGCACAGTGTGGTTCTCAAATCAATTTGGGTAGGGAAACAGCCACTACAATAACTCGGGTCCTGGACTTCAGAATAGCAGACTTTGGTTGAATGGGTCACATACTGAGAAGACACATAGCTAGCATCCACCTAGACATGGACGCAGAACAGAAATGGGCAATCATCAAGCTAGGACTGACTAAGTCCACTAAAGCTTGTGTCAAGAGCCAGTGTAAGAAATCCAGGACTAAAAAACCAAAGCTGGATGAATAGGGAGGTAGCAGAGAAGGTGAGGGATAAGAGAAATGCATTCCAAACCTACAAGAGAACCAATAGGGAAGAGGACAGAGAGGATTATGTGAGGAAATCCAGGGACAATGAACAGAATGGTAAGGGTTGCAAAGGCGACTAGGGAAAGGAGGTTAGGGAAATCCCAGCCTCCCCCTACAAAACACGGTAATTAATGAGGTAAACACCAAGGTAGAGAAGTCATTAGGGAGCAGGACAGAGATGAATGTAAAAAAAGGCAAAGGCAGTAAGGACAGGAATGGGGCTAAAAGAGGGGTAAGGCCATCAGAAAGTGGAGGGTGATGAGTACCAATGCCTGTAGTCTGTGTAACAAGCTCCCTGAAATAGTGGCCTTGATGGAAGATGGTTGCCTGGCTATTGTGGCAGTCACAGAAACATGGTACAGAGAGAACCATGACTGGGATGTCAACATACCAGGATACACAATCTATAGAAGGGGCAGGGAGGGTAAAAGAGGAGGAGGAGGAGGAGCTCTCTATGTAAAGGAAGGGATCAGAGCAACAGAACTAAAGAGTAAACAGGGAGCAGATGAGGCACTCTGGGTCCCCCTGGAGACAGGAAATGGCACCACAATCCGTATGGGGGGTTGTATACAGACCCCCAAGGGAATGGACAAGGAAATGATAGAAGGCATCCTTAGAATGGCAGAAAAAGGGGAGATATTGTTGATGGGGGACCTAAATATGCCAGATGTTAACAGGAGCACCTTTGCTGCAGGCACATACAAGAGCAGGGTCATTCTTGATGCCCTACAAGGGGCATGCTTTAGACAGCTAGTATTGGAACCCACTCGGGAGGGAGCAATCTTAGATCTGGTACTCTCAAATGGGGACGGAAAAAGAATCTCAGATTTAGAAGTGGGTAGTCATCTAGGAACAAGCGACCACCAAACAGTGTGGTTCACGATAAATACAGCCATACAATCAAGCCATACAAAAGCAAGAGTATTGGACTTTAGGAAGGCTGACTTTGGGAAAATGAGAGAGTGCCTCAGAAAAGCACTAACAAACAGGCAAGAAGGAGGGGTGGAGGAACAATGGGGAGTAATCAGAACAGCCATCACAGAGGCAACAAGCCTTTGTGTAAAGCAAATCAACAAAACACAATGAAGGAAAAAAACGCTATGGTTCTCAAAAGAGGTGGCAGGGAAGGTTAAGGAGAAAAGGATAGCATTCAGAAAATATAAGGAAACACAGAAGGAGCAGGCCAGAGAACTTTATCAGTTAAAGCAGAAAGAGGCTGGGAAGGCAGTCAGAATAGCAAAGGCCCAAACCGAGGAAAGGCTAGCCAACTCTGTTAAGAATGGGGATAAGACCTTTTATAGGTACATTAGGGAGCGAAGAAAGACCAAAGGAGGGATACTGAGGCTTAATAAAGCGGAGGGAATGTGGGTAGAGGGTGACAGTGAAAAAGCAGGGATACTGAACAAATATTTCTGCTCAATATTCACAACGGAAGAGGAGGGGGAGGTACCTAAACCAAACAAGAGAAACACTCTGAAGATGGGGGTCGATACCAGTCCATTTACAGAAGAAAGGGTTCTGAAAGAACTAATAAAATTGAAGGTGGACAAAGCAATAGGGCCTGATGAGATTCACCCAAGAATTCTAAAAGAACAAAGGGTAGAACTAGTGACACCGCTGACTACTCTCTTTAACAAATCATGGCAGGATGGGGTGGTACCTGAGGACTGGAGGAGGGCGGTTGTGATTCCTCTTCACAAAAGTGGGAGTAGGACAGAGGCAGGAAACTACAGACCAGTTAGTTTGTCCTCAGTGGTAGGGAAAATGATGGAATCACTTCTGAAGGAAAGAACTGTTGAGTACCTAGAGGCCAGTGGGGCACGGGACCCAAGGCAGCATGGATTCACGATGCAATGATCATGTCAGACGAATCTAATAGATTTCTTTGACTGGGTGGCCAAAGTAGTAGACCAGGTAGGGGCTGTGGACATGGCCTACCTAGATTTTAGCAAGGCATTTGATACAGTCCCACACAAAAGATTAATACATAAGTTAGCCAGCCTTGGAGTGGGTCCCAAGGTGGTAGCCTGGATAAAAATTGGCTAGACAACAGGACACAAGGGTAGTAGTAAATGGAGTCCACAGTGAAGAAAGGGGTTACTAGCGAGGGACCCGGGGTTCAGTACTGGGACCGGTCCTTTTAATATCTTTATAAGTGACATTGCAGAGGAACTGGAAGGAAAAGTATGTCTCTTTGTGGAGACACAAAGATCTGCAACAGGGTTGATACACAAGATGGAGTGGAAAGAATGAGAAGGGACTGGCAAGGTTGGAGGAATGGTCAAATGTATGGCAGGTCAGATTCAGTGTGTAAGAAGTGCAGGTAATGCCCTGGAAACAAAACCCAGGGAAGAGTACAATGGGGGTGAGATACTGACAACAGTAAAAATGGAAAGGGACCTGAGGGTAATTATATCAGATGACCTAAAGGTGGGCAAGCAATGCGAGAAGGCAGTAAGGAGGGCTGGGGGATACTGGGATGCATAGGGAGAGGCATCAATAGTAGAAAACAGGAAGTTGTTATCCTCTGTACAGACAGTTGGTGAGATCCCATCTGGAGTACTGTGTGCAGTTCTGGAGACCCCATCTCCACAAAGACATAGACAGAATGGAGGCTGTCCAGAGGAGGGCAACCAAAATGGTGCAGGGTCTGCACCAGAAGACATACAAAGAAAGACTAAAGGATCTTAATATGTATACCCTTGAGGAAAGAAGGGAGAGAGGGGACAATGTAGAAACTTTCAAGTACCTCAAGGGAATCAACAAAGTCCAAGAGGGTAGCATCTTTCAGAAAAAGAGATGTGCAAGAACAAGGGGGCACAATTTGAAGATAGAGGTGGGACGGCTCAGAGGTAATGTGAGGAAGTATTTTTTCACAGAGAGGGTTGTGGATGCATGGAACAGCTTCCCTGAGGAGGTTGTGGAGTCAAGAACAGTGGTGGAATTCAAGAATGCATGGGACAGACATAAGGCAGTCCTAGTGGTGGGTAGGAGGAAGTAAGCTGTTGGTTAACTAGGATCTGCAGCTTATCTGTTAGGTAGGAAAATGGGCAGACTAGGTGGGCCAAGCGGTCCTTATCTGCCATCAAATTCTATGTTTCTAGTGCAGGAGATAAAAGAAGGGGAAAAGGATTTCTTCAGCTATATCAGGGAAAGGTGGAAGAGCAAGGATCAAATCGTTAGGATCAGGAAAGGCGGTGGGTGGGTACATAAGGGGGCTGAGAAGGCGGAAGTACTCAATGAGTACTTCTGTTCAGTATTCACAAGGGAGAGAGAGATGGTCCCGTACCTGTAGGGAAATGTGGGGTGGGAGAGGGTGAAGCAACCACGGATGGGGAAATCATGGAGGAAAGGGTGCTGGAGGGCCTTAGGTCCTTGAGGGTTGGCAAGGCACCTGGGCCAGGCGGAGTTCATCACAGGGTGCTGAGGGAGCTGGCAGAGGTCCTGGCAGGGCCATTGGCTGACCTGTTCAGCACCTCTGTAAATACAGGGTGTGTGCCCAGGGATTTGGAGGAAGGCGCACGTGGTACCTTTCCATAAGAGTGGGCCCAAGGATGAGCCAGGGAACTACAGACCGGTGAGCCTTACCACAACTGTAGGAAAACTGATGGAGGTTATCTTCAAAGAAAAGCTGGTGCAGTTTCTTGAGGATTATGATCTACAGGACGACAGGCAGCATGGGTTTGTCTCCTGCAGATCCTGCCAGACAAACTTGGTTGACTTCTTTGACTGGGTTACGAGGGCACTGGACAGGGGCCGTACGGTGGATATACTCTACCTGGATTACAGCAAGACCTTCAATTCAGTGCCACATGGTAGGCTGACCTGCAAGTTGAAGAATCTGGGAGCAAGGAGGAAATTAGATGGGTTGAAAACTGGCTACGGGAGAGACAGCATAAGGTAATGGTGGAGGGGGGGTGAGGCTTCAGAGCATTGGGCAGTGATAAGTGGTGTCCCACAGGGCTCGGTACTGGGACCGGTCCTGTTTAACATTTTCATCGCAGACATAGCAGTAGGGATCATGAATAAGATCAGTCTCTTTGCAGATGACACCAAGATCTGTGCTGAGGTGGCTGGGGATGAGGGGGGCAAAGTACTTCAGGAGGATTTGGCAAAACTGGAGGAATGGTCGCACACCTGGCAGCTTGGGTTCAACGTCAAGAAGTGCAAAGTTGATGCATTTGGGAGCCAGGAACCCAGGATACAGTTACTGGTTGGATGGTGTCCAGGAGAAGGATCTGGTGGTGCTTGTGACTGGGGGAAATGAATCACTTGGCACAGTGCAGGATGGCAGCAGCAAAGACAAACAGGATGCTAGGATGCATAGCAAGGGGGGTTACATCTAGAAGTACTGTAGTGAGGTCATATTGCCCCTGTACAGGTCCCTGTTGAGGCTGCACCTGGTGTACTGCGTGCACTTCTGTCGCCCCTGCTTAAAAAGGGACATCAAATTGCTGGTGGCGGTGCAGCGTAGATCAACAAAGATGATCCTGGGGTTGGGAGATGGACCTTATGAGGAAAGACTGAGAGAGCTCAATATGTATACCCTGGAGGATAGAAGAGAGAGGGGATATGATTGAGACCTTCAAGTACCTGAAGGGGATGAACAGAGTGGGCACCAGGTGTGTGTTCACTCTTAAGGGCGGAAGGCAAACCAGAGGGCACTCTCTCAAGTTGAAGGGGGGCAAATTCAGGAGGGAAATGAGGAGACAGTATTTCACTGAAAGGGTGGTAGCAGGGTGGAACGCACTGCTGGAGGAAGTTGTATCACTGCAGACAGTGGGGAGCTTCAAGAGGGGGTAGAACAGATTCAAAGGGAGAGTACAAACCAGGAGGGGGCAGGGAGGAAGGAAATTGGGGGGGGGGGCAGCTGCAGTCTAATGGACTGATGTGCTGCGCACTCAAGCCGACTAGATAGACCATAAGGCCAGTATCTGCTGGCAATTTCGTATGTACGTATGTTTGTATTTCTGTGTTACTCTTATCAAACAGAGTGTTACATTAGAATGAAAACAAACTTTCAGACAGTGTGGAATGTATTCCTTGTGATGGGATTTGGATTAAGTACTTACAAAGGCCAGGTGGGAAGGAGCTGGGATGGCATTCAACTGCATTGGGACCTACAGGGCGAATGCTGCTTGGGGTTCTACTTTACTGGTTTATCTTATGGCTTATTAAGGTGTCCCATAACAACAGCTCAGGGTTATACGATATTTAGTAGACAGAAAATATGGTGGCATCATCAGTAACAGTTTTATCACTGAATATTAATGGGCTTCATAGTCCAATGAAGAGATCCAGGCTGCCCTAGTATTTAAAGAGACAGCGAACTGATATGGTGTATTTGCAGGAGAGACCCACTTAACCCCGGGGGAGCATCAGAAATTGTCTAGTGGTGGGAAGGTATAAAGTTTATGCCTTATCCTATGAAATGGGGAAAAAAGGGGGGCTATGATTATGATTCCATCTACTAGTACTACTACCCCATTCGTTGTACAAAAAGAGTATACATTGATCCTAGGGGCTGTTATATGATCCCGATAGGGCTGTTATTCAACACTGAGGTGACGCTGGCAAGTGTGTATTTCCTGTCTCATGCTCATTCTTCCCTGTTTAAACGATTTTTCAACAAACTATTAGACCTGCTTCAGGGTAAGCTCATTTTTTTTTGGGGGGGGGACTTTAACGTTACCCTATCCCCTAACCTAGATACTTCTCATGCTGCAAAACACAGACTTTCAAAAATATTTGCGTTTCCAGATACCCCAAATGGGACTCATTTTTTCCTACTACAAGGGCATATACGTATTATTCCCCATGACAGCATACCTATTCTTATGTAGATTATTTCTTTAAACTTTAATCACTGAAAAACTCCAGAGGGTGGTGGCAGAAAATACATTTCTGTTCTCTGGGATACTGTCAAGGCTGTTAGCGGGGCGAAAGTATAACCTAGGCTTCGTTCAAAGAGAAACAGAGGGATTTGAGGTATAAAGCTGTATTATTAAAGGGACACTATCAGGGTTTCTGTACCTCTGAATCATGGTGCCTTTTGCTCCCCACATTCACACTGAAACCACATCTGGCCACCCAATTACCAGACGATATCCAAAAAAGCTTCTTTTACTGCAGCATTACATTTTAGGTGACCAGACTAATTTTCCTCCCGCCTGCGCTGTGTTGCATTCACATGTGTACGTGGTGCCGGAGCGCCTGTTTGCTTGTTCATGACTGCTTTTGTTTTTTTCACAAGGCATGTGAGTTTACTGGCAAGTGTAACCCTATGGTGGTCACTAAGCTTGCCGATATAGGTTTTACCTTAAAACAAGCGGTATAACTAAAAGAAAATGCCCTTGAAAAGTGAAGCTGTGACTCCAGGCATGCGCATCAGCGTTGACTTTCCTTCCCCTGGTTCATATTTTCTAGTTTTTACGACTGCTGGCAGCAGAGGCAGATTTTCTCCCGGCTCGCTTAGACCATACCTTTAGGAGATGGCATCAGTTGGGCCTGTCTTATATTTTTCAATTTTTGGATGTTCAGGGTGGCTAAAAAAGCCATAACCCCACAGTCACAGCTTGGCATGATATTCTCAATGATCTATACTGAATGGAGCAGCTTATAGCTCAACGTATGGGCCAGGTCACTCAATTTGAATTGAAGTGTAGGAGTTGGTTCTTCTACATTATGGAGGCGGACGGGGCATTCGTCCCATGAACTGCAGTATACCATGTCAGACAGAGGGATTGGATGTTGAAACGTCTGGGGAGCCGGGTTGAGAGAGTGCTGGGGCGGCCTGGACCTCAGGAATTATAACCTAGTAGGGTGAAGGGTAGTACTATAGCCCTAGATTACCAGATCTGCCTTGAGGAAAAATTACTCCTATGGTAATGAAATGTACCTGAATATATTACCCTTGTTATCTATACAGTTTACTATCCATTGTCTGGTAGTAGTGATAGAAACGGAAACATAGAAAGGTGACGGCAGAAGGAGACCAGTGGTCCATCTAGTCTGCCCATTGGTTTGCCAGGACCCCTATTGGACCCTAGCGACTAACACTCAGAATTTGCGAATGTACTATTCTCTGCATAAAGAATATAAAAAAAAAAAAAGAAACTGGACACTGGTTCCTGCAACTATGTCAGTCTTTAGGCTAGGAAAAACGAATATGTTGATCCTTGGAGTTTTCTGGCCATTTCCCTTCACAGGCTTATCTTTGTTAGTTATTATGACAGGAAAAACTTATAGCTTATATCCAGAGGGAATTCCAGGGTCCGGAACTCCGCATTTGGCCTCCCATGACACATTTATCTGAGAGATGCGTATATAGCACACTTACAATAAAAACAAACAAAAAAAAAGATATTTGAAAACAAAAAAGATGAGGGCTAACCTCAAGGATCTATATAATTTTCTGCGTCTTGGCTGTACTGGTTCATTGGTGCAGTCATTATTTTTAGTGGTTCTGAACTGAAGCAACTGAACTTGGTCCCAGGACTAGCAACATATGTTGTATATGTCTGTAAATATGTGTGTGTGTGTGTGTGTGTAGATATATATATCTATGTCTTTTGATAGAGTAGATTTAGACCCCTCATAAAACAAACAGAATTAGCCTGCGAGTTTTATTTTTTGAAGTAGAAACGGCTCGAGATTGATATGCTTGCTACGTATGTGCACACAGCAACACTCCCCCTTGGCGGGCTTGCAGTGACTTGTCCTTATGTGCCTTAGTGTTCAGTACCAAAGCTAATGTCTCAGGGCCCACAGTGCGGAACACTGTGTGTAGAAGGGTGTGTGTTTTTGATCTGTTTGAATACTCTTGGACTCTTCGGCTAAAGCACTTGCACAAACAAGTATTGGCTTGCCATGTAAATAGACACCAGCCCTTCGCAGCTCTTCAGCTTAGTAAAGTTACTGCTCGTATTTCTGCATGATGGATTTCATGCATTTAGTAGAACTGGAGCTGAGAATCAAAATCCCCCTCCCTAACAAAAACACATTTCTAGTGGGTTGGGTGCACAGAGGTATGGGTCGAAGAACTTTGAATGCAGCGCAATTTCTGCATAGGTAAAGCATGCATTTAGACAGAATATATAGAATACTGAATGGGCAACCATACACAGAAGTCTGCTTTTCCGTTGAGGGGTTGTGATGACATCATAGGGAACTCAAGAGTGCAGCTCAAGAGGTCTTTGATGTCATCACAGTCCCCAAAATGGCACATGGCCGAGTTGGTATGGTTGACCATATATTATTTAATGTAGTAAATGGTCAACCATACATTGTTTTTAGTTACTCACCCTGCATTCCGAAGAATAAATGCAGTTTACCAACTCATGCTCTTCCCGCAGGTGTTCCCAGCATTTCAGTTTTGCACGGCTGTTTGACTGTGCCACGTGTGCTTGCCTCTGTGGCATAGCTACTTAGACAGGCAGTATAGCGTAGTGGTTAAAGGTACTGAGCTGCAAATCTGGAGACCTGGGTTTGAATCCCATCATTCCCCACTTGCATACTGTGTGACCCTGAGCAAGTCACTTAACTTCCTTGTGCTCCCAGGTCGCACCTGGAAACAAGCTGTGGCTTAGTGTGCCTTTCCTGGTTAAAAAGTGCTGTCCCCTTTAAATTTAAAATGTCAGTGTATTCTTACACTTGAATTGTACTGAAAATGGGATGTTGTCTTTCAGCTGTGCTGTCCTGGATCAAGAATTTGTTTAAGAAGAAAAAAATCCCTCCACGTTGCCGCCACTGAAATTTGCTGCTTGCAGATTTAGCTGCTGTTATGTCCTGTGAAGAAGGGGTAAAAGTTTAAAAAGAGAGAAGAAAAAAAAAAGATGTTATAGTGGAACAGACTGTTCCTATCTGTAAAATATAAAGGCACCAAAATTATACAGTTACCGAGGGTCTGTGGTCAAAAATAAAAACAAAATGTTTTAGCTGCCAAAGTGCTTTGACTGGGTTTGGCATCATAGAAGCTCCCCCACTGAGTAGCTTTTTGGTGGTCAGGAATTGTCATTTGGCTTTGAAGTGAAATAAAAAAAACAGTACAACACCACCTTGATGCAGTAGAGTTTGATTTCACTTGAAGACAGTGCCTTTTTAAACTTTTTAGACCATGTGTATAAAAACATGCACTGTGCATTCCCCTGGTGTGATACATAGCATAATCATACTACAGGTGCTACAGTATGCAATTAATCAAGCATAACTTCCTTCTCTTACAATTGTAAAACTTCATCGAGGGATCCAGTTAAGATTCTCCAAGTTCTACTACTAGCATATTTAGAAACTAAATAGATCTTCTTCGGGGGTATCTCAGTCATGCGTTGGTGAAGGGGAATCCACACGGAAGATTTTCAGCAGTACGACTGGGGCTGCCCACGCCGACGTCATGTGACGATGTCACCAACCCTATAAAGGCGTGAGCGGCCCTGCTTCCTCAGTTCTTTCCCGCCATCGACTCCGTCTACACGGGTCTCCATGGAAGCTGCAACGCTGTTTCGCATCTTTTTTATCTGTGGCTTTTTTCTTTATACTTACCTTGGAATCTCTTTTTATCAGAGATTCATTTAATTTGTTTATGTCGAGAATTACTCCATCTACCTCTCTGTTGCTGCCACTGTGGAAAGACGATTGCCTCCACAGACAGACATTCTCTCTGTCTGTTGTCTTGGGCCTGGTCAAGAAGTTTCTGATTGTAAGCTCTGCCAGAAGTTAATCAAACAACCCTCAGGCGACCAAAGAAGGCTTTAAAAATATTCCTAATAGAACAGCAGGTAGCCAGTTCTGGGGAGGGGTCCTCTGGGGTCCCAGCCTCTCAGTTGCCAGCAGGGTCATCGAGCTTCCTGGCTGCTAAACCCAAGACATGTCCTCAGGGAAAAGGCATATGAAAGACTGTGATCGGGACCGCTCCCCCCGGCCAGCAGTCCTGCTCCCCACCGGCGGCTTCTTCATTTGGGGGAACTTTGTTGACGGCTGCAGCGTCGATGCATAAATCTGCTGTCCAGGTCTGTGTGCCTACCAGACCTATACCAACAGCTCTGCCATCTGATTCCCAGGGCGGCCAGTATTCGACCTCCGGGTCATTGGCCCCTCCTCCTCTGACGACGGGCTTATCATCAGCGGCCATCTCGACGCAGCCTGATCCTGTTCCAGGCCCTCGGGCAACTGACTCCTCAGGCTCCCAGGGCCCTGCCAATGAGCAGTCTCTCCTGGCTCTATCGGCCCCCGGTCGATGAGGGGCTTGACGCTCATCGATCTCAATGAGATCCTTACCAAGTTCACCTCGGTGACTGTTCACCAGCTTGGTTCCTTCAGGCCTACCTTGCCTGCACCGTTGACAGCAGCTTCCTTATCAACAACCCTCCCCCCCGGCTGTGGGATGCTCCTCGTTGTTCAACGTTGGCGCATCATACGTCGGACCTGGATCTGGAAGAGGTCAACGCTGAGGAGGAGTATCACCCTGACCTCATTTTGCCGGAGGAGGAGGAGGAGGAAGAGCTCCTTTCTTCAGACAAGTCCACTGCTTCTTCTCTCAGCAAGGACTCTGTCAAACACACCCATAGATCACCTCCAGAGGACCCCACCTTCTTCAATATCATTAAGCAGTTGTCCTCGTTCTTGGGGTTTCTTATTGAGGAGGAGGAGGATGTCACCAGGAAAGACTTGGTGGACTTCCTGAAGATCCCGGAGTCTCCTCCGAAGATCATTCCTCCCATTTTGTCTGCCTTGAGGAATGCTGCCACTGCAGCTGGCACCATCCTGATATGGTTCCAGCCATGCATAGGAGGGCAGATAAGCTTTATCATGCCCCTCAGGGGTTCCCTTACTATGCTGCTCAGCCTGAGATGAATTCAGTGGTCATAAAGGCTGCTCATGACAGGTGAAAGGTGCCCAAACACTGTAGTTCCATCTCCCCAGACAAAGGGTCTCAAAAAACTGACCACTGGGGCAAGAGGGTGTATGCCTCCTCCACCTTGGGTTTATGGATTGCAAATTACCTGTCCCACATGGAGAAGTACAAGAACACCAACTAGAATAAGGGCAAGGCCACTGCCCAGGCTCTTCCAGAGGGCTGTCAGAAGCTGGAGCTTCTAAAATGCTTGCAGATGGCTGAAGACATCAGCAGACACCTTCTGAGGGCTCTCTCTGACTTGTTGGACACTGTTGCCAGGGCTACTGCCACAGCATTTGCCTACATAGGCACTCCTGGCTGAGTGTCTCTGGCTTTGCTGTGGACGTTCAGCAGAAGGTGCTGAATGCTCCCTTTAATGGAGCCAAACTTTTTGGCATGGACATCCAGGACATAATCAGTGATTTGCAGGCCTCCGGCAGGACCATTAAGTTTGTCCACTCGCTGTACCACACACAACAGCAGAAGGGCAGACAGTGCCCCCCCTTTTCACAGGGCACCTAACAGGCAGGGAGCAGCCGCTCGACCACAAGGCAAGCGAAGAGCCTTCACTGCCCTGCCAGCCCCTTCCAATTCTGGAGCAGCTGCCAAGCACCTCCTAGAGGAGATGGACCAGCCCCCGTGGCTGGATCCGCCTCAGCCTGACTCCTTGCCAGACTCCCTCTTCTGGTCAGAGGTCGGTTCTCCCTCCATCTGAATCAGTGGAGAAGCATAACCTCAGATGCTTGGATTCTGCAATTTATAGGACAGGGTCACACCTTGGGGCTTGTAGAGCATCCACCAGTGCCCTCCAGCTACCACCCAGCCCACTGGTCTGTGCTCCAGCAGGAGGAGGAGGAGGAGGTACAGTCACTCCTTTGCACACAGGCCATTGAGCTGGTTCCCCGGCTTCAGAGTAACAAAGGGTTTTACTCCAGGTTCTACCTGGTTCCCAAAAAGACTGGACTCTACGGCCTATTCTAGATTTGAAAGACCTCAATCTGTATGTTCAGTACAAAACGTTCTGCATGGTAACTGTGCCCGGTCTAATGCCCTGTTCAAGCATGGCGACTGGCTGTGCTTTCTGGACATGCAGGATGCCTGCCTGCACATTTTGGTGTTCCTTCCTCACAGATGGTTTCTTTTTCAGGGCAAACACTACCAGTTCAAAGTGCTACACTTTGGTTTGTCCTCTGCACCTCAGGTCTTTACTGAGTGCTTAGCAGCAGTAGCTGCAGCTGTCAGACGGGAGGGAATGTACATCTTCCCTTATCTGGACAGTTGGCTCTTAAAAGCACCGTCCAGGGACCAGCTTCTGAAGACCTTAAACAGGACTCCTCAGCTGTTCCTTTTCCTGGGCATCACTGTCAGTGTGCCCAAGTCGGTCCTGGTTTCATCCCAGAGACTGCAATACATAAGGGCGGTTCTGGACTTGGAGCAGGGGAAAGCTTTCTAGAGTGCCTCATGGTCCAGGCCCAGGCCCAGGAGGTAGCCCAGAGTCAGCATGTCTCCTCCAGGCTTTATTTGAGGCTCTTTGAGCTGATGGTGGCCAACATCTCCACTGTCCCTCTGGCCAGACTTCACATGCACACCGTTCAGTGAACCCTCAGGGTGCAGTGGGACCAACGGACTGATGACTTGGACCAATTAGTTCTAGTCTCCTCTCCTCTCCTCTCCTGTTTGCAAAGTACTTCAGTAGTGAATGAATCCCCAGAACCTCTTGCAGGGGGTTCCATTCCAGCTCTCCTTCCTGCAGCAGGTCCTCACCATGGATGATTCCAGGTTGAGCTGGGGGCCCATCTGGGCCCCTTTCAAACTCTGGGCTCCTGGTCCCAGATCGAGTCCTCCTTGCATATCAATGTCCCAGAGATGCGGGCGGTTCTGTATGCCATGCAGGCCTTTCATAACTGTCTTCTTCTGTGTCAGTTGCTGATTCAGTCAGACAAACTTTGTGTAGTGTACTACATCAACAAGCAAGGAAGGACTCATTCGTACCCTCTGTGCCGGGAGGT
This sequence comes from Neoceratodus forsteri, assembly GCA_016271365.2. Taxonomy (NCBI): domain Eukaryota; kingdom Metazoa; phylum Chordata; order Ceratodontiformes; family Ceratodontidae; genus Neoceratodus; species Neoceratodus forsteri. The sequence continues at coordinate 1,317,132,817 of CM057455.1, read as the reverse complement.
CATGAGAGTGTGGTATTGGGCTGTAGACCTCGGTCTCACCCTCTCAGCTGTTCACGTCCCAGGAGTGCTAAACACTCTGGCAGACAGCCTGAGTCGGACGCAGTCCAGTATGCACGAGTGGAAGCTCCTCTCATCTGTTGCAGAAGATATGTTTGCCAGATGGGGTTGTCCAGAGGATCTTTTTACGTCCACGCTCAATGCAAGACTGCCCAGTATCTGCTTGCTCGATCCATGGCCTGGAGTTTTCTGGTGAGACATGTCCCTCTCTTCTCACCAGATATGGTTTCCTCTTCTTCAGCAGCTGGCGGAGGAACCTCCAGTCCCTCTCCCCCTCTGCAGGAACCTGCTGACAGAGCATTGTGTGGCCCTGGTCCATCCCAACCTCAGATCCCTCTATCTGCACTCTTGGCTCCTGAGGACGTAGCTATCACCAAGTTTGGGGTTTCTAATAGGGTGACAGACATCCTAGTGGCCTCCTAGAAGCTTTCCACTCCTGCTATGCAATGGAAACAGTTTGCCATATGGGCTGCCAAGCGTAATCTGGACCCCTTCACCTGTCCAGTGAACCATATCCTGAACTGCCTGATTTCTTTATCTGACTCAGGTCTTCAGTGCTCCTCCCTTAAGGTCCATTTTGGCTATTTCAGCTTTCCACAAGTCCGTGGGTGACCGTACCATAGCTCAGCTGGGTGTCTCCCGTACCTTTTTAAGAGGCATCCTGCATCTGAAACCTCTAATCTCTTCTCCTGTCTTGGCTTGGGATTTGAATTTTGTTTTGGAAAAGTTGACCCTGTCTTCTTTTGAACCAGTTGCATCTTGCAACCTGCACTGTCTTTCCCGGAATGCGTTATTTTTAGTTGCCATTACTTCTGCTCGAAGAATTTCAGAGCTTCAGGCCCTCTGGTGCGAGGAGCCTTATTTGATTTTTTTTTTTAAACACAAACAGGGTGTCTTTGCACATGAATCCCAAGTTAATACATAAGGTGGTGTCTGAGTTTACATTGAACCAATCTGTCCACCTTGCTGTTTATTTTTCAGAGTGTGCCAGTCCGGGTGAAGCACTGCTCCATATGTTAGATGTGCACAGAACTTTTAAACATTACCTGCTCTGAACCAAAGAAAGCAGGAAGTCGAAGAAGTTGTTTGTTTCCTTCGCCCCAGGTAGAGAGGATGTTCAAGTTTCTAAGCAGTTTTTTATCCAAATGGCTGTCAAATTGCATAGTGTTCTGCTACAATTAGTACGGCAAAGAAATGCCTGGTGCTGTCAAAGCTCATTCCACCAGAGGCATGGCTACCTCTGTGACTTGTTTCCGAGGGGTTTCAGCCGCTGACATCTGTGCGGCTGCCACCTGGAGCACCGTCCATACCTTTATCAAGCACTACATTGTGGACATTGCCTCTAGAGCCCATGCAGGATTTGGCAGGGCTGTGCTGCAGTGCCTCCTGTCTTAAATTTATGGTTGGCCTTCCTCCCAGACTGTCTTGCACTTGTAACTGCTTGGGACTCATTCCTATGGTGTGACCTAATGACTGAGATACCCCCGAAGAAGATAGAACAGTTACGTAAGAACTTACTGTAACAGTAGATCTTCGAGGGGATCTCAGTCATCAGGTCTGTTTCCTTCCCACCATTCCCCTTTTTGGTGCTTCTTACTGGAACTGGCTACTTGGTGTATCCAGCCTTTCCTATAGGCCTGGGCATCTCTCTCTCTCTCCCTCTCTCTCTCTCTCTCTTTCTCCCTCTCCCTCCCTCCCTCCCCCTCCCCTATGGCTGGGCTATGCTTCCTTAATCTCCGGGGGAAAGAACTGAGGAAGGAGAGGGGCGGCTCACGCGTTTATAGGGTTGGTGACGTCCTCACATGACGTCAGCGTGGGCAGCCCCAGTTGTACTGCTGAAAATCTTCCGTGTGGATTCCCCTTCACCAGTGGTGATGTTCCTACGATGTCTTGATGACTGAGATCCCCTCAAAGACCTACTGTTACAGTAAGTTCTTATTTAACTGTTCTTTGTAGCTTACTGCACATATAGGCTGGGCCATAATTGAGATAACATATGGAAACTCGTTACCTTTGGAGTCTATGCCTAGTGAGGTCCCTGAACAACTAAACAAGCATGCAGGATATAGGTCCTGTGCCAAAATGTACTAGTTGAACTAAGACAGCTGTAGCATTTCATGCCATCTATATAAACTACAACTACTGGGCTGATTTATGCTGAACTGAGAGCTAACATTTCAGCCTTCGATGTGAGGAGCAAGAACATAAGCTTACTCGGAATGTCCTGAAAATACTCCAAAAATAAAGTAATGTCACATCAAAGAGCTAGCAGAGCCAACATTAGCAGACAGGAAAATGTTATAAATTTTAAGAAGTAATCAGTTGTAACTTTTTATTTTTGAAGTATTTTTCTTTTTCCTTTTGCTCATTAGAAAGTTTTCTGTGTGACAGTATTATGTTGGATGTGTGGAACAGCACTTTGTCTGGCAGTTGACATATCTAGTTCTGTTCCCCTACTACCTCATCAGCACTGTGAGCTCACTGACTGTGACATCACAGGTGACTGACCTGGCAGTAGCTGAGTGGTTCTCCCTTAGCAGTTGTGATGTCACAGTCACTGAGGTCACAATGCTGATGATGTAACAGGAGGAATAGACCTAGATATGTCATCTGTTAGGCCGAATACTGTTCTACACATCACACCTACTAACGTCAGGTAAAATATTTTCTAACTATCGAAAGGGAAAAGAAAAAGTACCGCAGATATAAAAGGTAATAGTTTATTAGTGTTAGACAGTACACTAGCTCTTTAAAGTTTAAAATATGGCTGCAACACAGCGAGCTGTGCGGATACTCACAACTTCTCCTGGGTCTGGTGGGAGACAGAATCAACCATGGCGAGTGGAGGCAGGGAGATGCAATTTAAGCACAGTCCAAAAAATAATTGTGTATACCAAATACACAACTATAAATACACAGTACTCACTCCCTTAGCCCTCCAGCTTCGTGCGCAGCACACGGAGTACTATAAAACCTGGTCTTCGGGCTCCATAAGTCAGAAACCAGGAAATACACCTGGTCACTGCCCCGCTTCGTCCTCATTCTTATCCACCAGGGGTGACTCCTCAGTCTGGCACTCAGTTGTCTTTGCAAAGCATTTCACCCATTGGTCTGCTGATATTTGATTCATAAATAGATAAATTGTTGACTAATGCACTGTGCAGAGCTGCGCATGGAACAAGAGTGAGTGGGTCACATTAATTTTATGAAGCACAACTAGTACTCCGTTAAATATCAAATGGAGTCATTTAGAATTAAGCTAGAGTGGTGCAGCATCACAAAACAGCCTGCTAAACCCAGAGCTGTTGTGTAGTTTGCTCTTTTGTACGCCTCCCTTGAGTTGCATAATTGAGGTCTGGGTTCAAATATACTTGGGCTCCATCCATATAAATCTCCTTTTTCGCAGTTCCAGCTGCAGAACTCTGTCTCACATCACCAGCAGTGCGGTCCTCAGCCTTGAGACCTCTGTCATATTCCTGCTGGGTTTCACACGGTAAGCCTTCTCAATCTGCAGTGCTTCTCCCTCTGAATCCGTATCCAACCTCACTATGGGCCAGTTTTTCACAAATACTGTCTCTCTCAACTCCTTCTGGGAGACTGAGCACCCTGAAATTTTCTGCGCCGGCCTTTTTTTCGAGCACTTCCAGGTAGTTCTGGAGTAAGGTATTTTCCTTTTTTGTAATTGGGTCAGGGTCTGTCTCACATTTCTGGCTGCTGAGGTTGAGTATTTGAAAAACATTTGTATGTCTTCCACTTTTAGTTCTACGGTAGTCAGCCGTTCACTGAACAGATCCAGTTTTTTATTGATCGCTGCCACTGTTTTACAGAGCAGCTCTATTTTTGCCCAAGACGAATTAAACTTTGGTCTCCACCGCAATTTGGACTTCCTTCCATGCTCTTAGCCTTCCCTTTTTAAGACTTCAGAGTATCAGTGTTGGTAGCAGAGCCTTTTGGGTGATCCATTGTAATCCAGGAATGGTCAGCGATACAAAATAGAAACTTTCTGCCAGTGTTGTTTCAGAAGAAGTTTGAAGTTAGTAGTTTAGCTGCAGAACTCAAGGCACACGTATTTGAGCGGGCTGAGATGCAACCCCACCCCCCCTTCCCGACGGTGCTGGTTTTAAGGCCAACCTAAAGGGTGGGTTCTGCTGGGTTTTTCGCAGCCTCCTCTGAGCTGGCTGCAGGATACGTCACATCATACTCTCTGAAGTATGGATGGCTAAGACACTTTGCCTTTTTTAATATAGATTTTCAGCTTCCTATTCCACAGCTGCCTTTCTCTCATGACATGGCTGGTGACCACCTAGCTCTGACCACCAGTCATGTGCAGACGCTCTCTGGGGCTCCACCCCCATCTCCTGGCAGGATCTTTAGGGGATAGCCCCCACCCCAAGCATCATCGTGTGCTGCAGGTTCATAGCATGTAATTCAATGGACATTACTTCCCTTTAACAACAACAAAAAAGACTTCTGGTTCCGCCACGGATCCCTAGACTACGCCTCGTGAACACTCTCCACCTCGCTTGAATTAAATAAGTTTAAAACCCCTACCTAGGCGGCATCAAAGGAGAGAAAAACCCTCAATTATGTCCAAAGATCAGCGTAGAAGAGATAAGCAGGGGCCATCGAGGGTTGGACAGTCGAAGAAGCCGATGGAAGAAATGTCTAGTGCGGAGGGACATAGGCCGCGCAGCAGGAGCCGCTCGCCAAGTAGCACGAGAGGGTCTGATTATGACACGGACAGGGAGCAAGACAAACTATCCAGATCTCGCTTTGAAACAATTTTAAAAGAGATAAGGGCTTCTCGATTGGAAATGAAGCAGGAGTTTCACGGATTATCCACACAGCTATCGAAGATAGACCAGAGACTCGAGGAAGCAGAAACCAGAATAGCAGGGGTAGAGGAGATAAGCGACAGCCTGGGCCAAGCGGTTAATGCCTTACTACAACAATCGATGGCATTACAGGCCAAATCAATAGATTTGGAAAGCAGATCTCGAAGAAATAACTTGAGGCTTTACGGCTTAGTGGAGGGGGCCGAGACGTCACCGATAGTAGCCTTTATCGAGAACCTACTTTGGGACATTTTAGAATTACCTCCGAATTATGATTTGAAGATCGAGAGAGCCCACAGAGCGCTGGGGGCAAGGCCGCAGGATCCGAAAGCACGTCCACGCTCGATAATTTTTTTACTGGCAAGCTATCAAACTAAAGAAGATATTCTTCGGAGAGCATGGGCAAAAAAAGATATTACTTACCTAACATCGAAAATAACGTTAGACCACGACTACCCCATGGAGATACAACAGGCCAGGCAACAATATACTCCGTTGTTCCGAGCGCTGAGGGAGAAGGGGATACGTTTCCAGACCCCCTTCCCGGCTAAATTGAGGATCTTTTGGCAGGAAGGCACACAAACGTATGGCTCGCCGTATAAAGCTTTGGAAGCCATGAAACAGAGAGGGATGAAGCTGACGGAGGAAGATGCGGACCGTATTGGCAGGAGGCAAGCATTCTTTTCGGACTGGTATCAGGCGGGATTACAGCAGAGGGGAACTTCGTCAAAAATGCTCCTGGAGTCGATTGAGAAGATTAGGTCCATGATGAAGAAAGGTGTGCTGCGTGGTAGATCGGAACTGGCAGAGAGCAGCAGATGAACACTACGGGACTGCCGAGGTTATCATGTGTAATAACAAATGAGCCTGGGGATATGTCAGGCTTAATGAAGGACTGCACCGTGGAGGGAACTGTTTAAAAAAATAAAAAAATAAAAAACTCATATATTCACTGGTTTGTCTTCCCCCAGTCCTGCGTGTCTCCTCCATGTTGTGGCTGAGTCTTCTGTGTTGTGTTTGCATTTGTCCCCATATCCCTTTACCCATATGTGACATGTTTCTTCTGCAGGAAATAATTCCCTGTCCCTCCTTGTTCCTTCCTTGCTGTAATGCTGTGTTACGTCAGTGTTTAACCCACTCCCATTGTCTACATGTCTCATGTCTTGCTTACAAAGTAATGCCTTCATTTTTCAGGGTTGTGGAGGGGATCGAGCGCTACTGTGCCTCCTCACTTCACGGCAGAGAATGAAAGGGGAATGGACAAATGAAGGGGGGCCATGAGGGGAGGTTTAGTGCCTGTGGGAGGGGAAGGGATGGCCGAGCTGGGTAGAGTGGGAGCTGCGAGGAGGATAATAGGAATTTTAAGGTGGCAGTACTGCCATAAAGGGAATAAATATGTCAGGGATGGAGGCGGATCTTAAAAATCTTTGGAGAGAAGGACCCAGAGTTAATAAGAGGAATTGTATGAGATTGAAGTGGGAGGGGTTTTACTGTTCATTTTTTATAGTAAATAAAAGAGGAAAGCGAGGTGGGAGGTGGAATAGAGGTATAGTTTAGATTATTGAGTATCGAATATTCGCACGTGGACGGAATACATAAAAAAGAGGCCACCGTAAGCGGAGGCTGTCTCGCGAGGGAGATCTCGAAGTAGCAGAGAGGAACACCCCTCGTAACTGCCCAAACACTGAGCTAGGAAAGGGCAGAATAAGGGCACTACAGTGTTGGGAGCCCCTACCTTGGAAGCAAAGACTTTTTTTTTTTCTTTTTTTAAAAAAAAAGTTCGAACAAAGGTTAGTTCTTGAGTAATATCTAGTATTAGTTGTTGTATTGGATTGGAAATGCTTAAAGGGTTACCAGGTTAAGAGGGACCCCAGTTAAAATTAACACTTATATGGGTTTTTGTTTATTATTAAGTAAGCCTAAGAGAGATATGAATAATTTTGGAAAGAAAGGACTAGTTCTACTTTATTGGTCTGGAACGAGGCAGGAAAGACCAAGGAGGAAAATGTACAGAAGAGGGGTTATGGACATCCTGTTAGTACTTAAAACTTGTGTAAGGTTAGAGCTGAAGCTGAGTGAGCCTAATAGACACGGAAAGGTTGTGAGTACTGGAATGGCACGTTTAAATCGATGGCTCAGAATGCTGTATGAGAGAGTACCAAGGATAAAAATAAGGGAGCTGATGCCAGATTAAGGGCCGGGGAACGATATAAAAATGGATAATACCACTGTAATATGCTCGATTAATGTTAATGGGTTGACAAACCCGGTCAAGAGGAGTAAAGTATTAGCGTGGTTCAGAAAAGAGAAACCTGATTTCATACTGATGCAGGAAACGCATCTCTCCCCTCTAGAGCATACTAAATTGGGGAAAATGGGCTTTAATTATGAGGCTAGTGCATCTTATGGACGGGGAAGGAGGAGGGGGGTCTCTATACTAGTACCAAAGAAAACAATATTTGAAGTATTAGACAACTGTGCTGACAGAGAGGGGAGATATGTGTTTTTAAAGGGCAGGTATCAGGGGAGAATTTTACGCTGGCTTCAGTATATGCTCCCCCTAACACAGACTTTCAAACCTACAGAAATATTTTGTTGAAACTGCAAGACTGGGCGGAGGGGCAAGTCATTCTAGGAGGAGATTTAAATATAACACTGGACCCGAAGATGGATAGTATGGCACTGAGTGGGCGGAGGGAGAGAGGGGTCGCAAAGAAACTGGTGCAACTCCTAGGGGAAATAGGCTATGTAGATGCCTGGAGAGCGGGACACCCTAAGCAAAGGAATTACTCCTTTTTCTCACCCCCACACAAAAGTTTCTCGAGGATAGATTATTTTTTAGTGCCAAGGGAAATGATGGCTAAAGTAAAAGATAGCTGGATGGGGAACATGGCGATTTCAGATCACGCCCCATTATTCCTTCAGGTAGACTTGGGGGGTTTTCACAAAAAAATGTTTTGGAGACTAAATGTCTCCCTGCTACAAGACGAAGGGGTTAAGCAACAGGTGAGGGACACCATCAGACAAGCCCTGGAGGAAAATGCATCCCCAGATATCACTTCGGCACTCTTGTGGGACACAATAAAAGCCATAATGAGAGGGAAATTAATATCTATTGCGGCATATAAAAAGAAACAGAGGGAAAAAAAGGTAGAATCCCTGAGAACTGAAATAGATGCGTGTAAAACAAACTTAAAAGAGAAATATAACAAAGAGGTGTTTCAAAGACTAAAGAAAGAATTAAATGGGGAGTTAGAATATTCTATTGAACAGAAACTACTCTACATAAAACAAAAATATTACGAGGGGGGCCCCGAGGGTAACTAGAATTTTAGCAGCTAGGTTGTGTAAACAGAAAGCAAAAGCCCATATAGCTAAAGTAGTACACCCACAAAGTACAGATATTAAGCAGACTACACCGGATATAGCAGATGCCTTTAGATCCTACTACAGGGAACTGTATAAAGCCACCCCAACAACGGAGATGCTAGATGTGGATCAGTATTTGAAGAAGATCACCCTCCACACAATCACAGAATTGACCCAAATCCAACTTTTGACCCCAGTGTCCACTGAAGAATTGAGACAGTAGATACACAGACTTAAAGCAAATAAATGTCCAGGGACAGATGGATACCCCGATGAGATGTATAAACATTTTCAGGAGCAGCTGTCCCCTCTTTTGCTAAAAGTATACAATGAATCCCTAACGTCAGATACTTGCCCCCCAGAATCCTGGTCACAAGTGGTCATATCGGTAATACCTAAGGAAGGTAAGGACCCTAAACTATGCCCTTCTTATAGACCTATCTCCCTGCTTAATATGGACTACAAGTTATTCATGGCAATAATAGCTCGTAGAATACAACAATTTTTACCAGCGTTAATACAGGCAGATCAAACGGGTTTTATTCCAGGTAGGCAAGCCCAGGATAACTTAAGAAGGACAGCTCATGTTCTAGACCATCTTAACCGAACTAAGCAACCCGCCATCCTTCTCAGCTTAGATGCTGAGAAGGCATTTGATAAAGTCTCCTGGACCTTTCTTCAGGCGGTGCTTGAGCGGTTTGGTTTCCCGACACAGTTTGTGGACCTGATCAGAAAGATATATGCTTCTCCCAAGGCATATGTAAGAGTGAATGGTCACCATTCTGATGTATTTGCATTGGAAAGAGGAACAAGACAAGGATGCCCCCTTTCTCCCCTCTTTTATTCGCACTATACCTGGAACCCTTGGCTCAGGGGCTACGGGAAAATTAGGATATACAGGGCGTACAAATAGGGGAAACCCAACAAAAGTTAGCTTTGTATGCAGACGACATTCTGCTGTATATAACTCAACCAGAATTGTCGTTGCCATGCTTATTCCAACACTTAAGGGGATTTTCAACCCTTTCCGGATATACTCTCAATGAAAATAAAACAGAGGTATTGAAGCTGAATTTTCAGCCAACCACAGAGTTTAGAGCAAGATATCCTATGAAATGGGAGCTGTCCCATATGAAGTACTTGGGTGTAAGATTGGCAACGACAACTGATCAGCTAGTTAGGCTAAATTACCCACCAATGGTGAAACAAATACAGGAGGATATGAGAAGGTGGAGACTCATACTAGTCTCCATTACGTCAAGGGTTCAAGCAATAAAAATGAATGTACTGCCGCGTTTTTTTTATTCTTGTTCCAGTGTGTACCTGCTCCAATAACATTTAAACAGATAGGAGGGTGGCAAAAGATTTTGGGGAATTACATCTGGTTAGCCAAAAAACCAAGGATTAGAAAGCAAACCCTGTACTTGCCTAAAGAGGTTGGAGGGCTAGCTGTTCCTCTATTGGTGGGATATTGGATTGCAGTCCAGACGAGAGTAATCTTGTTATTACAACACCCGGGATATTGGGCCAGGTGAAAGGAGTTGGACTTAGCTGTGGACCTGTCCCCCTCTCTGTTGGCACAGTGCACGACATTAAACCCGGGGGCCAAGTGGGGTAAAACGTTTTATCTGGGGACGAAGACGGCCTTACAGGGCTATAGACAAGGACTTATGAGAGGACCTGTCAGGGCCTATTTGTGGAAATACACATGGTGGTCCATAAATGTGGAAAGGAATAGGGCAGTTACAGACCCGTGGTATAAAAAACAGGAGAGACTGGGGTACGTGGCCCGTGGCAGCTCCTCAGGGGATCAGGTTATATCGTTTAGGGCTCAAACAAATTTGGTTGGAAGAGGAGTTAATTTACTATTATCAGATGAGAGACTACATAGCATCAGAAATAAACACCTCAATTAAAAAAGGGTGGGGCCCCCCAATACCGAACACATTTGAAACAATATGGAGTTCGGGAAGGGGAGAAAAAGCTATTTCTATTATATATAAAAACTATGTAAAGGATCTCCAATACACAACAGAATACATTAAAGAGAAATGGGAACGGGAATTGGGGATTACACTAAGTACCAAAGATTGGTTGGAAATGTGGAAAAATACGTGGCGTACAACTTCATCCCCGGGGTGGAGGGAATTTTTATGGAAGGTGAGGGCACGTTTCTTTAGAGCTCCCTCTCAATCTGCTGGGTGGCATAAAACCTTTTCCACTTGCTGCTGGAGAAATTGCAATGTGGAGGTGGCAGATCTGACGCATATTTTTTGGCAATGCCCGGAGCTAAAGGGATTCTGGACGAAAATACAAAATAATTTGGGGGAGATGTTTGGTATAGAAGCCCTACTGGGCCCAGAACATATGATCTTAGGGTTAATTCCTGAAAATCTTAGAGGAAGGGAGGCAAAGTATCTCTGGAATATACTCATTGCAGCAGCGGGGAAGGCAATAACCAGAAGATGGCTCCCCCAAATGCTCCTACGTGGGAGCAGTGGAAAGAGATAGTCGAAGGGATAAAAGCACTTGAGAGGATCACCTACGCACTTAGACAACATCGCCAACAGTTCGGAAATAGATGGAATAGGTGGGAGATGTCCAGGGGTAACAGTGAAGGGGAGGGAGAACCCGGAATGTGTTGAAAAGGATAAATAAAGCACATAATGGGAACGGAGAGGAAGCTCAGGGTAGTTTTTGTGAAGGTATAGGATGCCTGTACAGTATGAAAATAAAATAAAAAGGAAGTGGCCGAAAGCTCGCTATTAGACCAGTAAAATTAGATATAAAAATGTGAATGGAATTAGTCCCTTTAGTTACCTAATACTAAGTATGTTTGTTGATATCAAGCAAACTGAATCTAGGCTGAAGTTTTAAACTTTTTATTTCTCAACCTGTATAAAGTAAAATGGTTGTTTATAGTAATATGTATGAAGTGCTGAATTCAGGTATTGATCATATATTGACTTAGAAAAGATTGGTGTATATGAAAGTGAATGGAATCAATAAAGCTAAAGTATAAAAAAAAAAAAAAAAAAAGATGTAAACATGCGTAGAGCTTACTAGTCATTAAAAATCAACCCCCCTCACATTGGCGGACTGATATTAGTTTAATGAAATAATATAACATTGAGAAATTAAAGTGGCTGAAGCCACTGTCTAACTGTTGGAATAATGGCTTGGAACCTTGATCAGGTAAGTCAGTCCACCTGATTTTATACTTGGCCTGCAATATTCTGTACCTTTACATGATCAGGAAGCAAAACCGGGAAGAGGTCCACCAGCACACAGCAAACATGGGTGCCTATCACGCTTGCAGGCTACCTAGCTGCAGAATGCAGTCCAGCTTGATGGACCAGATGGAGTGGGCACTCCAAACAGGGCTCTAGATAAGATTTTATGGGATGAGTACTATACTCCTCCTTTTGACAGTGAGGTAAGTAAAACCAAATTCAGATGCTTACAAATGTCTGGACAGAGTGGAGTGAGGAGTACATTTTCAGATGAGAATTGATAAAGTGCCAACAATGCTCCAGTTAACGTTGGCAGGTAGGAGTAACTTACTCACCAGTTTTAAAATATAGTGAGTAAAACAAAATTGTGATGCCTATGAGTGCTGTAAATCTGGAATAAAATGCTCCTTTCGAATCACCGGTTATGTTGTGTAGCACTATTCTGTGGAGTGTGGTGCATTTAAAAATGTTGGGTCAGTACTGGTACTCATTAAAAAAGTTTCTGAAGAGTATTTCCTAAAAAGATGTGAGTAAAATGGGTCGGTAAACACCTTATCTGGAGCCCTGACTCCAGTGATAAATAATTAAGTGGGCAAGGAGTTCTGTCACACTGGATGGACTTCACGGCTTTTTCTGCCCTTAGCTTTCTATTTTAACACCCACGCACACTTTTTATTTGCAAACCTTAAACAGTCCGACTCGGGTCACTCCTTTAGATAAGTAGCTATATATACATGTACTGCTTATCTTTTGGAACACCTGGAGTCCAACTACCTGGCATTTGAAACAAAAGTTTGTATGTGGAGTTAGAACTCCTTGCCCACTTGATTGGTTATTGCTAGAGTGCTCACTCCATTTGGTCTGTAAAATCTGATCACCTTTTGTACTTTTGTGACATGGTCACATTCTCAGTGTCATGCAGGCCTGGACTTCAGTCACAGTTATGATCTCAATGAGCTCATACTGCACTGTACAGTGAAAGTGTACTCTGCTCAACACACTAACAAGCAGCAAACACACCATTATCGCAATGTGGAAAACTGTTCTGTTTTGGCATCTGTCTTTAAACTCTGTCAGCACCTTTTCTTTCTTCTCTCTCTCTCTCTCTCTGTCCAGCATTTCCCCCGTTTGTCTGGCAGGTGTCACCGTCGCAGCAGCAATGTGAGCACTAATTCTGATTGCCAGTTATGATCTTAGATCACGTCTCAGTCCCTGCCACAGTGGCTGTGGACCTTGCTCACAGGTGCTTTTAATAGCAGGCTTGGATGAGATCACTTACTGTGCTGGCTACCACTCACTGCTTACTTTGTGTTCCAACCTTTATTTTAGAAGCATTTGCGACTAAGGTCCATTATCTTGGTTGTGCTGTACAGGTCGTGTCATTCTGTGCAACTCCAGAGATCACATTTTCAGGAGCCCCCCCCCCCCAAATAAATATATATATATATATATATATTTGGAAATAAAAGTTTATCGCCATTAGTTTTTGCATCCCCTGAACCCTCCCAAGTGGTGTCCTGTCTGAAATGTACCAGCACTGACATTGTCCTAGTACACTGTACCAAATGCCACATTATTCTTTGTCGGCCTCCATCAAGCCTGGTGGCATTTCAGTCTTGCTGTTCTACAAGGACTCTGTGTCTGGTTAGGTGAAACTGGACCAACACCTAACCTTTGCAGGGAAAGCAGCCTAGACTGGACCCTCGCAAGTGTGAGGATGATGCTGCTTCATTACTTTCCTCTAGGTAACACTCCCAGCCTTTTCTGATATGTCACACATTAAAAACAAAATATGCATGGTCAGCAATGCAACAGAAATATTTGTAAGTGTTTTTCTTGTGCTTGCAGAATATTTTAGTCTCTACAGTGTTTTAGTGTATATAACCCCAGTGAGACTTTTCTGTCCTTGATACTGTAAATCTGTCTATGGATTCATTTAATTTTTTTTATCCTCTTTACTGTTACTAGTATAGGAGCAAACTACTAAACAGCCTTGGGTGTTTAGCAGGCTGTGCTGTGATGCTGGAGCACTTGTTAACTTAATTCTTACTGACCCCACTTGACACTGGAATGAGTTTTAGGAGATCTTGGCTCTTGTTCATCATCATTTCTTTATGCTCCCCTTCTGCTTAACTGGTCTTGGCTCCTCCATGCCCCTCCCAGGCTACCCAACCCTAAAATAGGCCAAAACTCCCATGATGTTCCCACCTACCTTGCATCTGCAGGGACACACAATGGACACAGTGTACGAGAGGGTCAGGGGTTCGAACATATAGTGCCATTAAGGATAGGACAGGTGATTTCCTACTTTCTCATGCCCCTTTTTTTTTTTTTTTGCTACAATTGTTTGGCCCCCTGGTCCATAGCCTGCTCCATCTGTTCGGATATACCCCTGGCAACCTCCCACTCCCATCCGGCATTGCCATCGAAACCAAGAGGGATCTACATGGGGCAGGACCTGAGAATGCTGGTACCATCATTCGGGTGGGCTGGTGCACATGGTAATTTTCATTATTATTTTGCATCTCCCCATTCTCACGAACACCTCCAGCTTCCCCTGATACTGACGTAGCCTTATGGTGGCCTCACATACTGCTGCGTGCTCTGGGCATGCACCATATTTCACGGAGGAGCAATCTCCCTGGCCATCTGCAAGGGGCTGCTGCAGCACCGGATGTCGTATGCCCCCCTCCCTGCTCTGGTCCAATTTCCCAGGCTCACTCACAAACCTATGTCAATGGCATAGTTGTGTGTTGGGCTTCCACTGGGTTATCAAGCGACTCCCTCTTCTCAATTTATCTTTTGCCTCTGTTCCCTGCCCTGACAGTTGGGGCCACAGCATCACTGTTCCCCTGGCAGGCACACTTCTACCTTCACAGCTGATGCTAGTTCCGCTCAATCATTGGCCAACATGGGGGAATGAACGCTGGGTGGCACGTGCAACGCAAAAGCTGAGCACCTCACCTCCATGACATGCTTGGCACCCCCCAGTTGCCCTAGAGTGAAATTCTGGGGCTTGCTTGTGAACCCCTGTCTATTAGGGTGGCAGCACAATGCTTTACCACCACATCACTGGACCGACCACGTTTTCCATTTGCTTTTGCTCAGCCGTCCCCCTCAAAACTATTGAGCTGGCTACCAGTCACTTGCATACGTATAGCCTTATTCATCTCCCTATGCCCAGAGAAATTTTTGTTCAGAAATGTTTGTGAAGCAATTAATGTGGCACAAAACTATATTTGCATAGTAATAAGAAAAATGTATAGCATCTTGAATCATGTGACTGTGTGTGAAACAACTCCCATGTCATGTTTGTTGAGTAACTGCTGTACTGTACATAAAGTTTAGTGTAGCAGTTGATGAAAATTGTGATTTTTTGTTTTGTTTTTTTGCTATGCTAATCCAGGCAGAGTTTTCCCTGCCCATGCTGGATGTGTTCACTGCTTCTGTAGCAATTTCCTGCAGCTAGTGGTGCTGACAAGTGATGCATCAAGGAACCTCTTGGCTGAGTGGCAATTGCTGCTGCTGAAGCAGAATGCCATTTGACACTTCACAGACATTTCCACCAGGTGGTGCACGTCACATCCTCTGGGCCATCCATCAGTTCTCTTTTAAAGCAGTCAGAACAGCCAAGAAGTTACTTTTAATACTAATCAACCTCCAAAGCCGTGAGGGTGACCCAAGTATGCAAGAAAAAGTTGTCATTCCCTGCCCTTTGCAGGGGTCTGGGTGCACTGCGGATGATATGACAGATCACCTAGCATTCATGCACCCACTGCCAACCAGACTTTACTAGCATTATGTGGCTCGCAAAGGTAGCTACTCTTCTGCCATGCCAATTTTTTTTTTTGAGAATAATATACTTTATTGCGATTATAACAACACACCAAATAGGACAAAACAATACAAACCAATTAAGTAAAATAAACAAAATAAAAAAAACAGTAGTGTACAAGCAATCTACACGGGAATTCAACATAAGTGAAGCAAAAGTGCTGGCCCGGTGGCGCTGTGGGATGAGGCATCAGTGATAGTGTAGTATATCAGGTACGGGTAGGAACTACGCTTTTAGCATAGAGCTCAAGTTACACTATTTGGTACAGTCGCCCGTTCCTTTACTTTTTATTAGTTTATTTGGGTTGGGGTTTGCCCCCACACCACCCTGTAAAACAAAAAAGGGGGATGTGGGCAGTGAAGCCCCCCAACTTATATAAACTGACAACCAGGTACGGCACGCAACCAAAGCAGCGCTGCATTCAGGACATTTTTACGGCAAGCTTCCTAGATGTACCCGATATTCTACACCATCGCCGAGGCATCTGTCTTATGTCGCGCCATGCCGGTGACCCAGGTTCGGGAACGAGCTGGGTGTCTGCTGGGAAGGAGAGGATTGAGCATCCAATGGACTACTCTCCTCTCCTGGGAGGGAGCGGGGTTTCTGTCCCGTGGCATTAGTAACCCCCGGTGCAGACCAAGGTGCTCTGGAGTTTGGGGACCAGCATAGTTGGGAATGTCAGGTGGCCATCCTGTGGATGTGCGTGGGAATGCTCATGCTGCATGCTGGATGTCATTGCACGTCCCGTGTTCGGGAAGGGGGGGGATCCAGGAAAAACAGAAAAAAAAACTGGTGTTCAGTAGGCGAAGGGGGGGGGGTCCAGTGGTTGGCCCCCACGCCCAATGCTGGGCCTTCTGTCTTGCTCCTGTAGTCCCTCCCTGCCCTAGCCACTCCAATAGATTCTAGATAGAGCACCAGGCAGGAGTAGCTGGTCCCGCGCTTGGGGTTCACAGCCGGGGGGGGTTGGGCTGTCAGGTGCAGAGGAGAGGAGACAGGCCCAACCGAAGCGAGACTGGAGGCTTCAGGCGGGCAGGAGAAAGGTCAGTACCGAGCAACCACCCTGGAGAGAGTCCAAACACCAGTGAGAAAGGGGGGCATAAACAAAGTTTGCAAAAAAACAAAAAACAAAGGCCGGCAAATAGAAGGCACAACAACAGTTAAAAACAGCAGAAAGGGGATTCATGAAAAAAATAATTATATCAGAATCCTTGACCCAAACCTCAGAAACAATATAAAAAAACACATCACACAGTCGGGGAGACTGAATATAAAGCATAAAATTTGCCAAACCATTTATCGAATATGTGGCTCCTATTGTAAAAAGTGGCAGTCATCTGCTCCACACGCAAATTAGATAAAAGGTCTTGATACCACTCTGTATAAGTGGGTGGGTACGAATCTACCCAGTGCTAAAGACTCATTTTCTTGGCGGACGCAGAAATTAGGGCCATGTGATAGTGTCGTTCTTTAACAGGGATGCAACTCAAGTCCCCCAAATGCAAGTCTCAGGTGTGAATAGATCATCCAGACTTTAAAGAGGGTCAATTCTGGCTTCGATAGTATCCCAAAAGGCATATATTGGAGCACAGTCCTATGAAAGATGGAGCGAGGAACCCTCATGGCTGTTGCATCTAGAACAAATGTTTGTGGGCATGGGCAGACAGCCAATTTTATATAACGTGGAAGGCGGAGAATACCGATTATGAATAATATGAAACTGCGTCAACTGAGACCTGTCATTCGTAATGTATGTGAATAAATCCTTCCACAGGCGCTCCCAGTTTATCTGCTTACCAGGGAACTCTTTCTGCCAATAAAGGAAGCTACCAGACCAAAGTCAGGGATAAGTAAGAAAAAATCAAAGAGTATAATAAGGAAATAGAATGAGGCTGTGCAATCGTTTGGGTAATCATTTGAGTCAAGGATGATAGATGATCATTGTAATAAAACTGCCAAGGAGGGGAGCCCAAATGACTAGACACTGAATGCAAATTTTGAAAAGATATAAAATAAGATATATTAGAAGCGGCACTCTGGACTTTAAAAGTGTCAAAGGAAATGGGATTCCTGCCCTGGTAAAATATTTGATATCTGGAATTAACAGGCCAGGCCAAAAGGCAGGTGTAATAGGAGAACCATTAATGGTAAAGTTAGGATTACAAAATAACGGCTGGGTAAGAGCTTTAGTATACGGAATATTGATAAAATTAAACAACTGGTGCTTCATAAGGAGAGAAGTGTGAATCACTTGAGTATTTGAGGGGCTTAGGAATATTTTTAGGAAAGGTGTAGCTCAAGGCCTGCAAAGTGACCCCAGCTTATGTAGCCAGTTGGACTGCCCTGCCCGCCTAACTGGAGGAGGAAATTCAGCCTTGATAATTGATATCTGATAAATGACAATTGATAGGGTAGGCAGCAGTGATGAGAGAAATAGGTTTTTGCCCTGTTGAAATAATGGAGCTTTTGAATTTTGCTTCTTTGTGCAGACTCACACCACAATGGGGAATTAGCATTTTTAAATTTGTGATATATTTACCCAAGAAAGTCCAGCTGAGATTCAACATCTTGTTTTTACTTGGGGTCCTGCTTCTGCCCACTTCAGCAGCTAGGTGGACAGGAGCACTCGGAGATCAAGTAACTTGCTCAAGGTCACACAGTGAGTCTTTTGGCTCAGGTGGGGTTTGTGCTCTAACCAATGCATCATACTGCCTCCTCATTAAATGAGTGTACTTCACACAGGGGCTCCTCAACCTGCTTATCAGTTGCAACTGAATAAGGAAACAAACTCTAGTCAGAGCCGATACGGCAGAATATAGCCGCTCATGGAGTTCCGGGAGTCGAGTGAGAGCTCCAAGAAGATTGAGGTCACGGCTCAAAATAGTGCCGTGCTTAAGATGGCTGCTGTACTTTCGCGCATGCGCAGTGCTTTACACATGTGCAATGAAGCATGGTGGCCATCTTGTGTATAGTGGCAGTTGCTACGCTGTGCTCTGCATGCATGCGCGCAACAGACTCCGGAAATTAAAGAGGAAAAACAGTGCGCTGGGGGGGGCAGCCAACCGCTAAGCGGAGGGGAGGAAAAGACACACCACAGCGTCAATGATGTGAGCGGTGTGGGCAACACAACGCAGCACTGCAGGAGAAGCTGGGGACCATTTCCAATCACGGTCCCCTCACACTGTCTTACAGTGATCCCAAAACACCTGCAGGGCTCTGCCCATGCAGCCATAAAATGCAGCCATTGCACAGCTTTTCTGTGCAGACTCCAGATTTGCAAGTGCTCATGCAGTCAGACTGTTTCTGAATATCAGATCTTCAGTATCTGTTACAGTTTCAGACTAACTAAAGATACAGTAGTTAGAGCAAAGGGAAAAGCAGGAGTGGCGTATTCACAGAGAGGAACAAAACGCTTGGCGAGTACGGTGATCTGGGCAGGGGAAAACACAGTGACTAAATAAAAACACACATGAATGCAGTGAGGCAAAACAACAATTATTTCCACTTGATATAATACATTAGAGGACTACAAAATTCCAAGTGTTACGCCTCCCAAAAACATAGGTTTATAGTTTGTGAAAACTCTTTAAACACAGAGAGAGCCTTATTTTCAGAGGGGCCTCTGTTAGTTTTGGGCTGTGGCCAAAAAATTGAAGGCAAGATTCCCTCCCCCCAGTTGTTTTTCAAAGTAGAAGAAGCAAATGTACATAAGACCATGTACCTCCCTCTAGTATCTGGACACCTAGGGACCAGTGCTACCTCATGTATGTCACTATGCCAAGTAACCAAGGCAAAACTGTGTCATGATGTTAACCATGTCTGTAACCACCTTATGCTTGAACAACCTATGTAATCAAAAGTTTTTCTCCACTGTATTTTATGTTGTATTGTTATCCTGGGTCGCCCCCTGAAAAAGGGACCTTCAGGGCTCAGTGGGCCTACCCGGTCACCAAAATTTAATAAATAAATAAATATGCATAGTGGCTGTTCAGCTCCCCATGTTAGTGATTTTTAGGCAGTGGATCACAGTACCCCCTTTAGTAGTGGTGTTCTGGGCAAAAGCACAGTGTACATGCATAGAGGAAGAATTTGTGGTCCCTTTTTTAACTGAATATCAAGACTGCCTGTTCATCTTTTTTTTTTTTTTCATTTAAACAAATGAAATCTGTGGGAATGGGATGGCTCCGTGGATCGGTAGCCGGTTAAGAAGCTTCTCCTCTTTAGATCATTGGTTCGAATGCGGCTGTGGTCAGTTGTAGATAAAGGCTGTACCTTTCTGATGGCTGTTTGGTGGCAATATGACATGGGTTGTGGTGGCCTCTGGCTGCTTCCCAGTGAAGAGGGGGACCTCGTCACACCACCACCATCCCAGTTTGGTTTGTCACCGTTGCTGGCAGTCTCAACTGAGAGGCCAAGGAATGAGTGGGTGTAGAGTCTGAACTAAATGGAAAACCAGGATGACCCAGGCTCCTTTTGGAACTGTAAGGTACATGGGAGAGCTGCAGTCCAAAATACCAAAGTCACAAAAAGAGCAACAGAGGAAGCTGCTGTTATCTGTGCCATTAACTTTCAACAAGATTCTGTTACCTTTAATGGCCACCTTGAGTGCTCGAGGTTTTGCAGAACAGGTTGCTTAATCATGAGTGATGGTCCATACATGTCACTCTGCTGTTATTGGTAATTCATGGAGCAGGTATTGATATCTCTCCCATGCCGGATTGTTGTCTCAGTGGTGCGCACATACTTAGGACAACATTAACGTCAGACGCCGAGACTGTGAACCAGCGATCACGAGAAGCATAAGCTCATTATTGAGACTAAACAATTTGGCATGGGAAAGATACTACCTTTCACAGCAATATTGGCTTGTGATTTGGACCCACATACACAAGTACTGTCTTGGTCTAGAGACAAAGCTGCAGAGGCATGGCTCATACTGGGGTAGTGGGCATTATAGAGTTAAAATCGGTAAGCAGCATGGAGGGAAAAGCCCAACCCAAGCCATCCCATGTCAGAGTCCTTATACAGCGCTACCGTATTATGTACCTCTTCCTTGTGACTTGCTATGTGGGATGGGAAGCCCTGTGGTACAAAGGGCGAGCCCGCCCTAGATATTAAACAACCTACAGGTAATTAACAAAAAAATGTGCCAGAAGCACATGCTGTACCATACCTGTATTTTTCAATAAAAGAACAAAGTGATGGAACTGAACTTAGTAGAGAAAACCTCTATGAGCAGAGTCCCACTGCACCTGGTTCTGTTTCATTTATGGTGTTATCAGTGGGCAGTAGTATTATGGACTTACAGGTATAAAAACATCAGTTATTGCTAGTTTGTGGTGTAAATTGCTGCACAAGGACAGAGCTAGATGTAGACACTGATAAAGTTAATTACTCTGTATCTCACCCGCTAACCTGATTGATAAGAGAATGGGTGACTCATGTTTGATTTATTATCATGCGTGCTGTAATTGCCATATACTTTTTCTACCTGTTTGAAAAGGAGAGGTGGCGTGAGACTCCTTACAAGTGTTTTTTTGTTTGGCCGGAAGTGAGTCGTGTAGTTTCAAGCTTTATGTGCTGTCACTCCCTTTCCTTGTTGATTTGCAGGTGAGAGTGGAATTTTCCAGGCATGGGGTAGAATGGATTGCAGGTATGCTGCTGATGAAAATGTGCTAGATGAAATGGCAGTGAATAACAAAGTAATCAGGCATACTCTGAGATGTACTGCATGGTTAACTAAGTGACAAGTTTCTACTCCTTTTTTTTTTTTTTTTTTTTTTTTTAATACACTTTTTTTTTTTAGATTCAGGATACCAGTTTTTGCTCCAGAGGAGATTTAAACACATTTTTGTACTGAAGCCAAGAACATCGTGTTCTGCTCAGTCACTCAGTGACGTCTGCACTGGCCTGCAGCCAAGCAGGGTCAAGTTCATTCAAATAAGCGTAGGCTGGCTGAAGAATGTCAGTCTTGCCTTCACATGATAGGAGGGACCGTAGTGTTGGGTTTTTTTCCAAGGGGAGGAAGCTTCCTTCTCTTCTGTTTTTACCCTACCAGCAGCACGTAGTTGCAGGCTGCGTTGCTGGAGAAAAGTTTTTTTCTTCTCTTTGTGCATGCAGTATATGCTGAAAGCATACACCCATGAACCTTTCATCACATAAATGTGGGACACAACTACCCCTCTAAATGTAGGACACATCATCAGCACGCAGAAGCTCAAACCACTGTGGAAATGTGCATTTTCATGCTCACAAAGTTTCCAGGTCATTGAGCAGCATAGATTACTTGGGAATTTTTGCATTAAAAATGTGTGTGTAAAATGTAGCGACAGCTCCCATTCAGTGTGGGATAGAGGGCTTCTGAGCATAACATGAGGGACTGTGTCTTAACATTAGGGTATGTGCCTCTTAGGCCCTGTCCACACTATGCCTCTGTAACGTTACAGAGTGGTCAAACCATTATTGTAATGGTTTGCGTTTACACCAGTAACGTTACAGAAGGCGTTTTCAAAACCGTTATAGAAACCTGTTTGTATGTGGTTTCTACAACGGTTTTGGTAACGGTTCCAGGTCTGTAACGTTACAACCTGCAGTGTGGACGCGTGACTGTGTACCCTCCAGTCCCCTACTATACTTCAATGCATTGTGGCAGTGCACTGGTGCAGTCTGGGAGGTAAACAAGGGGAAGAACCAGGAAGCTACACAGCGCTGATCGCGAGTGTAGTGAACCTGTGCTGGCAGGCGTGGGGATGCCCATGTAATGCCACCAGCTGGTGTAGCAGCAAAAAAACAGCAGTACTAAGCAGCGAAGCTTGTGTTTTTGCAGTCTGTGCAACAGGCTGTAGGCTTACCCGTTGAACTGAGGATCAGCAGAGTGGTTGGTCTGTGCGTGGCCAGTAAAGTCACCTGTGACCCAAAACCTGCACAGGCAGTAGGCAGCATTGTAGATTGTAGAGGTGTAAGCATGTCTGACCATGGTGCCACATGGCCTGATAAGGCCACAAAATTACTGGTTGACTGCTGGACACAGGAATGGGTATAGTCTGAATTGGCTAGTGCACATCGCAACACCAAGGTGTACCAGAAAGTGTCAGAATACCTTTTTGAACATGGCATCGAAAGGAGTGCCAAACAATGCAGAGACAAAATAAAACAACTCAAAGTGCGCTATCACAAGACTCGTGACAGCAACAGGCACTCAGGTGGTGGGCGTGTGGTGTGTCCCTTCTACGACGAATTGGACAAAATACTGGGAACAAGGCCAACAACCGAACCCCACATTTTCCTGGAGAGCTCTGCTGTGGAATCCAATGATGACACTGATGGTGCGGGGAGGGAGTGAGGAGTCATGCCAGCCCAGCATAGTTGATGCTGTCGTAGAGGCAGGTGGAGAGTCAGGTATGCGCAATGTCAGTCATTCTGTGGGGTGCTGGGGGGTGAGAGGTGGGTAGGACATACTGGGTGGCATGATGCGGCTGAGAGGCATCTCGAGTGCAGCACGGCACTGCATGCCAATGGCTACATTAATGTAGTTGGGGGAGGTAGGGGGTCTACTACCATGTCCAGCGTTCTGCAGTGCAGTTGTATAATGCTGACTGCATGGAAACTGGTTATGACAACAAATTATGGATGGGTGTGGTTGGGGTGCTTGGTGGGGTTGACTGGGGCATGTTGCCAAGACCTGTCTTTTTTGCAGTTCTGTTGTACACTGTGTATGATCAAGCTGTTTTGATGGAGGTGGGTGGTTGCAGTGCTGTCAGTCAGCAGATGTTATCACTAGGTACCATGCCACTTGCCTGTTGCAGCCTGCGAATAACCATGTGTGGCATGCTCATAAACAGCGTTTGTTGTTCTGCAGATGATGAGAACGATGATCAGACGTCCTTGGATAATGACCTGCTGGAGGCATCATCTGTGTCATCTGCTGCATCATGTGCTGTGAATGATGAACGCCCCGGAACATCAAGTGATACATCAGGTGGTAGCATGGGGAGAGCTGCCAAGTGTTCGTTTGAACGTCAACCACTTTTCAACCTGAGAAAGAAAAAGAAAGAATCAAGACTGGCCGACCTGATTGGAGCAGTGCTTGAGCCCACACGGCAGATGCTGCAGCAGCAGCAGCGAGACCTGCTTGAATTGGAACGGGAGAGGGCTAGGGAGGAGAGGGAGATGGAGGAGAGAGATTAAGGAAGCAGGAGGCAGAACAAAATGCACAATTCTTTAGTAACGTGTTGAAACAGTCCGGCCACAGGGTAGCGTGCCACCTGCAGACCCTGGTAATGCAGCAAGTATGTATGCAGGCATCACCCGTACTGCAACAAGTCCCACCCAGGTCGGCAGTACTCAAGGCACTATGGCCACCGCTTGTACCCCTGTCATGTCCCACAGTGCTTATCTCACAGTCACTCATGGCAACATCTAGCATGCCAATGATGTCCCATGTGGCTCTCTGTCCTCCCATACCATGTACCAGACACCCATGCTTGGCAACCCTAGGATAGGAATGAGGGCGACAGGTGGTGGTACAGGACTTCCACCTACTGTCTCGTGTCAGGCACATTTGAATTCAAACCCACAGCAAGGCAGCATCCCCTCAAGTGCCTCGTCCACTTTGCCCTCTGCTACCAATACTCGCGCACACATGGTGCCAGGAATGATGCCCTGTTGGATCCTGACCCCACATTGGCTGTTCCAAGCTTCACACAGGATCTGTACAGAGAAGAGTTTCAGTGGACAACACTGTGAGCACAAGGGCTGTTCTCCCCATATTGTTGAATGCCACTTGTTCTGTGGTGGCTTTAGTTTGAATGGTACCTGCTGTTACCAAGTGTTATGCCCCCAATACTGTTACTCAGGGAACCCAGTACAGATGGTAAGCTACACTGTATGACAAGTGGTTCATTGTTAATCAGTGGATCTCAAAGCACACTACTGGTAGTTGCTTTACAACTGTTCAAAATGTTTGTCAAAAAGCACAGCAGCGTATAAGCTCACAGATGTCTTTATCGTACAATTGCAACCATGGACAGCGCTGAATGTAAAGTGATGGAATCATATGCTACTATTAACAAATGACACACTCTACTGACGACATTATTGAGTTGCATCATTGTCTGTTGCACAGCTGTGTAATTCTGACTTGTTTATTGTTGTTGCGCATTATCTACTGTTGCTGACATTTGGTGTCTGCATGCGACCTTGTGACGGTACCATCCAATACTATCTTCTGTATACCTGGTGGTGGAAAGAAATGCATATCAGGGATGTATGACCTAATATACAATGCTGTATGAGTCCCTAAGGGTCACAGTTCTGTTAGCTGTGAAATACATGTCACTACAAATGAGTGACTATATCACTCACTATACTGATGTTTATTTGTTTATGTTTACTTTTGTCTGCGCACGTAACAGGCGTAGTACTCAGGCACTTTTCCATATGTTGCACTGGCACATATATTGTTGGTCTGTTGTGCCTAATGTTTGCTTATTACTGTGCCAAGGTTTTGGACATCTGCATCATAGGTATGTGTGCAGTTTAGTACTTTATACATAGAGTACACTGTGTATGGCAAGGCACCTCGACAGATTATATGTTGTGTCGCTGATGTGTACTAATACAGCTACATTTATGTCTGGCTCGTGATGCAATGATGGACATGGTGTATTGTACCACCAGACATCTAACGACGTAGTTGCCATACATACATTAATAAACACGGCACTACTGAACTGAGACTGACTTGCGTATCATTCCTTATGCATGTTGGAACGGTGAGTACATGGGTCACTGGTGGGATGGGATGCTGTGAGATGATCTGTGGTATTTGGAGAGGTATCTGTGGGTGTGTGGAACAGTGGATGGCTACACGGTTGTTATACGGTCAGCAGTGCAAGTAACAAGTGCATATACCAGTGTGTCACAGGTTTGTGCTGGTTTTGCACTGCTGCCTGCTGTCACCATTCGTTTGGTGCAATGTGCTCATATATTCAGGCACACAACTTACCAAACCTGTGCGTCCATGAGGTAGTCAGCTAGGGTATCCCTGATCACTGCTGCATATCGACTCCGGGCCGTGAAAGTCATTTCCTCAGTGGGTACACTGTCTTGCTCAGTAGGCTGTGGATATATGTCTGTTGCACTGTCCAGTTCCCAGCTGTCCATGAATACCTCTGCCCTTGTCTCGCACAGATTGTGCAGCGCACAGCATGCCCCATGACATAGGGAACATTGTTGATGCTGAATTCGCTTCTCTTCAACAGGCACCGCCACCTGCCTTTGAGGCGCCCAAAGGCGCATTCGACCACCATGCGTGCCCTACTGAGTCTGTAATTGAAGTTGCGCTCATGGGGTCACCATAGTCATTATAATGCTTCATGAGCCAGGGCAGTAGGGGATAGGCAGGGTCCCCCAAAGCAACAACAGGTACAGTAATTCCAGCTATGTGTCTTGGTGGTGCCATGAACAGTGTACCATTCTGCCCAAGGGTGAATAGCTTGCTGTTTCGGAACACCCTTGCATCATGGACCTTGCCTGGCCATCCCACATTAATGTCCATGAAACAATACCTGTGGTCTACAAGAGCCTGCATGATGATGGAGTAGTATGGTTTCCTATTGAAGCACTCTGTGGCATTTCTGGTGGGGGGCATTTGATTGGGAATGGGTGCCATCCACTGCACCGCCACAGCTTGGGAATCCCCAGTCCTTCTCAAATCCAAGCACTAGGTCATGCACATTCTGCACCCGTACAACCTTTGGCAGCAGTACTTGCACTATGGCACGGCACACTTCTATAACTATTTCCCCCACGGTGGACCGACCAACACCAAACAAATGGGACACTGTTCTGTACTCTACATTTGTTGACAGCTGCCACAGTGCTATCGCAACTCTTTTGTCCACTGGTATTGCTGGACGAAGGTGTGTGTCTCTCCGGGAGATGTACGGAGCCAACTCACCACAGAGACAGTTGAAGGTCTGCCTGCACATCTGAAAATTTGATAGCCACTGCTCATCTGTCCAGGATCGTTTTACAATGTCGTCCCACCACACAGTGCTTTTTGTGTGAGCCCACACAGCTCTGGGTACTGTGCCACTTTCAAGGACACACATCAGTATGTCCTGTAATATGGACACTGTGTTAAGCACACCTTGGCAAATGCTCGCAAGCCTGCGTGAGGCACGACATTGTGCAGCCCTCCTCTGTCTCCTACACCTGGCAGTCTGCAGGTTCACTGCATAATAGTGCATTATACAGGCCAACGAGCACACTGCTTTGGAAAATGCTGCCATGTTTCACACACCCTACTGTGTTCTGTGTGCATGGCAACCCTTGGCATTCTGGGATTTCGGTAATCAGCACCCACTGCATCTTGGGATAGGCACTGCTTCCAAGGGGTTACACCACTCCCAGAATTATTCATAGTGTGGACAGGCTGTAACATTATCATAACGGTTTTGACACTGTTCATTTTATAGTGTGGACACACTGTAACGTTACAGGGCTGTAACGGTTTCAAACCATTACAGCTTTTAGTGGTGTAGTGTGGACAGGGCCTAAGTGTGAAACAACTGAGAGCTGTGCTTGAAAGTTGTACAGTATCATCTCATTTATGAAGCCAAAATAAAAACTGAAAAAAGTCAATCTGTTTAGAATATGCAGTATCTTGTTTTCAGTGTGGGGCTCAGCGTTTACTAATTTTACAATGCATTTACTCAGGATAGCCCAGCTGAGAGGCAGTTTTTCATTTTCAGTGAGGTCCAGTTTGTACAATGTATTTTTCTCAGGATAGACTAACATAGATGTATATTTTTCAGTGGGGTTGTGTTGTACTGTTGTTCTGCTTGTACACATATTTACTGTATATTTACCCAGGACAGATCAGATGAGATGCAGTATCTTATTTGCAGTGGGATCCCGCTTTTACATATTTTATACTGCACTTACCCAGAACAGTAGAGGTAAGATTCAGTAATTCGTTTTTAGTGGGGTCTTGCTTTAACAATGTATTTTTCCAGGACAGATCAGCTTAGATGCAACATCCTGCAACAGGGCAGTAGAGGAGGATGAGCAGAAGGCAGCTGTTGTACATGACTACTTCTGCTCAGTATTTACAGTGAAGGATAGTGGATCTCCGCTGAAAAGCATCATAAAGGCTGCTGCAAGGAGATCCCAGAGATGGGGCAGGTGGTAAGTACAGGAGATGTTAGAAAAGGGCTTACAGCCCTGAAAATGAACAAGGCTCCAGGGACAGATGGGATGCAGCCGAGTGTGCTCAGGGAATTTGCATCAGAATTGGCTGCTTACCTGGCAGGGCCATTCTAGCTCACTACAGTCAGGGGTGGTTCAGAGAGATTGGAGGATAGCGGACGTGATACCGTTCCACAATGGAGGGAACAGAGAGGAACGCGGAAATTACAGGCCTGTCTGTCTTACCTCAATTGTAGGTAAACTAGTGGAGAAACTAGTCAAAGAGGACCTGGTGGACTACCTGTTGAGAACTGGGCTTCAGGATAGTAAGCAGCATAGGTTTATGGATCGGAGGCCTTGTCAGACGAACCTGATAGTATTCCTTGACTGGGTAACAAGGGCGGTGGATAAGGGCAAGCTGTGGAATTACTCTATTTCTGCTTCAGCAAGGCATTTGAATCTGTATCACACAGAAGGTAGTTGAAGAAATTAGAGGATATGGGCGCAGCAAAGGTCTTAGTTGAATGTTTGGGAAGTTGGTTAGGAGGAGATAGCAGAGGGTGGTGGTAAATGGGGTTGTATCGGGGGAAAGGGAGGTCACGAGTAGGGTACTGCAGGGGTCAGTCCTAGAACCAGTTCTCATCAATATGTTCATCAGCGACCTGAGGAATACAGGGCAGGATGTGTCTCTTCATGGGTGACACTAAGCTCTGTAGCAGGTAGACAGCAAGGAACAGGTAAGGGAGTTGCAGAGGGACCTGCAAAGGTTAGAGAGGTGGTTCAAGGTCTGGCTGTCGAAATTCAGTGGTAAAAGGTTCAAGGTGATGCATATAGGGAACAAGAAAACCAGGAAGGAATACTTGATGGAGGGGTTTAGCTGGCTGCTACTTCAGAGGAAAGGGACTTTGGGGGGGGGGGGGTAACATCATAAGTGACTCCCTAAAGTAAACTATCCACTGTATCAAGGTTTACAGCAGAGCAACCAGAATGTTGGGGTACATTGGAAGGGGTTTCTGTAGGAGGAAAGAGGTGATACTATCTCTCTATAAGTCACTGGTGAGGCCCCATGTGGAGCACTGTGCCCAGTTATGGAGTTCTCACCTGCGGAAAGACACAGACAGGCTGGAGATCGTGCAGTGTAATCAAGATCATTCCTGGTCTACTTGATCAACAACTCCTACAAGACACTGTAAGACCAGTTAGGAGATTTTACCAGATCAATATTGGTGAAATGGAATTCTGAACTCGATGTAGAGCTGACTTATGATGCATGGCTTCATCATGCACTCCCAACACTAAAAGTAACCTCCTCCACTAAGTGAAGATAATTTGCATGGAAATGCACAATTTTTTGCCTTCAGAGTTTGGAAGATACTGGTGCCTCTGTGGACAGGCTACAGCTCACCACTTGCGTATTTTTTGGTCTTGCCCTGTGCTGCAGTTGTACTGGCAAAACATTGCAACACAGCTCATGGAGTTATCTCTTTCAAGGGATTTAGTCTCACCAGTGATGCTCCTGTCCATCCCCACTACGAGATCTCACTTAAGCAGATGCTCACTTGCCTGTGTATATATTCTGGCAGCTAAAAAAGCAATCACTCATCTTTGGATACAAGTAACACCTCCCACAGTAGACAACTAATGTACAATAGGGTTAGAAATGTGTTACGTGGGAGTGCCTTACGGCCTCCATCCATGATGGACTGGAGCAGTTCCGCACCAGGTGGCAGGGATGGATGCAGTATATCCTTACACTTGACAGCTCCTTTGTGCCATAAATTTCTGCCTGGCTTGATAATGGCCAGGAGCCTCTTTGTGTTTCTGGGACGTAACAGATATACCATTGAACGCATGGTCGGGCTACTAAAGTCTCCTGTGATAGGCCTTACTTGAATGTATCACCCTTTGCTAACTTAACACATATTTTACATGTCTCAATCTGTGTTTCCTCCATTAATCTGTAATGTATATAAACTCTATGAGATGCAATACTGTTTGACTGATTGTATATCTACGTCTCAATAAAAAAGTTTATATATATGTATGTGTGTGTGTGTGTGTATATGTGTGTGTTATATATATATATATATATATATATATATTTAAAAAATTTATTCAGGGCCAACAGGGCAGATCCTGTGAGGATTTGCTTAGGGCAGTGAATGGGTACTGTTGGAGGCCAGAAGGTGGGGGACATGACAGAGACCTTCAAGTTCCTAAAAGGAATAGACAGGCTTAACTGTGAGGAATTATTAGCAGGAATGGTGCGTCTGAAACAAGGGGACATGAATGTAAGCTAGTTGTGGAGGGAATTTGGGGAAAAATGCGAGAATGTTTTACTTTACCAAGAGAGAGACTGAGCCATAGAACAGCCTACCTGCAGAGGTAGTGGGTGCAAAAAAAAATGTTAATGGGTTCAAGCATGGCTGGGGCAGAGTAAAGGGCTTTTTTTTAATGTTTTATTATTGAGGAAGTACTTAAGGTCTACTGTGTAATATGTAGTCTTATTTACCAAACGTAAACAAACAGATAAGTATCAATAGGGAGAAAGAATTCTTATAGCAATTTAACAGCAACTGTCTATGAAGTGTCATTATGGGTACTATTGTATTTCCCTGGGGTATAAGTGAGAAGGGGTTAAAACTGTCTGTAGGAGTTAGTGTGCAATGTAGGTCAGAAAAGTATCCCGTATAGAATGAAACCTTTGCATACTTTGGTTAGCCAGGTGAGTAATTCTTTCTCACTCTGCTAGTTTGGTGAGGGATACAAGCCATTCTTTAAAGCAAGGGGCGGTGTCTGCTCTCCATTTAAGAATAATGTTTCTTTTAGCTTCCAAAGCTACCGGGAGAAGTCAAAACCTGTGTTTCCCTTTGGCCTCTGGAGTATTGACTGGGCCTTCTAGCAGCCAGAAAGTTGGATCTGGCATGATGTCTGATCCCAAAACTGAGTTGCTAACGTGCCTCACTTGGTCCAGAATTGTGTAAGTACAGGGCAGCACCAGAGAATGTGAGTGAGTGAACGTGCTGCTTGGTGAGATTAACAACACTGGCTTGTGGACAGAAGCACCATTTTCTCCAGTGCTTCTGGAGTGTGGTACCGTCTATGGAGGATTTTTTTTTGCAGCAATTGACACCTCATATCTCTGAAATCCGAATGGGTGCTTTTTAGCATATTTTCCCAGCATTCTTTGGGATTGAAGATTTGTAGTTCCTTTTCCCAGGCAGCTTTACATGTCAACAGCTCAGGGGTTGAATGGGATAGAAGATCTTTGTAGATTCTACCCTTCAGTGTGGTGGGGTAGTTTGCCTACTTTGCAAGATATTCAGAAAGGGTTTGTTTGCCAGAGCCAGTGCTGCCATGGAGTCTTGCTGGTAACGCTGCTCTGAGATGGACATACCTCCAGAAGTCTGTCCTGGGTATGTTAAACTTTTTTACCAGGTTGTCAAAGGAGTCTAGAATACCGGTTTGTGGGTCCGAGAGGTGGCCGTCTATGATTATCTCCTTGACTTCCCAGGAGGGTCAGTAGGTCGGTTTAGTACCTATAGTGAGATGTGGGTTTTGCCACAAAGCCTCCCACATTCCTAGGTGCTTGGTCTTCCAGTTATTCTGTTTGATGAAGGTGTTCCAGGTTTGCCTGGAGAAAAGTTGCACTGGGGAGGGTTGGTTACTTGAGGGGAATGTCTTCCCTTGATGTTGTATGATCCAAGGTGAATTTGGTAAGGGGCCTGCTTCTAGTTGTGGCCAGAGTGGGCCTGATTCCAGTTGGAGGACAGCCAATATAAGATCTTACTTTGAGGGGGCTCTTGCAGCAGACATCGGTAGGACTGAAGCTGCCAGGTGCCAGGACCCCACAGAAAACTTCTTGCTAGCAGTCTATCGGGGGGGACCACCCCGCGCCAACATTTTCATGCTGGCGTCTGCCTATCCTATAAAGGGGCAGTCCTCCAGACCCAACTCAGTTCTTTCCTGTCATCAACCCGCGCACATCGGACCTTCATGGATGCCTGCTTCAGCTGATCGCCATTTTCTCGTGATTTACCCACACTTTACTTTTTATTTTTCAGTGGTTGTACCATTGAATTTTTAATATTTTTCTTCATTGAGTTTATGTCCTCTTCTCCAGCCTCATCTTCCGACCAGCCGACAAAGTGTGGCTGTGGCAAGCAGACATCTAGCAAAGACGGCCACTCTTCCTGCCTGCTTTGCTTAGGCCCCAACCACGACACCTAGGCCTGCCAGCACTGCCAGGAGTTACTCTGCCACTACAGAACTGCATCAGACGCCTGAAAGTAAGAAGCAAGCTCCGGTTTAATGCAAATGACCCCTTGAAAATGGTATTACAGATGAATAAATGGCCAAAGCGGTATGTGCAGGCTTCATGAGGTTTAGCAGCAGTGTAAGCTAACCGATGGTATATTATGAAATTGACGTGAAAATAAAATTATCAGTTTTGAAATAAGAACAAAATAAGAAGCAACTGAACATAAGATTGTAGCCTCTGATGAAGCCCGAGGTCGGTTAAAACATTGGGCTACAGGGGATCGTGGTGTTCTTAGAAAAAAATCTCAATAAAAAGTGAATTTTGTGAAAAAAGAAGGTGTGGCTGGTTGGTAAATAAATTGGTTCTTGCATCGTTGGATCCGTACCATCAGCCCGAAATATTAATGTAGATGACTTACATATAAACAAAAGGGTACCCACCCTACCTACTCCTCTCTTTCTAAGGACTTCAACCAGGCCACATGAAGACACCACTTAAAGACCTTAGAAAGCTACCTGCTAAAGCAGAACTTGGCTGCAATGAAGAAGGGGCTTCAAGCCAAAAGTTTTTCTACTTCCCCGGCTCAGTCTTCCGGGGCATCTTCTTCTTCTTTCTAGAAGGAGAAGAAGCTGAGTGGGAAGCATAAGCACCAGGACCATCCTCGGTCAGCCTTTTGCTCGCAGTAGCTGCACAATCGGCCACAGCCTCTGAGTCTTCCTCTTGTGGGGGGTCAGCCCTCACTCCATCTGGGCTGCCAGTGGTGTAGCAACTCACCCTCATCTCCATTTCGGGCAGTGTCTCTTCAGGGCAGGGACTTCACCCCCTGCCTCCCAGCCCCTGATGCACAGGCCCTAAGCACCCATGGGTCCTCAGCTTGGCCAGGGTTGGAACCTCTAACGGCAGTTCTTCACCCGTCGCCCCCGGCCAAGGTGTTGCCTTCGGTCCCCGACTCAGGGGGCCAGCACTAGCTCTTCCAGGCATCACCCAGAGCAAGCGCTCGCCTCTTCATCCATGCAGGTGACACCTCTGTCCTCGCCTTGGGGGCCTTCTTCTCTGCAGGCACCACCCTCACCGCTGGGGCCAGCATCGGCTACTTCCCCAGCCCGACGCCAGCCTTCACGTCTTAGGCTGGTGCCAGCCCTGCTGATGCCTTGACGACGACTCCTCAGCCATGGTTGCCTCAGTCTCAGCCAATGCCATAACCAATGCTGGCTGGTGCTCCTCGAGATCAGCAGCTGGTGCCAGGTGGACCTACACCAGGGTACCCTACGTCGGCTGCTCCACCAACTTATTTGTACCCCCCTACCTCAGTATCCTTATCCTCCTTAAAATCCACACCTGCTGGTGGATTATAATGCTTTGTTTAATGCCTGGTGGTCCTTCATGCAAAATAAGGACACACCCAGAAGACCTTCTCCCCTCATCCTCTCCGGGACCCCCCCTCCTCAGGACACAGACTGGGCAGGACCTAGCGACCCTCGCGCCACAGGGTCTTCTGGGGGGGACACTGATGTGGGCTCTGGCCAGCGTGTGAACGACTGTCGCCCTCAGACATCAGTCCCTGACAGTAATCAATCTGGAGATGATGACTCTTCTTTGTCTTCGGAGTCGTCAGAGGGCTCTGGGGGCTCCTCTGAGGGCCAGGACCAGGCTAGGGAGGCCCCTAAATCTCCTCCTGATGGACCCATCTTTCATTGACGTTATGCATCATATCCAGTCCCTCATGGGATGGGAAACAGAGGAGCTTGACCCAAAGTGCCATCGCCTCGCAATATATCTCAGGAAAAAGGAGACTCTTCCTATGGTGGTACCTCATTTAATTGACTCTTATGATGACGTCACTAAGGCAACGTAGAACCAACCTTATTTCACCCTGACTTTACCCAAGAAGGCAGATCACTTTTATCATGCACCGGTGGGCAAACCTTTCCTTGGGGATCACCCCACTGCAAACTCTTTGGTCATGAATGCAGCCCATGACCACATGAAGAGGCCCAAACACCTTAGTAGCCCCCCCCCACACCCCGACAAGGAGTCTCGGCAGTTATATCACTGGGGGAAGCGGATGTATGCCTCTGCCACACTAGCCATTCGGGCAGTTAAATACTTAACTCATGTGGTGCAGTATCAGAATGTCCTCTGGGATCAGGTGAAGGATCTGGTTTAAACCCTTCCTGAGGACTCTATCAAAACACAGTTGGCCCAGCTCCTGAAACCAGGGTCGGATGTGGGCACCCATGTCCTGTGGGCGGCATATGACATGCTTGATGCATCCAGGCGTGGGGTGGCGACAGGGATCTGCCTTCATCACCATTCATGGCTTAGAGTGTCTGGCTTTGCACCTGATGTTCAAGCCAGTATTTTGGATGCCCCTTTCAGGGGTTCCGTCCTGTTTGGGGAAGATGCCCAAGCCATTATCTTCTGCCTCCAGGAGTTGGGCAAAGCCCATAAATCAGTTCATTCCCTATACTGATCTCAGCCTTGCACTGCCCAGCGTCAGTCTTTTCATCGGTCCTCTCACCGGCCTACTAAGGGCTAGCAGGCAAAGGGCCCCTTCAAGTACAAGGCCCACACCCCACCAACCAGAGCGGCTGCTCCTAGGGTCCCAAGAGCACCCACAGCCACTCTGCACACCGCTGGGTCTACTTCCTGACTCCTTGCCCAACCCCCCAGCAGAGACCTTAGGGGAGGCTGTCGGGGGTCGGTTCTCCTTCTGCCTCAATGGGTGGCGAGCAGTGACCACAGGTCAAAAGGGGTTACATTTTATTGAGCGCGGTGACACAGTAGAATTTCTGGACACCCCCCCAAAAAAACTCCCTTGCTCTCCCACTACCCTACAGCCCACATCTCCCTCATCCGGTAAGAGATTCAGACTCTCCTGTGCAAGAAAGCCACAAAGCCCGTCCCTCCAGCTCAAAGAGGAAGGGGGTTCTACTCCCACTCCTTCCTAGTCCCCAAGAAAATGAGATCCGAGGCCGATTCTGGACCTCAGCCACCTGAACCTGTATATAGAGTACCAGAGCTTCAGGATGGTCACTCACCAGGGGTTGCTACCCCCTCCTTCACCAGGGGGACTGGCTCTGCTCCCTGGACATGCAAGGCACCTGTCTTCATATCCAGGTTTTCATGGCCCACTGCTGCTTCCCCCATTTCTGCTGCCAGAAGGACCACTTTCAGTTCTAGGCTCTCCCTTTTGGTCTTTCCTCTGCACCCTGAATTTTTACCAAATGCCTGGCGGTGGTGACCATGGCTTCGAGGAGACAGGGCTTTGATGTGTTCCCTTACCTGGACAACTGGTTGTTGACAGCCCCTTCCTGGGACCTTCTGTTGCAAACCCTGGAATGCACCTTCTGGCTGTTCCAGGCCTTGGGAATCACGGTCAGTCTGCCAAAGTCTTGTCTCTTTCTGTGCCAATGTCTCCAATATATTGGGGATGGTCCTGGACTCCTCTGAGGGCAGAGCTTTTCTGCCAGTGGACAGAGCGGAATGCTTGATAGAGCAGGCCCATCTAGTCTCCTCCAGCCAACAGATCCCAGCCAGAGCGTTCCTCTGCCTGTTGGGGCACATGACGATGGCTATAGCCACAGTTCCCCTGGCCTAACTGCATATGAGGGTTCTCCAGTGGACCCTTCGAGTCCAATGAGACCAGTGCACAGCAACTTAGTTCAGCCGGTGATGGTCTCCGACCTGATGAGGAGGACCTTAGAGTGGTGGCAGAACCCTGCTAATCTCCTGCGAGGGGTCCCCTTTCCGTGCTGTGTTCCCTCAGTAGATCCTCACTATGGATGCCCGTCTCTGGGCTGGGGTGCTCACTTTCCCGACTGTCAGACTCAGGGTACCTGGTCCCAGTCGGAGCAGCATCTCAGCATCAGTGTACTGGAGATTAAGGTAGTTTCTTATGCTCTGCAGGCCTTCCAGACCCACATTCTTCTCAGTCCGCTGCTGACGCAGATGGACAACATATCTGTAGTATACTACATCAACAAACGGGGGCACTCATTCATACCCTTTTTGTTGGAAGTCAATGATAATCTGGTACTGGGCCATCGAGCACGACCAGGAACTCTCACCCATCCATGTTCCAGGTGACCAAAACGCCCTGGCCGACAGTCTAACCTAGTCCAGGTCGAGGGCTCATAAGTGGGAAATCCTGTCCTCGGTAGTCGAAGATCTCTTCGACAGGTGGGGCCATCCAGAGTTGGACCTTTGTGCTTCCCCACTCAATGCAAAACTGCCACTTTTCCGCTCACTCTTTCCAGGGCCTGGAGTTTTCTGGCGCAACGCATTGTTTCTCTCCTGGAAGGGAGGTTCCTATACGCCTTCCCCCCCTTCCCACTCCTGCAGCAGATTCTTCTCAAGCTTCAGTCAGAAGAGGCAGAGATGATTTTCATAGCTCCCTGCTGACTGCATCAGATTTGTTTCCTCCTGCTGCAGCAGCTGGCAGTGGAACCTCCAGCACCCTTGCCTCTTGTGTACCAGCTTGCTGTCCCAGGAGCAGGACACTGTGGTCCATCCCAACCTCAAGTCTCTACATCTATGTGTGCCTCCTGCAGACATGGCTATCGCTCACTTTGGGATTTCTTCCAGGGTTGCTGATGTCCTGTTGGCTGTTAGAAAACCTTCCACTAGAGCCACCTATGCCTTGAAGTGGAAGCGCTTTTTCCTCTGGGCCGCCACTTGCCACCTGGGTCTCTTCACCTGTCTGGTGAATCTGATTTTGGAGTACCTGCTCTCCCTTTTGAACTCAGACCTGGGGTACTCCTCTCTTAAGGTGCACCTTTCCGGCATCTCTGCATACCATGCACCTGTTGAGGGCAAATCTGTTGCCCAGCTGGACATATCCTGCACATTCTTGTAGAGTATCCTGCATTTGAAGCCTCCCATTCAGGATTCCGTTCCTCCATGGGGCCTTCTTTTCATGTTGGAAAAGCTCACTCTGCCTCCCTTTGAGCCTTCTGCGAGTTATAAGCAGTACTTTCTGTCATAGAAAGCGTTATTTCTAGGATCGTGGATATGTTGTTAATACACACTGATTGGCATGTCCTTTTCCACTTTAATTCTTGCCAGAAGGTCTTCAAGCTGGCTTCTTCCACTCACCTGGGTGGTATAACCCTTGGCTCCGCCCCATGATGCCCACTCTTCCTTTCCGCTAGAAGATACAGGTTCCCTCCTTCTCGCTCCTGCGTTTAGTAGCTCCTGCCAGTCCAAAACTCGATTTTACCGATCAAGATTCTTTGAATCGCTCAAAACAAATTTGTTCTTACGACCGCGATGGAGGACAAGTCCTCGCCCGGGTTCCGCTGGAGTCCATCATGCAGAAAATGTCTCAGACGGACCCGCTTGCCACGTGTGTGTACTGTCTGGATCATGATCATGATACTCAGGCCTGAGACTTAAGTCGCTCTTTTCATCCAAATGTTTTGGATGACTGCCTCGCGCGTCTCCAGCTTGGACGTCCAGAAAAATGGCACCCGCCGGTCAAGTCAGAGGATGCCCACCATGCGATCTCCATGGCTGCAGTGTCCGCAGAACAGTTGGAACAGATGAAGGCCTTCGAAGAAGAGATGGCCCGTACCGCTGAGCTCTCATCTTCGTCCTCAGTTTTTGTTACACTAAAACAGGGCTCCTATTTCTCAGGTTCCTTTAAGGAGCTGGTCTAGTCCCTTCCCACTTGTGCGGAAGGCCCTGGCTCTCATATGTTCAGATCCCACAAGAAGGAATCTAAGGAACCGAGAGAAACTATGTCTCGCCGACATCGCTCTTGGGACAGAGAGTGATCTCGGTCCCAGGAGACTCCTCCTTCGATTTCGGTTGATGTTGTGGTCTCGGCCGCTGACCTCATGGTGCCACCGTCAGTTCTGCCGGCCCAAACGCGGGACAACGATGCCATCGAGATCATCCTCGACCCCGTCGACCTGTTGTTGAACGAAGAGGCCGACAACTCCTTGTATAGGACTCCGGTCCTATCGGACCTCGCTGATGAGGCAACCTAGCCAGCTGGGAATCCCAGGCGGGGGTTGTCCCTGATCTGGAGGAACCGGGATTCTCTCCAACTTCTCCTGAGCGTCCCTGTATGTTCCCCCGATGGTCGACGTCCAGATCTGGGACATCCTCGAGCGAAAGGCTGAGGAAGTCGTATAAGCGGCATACCAAAAAGCGGCACTTCCGCCATTTGTCCTCATCCCCCTCGGATGAGGGGAGGCTCCAACGTAAGTTGCGTCTGCACTACGAGGACATGCTGTGGCAGCTGCTAGTTCTGGCTGGGCTGAAGGTGGTCCCTTCAACCCCGGCCATTACCTGGCTGTCTTCCTTCAGGCCGTTGCTGCCCCTCCACCCCCGGAACCGGCGACTTCCTTCCCGACTCGGCCGAAGTTGGTCTCTCCACCTATCTTGGTGGAGCCACCACCGAAACAGCCTCTACCTTGGGGGTTTCCCCCAAGGAGTCTTGGCCTGCTTCAGGCCTCCCGCATAGGCTGTCCATCACCCTTACTCCCAACCGCCCGCTGTGGGTTCTTAGTGACTCCAGTAGCAGACCACTATACCCAGACTCCTCGGAGTCCAAGGACTCGGAATTGGCATCTCATCCTTGGGATGATGGTGCCATGAGTCTTTCTGCTGAGGAGGGGCCCACTTCTTTTATGGGCATCCTCCGTCTCATCTCTGAGTCCATGGGGATGAAGCTGGAGCCCGCTGAAAAATGGGTAGAATACCCCTTAACTGACATCCTCAGAAGAAGGGATTCTCAGACCAAAGCCTTTCCAGTTGCTGAAGCCATTGTCGGCCCAGCCCTGGAACTCTGACAGCACCCAGCCTCCTGCCCTGCTCCATCTGCCAGGATGGTCCGCAAGTCTGCGGTACCTACTGGCTCCCTTTCGGGATTTACACAGCATCCATCGGCTGAG
This sequence comes from Neoceratodus forsteri, assembly GCA_016271365.2. NCBI lineage: Eukaryota > Metazoa > Chordata > Ceratodontiformes > Ceratodontidae > Neoceratodus > Neoceratodus forsteri. Next base: position 1,317,094,136 of record CM057455.1, on the reverse strand, counting down.
GGAGTGGTGACCGAGTCTGTGTTCAGACGGGTTGGGAACTCAGGAGACTCCGATAGACCACCAGACAAAGAATCCAAGAAACTTGATCCCTCCGCCAGCAAGGTCTATGACGCCTCATCACTCAGCCTCCATCAGGCGAGCTTGGCTGTGATTAAGGCACACTTCTCTCACGCCCTGTTGGACTCCCTAGATGAGGTGCTCCCTCACCTTCCCATGGTCAAACAGGACCAGGGCTGGGCTGTTGCTAGGCAGCAACTCCAAACGGCCTTGGACATCGGGGATTCCTGTGCCTGATCAGTAGCAGCCGTGGTTGCCATGCATCGCAGGGCTTGGTTGCAGGTCTCGACTTTCACAGCCGACATCCAGCACAAGTTGGCAGATGTCCTGTTCCTGGGTACCAACTTGTTTGGTCCAGGAGTGGACGGTCACCTTGAACGTATCGAGAAGTCCAAAACCACATTGGACTGTGCTACGTCTGCCCAAAAGGAATCCCAAGGTTCCAAAAAGCAGAAGAAGAAGCCATTTCGCCCTTTTGCCCCTGCGGCCCAGCAGCCCCCGTTTCAATCTGGGCAGCAGCAGCAGGCCCAATCTTGGTGTCCTCGGCCCAAGTCAGGCGCTCAGTTGCGCAAACCAGGAGGGAAGGGTCCCGGCAGTCCCGCTTCCGGATCCTCCTTTTCCAGGCCTGCTCAGTGACGGGATGGGGTGACCAGCCCCATGCCCGTCATGCCTGCTCTGGGCCCTCCCATGGGGGACCAGCTCCACCACCTCCTTTCTGCCTGGTCCACTGTTACCACAGACAGGTGGGTGTTGGAAGTGGTCGGTTAGGGACTGCTTCTGGAGTTTGAGCAGTACCCACCAAACTGAGCCCACACCCCACGCGAGGAAAGGGTATCCGTTCACACTCGGTCGGCTGTCAGAGACAACATAGCCCAACTCCTCCTCAAGGAGGTAGTGATCTGAGTTACAGATCCCCCAGGCAACCAAGGGATTGTTTCCAGGTACTTCCTGGTCCCGAAATGGATAGGGGACTGGTACCCCATTCTGGATCTGCATGACCTGAATCAATATCTCACGTCACGCACATTTTGGATGGTAACTCTGTCCCAGATCATACCATCTCTCGAACGCAACATGTGGTTCTGCTCCCTGGATCTTCAGGATACATTCTTCCACGTCCCGATCTGTCCGTCACACCGAAGTTTCCTCCAGTTCTGAGTGGAGGGAACCCTCTATGAGTTCCAAAACATGCCGTTCAGCCTGTCATCGGCCCCCCCAGGTCTTCACCAAATGCATCGCACTGGTGGCAGCCCATCTTCAGCATCGAGGGGTCAGGGTGTACCCATACCTCAACGATTGGCTCATAGTGGGTCGAAGTTTCCTCCAGGTTGGAGGTGGAGAGGTCCAGGGATCTGGCCCTCAAGACCTGTCTCGAGCTTGGCCTCCTAATCAATGAGGCCAAGTCAGAACTTGTGCCTTCGCAGGTGATCTGCTTCATCGGGGCACAGCTCGACTCTTGCCAAGCCAGAGCCCAGCTTCCGGCAGACAGGGCGGAGTTTCTCTCCTCTTTGCCCAGTCATTTCTGATTGGGCAATTGCACTCTACCCGGGACTTCCTGCGTCTTCTGGGTTACATGGAGGCCTGCACCACTGTGGTCCATTGGGCTTGGTGGTGAATGTGCCCCATTCAGTGGGCCTTGGCCAGCCAGTGGTCCCAGCAACAGGGTCATTTTGACCAACTGGTCACAGTAACTCAGAGGCTTTGGGATGCTCTCCAATGTTAGACCGTCCCAGAACATCTGCAGGGAGGGATCCCATTTGTCCGCCACAAGCCAATGGTCGTCTTTATGACCAATGCCTCTCTCACAGGCTGGGGAGCCCACATGGGGAGCCACAGGGTCCACGGGCTTTGATCCATGAGGAATCCCAATGTCACATCAACCTGCTGGAGCTCCAAGCAGTGCGTCTGGTGCTGACTGCAGTAGCTCCATTCCTGCAGGGTCAAGTGGTCCAGGTCCAGACGGACAACACCACAACCATGCACTATCTCAACAAGCAGGGCGGCATGCACTCCCGGTCTATGTGCAGAGAAGCGCTCTGCATCTGGTCCCTGGTGAGCCAACTGGTTGGCAGATCTCCTAGCCATCCATGTGGCAGGAGCCCCATACCAACTAGCGGATGCCCTCAGTCATGTGGACGAGGCATACCACGAGTGGTCTCTCCACCCAGAGGTAGTTCGCAGCTTGTTCTCCCAGTGGGGCACCCCTCAGATGGACCTATTCACCTCCAGGGAGGACACAAAGGTGAGGCTGTTTCATGGCCCTCCCTCCTTATCAGGGCTCGCTGCAGGGGGATGCCTTCTTGAGGCTGTGGACCTCAGGCCTCTTCTATGTCTTCCCTCCATTTCCCTTGATCCACAAGGTGCTCCTCAAGGTGAGGAGGGACAAGGTGAAGGTGATCCTGGTAGCCCCAGACTGGCCACACTAGTTCTGGTATCCAGATCTCCTCAGCCTCAGCAACAGGCTTTCAGCACACCCAGACCTGATATCAATCAGTCAGGGGAAGTTATTCCATCCGGACCTTCAGTCCCTGCACCTGACACCCTGGTACCTGAGCAACTGGAGTTCCAAGCTTTGGGCCTTTCCAACTATGTCCTTAGCATAGTTGAGGCATCTAGGAATGAGTCGACCAGAAGGTGTCAGGGCAAGGGCCTCGACCCTAGTTCCTATCCTGTGGCCAGTATCCTCGACTATCTTTTGTCCCTCTCCAAAGGTGGTCTCCAGACGACCACCCTTAAGGTGCATCTGGCAGCCATCTCCACTTACCGGGTGCAGGCCAGTCAGTGGATGGTGGCACAGGAGACAGTGGTCTGGCGCTTTTTCAAGGGTCTTGATCACATATCCCCTCCGGTGCATGAATCTCCACCTCCGTGGGATCTACTGCTGGTATTGACAAAACTCATGGGCAAGCCATTCGAACCGATGCACAGGTATGAGATGTAATACCTGTCATGGAAGACCACCTTCCTGGTGGCTATCACGTCAGCCAGAAGGACTTGGGAGCTCCAGGCGCTCTTGGTGGAGACTCCTTATCTGGTCTTCCACGGGGACAAAGTTGTCCTGTGCCCCAGCCCGAAGTTCCTTCCGAAGGTGGTGTCGGAGTTTCACCTTAACCAGGTGTTAATTCTGCCTGAGTTCTATCCGAACTACACCTCGGAGGCCGAGTACAGGCTCCATACTCTGGACCTGAGAGGAGCGCTCTCTTATTATAAGGAGCGGACGGCTGAAGTTCAGGGAGAGGTTCGCCAGCTGTTTGTCACCTATGCTAAAGCTACACCTGGCAGACCTGTAGTGAAGTGGATGATTGGCAGATGGATTACATCTTGCATTGATCTCTGCTATAGGTTGGCAGGTAGGGAGCCTCCCGAAGGGCTAAGGGCTCATTCCACCTGCCATACCACTGCGTCGGTGGCTGCTTCTAGGGATGTCTCTATCCAGGATATCTTAAGGGCTGCTACCTGGAAGTCAGCAAACACCTTAATTTCCCATTACCACATTGACCTCGAGTCACGCTGGGATGCTGGTTTTGGAGCCTCAGTTCTCCAGTCTTTTCCCTAAGTAGGGGGCGTGCGCCTTGCTTCCCTCTTCCCAGAGAACTGCTTGGAGTCTGCCAATCAGTGTGGATGAAAAACATATCCACGATCCTAGAAAAACAGGTTACTCACCTGTAACAGTAGATCTTCTATCAACAGGTCTCTTGCAGTAGGTTATTACTCTTGGGAGTCCGCTAGGTGGAGCTGTCACATGATAGCTTCTTCCAGCAGTCTTCTATAGGGTTGCCCCCATACATCACTTCCTCTGGCTGTGTATAAAAGGGGGGGCGGCCCCCAGGCACACACTGTTCATTTTCCCGCTGGCTTCAGCTCACATGGCAGCTAGCTCAGTCTTCTGTGTTGCAGTCTTCAACATGGACTTGAAATCTATTTTTCTTCTCTGTGATGGGCCTCTGGCTCACTACCAGACCCAGGCTCTTCTACCTTCTTTATGGACTGGGCCTGTGATCCACTCACAGTACCCCCGGCTGCCCTTGTATCAGCGGGCCTGCGTTCACTCACAGTAGCCCCGCTGCTCCTTGGCCCAGGCTCTCTTCCTGGGTCGGGGACTCCATCCATGCCTGACAAGGCAGCCATCCCGGGACTGACCTCGGGGATCCATGTTAAGTGTGCCCCGGACCAAGGCTCTTGTTCCTGGCATTGGAGGAAGCAGGACTCACACTCCTCTCACTCCCAGCGATCTGCCCTGTCAACGGTGGCTCCTCCATTATCGACGGGGCATTCTTCATCAATGGGGCAGCTCCCCCTGTCGATGGAGCCTTCGTTGCTTCCCTCATCATTGACAGGTCTTCCTCCATTGACGGAGCACTCTCCTGCACGTGTCTCATTGACGGTCACTATCCCCCCCTTTGACGGCATGTTCCTTGTTGACGAGGCAGCTTCTTCCGTCTACGGGACATGTTTCTCTGTCTCCTCCATCGATGGAATGTCTTCCCCGTCAGCGGAGCGTTCTGTTTCTATTCTCTCGTCAACAGGAGATTTTCCCCCATTGACGGAGCATTCCTCTTCGATGGGAAGGCTTCCCCCATCGATGGAGCATTCCTTGTCGATGGGATGTCTTGCCCCGTCGATGGACACATGGATTTCCATTCCTCGTCGATGGGGCTGCTTCTCCCGTCGACGGGTCGTCAAGGCATTCATTCCTCGTCGATGGGGCGGCTTCCCCCATCGACAGAGGGAGCCACGCACCCTGGAACGTTACAGGTCCAGGCGTGCGCTTCAGATCCCCCCACCCACCATGGCACGGGCATCTTGATGCTGCGTCGGATGGTGTTCGTCCTCTGTTTGCCCTCCAGGCATCCTGTTTTCAATGCTCATGGCCAGGGTTCCGGGATCTCACCCTAATTTCCTTGCCCCTCCTCCCGCGCCACCCCGCAGGGGTTGGGATGCTACCCTCAGATGCCGGGGTCGGCTGCCCCCCGGGGTGCCCTGCCCTCCTCCAAGCGCCGCTCTTGGGTGCCCTCCGTCTGTGGACTTCCCCCTTTCCCAGGTGCCGGGCATTGCCCTCATTATTCTGGAGGTCCTCCAGTCCATGGGTCATGGCCCAGCCTCAGACTCGCCCAGGGGTACTCCCCCGTGCCTTTCCCCCTCGCCCTGCCCTTGCGCCTTCGCCCGGATCAGTTGTTTCCACTCCCGGTGTCTCCGGACTCCCACTATGAGGACTCTGACATGGAGGATCCCTTCGGGATACCCGACTCGGATGCCAGCTTCTCGGACTATGGGGACCCTGATTCCTCCTTCTCCGTTTCCTCTATCTCGGAGGCCGTCCCACCTGCCCCTCCGGATGCCTCTACAGACGCTTCCTTCCAGGATCTGCTCTTGCAGCTTCAGGACGTGTTCCACTTCCCTGTTGGGGACCCAGATTTCCTTCACCAGGACTTGGTGGACAACCTTGGCATGCTCGAGGAGCCTGACATGGTTGTCCCTCCCTTGATTCCTGCGTATGCTAATTCCATGTCTCAGGCCTGGCGCCATCCTGTTTCCACTCTACCCACCCCCCGTGGGCCTGCCTGGCTTTACTGTGCCCCTCCGGGACACCAGTTCTTGTCCGCTGCACCTGTGGCTGACAGTCATTACGGCGGCTCACGACCGGACCGCTCGGTCATGCCACATTAGTACGGTGCTGCTGGATCAGGAATCCCGGTACCTTGATCACCTTGGCAAGAAGGTCTACACCTCCAGTACCCTGTGCATCCTTAACTATCTGGGCCATGTGGCCCTCTACCTTCGCACACTGGGTACCTCGGCTATTGTTGCGCTGTCCTCCTTGCCGCCCTCCCAGGATTCGAGCTGGGTGGCTCAGCCCGTGACCACCTTGTCCTCTCTTGCCCATCACGTGCTCAGGGCGAGCTATGATGTGGTTGACGCCACTGCCCACCTGTCTACCACTGGCGTCACCTTGCACTGCCATGCCTGGCTCCGGATGTCTAGTCTGGTTTGGCTTGCGATGTCTAATTGTCGGTTGCTGATGCCCCATTTTATGGGGACCGGTAGTTTGGTCCTGGTGCCCAGGCCATTCTGGATTCCTTCCAGGCGTTGGGACATACCCTATGGTTGGTACTGGACCTCTCACGTGTGCGGCCACCCGGACCCCATCCCGCTTCTGCAATGAGCCGTGGTCTCCGGACCCGTTCGAGAGCTGCGGAACCATGGTAGGCGACTCAGAGGGGTCGGCCCTCCGCCCGTGCCTGTCCCTCCCGGCCCACCCCTGCACCTTAACCACTCCATGGGGCTTTCCCTCACCTCCTCCCGCAGGTCTCGGAGGCGATCGGGGATCTGTCTGCCCTTTCCTTGGAGGCTTGCTTCCATTACCGGACACGTCGCTCCTTCTCTCGGATTTCTTGGGGACATCTGCTACTCTCCCTTCTGGAGCCGTTCAGTGTCCCCTTGCTGTGGGATTTCTGGGGTGTTTTGCCCCGCTGCTCTCCACTACCTCCTGCACTTTCTGTGCCTTAGGAGCTCTACTGGATTTTCTACTCGCCATGGCCTCTTGACCCCGGCTTGGCCAGTTGAATCATTGGCATGGCTCTAGTCCTACTCTCCCTTCATGGAGTATTCCTGTCCTCACCACCCTTGGTTTACCGGCCCTTCCGGGTGTTGTTTGAGTTGACTTGCCTATGACTTTTGTGACGACATCCCTTGGTCGGGATCACACGGCTGTCCCTTAGCTTTTCTGAGGCTCCTCTGTGGCTTCCGCCTGGTCTGTTTGCTACCTCTTTTTCCATTTTTGCAGATGTGTCTTCTTGGCATTGCTTGGAGCCGTGGCTTATATCCCGGCTTCCTGCTCTGCTTATCCTCCCTTTCTTATAACTGCGTGGTACTCTCTCAAGAGTAATAACCTACTGCAAGAGACCTGTCTGTAGAAGATTGTATTGTTACATAAGAACTTACCGTAACAGTAGATCTTCAAGGTACGGTCTCTTGCAGTAGGTACAATCCCGCCCTCCGTCCCCCTGCCTTTTTTCCCCAAGGGTCCTTAGATCTCAGGACGTTGGGATGGGTATTTTCCTTGGTCCCTCGGTTCTCAGCCTTTTTGCATGCTGCAGCCAGTGGGGAACAGTATGTGCCTGGGGGCCACCCCCTTCTATACACAGCCAGAGGAAGTGATGTGTGGGGAGCCAATCAAAGGCCGATGGCACATTCATAAGGTAGAAAAAGGAATGGGCAGACTGGATGGACATTGCGGTCCTTATCTGCCATCAACTTCTTTGTTTATATGAGCGGCCTTATAGAAGACGCCTGGAAGAAGCTACCGTGTGACAGCTCCACCTAGCGGACTCCCAAGAGTAATAACCTACTGCAAGAGTCCGTACCTCGAAGATCTACTGTTATAGTAAGTTCTTACATAACGATGCTTTCTAGGAGTGGTATATGTTGTTCATCCACAAGAACCCACCCGACCTCCCCGGCTTCATGCATAACCTTAGCTTCCAGTGGGCAAGATCTGGCAGCATGGGGTGGAGTTGAGGGTTATACCACGTGGGTGGGTGGGAGGAGCCAGCTTGAAGACCTTCTGGCAAGAATTAAAGGTGAAAGAGACATGCCAATCAGTGTGGATGAACAACATATACCACTCCTAGAACTACTGTTACAATTGAGTAACCTGTTTTTACGACTGTGAGTGGAGCCTACAGGAGTATTGCATGTACAAAAGGAGTGATGTCATGTTTTCTGTCCATGGAACTGACTGAAGGTGTAAATAGTGTCCTCCACCTTACCCTCCTCCAAGAAATGTTTTCCGCCCTCAAATAAATACGCTTTCATGTTAGTCAATGGTTGCAGGGTACTATTTTCTTTCTTAAATGGGTGGTACAAGAACTGGAACCTGAGTAGCTGGAGGTAGCATTGTTTTTTGGGGGAAGTAAGGTTCACCCCACCTTCACCCAAGAAGCTCCAGAAGGTCCATCGCACCTTTTTTTTATTCATGTGGGAGGGACATGAGGTGGCTCTATCATCCTGAAAGAAGACTCACATGTTTGGGATGTGGACCAAGGAACAGAACAAGAAGTATGTGGAGTCCCTGCATTTTGTTAAGGACTAGAACAGAATATACTTAAAATGCCTTCAAATTGACTTAAAAACCCTTGGAACAAATGATTATCAGAGTCACCTGGTGTCTCAAAAGGAAAGACTAAAGTGTATAAAAACTAAAGAAAATAGACAGCTTTCAGGTATTTCTTAAACATTTATATACTAAAAACAAAGTTCAGCTTTTGGGATTAACAAATATTTGTTTACCATATTCTATCTATCTATATATATAGTTTGTCTTTTTAGTAGTTTCAGAGTCTTGAAAGCACTGGTGTTACTAATGCATTTAGAAATACATTTTTTTAATTGTCTTTACAAAGAACCTTGAAAGTATTGGTGTTACTAATGCATTTAGAAATACACCTTTTTAATTGTCTTTATAGATAAATCATGCATGTTCATGTGAGAGCACATTGTTGGGGGGATGGGGTACAAATTATTTTAATCATGGACACATTACTTGGTAAACACAGTCTGTGATGAAGTGTATTTTTCTTTTTAAAGGAGTAGTCCACCCAGAATGTGAAAAAAAAAATATGTTATGTAGAGTGTTTTGATATGCATGTTAAATCCTAGTGTTTCCTTCCCTCTGTCTGCTATTTGGAGTTTTTCCTAAATTGCCTGCTAGCTGTATGATAGTTTTACGACCCCTGGGGATCTCCATAACCAATAGTTTTATTGGCTTTCTTTCTCCTACGATGCCCTGTCTCATTTGACAGTGACATAGCTATGCCCTTAGATTTAGCATGTGTACTGCTTCAAAATTAGTTTAGCAACAGCAGAGCCTTGTAACTGTTCTTATCCAGGGAGCACAAATGTCAACAGTTAGTTTAGCAGATACCTGAGAGCAAGCTAACTGCGGTTTCTGTAACATTCTGCACCAGCTGCAGGTGACGGAGATTCACTCCTGGCAACCCTAGATATAGAGCATTATTGTAGCATAATGGTTTTCTGAAACTTCAACCTGCAATAGGTTAGACTCTGCAGCCATCTGTACAGTATATCACTAAACCATATGCAGTGTGGTATGGGTAAAACCCAGATCACCAGACCAGGACCAGTGCTGTAAAATCTGCACTGGGCACAGCTTGTGCAAATATTTGCTGATCCAGTGGATCAAATAAATACGTGCAAATAAATAAATACTTGGCTTCGCCTCGTGCTTCAACCCACCCCAGGAGTGACGTTATTACATGATAACACACACCCTGTCATGCCTTATTGCTTAAATATGCCCTTTCTCAATGTACTATACTTTGATTCAGTTAGTGTATGCAACAGCCTTCATGTGAACACTCTGGGCTTCTCTTTGACTCCTGTCTGTTTGCTTTAGTTATTGTATATTGTTTGAACTGCTTTGGTTTTCTTGATGTGGTGCCTGTGTGCCTAAACTATGTAATCTGTTTATTTACTGCTACCCATGTGTCTCCAGTGAATGATTGTTATAACTGTCTGCTCTCCGAGCCATTGTTTTTAGACTTAACTGTGCTGTCTTTGTATTAGTTTCAACGAGGTGCCTTTGTAAATAAGTCTCTGACTCAAAAGTTTGTAAATCTGATATTTTTTAAATAAATAAATGTTTGTTTAAGCCCATGAAACACCATTATCTAGTTAATGCATTCACAGTCGTCGTGGCTCTGCCAGAGCTTGTTTTAGTTGCTGTTACTTCTGCTTGGAGGATTTATGAGCTTCAGGCTCTGATGTGTAAAGAGCCTTACTTCGTTTTTCATAAAGACAGGGTGCCTTTGTGTACTAATCCTAAGTTTTTGCCTAAGGTGGTGTCTGAGTTCACGTAAAATCAATCCATCCACCTACCTGTTTATTTCCCTGAGTATTCTAATCAGGGGAGACCTTACTCCATACGTTGGATGTCCATTGGATGCTTCGGTACTGTATTAACCACACCCAGTCTATTAGGAAAACTGACCAGTTGTTTGTGTCATTTGCCCCCATGAGAGAAGGGGCACCTGTTTCGAAACAGTGTTTGTCAAAATGATTGGCTAATTGCATTATAGTATATGGTGGAACGTCGTTCTCCACTGAAATCCATCGCTGTCGAAATGTTGTTCTCCTACACTAGTGATGTTCGCAGTGCAGCAGGACGATTTTTTCTACTGCACTGTGAACATCACACACTGTGTCCTCGAGCAGCATTTGACAGTTAGGGTTCACTCCATAGACGACGCATAGAGAAAGCAGCAATGTCGGCGGCAGTACTAATGTTTAGTGTTAAAACGTTCAAAATGTAAAGTTCTTAAACAGTTAAAATGTCAAGCGTGAAAACGTTCAAAATGTAAAGTTCTTTTTTCTTTCTAGTAACCCAGTAAAAATGTTTTGAAGCAGAAACATGCTGTAGTGATTTTTTTTTCCCAAAAAACGACGCTCCACCATACACTATACAAGATAGTGAACAGCGACAGGCATTTCACCCGCTGACGATGATGATTACCTCCGAGCCGCGCCTCGGTAATCCGCCGCCATAGTGCCAACTCGGTGAAAGAATAGCCCTGTTGTCAACTGTTCCCCATGCACTATCCTATATGTTGTGCACATTTTAAACCGTTGCACGCATTCCAAATTGCTGTTTTGTGCGTTCCAAGCAGTTGTTCAGCACAGTTCAAAGGTCATAACATTTTAAATTCCTCATTCACCCAGCACGTAACTGATTACTAACTTCCTAGTGCCCAAAGTTGTACCTTTTAATGCGTAAAAGTCTATAAATTTAATTTCAGTCATAAAACAGGACAGAGCAATGGCAAGTTTTTTTTTTTATTTATTTTATTTAGGGAGGTAACATTTCTGTGATTTTTGTGTATGAAACCGTATACTATATAAAATAAAATTTAGGCAACCACACACAGCTCGGCATGTGTTTCCATCTTGGGGCTGGGATGACAGCATGGACCTCTCGAGCTTCGCTCTTGAGGTCCATATGCTGTCATTTCAACCCCTCGATGGAAACACGGCCTTGTTGTGTGTGGTTGCCCATGCATTATTCTCTGTGTTTACTGCTACCATAAGTTAAACAAGCCCTTGCCTGGGGCAGTAAAAGGCCACTCCACCAGAGGTATGGCCGCCTCTACCGCCTGTTTCAGAATGTCTGCTGCGGACATTTGTGCGGCTGCCACCCGGAGTCCTGTCTTTACATTCATTCAGCGCTATAGTCTGGATATTGCTTCTAGGCACAGGGCTAATTTTGGACTAGCTGTCCTTCAGGAACTTCTTTCATGAGCCCTCTGCTGTTGCCTTCTGCATCCTCCCAGGTAACGTTTTGGTCAGTTCTGATACTGCTTGGGACTCAGTCCTACCGGTGTTGTCTGCTGCAAGAGCTGCCCCTCAAAGTAAGATAGTACAGTTATGTAAGAACTTACCGTAACAGTAGATCTTCGAGAGGAGCTCTTGCAGCAGGTGCTGCTTTCTCGCCCCCACCTTCCCTCTGATAGTTTCTTCTCCTTTGCAACTCTTCTGCTTTTTCTCGGCCTTGTGGAATTGCCTATTTGCCTCCTTTTCTGGGGTCTCTGGTGGGAGAACTGAGGTAGGTCTGGGGGACCACCACCTTTATAGGATAGGCAGACATCAGTGTGCTGACGTCGGCGGAGGTGATCCCCCATGATAGGCTGCTAGCTAGAAGTTTTCCGTGGGGTCCTGGTGCCTGGCATCTTTAGTCCTGTCAGCATTGCCTGCTGTAAGAGCTCCTCTCGAAGATCTACTGTTAAAGTAAGTTCTTATACAACTGTACTTTATGTCTTATTCCTGCTGCTTGGTGGTAGGCCCATAGCCATGGTAGTGCCCAACCTCCTGTCCTCAGTTTTTACAAACTGAAGCTTGTTTTTTTTTACTCTTCCCATAGAAAGGAGGCAAATAGTTTTTCAAAGTGCAGGAACATTTTCTGCAGGATAGGTACTGGAAGACTGTTTAGACAGAATAGTAGTCTGGGGGAATGCTAGCATCCCGTAGGCCGCAATTTTACCTCCAAAAGTAAGCCTAAGTTTTTTCCATCTGCATAGTTTCGTTTCCAATGCAGATGGAAGAGGTTTCATGTTAAGGTCTACTAAGGAGGTTATCCTAGCCGGCAGCAGGATACCTAATTTTCTTATATGCTGAGGGTGTCCATTTGATACCCAAATGCTGGCTATCCATCTCACGTGTGAATGAATTGAGTGGGAGGACTTCAGTCTTCCTTGACTTTTAGGACTGACAGGAGTCTGAAGTCCTCTAAGATGTGGAGTGCAGCCGGCAGGGATCTTGCAAGATTTGATACTGCGAGAAGCAAATCATCAGTGAATACTAGGGTTTTAACCTGAGCCCTTCTACATGTGACTCCTTCTGCCTCTGGTGTTTGTCTGAGTTTGCACAGCGTGGGCTCCATTGCTATAAGAAAGAGAAAGGAAAAGAGGGGGCATCCTTGTCTGAGTCCTCTCTTGAGCATGAAGGCAGTTGATTATGAAGCCATTTGTCAGTAGCCTGGCTGAGGAATCAAAATGTAGAACTCGTACCTACATTGTGAATGAAGGTCCATTCCATCACAGTCATTGCCTCGTAGAGGTAGGCCTATTTGATGTAGTCAAATGTCATCTCTGTATCTATGCTAGCTAACAGAGCTTGGTCCTTACTGTTGGAAGCTGCCCAAATTATATTTATGGCTGCTCTGATATTGTCCATTTTCATATGACCCTTGACAAAGCCTGCATGGTGTTGATCAGTGAAGTAAGGGATCAGATCCTTTAGCCTGATTGCCAACATTTGGGCCAGTATTTCAACATCTACATTAAGCAGTGAGATTGGGCCACAGTTTGTCACTGATTACAAATATTTTCCTGGCTTGGGTAGTGAGTAATCAGCGCTTTAGTCATAGTATGTGGAAGGGTTCCCTTAATGAAGGAGTCTATAAGGGCAGCATGGAGGCAATGGCCCACGACTGGCGTTAAGGTTTGATAAAACACAGCTGGGAAGCCATCTGCGTTAATTTTGGCTCCATAGACATTTCCTAAGAGGAGTGTATCAATAATAAGGACTCTTGTTAGCACCCATCTACTCTCTTTAGAATAGGCTGACTCTAGAACCTGTGCCTTTAACTTTTTATGGAAAAGAATGGCCACGCCTCTAGCTTTCTTAGAGTATGTACTGCCCACAACCAGCCCCACATATTCTCTTGAGAGCTTTTGAGTTTCTACTTCCAACAAGTGCATTTCCTGAAGGAAGACCGTGTCCCTTCCAACAAGTGCATTTCCTGAAGGAAGGCGACGTCAGTGTTCTTTTCTGAGACTTGTGAGGATCTATTTTCTTTTGATTAGGAAATGTGTGCCTTGGACAGTCCAGGAAATAAATATATTAGTCTCCTTTTTCTTTTAAACTTTGTATTAGTTTTCTGTATGTGCATACATACTAGTACATTTCTCGTACAAGATAACAGAAAGTACATTTGTAGAAAGCCTATTGGCTACTATAACAATTGATACGGAGAGCATAGACCATAACATCCTGTATTCTGTTACAGAAGGAGTTGGGGGAGTCCAATAAAACATTCCAGTCCATAACGTTCAATAAATGCCAGCCTCTTCAGCAGCAATGGTATGTCCATTAGGGAGAATATCAAGAAAGAAGTAATTCAGTAATTAGATTGCTATTTAACCTGCTCATCAATTAGGGATTATTTGTACAAAAATGTTGGACCCCCTTGCAGCACTCCTACATCCCACATGAACTAAATATTAAACAGTTCACTGCAGCCAGAACTATATTTAGCAGCACTATAGTTATTAAAATATTACAGTACTTTAACTCTAACTCTGAACATTTTATACCTCAACCACGGCAGAAAAATTGCAGCAATTGCCTTTTGGGTAGGGAAAATAAAAACATAAGGGAGCCTCTCAAAATGGTAATTCCCACGCCACTAACTTTGTGAGCTGCCAAATATAATCAAAAAAAGCTTCTCATGCACCCCCATGCTTCCCCCCAGATTCAGTAAATTTCTTGAAATAAAGAAACAGTCTCTCTCTCTTAAATCCACCTGGTGAAGCAGCAAACCGCCAAAAAAAGGAAGGTTCAACTGATCTGCTTCATGCAGCAGTCTGGGCCTCTATTCACGAATCAGTCCTCTGTTTCCAAATAAGAGTGGGCTAATTCAGGTCATCTTTTCCAGCTCGGGAACTCCCCTTCCACCTTTTCAAGCCATTGTCCTGCATCCTGAGGGTTGCTGAATTGCCATGATTTACCCCCATAGACCACACGAAGTCGGGCCGGCAAAAGAGTGGACTACTCCCAGAGTCTGCAAATGCTGCCGCACTGCATCAAAACTCTTTCTTCTTGCCCTCGTTTTGTAAGAAAGGTCAGGAAACAGTTTGACATCTGAGCCATTAATATCAAGCGGATAAGCGGCATGAGCAGCACGAATCACCTCGTCTCGTATCTCTGAGCCAGCTGACTTTAGGATTATGGTGTGTGGCTTAGTTTTTGTAGTAGGACGAATCCGAGGATTGACTCAGTAGGCCTTTACTAATGAGGACCATTGAAAGTTCTCTGATAAGTTGAGGGTTTCTTGCAGCCAGGACACCAAGTATGGTAAAAGTCTAGTCCCCGCCACTCCTTCAGGAACTCCAATCAATCTGACGTTCTCCGAGCAGAATTCATTTTCAATTGCGTCCCTGCGACTGCGAAGCTGCCCTTTTTTTTTTTTTATTGAAGTAATCAGTTTTACAACCTTTGAGTCAGAGACTCGTTTACAAAGGTACCTTGTCATGTGGGTGGGGGAGACAACAATAAGTGCAGTTATAGACAGAGGTTACATACAGGTGAGATACATACATACGTTGAGTTACACGATCATTATATACACACAAGTTATTATATACACACAAGTTATTACAGCTGCAGTTGCTACAGTTGCCCAGTCGTCGGGACTTGGGGGCTGTTTGAGACAGGGTTGTGTTCACTACAGGCAATTACAGCACCGCTGTCGATGGTATGTTTCGAGGGCTATTTTGAACCGTCCAATCCGGGGATCTTTGATATTCCCTCAGGAAGGTTGTTAAACCAGGTCGGAGCTTTATGATGGAAGGATCTTTGGAGAGAGAGGTCCTCGCCTGGGTACCAGGAAGGTGGCTTTGGTAGGAGTTACGGGTATGCACCGTCGGACGGCTGGTTGCAGGATGCGGAGACCCCTGGTGGGCATAACCCAGATAGTGCTTTTTGCCAGAAGGCAGGTGTGGTATTTCAATCGTTCTTCAAGAGTGAGTATGTTGGTGGCAGTGTAAAGCAGGCAAGTGTGAGTTCTGCTGTGCGCCCGGTCAGGAGCCTACAGGCTTTGTTAATAGAGGTCTGGACTTTAGTCAGGGGTGGACAGGTCTGCCTGCATATGCTGGAAGGCCGTGAGTCGGCCAAGGACAGCACACAGATGAGGTGGCCAATTTTAAGGCAGGTTCTGGGAGGCAGTCTTTGTGGCGGTAGAGGAGCCCGATCCTGGGTTCATGGCTGAGGACAGGGTTTTTAGGTGGGCGTGGAAAGTAAAGCCTGCATCAAAAGTGATGCCCAAATACTTATATGTTGTTACCTGTTCAAGTGGGAGGAGTGTGCTAGGGGTGATGAGAAGGGGAGTGTCCTTGGCATTGTTTTGCCGATGTGCGAACAGCATTGATTTTGTTTTTTTCAGGTTCAGGACTAGCCGATGGTTACTGAACCATTTTTCAGCTTGGAGGAAGGTGCTTTGCAGCGTGCTTTGGAGTTGGAGAGGGTCTGAGTGTGTTGCTAGGATCACCGCATCATCCGCGTAAAGTTAGTGTGGCCACTATCACCAGGGTAGACACTGACCACTTCTCAGCCTCCACTACTGTACCCATTAACTTCTGGAGCGCTGCGTCGTGTGTCTCCTGCTTTTGTAGAGTTTTCTCTATTTTGGAGTCCATGGCCTGCATATACTCAATCATGGTGCTCCATGGTGGCTCGGGTGCATTTTGGGCTCCACTGCTACTCACACCCTCTGGTTCCAGGGCCCTGCTTGTCTGAGACTGCTGTGAATCTTTCACATGGCCCTGGGGTTGCGCTTTCTGCCTTCCCATCTTTGAAAATTAGATCAGTCTGCTCCGGATGGTGTTCTGCGTCGAATTTTGGAGTTAGTTTGTAGAGATGAACAACTTTTACTGCGATTTTAACTACTTTTAGTACCACGTAATGAGGTGGTGCAAAGAAGTATGACCAGCCTGGAAGATGACTCTCTAGCGCCCCCATTAGTCCTCATTTATAATACGTTGAAGAGTTTGTTAAAGCGTTTCAGTTTGGCCAATGTGCAGTGGCACATAGACAACAGTTTGTAAGTCATTTTAAAATTTGGGGTGACACGTACAATCTTCTGTTGGTGACTCAGTCTCCCGACAAGGATTTTAGTCTGCTTGATGGATTGTGGAGAGTAAGCCCTGCTTTTGGTGCTGTTTATTGGATGAGTGACTCAGAAATCTAGATCTTACTCCAAGGGGAAGCTCTTGCAGCAGGTAACACAAGTAGGACTGACTCCACCTGGCGGTGGTTCTTGGCAAATTCTTCTTCTAGCAGTATCGACGTGGGAACGTCCCCACCGATGTCTGCTCCACCCCCGACGTCACTCTGTAGAAGGATGGAGTTCCCCACGTTCTCCAGTTCTTTCCCACTGCACGGTCAGAGTTCGTTCGCCTTCTGTTTACCGCTTGTAGTGCCGATCACTCTCTTCCTTCTCCACCGTTTCTAAAAGTGTTTTTTCTCGCATCTATGTCCTCTTCCTTCAAGGGTTACATCAACAAGTACTCTTGAGGGCAGCAGATACCATCTAAGGATGGCCATTCCGCGTGCCTTTTTTGCCTGGGGGCCGATCCCGACCCCAAAGCCTGTACCCATTGCCAGGCTTTTAACTGCCGGACACACATCAGGCAACAGAAATTGCTTTCTGCCTTTTTAGCGGAGTCCAAACTGGCTGCAATGAAACACGCTTTGTCTTGGGACTGACCCCCTCCTCCCAGAAGAAGCACCATAAACATTGGGAGCACCAGGAGAGAGAGAGAGAGAGGTCCCATTCTAGACCCAGGTCCTTGGGCTCAAAGTCGGGGTTGTCGGGGCATGATTCCTGCCTCACGGCCCTCAAACCTTCCTTCACTGGGTCTGTGGTGACCAAGTCCTCAGGGACCACCCTCCAACCCTTGAAGGTGCGTCCACCCGCTGAGAAGGCTTCCTCGGCAGGTGCAGGTAAGTCCTCCTCCCGCTCAGCCTCCGCTTCCAAAGCTGACCTCCAGGAGTCGAGCAAAGCCTTAGCGTCTTCTGGTGGCAGGGCCTCATTCTTGCTGCCAAAATCAAAGGACTCCGACCGTAACCCGCCACCGGTGGCTGACCGACGTTCGGTCGAGAAGTCCTCTAAACACCACAAGTCGGACTGTCCCAAGGCTCACACCACCAAGGGATGCCCGTCAGACTCCAGAGACAAGCAGTCACCAGACCAACGTCTCCAGCCTCCCCCTCCCCAGCGGCCGTTATGCCCAGTTAAAATCGTTCTGACGCAGGTCACCCCAGCACCACCCGACGTCAGCTCTGGGACCCCCTCTTCGCAACAGACACCGATCCACCTGACGTCAGAGGCCACCGACGGGGCAGCGAATGCTCCTCCATCATCACCCCAAAGACCAACGCTGGTGCCCACGGACACCACGCCAGGGATTCTGACCTGACGCCGGCACTCCTCAATGACTGGGATGGTGACGGCTCTGGTGCATCTCCTCTTTGTGCACCTAGTTCCCCAAAGCTGAACCTCTCGCAAGTAAAGGAGCGCTTCTCCCACTGGTTGGACACGGTCAAATGTGATCTCCCAGTGGGTGTGCCTCCTCCCACTCCTCAGCCCAGTACCCCGGGGGCCCTGTTCCTGATACAGTCCCAGTCCCAGAGTCTTCCAATCAAGAGGCAGGGAAGGAGCCTGCTCCACCCAAAAAACACAGACAAGAGGCGCAGGAGGACTAGGTCCAGCAGTTCCTCCCACTCTCGCTCTCTGGACAAGAGGCGCAAGAGGAGACAACACAGATCCCCATCCTCTTCAACCATGGACTCATATGTCGACTCAGAAACCTATCGTGTTGACTCGGACATCGAACCGGATTTAGGGGACACGGAGGGGCATCCCAACTCCCCCCCCCGGATGACCCCAGCTTCATGGAGGTGAAAAGGCACATCCAGGCAAACATGGGTTGAGACACTGAGGCCCTGGACCCCAAGCGACTATGGTTGGCTAAATACCTCTGCCAAAAAGACCCTAAGCTGGTGGTCATCCCTCCCATGGTTGACACCTTTGTGGATGTCACATTCGCTATCTGGAAGCACCCTCACTCCTACTCTTCCATGCCCAAGAAGGCTCATCAGCTTTACAGGGCCCCTAAGGACCACCCCTTCTTGGCTGAACCACCCGCAGCGGACTCAGTGGTGTTTTCGGCAGCTCACGACCATTTGCAGAGGCCCAAGCATCTGAACACCCAGCCGCCTGACAGGGAGTCGAAGCAGCTGGATTCCATGGGACGCAAGGTGTACTCTGCTGCCACCTACAGTATCAGGAATCTCAACTTCCTGACACACATGGTCCAATTCCAAAACGCTCTTTGGGAACAAGGAATGGACATTGTGCAAAATATGCCCGATTGCCCTCAGCGGGCAGAGCTTGCCAAACTGCTGCAGACTGGCTCAGACGTGGGCACCCACATTCTGAGGTTGGCCTATGACTCTGCGGACACCTCCTCAAGGGTGGCCGCTACTGGCATTTGCCTCCGATGCCATGCTTGGCTTCGGGTTTCTGGGCTTGATCCAGCTGTGCAGACGGACATTCTGGATGCTCCCTTTAAGGGCTCCGTGCTCTTCGGTGAAGACACGGAGAAGATTATCACCAAGCTGCAGGACTCCGGTAAAGCCATCCGAACCATGCAATCCATGTCCCGCCGAGGTGGAGCCAGGGGCTCCTTGGCCTCCTCCTCTAGACAGGCTAAACCAGCTACTGCCGCCCTTCCTCCCCCTCCCACTGCCCTGACTGTCCAAGCCACCCTCTTCCCCTGGATGCCTTGTCGGGGGAGCTAGTCGGAGGATGCTTTTCTCTCTACACAGATGCCTGGAGTCAAGTGACCTCCGACCAGTGGGTCCTTGAGCTTGTGGGGTTCAGGCACTCTGCCATCCCGCCGGACAGACCACAACCCCCATCCCGCTATCCCAGGGAACATCAGGCGCTGATCAGAAGGGAAATCAATCCTTTCTGGACAAAAACACCATTGAGCCAGTGCCCTCAGCCGAGCCAGAGACAGGGTTCTTCTCCCACTTCTTCCTGGTCCCGAAGAAGTCAGGAGACCTCAGACCTATTCTGGACCTTAGCGATCTAAACCAGTGGGTCTCCTATCGGAGGTTCCGTATGGTCGCCTTCCCCACTCTCCTGCACTTAATTTCATCAGGAGACTGGCTGGCATCCCTGGACATGTAGGACACCTATCTGCATATCCCTATTGCCAGGGGTCATCAAAGATTTTTGAGGTTCAGATTCAAAGGCAAGGGCTATCAATTCAAAGTCCTTCCCTTTGGTCTTGTTTCAGCCCCCAGGGTATTCACCAAGTGCCTGGCAGTGGTTGCCGCGGCACTTAGGAGACTGGGCCACTTCATGTTCCCTTATCTGGACAACTGGCTCCTCCTGGCTCCATCCAGGCCCCGCCTGTTGGAAACAATCAGGGACTCCCTCTTGCTGTTCTAGTGCCTGGGGATCGCGGTCAACAGGGACAAGTCTCAACTTGTCCCATCCCAGAAGCTCCAGTTCATTGGAGCTATTCTGGATACCACACTCGGGAAAGTGTTTCTTCCCTCCAACAGAGCAGGTCAGATTCTGGTCTTGGCGTACCAAGTTTCTACAGCCTCTGGGGTCCCCGCAAAATTCCTCCTCTGGCTGCTAGGACACATGGCAGCCACCATAGATCTTAACCTCGAGAGGGCTCTTGCAGTAGGTAATTACATATAGGACTGACACCGGCAGGCAGCAGGACCCCACAGAAAAATTTCTAGCTAGCGGTCCTGGCGAGGACAGCCCCGATCAGGTGACGGCGTCAGGAAGCGTCGGTATAAAGGAATGATCCCGGACGCCGCCTTTCAGTTCTTTCCGCCGTTAGCTCGTGCAGCTCTCAGAAAATGTTGGTAGCCGTCAGCCCTACCTTCGTTTTTTTACTGAAAATAATTGTTTTTCGACTATCAGTACTATCGTCAGTGTATGTCATCCCTACACCCTCCAAGCACCAAGAATAGGAAGTCACGATTAATGCGATTCTTAACTTCTACACAAGGACTGACCACTCCCTGTGCCTGTTCTGCCTAGGCCCGATCACTGTCCGAGAAGTGCCAGCACTGCCTCAGTTTCAACGCAGCTACCTGGAAAGGCGGCAGCAATCCCTGGAAGCCCATATTCTGAAGAAGAAAATGAGTTCTATAGAAAAGGAGCTCAAAAAACTGAGGCAGGCGTCCACTTCCCCTGAAGGCCGTCGGAAGAAGATGGAGAAGGAGAGGCACTGGGACAAGGGCTCCTCCACCGCGTCTCCCTCGGGAGTCGCTGGGATGCAGGTAACATCCCCTCTGGGGGATCGCTCCTCGATGGCCGCCTCGGAGGTTTCCGAGGGGGTGTCGGCCTGCCCATCTGGCTCGCGCTCGGGCCTTGCGGGCGCCTCCAGGCAGTTGGAGGCCTCCGCCCTTGGATCGGCTGCAGGCTTGCAGCCTACCACTGTGGGCGACTCCGGTAAGCCGGGCGTCGGCTTCTCTGACGTCCGCCCGGAGAGGGCTGGTAAGACATCCGACCCTCCGGGGCGACGCACGGCCTCCACTCCACCGGACCAGGCCGATCTCTCTACTCGGCCTGCCTCCGGTGATGGCTCTCATAAGTCTGATGCCAGCTCCTCCGGCGCCCGCCGAGAGCTCGCCCAGCCTCACATCGGCTCGTCCGGCGTCCGGTTGGCGAAGGAACGGAACCGTGACCCCCGTCTGTCGTACCCGGTTCCCCGCAGCCTTCGCTGCTGTCTAGGGAACCAGAGTCTCCCAATTCGACCCGGGACTTTTCCCCTCCGTCCCTGGGCGAGCTGGGGATCTTTAGCCTCCGTCAGTCCTTCTTCAACCTGGTGCACTGGACCTGACGTCGGCTCCCTGGACGCTGGCTCCGACGCCGGCCCCTCCGATGTTGGTACCTCCAACGCCAGGGCCTCCGCCGTTGGCCCTGACGTCGGCCTTACCGACTCCGGGAGACATTCCACTCCCATCGGGCCCTCCGTCCTCCGGGCTCTCCACTATGGACCCGCACGTGAGGCCACCGGCTGGGCCGTCTGCTCCGGCAGCCCCCCCAGCTCCCGAGTACCCTCTGTCCTATTCGACGCCGGTGTACCCGGGACCGCAGTATCCGGCACCACAGTACCCGACGCCGGGCTTCCCAACGCCGCAGTGCTCTACGCCACAATACCCGACGCTGGGCTACCCGCAGCCGGGTTTTGGATATGCTCCATACGGTTACAACCTGTATCCTTATCCCCCGCCTCCTCCTCCTCCACTGCCCTCACGGCCGCCGGTGGACCTGCAGGAGACTCTGGCCTCCAGGTGGGCTGAGGCCAAGGCTCAGCTCACCAAAGAGGTCGAGAGTCGCCTTCCGGCGATGGTGCCATCCCAGGTACCTGTACGTCCGAGGTGGCACACTCCCTCACCACCTCCGGACTCCAGGGTTCTTCCGTCTGGATCCAGAGAAGGGCAGGACACACTTCCCCGGGGACTTCCCAAGGGGTCCGTTCCTTCCCCGTGTCGAGAAAGGGAGTCTTTCTCCTCTTCATCCTCTTCTTCACCCTCGGACTCTTCCGACGGTTGCTCCGAGAGAGACGACGAGCCACGCTCTCCGTCGAAGCCCAGGCCAAGGACTCCTCCGAAGTCTCCTCCAGAGGATCCTTCTTTTACGGAGTTGCTTAGAAAAATCCAGGAGGTTCATCAGTGGCACTCCATGGAACCAGATCCTCAGTGTCTGAAACTCGCTGAACATCTGGATCTGCCCGTGACAGCTCCTAGCTTGGTGCCACCCTGGATAGAGCCTCACGCCGACCTAGTTACCACAATATGGAAACAGCCGTCGGCCTTAGCTCCACTTCCTAGGAAGTCGAACCGGCTATATCAGGCTCCAGAGGGTGTTGATTTTCTGGATTCTTACCCTCGTGCCGACTCAGTTGTGATTAGCGCCTGATAAGGAATCACGCCTTCTGGACCAGTATGGGAGAAAGATTTACACTTCCTCCACGCTGGGGATCAGGGCCCTGAACTATGTCGGCCATATGGTGGACTTCCAGAAGGCCATACTGACTCAGGCGGAGGCCAAACTGGACTCCTTGTCTGACTCCCAAGTCAAGCAGGAGTTGGCTGATCTCGTCTGCTCTGCTCGTTCGGCCAGTCGACACATGCTACGTGCGACATACGACGCAGTGGACACTGCTGGGTGGAGCTCCGCTTTCGCTGTAGGCCTATGGCGTCATGCTTGGCTCTGCGTGTCAGGGTTGGTCCCGGAGGTGCAATCTGCTATCCAGGAAGCACCCTTCCGATTGGTCGGTGCTTTCGGGGGTGATGTCAAGGACATCATCACCCGATTTACAGAAGAAGGGGGCACTGAAGTCAGTTGATTCCATGTACCGTTCCCATCAGCAGCAGCGCCCGTCCCCTTCATGAGCGGAATCAGCAAAGCGAAATCCCAGGGAAGGCCGGGCCACAAAACGCCGGGCCCCACAGCTGCCAAGCCCCCGCCCAAAAGCAGCGGGTGCTTCAGCTCTGGCTGCCCCACACACCTGACTCCTTTCCTCTCCCACTGCCTCCGGACTCCCGGAGGAACCGGTAGGAGTGAGGTTTTCCCTCCACCTTCCGGGATGGGAGAGGATAACCACAGATTCTTGGGTGCTCCAGCTCATAGCAGAAGGACACTCCGTAGAGTTTCTTCAGAAACCACCCCGCCACCCCCCTCTAAAGTCGTTGTATTCGCGGGAACATCTTCTCTTGGTCCAGGAGGAAATTTCGGTTCTTCTGCTGAAGCAAGCAATAGAGCCTGTCCCCCTTCATCCGCGAGGGACGGGTTACTATTCCCATTTCTTCCTGGTCCCAAAGAAGATAGGAGATCTCAGACCAATTTTGGATCTCAGTTCCCTGAATCTTTACGTAGAATACAAAAGGTTCGGGATGCTCTCTTTGCAGAGCTTTCTGCCCCTCCGCCGGGCGGGTCAATGGCTTTGTGCTCTGGATATGCAGGATGCTTACCTGCACATTCCCATTCGCCCATCTCATCGCAAATACCTTCATTTTGTGTTCCAGGGGGACCACTACCAGTTCAAGGCGCTCCCGTTTGGTCTATCCTCGGCCCCCCGAGTATTTACCAAATGCCTGGCAGTGGTGGCAGCCCACCTGTGTACCAGCGGAGTGCAGGTTTTCCCGTATCTGAAGGACTGGCTCCTGGCAGCCTTGTCCAGGGAGGAACTCCTGCATTTCCTCTCCCTTACCCAGCAGGTTTTTGCCTGCCTGGGTATTACCATCAACCATTCCAAGTCTCATCTGGACCCATCCCAGAGGCTACAGTTTATTGGGGCAATTCTCGATACGACCATGGGCAGGGCCTTCCTGCCTCCGGACAGGGCGCCCACCTTTCAGACCCAAATAAGTCTGTTGTCCGACCGCAGGATGGTCTCTGCGAGGTTGATCCTTCGTCTTCTCGGGCTCATGGCGGCTGCTATCCCGACGGTGCCTCACGTTCGACTCTACGCTGTCAATGGGATCAGTTAGTGGACGACCTAGATCACCCAGTTCTGATCTCCTTGCTGATGATTCAAGACTTGCAATGGTGGATGGTTCGAGAGAACCTGTTTCAGGGAGTTCCTTTCTTTCATCCTCCACCCTCCCAGACAATAACCACAGACGCCTCAGGCGAAGGTTGGGGAGCCCATCTAGGCCTTCATCAGACCCAGGGCTCCTGGTCCAAGCTAGAACAAGCTCTCCACATCAGTGTGTTCGAGCTTTGGGCAGTGTTGTACGCTCTCCAAGCCCTTCGCTAATACATCCTTCCCGGCCACCTAGCTGTCCAGACGGACAACATGTGCGTGGTGTGGTACATCAACAAACAGGGAGGGACTCGGTCCTACCCTCTATGCAGGGAGGCAATGAGGGTTTGGGATTGGGCAACACAACACGACCTTCACCTCATGGCAGTTCATGTTCCAGGAGTCGACAACACCCTGGCAGACAAGCTAAGTCACTCTTCTGCTGTGACTTACAAGTGGGAACTGGACCAAGGGGTCCTAGACGATATCTTCCAACTTTGGGGAACACTACAGGTCGACCTGTTCGCATCCCCCCAAACGCAAAACTTCCAGTCTTCTGCTCGCTCGTTCCAGAGCGAGGCACTTTGGAGTGATGCTCTGTCTCTAGACTGGAAGGACAGATTCATCTATGCCTTTCCCCCAATTCCACTTATCCCACGAGTCTTGCAGAAACTAGCTTCAGAAGGAGCAAGAATGATTCTGATCGCTCCCTTCTGGCCCAGGCAAGTCTGGTTCTCTCTTCTACAACAATATTCAGAGGATCCTCCTCTTCCTCTTCCTCTATCTTGAGGTTTGTTGACCCAGGATCAGGGGACCCTGGTTCATCCAGGCCTCAAATCCCTTCAGCTACATGCATGGCTCCTACAGACTTAGCCCAGTCCGGTTTTGGAGCGTCTCCCAAAGTGGCGGAGATTTTAGTGGAGGCCAGAAAAACCCTCCACCAGATCCACTTATGCCATGAAGTGGAAAAGATTCACTATCTGGGCTGCTTCCAAGAATGTGGAACCTTTCTCCTGTTCAGCCGGGCTTCTGCTGGAGTATCTACGTCATCTGTTTGACCTGGGTCTCAGTCGTTCCTCTCAGAAGGTACACATGGCGGCCATTTTGGCCTATCATATTCCCTTCGCAGACAAGGCTTTCGCTCAACTGGAGGTCTCTAAGACCTTTCTGAGAGGGGTCCTCCACCTGAGGCCCCCATCCGTACTCCTGCTCCCCCTTGGGACTTGAATTTTGTTCTTGAGAAACTTACTCTCCCTCCCTTCGAACCTGCAGCTTCTGAGGATTTGAAGTTTCTTTCATGCAAGACTCTCTTCTTGGTGGCCATTACTTCTGTTTGGAGAATCTCCAAGCTCCAGGCCCTGATGTGTAAAATCCCGTACTTGATTTTTCACAAGGAACGTGTTGCTGTTCGCACGAATCCTAAGTTTCTCCCTAAAGTAGTAGCTGAGTCTACTCTAAATCAGTCCATAGAGTTACCTGCCTTTTTTACGCAATACTCTAATCAAGGGGAATATTTACTCCATACTATGGATGTTCACCGGATTCTGAGATACTACACCAACAGGATGAAGGATCTCAGAAAGACTGATCAATTGTTAGTCTCTTTTGCTCACAAAGGGAAGGCAGTGCTGTTTCAAGCAATGCCTGTCTAAGTGGTTGACTCATTGCATCACTTTCTGTTATGACAAATACAACAAGACCCTCCCGGGTCAAGTCAAAGGCCACTCCACAAGAGGAGTAGCTGCCTCAGCAGCTTGTTTCAAGAATATGTCTGCGGCAGACATCTGCGCTGCCGCCACGTGGACTTCCGTCCATACCTTTACTAAACACTACAGTTTGGATGCTGCCTCTCGCCGTAGAGCAGGCTTCGGGCTGGCTGTTTTGCAAGGCCTCCTATCTTGAGACTTGCACAACTAGAATTACCTTTTGGAGTAGTTTTCCTCCTCCCGGTGCCTCTCTTTGTTCCAGACTGCTTGGGATTCAGTCCTGTATGTAATTACCTACTGCAAGAGCCCTCTCGAAGTAAGATAGTACAGTTACTTAAGAACTTACTGTAACAGTAGATCTTCGAGAGAGGCTCTTGCAGTAGGTAATACCTTCCCGCCCTCCATCCCCCTAGGCTTTCTCAGCTCCTTTTCCATTGAGGGAACTATCCGCTTCTCTCTCGTCCGGCCTCTTTTGGCCTGTGGCGGGAAAGAACTGGAAGGCGGGCGTCCGGGACCACCCTTTTATACCGATGTCTCCTGACGCCGGTCACCTGACGTGGGGGCGGTCCCTCGCCAGGGGCTGCTAGCTAGAAATTTTTCTGTGGGGTCCTGCCACCTGCCGGCGTCAGTCCTATATGTAATTACCTACTGCAAGAGCCTCTCTCGAAGATCTACTGTTACGGTAAGTTCTTACATAACTGTACTTTTCTGTCCCTCTGGCATGGCTGCGCATGTGGACCATTCAGTGCTTATTAAGAGTCCAGTGGGATCAAACACAGGATGATTTGGACGCCTTGATCCGGATCTCGGAGCTGATCTGCCAAGAATTGCTCTAGTGGATGTCGTCACAAAACTTCCTGGCGGGTATCCCCTTCCATGTAGGGGGCTCCCGATCCAGATTCTGACCACGGACGCATTGTCCTCGGGATGGGGCGCCCATTTGGGGGCATATCACACTCAGGGATCTTGGTCCCTGATAAAGGAAGATCTTCATATCAACGTTCTGGAACTGAGAGTGGACCTGTATGCTCTTCAGGCCCTGGTCTCTGTCCTAGTGCCGGGCCACCTGTTGGTCCAGACAGACAACACTTCAATGGCGTTCTACATCAACAAACAAGGTAGCACACACTCGTACCCCCTCTGCCGGGAAGCCATGCAGGTGTGGGACTGGGCTCTGGAGCATCAGCTCTTCTTGATGGCGGATTACGTTCCAGGAGAACAGAATGTGTTGGCCGACACGCTCAGCAGAACCAGGTCGCAGGCTCGCAAATGGGATCTGCTTTATGAAGTCGCAGATTAAATCTTCTGTCAGTAGGGGACACCAGAGTTAGATCTCTTTGCATCACAAAACTGACCAGTTTCTGCTTGCAAGGTCCAGAGCCTGGAGCTTTTTGGCAAGACGCATTGTCCCCCTCTTGGAAGGGAAGGCTTCTCTACACATTCCCTCCCTTCCCGCTCTTGCAGAAGGTTCTCCTCAAGGCACAGTCAGAACCGTCCGCCCTCATTCTGAGATTTGGTTTCCTTTGCTCCAGCATTTAGCAGCAGAGCCTCCGCTGCCCCTTCCAGTTTCTTCTCATTTCTGTCTCAGGACAACGGGTCACTGGTCCATCTGAATCTGTGTTCCCTTCACCTGCATGTCTGGCTCCTCAGGACCTAGCTAAATCCAGGTTTGGAGTATCCGATCAGGTAGCGCAAGTTTTGGTTGAGGCGCGTAAGCCTGCCACCAGGGCCACTAACGCTAAGAAGTGGAAATGTTTCTGTATCTGGGCCACAGCCAAGAGGGTGGACCCCCTGGTCTGTCTGGTTAATTCCGTTTTAGAATACCTGCTTCCCTTTCGGAGTCTGGTCTCAGTTATTCCTCCATCAAGGTACACCTGGCCGCCATCTCCGCTTATCACTTCCCAGTGCAGGGTACGACGGTGGTTCAGATGGTGGTCTCTAAGGCGTTCCTTCATGGTATGCTTCATATCAGACCTCCCATCTGGGATCCTGTCCCTCCTTGGGATCTCCTCTTTGTCCTAGAGAAGCTTACGCTTCCCCCCTTCAAACTGGCACTGGAGGCTGAGATTCGTTTCCTGTCCTGGAAAACTTTGCTTTTGGTAGCCATTACTTCAGCAAGGCGCATTTCAGAGCTTCAGGCTCTTATGTGTAAAGAACCCCATCTTATTTTCCATAAGGATAGGGTTGACCTTCGCACCAACCCGAAGTTCCTACTGAAGGTGGTTTCGGAGCACACCCTTAACCAGTCCGTTCAGCTTCCGGTGTATTACCTGGAGTATTCGAACAGAGGGGAGGCTCTGCTTCATTCCATGGATGTCCACAGGACTCTTCAGTGTTACCTGGCTAGGACCAAGGAAGACAGGAAATCTGATCAGCTTTTTGTGTCATTTGCTCAAAGGTCCTTAGGTTGCCCAGTCACCAAACAGACGCTGTCACTGTGGTTGGTCCATTGCATTACCTTTATGTATCAGAAACACAATATGTCTACTGCGGGCCCGATTAAGGCTCATTCTACCAGGGCAGTCACCACTTCCTTTGCAGCGCTGAAGCGGGTATCTGCAGCTGACATTTGTGCTGCTGCTACCTGGCACTCTGTTTACACATTTGTCAGGCACTACAGCCTTGACATCATTTCCAGACACAGAGCAGGGTTTGGCATCGCAGTTCTGCAGGGCCTGGTTTCCTGAGGGATCCTTCCTGCTCCTGTTTCTCCCCCCTCCCAGGAGTTGTCTTAAGTTTATACTGCTTGGGAATCAGTCCTACTTGATACCTGCTGCAAGAGCTTCCTCTTGAAGTAAGATAGTACAGTTACGTAAGAACTTACCGTAACAGTAGATCTTCGAGAGAAGTTCCTGCAGCAGGTATATTTTCCCGCCCTATTTCCCCCAGGGATCAGGCCTTTTCCAGGCTGGCTGTTCCTCCATTATGAGGAAAGGTTTGTGTCACAATTCCTGTTTGTCGCCTGTTGTGATCCGTTTGCCTGTAGAGGGGCGTACAAGAACTGGAGCATGTGGGGAACTCCTCCTTATTATAGAGTGACGTCGGGGGGTGGAGCTGACAATGGTGGGGGCGTTCCCACGTTGGTACTACTAGTACAAGAGCCACTATTGTAAAGCATCTAGATAGTATATGATCACAGATACCATTATTTAACTATTGAAAGAGGTACTGTGTTTAAATGGTCTTTTCCTTAAGTTATTTATATATGTATATATGTTGTGGTTATAAACCAAAACTATGATGATGCCTTACTTAGTTACAGCTGTTTAAGATGACTTGTCTCTAGAGTTTAAAAACTTCATATGTATATATGAGTTTGTAGCACTGTTTGCACTTTAGCAATAAGTATCACAACCCTTTAGCACTTTATCACGCTCTGTGGTTATCTTTAAAAAAACAAGACATCGTTTGTATGTATGATGTCACTTGAATGCGATTGGTTGCACTGTATTTTAAAGTGTGACTCCCCTCTATATCGGTATCCCTCTGAAAAAACCTATACAGGCGAACCCGGTCGGGAGTTTGTTTGCTGCTAGCCACCTTGTCAGAATTGCACTGAATAAATCAGCATAAAAGTAAATGCGAGTCTTTGTGCTGGCTTATTTTCATTTTGCTGATGGAGTTTTCACCTCATTGCAGACTTTGGTGTCATCTGCAAAGAGGCAGACCTTCCCTTCCAGCTCTTCTGCAGTGTCACTTCCCTTCTCTTGCCTTCCCTTCCAGCTCTTCTGCAGTGTCACTTCCCTTCCCTTCCAGCTCTTCTGCAGCGTCACTTCCCTTCCCTTCCAGCTCTTCTGCAGTGTCACTTCCCTTCCAGCTGCTCTGCAGTGTCACTTCCCTTCCATTCCAGCTCTTCTGCAGTGTCACTTCCCTTCCAGCTGCTCTGCAGTGTTACTTCCCTTCCTGCTCTTCCACAGTGTCACTTACCTTCCCTTCCAGCTCTTCCGCAATGTCGCTTCCCTTCCCTTCCAGCTGCTCTGCAGTACCACTTCCCTTCCAGCTCTTCTGCAGTCACTTCCCTTCCCTTCCAGCTCTTTTGCAGTGTCACTTCCCTTCCCGCTGCTCTGCAGTGTCACTTCCCTTCCCTTCCAGCTCTTCCGCAGTGTCGCTTCCCTTCCAGCTCTTCTGCAGTGTCACTTCCCCTCCCTTCCCACTCTTCTGCAGTGTCACTTCCCTTTCCTTCCAGCTGCTCTGCCACTTACAAAGACAATAAAGAGGGCCGGTTCCAGCACTGACCCCTGAGGCACCCTGCTGTTCACCCTCTGTTCCTCACTGGTCACCTTCTCTTCCTTGGAGTGAACTCCGTTTACCACTACCTTCTGTTGCCTATCCTCTAACCAAGTTTCTTATTCAGTTTACCACCTTTGGACCCAACCCTAAGCTACCCAGCTTGCTAACTAGTCTCTCATGTGGAACGGTATCGAAAGCCTTACTGACATCTAAGTAGACCACGTCTACCACTCTACCCTGATCAAAATCCTTTGTCACACGGTCAAAGAAATCTATCAGATTCATTTGACATGACCTCCCCTCTGTGAAACCATGCTGGAGTCAAGCTATTCCACAGGCCTTTCCTTCTTCAGTGATTCCATTAACTTTCCCACCATCAATGTCAGTCTGTCTGGCCTGTAATTGCCAGCCTCCTCCCTGCTACCACTTTTGTGTATTGGGTCTACATCTGCCTTCTCCAGTTCTTTGGAACCACTCCTGTTTCCAGTGAGCTGTTAAATAGGACTGTTAGAGGTGCAGCCAGTATTTCCCTGAGCTCTCTCAGTACCCTTGGATGCACCCCATCTGGCCCCATTGCTTTGTCCACCTTCAGATTAGCGAGTCCCTTCAGCATTCTCGCCTCCAAGACAGGACTAGTGTCCACCTCCTTCCCTCTAAAGCTTTTGTTACTTTTTTGTGCCCCCCCCCCTTCCTCTGTGAACACTACACTACAGCTGCCTTCTCAGGCACTAAGCACTTTACTCTGTAATTGTAATACTAATGGACGATTTTAACATCAGTTGCCTGGCACCAGATATAGGCGGTCTCAAGGATGCCATCGCAGCAACCAATCTTGCCCAGTTGGTCGACTCCCCTACCAGGCACAACTACAAAACTGGCTCAAGTACCCTCCTAGACTGGATCCTGGCCAGCCACCCATCCCTTATCTCTAATGCAGGGCCCCTACTTTTCTGCGGCACACTGAGACCAAGTTCTGCGGCAAGACTACCATTTGCCGCAGAACTTCTGCGGCGGTGGTTTGTAATTTCTGCGGAAGTTCTGCGGCACTAACAAACTACCACATCACAGTGACAGCTTGTCATCCTGACTTCACTTTCATGGCAGTTTTTATAGCAATCAGGATGGTGGAAAGCACAGTAATACTAGATCTTACTTCGAGACACAGCTCTTGCAGCAGGTTACACCATTAGGACCGAAGCCGCCAGGCGCCAGGACCCCACAGAAAAATTCTAGCTAGCTATCTACAGCGGGGACCGCCCGGCGTCGGTCCCGCCTCCGGCGTCAGGCGTGGTACAAGAGGCGGTCCGCAGATTCCCAGTTCTTTTCCCGCGTCGACTTAGCTACCTGACCCCTTCGGTTACCAGTCTGGCGCCGCGCTGAATAGTTCTTTTGAAAATCTTCAGAATCCTCTTCAAGCAAGATCTTGATGTCATCACCAACCGGGCCATCGCCGAAGTGCGCTTGTGGAAAGCAGATCCCGTTCAAGGACCCCCACCGGCCTGCGTCCGGTGCCTAGGCCCAGACCACTGATACTCGGTCCTGTCCTTCTTGCCAAGGGTTCAATAGCCGACCGGATCCGGCGTCAGAGGGCTTTGCAGGCGTTTCTTCTGGAGGAACAACTGAAGACCATGTCCTCCAAGGGAACTCCAGGGTCCACAAGCTGCGGAGAGAGAAGGGAAGGCCCTTCCAGGTCCCCTTCTGGGGGTTGAGTCCGTAGCTCGGTTGAAATCTCCCCGGCTGCAATCAAGAAACCTTCATCTCAGGAGAAATCCCAGGCCTTCCTCCTTCCAGGGCCTTGGCGAAGTCCGAGAGCGACACCATCACCACACGAAGTCGGGTTCCGGCTCCTCAGTTCCCGGCGTCAGGTCTTTCGTCAGTGCCTCACCGCAAGACGTTGGAGCTCACGCCTTTAAAAGGCCTGTAGCCAGACGCCCGGCTCGACAGCCAGCCATATGCGCCTTCTTCCCTGGAGCCGCCGCGACCCGACGCCGCCATTACATCCCAGCGGACGCGGTGAGGGACGACGCCCGCCCTCCTGAAAAGAAGAAGGCCCTGTTGCCTCCGACCCGACATCGGTCAGGAGCCTCTATCGGAGGAGGACCTAGAGCAGCCGAGGACCAGGCGGGCGACCCGGTCCGTAGGTATCCCAGGGATCCCTCGCCATTACCAGAGCCCCCTGTGGAGCCGACGCCGGGACCCGATGACCGCCCACCGGCACCCGGGCCGTCGTCTGGCCTCTCTAGTGGAGGTGAAAGATCTGTTCACCTACTGGTGGGATACCATTAAAAAGGACATGGTTCCCCCCCCCTCCTCCTCCTACTCCTTCTCCTCCTACTCCGGTTCCTGCCCCCTCGCGCGGGGTGGGCGGGCGTGTTCCTCCTCCCGGGGCCTAGGGCCCCTCCCAGGAGACCTGATAAGCAGGAGACCTCCGTCGAATTCCTCTTCTGGATCACCCAGCCCCAAGAGATCCAGGAGGCGCCGGCGTTCGCCCGTCCAGCGGAGGACACGGGATCAGACTACTCCACCTCTAGATCCCCATCTCCACTCTCCATCCCTTCTCGGGACCCACGTGAGATGCCTAGATCTCCTCCGGATGATCCCTCGTTCCTTGATATTATGAGACATATACAAGAGAACATGGGATGGGATGCTGAAGACTTAGACCCGAAGAGTGCGACTGCCAAATATCTTGACAAAAGGACCCCAAGCCTGTGGTGGTACCACCCTTGGTTGACACTAGTGGGCGTCACCAAGGCTGCGTGGAAGCGTCCACACTCGCTCGCGAGACCGAAGAAAGCTGATCGCTACACAAGGCTCTAAGGGCGACCAGTACTTGAGCAGCATCCTCAGGCCGATTCTCTGGTCATCACAGCCTCACATGACGCGTCTCAGAGGCCACAACATTTGAGCACCTGCCACGGACCCAGAGTCCAAACAACTGGGCGCGTGGGTAGGCGCTGCGGCAATGCTTCCGCTACCTGCGCCATCAGATCCCTGAACTATTTAACCCACATGGTTCAGTTCCAGAACGCTTTGTGGGAACAGGGTCTGGAAGCGGCTGAAAGATGCCGAAGGTGAGCAGAAGGAGGAGATGCTTCAGCTCCTCCGCCGCAGGTTCAAACGTGGGGACCCAAGTGCTAGAGCAGCGTATGACTCCAGCGGACTCATCGGCCCGAGCAGCAGCTTCTGGCGTTTGCCTCCGGAGACACTCTTGGTTAGCGTCTCGGTTTTACCCGGACGTCCAAAAGAACATCTTGGACGCTCCTTTTGAGGGAGAAGTATTGTTTGGTAATCCTACAGAAAAGATCCTTACCAAACTCCAAGAGGCCGGGAAGGCGGTAAGGTCGGTTCAGGCCATGTACTGACCTAAGCTTGGTTCCTTTCGTAGGAACCAAAGCCGTTTTCGTGCGCGGACGCAGAGGCAACAGACCCACTCCGCTGCACCTCAGAGGGGCTCTGGTTTTCGTAGAGCCCAGGGCAAACACCCCAGCGCCCGAGGCCAGCGTTCTCCTAGAGCAGGCCCAGCCAGCGGGTCCATCTGCCGCCACAGCCTGACTCCTTTCCGGCCCCCCCTCAGGATCAGCGGGAGTTTATAGTCGGGTCGCATTGCGAGCTTCCTGCCGGGATGGCAGGCCATTACCACTGACAGGTGGGTTCTTCAGTTGGTCAGTCTAGGCCACTTTATAGAATTCGCAGGGAAAGCCACCCTCGAGGCCTCCTTTGCTCTCCGGTATCAGGGTCAGCACAAAGCCTTGATCTGGCAAGAAGTACTCGGCGCTACTACTGAAGGGGCGATAAGTACGTCCCAGAGAACCAGAGAGGACTAGGATACTATTCCCACTTCTTCCTGGTTCCCAAGAAACAGGGACCTCCGTCCAATCTTGGACCTCAGCGACCTCAATGTGTCGGTCACTTACAAGAGATTCCGCATGGTGACCCTTCGGGTCTTATCCCCATGCTCAAACAGGGCGCCTTTTAGCGTCTCTAGACATACAGGATGCCTACCTGCACATCCCTATGGCTCAGCGCACAGGAGGTTCCTGCGCTCGAGTTCCGACCACCACCTTCAGTTCCGAGCCCTTCCTTTGAACTGTCTTCCGCCCGAGGTCTTTACCAAGTGCATGGCAGTGTGGCAGCGTCTCTGAGGAGACAGGGCCACTCGTGTTCCGGTACCTGGACGACTGGCTTCTCATGGCCGCCTCAGAGAGGCGTTGCTTCTTGCAATCAAGAGCACCCAGGATCTGTTCCGATCCCTGGGCATCCTCATAAATGCAGAAGTCTCTCCTGGTACCGTCGCAGAAACTGCAGTTCATAGGAGCAGTTCTGGACACTGTTGGGAAGAGCCTTTCTTCCGGCCGACAGGCGGGCGCATCAGATCCTCATAAGGGACCTATCACTAAGCAAGGTTGTACCTGCCAGGTCGGTACTGCTTGCTCGGACACATGGCTGCGGCCATTCCTACTGTCCCTTCGCAAGACTCCACATCGCATTACTCAGTGGATGCTCAAAGTGCAATGGGACCAAAGGCAAGACCACTTGCAGCATCCGGTCAGACTCACAATTCAGTGATTCAAGACTGGCAGTGGTGGCTAGCCCCAGGGTCGCTCTCATCAGGCGTCCGTTCATTGCGCCCGTCCCAGTCACCCTCACCACAGGCGCTTCCGGTCTTGGGTGGGGGCACACCTGGGCAGGGTAAAATCATGAAATGCGTGGACCCAGATGGAAGCTCACCTTCACATCAGCGTGCTGGAAATGAAGGCGGTCCTCTATGCCTGCAGCCTTTCAGTCAGTTATCCACCATGTACTCTTCTACTTCAGACAGACACCACGGCGGTGATGTATTACCTCAACAAACAAGGAGGCGACACTCTTACCCCTTTGCAGGAAGCCATGAGTGTGGGATTGGGTAATCAGACACCGCACGAATCTGATCACTGTGTACGTTCCGGAGTGGAAACACGGTTGCAGGCGGCCTGAGTCGTTCTCAGGCCAGAGTCCACGAATGGGAACTCCTTCAAGAGGTAGCAGAGGATCTGTTTCTTGATGGGGAACTCCAGATCTAGACTTGTACGCCTCCCCATCCAGCATAAAACTGCCCAATTTTTGCTCGCTAGATCCAGGGCCTGGTGTTTTCTGGTGAGGCAGCGTTATCCCTCTCCTGGGCCAACAGATTCCTCACGCTTTCCCTCCTTTCCCGTTGATCAGAGTTCTTCTCAAACTGCGCGGGAGCGCGCCAATAATGATCCTAGTGGCCCCATTTTGGCCCAGACAGATTTGGTTCCTTTTGTTGATTCAACTATCTCGGGAACCCCGCTCCCGTTGCCGCTCAGCTCCCACTACTGTCTCAGGGAAGGTTCACTTGTCCACCGGACCTCGTTCCTTGAACCTGCATGCTTGGCTCCTAGAGACATAGCCATTTGCGTCACGGGGTCTCATAAGAGGTTGCAGAAGTCCTTTCTGCAGCCAGAAAGCCGGCAGCATGCGCGTACGGGACGCCATGAAATGGCGCTGTTTTTATATGAATTACGAAGACAGCGACCTTTCCCCTTTAGGTTGTCCTGTGGGAGTAATATTAGAATATTTGCTCTCCCTCTTTCATTCGGGTCTAGCCTACTCCTCTATTAAAGTGCACCTCTGTGCCATTTCGGCTTACCACCTCCCGGTGGGAAATCGTACAGTGGCTCAGGTGGACGCCTCTCGGGAATTTCTTAGGGGAGTGTTGCACCTTAGGCCTCCTATTAGAGACCCTGTGCCTCCATGGGATTTGCTTTTTGTCCTTGAACAGCTCACGCTTCCCCCCTTTGAACCTGCCGCGGATTGCGAGCTACGTTTTCTGTCGTGGAAAACGTTGTTTTTAGTTGCTGTTACCTCGGCAAGAAGAATTTCTGAACTTCACGCTCTCATGTGCAAAGAGCCTTATTTAGTTTTCCACGGGACAGAGTATCCCTGAGGCGAACCTAAATTCTTGCCTAAGGTGGTTTCTTCACTCACTCTGAACCAGGATATCGACCTTCCGGTCTACTTCCGAACTACTCTAATAGAGGAGAGGCTCTGCTCCATACCCTGAATGTTCACCGCAGCCTGAGGTTTTACCTCAACAGAACTCAGTCCTTTCGTAGTTCTGAGCAGCTTTTCATTTCCTTCTCTGAGAGAATGATGGGCCAATCAGTATCCAAACAGTCCCTTTCTCACTGGCTTGTCCAGTGTATTTCTCACTGTTATGGTATCAAACAAAAGCCCCTCCCGGGTACAGTCCGGGGTCATTCCACTAGAGGGGTGGCTACTTCCTTTGCAGCGCTCAAAAATGTTTCCACTTCTGCTATATGCGCTGCAGTCACTTGGAGTTCTGTGCATACCTTTATCAGGCATTATAGCCTGGACATCGCCTCTCGGCGAAGGGCTGGTTTTGGTTTGGCCGTGCTTCAGGGTCTCCTGTCCTAGGTTCAGGACCTGGTTTTATCCTTTATTTTCCTCCTCCGGATTTTCTGACAGCGTTACTGGCAGGAATCAGTCCTAATGGTGTAACCTGCTGCAAAACTGTGTCTCAGTAAGATAGTACAATTCGTAAGAACTTACCGTAACAGTAGATCTTCGAGAACAGCTCTTGCAGCAAACCTTCCGCCCACCTTCCCCTTGGAGGAAGCATGGCTCAGTCTTTCTGAGCAGGAATTGTTATCTTTCTGTCTTCTGGCGAATCCTAGGTCTCCCATTTTGATGTCAGCCTGCGGCAAGAAGTCTCCGGCCCGGGAGAACTGGGGAATCTGGCGGGACCGCCCCTTTGTCTCGCCTGGCGTCGGAGGCCAGGGACCGTCGAGGCGGTCCCGCTATGTAGTTAGCTAGCTAGAATTTTTCCGTGGGGTCCTGGGCCTCATGCTGCGGTCCTAATGGTGTAACCTGCTGCAAGAGCTGTTCTCGAAGATCTACTGTTACGGTAAGTTCTTACGTAACTGTACTTTCAGAAATAACAGACTTATAAAAATAATTTTATGCCTAAAAAAGCAAAACAAATGTCTCTCCCTTAAGGTCCTAGCCTGTTGCATAAATGACATATGCAGAGGGGATCTTATGTGATAAATAAGGTATTTCTATATGCATGCTATCTATCCCACTAATGATGTTTCCACTGTCTATCACTTATATATTTGTATGTGCTTTCTACACCACTCATGAGGTTCCCACTGTGTATCACTTATATATTTATATGCAATCTGTAACATACATACAAATGTGTGTGTGTGTGTGGTGAGAGAGACAGAGATACTGTATGTGTGTGGGTGTGTATATGTATGTGTGTATATATATATATATATATATATATTTATTTAATTTCCATGAACTTGCGTCCTCATTCATACAGGTCCCATTAGAAATGGAATAGAGGAGTTATTGCAAAACTAATTTTTGATCTCAACCTGCTTTCCCTGACACACTGCGTAACACCATCAGGCCATGACATGCACGTGAACCGATTGTGAGATAGAGCTCTCCAGAACAGCACGTGTCCACCATGTGACAGAACACTGCACCATACCTTCCCAGGCTCCGAGCAATGATGTGTTCCACCAATCCTTGTGCTGCCCAGCCAGCTTCCAGAGCTAATCTCTGAACCTGAGTTGCCAGCATGGAAACACAGCATGCTACCCTGTGGCCCAACAGCTGTCACTGCACACAACATTTCTCCATAACTTTTAGGTGATTCTATCAACCAATGACAATATGTAATCAATAACCCTGGCAAAAATGCGTACAGTGCAATTATTTATTTAACAGGTCTATTCTTTCAACAGGTCTACACATTATTATATTCCACTTTTCTGGGCATAATTACTTTATTTTTCTTAAAAATGACAGTTAAATTCATTTTACCAGTTATTCATTTCAGATTGCATCTCTATACCTTAAAGGCACAAATAGGTTAGTACAAAGTGAGGCTTGGACTTAACAGGTCTGTGCTACTGAAAATGTTTTGTTTAAGTTGGCCCTAGTGCAATAATGTAATACTGAAAATTGTATTAGGCTGTAGTGCAGGTTGAGCAAATATCACCATGCCTGATGTGCAGTGCCACCGTCTCTGGCAGTGGAAGCTGTGGCAGATAAGTGACTGTTCATTTCTGTTGCAGATCGCAGTCATTTCGTTAGCTAATGTATAGAAGCATAGAAGTTGACAGCAGATAAGGACCGCAAGGCCCATCCAGTCTGCCCATTTCTTTTTCTACCTTATAAATGTGCCATCAGCCTTTGCTCTGTCAGTGGCCTATCTATTCATAGTCATTTGTATTGCTCCCTTATGCCTATCCCATGCCTGTTTGAAGCCCTGCACTGTATTCATAGCCACCACTTCTTGTGGTAAGCCATTCCATGCATCCACCACCCTTTCTGTGAAAAAGAATTTCCTCACATTCCCCTTAATGGCCTCCCTCTAATCTCATGCTGTGTCCTCTTGTCCTGCTATTTTTCTTATAATTAAACATGTTAGACTCTTTCACCTTGTTTATGCCCTTAAGGTGTTTGAATGCCTCGATCATATCACCTCTCTCCCTCCTTTGCTCAAGGGTATACACATTGAGCTCCATTAATCTGTCCTCATATGTCTTCTGATGCAGTCCCTGCACCATTTTGGTTGCCCTTCTCTGGACTGCCTCAATTTGGTTAATGTCCTTGTGAAGGTGTGGCCTCCAATACTGCAGCGATACTCAGATGGGGCCTAACCAGTGTCTTGTACAGAGGGATTATTACCTCCTCTTACGACTTGTGATACCCCTACTAATACACCCTAACACCCCCTAGCCTTACCTACTGCTTTAGAGGTCTGCTTGGATGATTTTAGGTCATCAGTGATGATGATGCCCAAGTCTCTTTCTTCCTTTGTGACTGCTAGCAACTCCCATCCCAGCCTATAGGTGGCTTCAGGGTTTCTCTTCCCTATGTGCATGATTTTGCACTTCTTTGCATTAAATCCCAGTTGCCACTCTTCTGACCATTCTGCTAGTTTATCCAGATCTCTTCTCATTCTGTCCACCCCATCTGGATCATCTACTCTGTTGCAGATCTTGGTGTCATCTGCAAACAGACAAGCCTTACCCTCTAGTCCATCTGCAAGGTCACTAATGAAGATGTTGAAGAGGACTGGCCCCAGGGCTGATCCCTGAGGTACCCCACTTGTGACTTGCATCTCTTCTGACTGTATACCATTTACCACCACTCTCTGTTTTCTTCCCGTCAACCAGTTGCCACCCAGTTGACCAACTTCTGACCCACCCCGAGCCTACCCAGCTTATTTATCAATCTTCTATGTGGAACAGTGTCAAAAGCTTTGCTGAAGTCAAGGTAGCGACATCAACTGCTCCCCTTGGTCCACCACTCTGGTTACCCAGTCAAAGAAATCTATGAGATTGGTTTGACAGGACCTTCCTTTGTAAACCCATGCTGTCTTGGATCCTGTGCCCTATGGATTCCAGTGTTGCACTATCCTTTCCTTAAGGAGTGCCTCCATAATCTTGCCCACTACTGAGGTAAGACTGACGGTCTGTAGTTCCCCGCCCCTCCTGCTACCACTCTTGTGGAGCGGGATCACATGAGCCCTTCTTCAGTCTTCTGGGACCTCTCCTGTGCTCAGAGACTCACTAAACAATTCTGCTAATGGCTCTGCTAGTTCCTCCTTTAGCTCCTTAAGTACCCTGGGATGTATGCCATCAGGTCCCATTGCCTTATTCACCCTGAGCTTAGTAGCTCTTGTAGGACCCTTTCTTTTGTGAAGGGAGTAGTGCTCACCTCCCTCCCCCCTGTGTCCATGATGCTGAGCTGTGGGCCCTGCCCTACCTTCTCTTCAGTAAATACTGAGCAAAAGTATCTATTTAGGATAGATGCCTTTACAGGGTCCTCCTCCTCACATGCTCCCTTTTCTCCATTAAGCTTAGCAATACCCCCTCTGGACTTTCTCTCCTTTCACTAATGTATCTATAGAAAGTCTTGTCACCTTCTTTTACTGTTCGTGCTAGTGTTTCCTCAGTTTGGGACTTTGCCTGCCTTACTGCCTTTCCTGCTTCCCTTAGGGCAGTTTGGTATGCCTCCCTATCTTCATCCCGCTGTGTTCCCTTATATTTACTGAAGGCCAGCCTTTTGGCTCTGACCTTTTTCTGCTACTGTATTTGAGAACCAAAGTGGTTTCCTTCTTCTTTTGCACTTCCTTTTCTGTCTAACACAATGGGATGTTGCTTCAAGTATTGCATCCTTAATGCTTGCCCACTTTGCCTGTACCCCCTCACCTGTGTTTCCTTTTGCCAGGGCTAGCTTAACTCTGTTGGCCATCTTATCAAAGTCAGCTCTCTGAAGTCCCATATTTTGCCTTGGAATGGGATGATTTAGATGTAGTAGCCAAATTGAACCATACCATGTGATGGTCACTGGCCCTCAGGTGACCTTCTACCTGGAGATCTGTGATCCCTTCTTTGTTAGTCAGTACTAGATCTAGGATAGCCCTGTCTCTTGTGGGTTGCTGTACCAGTTGTTTGAGGCCCTCCCCTGCAGGGAATCCACTATGAGTCTAGTTCTGGCAGATGTTCCTGCTGGTATTGACCAATCTGTATCCGGCATGTTGAAGTCTCCATTATCAGAACCTCCCTTTAGCTGTCATGTTTTGTATATCTTCTAACAGTAATGTGTCTATGTCCTCCCTCTGGTCTGGGGGCCTGTAGACAACCCCAGTTCTTATGGCTGTCCCATTTCCTGTTTCCAGGGTGACCCACAGTTCTTCTGGCTCCATGTGTATTCTGAATTTCTGTAGCTTTGATATTTTCATTAACATACAGGGCCACTCCTCCCCTTTTTGCACCTCGGTCTCTTCTGAACAATACATAGCCAGGTACTGAAGTCTCCCAAGTGTGGTTACTGGTAAATCACGTCTCACTAATTGCTACTATGTCCAGTTTAGCCTCTGACATTATTGCCTGCAGGTCTGGGATCTTATTTCCCAGGCTGTGAGCATTGTATACATGATTTTCCATTGGCCAGATTTTGGTGTGTTAGTTGTTGGGTGAAGTTTGGCATTACCCTGTGTGTCGTATGGGAGACAAACCTTTTTCTTACCTGGTGATGCAAATGAGCGGCAAACATGCTGAATTCCTGTTTGACCACTAGCTGAGGGAGGGTGTTCTTCCCATTTGACGTATGGGGTGCTGCACCCTCTCCCCATTTGCTAGTTTAAATATTCTGCAAAGACTTCAAACTTCTGCTCAATGCACTGACTCCCCTTTAGTCAGATGCAGTCCATCAAATTTAAAGAACTTCGCCCCAGAACTGTTGCCAGTTCCCTACAAATCTGTGTCCTTTTCCTGGCACCAGCCCTTGAGCCACATGTTTAGCTCCTCATCTCCCCTTCTCTGACCTTCTGTCCATCTGCTCCCCTCTCCCAGACTGGCAGGATCTCAGAGAAGGAGATGCCGGACGAAATAGATGATAGTTTGTCACCCAGCCTAGTCAGGTGTTCCTTGGTCTCCACAACTGACCGGCTGGCGAGATCATTAGTCCCTATGTGTACTAGGACATCAGTGTTTTCTCCTGCTTTGTGAACAATTTTAGCAATGCGGTCAGTGTATGATGTTATAGCAATGATAACATCACATTCTGAGCATATAGGGGGTTTAGGATGCAAAAGAGGAAGGGAACCAGATTCTATGGAAAAACAGAAAAATTAATAAAAATCAACAAGAAGTGAATTCTGTGGCACGATGAAGTTCCCAGTGAGATTGCAAAGTTCTTGTGCAAAATTCTGGCCGCAGAATTCTAAGACCTTACTCTAATGTGTCTGCCCTTCCAAATTCACTAAGCGACCATTCCTAGTCATCTGCAAATGGTCGAATAAATTCAGCCCCCAAATTAATCAGCAGCAGAGTCCTTCCCCGGGGTCAGTTGAAACACCTCAAATCTTGACTCAGACACCATGACTGATCTCCTATCTGCTGCGCAACTAATGTCAACTTGGCCCTGGACTTTTTCATCAACTCCTTCGGCATTGCCTGTGACTCCCATGCCCCTGTCAAAAAACGCAAAGTAAAAGGCCTCGGTAACCCATGGCTCTCCGCGGAACTCCTAGCACAAATAAAAGCTTGGGACCATCTCTGGCATCGGGCTCGGGCTACAGGTAACCAAGCCAACATACTCAACTACAAACAAGCTGGTAACGAATGCACAAAATCCATTCGCAAGACAGAAAGTATATATTACAACGATGCACTCACTACCACCTGGGATAAGGGGAAATCCTTCTGGAGCA
This sequence comes from Neoceratodus forsteri, assembly GCA_016271365.2. NCBI lineage: Eukaryota > Metazoa > Chordata > Ceratodontiformes > Ceratodontidae > Neoceratodus > Neoceratodus forsteri. Next base: position 1,317,051,954 of record CM057455.1, on the reverse strand, counting down.
ATCTTAAAGAAGTCAAGGGGAAGGCATCTCAAACCTGATCTACCATGTTGGACGTTGATGGGATCATAACTCTCGACCCAACCTGTATTGCTAATACATTCAATACCACGTTCTCAGACCTCAGTAGTGTTCTCCCACTGGACTTCTCTGATGATGATACTCCGCCAACATTCTCCACCACCACCACCCCCTTCTGCTAACCACCCCCCGTTCTACTTCAAAGCAGTCAGGATGCCTGAAGCCCACAATTATATCAGTAAGGCATTTGCCAGATCCAGGACAAGTGGGGATTCACTTGACCTCAAACTGCAGTCCCTTATTCTCAATGAAGTCCTATCACCTCTAACTAAGATCTTCAACCTCTGCCTCTCCCTTGGTCAGTTTCCCGACTGATGGAAATCAGCCACTATTACACCGGTCCACAAGAGTGTGGACAGGGCTCTTCATGTGAACTATCGGCCTATATCCATACTACCCCCATTCTCTAAGGCCCTCAAACGTATAGTAGCTGACCAGTTCTCAGAATACCTGGACAAATACAACATCTTGTGCACCCAACAACACGAATTTAGAAAAGGACACAGCACTACATCTGCCCTCCTTGAATTCACCGGTGCTATCCACAACTCTCTGGATAATAGTCTTCTCACTGGGGCGGTCTTCATAGACCTGTCCAAGGCATTTGACATCGTCTACCATCTCCTTTTACTCACGCAGTTGCAAATCGCTGAACTCTCCAACGAATCCTCTTCTTGGTGCAAGAGTTACCTGGAAAACCGCTCCCAAAGAATGAAGATTGCTGATGTCCACTCCGCTGAAAGACCCGTTCGTTCAGGAGTCCACTAAGGTTCCATTCTCAGGCAAGTCCTTGTCAGCCTCTTCCTGAATAGTCTCCCACAATCTTTGCCTCAAAAAAACCTTCTCTATGCAGACAATGTCGTCATTTACACCACCCACAAGGACTCCCTCCTCCTTCAAAGCAATCTTCAGCTTGGTTTCTCTGCAATTGAAAACTGGTTTAGCAAGCATAAATTAGTCCTCAACTATAAAAAAAACAAGTCTATGCTTTTCTGCAGCTCTCACAACAAACACAGGTCTCAACCCCTCCTAATCACTAATTGCCTTGGTGCAGCCCTCAAACAGATTCAATCATTCAAATACCTTGGAGTCACCATTGACAGTAATCTATCATACGTCACCCACATAAACAATGTCACAAAAGCTGCAGATACACGCAATTGGCCTTCTTTATAGGCATAGGCAATGCGTTACCACAGATGCCTTAAGGATCGCAGTACAGAGCTCGGTGGTCTCACTAATTGACTATGGCCTGATCATCTATGGCTTGGCCTCTGCCACCACCCTTGGGCGCATATCCTTGACCTTAAACAAAGCCTGCAGGCTGATCACTGGATCCCACCGCCTTACCCACACCTACGATCTATTCGCCCAAACTGGATGGCTCCAATTGTCAAGCCGTACCAAGTACAGGCCTGCTTAATGGTGAAAAAAATAACATTGAGCCTAGCCTCCCAGGTGTCCAAGCACTCCTCCGCATGGCGCAGAATCCGCATCCCACCAGGGGCTCTGAATCTCAGCTCCTACACATCCCACATTGCCGCACCACCCGGGGCAACGATCTTTCGCTCAGAGAACTCCCAGCTGGTTAAATGGCCTTGGCTATGACATCTCCTCACTGCCTAAGCTAGACCCCTTCAAATCCAACCTCCGCCTCCTCCTTTCTGCCTCCAGCTCCTGTGATTGTCAACTTTAATATGCTCCTCTTAATCAAGCACTTATTACCCCCCTGCTTACCTCCTCTTAGCACTCCTCCCCCCTTCCTTCCACACCCTCTTCCCCCATCCCTTCTAGCACTTTTGTTGGTTACCTGAAAAATGCCGCCAGCTGCACCTGATTTTGTTGTCCCTACCTAGCTTCATAATTCTGTATACCTTACTCTTCCTATGGCTCCTAATACCACAGTAAATGTATGTATGTACTTATCTGTTTGGAAATGACTATAGCCTGCTTTGTTCTCCCCCATTTCAATTTGCATTGTTCTTTCAAATTGTATTGTTTTCAAATTGGCATGTCTTCTACTGTCACTCAACTGACATGGAACCTTTGTAAAAGAGCCTTGGCTGAAAGGTATTTGTAATCCTAGACTTAAATAAATAAAAAAAAATATATATATATAGATTTAGATATATATAGATAGATAGTACCTACCACATGCCCTTGTCATGACCAGTTAACAGTTGTTACCTGTTGTACTTTCTCCAGTTAATGTTACTTGTTGGTATGCCCTGCAGTCTAGCTGTCATGATATTGCTCCCCTATGTGGACTGATGTATTGTTTGCTTGTACTCCCCTTCCCCTGGGTTGCACCTGGAAATGAGCCTTGGCTCAGTGTTTCTTTTCCAAGTTACCAATTTTCAGTCAATCAACACTGAACAAAAGTTAGCTGGCCTGGTGGTGCTGAGGGTTGAGGCACTGGACTCCACACTTTGCGCCACACCGGCGAGCCATGTTAGGGAGCGAGCTCGGGGCGCCGGGAGTCGGCGGGGAGGAGAAGGTTGGAGTGTCCGCAGACTGTTCACCTTCTTCTGGGGAGGGAGGTCTGTAGGGGTCAGTGATACTGTGCCTCCCAGCGGTAGCTGGGAGATACTGAGCTGGCAACCCTCTAAATAGGGGGAGTCAGGACACAGCGGATATCGGCATGGGTGTGCATAGGAGCATGCTCACATTGGCCTAGATGTCATTGCACATCCACACTCGCCATGGGGAGGGATTGGGCACCACCACAGAAATAGGAGAACCCCAACCCTTGGGACAGCCATGATGCATCTTGGCCCCATGCCCACCATTGCACTCTGCCCACCTGGGTCCCCTATCCTCCAGACCGCGATACCTGCCTATGGAAATTGGGTTTCAAGGAGCGCGGTAGTAGTGGAGGCGGCTCTGCCCTGGGGGGTTACAAGCTAGGGGGTCTCCATCAGGTAGGTCCACAGGACCAGAGCTCTGGGAGTGGGCCTAGAATGGGAGAGTCTCTGGCCGGGCGGGAAAAGCCAGGTGTGTCGTCAGAGAGAGAGAGAGATCCCGGGGGCTGGTGACCCAAGTAAAGAGAATAAAAAAAAAAAAAAAAATACTGAACAAAAGTATTTGTTCAGGATATCTGCCTTTTCCTGGTCTTGCTCTGCATAATACCCCCTTTCCCTTTTTAATCTTACTATCCAACCCCTTGTTTTCCCGCTTTCACTTACATACCTAAAAAAAATATCTTGTCACCTTTTGTTACCTCCTTGGCTATTCTCTTTTCGGTTTGTGCCTTTGCTCTTATTATTGCTTTTCCTACTTCCCCTGATATACCTCCCTTACACCTTCTGAATGCTACCCTTTTAGCCTTTACCTTTCCAGCCACCTCTTTAGAGAACCATAGCAGTCTCTTTTTTCCTTTCGCCTTTGTTCACTTGATTGATGCAGAGGCTTGTTACCTTTACTTAGATCCCTATTAGCTTCACCCACTGTTCCTCCACCCCATCCAGGCTATCCTCCTCATGCCAGATCATCCCTGAGGTATTCACCCATCTCTGTAAAATCTGCTCTACTGAAGTCCAGGACTGTCCTTGTGTTGTCCGATTCTGCCGCCCTTACATCAAACCACACCGTTAGGTGATCACTGGTCCCCAGGTGGCCTCTCACCTTGATGTCTGCAATATTGTCCCTTTTGGTGAGTACCAGGTCCAGTACTGCCTCATCACGAGTGGGTTCACTGACTAGTTGCCTGGGGAACAACCCTGCAGAGAGTCCAGGATGTCCCTGTTTCTAGCTGAAGCCACTGCTTGGAGGCTTCAAACTACATCTGGCATGTTAAAGTCCCTTACCTGCAGCACCTCCCTCTTTTCTGTCGCCTTGCCAGTGAGTTCCACCAGCACCTTATCTAACTCCTCCCCCTGTGCTGGAGGTCTGTAAATCACTCCAGTGCAAATAGTGGTTCCATTCTCTGTCTCCAGGGTGACCCACAGTACCTCTTCCTCCCCCAGTATTCCCTGTATCTCTGTTACTTCTATGCTTTCCCTCACATAAAGCAATACACACCCTCCTTTCCTTCCCACCCTGTCCTTCCTGAACAGATTATAGCCTGGTATGGCCATGTCCCAGTCATGGTTTTCAGTGCACCATGATTCGGTAATGGCCACATTATCCAGGTTGGCCTCTGCCATGATAACCTCTAGGTCCGAAATCTTATTTCCTAGACTTCTAGCATTTGCACACACTGCCTTCCAGATTTTGTTTCTACTCTGCTTGTTGCCTCCCCCTTTCCCTCCCTCCTTTCCCCCTCTCTTTTTTAATGCCCCCTGTTCCCTTCCCCCTTTATCTCTACCATCTTACTTCCTTTGTTAATTTGTGCACTGGAGGAATCCCCTCCTGTTTGGTTCTCCTTACTCTGTACTTCAGCCTGTTGGGGCTCGGGGTGCAAGTTCTGCCTCTCCAATTCCTTCCGCCACCCTCCTCAACTAGTTTGAATGTGTATCAAAGCAACATTTAAACCATCCACTGAGGACTGCGGTTCCCCTCCTGGATGGATGCAGGCCATCACCCCTGTTATAGGCCCTTATCTTCCCACTTAACTGTGTTGACCACGTATCACCTCTCTCCCATCTGAGCATGGACAAGTTGAGAATAGTCAATGCTTCTCATAGACCTTCTCCTGCATACCCCACACCATTTTAGTGGCCCTTTTCTGGACCTTCTGCAAGTGATCGCAGTCCTTCCTGAACTGCACTAGGTTGTGCTTTTCATCAAACAGAGGCAGAACCCCACCAAAGCTACACTATCCCCACAAAGAGGGGCTTGAGCAACCAGCTCCACAACCCAAATTGCAGTGCACCCCTATCCAGTACTCAGTTTTGGGATTCATATTCCCAGTATGCATGACCTTACATTGCTTTGCTTTGAATTTTGAGTTGTCAGAACCCGGACCATTGCTTTAATTCTTCCAGATCGCTCCTCAGCAACCTTATTCCCTCTGCTGTGTTGACTCTACTACATAGCTTTGTATCATCTGTGAAAAAGCTGATCTCATCTCATCTGTATGGATCTCAGAAATGTTATGGTCACACTGTTTTTGTTTCCCTATGTTCATTGCACTTGTTAGTTTGGGCATTTGTTATTATAGCCTGTTTCTTGCTTTCTGTTTTTTTTCTTTACCTTTATACCATCATCTTTTTCATACTATACTATATGCCTCTTACAATGAATATGCCTAATGCATGTACCTAATGTTGCCGGCATTTACTGTATTATGCTCTGTGTTGTAACCTCCCAGATCGTGCCTGAATATAGGTATCTGTTTGTCTAGTGCACCTACCTGGTAAGTAAAAACTAAATAAATAAATTCCCACTCCTAAGTCATAGATTAATGCATTGTAGGGTACCAGTCTGAAGAACCAACCCCTGCAGCACTGTATTTGTCACCTTTCTGACCCCCTAAGTATCTCCCATTTCTCACTATCATATGAGTCTTACCAGCCTAACCAGGTCCCTATCCAATAAACTAAGCCATCCCCATAGCCAGGCTTCTCAGCTTTTCCCCCAACCTCCCTTTTGGGACCGAATTGTGGGCCTTGCTGAAGTCCAAGTACAGGACATCCACAGCTAGACCCCCTACCTGCTGTCTGGGTCTTCTGAGTTGAAAAAGTCAGTGAGTTTTGTTTGACATGATTGCCCCTTACAAAGTTGCAGCAGTCCGTTATTCTAGCAATTCCACCATCCACTGCTTCATGATGGTCTGTTTCCCCACTATAGAGGTGAGATTGGTTTGTAGTTGCCTGGATCTCGCGTATCCCATCCCTTGTGGACTGGGCCCATGTGCATCTCCTTCCGTCCAGCAGAACTACTGCTGTGGTCAGAGAACAGTTGACTGTCCGCTAGTGGCCCTGCAAGAGCTAGAACTTCCCCCCACCTCGCTGACAAACTATTGTTGTTTAGCCATTTTTTCACTCATATGGGGACCTATCCCTGTTGCTCACCTTTCACCTGTAGCCAGACGGGGTTAGCAGTAGTAAATATTTGGACCTTTGCCGAGTTCCAATAGGTGAAGCACTGCCGCCTGTCTTTTCACAGGCGCAAAACCTTTTTTTGTACTGGAATCACCTACTTCCATTTTCTGTCTGTAGGCACCCCCCCCCCCTCCATGTGCTTGCACTGAGAGGACCAAACAGTCTGGAAAGGGTCCCCTGTAAACACAGAGATGAAATAGTCATGTAGGTCTACCTTGCCAGCATCACTGGTCACCCACTCCCCCTTCTTAATTAGCCACTCAGTACCCTTTGTTTTTCGCTTCTCCCTTATTTACCTGAAGAAGGATTTGTTGTTCTTCCTGACACGCTGTGCAGTCCTGAATTCTTCTTCGGCTTTGGATCTCTGTACAGCCGCCCTTGCCTCTCTGGCTGTCCGAACAGACTGATCTGCTCCCCCTCTGACTGATACGTCTTGTATGTCACAAACATGACCTTTTCTTGCCTTTAGTTTCCACTAAAGCCCCTGGTGAACCAGATAGGTCTGTTTCTCTTCCTGGCATTGCTTACTATCCCCATACAGCTCTGTTAAGCCTCCATAACTGCTCCGTTGATGGCCTCCCACTTTGCCTCCACCCCTTTAAGCTCCCCCACCCCCTCAAGCTGTTCCCCCAATAACCTAGTTATTTTTGCAATGTCTGTTCTTCAGAAATCAAGACATGAGCCCTTAATTTGATGGGTTCTTATTAGAAGGTTAAGGATAACCACACCATGCCATGGTCGCCGGCCCCAAGAGTGGGCTCGTCCCTCACATCATTTGATGTATCCAGGTTTGTGAACACCAGGTCCAAGATAGCTCCCTGCCTGCTGCAATCCCTTACATGGTATGCAAGGAAGCAGTCCTGGAATGTGTGTACTACTGCCTGATTGAAGTTGCTTTTAGCCACTGGGATGGACCAGTCACCATCAAGCATGTTTAGGTCATCCACAAGGATCACCTTCCCCATCACTGCAGCCCTCCTGATCTCTTCCCTTGGTAGCTGATGCCCCACTTTTAACTGGTTTGGGGTCTGTAAACCAATCCCATCCTTATATTTTTAACCCTATTCCACTGCTAACTGTACCCACAGTGTTTATATTCCACCCTTCTATGGTCCCTAGTGGACTTCTCTTCCATACCTCCTATGTGCTCCCCAGTGTAAATCACAACCCCTCCCCTTATCTGTTTCCCTGTCTCTTCTGAATAGATTCTGACTCAGGACTGTATGATCCCAGTTGTGTATTGGACTCACTTAAATTTTCATGATTGCCTGAATGTCAGCCTCAGTCTCTGCAACTATCATTTGGCAGGGAACTCATCGTGTTCCCCAGGCTCCTGGCATTGAGGCTGATTGTTCTACTGTACATGCTGCTTTACCCTCATGATCCCAAACTTATTATACAGGAATAAGGAAACACAAAAGGAGGAGGCCAGGGAGGTATACCAAACTAAGCAGAGTAACCAGGCAAGGTAGTGAGGAGAGTAAAGGCACAGACAGATGAAACAATTGCTAAAGGGGTAGCTAAAAAGGATAAGACTTTATTAAGGTACATAAATGAGAACAGGAAAACAAACAGGAATGCAAGGGTGGGGATATTAAGGATCAGAAGGGCTGAAGGCGGAGACTTTGCAGAAGGGGACCAAGAAATAGCTGACATCTTAAACAGGTACTTCTGCTCAGTCTTCACAGTGGAGGGAGAAAGGGATGAACCACCAGAGAGAATCCGGTATAGGGAGGGAGAGTGGTGGACAGAAGTCCATTTTCAGAGGAAAGAGTCCTGAAAGAACTTTCAATCTTACTTCGAGTGGGAGCTCTTGCAGCAGGCTATAACATTCAGGACTATGCCGCAGGCACTAGGACCCTCCGGAAACGTTTTCAGCCAGCACTATACAGCAGGGACCGCCCCCGATGTCGGCGCTGGTACAAAAGGGGGCGGGACCCAGCTCCACCTCAGTTCTTTTCCCGCCGTGTCCCGCATGTGAAGAGAAAGATCTACATTCAGCTTGCCAGGAACAGCAAGAATTTTCCAAAAACCCCGCTTTTTGTTACCGTTTTCTATGTTTTTCTCTAGTATACCGTCGTCAGACCGTTTCCGATGGTTTTTGAAGTTCTGCGACGGATGTCTTCACCATCGTCAGCCTGGCTTGAACACCATCAGAACAAGTGCGAGTGTGGAAGGCAGATCCCGGCCAAGAACGGCCATAGAAGTTGCGTTTTCTGCCTCGGTCCGGACCACGACACCACGGCCTGCTCCGCCTGCCAGGCATTTACTAGCTGGAACTGCATCCGTCGTCTGAAGGCCCTGAAGGCTTTTCTTCTGGCGAAGAAGATGGATCTGCACTCCTCCAAGGGGAAATGCAAAGAAAAGTCCAAGCGACATGGGAAAGACTGTAGTCGGTCCCAGCACCGGTCCCGGTCGCAGTCCCGGTCTCACTCGTGGCCCTCTCCCAAGAAGGCCCGCCCATCGGGATCAGGAGAGTGTCCTAAGTCGTCGCAGGCTGAAGCCAGCCAAGCTAAAAAGGTAACCCCGCCATGGGTTACCACCAAGCCTTGGAGGTGGCTAGGCCCCACCTCCCAAGGCACCCGGCCGCCTGTTAAGGTCGCCTCAGACTTAAGGACTCTCCGGCACCCCGTTGTCGGTACCACCACCGACGCCGATTGAAGGGGCGAAGGGTGATGGATCGGCCATGGAAGAGCCAACGTCCCCGTCGCCCAAGTCCTCCTCCCCCCTGGGCCCCCAGGAGGGCTCTCTTTCACGGGCCGACGTTCCGGGTACTCCCTTTCCGGGCCAAGCGGGCACATTTTTTTCAAAGGATGAGCTGCAGGAGCTGTTTTCCTTTTGGTAGGCGCAGGTCCAGAAGCGGACCCCCCGTCGCCGGCCCAAACACCGGTACCGGACCCAGCCGGCAAACCAGAGCCGGGAGGTGAGCCTTCCACGCGGTAGTCCCCAGAGCGACCGTCTACACCTCCTTCTAGGGCTTGTTCCCGCGCCCAGTCTGGAGACCACCGACGACACTCCAAGGACTCTGGAGACCGTCGTCTGTCTGGGTCACGTTCCCGTAGCCCTTCTCGGTCTTCTAGATGAGAGCGCTCTTGACGTCGGTCTTTGCTCCGTCGCCGGTCTTGGGACCGGAGTCGGTCTTTGGACTGATGTCGGTCCCCCAGTTACTGACGACAGAGGGAGTCTGGTAATAAGGAGAGGTCAGACTATTCTAGATCTTATAGTCGATCTTCCTTTCTCAGCTTGCAGCAGTTCTTGGGAGAGAAGGACCAGCCTCGCTCGCCTCCAGACGATCCAGCCTTCATGGACGTCATGAGGCATATCCAGGCCTCCAACGAGTGGGAGACGGAGGACCTGGATCCGGAACGCCGGAGACTGGCAAAGTACCTGAGGCAGAAGGAGCTGAAACCACTGGTGGTCCCTCCTTTAGTGGACACTTTCCAGGACCTCACACAGACTACTTGAAAACGTCCAGCTTCCATCCCGGCTGTTCCTAAGAAGTCGGATAGACTGTACAAGGCCCCGAGAGCAGAAGCTTTCCTAGCGGAAAACCCTCAGGCGGACTCCTCGGTGATCACGGCTGCTCATGACAAATCCAGGCAGCCAAAACACCTTAGCTCACAGCCTCCCAACCCGGAGTCTCGGTATTTGGACCAGGTGGGCAGGAAAGTTTATTCTGCCACCACCTGTTCCATATGGTCCCTCAACTTCCAGACGCATATGGTCCAGTACTAGAATGCACTATGGGAGAGGGGACAAGAGCTTTTGAAGGCCATGCCAGATTCTGATCAGAAGACAGAACTTCTGGACATCATGACATCGGGCTCAGACATAGGCTCCCATGTCCTGAGAGCCTCGTATGACACTGCAGACACGGCAGCCACTTCCGTGTGTGCCTGCCGTGCCACGCTTAGAGTTGGGAGTTCGGCTTCACCAGGATCTGCAGTCCGTATCAAGGATTTACCTTTCCAGGTACCATGTTATTTGGGCAGGAGACAGGAGCTTTGATTTCTCATCTCCAAGAGTCGGGCAAATCTATCTGGTCGAGTCCGTCAGATGTACCCTTGGCGACCAGCGAAGACCATGGCGCCCATTTCATAAGCCTCAGGTGGCCAAAGTGATGCACGCGGAATCGGCAGGGCAGAGAGCGAAGCCTCAGAGGAGATCCGTAACCAGCAACCTGAGGCACTCCCTACCCGTGGGCCAAAGTCCTCCCAGGCCTCTCTGCCTACACGTGGCTCAGCCCAATGACTCCCTTCCGCCCCCCCCTTCTACAGGAAGACCCAGGGGAGACGGTCGGTGGCCGCTTATCCCTTCATCTCGAAGGGTGGAAGTCGATTACAGCAGACCAGTGGGTCCTAGATAGCTTGAGGAGAGGACACACGCTGGAGTTCATGGAATTTTCCCCAAATACTCCGCCAGATTACTCCCGTTATCCTCCTTCTCACATCCCACTCATAGAAGGAGAGATTCAGACCCTCTTGCAAAAAAAGGCAATAGAGGTAGTCCCCTTGCATCAGCGGGGAAAGGGGTTTTACTCCCATTTCTTCCTGGTTCCAAAAAAGACACAGGATCTTCGTCCCATTCTGGACCTCAGCTCTCTCAGTCTCTTTATAGCATACAAAAGGTTCAGGATGGTGACCCTCCCAGGTCTACTTTTTCTGCTGCACCAAGGAGACTGGCTCTGCTCTCTAGACATGCAAGATACATATACGCATATTGGAGTCTTCCCTCCCCACAGGAAGTGTCTGAGGTTCCACTTCCAAGGGGAGCACTACCAGTTTTGAGTTCTTCCGTTTGGCCTCTCTTCTGCTCCGTGAGTCTTTACAAAATCCTTGGCGTGGTGGCTGCGGCTCTAAAGCGCATGGGACGCTACGTTTTCCCATACCTAGATGATTGGCTACTTACAGCCCCGTCAAGGGCAGGCCTACTTCATACTCTCGGAGACACCTATACTCTATTCCGAGAGCTAGGGATCACCCGGAATCTACGAAAATGGTCCCCAGAGCCCAGTCAAAAGCTTATCTTCATTGGAGCGATCCTGGATTCTATCTAGGGCATCGCTTTCTCCCCAGGACAGGCGATCGCCCATGATTGCAGAGGATCTCAATGAATCCTCAAGTTCCAGCACGGAACTTCCTCAGGCTACTGAGGCACATGGTGGTGGCCATTCCTGTCACTCCCCTGGCCCGCCTCCACATGCGGATCCCACAATGGATGTTCAGGGTACAGTGGGAACAAGGCTACGATGATCTAGACTTCATGGTCAGGATCACCGAGCCAGTCAGGAGAACTTTGCTTTGGTGGATGGACCCCCACAACTTGGAAAAAGGGGTCAGCTGTCGTCCGGAGCCACCAGGTCAGACTCTTACAACAGATGCTTCAGACCTGGGGTGGGGGATGCATCTGGGTGCTCATCAAACACAAAGGGTTTGGTCACCCGAGGAGCGATCCCTTCACATCAGTGTACTGGAGATGCGAGCGGTTCTGTATGCCTTACATGCCTTTGAAGAGGACCTGGTGCCAGGCTCTCTTCTGGTTCAGACAGACAATATGGCAGTCTTCTACATCAACAAGCAAGGGGGTACTCATTCGTATCCCCCTTTGCAGGGAGGTGATGAGAGTCTGGTACTGGGTGCTGGAGTGGCGCATTCTGCTGTATGCAGTGGACGTCCCAGGCCTCCTCAACGATCTGGCCGACAGCCTAAGCGGGTCTCGATCCAGATCCCACGAGTGGGAACTGCTACAGTCCATGGCAGATCAGCTCTTCAACAAGTGGGGTCATCCAGAGCTGGACCTGTTTGCGTCACCACGCAACGCCAAACTGCCAGTGTTTTGCTCGCGAGAGCACGCGCCTGGAGTTTTCTGGCCAGACACGTTATCCCTTTGCTGGGCAGGGAGGTTTCTCTATGCCTTCCCGCCCTTCCCTCTCATTCAGAGAGTCCTACTAAAGTTACAGGAAGAAGGGTCCCGAATGATTTTTGTAGCCCCCAGATGGCCTTGGCAGATTTGGTTCCCACTCCTGCAGCGGTTATCCACGGAGCCTCCAATTCCGCTGCCCATATGTTCACAGTTGCTGTCTCAGGAACAGGGGTCGCTGGTCCATCCGGACCTTTGTTCCTTACACCTGCATGCTTGGCACCTTCAGACGTAGCTCAACACAGATACGGGGTTTCCCCGGAAGTGGCGGCAGTCCTAGTTTCGGTAAGAAAGCCCTCCACCTGCTCTGCCTATGCTATGAAGTGGAAGCGTTTTTGTTTATGGGCCTCATCACAGCATTTGGACCCTGTCACTTCTCCAGTGAACTCAGCGTTGCAGTATCTCCTCTCCTTGTATCAAAATGGCCTGAGTTACTCCTCTATCAAAGTGCATATGTGGGCCGTCTCCACCTACCATGCTCTTATTGGAGATAAGGCGTTGGCACAATTGGATGTCGCCTGCACCTTTTTAAGAGGAATTTTGCATATTAGACCTCCCATTCGGGACCCTATCCCACCCTGGGATCTCTTTTGTGTTGGAGAAACTCACCTCCCTCCTCCCTTTGAGCCAGCAGCGGATTGTGAGCTCGCTTTTCTTGGAAGATTTGTTTTATGGTTGCTATTACCTCAGCTCGAAGAGTTTCCGAGCTTCAGGCTCTGACATGTAAAGAGCCGTATGTGATTTTCCACAGGGAAAGGGTTTCCGGTAGAACAAATTCTAAGTTTATTCCGAAAGTGGTCTCGGAGTTGACCCTCAAACAGTCGGTTGACCTTCCAGTCTATTTTCCTTCCCCATCTAATAGAGGGAAGACTCTCCTTCACACACTGGATGTCCACAGGACTTTGAGGTATTACCTCAAGCGGACGGCTACGCACCGTCAATCGGAGCAACTTTTTGTGGCCTTTGCGCCGCAATGCTTGGGCAAACCGGTGACCAAGCGGACGATATCGAAGTGGATAGTCCACTGCGTTTCCTTCTGCTATGAAAAACACAATAAGCCCCTACTGGGCCCGGTTAGGGGTCACTCCACCAGAGGAGTGTCTGCTTCATTCACCGCCCTGAGAAATGTCTCTATCAGGGACATACGTGTGGCCGCTACCTGGAACTCGGTGCTTACCTTTGTCAAGCATTACAGCTTGAATATCTTCTTCAGACGCCGAGCTGGCTTTGGTCTGGCTGTTTTGCAATGACTATTGTCCTGAGGCCTCTGGAGTCAGCATATTCCATCTCCCGGGGTCGTCTGCCTCTTTGGCGTGGACTGCTTGGTATTCAGTCCTGAATGTTATAGCCTGCTGCAAGAGGTCCCACTCAAAGTAAGACAGTACAGTTACGTAAGAACTTACCGTAACAGTAGATCTTCAAGAGGAGCTCTTGCAGCAGGCATTACTTTCCCACCCGCCTTCCCCTTCCAGGTGTGCAGATCCATCTTTATTTACATCTCCTCTATGTGCTTCATCTCCTTCTCTTGTCAGGGCTTGTTTGCAGGCCTTGGCGGGAGAACTGAAGTGGAGCTGGGTCCGCCCCCTTTTGTGCCAGGGCCGAAGGGGCGGGGCCGGCGTCGGGGGCGGTCTCTGCTGTACACTGCTGGCTGAAAACGTTTCCGGAGGGTCCTAGTGCCTGCGGCATAGTCCTGAATGTTATAGCTTGCTGCAAGAGCTCCTCTCGAAGATCTGCTGTTACGGTAAATTCTTACGAAACTGTACTTCCCCTGAAATGGACAAGGCTATGAGACCGATTGGGATTCACCCCACCTAAGGGAGGGTTTGGCTGCCCCACTGACAACCGTGTTCATTAACTCACTTGAAACAGGGATGATTTCGGAGGACTGGAGTAGTGCGGATGTGGTCCCTCTACATAAGAATGGCAGCAAGAAGGAGGTCTTCAACTCTGGGCTGGTCAATCTTTCATCAGTTGTGGGAAAATTAATGGAAACCCTACTGAAAGAATGACTAGCTGAGTATCTTGAATCCATTGGACTACAAGATCACAGGCATATCAGATTCATGGTGAAAGTCATGACAAACGAATGATAGATTTCTTTGACTGGGTGAACAGGAGTGGGGGGCAGTGGGGAGGGCCTCCAACATTGTGCTGCACAGGAGGCTGATTAGGAAGCTGATTAGGCTAGGAGTGGGTTTCAAAGTAGAAAACTGAGTTAGAAGCTGTTTAATGCATAGGAGACAGAGGGTGGAGGCTAATGGCACTCATCCTGAGGATGGGAGAGTGAACAGCGGGGTACCTCAGGGTTCAGTACCGGGACCATTTCTGTTCAGTGTCTTCATAGGGGACACGCAGAAGAACTGGAAGGGAGTGTATGCTTTTTCACATGACACCAAAATCTGCAGTAAGATGTACACTCTTAAATGAGAAATGCATAGGATTTTGGAAAACTCAAGGAATGGTCAAAAACATGGCAGTTTGGGGTTGATTGCCAAAAAATGCAAAATCATGCACCTACATAGGGCATAGGAATCCCGGTGGTGAGTATGGGATGGATGGGGAGGTATTGACAGTCACTGGACAGGAAAAGGACATTGGGATTATCATATCTGAGGACCTCAAGGTTCTAGTGCAGTGTGACGGGACAGAAGGTAGGGCTAGTGGAATGCTGTGGTGCACAGGGAAGAGGTATCTCCAGCAGGAGGAGGGAGGTAGAGTTGCCGCCGTATCACTCAGTGGGGTAACCCCATCTGGAGTACGGGGTCCAGTTTGGACATTGACAGGATGTAAACAGTCCAGAGAAAGGAAACTAAAATGGTGCATGGTTTGCACATAAAGTTCTACGAGGAGACACTGAGGGATTTCAACATGTACATCCTGGAAAAGAGTAGGGAGAGAAGTGACATGATAGAAACCTAAAAGTTCCTCAAAGGGATGCACAGGGTGCCGGATGGGAGTCTCTTTGAAATGAGAACCAACACCAGGATGAGGGGGCATGTGATGAATCTGGGTGAGAGAGAGTTTAAGAGTGAAGTAAGGAAATCTTTTTACACTGAAAGAGTGGTGGATGCCTGGAATAGACTGCCAGCCAAAGTGGCAGAGACTGGAACAGTGGGGGCCTTCAAGCATACATAGGCTAGATAGGGAACGACAAATTTCAGAATTACATGCTTGTCCAAGGACAACTGGCCTTCCCAAAAATGGTAGTCCCCGTGTTTTGAGTGGTAATCCATGGTCGGAAGGCTATATTTCAAGGGGAAATTAGAGAAGCTTAACATAGTGACAAAATACATGGCATGGGGGTTGTACAGTTAATACTAGGTAGATTTAGAACATTAGGAAGCACACAAAATAGTGTATGTTTACATTCTGTTACTACAGGTTGAGTCAGTCTGAGTCAACTGCCAAAACATTAGAATTAGAACAGTGAGAACTCAGAAGAATGATCTTCAAGAGTAGGACTAAGACAGGAGGACCATGGAGCAGGAATACTAGCAGGAAATGCAGAAGCAGCAGCATGCCCATGAACTTGTCAAGTGCCTGGACCAGATAGCAGCCTGTGGTTGATTGCCGTATCAGTATCAAAATCATGTAGCTCAGGACCCTCTGCTGCTATTTGCAGGAGAGACTGGACTGTATCATCAGCCAGCCATGTCCTTATTTTTGTTTTTATTACGTTCTGAGTTGGGGAAAAAAAACTCTTTCAAACTTTGCAGTCGATACACTCCTAGCGAGTGTTATCTTGACTGACTCAAGAATGTGAACAGTCTGTGGCGGTTTTTCTCTCTTAGCAGTCTTGTATAGATCTGCAGGTAAGGTTTGTCAACTGCAGATTTCAGTAGTGCTTTAAATGCAGCATATTACATTTTTATGTTTTCCTGCTGTTCTTGAGTGAAAAAATCAAAGTACTTAGTCAAATTAGCCAGTTCAGTGGTCCCAAACTCCGCAAGTTGTTCTCTGGGGAGATCAAATTGCTTTAAAACCAGGCAGGTGAACCATTAATTGTACAGCCCCCACACCATGTACTTTGTCGCTATGGTAAGTTTCTGTAATTTTCCCTTGAAATACCAGTATAGTCTTCCGACCATTGACTTCCCCTCAGAACTCTGGGACTACCATTTTTGACAAGGCCAGTTGTCCTTGGACAGACATCTAATTTTGAAATTTGTCTCTCTCTGTCTATTCTATGTATGCCATGTATGCACTGTTCCAGCCTTCACCACTTTAACTGGCAGTCTATTCCAGGCATCTACCACTATTTCAGTGTAAAAAGATTTCCTTACTTCACTCTTCTCTTCCCCACCCAGATTCATCACATGCCCCTTGGTCCTGGCGTTTGTTCTCATTCAAAGAGACTCTCAACGTGCACCCTGTTCATCCCTTTGAGGAACCTTTAGGTTTCTATCATGTCACTTCTCTGCCTACTCTTTTCCAGGGTGTACATGTTGAAATCCCTCAGTGTCTCCTCGTAGAGCTTTACATACAAACCATGCACCATTTTAGTTTCCTCTCTCTGTACTGTTTCCATCCTGTCAATGTCCAAACCGGACCCCATACTCCAGATGGGGGTCACACCACTGAGTGATACAGCAGCAACAACACCTCCCTCCTCCTGCTGGAGATACCTCTCCCTATGTACCCCAGCATTCCACTAGCCCTACCCCATTGCCCTGCCACATTGCACTAGAACCTTGAGGTCCTCAGATATGATAATTCCAAGGTCCTTTTCTTGTCTAGTGACTGTCAATACCTCCCCATCAATCCCACACTTAGCACCGGGATTCCTATGCCCTAGGTGCATGAATTTGCATTTTTTGGCAGTTAACCCCAAACTGCCATGGTTTTGACCATTCCTTGAGTTTTAGAAGATCCCTATGCATTTTTTCTATTCCCCTCTCCTAAGAGTGTATACCTTACTGCAGATTTTGATGTCATCCGCAAAAAGCACACATTCCCTTCCAGTTCTTCTGCGATGTTCCTTATGAAGACATTGAACAGACATTGAACAGGAATGGTCTCAGTACAGAACCCTGAGGTACCCCGCTGGTCACTCTCCCATCCTCAGGATGAGTGCCATTAACCTCCACCCTCTGTCTCCTATCCATTAACCAGCTTCTAACTCAGTTTACTACTTTGAAACCCAGTCCTAGCCTAGTCAACTTCTTAATCAGCCTCCTGTGCAGCACAATGTCGAAGGCTCTCCCCCACTGCCCTCCCCTGATCTATTTTTCTGTTCACCCAGTCAAAGAAATCTATCATTCGTTTGTCATGACCTTCCCCATGAATCTGATCTGCCTGTGATCTTGTAGTCCACTGGATTCAAGATACTCAACCAGTCATTCTTTCAGCAGAGTTTCCATTAATTTTCCCACAACTGAAGAAAGACTGACCAGCCTAGAGTTGATGGCCTTCTACTTGCTGCCGTTCATACGTAGAGGGACCCTGTCCGCACTTCTCCAGTCCTCCGAAATCATGCCTGTTTCATGTGAGTTAATGAACACAGTTGTCAGTGGGGCAGCCAGACCCTCCCTTAGGTGGGGTGAATCCTGACCCGTCCTATAACCTTGTCCACTTTCAGGGATGAAAGTTCCTTCATGACTCTTTCCTCTGAAAATGGACTTCTGTCCACCACTCTCCCTCCCTATACCTGATTCTCCCTCGTGATTCATCCCTTCCTCCCGCTACTGTGAAGATGGAGCAGAAGTACCTGTTTATGATGTCAGCTATTTCTTGGTCCCCTTCAGCCCTTCTGATCCTTAATATCCCCACCCTTGCATTCCTGCTCGTTTTCGTGTTCTCATTTATGTACCTTAAGAAAGTCTTATCCTTTTTAGCTACCCCTTTAGCAATTGTTTCATCTGTCTGTGCCTTTACTCTACTCACTACCTTGCCTGGTTATTCTGCTTAGTTTGGTATACCTCCCTGGTCTCCTCCTTTTGTGTTTCCTTATTCTTGTATAATAGGTTTGGGATCATGGGGGTAAACAAGCATGTACAGTAAAACAATCAGCCTCAATGCCAGGAGCCTGGGGAACACGATGAGTTCCCTGCCAAATGATAGTTGCAGAGACTGAGGCTGACATTCTAGCAATCATGAAAATTTAAGTGAGTCCAATACACAACTGGGATCATACAGTCCTGAGTCAGAATCTATTCAGAAGAGACAGGGAAACAGATAAGGGAAGGGGTTGTGACTTACACTGGGGAGCACATAGGAGGTATGGAAGAGAAGTCCACTGAGGACCAGAGATGGGTGGAAAGTAAACACTGTGGGTACAGTTAGCAGTGGAATAGGGTAAAATTTCAGGATGGGAGTGGTTTACAGACCCCAAACCAGTTAGAAGTGAGGCATCAGCTACTGAGGGAAGAGATCCGGAGGGCTGCAGTGATGGGGAAGATGATCCTTGTGGGTGACCTAAACATGCCTGATGGTGACTGGTCCATTCCAGTAGCTAAGAGCAGGGAACTAGGGGTGATGAACGGGGTGCCACAGGGGTCTATGTTGAGGGCCATACTATTTAATGTGTACGTGGGGGACTTAGCGGAGGGTCTAAATGGAGAGGCGTGTTTGTTCGCAGACAACACAAAGTTATATAACAGGGTGGATGCTCCGGGATGAGGCAGGATCTAGCCAGGCTGGAGGAGTGGGCAGAAAAGTACAAAATGATGCACATAGGATGAAACAACCCAAGAACCACTTACTGCCAAGGGGAGGGGTATCAATGCAGGCCATAGAACAGGAAAAGGACCTAGTGATTTGGATAACAGATACATTAAAGGCTAGAGGTCAGTGTGAACAGGCAGCTGGGAAAGCAGCAAGAGTGCTGGCATGCATTGGGAGAGGCTTCACTAGTAGGAAGAGGGAGGTGATCATGCCATTATATAAAACACTGGTCAGACCACAACTGGAGTATAGAGTTCAATTCTGGAAGCCCCACTTGCAAGGAGACAAGGATTGGCTGAAAAGTGTACAGAGAAGGGCGACCAAAATGATCCAGGGGATGCAGGGAAGAACATATGGGGGAGAGACTAGAAGAACTCAGTCTTTATATGCTGGAAATGAGACGGGAGGGGGACATCGTGGAAACCTTCAAGTATATGAAGGGAACAAACAAGGTTAAGGGGGATAGCATCTTCAGGCTGAACAAAACCAAAACCACCAGAGGGCATGCTTATAAGCTGGAGGGGAGCAGATTCAAGGGGGATGTGAGGGGGCATTATTTCTCAGAGAGGGTTGTACAACCATGGAACAGGTTGCCAGAGTGGGTGGTTTAGGTGGATATGGTGGAGAAATTCATAAGAGCAAGGGAGATAACTACATGGGACTAGGGAAGGGAGGGGAGAGAGAGGGCAGAGGGGTGGGAGGTAAAAGGGAGGTGGGGGAGGGCTATCTCGGGCAGTCTCGATGGGCCGAATGGTCTTTGTCTGCCAGCACAATTCTGTGATTCTATGATTTGAGAGGCACCTCTGAGAAATTTTGAAATCCGTCTGTGTAAAGTTATTGCTGCATCTATTAAACTCTGCAGTTGAGGATCTGTTCCAAAATTGATTTCTGGGCATTTGCCTCTGAATGTGAATGGAACAGTCTACTCCTCACCTCCCCCTTTGAAACTACATAGTCCATACATTTGTGTTGAGGTCTGTAATGGCTTAGGAAAGCTGTCATGTATTTCTCTGGCTTTAATTTGAGTTCCATGAGCTGGAATAGGCAGGTCTCGATGACCTGTGGAACTTCCAGAACTTGTAAGTCATCTCTTTGAAACTGCAGTGATAGATTCTTCAGTATTGGTACGAAGTCTTGCAAGACATAAAGATATTTTACAAATGGCACACTTTGTACATCTCTTAAAAGTAACTTTGATTTTGGACCATCATCACCAGATGAAGAAGTTGCATGTTCCCGGTGCTGTACTACTGTAGGTAAGTTCACCTGAATTGCATGGACTGAACATGATCTACTGGCAAGCCATCTCACCTGTTTAATTTCACTAAAGTGAGCCAGATCAATATCTATGACATTTGCAATTTCTTGAAGCTCTCTCATTTTTGGGCGGACTATATTGGTAGAATTTATATATTCCCTTGAGAGTATTTTCAGGCTTAGATACAAAGGAATTTTTTTTCTTTATACCGAGAACTGCCAGCTCCAGCTTATGGGGCAACACAGTGCATGGCTATAATGTAAGGACAGTGCTCCTTTTTTTTTTTTTATTTCCTTTTTTATTATTGGAGACTCTTTATCTGTACAAATACAAGGCAGCTTTGCTTTATAGTATTAACATTCTCAGGGTTACATTTTTCATGTCCTTAAAAATAAAACATTCAAAGTGAAGGTTGTTACTGGTATTATAATAATAATAATAATAATAATAAAACTTTATTTATATCGTGCCTTTCTTAAATTCAAGGCGCCTTACAATCCTTACAGGTATAATAAATAATTCTTAATACAGCAATAATCTGAGCTCTAAAATCGCAATAATTAATTAAAATAAATCTTCAACCATAAATAAGTCTTCAAGGCCCTTTTAAATTCCTCCACAGACACACACTGACAAAGCAGACAGGGTAGAGAATTTGAGAGGGTTGGAACAGAATACATAAAAGCACGAGCACCAGAAGATTTTAAAGAAACCCTCGGAATCTCTAACAACCCCTTGTCCACTGAGCAGAGAGATCGGCCAGGGCTGTAGGGCACCAGAAGCTCTTTCAAGTAGTCCGGACCCAGTCCATATAGGGTTTTGTAAGTCAAAAGACCCACTTTAAAGGTGATCCGCCACTGAATCGGCAGCCAGTGCAGATCACGCAGCACCGGTGAAATATGACAGGCACGAGACGTACCCATCAATAACCGGGCCGCAGTATTCTGCACCAGCTGCAAGCTCCGGATATCAACCCCAGGAAGCCCTAGATAAAGGGATCTGCAATAATCAAGGCGTGAGGTCATAAAAGCATGGACCAGCGTAGGCAGATCGGCAGGCAGAACAAGGTGCTTAATCCTGGCGATGTTACTAAGATGATAAAAGGAAAGTTTGACAACTGCTGACACCTGCGAATGCATTAGCTCATTGTCAAAGATCACCCCCAGGTTCCGCACCTGTTCAGAGGTAGGGAGCTGGATGCCCCCCAGAAATAAACGTGAGGGTAAACCAGCTCCCATCCCCTCTACCCTACAACCCGGGTCCATGACCTTTACCTCCGTCTTCCCAGAGTTCAACTTAAGCCAGCTTGAATTCATCCAGCACTGGATTTCGGCGAAGCAGTTATTAAAGACCGAGAGAGCTCTATCCTGGTCGGGTGCAAAAGATAGGTAGAGCTAGGTATCATCTGCATAGCAGTGAAACCTCAGCTCATACCTTCTTACAATGACTCCGAGGGGCAGCATATACACTGCGAACAACATGGGGGACAACACTGAGCCCTGGGGAACCCCACATGACAGTAGAGACTGGGCGGGAAGAATTTATCCCCGACACCACTCTCTGAGTTCTGTCAGTGAGGTAAGATCTAAACCAACTGAGGACTATACCTGACAGGCCACGGATGAACTCCAGGCACGCGAGAAGTACTCCATGGTCCATAGTGTCAAAAGCTGATGAGAGATCAAGAAGAACCAAGATGGAACAGTTCTTGTGATCTCTAGCCATCAGGAGATCATTGAGCACCCGAACCAGCGCTGTCTCAGTACTATGCCTCTTTCGAAAACCAGACTGGAGTGGTTCATAGATGTCATGGATGGTTAAGTGGTTTTCCAGTTGTGCAACCACTACTTTCTCAATAATCTTCCCTACAAAGGGAAAGTTAGAGATCGGCCTGTAGTTGGCATGGCAGTCTGGGTCCAAGGAATCTTTCTTCAGGAGGGGTGTCACCACTGCCTCCTTTAGGGAGCTAGGGAACTCACCAGAGTCCAAGGAGCACCAGACTATCCGTGCTAGGACTGGGCCAGTGATATCATGACAACCCTTTATCAGGGAAGTCGGGCCCGGGTCCAAACTACAGCATGTAGGGCGCATACTATAGACAATCCTCATGACATCGATGAACTCAGGCCGGCTGAAGGATCTCCAGGAAAGACCGGAGGCTGCGACCAAACACTGATCTGTAGCTTCTCCCATAGAGGGAGCAGGCTGGAGTGCTGCCCTGATGTCAGCCACCTTATCTGCAAAGAAGCGAGCAAGCTCATCACACTCCACTTGTGAAAAAGCTTTCTGAACCTGGAGACAGGGTGGGTTGCACAGTCTGTCAACAGTTCAGAAAAGCTGAGCTGGTCGGTTCTGAGCAGCCGCAATCTCCCCGGACAGGAACTCTGCCTTCTTACGAGAGATTGCGGAATTATAGAGTTGATAATGTTCCATCAGTCTAAGATGATCGGCATCAAGGGCAGTTCTCCACCACCAACGCTCTAATCTTCGTCCTTGTCGCCACATCTCCGTCAAGGTCCCATCAAACCATGGGGACCGAGGTCGAAGGGGGAGAGGACGAACACGGACTGGAGCAAGGTGATCGAGATTCGAAGAGATGACCCTATTATAAGCCAGCACCAAGGCATCAGGATCATTGCTCACTCGAGAAAACTCCGATAGGTCAAGCACCGCTGCCAGGCCTGGAGAGCTAACATCTCGCAAAGAGCGGTACTTAACCATCTCCACAGGGGTAGGCCTACAAGGGGGTGGTGCAAAAACTGAATCCCACAGTGTAGTGATCGGACCAACTGATTGGTTCCACCCCCACGTCAAAGGCCTCAATCCCCAGGAGGAACACTAAGTCCAAAGAGTGACCACTCTTATGAGTGGCAGAAGTAACTACTTGTGTAAGGCCCAAAGATGACATTAATTGGAGGAAGTATTGTCCAAACTCCGAGAGTTCATCATCAACCCAGGCATTGAAGTCACCCAGGACCATCAGCCTGGGTGACTCAAATGCCATGTTGATGATGAAGTCAGCTACTTCCTGTAGGAAACGTTTCTCATCACCTGGTGGATGATAGATGAGAACAATTCTACAACCCACACCCGCCACTACAGTACATTCAAAGGACTCTGCTCCCTCAACTGGAACACTTGTGAGACCCAGTTTGGTCTTAAAACAGACCACAACACCCCCCACCCCCACCCCGTGGTCCAACCTCAGGCGGTGTAACACTGAGTACCCGGCTAGAACTGCTACCTCCAAAACTGGACCAGCATTTTCATCCAGCCAGGTCTCGGTAATGCAAGCCAGATCCACAGATTCAACAAGATCTGCAGTAACTGCAGTCTTGTTCCTTATGGATCTGGCATTGCACAACACCGCCTGGGTTGGACGGGCATCTGGAGTGGCACAGACCACTTGCCCAACATCATCAGTGGTGCCACTGGGTATGGAAACCAGACAAGAATGACCTCGCTCCAGAGTCTATTTCGCCCCAGGGCATCTTCTGGTTTCCTCTACCCCAATGCGATGTCCCTGCTCACTCGGCCTCCACTGTTCGCACCCCCAAAAACCCCTCCTCTCCCTCTGCACAATACCCAGTACTCTACAGCACTGGTATGTTGACAGTTGTAATGGCAAACGGGAGAAAGGGCGAAGGGCGCAGGACAAATAGCGTACGACTGTGGTGGCAGGCTCTCTACACATGTTAAAAACTCAACACCCTCACTCAACAATACAAAAAATTAAAACAAAATGGATATAAGGAAAAACACAAACAAATTAAATCAAACAAACAAAATAAAAATGTCAAATATGTAATGTCCAAAAATCCACAGAATATTTTGAAACACGAGAGGCTCTCACCCTCTCTCAATTTTAAAACAGAGTCAAACAATGCACGTCTCGTAGTGATCTCAATAAATAAGCGTCCAAGTACAAATGATGTCCATTAATATAAAAAAAATACCTTTAAAGGTATAAGAGAGGCTCTCACCCAACCCCCCAGTCTAGACACAAGGAAATTCCTCCAGATGACCAGCTCTTCTCTGATACCTTCCCAGTGGGAACTCTCCCAGACTCAGGATCAAGCTGAAGGCAGTGATCAGAAATAGGTCCCTGAGAGGGAAGCAATAGCTCCCACCACAGAGAAACCTTAGGAACCCCCAGAGGGACCCCCACCACCATTAAGCCCCCTGAGTACTCTCTAAAACACAACCCAAATTCAGCCACAATCCCTACTCTGGTGCCATGGCCCTAAAGGCAGAAAGCAGCCCCTCCCCTCTTTAGAAGTGGAAAACTCACAGCAGTAACAGGCTGCTCTAGGAGGGGAAACAGTGACCTCAGCTGCCCCCCAGCTGCTAAAATCACCTCACCAACAACCATAGGGGGAAAACCCTCTGGTTCAGACCCCAACAGTTTCTCCCTAAACAGCCCAAAACCATGCCCGCTATCCACCCGAGGGGGAAGGAGCATCTACCTAAAAATCCAAAGGAAGGGAATGCTTCTTCCAGTCCTCAGTACACCATGAAAGAAGAAAATACTCCTACCACATTCAGGACAGCCCAAGTGAAAGCAGAAAAATCCTCCATATGCTGCCCCTGGACTCCAGGCGCACTCACCGCCCTGACATTAATTCACAGGCGGCAGAAAAACCCACAACTGGCGCCGAAACTTCATGCGCTCCCACCGCAGTCTGTCGGCACAGATCAAAAACAAACAGGTAAAAGAAAAGAGAATTTCGCTCACAACTGAAGTCCCAATTGAGTACGATGAACTTATTCCAGGGAACACAAAGGGCTCCAAGATCACAAACTCCCAGACTGAAGTCCACAACTGAGTACGATTAAATAATTCCAGGAAACACAAAGGGCTCCAAAGTCACAAACTCCAAGAATTACTAGTCCATTGGTATTCTAGGACTGCCCCACAGTACCGACGGTCTTCTTGGAGGAGCACACTAGGATGCTAAATCGGCACTATCGAGACTGCAGCACCATAACAAAAAACGAATAAACGCTAAACAAGTAAACAGGTAAAACTAATAAATGAAAAAGAGAAGTGAACGAAAAAAAAGTGAAAACAGTTTAAAACAAATTTAGAGCACAAAGAAACAAACTCAGCTCAGCTCAGGCAGCTCACACACCGCCGCCATCTTTTGTTCTCTGGCTTGCATTATATGGTAATTAAAGCATGAATTGCCCCTTAAATATTCAAGCAGGTCTGCAGATGTCAACCCCCCCATGACGTCTGAAAAGCCAAAAACCCCAAGGGATGCTCCCCCCTCCCAATCAAGGTACAAAGTTCGAATCTATTTGTGAAAAATACAATATCCATCGTTGCCATTTCCCAAGAATGCCTCATGTTTGTTATGGAGCTTGACTGTAAATGATTCTAATCTATAAATTTCAAATACTGTTGTATGCCAATCTGAAATTGTAGGGGGCTCCTCTGACATCCATTTATGGGTGATGGCTTACTTAACTGCTAAAAGAAAAAGAGGGAGCAGTGTGTTTGTCCACCTTGGTCTGCAGAGAGGGAATATGGATAACAATACCATTACAGCTCTTAATTCTATATTTACATCTATGTATCTCCCCAATTCCAGCTGCAGGGCAAGCCAAAAGGGCATTAAAACTGGACAGTACCAAAATATGTGGCCCAAATCGGCCAGTTTACAATTGCAAGCCTGCCAGCAATATCTGTATGAAGCTGGCATGTATTTTGCTAGGACTGCAGGGGAGTGGAAATATCTGGCATGGCACTTCCATGCAAATTCACGCCATATATTGGAAGAAGTAATTTTAATTGCTTTCAAAGTTGCTGAGTCCTATTGTGTGGGTAAGATTTCTATGTCTAAATCCCTGTTCCAGGACTCCAGTATCGAATTAGATGAGTCTCCCAAATTATCTTGTATTATTCTGTAAAGGTGACCTATGAGTTTCCCTCAAGAGTTGCCTGCCAGGGTATCCCTGATAAGGATCCATAAAGGTGGTAAGGGTGATGGGATATGTTTGGACAAATCCTTTTGTCTTAAAACATAATTTCTCACCTGGGTATAGCAATATCCATCATGGTCGGGAAAGGAATATTTATGTTGTAGATCCGTAAACGAAATGCCACTTGAATTGTTTATTAGTTGGTAATAATAGCTGAGACCAAATCTTCACCAGTTCTTGAAAGTTGTATCGAAATGGGCTGGATAAAACTTCTGGTCTTCTGATATAAGGGTAAAGAAAATGATGATCTGTTGCAAAGGCTTCTTTTTTTTAAACCTGTTCCAAGTTCTTAAGATCTGAGCAGTAGAGATGGAAAAGTCTCTCAATAGGGGCAACTGGTCTGCAGTGGAGAAGGCAATTTTTTTCCATATCATGGAGGTCATTTATTAGAAATTCTGTATCTTTCCAGATTAAGGAATTGCCAGGGGGGAGCCAGAGGAAGAGGATTTTTTTTTTCCCTTTGTATTTATGCGCCTTCCCTGCCTCCTCTCTCCACTCTTTCAGACAACCTCTATCTGCAGGCCCCCACTCCCTTTGTGGTCTGCCCCTAGAGCACACTATTCCACACTTTTTTTTTTTATCCCAGGTAGGGGTGAGGAGGGATCCCCCGTGCTTACCTCCTCAAACCAACATACTGTGCCGTGGAATTGGTGCAACAGAGTCTGTCCGAGCCCTGGAGGCCCTGGAGATCCCCCAGCGAGGTGTCGTCACCTAGGCGAGAGCGAGGTGTTTTTCCGTTTCTTTTTCCCCCAGACATTGGCGTGCAATGAGGGGCTATGAGCCAGGAGGTACGCTGAGACGTGCCTCCCGCTCCGCCCCTCTGCCGACATCTGCACAATGCCCTTACTGCTTCTCCACCAACTGCACCTTCCATCCAGGTTCCCCTAGATGGCGGTATTGCAGCAGGAGCATGCAGCTAACCCACCCCGGAGAAGGAGAGCAGCTATTGGGTGCTCTATCCTTCCCTCCCAGCCAACCCCGCGCCGCGTGCTCATTCCCGAACCCGGGTCGCTGCGTGGTACGAGGTAAGGCATCCAGCGCCTCAGCCCTCAGTGCCACCAGGCCGGCACAGGAAGAGGATTTTTAAGAATGCTTCAGTTACATACATCTTCAAGTCAGGAAGGTTCAGGCCCCCACGGTCTTGTGGGAGAGAAAGTAGAGAGTGGTGAACCCTGGGTCTTTGTCCGTCCCAAATAAAGGAAGAGATCATCCTGTTCCAAGATTTAAAATAAAAATCAGCCGTGAAAAACTGGATGTTCTGGAATAAATAGAGCAACCTAGAGAGAATATTCATTTGTATGGTTTCTATTCTTTGTGAAAAAGTTAGTTTTAGGTTACTCCATCTGGAGAGATCTTCCTGAATAAGGCAAGAGACAGGTTCAAAATTGACCAACTCTAGATGTTCACAATTTTGTGGGATATGTATACCCAGATATTTAAGTTTTGTACAACGCCATCTTAGAGGTAAAGATCCCTTAAGTTCTTGTGAGGGTCTAAAATTAAGCATTAAGGCTTCTGTCTTTGATATGTTCAGTTTGAAATTTGCCAGTTCCTCATAGGTTCTGAAGATCTTCCAGACTGCAGGGATCGAAAACTCAGGAGAAAGAATTGTTAAGAGAATATCGTCAGCAAAAAGAGACATCTTGTGTGTTCTTTGGCCTGGGGTATGTCTTCCACCCGGGGATCTTGTCTAATAGTGATAGCTAAGGGTTCCATATATAAAGCAGAGAGATAAGGCAACAAGGGACAGCCCTGGCGTGTCCCCTGCTGTAGCCGAATGGGGGGGAGGCATTGCTCCATTTAGCCGAATATTGGCTTAGGGGTGGGAGTATATATTTTTGAGCCAGGAAAGAAATTGGTCAGGAAAGGAGAAGCGTTCCAAAATGTCCCAAAGGAAGTTCCAGGCGACTCTGTCAAAAGCTTCTTCAGCGTCTAAGCTGAGGAGAACCGATGGGATTTTCCTAATATGTATATGTTCCAGAAGAAGCATGGTACATCTGATATTATCGGTAGTACTGTGATGTTTAATGAAGCTAGCCTGGTCTGGGTGTATAATAGAGGGGAGGATAGTTTCAAGACGAGAGGCCCAGATAGCCATGTAGATTTTGTAGTCAACATTAAGGATTGAACTGGGGCAGTAGGAAGAGGGGTTGGAAGTACCCGTGTTGGGCTTTGGTATGGGAGAAATAACCCCATGTTGCCATGATGACGGTGAGGTTTCCCCTCAGCTACTGCACGGTAAGAAGACAGAAGATTAGTAAATATCTTATACCATTCTGCCGTATAACCGTTGGGGCCGGGACATTTAAATGATTTCAGAGCTTTTATATGAGGCAGGATCTCCTCTGGGCGTATTGGAGAGGTAAGGGTCACTCTTTGTGAGTCAGTTAACTTAGGAAAGATTAACTTGTCTAGGAATTCTGATCTACGTTGAGGGTCTGGTGATGGGAAGGGAGGTATGTAAAGTGTACGATAGTATTCAAGAAAAGACAATCTGATATGTTCGTCAGAATGTAATATTTGTCTCGTTACTGGATGTCTTATTTTTTAAAATGGTCGTTACCCATTTCTTGTTTGTTAATTTTCATGTTAGGAGCCGGGGTCCCGCAAACTCCGCCCTCGTAATTTGTTTGCTTTAGGTATGTCAGGGTCTGGAGAATCCTGGAGTCCATGATATTCTGTATTTTTTGTTGCAGGATTTTGTCACCCTCCCAATACAGCATTTGGTAAGAGTGCAGTTGTTCATGTAATGCTTATATAATGCCTCCATCTTTCTTTTTTTATTTGTTGAAAAAGCTATAGTCTCCCCCTCAAAGTGGAGAAGTTTCGCTTCCGTTATTTTCGTTAAGAAATTGTGGGATTCTGGCGGTAATGTATTTAATATATTCGAGGTCTTTTAGTGAGGTGGGGTTGAGACACCAGAGCTTTAGTTTAGGTGATTTACCCAAGTTTATTTTCAAGATGAGAGGTTGGTGATCCGAGAGTATCTTATGGGCTAGTGACAAATCCTGAACTAAAGAAAAGTGTTCACATGAAATGAAAAAGTAATCGAGGAGAGAGTAAATTTGAAAGCGGGAGGAGTAATATGTGAATCCGGGGTTTGAAGGGAAAAATCTACGCCATATATCTTTTATACCCAGGTGAGAAAAAGAGGATCTAAGGTATTTCACCGCTGGGATTGCTCTATGAGCCCGGGGTGAGGAAGTGTCTTTTTGAGGTGAGCGACCAAGTTGAAGTCACCTCCCATAATTAAGATGCCCTAGTGAGCAGTAAGAATCCTCTGGAGGAAGTTTCAAATCACACCTAAAGGTGTTTGGGGTGGGGGGGGTAAATAAGTGTTCGCCAAAGTTACCTCTTGGGAATAGAGTGTTCCAGTTAGAATGATACATCTCCCCTGGGCATCTATTATGGTTTCCTGAACCTCCGAGGGGGGGTAGAAATTGGGACTAGCATTGCCACTCCCCACCTGCGAGCACTGGAATGGGAAGATGCATAGACTTCATATTGATTTCCCCATTTTAATTTCTGGTGTTCGGAGTCCAATAGGTGGGTCTCCTGGAGGAAGAAGAGATCCGCAGCCTGCTTCTTCAGATGTTGCATAAGTCGAGATCTTTTGATGGGGCTATAAAGCCCGTTTATCTTCATAGAAAATATGTTGACTGGATTAACCACCATTTTCTATCTTAAAATATGAAAAGCAGTGACAGTGAAGATTGTACATAATAAAAATTATCAAAGCATATTTGTGTGTGTCTTTTTTTTTTACTTTCAGTAAAATAATTAGAAACCAATAATCTTGAGTGAGGCTCAGAATAAAAGTGTTGGAAATCTGAAGTTTGAATTAAGGCCTTATTTTCATAAAAAGCTTTGTGTCTAAAAAAACCATAACTGTGGTTCCGAACTTGGGAGGGGATCAGCTTTATCTCATACACATTATCTCCTCTAGAACATGAGGAATTAAAATAGGGATAAACAATAAGAGGTACTAAACATAACCAGTTAGAAAAGTGTTTAAACCTATAAACTATATATATTACGGCTTCCAGGTTGGAGGTGGAATTATCTATCTAGCTCCGCAGGGGTTCCAGGAAGACTCCTAAACTAGGAGTATCTGTGAACGAGAGGATAGCCACCCCTTTGGTGGTGTTAGTTTCCCTCTTAGGTACTGGAATGTTCCCCATATGAGGGTGTATCAACAGTTGGATGACAAAAATTAATTTGAGTGGCGTCATTTGGGTGATTATAGTTTATGAGAGAAGTTAGTTCCCTTCTTATACAGTATTCCCGGGACAGAGATATCTATTTGTTTAAAACCCCCTAGGGGGAAGGGGGGGGGAACGGGTTGGGGAGGAGGGAACCCCCCTATGGGAACTAAAAGGTGATCAATAATAAGCTAACAGGGTTCGAGGAAAATGTATTATCCTCAGAGGGCTCCCTCCTTCTATATCACTTCTTTTATCTATAGCAAAACTATTATTAAACCATTTATGAACATTTCCATTTAGATAATAACCCAGAGATCACAGTTCTAGAACTGGTGATTGATATTAACCCTCAAAATAAAAACAGAGATTCCAGTAAAAAAAAAGGGGGTGTGGAAGGAAGGGAAGGAGGGAGAAAGAGGGGGGAAGAAAAAAGGAAAACATTAAAAAGAGAAAGGGGGCATTGGTATGTCCCCCAAAGGTAGTGTTTTAGTCCCAGGAGCTCTTGTTGTTGATTGAATATATAGTTTTTGTTGTTGAAGATCCTTAGGGTGGAGCAATGGTACATGGGGTTAAAACAGGAGGAGGGCCCCCCGGACCCCAACCCCCGCAGACAGGCGGATCCGAACTGGGACTTCCAGAGCCCCCCATTCCCCGGCAGCCACATGGCCTATCCAGGCAATGCGAGGAGGGAGCAAGGAGGCCAGGGCCACCCATGTATGGGCACCCCCAGGCCAGCCCACCCCATGTCATCCCCATCCAGAAAGATTCCCAGGCAGGAAGAGCATAATTCAGCTGGTCACCAACTTTTGCGGAAATTATATGCTCTATGTAGACTGGTAGTTACTTTCATATGGACGTAATATCCGTATATAGAGTTAAGTACAGCAGGGCATTGAATTCAATGTCTGAAAAAGCCCTATGTTTATTTGTTCATGTATTAAAGTTGAGTTCTCTCTTGAGTCAGGAAAGTAGCTTGAAGAGTTCAAGAAACTCCAAAGATTCCATGGTCTCCCGAGCTGGGGGTGGGGGATGCGCGAGGGAAGGGGGATGGAAATTACCACTAGGAGTACAGAGAGGTCAACGGGCCCAAGCCACGAAGCCCAAACCCCAAAGAATAATATAGGGGATACCGAAATCAGGTTAGTTCAGGCTCTATAAACATTAGAGCTCCAAATGTGGCCATTGGGTCCAGCCCCCTCCCGCTCCCGGGTGGTCCCCCCACGCAGAAAGAAAGGAGGTGTCTGACCTGCTTAATTCAAGTAGATCATGTAGTATGTAGCTCATCTGAGTCACTTAAGGTTAATGCTGGTCAGTCTAGATTGAATCCCTGTCGGTATTGAGATATGGCCTATAAAATATCCTGAAGTGAGTGTTCTGAGTCTAGTGCAGAATATCTCTGACGGTCTTTCTGGCTTTCAGGATCTTTTTCCCATTTCTCGGACATCATGGTCCTTCAGTAACCCCCCTGTGACCAAGTCCATCCTAACGTCTGCAGCTGAAGAATAGGTTTGGGGTCCCTTGGCATAAAAAAATTATCATTTTGGCAGGGTAAGGTGTTTTAAACTTAAATTGTTGGACCTCAAGCATGATAAGAGGGGGGAGTATTCCCTTCTGAGGCGTTGTGTTGTAGGTGCATAATCATTATCTATATATATATATATTTCCTTTTGTTTTCGTGCATCAGGATTTTTTCCCCCCCATGCTTTTTGTAGGAGCGTCTCTTTAATAGTATAATTAAGGAAACGTGCTACTATGGATCTCGGATGTGCCCTTGGGGGAGCTCTGGGGCCCAGAGCTTGATGAGCCCACTCGATATCAATTGGGAACTCAGGGCCAAGATCCAGGACAGAGTGCAGCAGGTGATCAAGAAAGGCTGCAATGTCTGAGCCCTCTATTCCTTCAGGTAGATTGTAAAAGCGTAAATTCTTTCATCGTGCCCTATTTTCGACATCTTCCTGTCGTCGTGCTATGTTTAACTGGAAGGTTGCAAGCTCTTTTATGGTGGGTTCCAGGGAATTGAGACGCTCCATGTTAGTGGTGATTTGAGCATCCGCATCATCTAGGCAGCCTCGTAGTTCTTTAAGATCGGAGTGGAGGTCCGATAGGGTTTGTTTAACCTCAAGGCGAAAGTCCTGTATGGCTGCAAGGACTGGATTGGGATGCAAGGATTTTGTTGTGGTAGTTTTGTTATAGTTGCTTTGTCGGGTTCTCTTCATGTCCTCTGGGGCTGGTGCCGCCATTCCTCCTTGCTGCCTGAGAGATCGCTCTCTCCGTGGGCCGAGATTGTTTTAAGGATCAAGAAGCGATTGTAATCAGCCTTACAATGTCTCATCTATTGCAACCTGACAAAAGTGAGCTCCAGTAAGGTTTTATGTTATTTAAGTGTCCTGGGATGTAAAAAAAAGCTGTTGGCTGAAATCGCTAGGGGAGAGCTCTCAGTTTTGCTGTCTCTCACTCCATGGCGCCACCGGAAGTCCCATATGCTGTGTCGTGAGGACAGTGCTTCTGTAACTTTGCAATGGTTCTACCTCTTTCACCCATCATGAGACTTGCCCCATCAAAACTGGCAGAAATAAGAAGTGGCCCCAGACTGTTCACATTTTTGAGGTTAGATAGAGGATGATGTAGTGAGTCTAATGCAGTTGATATTGCATTAAAGACGTCTTTTGCAGGTGCATATTCCAAGGGTGAAAAAACACACAAATGTGATGCGCTAAATGATGTAGAAGTCCACGGATCAGCCGTAAAGAAGCAAATTAAATACAATAAACACAAAAACAGCGATACACGTGGACTGTGGCTACAAAAAAACAGAATGCAACAGCATCCACGAGTGCACAATCTGAAACTTCTTGTCAACAGAAAAAAGTGGTGTTTTTTGGACAAAAGGACATTAGAACAGAACGAAAGACAAGAAGGGGTAAAGGAGGAAGGGGGCAATACCAAAAAGAGACGACAAGTCCAAGAATGATTTTCAGGAACAACAAAACAAATCAAAAGAAATAATAAATTTAAGCAACTATGGATTTAATCTGTTAGAAATAAATGTATTAACTAAAGGGTTTTCTTTTGTCCCTTTGCCGAAAGTAAGTTGGTTCAAAATATGAGTTGAACTGTTTGGAATCTTCAGAAAAATTAATATCTGTTATTTCTTTGCAGCACAAAATATGGGAGGTCCAGCAACTTTAAACTTTACTGTTCAATGTTCTGATAGAAATATATTGGATTCTTTAGAGGGGGAAGGAGAACAGGAAGATAGGGAAGCATGTTTGAGTCCCACCATTGAAACCCCAGGTCCATTAGATTGTATTGATTTTTTTTTTGTTTTTTTCCAATTGTTTAACCAGGTGAGAAACACTAAGCTGAATGCTTGTTTACAGGTGCAACCTGTGAGCACAGGGAAGTTAAGTGACTTGCTCAGGGTCACACAGTATGCAAGTGGGGGCTGTGGGATTCAAACCCAGGTTTCCAGATTTGCAGCTCAGAGCCTTAAACCACTGCGCTATACTGCCTCCCTTTGATTCACAAGAGAATGTATTTGTACCTAATTTATTAGATACAGTTGGTACTGAAACACAAAAACATTTTCAATTTTCAGATGAGACTAGAAAGAGTAATTTCAGACCTTAATCTGCTTTTTGCCCCAAAATATTAGATGCTGCAATACAGACATACCAGAAAGTAGTTCTTAAAGAGATAGACACTTTATTTACTAGAAGATGGTACAATATACAAAAGTTAACACCAGAAGAATGTAATGTTTTAGAGCACTTGAAGAATCTTAAGGAAGTCATTTCAAACAATCTGACAAAGGCGGCAATATTGTCGTCTTTAATAGATCGGATTGTGAAATTGAGGCTGCTAGATTATCGGATAGGGAAACTTGTGAGATACTGGGGAAGGACTCCACAATAGAATGTAAGAAAACTTTGTGGACAGTTATTGATGAAACAACCAGGAGGGGTTTCATGAGTCCAAAAGAAAGTGATTTCTTAAAAATCATAACACCCATTATATCAACGTTTTATTATTTGCCAAAAGTACATAAAAATAGAGACAAACCCCCTGGTCATCCAATCATTTCTGATATAGTCTCATTGAGTGAGAACATGTCTAAGTTTTGTGACTTTTTTTCTACAGCCTCTTATTACAACCTTGCCCTCCTATATAAGGGATTCAGCACATGTACTTGAAAAATTGAAGGGGATACAGTGGAGGGATAATTTCCTTTGGATTTCAGTGGATGTAACCTCTCTTTACACTTCTATACCCCACACTGAGGGTCTAGAAGCACTGGTATTTTATCTTACGAGGACAAGGTTTGATAATGACCCACCACCAAAATTATTTTTCAAGGCAGTTCATTTTATTTTAACACACAACTATTTTTTGTTTAATAGTAAGTTTTATTTGCAAAAAAAAAAAACAGGAACGGCAATGGGTGCAACAGTAGCACCAACTTATGCCAATTTATATTTGGGCTGGTGGGAGGAGATGAATATTTTTTTGTCCAGAAAATGAGTACAGTAACAAAATTGTATTTTGGAGTTGGTTTATTGATGACCTACTGATAATCTGGTCAGGAACAGAACAAGAGGCAGAATGTTTTGTTAAGAACTTGAATAATAATGATATGAATTTAACATTCACGTATCATATAAGTAAAGAAAAAATTGAGTTTCTTGATTTGTCCTTGAGTGTGCATGAAAGGGTCAAGATTGAAACAGTTTGTTTCAGGAAAGAGACAGCAGGTAATTCTCTTCTCCATGCTGATAGTACGCATCCATCAGAACTGATTTCATCCATCCCATATGGCCAGTTTCTTCATTTAAGAAACTGCTTATTGGAGGAAACTTTTGAGTCTCAGTCAAATGAGATGCTGAATAGATTTAGAGATAGGGGCTATAATGTTACTGAACTTAATGAGGCAAGAGAGGGAGCTAAGTCACAAGACAGACAAACAATTTTGATTCCAAAAAATAAACAGGTAGTAACTTCTGATATGATGACTTTTGTGTTGGAATATAATAGTGTTGCACCTCGAGTAAAAAGTATGCTGTTGAACATTTGGAAATTATTGGAACATTGCAGTGTTCCAAATTTGTTTTTGGATATCCCTAGAGTAACATTTAGTTGAGCAAAAAAATATTGGGGACGTGATTTCCCAAAGTCACTATGTGCCAAACAGGGGCCAAGCCTTGACCTGGCTCCCTGAAAAATCACTAGGATGTTTTCAATGTGGACATTGTCTGGCATGCAGACATGTCACAGAAGGCAGGGTTTCCTGTCACCCAACTAAGGATATCACGCTTGATCTTCTGGATTTTGTGAATTGCTCTACAGAATATGTTGTGCATGTGGCACAGTGCCCATGCTCGAAGCTTTATGTGGGCAGGACAGTGAGACAGGCGAAATGAAGAATGTTACAGCGTATTAGGGACATCAAAAATGACAGCTTTGAGACCACTGCGGTGTCACATTTTTTTGATAGCCAAAATAGCAATCCATTATTGTTGAAATTTATGCTTATTGATCATGTTAAGCCACTATTGTGTAAGGGTGACAGAAGACAGCTGCTGTTACAAAAAGTATCCAAATGGATTTTTAGTTTAGGTGCTTTGCACCCTTGTGGTTTAAACAAGGACTTGGATCTGACAGTATATTTATTTTGCATATTGCATCAAAATGCTTAGTATGTTCACCCCAAACTATTTGCAGTTTAGGCACACTTTTTTGTATTTTCACTGTTGTATTCAATGTGACCGTATCTATTTCTGTTTTCCATTGTTACACATTTATGGAGATTTACATTTCAAGATAACTTGGCATTAATAAATTTTGTTGTGACATTACACAAATTAACCTTTTTGGGTGGAGTGTCACTATAATTAGCAGACCTCGTATTTTTCTCTTTCCGTTCCCCCCCTTCCCTCCCTTCTTTTTTCCCCTTTCCTTCTCTCTTTCTTTTCTTTTTCTTCTAATCTAGAGGGGAACACCAACAGTATTTTTGATTTAGAATATTTTTGAAGAAAAATAATATCAGATATTTATAATAGTAAATCTATTATGAAGGTTCCATTTGGAGTTTTGTCAGAACAAAATATTGCATATTAAAATGCTAGAAAACATGTTTTTAAGTCCTTTTGGCTATATACAGTTTAATAATTGCATAGTCAGAGGGACTCTGTACATATGCATAATGCATTTTCCATATGTATAAAAACACTGTTTCCTTATTATGATGCCATTAATAATTAAGTCTAGGATCGTGGCTATGTTCATCCACACTCTTTGGCATGTCCCCCTTCCACTTTAAATCTTGCTGGAAGTATTCAAGCTGGCTCCTCCCACCCACCGAGGTGGTATAACCCTTGGCTCCGCCCCATGACGCCAGATCTTCCTTTCCGCTGGAAGATTTAGGTTGCCTCCCTTGTGGTCACGTATTTTGTAGGCCCTAGCTTCTAAACCTTTGGTTATTCCAAAAATCCATCTAGTTTGCATTAGCGACCGTGACTACTTACCTTTGATTATAGAAGACAAGTCTTCCCCCGGATTTTCCAGTGTCCCTGCGGCCAGAAGATGTTGTGCACCGATCCCCACACCGCATGCGTCTACTATCTCTGAGTCGACCATGACACCTCGAAGTGCGATCTTTGTCTAACTTTTCATCCTAGCATCCTTGACGACCGTCTCGCACACCTAAATTTGGGGAGGCCAGAGAAACGGAACCCTCCGGTGAAATCTAAGGAGGCTCAGTGGGCGGTTTCCACGGCTGCAGGATCTGCCA
This sequence comes from Neoceratodus forsteri, assembly GCA_016271365.2. Lineage (NCBI taxonomy): Eukaryota > Metazoa > Chordata > Ceratodontiformes > Ceratodontidae > Neoceratodus > Neoceratodus forsteri. Next base: position 1,317,015,075 of record CM057455.1, on the reverse strand, counting down.
AGCTATTGGAACGCATGCAAGCATTCGAGGAGGAAGCGGCTCAGGCTGCAGAAACTACTCAGAGCTTCTTTGTTCCACTCAACTTGGGCTCCACCTTCTCGGGTTCCTTCCGAGAGTTGTGCCAGTCTCTCCCAACCAAGGGAGTGGGTCCTGCGTGCAGGCACACACTGCTCTCGGTCCTGTAAGTGGGAGAAGGACCCAGGATAGTCTTTGTCCTGATGGAGACGCTCTTGGAATTGGGAGAGATCTCGGTTCCCAGGAACCGGCAGTCTTGACTTCGGTCGAAACTGCCTCTTCGGCCACTGGCTTCTCGGCTTTGCCGTCTGGCCAGTCGACCGAAGTGTCGATCGGCGATGTGGAAATCATCATCGATCTGATCGACCCATTGTCACCGACTCCGGTTAACGATTCTCTCGATTGAACTCCTGTTCTTACTTCCCTCCACGGGGAGACCCAGCCTGCTGGGAATTCCATCAAGGAAGTGGTCCCTGATCCTGGGAAATCACTGGTCCCGCTGGTGTCTCCTGAGTGACCAAATCAGCCTGTCCAATCTCGATCGAGGTCCAGGATCCCTTTGACTGAATGGCCGAGGAAGAGCCACAAGCGCTCTAAAAAGAGGTGATGCCATCTGTCATCCTTGTTGTCCTCGGAAGAGGAGAGACTCCGGCGGAAACTCCATCGGTGCTGCGAGGACCTCACGTGGCAACAGCTGATTTTGACAGGGCACAAGCCGACCCCGGCTTCCACCCCAGCCATTACTTGGCTTTTGCCTCCTAGGCCAAAGCCGACTCCTTCGGAGCTGATCAAGTCGGTTCCTCCGCCCATGGAGCCAGCGAAACCTCTGGATCGGCCTAAACTGGTCTCTCCACCGATAGTGGTGGAACCACCGCCCAAGCAGCCTGTGGGAGGGGCTCCTTCTAAAAAAGATAGGCCAGACACTGGGCTTCCCTGGCATATTTCGGTCACTGTCACCCAGACCGCCCAGGGCGATCGACAGTTGTATCCGTATTCCTCGAATTCGGATGTGACCAGCCTGCATTCTCATCCCTGGGATGACGAATCGGCCAGTGGGTTAGAGATGGAGGAAGGTCTTTCGTCCTTTCAGGGCATTCTTCGCCTCATCTCTGAGTCCACAGGGATGCCCCTGGAGCCAATCCAGAAAAAGGTGGAGTACTCTGTCAAGGACATCCTCAAGAGATGTGATACCCCGATGGAGGCTTTTCCTGTGGCCGAGACCAGGTCGTTACTCGTGCCTTCCCAGGTGATGGGCTTCATCGGGGTAGAGCTCAACTCTCGTCAAGCCGGAGTTCGGCTCCCGGCAGACAGGGTGGAAGTTCTCTCCTCCTTTGCCCAGTCATTTCTGGTTGGGCAATTGCGCCCTGCCCGGGACTTTCTGTGCCTTCTGGGTTACATGGCTGCATGCACCTCAGTGGTCCATTGGGCCTGGTTGCACATGCGCCCCCTCCAATGGGAGCTGGCTGCCCAGTGGACTCAGTGCCATGGTCGTTTAGACTAGCTGACCACTGTAACCCAGAAGATGTGGGACGCTCTCCAATGGTGGACCACCCCAGACTGGTTGCAGGAAGGGATCCTGTTTGTCCGCCCCGAGCTGACGGTCGTCCTCACGACTGATGCCTCTCTCATGGGCTGGGGAGCCCACATGGGGGACAAAAGGACCCATGGGTGATGGACCCCCGAGGAGTCCCGATGCCACATCAATCTTTTGGAGCTCAGAGCAGTCAGACTGGCACTGTCAGCTTTCACTCCTCAGCTCCGGGGTCAAGTGGTTCAAGTCCAGACGGACAATACCATGACCATGTACTACCTCAACAAACAGGGTGGCACTCACTCCCGTCTGCTGTGCAGAGAGGTGCTTCGCATCTGGACCCTCATCAGCCGTTTGGAGGCAGATGATCTAGCCATCCATGTGGCAGGAGCCTCAAACCATCTGGCAGATGCTCTCAGCCGCTTAGGTGAGACATCCTATGAGTGGTTTCTCCATCCAGAGGTAGCTTACAGATTGTTCTCCCACTGGGGCAAACCAGTGGTGGACCTGTTTGCCTCCAGGAACATCACCAAGCTGAGGCTGTTCCATGCTTGCCGCCCTCAACAGGGCTCGCTGCAGGGGGCTGCCTTCTCGAGGCCATGGACCCCAGGCCTCCTCTATTCCTTCCTTCCATTTCCCTTGATCCACAAAGTGCTTCTCAAGGTGAGGAGGAACATGGCGAAGGTGATCCTGGTAGCTCCAGACTGGCCCTGCCAGTTCTGGTATCCAAATCTCCTCAGCCTCAGCTGCAGGCCCCCGGAACTGCTTCCAGGACGCCCGGACCTGATATCTCTCAGTCAGGGGAAGGTATACCATCCAGACCTTCAATCTCTGCACCTCACAGCATGGTACGTGAGCAGCTAAAGTTCCAGGCTTTGGGTCTTTCCGAGGATGTCTTCACCGTGGTGGAGGCATCCAGAAAGGAATCGACCAGGAAATGTTACACCTTCAAATAGAAAAGGTTTTCCATTTGGTGCCAGGGCAAGGGCCTGTACCTTTTGTCCTGTCCAGTGGCTAACATTCTTGACTACCTTTGGTCTCTCTCTCTCTCTCTCTCTCTCCAAAGGGGGTCTGCGGTCATCGACCCTTAGAGTGCACCTGACAACCATCTCTGCTTACCAAGCGCGGGCCGGTCATCTTACATTGGCACAGGAGACAGTGGTCGAGCACTTTTTCAAAGGCCTGGCTCACATATCCCCTCTGGTGCATGAACCTCCACCTCCGTGGGATCTTCTGCTGGTACTGGCAAAGCTCATGGCCAAGCCATTCGAACCAATGCACAAGTGTGCCTTGTCACACTTGTCATGGAAGACTGCCTTCCTGGTGGCTATCACGTCTGCCAGAAGGACAGGGGAGCTCCAGGTGCTTTCGGTGGACTCCCCTTATCTGGTCTTCCACAGGGACAAGGTTGTCCTACACCCCCACCCGAAATTCCTTCCGACAATGGTGTCAGAGTTTCACCTTAACCAGGTGTTAACTCTGCTGGTTTACTACGTTAACTACACCTCGGAGGCTGAGTACAGGCTCCATACTTTGGACCTGAGACGTGCTCTCTCCTATTATAAGGAGAGGATGGCGGAAATTCGAGGAGAGTTTCACCAGCTGTTTGTCACCAACACTGAAGCCACTTCTGGCAGACCTGCAGCATACCAGACGATTGCAAGATGGATTACATAATGCATAAGTCTGTGTTATGACTTGGCGGGCAAGGAGCCTCCCAGAGGGATAAGAGCTCATTGTGCCTGCCATACCGCTGCATCGGTGGCTGCTTCCAGGGACATCCCTATCCAGGAAATCTGCCGAGCTGCTACCTGGAAGTCAGCAAACACCTTCATTACTCATTACCACATCGACGTTGAGTCATGTCGGGATGCTGGTTTTGGGGCCTCAGTTCTCCAGTCTCTGTTTCCTAAGTAGGGGGTGTGCGCCTTGCCTCGCTTCTCCCAGAGAACTGCTAGGAGTTTGCCAAAGAGTGTGGATGAACAACATATCCACGGTCCTAGAAAAACAGGTTACTCACCTGTAACAGTAGTTCTAGGAGTGTATATCTTGTTCATCCACGCGGACCTGACCTCCCGGCTGCGGACGCACAACACCTGGCTTCCAGCGGGCTAAGATCTGGCGTCATGGGGCGGAGCTGAGGGTTATACCACCCGGGTGGGTGGGAGGAGCCAGCTTGAAGACTTCCGGCAAGATTTAAAGTGGAAGGGACATGCCAAAGAGTGTGGATGAGCAACATATACCACTCTTAGAACTACTGTTACAGGTGAGTAACCTGTTTTTACTTGTGAGAGGTTAAAATCCCTTGATATATTTTTCTTTGAAAAAGTATTTGACTTGTTTTTAAAGATTGGTTGTTTTTACACATTATGACACATTGGTGTATTCCTCTAAGATGATGCTAAACTTGTTAATATAATTAGTATAAAGTGAAATTGTGTCAAATGATTCGTCACACATGTCATGTGTATTTATTCAAAAATGTATTTAAGTGGTGATGTATGTGTGGGACTTCACCCCCTCCCCCCCCAATGAAGAGGGTTGAAACCCTCAAAGTGCCAGGGCACTGTCCGTGTGTTCATGTTATAAATTATTAAATCTTTTTTGTAGCCACTGTCCGCGTGTGTCCCTGTTTTTGTGTTTATTGCATATTCCAAGGGTACAGCTTGGATAAGAAATGTACACAACGGTTTTGAGATAGGATCTACAAAACACAGGAAAACGTTTTCCCACTCAATTCTTTTTTTACCAATTATTTTACCAGGTGAGACACATTAAGCTGAACGCTTGTTTGCAGGTGCAACCTGGGAGCACGAGGAAGTTAAGTGACTTGCTCAGGGTCACACAGTATGCAAGTAGGGGCTGTGGGATTCAAACCCAGGTCTCCAGATTTGCAGCTCAGAGCCTTAAACCACTGCGCCATACTGCCTCCTATATATATTCTGGCATCAGTACTGCTGCCCGCATGAACTGTCACAAATTTACCATTATGAAGAGTCTGCATCTGGGTTCTGGATATAACAGCAGCTACAGCATAGCAGTACAAAAGTCTCTTGCTCTCTTATCATTGGTATAATTAGTACCTTGTTTAATGCCATTATTCTCTTGTAAGCCACATGTCCGAGAAAGGGTGCATGCATATTTTTTGCATTGGAGTATGCTGTGTTAAACAGACATCTCATCTTGACCTTAGTGTCCTCCTCCAGTTGAGCAAAGGCTTGATACAGTGGTGACTCAGTGATATCAAAACCGACTGCGGGTTGACCGCTTTCCCTTATATGTTGATTCTGACATAGCACATGCGGATTGGACTTTTCATGTGCACGTAGCAACTCAGTCCTGAAATTGTTTGTCCCTGTGGCAAAGACATTCATTTTTTTGGAAAAGGCTGGTACTGCAGTAGTAGGATATTTTTCACATACAGTGCAATACGTCAGGCCTTTTTTTTTTTCATTGTAACCCCCTTTCAAATAGGGGTTCCTAGAAATGCCAGTCTGGGTTTACCTTAGCCCGGTTTGTTCTGTCCTTCTTCTGTTGTCTCTCGGGCTTTTCCTGACTTGGTCTCTAATTTTTTTGTCTTCCCAGGTCCTGTTTGCCCTCGTGTGTGCCCTAGCTTGCAGTCAAATGAAAATCCAGCCCCTCGGGGCTTAAACTGCTGACTGTGGGCTCCCGCTGTAAAGCGCTGCCTCAGGGCAGTGGGGAGTCACACTGGCGCCACAGCGCCTTTTGATGTGGAGCGTTTGCTCATGGTCGCCGACTGTGCCGGGTCCTGGGATCCCTTCCACCTATTTGGGACCTGGTGACCACGGACAGCCTGCTGGGGGACCGCTCAAATGGGAATTAAAGGAGTTCTGACCGGGGCTCATTTGAGTATGCCTGTGCAGGGCCCTGGTCATCCGAATAACGCATAACAGTGTATCTGGATGCCTCCAGGGTAGCTATGTTCAGCTCCAGCTGAAAAGTAAAGAATTAAAATGTTTTACATGATGGAACTGTTGCTGCTTGTTGGGAATATACTGTGCGTGTGGGGAAAAGTGTTTAAAGTTAAAATGAGTACTGTTTCCCTGGCAATTCCAGTATCTGGGACTCTGTGTGTCAGCCTGTCAGCTGCTGCAAGGGGAGCTTGCATAAGTGCAGTAGTGACAGGAAGAGTAAAAGAGACATGTTTTTCATCTGTGCAGCGACTTGAAGTACAGCCTTTAAGCTATAGAACTGTGGGGCATTTGAGGCAAATAATTACTTCTTTCTGGCTGCACCAGGACATTATTCAGGACTGTATCTAATCTGCTATAAGGGACAGTGGGTTAAGCAGCCATTGCCAGCAGTACAGCCAATTGGAATTGCAGCAATAGATAGCCAGGACTTGTGGGACATTCACTGCATCTTATGGGGGCTCACAGGGACATTATTTTAGGTGCAAATTCCACAACCCAATTGTGCCTCGAGTGTTCTGATTGACAGGTCCTTCAGCAACTTGGAGACATGTCACCCTATCCCTGCTACCAATCAGGAGTCGAGCTAGGAGCTCTATAAAGAGACAATGTTGCCAGTTTGTCTGGAGATTCATTCAGAGATGCAGGGCTGAGAGAGCAGCAGAGCAGGCTCCAGCCTGCTGGGAGCCCCCCCATGGGGAAGGGGCTCAGGCTCCAGCCATGCCATCAGGCCTGCCACTTAATTCAATCCCTTTCAGTCTTCAGAGGGCATTTGTTATTTTCTTCAGTTAACTAGTTACAGTAATTGTGCTTTCTACAACAGCTAGTCTGGAGGTTGCCAGTATTGTCCTCCAGAGGCTAGCCTTCCCTCTCACGTTGGGGAAAGATGTGGACCGAAGAATCAGACGCCCAGCAGCGGTGAGAGCACTGACCAGATGACATCATGCAGTGGTGAGAGCGCTGACCAAGTACCTCAGCGGTGAGAGAGCTGAAGAAGTCTTCAGGATGTCTTCGATTGCGGATGAGACCCGTGGAGGACCTGAGTGAGTACCCTCGTACCCCCAGGTGCGAGGGAGAAGCTAAGCAAGTAATCTTGGGGGCTCCATGCCCCATTAAGAAATGTGTGCTGTTAAGTGTGAAGTATTGAAGTCATCAGTCTGGGCTACTAACCCCATAAGAGACTGCCTAGTTCAAGTAATGGATGCATCTTGTCTGTGGCCCAAATGGTTAAGTTGCAGGTGCAGCAAGATGCTGGGCTTAGTGAATCATATAAATGTGTAGCTATGGATTAGAGTTCTACCATCGTGGAGCTGTCTGCCAAGACGCACTTGCCACTTCATGAGACAGGAGGCCCTAGAGCATATTAATGTCTAAGATACCTTAAAGAGAATGTACCTGTGTCTGCACAGAATTTCGTCTAAGAGCGCTTGGTATAAATGTTAAATGGCTAGACGTGCTGGATAGGACTCCGCTTATGGATAATGTTCTTGGTATATAGAATGTACTGGATGTGACTGCCTGTGACTAAAGTATGGGATGCTTGATAAAAGTGTCGTTGCCAACTTACTATGGATGGATGCCTTTTGGTATATAAAGTTCTGGCTGTGACCGTGTTTAAACTGCGTTTAGGATGCTTGACAGAAGCATCACTCTCATTGCATTGGATGGGACTTTCAAATATTGTATGGAATGTTCTGGATGTAAGATCCACATAGTTTGTTCTGGAATGTTCAGAAGTCTGCGAGTGCAGGGCAATCCCTGATTTGTCTGCAAGTGCAGGACAATCCCTGCTGTGGTTGTAAATAGTAATTTGCTGCTTTACAAAAATCTGTTTCCATGTTGCCCCCACCGTCAAATTAATAGCCGGCCACCTTGACCAGCTGCGACTCCATCAGGCCTGCAACATCTTGGACTGTGGTATCTGTTTGACCAGTATGGTATGAGATTGCGGGGTTTCTGCTGTATCTGGGACTGGTACCAGTGTGGGTATTATTAATAATTATGTTTAACATCTGATTTATCAGCAGCTTGATAGCCAGCACTCTGGATGTCTTAAGTCGAATGGTAAAATGTGATTTAAGTCTGCCTATTAATATGTAGCCACCCAGCTGGAGGGTTCACCAGCAAAATCCAAAATGATCTCTGTACATATGTAAATACGGTAAAATAACTTCTACTCCTCATGTTTCCCTTTCCTAGCTCCTTTATTCCCCCCCCCGAAATAAATATCTTATTTGTTGTTTGAAATCCTGTGTAAGCATATTATTAGAGAGAGACTTTAATTCAAAATGTAGAAATGTGGGGAACTGTGTATTGGGGCATGTCTGGGGAAGGTAACTGGTCACCGTGGGTGATGTAGCAGCTCAGGGGGCTACACCCAGCACCATCTCACCCACATAAAGCACCCTGAGTGGAGCCACTGCGCAAAGGTTTTAAAAAATGTTATAAGTTAGCGAACCCAAACCCCTTAGCCTATGTTCAGGGTAGTAGGCAGGGGTGTAACACTAGGGGGGTGGCGCCGATCAGGGGTTACATCATCATTGATTGATGGAACACTATTGTATCTATCAATCTGCAGTCACCCATAAGAAGGCAGAATTCCTGTCCATGGAGATTGCAGTTGCACAAAATCGACCGGCCCAGCTGTTTCGGACTGTGGACAGACTGTGCAACCCAACCTGTCTACAAGTCTGAAAAGCTTTTTCGCAATTGGAGTGGGAGGAGCTTGCTCGGTTCTTTGTAAATAAGGTGGCTGACATCAGGGCGGGCTTGCGTCCAGCAATCTCTAAGGGTGATGTTGTGGAACAGTGCGAGTTCACAATTCCTAGTGTCTCTTGGAGTACCTTTTGCCGACTGGAGGTTGTGGATATTATGAGGATCATCCATAGTGTGCGGCCTACGAGCTGCAGTTTAGACCCGGGACCAACTCCCCTAATTTTGGGTTGTCTTGAGATCTTTGGTCCAGTTATGGTGCAAATAGTCTGGTGTTCCTTAGAGTCAGGTGAGTTTCCTAACTCCCTGAAAGAAGCAGTGGTTACACCTCTACTGAAGAAAGCTACTTTGGACCCAGACTGTTTCTCAAACTACAGACCTATCTCTAACCTTTCCTTTTTGGGGAAGGTTATTGAGAAGGTAGTGGCAACCCAATTGGAAGACCATTTAACCATCCATAATGTCTACGAATCCTTCCAGTCTGGTTTTCGTAAAAGACATAGCACTGAGACTGCGCTGGTTCGGGTGCTTAATGATCTTCTGAGGGCGAGGGATCAGAAGAGACATTCTGTTCTAGTTCTTCTTGATTTCTCGTCAGCCTTTGACACTGTGGATCACCTGGTGGTGTTAGCACGCCTGAGGCAAATATGTGGAATGTCGGGAACTGTTTTAAAATGGTTCACTTCATTCCTTACTGGGAGATCACAAAGAGTTGTGTCGGGGGTCCATTCCTCCGGCCCAACTTCTTTGTTCTGTGGGGTGCCTCAGGGTTCAGTGCTGTCACCCATGTTATTCGTAGTGTATATGCTGCCCCTCGGAGACATTATAAGACGGTATGGGCTGAGGCTCACTGCTACGCAGATGATACCCAGCTATACCAGTCTTTCGCGCCTGACCAGGATGGAGCTCTCTCGGTGTTTAATAACTGACTGGAAGAAATCCGAGGGTGGATGGATTCTAGTTGGTTGAAGTTGAACTCAGAGAAGACAGAGGTATTGGTGGTGAACCTGGGTGGTCAGATAGTAAGGTCGAATGATGGCTCGCCCTCTGGAATTTTTCTTAACGGCGTGTCACTTCCAACCTGTGAACGGGTACGCAACCTGGGGTTTGTCCTAGACGACAGGCTGACCCTTCAATCTCAACTGTCAGTCGTTGTCAGGACTTCCTTTTACCATCTCAGAAATATTGCCAGGGTGTGTCACCTTGTTCCCTCTGACTCTTTGCCAACGTTGGTCCACGCCTTTGTGTCCTCGCGGCTGGACTACTGCAACGCCCTTTACTTTGGGCTTTCTGGAGTTGAAATCCGTCGCCTTCAGCTGGTGCAGAACGCTGCAGCCAGGGTGCTGACTGGGACAAGGAGATCCAGTCATATTATCCCGGTACTGCGCGAACTGCACTGGCTTCCCATACGGTGGCAGATCACCTTTAAAGTCATTTTATTAACTTTTAAAGCCCTTCACGATCAGGGTCCAACCTATCTGAAAGAACTTCTGGTGCCTTACTGCCCCGGCCGATCGCTACGCTCGGCTGACGAGGGGTTGTTAGAGATTCCAAGAGTGAGTTTAAATTCCTCTGGTAGCAGAGCTTTTTCCTATCCTGCTCCCACTCTTTGGAATTCTCTACCTCGCCAGTTAAGGGAGTGCACCTCTGTGGAGGTATTTAAGAAAAATTTGAAAACCTACCTGTGGCATATGGCCTTCTTGGATGATTAACTGATATTTGAGTATCAATATTAATTTTGACTGTATGGATGATTTTATTGTTGGTTTTTAATGTATGATGTTGCTATGTATTTATTGTATTTATGTGTTTTTATGTGATATTTTATATTGTGGATTCTGACATGTAAAGCGCCTTGATACTTTGAAAGGCGCTTTAAAAATAAAGTTATTATTATTATTATATCTTAACCATTTGAAATCGGTCCACCAGTAAGATTGAAACATTCTGGCCCCGTTTCCTTGGTCATACTGCATGTGTTTGTTTTTCTGTCACACTCTAAAGTACATTTACTACTAGTACTTGACTGAAGTGAAAGTGACTGTGAATTGGAAAATGAAGATGAAGCAATAGCACTTCTGTTGCTGCTTCTGGCGTCTACGTTTACTGCTGCAGCTCCTGCTCCGCTTTGAATCTCCACCTGTTCGTCATCAGCTGTTATATTCAGCAACACAGATTTAGAATCAGTATTATTGTTTTGGTTCTTCTCACCAGTGTTTAGGTATTACTTGTTTTTGGTTTTTTTACCAGAAAAGGAGTGTGACCCTCCTGACCTCAGTGCAAAAAGAGTAGTGTGTTTCTTTTACATATTTTGTATCTACTGTACTGTGTTGTCTGCCTCACATTTTCTTGCTTTTTCAATTCCCCACTTTAATGTCAAGTCAATAAAATTATGTTTCATTATCCCTGTGTGTTGAGTAAATATTTGATGCCTGGCCAGTCCAAAACGACCAGTCCCTAAATTCACACACATGCCCAGTACTGTACTACTAGTACACACAATCCAGTGTTCACAGTAATACCAGACCTCACCAGTGTAGTATAGTAATAATAAGTGCGCAACACAACTGCACGCACGGCCGCACGTGCACAATGACTGCAGTATAACACAAGGGGTAATCTGTGTGCGTTTCTTGCTGATTTTTTTTTTTTTACATCAGTCACTCAGGGTTGTATCTGTTGCAGTGGTGGCAATACCAGTCAGCCTGCCCTAAAGTTTCCTTAATTTAATTGTAAGGACTCTACCCCTGCCTTTTTGCTAAAACGACAGGTGGCATGCTGTTAGCGTTGTCAGCAATACCTGGTGGAGGACCTGGGTTCGGGGGAGGATGAGGTTACCTGGCACAAGGGACCTAGGTTTGGCTACTCTGCACAGGGGCACCCAAGTAAATCCAACTACAGGAAGCAATAACTGTAATATCCAGAACCAGAATTGGGATTTTTCAGTGTGGCTTTATTTATTAACTAACTGAACACAAACAAAGCATTGCATGGTCCCCCAAAGGGTCATGCTCACTGTATGTGCAGATTAGAGTTAACCAAGCGGTCCATTTGAAGAATGAACACATTACTACTGTTGTCTGGCTTTGGACCCACCAGGCACTCAGCCCAGACTTTGCATGCACTTTGGATACATAGCCCGACTGGCCCGGCTCCCCTGCCGGCCACTTGACTGACGGTCCACTTGAAGAGTGAACCCACACTTTACTTGGAAAGACATCCCATCAAACAAGGAGACTCCCAAACTGTGGCTTCCCACACCACTTAGAGTCTGTGACTCCTAGAGAGATTTGTTTTCTTACTTCTAATCGAACTCCCATCAAACAAGGAGACTCCCATCCAACAAGGAGTAATTTTCCCATCCTGTGGCTCCCCACACCACTTAGAGTCTGCGACTCCTAGAGAGATTTTCAAGTTGCGACCCACGTCTGGGTACCCACCTGTCACTGGCCAGTGCATGAGGCAAGTAGCAAAACACAGAAGAAATCCATAGAGGTGGACCTGGTTACTAAAGATGGGGTGTTTCCCACCCCAGCTCCACAGCCCATACCCGCCATTTCTCTGGACACACACAGAAAACTTTAGAACTTTAAAATGTAGATTGAACGGTGGATGACCTGAAGCACCCCCTCTACAGCATTACTTGAAATCCAATAAAACTTTAGACTGTTTGAGTGCTGCATTTGTTCGTCCTAGTAACATAGTCCTCCCAAATAGCAGTCCCCATTACTTGAAATCCATTTAAAACTTTAGACTGTTTGACTGCTCCATTTGTTCGTCCTAGTAAACATAGTCCTCCCAAATAGCAGTCCACATTCATTTCCCAACTAAAGAAAACAATTTGTTAGCCCCTTCAAATGGAGCCAAACACTCACCCATTCGTTGCAGGTGCCCCACAGGCGAAGTACTATAACCTTTGCTGTTATACAAGAACAGACTAAATAAAACCAGGCAGCTTCCTTCCATGGTGGGAGAAGGGGATTGCCCCTGGAACCCACAGAGAATTTTTCCTCTCCCGGAGGGAGGGGGGCACTGAGACCGGGGGAGCAGTCTCCACCACTTTAAAAAAAAGGTAAACACAGGAACACTTCCTTCTTCTTTGAAACAAACTGAAGACTGACCGACTTCCTTCCTGTTTGCTTTAGGACAAATTGAAGAAGAATGGCTTTGAAATTTCCCAAAGTTCTAAACTCACTCCCGGAGCTGTAGATTCCAATGTGGCTCATGCAGCTGCGACAGTTCTATGGTGATGTCATTTCTCAAGTCTCAGCTGTGACTGAGGACAGAGTGAGACAGTGTGAAACCCATTTAACTGGAGTTTCACAAGCTGCCTTCCCTGCCTACCACTAGGTCTTACTGGGATTCTAGTAACCCGGGTAACAAAGGGTTACACTCGCCCTGACCAGGAAAATGACTGTCCCCAGTCATTATGCACTCGACCTGGGCCATCTCGCTCATGTGCTACCCGCGGAGGGGGTGACTAGCCCCCTCGCACCATGTGCAAGCACAGGTAGGCAACACCAAGGGCCTAGAGGCCTATAGCTGACACATCAGCCTCTACTCTATCCAGTTACTATGGACACCTAGTGGCTCTGGTAGAACCGTCCAGAGCATAGCCCTGATAGATCAGCACTGCAGTCCCTATGGCCACTGAGGACCACAGCCGTCTATCCCCCCTAACCCTCTAGGGAAAACCTATCTGCCTCTTAACATAACATTCCCAAACAAAACAAAACCCGGGGACCTCCCCGACCTTGGGCAGCCTGCAACTACAACCATTAGCAATAACAACATAGTACATTTAAATTCTACACCATAAGCACTGACGAGGAACTCCGATGAGCCCCTCCTCCTCCTCTTGTCTTCTCTTCTGTCTTCCAGGAACACCTGTAAGAAAAGACAAAAAACACACACACACAAAAAAAAAAACACATCCTAATCTGCATGCACAGTCTATCTAAACAACAGCAATGACAACAACAACCCTTACCATACAGAAAAAACACTGAACAATCCCCCCCCTCAAAATTTTTTTTTTTTTTTTAGAAAAGGTAGAAAAACACAGTATTTACATTAAAGTACAATAATGACATTGGTTACAATACACCTTTGGGGGGGATGGAGTGCCCTAAAAGTCCCAACTAGTGACTACAAGGCCCGAAGGCCAGTCCAATAAAGAGTCTCTCTTGGGCCTGAGCCCCGTGAACCATGGTTCTTTAAGGCCATAATCCCGAAGGGGAGAGTCTTTGCGGACAGTTCACACATTTTTGAAGTCTGTAGTGTAGGGTGTGTACTGCAATGTCATAAAGATAGAAAAAAAGGGTTTTTTGGACTTACCAGCCTCTTGAAGTATAAAACTAGGTACCGACCTGCACCGCAGCCGAAGACTCTCCCTGGCAGCATTTCTTCTGATACAGCTGGGTGGACATCTTCTGGGAACACAGGAGGGCACATCTGGAAACAGCTGGGATGATGTCATCTCTGGAGAAGGAACCTTAGAACAGGAGCAAAAAGAAAAACAGCTGGGCCGGCGTCATCCGATTACCAGGCGATGAACAGGAAAACAGCTGGGCAGGGCTGGTGTCCTCTCTGGATCTGAAGTCATCTGGTGGTGCCAGTAGATGGTTGCTGAACAAGACAGTACACTGTGGACTGATGAATGTGGAGCACCTGAGTCCTTGGTTATTCATATTGGCAGATCAATAAGGGCACTTCACAGTCTAGATGTGGCAGTATTGACTACCACTGCTCGGCTCTCCATTTTGTAGTCATGGGCTTAATTACTGGGAGGTCCTTGCACTGAGGCCAATAGTAGAGGGGGTCAGGGCTTGAATTATTACTCCGTCTGGACGCACATAATTCACACAGTGGGAGACTTCACGTCCCTCTCCGTCCACTATTCTCACTCTGTCCATAAACAGTGTCCTGCCTCTCTTCCACTGTGTATACTTTTCGTGGAACAGTCTATTCTTTACATGCTGGTTAGCCCCAGGATGCACATGTTTCATTGCTTCATCCCAGATCCTGGATTTCCTGCAGTTCTCAATCTCCTCCCAGACTCTCCGAGGAAAGGTAGGAAATACCAAAGATTTCATTGGCCTTTCTACGAACCAGTCTCTCCTCTTTACTTGCTTTGGTCAATCTGAGACCGCTGGCCTGGCTTGGGGGTGGCCAGTCCTGGTTCTACCAGCTTCGCATCCTCAATGAAATTAAAAAAGGATCCCTGACTACTACTTCTTCTGGTGAAGCCAGGGTAGTGGCATCACCACCTTCTTGAACACATTCCTCCAAGGCAAGATCTTGAGGCTGTGTACCCATTTCTTTCTCACAAGGCCACATAGGTTCCCCCTCATCTTCCTCTTCACTGAGGATCTGAGCCCAGGAGTGGGCAGTAGTTCTCAATCACGAGACTCAACAATCAAGTCATTGTGTGACACCTCCACACCAGCAGAGGCAGGAGGAACCCTAGTGGCAAACTGCAAAAAATGCCGGCAAGTAGAAAAAAAATGTAAATGCTTTCATTTGCTGGTTGTCCAGGGACAACCAACTGTCTAATTAATGCTTGTCCTGGTCCAAATACTGATAGCATGGGATGTCGGGCTATGGGAGTTGACCCCTGAGGATAGACATAGGGCTTTATTAGATAGCAAGGAGCATTAGAGTTGCTGGAGACCAGATAGGGTCTGTGGAGACGGAATAGGCGGGGAACATCTGGGCAGACTGGGTAGCCCAGGAGGTCCTTTTCTACCAACAAATTCTGTGTATCTATATGTTATTCACCTGCCTTCCCATCCCCCTCGCCTGCTTGCACCCTTGTGTTTTCCTTTTCTCCATTATTGGGGATGCATGTCAGTATGAGGAGCAGGTCCGAACTGCAGGTATCCATTTGGATGACTGTACTTGCTCTCAAATGGATCTTCTGCTTTGCATGGAGCAGGGAATAATGGGATATGGCAGTCCTCCAAGGATATTGAACTTTATGTACATTTTTGTTGACTCCCCCGGCCCTCTGTGGCATCTCAGGAGGGTGCAGATGAGGCCTTAGGAATGTCACGTAGGGCCATGCTATGAGGTCTTAAAAGCATTACTGCTAGTCCCTCCATCATGTAATACTGCTGTCTTCATCCCTGCCTGGTGTGGGTCCTGCTGTGACAGTCACATGGACATGCGTCCCCTTCCCCCGAGCCTGCCTGACCTGGCTGCCTACATAATGGTGCAGATTGGGTTGGGGTGGGCCTCCACAGGGGGTTACTGGGGCCTTTTGATGCACAGAAGTCTCTGCGTGTGCAGAACAGGATTTTTTTTTTTTGTAATTATCTTTATTATAGTTTCCACATTATTTTACAGTCGATTTATATTAAAAAGGAGGTAAGATTACTTACAGGAATCCATGAATACAGATTACATTGTAAGTATTGGTACAACTTATCTTGGTGAATGTTCACTGGCAACCACTTGATTAGTCTGTCTTCCTTGTTCGCTTCTTGACATCTCTGTGTCCCAGTTCTGATGCAGTTGTTATTTCTGGTGTTTGAATTGGGTTACATTAGAACCATTCATCATAGTGTACAACTGATTCCTCTGTGTCCAGTCTATATTGATTATTTACCTCAGCTTTGGTGTCACGTCGAGAGGCCTCCCCAGGGAATATGTGTTTTTGCTAATTTAAATTAGTGAGGTAGCAAGACCAGTGTGGAGACGGGGGGAGGGGAAGTTGTCTACCATACTCTGGAGAGTCGACTAGGGAACAAAGGTTTTGTCCTTCAACATGTAATACATAAGCCATCTAACCTATCTTGTGCTGCATTTTTCTTCCCTGTCATTCAGATTATGTGTTATTTTTTCCTTTTGGTATATTTGTTTAGTAATGTTCCACCAATCTTGCACAGTGGGGGGTTCTGGAGTAAGCCATCTTTTAGTGATGGCTTTTTTGCTGGCTGTTAATAGTATAATTAGTAAGTAACACGTGTTTGAATCACGGAAGTGTCTGGGGTACTGATACAGGATATACAACTGTTTTGTTAATTGTAAAGGTCTACCAAACAGTCCTTGGAGTTCAGTTTGAATTGCCTTAAAGAATAGTTGTAACTTGGGACAAGTATACATTATATGGGTGTGCTGAGCCCTATTCTTCCCACAGCTATGCCAGCATGAGGTCCGCTGACTTTGGGTGTAGTAGTGCCCAGTTATTACGGGAGATTTAAAGAATCTTATAAGGTTTTTCCATTCAGATTCATGCCATTGGTGTGAACTAGTGGTTTTAGCAGCATGTTGGCATGCCTTTACCCATTGCTGCTCTTCTATAGGGAGGTCAAGTTTTTTTTGCCAGTGTTGTCGAATGTTTTCAGTGAGTGCACCGGGGAGGACTAGCAGGTCCTGATAAAGGACAGATATTAAGTGTCCCTGATTTGGAGAGGCGATAAGGAACATGATTTTTGTTACCGGGGGTGGGTATTGTGCAGGGTTTCTCACCTCTATTGGGAGAGATTCAAAATAGTGCCAAATTTGTAGGTATCAGTAGTGGTGTGAATTTGGCAATTTAAATCGTAGCTGAATATCTTGAAAGGACCATAGTTTGCCTCCAGTGATAATCTGTGGTAGATATTCCAGGCCATATCTGCGCCATTGCTGAAAGGCATGGTCTGTAAGGTTAAGGATAAAGTCAGGGAGTATGGCTATAGGGCTTAAAAGGGGATGAATGTTGTCAGGGAGAGTTGCCTCTTTATTTGGTGCCAGACCTTCATGCATTGTTGCATTATCAGTGTCGGGGGGGTTTAGGGGAGCATATGTGCTTTTGTGATATAACAGACGGAGGTAATATGTACTGGGGAGTAATGCCTCTTCAATTTCCATCCAATGTGTGGCCTGATTGGAATTTTGTCTGGAGAGTATGCGTGTTAATTGTGCGGCTTGATAATATCTAAAGAGATCTGGAAGGGCTAGTCCTCCCAATGCCCTCGGGAGTATTAGGAGTTTTAGCCTAACTCTTGGTCTACGACCTGACCAAATAAAGCATGAAATTGCTCTATTCCATTCCATTCTCGAAATGCGGGTCGTGGTAAACTGATTGGGATGTTGTTGAACAAGTACAGGGCCCTGGGCAGAATAATCATTCTGATCAGGTCTATTCTTCTCAAGAGTCTGAGAGGTAGTGTATTCCAGTTGGCAAGGTCTGCCTTAAGTAGAGTTGTAAAAGGAGTGTAGTTCTGCTTATAGGCATCTTCAAGGGTGCAGGTCAAATATTTACCTAAATATTTAATCCTATCTAAATTCCATCTGCATGGGAATCTCGCTTGTATAGCTGGGGAGGGGGGATACTGGAACACCAACATTTAAGTTTTTGTAATGTTAATTTTATACCGTGAGACATGAGCAAAGGAGTCCAAGAGCTCCCTAACACTAGGAAGAGACCTCTCTGGATCTTGGAGAAAAAGTAGTATATCATCTGTGTATAATGCAACTCGATGCTCTTCCCCTTCTGTCTCTATGCCTCTGAGATTTTCTATCTGTCTGATTAATTGGGCTAGGGGTTCCATAAATAGGGTGAAGAGAAGTGGAGATAATGGACAACCCTGCCTAGTCCCTCTTTGCAAAGGGAAATAATGTGTATGGTGCCCTGAGACTTTGACCCGGGCATTAGGTGCCGAGTAGACATTCTTAATCACTTGGATCAATGGGCGAGGAATCCCTGCTCTACCCAACACAGAGTATAAAAAAGGCCAGTACACTCTGTCAAAGGCCTTTTCGGCATCTGGACAAACCAGGACAGAGGGAAGGTTGCCCGTCTGCATCTTTTGTATTAAGTGATATGCTTGTTTTATGTTATCTGTAGTTGTCCGGCCTCCCACAAACCCTGTTTGATCTTTATGTATTATTTGGGGGAGGACCCGTTCCAGTCTTTGAGCGATAATGTTCATGAATATTTTATAGTCAGTGTTTAAGACTGGAATTGACTGATATGACTCACATAGTTGTGGGTTCTTCCCTGGTTTGGGGATAATGTGGCATATGACCAGGTGGGTGGAGGGGGTTCACCTTCTAATACTGAATTAAAGACCTTGAGGAGGATCTGAAGTGTCTCCTCATTTGGTATTTTATAAAATTCCGCTCCGTAACCATCAGGGCCGGGGGCTTTCATAGTTTTGGAGCTGGCTATGGTGGCAGATAACTCCAGTCGTGTGACTGGTTGGACTAATTGGTTCCCCTGATCAACATTGATCTTGGGAAGGTTAAGAGGCTGTGGGAATTTTTGTATGTCTTCGGCAGGCACTGAGACTTCTGGAGTATGCAAAGTAGAGTAGTATTCAGCCAGAGCATCAGCTATATCTGATAACTTATTCAAGGGTCTCCCATTCCTAGGGTGGCGTATTGTGGTAATCGTGGACATTTTTTTCTGTTTCCTGGCTTGGTAAGCTAACAGTCTAGTGGCTCGAGGGCCAACCTCATAATAGCGTTGTCAGAGGAACATTAATGCAATTTCAGTTTGTTGCAGAGCTATCTTATCTAGGTCCGATTTTACTTGTTTCAGCTGGGGGAGAACGATATTGTCTCTCTGCTTATGCGCAGTTTGTAGGAAGTTAAGAGTTTCCTCTAATGTAGTCTTGCGTTCCTGCCGGAGCCTCATTTGCGTTGAGGTGTTGTATAATTTGGCCTCTCAACACTGTTTTCACAGTGTCCCAAAGGATACTTGTGGAGACCTTGGCCTGGGAGTTGTCACTGACTATTTCGGAGATTTTATCTGCGAGGTAGTTTTTAAATTGTTTAGATTTTAGGTAGTGAGGATTCAGATGCCACTGTGTTTTCTTTCGCTGTAAACCTAACTTCCAGGTAGTGATTATGGGAGAATGATCTGAGAGCGTTATATCCCCTATTTGGGAGTCCACGACGTTGCACAGTAACTCTGCTTGGGTGTAGCAGTGATCGATTCTTGAATAGGTGTGGTGAACTGCCGAGTAATGTGTGTAGTTTCTGTGGCCGTGGGTGTAGATGCCGCCAGGTATCAGCCCAGCCCACCTCTGCTAGAAATCTGTTAAAATATTTCTGTATAGGGGTTCTCTTGGGAGTCCTTTGGCTGGAGGAATCCATTTCGGGGTTAGATAACAAATTGAAGTCCTCTGCCAGCAACAATATCCCTTTAGTCATTTGCAGTATTTTGTCTAACTGGGGGCTTATATCTCGCACTGAGGAGTCTGGAGGGAGGTACATGTTGGCTAATGTGACTTCTGCATCTCCTATTATTCCTTGTAAGTACTAATCTATCCTCTGGGTCAATCCATTTAGCTTGTACTTGTAGCGAGGTGTGCCTTGGAATCATAATTGCCACCCCCGCCTCCTCCCACATCTGTAAGTAGAGCTAAAGATCTCTCTCCTAGAGAGTTTACCCAGTTTAGTGTGTTCTTCTTTATTTAAGTGGGTCTCTTGTAGGTAGATAATATCTGCCTTGCTTCTCTTAAGGAGGAAATTGAGTACCTGGGATCTCTTAATGGGGAAGTAAGGCCATTGACATTTAGGGACAATAATTTCAATGGGGTTTCCTCCATGTTAAGTCTAAATTTTGGGGTATGCCAGGGAAGCGATGCGCTACCGATGCCAAGAAGCCACTCACCATGACGCTCTCTAGATTCTTAGTAGTATCATAGGTTAGCCACAATTGACATTTACACTTTAGCCTATTCTGATGATCAAACACATCCATTTGCCTTAACACAACTAAACTATTAACATAGATATTAAATTCAGTGCCTTCTAACTGGCATTCCCAATGAAATAAACTTAACAGAAACCATATGAACACATAACTTCGTGTACAAGGCGCCAAGAGGGCCATATCAACATAGCCTAGCTGTGTACTTCCACTACAGGGATCTTCCCAGAGTCCCTGGTGTGAGGAATCCTCACCTGGGGCTAACTCTCAATGCGAGAGTCTCCTGGGTGCTTATAGCACCTAGAGAGGTTGGTGTGTCATGTGACCACCGCACTACCTGCTCGACTAGTGGAAGTTTGGAAAGAACAAGGAGAGCTGTTTGACCCAATCTCTATGTTGGGTGCATTTTATGTTTCCCATTCTTAATTATTTACTTCATAGCTATATCAACTCAGGGAGTTATAGGTCTGCAGACTCTGTACTGATACACTACTAGTCTGGTAGCAAAAAAGTCAATGGGCCAACTCTGTCTCTCCCTGCAGTGCTCAACAAACATGTAGAATCCACTTGTCCCTAATCCTCGCTCATTATGCAAAACATGGAGAGAGAGAGAGAGAGAGGACAAAAAAAAGTGGGGGGAGGGGGGAGAGGAGGTAAACCTCCTATCAGCTCACATCTGCATTTCATAACTAGGGGCCTTTGGAGGTCTCAAGTCCACCCGTTTCAGAGCTTCGTAGCCCCGTATGCACCAGGGAATTCCTCCCCCTCCCCAGTGATTTCTACAGTATTCTTTCCACTTCAGCAATTGCTTGATAAAAATTGCTTATTTAGCCTTCCATAACTGTTTCGGGGGATTCCCAGTCCCTCTGCCGTTTCCTTTAACTAGGCTGCGGGAATCATGTTCCCAATATAGGTGATTACTGGTTAGTGAGGGAACAAGGGGAAGAAGCTACAAAGCAGGGATACTCAATAGATTTTACCTTACCTCACCGCTGTCGAGCTCCCTCCTTCAACTCTGGTTAGTAGGGTACCTGTAAAGAAGAGAGTAAAAAGAAATCTCCCTCGAATTGAGGGAGACTTTCCATTAGTAACACGTAACAGTTAACAGGCACGGGGGGGTTAGAAACAAACTCAGACAAGACAGCAGCAAGAAATACAGTTTGTTAATTGAGCAGAAAATTAGTCGGGCAGTAGTGAAATATTAAGCTCATGGTGGTAGCTTATCTGCATGCTAATAAAATTGAGCAAACTGTAAGTTCGAGATTATATGTCCCAGAGTTCAAAGTGTTCCAGTTGCCTCGGATATCCCGGGTTGCAGAGGAAGAGCGCACCCAGCATAGTCGGCCTATCCACCGAAACAATGAGAATTCAAGAATTGGTATTCAGATGCACTTGATCAGCATGGCGTGTCTGCAGCTGGCTGAGCTTGGAGGTTGGGGGCACGGTTTTGCTCATGCAGCAGGCCCGCAGTCTTTTGAATTGCTTCAGCGCCCTGGCGTCTTCTGGTGTCTCATTGTCTGGATTGCCAGACCTGGTGGGAGATCTTGGCAGCAAGTGTATTCTTAGGGTTGGAATCTGGAGTATGCAGTATACTTCAATCCCTCGACTCTTCAGGTCCTCTATCGCCTCCTCAGCAGAACTGAAGGTGAGCTAACCGTCTTTGTAAAATACTGTAAGGCAAGCTGGGTATGGAGTTCGGAATCGGAGGTCTGCTTTTTTTAGTGCCCGGAGGATAGGAATGTAGGCCTTCCGCCTGGCCATCACTTCGGGAGCATAGTCATTTTCAAGGTATAGCCTGTGCATGCCATATTTGATTTGTCCCTGCCTCCATGCTGAGTGCAGCACAAGTTCTTTTTCCTGAAATCGCAAGAAGCGAGCTAAAATGGTGCGTGGCCTGGCTCCAGGGGGTGGTCTGGGGGCCAGAGTGCGGTGTACCCTCTCAAATTCAAGTGATGTTTCAGTTGGTAGGTTGATAGTGTCCCTGAGCATTTTACGAATGAACTGAATAATATCGGTACCTTCCGCACCCTCCGGTACCCCCGAGATCCGGATGTTATTTCTCCGGTTCCTACTTTCGGCATCTTCGGCCCTTTCTTGTAACTGCTGGAATCCTTGGTGCAGCTGCATTATGGCCCTTTCAGAGCGGTCCATTCTCGAGTCTGTTTCCGTGGCTTGGGATTCCAGAGAGTCTTGCCTCTTTTTCAGCTTGCCCATATCAGTTCTAAGGGCAGCCGTGGTTGATCGGAACTCCTTCCTGAAATCCCTGAGTTCCGAAAGCATTAGAGCCATCTGGCACTGCAGTGTTGGTGTTGGTGGCTGGCTGGGACCCGCTCAACTTTGTTGCGAGGAGGAGGAGGCCTGGGAGCCCTCGCTGCCCGAGTCTGAAAATTCGCCGTCATCTGTTGCTTCGGTGGGTTGTTGAAAGTTTTTGTCCCCTCGTTTAGGCATTGTTTCACCTCCCGATTAGCGTTTTAAAGATGATTTGTGCTATTTCTAGGAGTTATTTGCAGGTCGTGGTGGGAGCCTCCTGATTTAGGCTTCTATCAGGAGCATGATGTCACTGGAAGTCCCCAGAACAGGATTCTTGCCTACCCTCATTCTGCCTATGCAGGTGCAGAGGGCCTCCCAAGGTCCTTGTGAAATCGGGCTCTAAGACTACTTTTTTAATCTGCTTTTGTAAGCTTCTTTCTTTAACTCTGAGAGATGGCATTATTAATGATTAAGGTAAAGCGAAAATATAAGGTACAGAAAATCAAGTCCACAGTTCTAAATCTTTCTTCCTTTTAAGCTGAAACACATCTCTAATCCGTATGGTGTCTTGTTATACAAAACTGGGACACTGCTGTTTGCATAACCCTCCTTACTCAAAAGATTTACTTAACTTCTGTGCCTATAGCAGAAGTCATTTTAAAAAAGGGCACAATACAGTACTGTTATGTTATAGTGATACCTAGTAAATGGATAACCTGTTGAAAGAATAAATTTCCACATGTTGGTCTGTTACACATCGTGACAATTTGAACGCTTACAGTATATAAAATAGAAAGGAGTATGTTTTTTTGGCAAGACCTTGCCCAGAAGAGCTACTTCCCAATCCCAATAAACACAAGACACAATTCTTGGGGAAAGGCCGAGGTTTGCTCGACAAATTAAAATTTGCATACATATACATTTTATCAAGTTTATTCTGTACACAAAAGTTATATTTACATTTCAAAATATATATAGGGTATTTCCACTGGGGCAGCAGACAAATTTGAGCCAATCCGCTCCGTCGCGCATTCCACTGTACTAATGACCAGTTATGGAGTGCGCCCTCACTGGGCCACCCCTTCACGTCACTTTTCACCTCCATATTTTCTTACTGGCCCAAATTATCTGCCGCTGCGCCCATATAACCAATGGCTAATCCCTTGGCCCTTGCCTCTGCTCTGGGAGAGTGGGAGGGCTTTGATGTGTGTCCTTCTCTTGACCAGGCAGAAAGAGGCTGACCCTCTCCTGCCTCGTTCTAATGAAATCCCTTTCTCCCTACCCACATTGTGGCCACTCCTAGCCCCACTTGTGGGTCAGGTCCAGAGGCCATTGGTTCACCCTTCCTGGCCATTCTGTCCTGGAAGTTCAGACTCAGGGATTGGCTGTGGCCTCTGGGCAAATTACCTCCCGGAGGTAGATGGGAGGGGCCATTCTGTTCTGTAGTTTTCCAGATTGGTTAACAAGATTGTATTAGCTGCAGTGCTTCTCCTGCTAAATTCTTGAAGTAGAAAAACATTTTTTTTATAGTGCCTTTTGTAAATATTGCATCCCCACATGCATGGCAAGCAACAAACAGTGGCATCCACCATTACGTGAACACGCATTGTTTAATTAAAGAGAGGGAGGTTATGAAAATCTGGGTCTGAGGGAGAGGAGATTAAACCAGAGCAGAATAGGTCTATGGGACAGTGATCTTGTTTTTATGCAGCTTTCGTCAGTAATAATAAAAAGCTGGAAGAATTACAGAACGTATATGCAATGAAGGCAGAATTGTATCAAAACTATACATTTTTAAAGTTTTCCTAAAGGTGTCAGGAGCACTTTAACTGGCTAGTCAGTTGATTTATAGAAGCTGTTTTTCTTTTTCTGATCTGGCAGTGTTACTAGATTTGCAGAAAACAAAATAATGCTTGGCGGTGGTACTTGTCAACAGAAGCTTGTGACTGCTGATGCACCAAGATTGTGATTAGTAATTTTGAACTTAAATTTGTGAAATTAAGGCCTGCATATACAATTTTAAATGCCCCCCCTCCCCCAAAGTAACCTTTGCTCACAGATTGCCTGCAAACCCCCTAGTGGACCTCGGACTGAGAGTTCTGAACTAGGTGGGTGCTTTGTGTCTCCGGGTATAATAAGTAGATTGTGCTAGTGGGGCAACATAAGGTGTGCTGAAAAGATCATTGAAAGCCTGAAGATGAAAGGCAGTTGAGCCCTAAAGAATTTGTAGTGGAAACCTCTGTTGCAGTTGTTGATGTCAGCATCCCTGATCAGGTGAGGACGCATGGGATTATATCACTTACTGTACCTTATTAGCAATAACCACAACTGAAAGTAAAATAAAGGTAATAAAAGAAATTAAACATGGAATGATGATTCAGTGTGGAAGCTTGTTAAACAGCTGACAAATGACTATGCTGGCATTGTAAACCTTTGCAGTGCTTTCACAACTGAATATTTACTATTTAATTTGATGTGTATGACTCATAGTCTATACTTTTTTTTTTTTTTTTTTGGTAACCAGGTAAGGCCCACTGGACACAAGGGTTTTTTTACAAGGGTGACCCGGGAGCCCTGGGGAGGTTAAGTGACTTGCTCAGGGTCACACAGTATGCAAATGGAGGCTATGGGAATCAAACCCGGGTCTTTTGGATGTAGCCAGCTCGTTCATAGCTTACTGCTCTAACATCTAGGCTGTACTGCCAGCCCTTATTGGTAGTGACTACTCTTGGCATTCACAAGATTGTGTCGTGTAGCCATTTTACCCCACATCTTTCTT
This sequence comes from Neoceratodus forsteri, assembly GCA_016271365.2. Taxonomy (NCBI): domain Eukaryota; kingdom Metazoa; phylum Chordata; order Ceratodontiformes; family Ceratodontidae; genus Neoceratodus; species Neoceratodus forsteri. The sequence goes on along the minus strand of CM057455.1, from coordinate 1,316,990,212 downwards.
AGAAGCTAGTTTATCTCAGGACGGTTTTCCTGGTAATTACATTTTTAAATGAGTAAACTTGTAAATTAATAGAGTGGTAAAATGGTTTGTTTTCTATGTAGAGGGATAGAATTTATTTACCTGAGATAGCTCTGCCAATTTGGCAGTGCTGCTCTAGCAAGGTCCTGCTTCTGCCCAGGTTTTTGTCTTAGAATACTGAAGCACAGGGAGCTCAGGTGACCTGCTTTGGCTATCTGAGATTTTTCTTAAGCTAGTAAGATTTTTGATTGGTGGCCAAAGTATGCAAACCTGGGTCTCCCACGTGACAGGAAGCCCCGGTTGATGTATCATTGGGACTACCCCAAAATGTTTGATCTTACTTCAAGAGGGTTCCTGCAGTAGGTCATGGCATATAGGACTGTGCCCTCTGGCGTCAGAACCACACAGCAAATTTTTCCAGCATTGTCTGGCAGGGGACCGCCCACCTGACATCCTGTGACAGACATCAGCGTAACCCTATATAGTGGACGGTCCCCATGCCCACCTTCCAGTTCTTTCCTGCCGCCAACCAGCGCTTTGGTACCGCTGTATCATACAGCTTTGTCGACACATTTTTCATGTTTTCATCGACTAGCCTAAGTTTGGCTTTATTTTCACCATCTCGCCTCTCAAGGCAAAGAAGAAGTGCACAAAGTGTGGGGCACAAATTCCCCACAAAGACTGCCATCATCTCTGCCTCTTCTGTTTAGGTCTGGACCACTACACCACGGCCTGTTCCGACTGTCAGCCTTTTAACCAGGCCACCCACAATGACGACAGCAGGCTCTGGAGGCCCATCTCCTTAAGTCCAGAATGGTGAGCGCGGTGGGACATCCTTCTGTCATGGGGGAAGGGAGGCACAGGGATTGGTAGAGTAGACAGTGGTGGGTGCCAGGGGTGAAGTCTAGAGCAAAATGGCAGGAGGAGTGGAAAAGGGGGCCCAATCTGGATAGGGCAGTTTTGGGACCGGCACTGTAGACTACATCGCCATAGTCGAAGATAGGGAGGATAATTTTCTGCACAATTTTTTGGCAGGCTTGCCATGGGATACATCCACGGTTGCGATATAGGGCACCCACCTTGGGGTGCAGCTTCTTGCGGAAGTGCGCGATGTGAACAGAAAAGTAGAGGTGCTGGGCAAGCCAGACCCTGAGGTATCTAAAGGAGGATCTGTCCTCCAGTGCTGTCCCATCTAGTGTGTGGAAGGAGGGCAGGGAGGGGAGCTGAGAGAGTCTCTGCCTTGTGCCGAAGGTAATGGAGACAGTCTTCTCGGCGTTTAGAAAAAGCTGATTAGGCCAGTCCGGTGGCGCTGGACGCAACACCTCATGCTACGCCGGTGACCCAGGTTCAGAAATGCGCCCGGCTCGTCGTGGATCGGCAGGGGAGGGATAGGATTGAGCATCTGGAGGACTGCTCTCCTATCCCTGGGGAGGGATTGGGGCTTCCATCACTCTGCAGCGGCCCACGATGGAGATGGGGAGCACTGCAAGGAGTGGTGTACTTGGGGCCGGAGTGGTGTAATTGGGGCCAGAGTGCGGCAGACGTCGGCACATTGTGCCTCCGACGTCATTGCACATCCGCACTTTGGGGGGGGGGTGCAAAATAGAAGAAAATGGAGTGGGCGATCAAGCAGCTTGATAGCCACACTCCTAACTCTGCCTGAGGTGCCTGTTGTGGAATCGCATCAGGCTTGGTCCAGACCCAGCGTGGGGGTATGTGGGGGATCTCCTCATGGGTACAGTAGTAGCGCCAGTTTGGTATGTGAGTGAGCCTGCGGGCTGCCCAGGCCGTTGGAAGGCGGTGGCTGGATATTAGCAGGTCATGCTGCACAGGAGGATAAATAAGTTATCAGAGGAAGGAGGGCTGGTAGCATGCAGGACTGTATTGTCCGCGTACATGTGAATGGATATGTGGGGGCAGGCAGAGGGCAGGTCGTTTGGGAAGATGGAGAAAAGTAGTGGGCCAAGGATGGAGCCTTGGGGAACACCAGTTGAGATAGGTAATGGGGAGGAGATGGAATTACCTATCCTGACAGACTGTGTTCTACTTATAAGGTGTAGGAGCATAACCAGCTGGTGGCCTCCATAGAGAGCCCAGCAAGTGAGAGCTTGGAGAGGAGATGGGGATGTGAGACAGTGTCAAATGCCTTTGCTAGGTCAACAGAGATGGCTGAGATGATGTGGCCATGATCCATGCCAGTGAGTATGGAGTCAGTGAGCCTCATGAGGGAGGAGGTGGTGGGGGAGTGGGACTTCCTAAACCCAGACTGGAAAGGCATGAAGAAGGACGTGGAATCAAGGAAGGTGGAGAACTGGGAGAGGACTAAATGTTCCTGGATCTTTGTTAAGATAAGGAGAAGGGAAATGGGTTGGTAATTTCCAGGAGTAGATGGGTCGCCTCCGTTTGGCAGTATGATAACTGGGATGTTTCCACTCATCTGGGATAGTAGCGTGGGCAAAGGAGAGGTTGAAAAGGGAGGCCACGGGGCTGGCAATGGCAGGGGCAGTCTTGAAAAGCAGCTTGGTGTCTAATCCAGTTGGACATTTACTCTTGGAATCGTTCAGGGCAAGCAGGGTCTTGTAGATGTCAGGAGTCACATGACAGAAGGCGAAAGCGTGGGAGGAGACTGTGGTTGGGCTTGGTGAGGGGGGAGGGATTGATGGGTCGGTTGGGGTTTTTGGGTCGATTGGGAGAGAGGATATGAGGGAGGAGGTGCAAGTTGAGAAGTAAGAGTTGAATTCAGTGGTGGCAGCAAGATGTTCCGTAAGTGTTGAGTTGCCATTTTGCAGTGCCGGGGTTGGGGGCTGGAGGGAGGGGTAAAGAGCAAATGAACCACTTTCCAGAATTTGGAGGGGTGGTTTAAATGGATGAGGAAGTTTGATTTGAAGTAGAACACTTTTGCTTGGCAAATACGTCTTGTGCATGTATTACGCTGGGAGCAATACTTTTGGAAAGCCGAAAGGGTGCCCATAGATTCGAAAGATTTCCAGGCCAGGTCACTGCTCCTTAGGATTGCCACTATGTCTGTGGTGATCCACCACAGGTGGTAGCTTCGTACCCTGGTATGTCTCAGTGGAGCATGATAGTCCCAGGCTGAGAGGAACATGGACTTGAAATAGTCCAGTGCAGCATTGACAGAGGTGGCTTGGGATATGAACGACCAGTCATGTTTGAAAGGACATTTAGGAGTGATGGAAGGACCAAGGAATTGAAGGAGCGAACTGTTAAGGTTTTTGGAGGGGTGCCTTGGGCCTGTGAATTTTCCGCACAGAGTAGATGATGTGGTGGTCGCTCAAGGAGACGGGTAGTAAGCCTGCAGCTATGAGCCGATGCGGGTGGGAGGTGAGAGATCAGTCAAGTAGGATGTGGTTATTGGTTTTAGGGTTTAGGTGGGTGGGTTCCATGATCATTTGGACCAAGTTTAACGTGGCTATGTCATAGCGGGTGTGTGAGCTGGATGAGAAGAGCCAGTTTATGTTTAAATTTCCTAAGATGTGTAGTTTGCCAGTCGATGCCAGTGAGTTTAGGGTTGTTAAGAGTGCCAGTAGAGTGGATGCAAATGCTTCTGGGGGGCAGTAGGAGCCGGCAACGAAGATAGGTACGGACTGTGGGAGTGAGAGTTTTACCATCAGTGATTGAATGCCATGCTCATGGGGTGGTACAGGGGTAACGGGGGAAAATTGGAGGGTGGAGCAGATGTACAAGGCTATGCCACAACCCCTTTTTTTGCCAAACCGATCATTCCGGATGGTGGAGTCCTGGATGTGGGGCTTCAACCACGTCTCGGTTATAATCAGGATGTCTGGTTTTAGGGCTATTGCAATATGCTGGAGCATTGCAATTTTAGGGACTAGGCTACATATATTCAGGTGGGCTAGCTTTAGACCGCATGGGAGGGGAAGGGCCAGGGCTGGGTTCTGTATCGCCAGCCAGCAGAAGCAGGTGAGTAGTAAGGCTCCTGAAAATGAAAGGGAGGGGGAGGGAGGCCATTGGAACAAATCCAGGGGTGCCTGAAGGGAGTATTTTAGGACAAGTTGCCCTGAGTGAAAGCTAGGGGGTAATATGGTGGGCCCAGTGCTTCCGATCCAGAGGGCCCAAAGCAAGGGGGGAAGTAACTGTAGGGCTTGAGAACAGATCAAGGGACGTGCTAAGGCTTGGTCTGACCTGGGATTTAGGGCATGAAGAGAGTGGAAAGGACAATAGAGGGACTAGGAGGGTGCCTGTGGTAAGTGAGAGGAGAAACATGGTTTTGGGGGAAGGTCTAAACATGGTGTGCAGGCAGCCTGTAGCTGCACTTTGTATGAATTATAGCGGCAGCTAGTGGTCATACCATATAGGTTGCTGATGGAGAAGTGGGCTGTTAGAAAATAAATAACTAGAAGCCGGCACGTGATCACTACTCCTTATAAAAGGGAACATTCATCAAGGGTGGTGGCATACTGAGGCATACCTGACAACTTTTGAAACGGGTTGCCACAGCCTGCCAATGGCCAAAGCAGCAATGGACAATCAGACTGGTACCCTGCCTGACAGGGAAAACCCAACTTGCCTACAGCTGTATGGACACTGCACAGTCAGAAAACTATGACCTGGTGAAAATTGAAATCCTGAAAAGGTATGACATCTCAGGAGAGACCTACAGGCATAGATTTCAATCTCTGAAGTACAACTCAGTCGACAGTCCTCGAGAAGCCTTCACCCGACTCCGAGAACTCCTGATAAAATGGCTCCAACCAGAGGGCAAAACAGTCCCACAGATCATCACATTTGCAATGGAGCAATTCATCAACATCCTGCCTACAGATGTGTAGCTTTGGGTAAAGGAACTCTGACCAGAAAGTTGGGAAAAGGCTGCTTCTTTGGCCGAAGACTACCCAAATGGCCAGACAGACGCCACAGCAGCAAGGTAACAGACAAGCACCAGTAAGACACACTTTTTCCCATTTAAACTCTAAATCTGATAAGAACTCTGGTGGGGTTAACAAATCCATGCCCAAAGACGTTATTTGCTGTAACTATAATAAGCCAGGTCATATTGCAAGAAATTGCCATAAGAAGAGTGACACTGTAGCACATTTGTCCTTGGCAGATTGGAGCAAGTACTTAACAGGTGTGAAGGTGGGGTTAAGACTATAAAGGGACTCATTGATTTGGGAAGCAGACAGACCCTAGTGCATGTTGAGGGCCTGAGAAAACTCTGTGCAAAAGGATCAGGTACTGGTGTCATCTGCATCCATGGGGACACTCGATACTATCCCACCACCCAAGTGACTCTGACCATTAAGGGTGTGTCGCACCAAATGAAAGTGGGGGTAGTACCTAAGTTACCTGTACCTGTGATTATTGGAAATGACTTTTCAGGATCTACTGAGATAAAGGAGTAATCCTGATGTTTCAGCAGCAGTGGTGGTAATATCTCAGGCAAAGAAAAATCTCAGATGGTGGGGCTCTTTTCCTTTTGCTGATTTTGTTTCGGACTTATCTGAGCACAACTCCAAGATCTGGAAATCCAGGAAAGAAAGACGACGCCTGAAGAAACAGTGGCAACAAATGGCTGATTGGGTTAAGGGGTTAACCTATGAACATGCTGAAACTAAGCTGATCAATGATTGAAATTTTCTTTCAGAACAAGCTAATGATGTTTCTCTCCAGGGTTATTTTAAGCAGCTGGGTGTGAAACCAAAACAGGGTGAACCAATGTTTAAAAAATGTAATGGGCTGCTGTACAGAGTTTGGGTTAAACCTCAGTCACAGGACCAGCTAGAACAATTGGTTATACCACAGAAGTATAGCTCTGAGTTGTTACAGATAGCACATGATAGTCCTATGGCTGGTCACTCAAGGAGGGATCGCCCCCTTGCCAGATTGCTGTACAGATTTTACTGGCCTGGAATTCATGATAATGTTGCTACCTATTGTAATTCCTGTGCTGAGTGTCAGAAAGTAGCCCCAGTCACTAGAAAAGACAAGGTGCCCCTGGTGCCCCTACCCTTGATAGATGTGTCTTTTGAGAGAATTGCAATGGATGTGGTTTTCCCTTTAGACAAAAGTAAAAAGGGTAATAGATTTATCCTGGTAGTATGCGACTAGGCTATTCGATACCCAGAAGCAGTTCCAATACGTACTGTCACAGCTTCAAAAGTGGCAGCAGAGCTTGCAAAAATGTTAAGCAGAGTGGGCATACCTAAAGAAATTATTACTGATCAGGGTAGTAATTTTGGTGCTGCATTACTTTAGGAGCTGTACAGACTACTAGGTATCACTGCCATAAGAACCTCCCCCATCACCCTCAGACAGACTGTCTTGTTGAGCATTTTAACCAAACCCTAAAACACATGTTAAAAAGGTTTGTAAAAGGGGCAGGGAAAGAGTCGTACCAACACTTGCCTTAAGTTTGGCCCCACTAGCCCTCTGTAACCCATGGATAACTAGGAGCTCCTCTCACAGCTGAAATCTAGGAACCACCTGTGGGTGGTGGCTAAAGCCACAGGCAAACAATCTGACATCCATATCAAGTATCGAGAGGCTCGAGGGAAGGTATGGAGGCTGCAAGTCAACTCGTTGACAAAGGAGGAGAGATTGAGACAACGGAGGGGCGTCCTTTAAGGGGGAAGGATCATACCAGAGAAGGGCCCAAAGGTAAGGGGGACCTGCAGGTGGTAATGGAAGGGGCAAGAGGAAAGGGGAGGAGGTAGGAAGGGGGGTGATGGTGATGGGAATGCCGTGTTTTGGGGTGACTGGAGAGGTGGGAGCTGGAAGATGGGAGGAGGCCAGAGAAAAAGGCTCGACTGGGCTAGGGAGTTTGGGGGGGGGGTTAAACTGGGGGGAGACGCGGAACTCAGTTATAAAAAGTGCGACAAGAGGGGTAGGGTGGCTAGGGGTTCTCTTGTAGAGGGTCCGGAGAGAAGCCAAGGGGAAGTGGTCTTGAGGACAAGGGAGGTGAAGGGGGCTGGCAGGGGAGTCCAAAAATGAGGTGCACAAAAGATCAAGGGGGGACACTAAGGTTCTCTTGCTGGGGGACTCCATGGTCAGGGTTATTCACTGGGCAGGGCAGGGTGAGGGAAAATCCAGTCCAATTAAGGTAGTGGGTATTTCCAGTCTGACTGTGCATAGGGCGAATTTCATGGTGTATGAGCTGGCGAGGGACTGTGGAAGATCACCGGACTTCCTGATGCATCTGGGAACAAATTATACTGAGGGGAATAGTGTGCTGGAAATTCAGGCAAGGTTCCGAGAACTGGCCAGGGTCTGTCATGACAATGGATGCACAGTGTCCTTCTCGGAAATCCTGCCAGTGCCAAGGGCCACTGTGGAGAACAAACAGAAGATCAGGGAGATTAATGACTAGCTTGACAGTGGGGTGAAGCACAGGGGATTGGGGTGTTGGGAGACTGGGGGAGAGTTTGGGAAGACAATGGACTATATGCCCGGGATAGATGTCACCTAAATCCAGTAGGGAAGGAAGTTCTCAAACGGGGGATGACTGATTTCATTCAGGCTAGATGGGGTTTAAACTTGTGAAGGAGGGAGGGGGGCACTGCTGGGCTGATCCGGCCATCCATACCGCCGGTAGGACTTACCTGCAACCCCATAGAGGGGAGACAGATGGTACCCTAGGGGAGAAGTGTGGATGGATGTATGAAAGATCTGGGGAGGATATGGTGAAGAGGGGTAGGGACAAGTGTTGAAAGGTGGCTTTAATAAATGCCAGGAGCCTGGGGAATAAAATGCCTCAGTTCCAGGCCACCCTGTTTGAAGGTGGGTGGATGTAGCAGCGGTCACTGAAACTTGGGCCACCCCTGACCATGTCTGGGACCTTAATCTGAGTGGGTACCTTGTGCTAAGGAAGGACAGAAAGGTGGGTAGAGGGGGAGGAGTAGCAATGTTCATTAGGGATAACATCAAGATTATGAGAGTGGAGGAAGCAGAGGGCAACGTGGAGGCCCTATGTGTCACCTTGCAAACCCCCGTGGGAGAGAAGATCAATTTGGGGGTGGTATATAGGCCCCCAGGACTAGCAGAGGACCTGGAGGATTGACTGTTGACTAACATTAAGGGGCAGTGTGGACTGGAAGGGGAAGAAATGGTGTTGATAGGGGACCTTAATATGCCAGCTACTGATTGGGGTACTATGACGTCCACTGTAACCAGGGAGCAGAACCTGCTGGATGCGTTCCTCAGTCAGCAGGTGATGGACCCAACAAGGGAGGGTCATATCCTAGATGTGGTTTTAGAGGATGGGGATCTTGTATGAGATCTGGTTGTGGAAGAACCCCTGGCTGGGAGCGACCACAACACAGTCTGGTTTCGGCTTAAATTGGGGAGAGGATCATTTGAGGACAATGATAGTTGATTTTAGGAGGGTGGACTTTCGGAACATGGGGGAAATTCTCAAGGGGCATTTGTGGGAGATAAAACCAGGTTTGGACGTGGAATGTAGGTGAGAAATCATAAAGCGGGGGCTACTGGAGGCCACCAGGACCTGTGCAAGAGTGAAGCGCAAGGGCAGTAGGTCTCGTAAACCATGCTGGTGGACCAAGGAGGTCCAGGAGGCGGTAAGGGAGAAGAAGGCTGCCTATAATAGGTACAAAAAAATGAGAGGAGAGAGGGATACAGAGAACTATCGCCTTGCAACCAGGAAAGTCACCTGAGTGGTGAAGGGGCAAAGGTCTGGAAAGAGCAGAGACTAGCGCAGGGGATATAAGGTGGGGAAAAGGGGTTCTTTAGATATATTGGTGAGCAGAGGAAGGTCAAGGGTCAGCTCAGTAGGTTGAGGACAGCTGGGGGGTGGGTGGAAGGGGCTGGAGAGCAGGCGGAGGTACTGAATAACTACTTTGCCTCAATGTTCTCTAGGGTGGAGGCTGGGGAACTTCCAAAAAAAGGGTTGAAGACACAGAAGGCACAGCAGACCTGACTATTGGGGTACCTGCTGATGAACAAGCTGGGGGAGGTGGGCCAGGGTTGAGATATCAGGCTGGTTCTGCTGAATGGGGGGCAGATGCTGATATTCCTATCGGTCGGGTGTGGGAAGCCCTTCAGTCCCTAAAAAAGGAGAAATCTCCGGGACCTAATGCTATTCGTCCCAGAGTACTGAGGGAGTTAGCGGATGTTTTGGCTGCACCATTGGCGGATCTCTTTAACTTGTTGCTCCAGACAGGGAGGGTGCCAAGGGATTGGAAGCAGACGCATGTTGTGCCCATCCATAAAGGGGGATCGAGGGAAGAGCCAGAAAACTATAGCCTGCCAGTTTGACATCGGTGGTGGGGAAGGTAATGGAGAGCATACTTAAGGAAAGGCTGAGAATGTTTCGTGGAGGAGATGGGTTACCTGAATGACCGGTAGCATGGGTTTGTGCCAAGCAGATTGTGTCAAATAAACCTTGTAGAGTTCTATGAGTGGGTGACATCAGCACTCGACAGGGAGAGACCAGTGGATGTACTGTTCCTGGACTTCAGCAAGGCATTTGATTTGGTCCCTCACATTGGCCTAAGGGAGAAGCTGGGGGGGATGGGGGTAGGCCCATTTGGTTAGGTGGATTGGAAATTGGCTTTCAGGCCACACTCAGCGGGTAGTGGTCGGAGGGGAGGTCTCATCTCCTAGGGAGGTCATAAGTGGGGTCCCACAGGGGTCAGTCCTGGGGCCACTCCTGTTTAATGCCTGCATCTGTGATATCAGGGAAGGTATCGGGTGTGAAATAAGTCTTTTTTCGGACAACTCTAAGCTGGGGGCGGTGGTGGAGAGGGAGATTGGCCCTGCAGGAGGATCTGGATACTCTGGATAGGTGGTCCTGCACCTGGAAATTGAATGTAACTCCTCCAAGTGCAAGGTGCTACACCTAGGGCGGGAAAACCCCAGCTATGTGTACACCATGGGGGGGATGAGTTGCAGGTCAAGGCAGGGGAAAGAGACCAAGGAGTCTTTGTGTATGGTAACATGAATAATTCAGAGCAGTGCAGGAGGGCTGTGATCAGGGCAAATAGGATGCTGGGATGCATCATTAAGGGGATTGCCTCAAGGAACTGGGAGGTGATTTTGCCGCTGTACAACAGCCTGGTTAGACCACATCTTGAGTACTGTGTGCAGTTCTGGAGGCCGCACCTAAGGAGGGACATCCAACTCCTGGAGAGGGTTCAGAGGAGAGCAACCAGAATGATCTGGGGCCTGGGCGATATGACATATGAGGAACAACTAGGGGAGCTCAACCTGTTCTCGCTGGAGGAGAGGAAGGACCGGGGCAGATTGAGGTCTTCAAGTACTTCAGAGGAGTAAATAAGGTAAGCCGAGATAGGATCTTTGGACTGAAGGAGGGTGGAATCACCAGAGGACACAGTTGGAAGATTGAGGGTGGTAGGATTAAAGGGGAAAAGAGGAGGAGGTACTTCACCGAGAGAGTTGTGGAACCATAGAATGTGCTGCCTGGGCTGCTGGTACAGGCTGCTACAGTGGAGGGATTCAAGAGATGGTGGGACAGGTATAGGCAAGTGGTGAAGCCGAGGCTGGTTTCCGGGGGCAGGACTGGGGGATGGAGTAACAGTGGAAGGAAACAGATGGAGGGCTATGGTACCCAATCAGGGTGCTGAAGCACGAGCAGACTTGATAGACCAACAGACCTACTCTGCTGGCATCTAGTATGTTAGATAAAGGATCATAATCCAAATTTGCATACTTTATTAAAAATGTTTTTATTGTTTGATCTTGAACGGAGTTATAGAGGGGACATTGGATTAAAATATGATAAAGAGTTTCCTGTAAACCCCTGTTATACATCTGCATAATTCATCCGACGATCCATCAGGAAATGGTCTATTAAAATATACATACTAGGAAGTAAGAATACCTACTCTAGCCCATGTAATTACTTTCCTAGTGCTAGGGGTCAGAGGTAACATCAAGTAATCTTCCAAGGTTGGCATAAGTTTTGTTTACCACGGCATTTGTTTCTGGACTCTTACTTGCTCCATCTGTTTGGGTTGAACTTCTGCAAAAAGTTTTTGTTTAAATATGTCCTTAAAAAGGGGTGAAATTTAATTCCCCTATTGGGAATTGTCCCACAGATGAGTTAAAAAAAACCTTGAAAGTATGGGTCTAAGACATTTCAGCCAAGGAGAATGAATGAAAGCTGTATCCTGACCATGTTATTTTTTCTTCAAGACACAGCTTAGGTATTAAATTAAGCTGGTTATTAATCATTTTAAGCCAATAGGAGGCTAACTGTAAATCTACTATGGTAGCTAAAGGAAGTCAGCAGTGATATGGAAAACAACTAGTGAGAGTGCGTAACCAGGGATGAAAGCCACAGATTCTGCTCAGCTCAGTGAAGACCTACAAATGACGTCACTTATGGTTTAGCCTGGCCAGGGTGTCAGAAATCACAGGCAAGGCAAATATTGTCAGGAACTTTTTTTTTTTTTTTTTGCATAAGATGTTTATTGAAGTTTTCATACAAGAACAAAGATAAACACCACCTATACATATAAACAATTAAAACTAATCTTAAAACTATAGAACTATGCACATGGGTCCAGTTAATTACAACAAAAACAGAGTTTTCAGAATAGCGTAGTGTATATGCTTCAAATATAGTTCATGACAGTGTATTGCACGGGGGGTCCATATGTCAGTCTGGGGGCAACTCATATCTTATAGCCAGAGATACTGATTCCTACATAGAAGGGAGAGTCCACCCAGCCATTCCAAACTGGAACAATCCTTCCCCTAGGAGTTGGGCTTCCTCTTGAGATAGTGATTTTAGGGAGGGGTCTCATGTCGAGAAAAACCTCTGTGTCCTGCTATTAACTACGTAGGTTAGACAGATGGTCAAGGGCAAGCATCTGGATGGCAGAAGTGCACCACTGTGTGACCGCAGGTTTGCTTCCTGAGATCCATGTATTCAATATACAGTGTCTTGCCAAGACTAAAAGGACCCAAGTCCATCTGGACAGCACTCCCACCCCTCTGATCCCAGGTGCTCCATACCAAATGAAAGCAAGAGAGGGTCAGCAGGGATCTGACGCCCCATTAATTTCCCAATTTCTTGAGCTGTATCCTTTCAGAAGACGTGTAATACAGGGCACGTCCAAAAATAATGGAAGTATGTCCTCAGCTCCACTCCACATCTCCCACATGTTGGAGACACAGCAGAGCTGAATTTATGCACATTCAAAGGGGGGAGGCAAAAGAGTCTGAACAAATTTGTAGAAAGACTCTCTGTACTTATTACAAATTATTATGCCTTTATGCAGTCCTGGAATCATCCCCCACTTGTCCTCCCAGATACTAATCCCCAGGTCCTGCTCCCATAGCGATTTAGTTTTATGGGTGAGGTCCAGAAGAGATTGCCTCCCCAGGTGGGCGGCCAACTGCTGAAGGGTGTCCCCTTTTTCTCCGCTTGCAACCCTCCTCTCACTACTCTTTATCCTCTGGTATCTCATCTAGCAGAGTAAACGATATGTTCCACCTGATTCAAGGGAGAAACTGTCCCTGGATGCCAGCCTAGCCCCATAGTGTAATCTCAAACTTGTAAATACCGAAATAAGTGGCTGTGGGATAGCCCAACCCCCTGGAGCGCCTCAAAGGTGTATAATCCTTTCTCCTTTTTCAAAAGCCCTGTACTTGTCTGGTTCTTCATTTCCCATTCTCAATAACCACCTCCCTCTTCCAAGCCAGGGAGGAAGAATGGTTTTCCAGCAATAGGCAGCAGCCAAGTCTCCTCCTCTTTTACCCCTACCCTACTCCGTATTTGAGTCTGGCTCTCCAGCACTGTGGACACCAACGGGTTCACCCACCCCAGGCCATTGTATGCTTCTTGGCCCCCTCACCAGGTACGCTGACAGTTGCCCCGGACACCACCTCTCCTCCAGGTCCAGCCACCGATCCTCAACTGGTCTATTGACCCAGTCTTGGAGATAACAGTACTGGACAGCCAAATAGTAATTTTTAATATCCGGAAAATTCAGGCCCCCTTTGTTAATATCCACCGTAAGGCAGTGAAGACTAGCACGCGATCTTTTGCCCTGCCATAGGAAGTCGGAGAAGGCATTCTCCAGCCTGCTAATGTCTATTGAGGCAGGGCCCTCGTGCACCATCCGCATGATGTAAAGGAGGCAGGGCAGCACATTAATTTTTAACAAGTTAATGCTCCCCTGCCAAGAAATTGGCAGTGCCCTCCACCTCTGCAGTTCTTCCTCAATAGATTTAATTAATGGAGTGTAGTTCAATCTATACGGAGATCCAGTATCTTTTCCCACGTTAATGCCTAGGTATTTATATGAGATTGCTACCTTTTTCAACCCCCATGTGTTGGCCTGCAGCCCCCTTCCTCCCCCCCCAATAGCATATGTTCAGATTTGCCCACATTCATTTTATAGCCTGAAAATGCCCCAAATTGGGCAATCAGGTCCAGCAGGGGTGGGATAGACCTCTGTGGGTCCTCCATAAACAGTAACATGTCATCCGCAGAGAGTGTAACTTTGTGCATACAGCCCAATCCCCCCCCCATCCTTGCCGTTATGCATAATAGCCAGCGCAAACAAAATTGGGGAGAGGGGGCACCCCTGCCTTGTTCCCCTATGCAGGGGGGAATTTTCCCGAGAGGGAGCCATTCACTAGAACAGAGGCCTCCGGGGTCCTGTAGAGGGCCCATACCAGCCCCACAAAGCGATCCCCCAGACCAATCCATGTCAAAACTTCAGACAGGTACTCCCATTCTATCTGATCAAATTCCTTCTCAGCATCCATAGACAGCACCGAAGTGCCCCCCCAATGCCGAGAGGCTGCCATATGACATTTAGCAGCCTCTGCATGTTATGATAGGAGAGGCGCCCTCTTACAAGCAAATCCCACCAAATAGGTTTTAAATCAGAAGAAATAGGCCTGCACCAGCCCAGCCTGTTACACAGTGAAACATCCAACAAACAAGCATTTGTCAATGCCGAATGTTTGCTTGCTGGCATTGGCATTGGTAGTGTAGAAGTTACAGAGCTGCATAATAGAAATGGCAGTGAAGTACTGAACTGAAGCCAACCCCACCACCACCCTGCAGAGAGTGACAGGCATTGGGGTGTGCCTTTGGGTCGTCAGGCATAACAGCCACACCATTTCACCACACCCTACCCTGCAGACACTGACAAGTGTCACAGTGTGCCTTGGGGTCTTTGGCCCTTATGCGCACCCCATTCCATCAGGAAATATGGTGAGTTGGGTGCGGTATAGGAGAATGGGGTGAACTTTGGGGCAGAAAGGTCAAAGGCAACCTCGATGCCTCTCACTGGCTGCAGGATGTGGAATGGTATGAGCATTACAGGCAAGAATCCCAAGTCACACCCCTGATGCCTGTCATTTCTCTACAGGGTGGGCGTTATGGTTGAAACCCTAACACCTCAGGCATTCGTTGGTATTTTCCTCAAATTTTCAACATGGTTTTTTTGTGACCCCTCACCTCATGAACAGTGGCAATATCAGTTTGTTAGCCGAAAGCTGCTTATGCACAGCGACTACGGCATTTAGCACCACAGGTGCAAAACCACATTCTGAACAGGATGTGAAAAATGACAGCTGTACTGTTCATGGGGAGGTGTAAAAAATGGCAATGTTGCAAATCTGTAGTAAAAATATTTAAAAAAACTGGTGAAGTCATGAGCGTGCATAGAAACTGTGCAACACACACCCATAATGTAATTAGGTTGGGGATTTTTTTACAGCAGATTGTCAACACAGGCATTTTGGGACCTCCGATCATGAACAGTGTCACTGTGATTTTCTTTATCTGTCCCGAACAATGGTTTCCCACGGCGACCACGCATCTCTGCGCTGAAAGTGTGAAAACACATTTCGGCCATGTTGTGAAAAATGACAGCTGTACTGTTCATAAGGAAGTGTGAAAATCTGGACTGAAAATATTACAAAGTCATGAACTTATGAGGATGCGTGGAAACTGCACAATGCTCACTCGTAACACAGTCATTTTATGGACTTTTGTCACAAAATTTTCAACATAGCCATTTTAAGACCTCTGCTTATGAACAGTGTAACTGTGATTTCCTTAATCTGTCCCAAACATTGCTTTCTCATATCGACTGCACCATTGTGCGCTACATGTGCGGAAACACATTTGGGGCGACATGTGAAAAATGGCAGCTGTACTGTTCATAAGGAAGTGTAATAAAATGGCAATGTGGAAAATCTGGAGTGAAAATATTGAAAATTCGCGAACTTACGAGCATGCATAGGAACTGCACAATGTACGCTCATAAAACAGTCATTTTTAGGAATTTTTGCCACCAAATTTTCAACATAGGCTTTTTGAGAGCCCACCTTATGAACAGTGGCAGTGTCGTTTCATTACTCGGTCCCGAAAGGTGATTTCGTGCAGTGACTGCAAAATCTCCCTTCGGGCCCGATTAACGCCATGACAGTGAGAGCTTTCATGAGAAGGGGTCCCAAAAACCCCATGTTGAAAATTTAGTGCAACAATTCCAAAAAATGGCTGAGATATGCAGCAAAGTTGAAAAAACCCTATCTATCCCATTATACAGCTTACCGGCATTTCCTCAGTTCGCGGTCTGCTTTGAAGAGTGCAGACGTGTTCCCGGACCACCGAAGATCATCGCGCCGAGGTCCGGAGGGAAGTATGGGGGTGGGGAGGCAGGGTGCGAGTGGGTGGGTGCGGTGTGGCAGGAGACCGCGAGGGACCTTTTTTATTTACAGGTTTTTTTGTTTTTTTTAATTAAGACGACGCTGACGCTTGCCACGCTGGGGTGGGCTCCCAGCGTGGCACAAGGATGGCTGGTGGGGGGCGGAGCCGACGGGATTGGGCACCCGTCGGCGGTAGCATCTGTTGCCACGCTGGGGTGGGCTCCCAGCGTGGCACCCTGTACTGGAGGGGCAGTGGAGCAGGACGGGGATTGGGCACCCCGTCAGCTATATATGTGTGGCCACGCTGGGGTGGGCACCCAGCGTGGCATATGTAACCTCCGTTTGGGGCGCAGCACTGCCGACGGGATTGGGCACTTCATCGGGTACACAGTGTGTGCATGGGGGGCGAGCACAGTGTGCGGTGTGTGTGTGTGTGTAAGGGAGTGCGCATGAGCAGGTGATATCTTATTGCTGCTCACTGAAGCATAGCTCCCCCTTTCAACTGTACTCCACTGCATTTTGGAGCTGTCATAGACAGCTCCAGCAGGCATTGGAGAACTGCGGCCGTGCCTGCAAACACACTGACTGAATTGGAAGAGGGCTGCCACACCTCTGGAAACTCGGATGATGGCACTATGTTTCTTGCACATGCGTGCAAGCAAACATAATGAGCCCACTTACAGCCACCAAACCAGTTTTCAAACTTCCAACGGCCCCAAAAACAATACCCTGCTAGCCCCTTAGAAGAAAGAAAGAAAGAAAATAAATAGTCTTCTACCAAGTAAAATCCACAAGAAGCCCTGTAAAAAAACAAGAAGCAGCAGCTACTGTCCTGGAACACAACTGATCCTGTCCCCTTGCAGTTCCTTATCATCCCTAATACCAGAGATTGTTGCCGTGCCCTTCCTTCCCTTTTATTAAGTTGACCAGTAGTGGGCCTGGCTTATTACCCCATTCATAAAATTGGTTCTTGATTAAAATCCGAGATCTGCGAGCCTCTCTCATCAGGAACCCATTTAAGGGTACCTGTGCCACTACCAACTGCTGAAGGGTGTCCCCTTTCTCTCCGCTTGCAACCCTCCTCTCACTACTCTTTATCTGCTGTTCCAGTCTCACTCGTTTCTCTTTCTGTTCCCTTTTGTGTTTGGCTACAAAATTAATGATCGCCCCTCTCATAAATGCCTTACTGGCATCCCAAAAAATGACTGTTTGGGGCAGTGTCCCTATTTTTCTCCCTATACAGTTTCACTGGTCCGTAAGCATCAGGATGGCCAGCAGGCTCAGTTTTGGCTACCCAGGCCCAAGTCAGTGCCTCAATGATCTTTAAGCCCAGAGGAAAGTGACCCAGTGGCGCCTCAGCTGGGTCCTCCTCCAAGCCTACTCAGTGGCGGTGTGAGGGGTGCCACCCTCATGCCTGTCACGCCTCCCCTGGGTCCTCCTGTGGGGGGCTGGCTCTGCCACTTCCTTTCCGCCTGGTCACCATGGACAGGTGGGTTCTAGAAGTGGTCGGTCAGGGTCTGCCTTTAGAACTCGAGCAGTACCCTCCGAGCTGAGCCTGCACCCCACGGGAGGACTTGGTATCCGCCGACACTCTGTTGGCTTTTCGAGACGACATAGCCCAGTTCCTCCGCAAGGAGGTCGTGGTCATAGTAGCGGATCCTCCGGAACATCCATTGTTTGTCTCTAGGTATTTCCTGGTGCCAGAGTGGACGGGGGGAGGGGGGCTGGCGCCCCATTCTAGATGTGCACGACCTGAACAAGTTCTTAAGGTCCCAAACCTTCAGAATGGTAACTCTGTCTCAGATCATACCACCTCTAGAGCAAAACATGTGGTTTTGCTCCCTGGATCTTCAGGACACATTCTTTAATGTACCGATCCATCCGTCCCACAGAAGGTTCCTCTGCTTTTGAGTCAGGGGAACCCCTATGAGTTCCGGGCCATGCCATTCAGCCTTTCCTCTACCCTCAAGGTCTTCACCAAATGCATTGCAGTGGTGGCAGCTTACCTGAGGCACCGAGGGGTCCGGATGTACTCCTACCTAGATGACTGGCTGATTGCAGGTCCCTCCAGGCAGAAGGTGGAGCAGTCCAGGGACCTGGCCCTCCAGACCTGCACCTCCCTTGGCCTCCTTGTCAACAAGGCCAAGTTGGAACTCATGCCCTCACAGGTGATCAACTTTATCAGGGCAGAGCTTGACTCTTGCCGAGTCAGAGCCTGACTCCTAGTGGACAGGGCAGAGGTTTTCTCCTCCTTTGCCGAATCATTTCAGGTTGGGCAATTGCGGCCTACACCAGCGTGGTCCGATGGGCCCACTGAAATATGCGCTTCCTGCAATGGGGGCTGGCCAGCCCGTGGTCTCAGCACAAAGGTCACTTTGACCAGCTGGTCACTGTGACCCAGAAGATGTGGGATGCCCTCCAGTAGTTGCTAGTCCCAGAGCATCTGCAGGGAGGGATCCTGTTTGTCTGCTCCGAGACGATGGTCATCCTGATGACTGATGCCTCTCTGACATGCTGGGGTGCCCATCTGGGGGAACACAGAGTCCATGGGCTCTGGACCCCCAAGGAGTCCCGATGGCACATCAACCTGCTGGAGCTCCGGGAAGTTCGGCTGGCACAGACTGCATTTAATCTGTGTATTCGGGGTCAAGTGGTCCAAGTCCAGATGGACAACACCACGACCATGTATTACGTCAACAAGCAGGGCGGGACGTACTCCCTGCCTTTGTGCAAGGAAGCTCTATGCATTTGAACCCTCATGCGCAGCCTGGAGGTGGATCTCCTAACCATCTATGTAGCAGGAGCCTTAAATCAGCTAGCGGACGCCCTCAGTCGGGTAGGCGAGGCATCTCACAAGTGGTCTCTCCATCTGGAGGTAGTTCACAGCCTGTTCTCCGAATGGGTCACCCCTCAGGTGGATCTGTTTACATTCAGGGAGAACTTAAAGCTGAGGCTGTTTAGTACCCACTTCCCCCCTTCAGCAGGGCTTGCTGCAGGGGGATGCCTTCTCAAGGCCTTGAACCCCAGGCCTCTTCTATGCCTTCCTTCCACTTCCCTTGATCCACAAGGTATTGCTCAAGGTCAGGAGGGACAAGGCATGGGTGATCCTGGTGGCTCCGGACTGGCCATGCCAGTTTTGGCACCCTGATCTCCTCAGCCTCAGCAACAGGCTCCCGAGGCATCTTCCACTCTGCCCGGACCTGCTCTCCATCAGTCTGGGGAAGGTACTCCACCCAGACCTGCAGTCCCTGCACCTGACAGCCTGATACCTGAGTGGCTAGAGTTCCAGGCTTTGGGTCTCTCTGAAGATGTCCTCACCGTGGTGGAAGCATCTAGAAAGGAATCAACCAGAAAACGCTATGCCTTCAAATGGAAGAGATTCTCCATTTGGTGTCAGGCAAGGGTCTGGACCCTCTGATCTGTCCAGTGGCCAGCATTTTGGACTACCTGTGGTCCCTGTCCTAAGGGGGACTTTGGTCGACGACCCTTAAGGTGCACCTGGCAGCCATCTCTGCTTACCAGGCATGGGCTGATCAGCAGTCGGTGGCACAGGAGAGGGTGGTCTGGTGCTTTTTCAAAGGCTTAGATCACATTTCCCCTCCAGTGTGTGAACCACCACTGCCATGGGACTTGTTGATTTTGGCAAAGCTCATGGGCAAGCCATTCGAACCGATGCAGAGGTGTGAGATGTCTCACCTGTCATGGAAGACAGCCTTCCTTGTGGCTATCACGTCAGCCAGAAGAATCAGTGAGTTCCAGGCGCTTTCGGTGGAGTCTTCTTACCTGGTCTTCCACAGGGACAGGGTTGTCCTGCGCCCCAACCCGAAGTTCCTCTCAAAGGTTGTGTCAGAGTGTCACCTTAATCAGGTGATGACTCTTCCAGTGTTCTTCCTGAATCGCACCTCGGAGGCTGAACACAGGCTCTATACTTTGGACCTGAGGCAAGTGCTCACTTATTACAAAGAGTGTACGGCTGAAGTTCAGGGAGAGGTTCGCCAACTGTTTGTCACCTACGCTGAAGCCACACCTGGCAGACTGGATCACTTCCTGCATTGGTCTCTGCTATAGATTGGCGCGTAGGGAGCCTCCCAGAGGGCTAAGGGCTCATTCCACCCATCATACTGCTGCGTCGGTGACTGCTTCAAGGAACGTCCCTATCCAGGAAAGCTGCAGGGCTGCTACCTGGAAGTCGGCACACACCTTCATTTCACATTACCACATTGACCTCGAGTCATGCTGGGATGCTGGTTTTGGGGCCCCAGTTCTCCAATCCTTATTTCCTAAGTTGGGCGTGTGGGCGCATTGCCTCCCTCCTCCCAGAGTACTGCAAGGAGTCTGCGAAATAGTGTGGATAGAACAACATATCCACGTCCCTAGAAACACAGTTTACTCAGCTGTAACAGTAGTTCTAGGAGTGGTACATGTTCATCCACAAGGACCCACCCAACCTCCCCTGGCTCAGGCCCACAACCTCTGCTTCCAACGGGCAAGATCTGGCGTCATGGGGCAGAGGCGAGGGATATACCACCCGGTTGAGTGGTAGGAACCAGCTTGAAGACTTTCCGGCACTTTTTAAAGGGAAAAGGACCATGCCAAATAGTGTGGATGAACAATATATACCACTCCTAGAACTACTGTTACAGGTGAGTAACCTGTGTTTTGTTATGTCCTGGGCTATTCTCTCTTCAGGTTGCACCTTTGCACTACTCACTCTTTTCCCTGCTTCCCTCTGTTTCTTCTGACACAGCATCCTATCCTACTCCCTCTGCATCTCTTTATAACTTCTGAATACTACCCTTTAATTTTTCAGCCACCTGTTTCGAGAACAATAGTAGTCTTTCTTTCCTCTTGCTTTTGCTCACTTACTTGGTGCAGAGCTTTGCTGCCTTTGTTGTGCTCCCTTTTAGCTTCTTCCACTGTTCTTCCACCCTACCCAGGTCACTCACCCATGCCAGGTCATCTCTGAGGCATTCATCCATCTTTATAAAATCTGCTCTCCTGAAGTCCAGGACGCTCACCTTTGTGTGGTTTGAGTCCACAGCTGGCCTCCCTCCTCAGTATCTGCAACAGTGCCCCTGTTAGTGAGTACCTGGTCCAGTATTGCACCATCATGAGTTGGTTCACTGATTAGTTGCCTGAGGAACACCCCTTGCAGAAAGTCCAGGATGTCCCTGCTTCTAACTGAAGCCACTGCTGGGAGGCTCCACTCTATATCTGGCAGGTTGAAGTCCCCCACCAGCAGCATGTCCCCTTTTTTCCATCTTGCCAGTGGCTTCCACCAGTACCTTATCTAATTCCTTCTCCTGTGCTGTGGATCTGTAGATCACGCTATTGCGAATAGTGGCTCTATTCCCTGTCTCCAGGGTGACCCAAATCTCTGCCTCCCCCTGTATTCCTTGTATCTCTGTCACTTTTATGCTTTCCCTCCATAAAGCCCTATACCCCTCCTTTCCTTCCCACCCGGTCCTTCCTGAAAAAGTATAGCGTGGTATAGGCATGTTCCAGTCATGGTTTCCAGTGTACCATGACTCTGTAATGGCCCCAATATCCAGGTTCAGCCTCTGCCATGATGGGCTGTAGGTCTGGAATGCTATGCCCTAGATTTCTAGGATTTGCACACATTGCCTTCCAGATTCTGTTTGCACTCTGCTTGTTATCCCCCTTTTTTCCTTCTTCCCTACTCTCTTTTTAATGCTCCCCTTCCCTTCCACCTTTGTCTCTACCACCCTACTTCCTTTGTTAATTTGCACCATGGAGGCTTTCTCTCCCCTCAGGTTCTCCTTTATCTCTGCTTCAGGGTTGGGGGGGGGGCGCAATTTCTGCCTCCCTCATTCCTTTCTGCCACTGCCCTCAGCTAGTTTTAATGTTCATCGAAATAACATTTAAACCATCCACTGAGGACTGCACTTCCCCTCCCAGATGGATGCAGTCCATCACCCCTGTATAGGCTTTTCTTCTCCCAAATGAGTCCCCAGTGTAGCTAAACCCCTCCTCTCTGCAACATTCTTTCAGGCATGAGTTGAAGCTGCTTGTGTGGAGATCACTCCCCCCCCCCCCCCGTCACAGACCGACAGCACCTCAGTGAAAGCTGCTGAGTGAGCTACCTGTCTAAAACCACTCCCCGGCCCCTAAACTCCCCAGCACTGTTCCAGCCCTGTCCCTAGCCAGGTCATTTGTCCCCAGGTTGAGAATTATTTCCAGCTCTCCCTCCCATCCTCTTGCCCTAATGATCATCAGGATCTGCTTCCCATCCTTCCTGGCCTTGGCACCATGTAGGCACTAATCTGCCTCTCCCCTCTTCCTGTTCCAAAAACTGTACCTCTCACAATTGAGTCCCCCACCAGAAGTTTCTTCCTCTTCCTCTTCCTCCTCTGGGGTCCTCTACCACACTCCTTGTGGTCTCCACTATGGAGGGCCTCCACATCCTCCTTGGTCACTACCTCAGGTGGCTTCTCCTGGCAGTCCCACTCTGCCAGAGTGCCATAGGAATTATGTAGTGATAAAACATTATTGAAGTCCCGCTGTAGACCGTCTTCTGCTGCTGTGGTGGAAGGGCCAGAGGTGAAGATGACTGTGTTGTCATCTGCATACATGTGAATATGTGAGTTGGCACAGGCTGAGGGAAAGTAATTCAGGAAGATGGATAAAAGTATGAGACCCAGGATGGAGCCCAACCTATATAGGAAGGAGAGGTGACAGGGTGCCTCCAGCCTGTACCTATTGCTTTCAAGCTGTTAAGTAGAAATGGAACCAAGCAACAGCAGGAGCTGAGAGGCCAGCTGAGCTCAGATTGTCCAAGAGGAGATGATGGGCCACCCAAGTTGAAGGCTTTGGCCAGTTTGATGAATATAACAGCCATGATGTGCCCCATATCCATCCCGAGAAGATAGACTCAGCAACATGCAGTAGGGAGGAAATGGTGCTCTGGAACCAGACTGGAAGGATGAGAAGAAGTTGGAGGATGAAAGGAAGTCAAGGAGTCTGGAATGGACCAGTTTTCTCTTGCAGCTTAGAGAGGGAGATGGGACAGAAGTTGCCAGGGGAGGAGGTGTTTCCCCCTTTATGAAGTGGAATAACGAACTGGTCAGCTTCCAGGATTGGGGAGCAGCACTGAAGGTGAAGGAGAGATTGAGTAGGTGAGTAAGGGGAGCTGCAGTGGTGGGAGCTGAGAGGTGGAGGAGCTTTGGTTTCAGACTGTTAGGGTTGGACACATTGAGGTAGGGAAGTGCAGTAGGGTTTCCCGGATGGTGATGGGGAAGTGGAAACCTGGGGAGGAGTAGGTAGTGAGCAGGAGTGCAAGGAGAGGACCCTGGAGGGGGAGAAGAAGGGAGGGCGCAGGTTGTGAAGAACTTGTTGAAGTGAGCAGCAACAGAGTTTGGGTCAGACACAGGTGAACCATTAACCACAAAGATTGGGGGTGTGGACTTGGCTGGGGGTCCAGAAGGGAGTGGATCACCTTCCAGAATTTAGCTGGGGAGTTGAGGTTTTTCTGGAGATTGGCCTTGAAATGGTGTGATTTCGCAGCCCAGACAGCTTTTGTACAATTGTTCCTCAGCTCCCTGTCAGCGACGAGGTAAAGAGGGGAATGGGATAATTTGCAGCAGGCCCATGCAAGATCTCAGGACTTGCACAGATTGGTGATTTCGGTGGTAATCCAGTGGTGCTGAGAAGTTGTAACTGCATTTCCTGAGTGGGGCTTGCTTCTCCCTGACGGAGGAAAATTTGGAGTGTAATAGTGTGAGGGCCACGTCGATATCAGAGGCAGAATGGATGGCTGACTGGTCTGTTGCAGCGAGGTCGCTCAATAGAGCATTGAAATTTAGTGACTGGAAAGATCTGAACCAAATGTATTTTTTCAAAGAGGGAGAATGCCAGATTTTTCTGACAGAGAACATCATACTGTGGTCACTAAATGAATTCTTCAGAATACCAGCTGCAGCAGTGCGATGGGGTTGGGAGGTTAGATCCCAGTCCAAAAGGGGTATGGTTGGTAGAGTGGAGACTGAGCTGGGTGGTTCTCAAATAACCTGGGACAAAGTAATGGACTCAGTCCTGTGAATGGTAAATTTGGAGGATGAGGAGAGCCAGTTTACATTGAAATCTTCATGGAAGATGAGTTCACATAAGGAGGAATGAAAGGTGATGGAAGAAAGAGAGTCAACCTAGGATAAATGTGAGATCTTTGGAGAGGCATAGACAGCCCCACTGAATATAGGTACAGAGAAGGGGAATGAAAGCCTGACTAAGGGAAATTTGTGGGAGGAGGGTATGGCCTCAGTACATGAGGGGCTCTGGCAGACATAGATGGCAACCTCTACTCCGTGTTTTTTTCTGTCCTGCCTGAAAAGATGGTAATCAGGAAGGGACAGGGTAGAGCCAGGACTCACAGGTGCAGAGGACATCACGAGAGAGTAATTGAAACCAGGTAGAGAGGAGGTTGAGTTTAGGTAGAAGGCTCCTAGCATTCAGATTAAAGGCACTAAGACCCTTGGCACTAGCGAAGGGAGGGAGGGAGGAAGAGAAGGGACCCGGGTTGGGGTCCACATTGCCAGACAGGAGGAGGAAAAGGATGGAGTGGAGCTTCCTACCCTTGGAGCTGGTAGGAGCCGATGGAGAACAGGCGGTGAGGAGGCACGGTGGAGAAGCTCCAGGTTGAGGGAAGGGGACGGGACACCAAGGTGGATGGGGGACAGAAGGAGAGAAGGGTAAGCAGAAAAGGGGACCTGTGTAAGATGGGAGGGAAGGGAGGGTAAGAGAGTTGGATGGGGGAGGGAGTTGGAGGGGGGAGGAGGAGGAGGAGTGGAAATGGAGCAGGCAGAGGAGTGCAAGGGACGTTGCGGCCAGGTGGTGGGAGACGAGAGCAAGATAGCAAGCAGTACCCACAGTAGTTAAACAGTGCACACTAGCAGGTAAAAACAGCTAGGCAGATTAGTAGTTGATTGAGCTAGACAAGTGGTCAGCAGGAAATGTATATTTGTTCTCTAGCTGTTAGGTCCACTGTGTTTTATAGTTTATATTGTAGTCATGTCATTTCCAAATTAACAAGTTGACTGCATTTTATGTTCAGGAAAGTTAACGTAAGCACAATGTATTGTATGTAGGTTTTGTGAGTACGTTTAGAATTTTTGACAATGTTGTAACCTTTGATTTGTGTTATCCCACTCTGGGATTAGGCTTATACCTTAAACACTGGCACCCAAGTGCAGTGCTAGGGGGATGCTGTACTGTCATCGTAAGGGTGAGATGTTAAACCGAGGTCCCTTCTACCCATCTCTGGTGGTTGCCAGGTGGAAGTAAAAGATCCCAAGGCACTTTTCGTAAGAATAGGGGATTGTCCCTCGTGTCCTCACCAACATTCTCCTTCCCACAAAACTGATCATGCAGTTGTCCAGGGCTATGTGTGAGTGCTGATGTGCGAAATGGCTGCCACTACACATTCAGTCACTTACCAGTCTCTCATTGCTTGTAAAGTGCTTTTGGATGCAGTGTCTGTGAAAATCGTTATAAAAATGCTGATGATTCTTCTTTTTCAGTGTTATGCTCGGCTATTGTATTTATCTGCAACCATAATCGTGTAGCATGAAAACTTTACTAAATAGAGCATCACAGTCCTAAAGTTCTATCCTGTGGAAAAATAAAGTTTTATCTTATCTAGTAGTAGGTCCCGTGGAGGGGGAGGTTTGCACACCAGAGGGGACAAGTAATCCAGGCCTTAGAAAAAGCACTTGATGACCTTCTCCTGGGCAACTATCTGCATACCAGCCAGCACCCAGTATACAGAGATGGCTGCCAGATTCACCTTAAGAGTCATGGCTCGCATCCTCGAGTGAGTGAAAGGCCATAGTAGTCAAGGATTCTTGCCATGGGGCACATAAGAGGATCAAGCTCCTTACTCTGGCACAAGATTAATGACCTCTTCCACTTAAATGCGTAAGATTTATGAGTCGACTCCTTACAGGATGCCTTCATAATGTGGAGGACGTCTTCTGAAAGGCCCAGAGCCTGGAACTCTAGCTGCTCAGAAACCAGACTGAGAGGTTCAGGGATTGAAGGTCTGGGTGCCGGACCTTCCCCTTTTGTCTGGTCAGCGGATCTGGGCAAAGAAGCAGTCTCCATGGAGACCTGCTGCTGAGACTGTGGAGATCTGGATATCAGAACTGCCTTGACCAGACTGGAGCTGTCAGGATCATCTTTGCCTTGTCCTTCCAGGCCTTGACCATGACCTTGTGAACCCAGGGGAAGGGAGGGAAAGCGTACAGGAGGCCTGGGGCCCAGGGCCTCACAAAGGCATCCACTAGCAATGTCATACGACATACAAAAACGCCAGCAGAAACAGGCCTCGTGGTGTCTCGAGTCTGCTCGATTATGCAGCTAGCCGCTCAACTTGCAGCTGCCCTACCACCTCTCCCCTACTCACAAATACTGCCCCCCACTTTGTCCCATCCCCTCTTAAAACCATCTACCATGCTACAGGCTACCACCTCCTCCAGCAGAGTATTACACTTATCCGCCGCCCTCTCAGTGAAATAATGTCTCCTGACTTCCCTCCTGAATCTTCCCCCCTCCAATCTCATCTGGTGCCCCTCGTGACCCTCCCCCTTCTAATCTGGAAAATTCCGTCTTTACTATCCTTGTTAATCCCTTTAAATATTTAAAGGTTTGATCATGTCCCCTCCCCATCCCTCCTCTCCTCCAGGGAACACATGTTCAGCTCGCCAGCCTCTTTTCATAGGAGTATCCCTCTAACCCTGGATCTTCTTTGTCAGCCCTCCGCTGTACACCTTCCAACAATCTGATGTCCTTCTTCAGGAATGGGTGCCAGTACTGCACACAGTATTCCAGGTGTGGCCTGACCAATGACCTATAGAGGGGTAGGATCACCTCCCTATTTCTGGAGGAGATTCCCCTTGCTATACACCCTGGCATCCTGTTGGCTGTTGCTGCCGCCTTCCTGCACTGAGCTGAGTTGTTCAAGCTCCCCATTATAAGCACCCCAAGATCTTTTTCCTCCTTGGTGCATTCTAACTGTACACCCCCCCAGCTGATAGCTCCTCCCCTGGTTGTTAGCCCTGACGTGCAAGACCTTGCACTTTTTGGCATTAAACCACATCTACCATGCATCCGACCACTCATGTTTGGTCAGGTCCTCCTGCAGCCCCCTCCACCCTTTGGTGTCATCAACCACGGCACCCATCTTTGTGTCATCTGTTTCGTGACTGATCTTACTCCAGATCTCGTGGGAGATGTCAGCTATGAATATCCCGAACAACACCGGTCCCAGTACTGATCCTTGCGGCACGGCACTCGTCACATCCCTCGGTGATGCTGCCTTCCCTTCAGCCAATTGGTGATCCAGCTTATCATCTTTGTTCCCACCTCTATATATTCCAGCTTACCCCCAGCCTCCCATGTGGCACGGAATCAGAGGCCTTGCTGAAGTCCAATTACAGGACATCCACCACATGGCCTTTGTCCAGTTCCTTTGTCACCCAGTCGTAATACTCAATCAGATTTGTCTGGCAGGATCTTCCCAAGACAAACCCGTGCTGCTGACCATCCTGGAGACCACTGATCTCCAAAAAGGTCACCAGCCTCTCTCTTAGTATCGTCTCCATGAGTTTCCTCTCAATTGATGTAAGACTTAATGGTCTGTAGTTCCCTGGTTTGTCCTTAGATCCGCTTTTATGAATGGGTACCACATGGGCCAACTTCCAGTCCTGTGGTACGCATCCAGTGTCCAAGGATGTATTGAACAGGCCAGCCAGCCATCCTGCCAGGACCTCCGCCAGTTCCCTAAGTACACTAGGGTGAATGCCGTCTGGACCTGGTGCCTTATTCCCCCTCAGAGCCCTCAATCCCTTCAGCACTCTATCCTCTGTAACCCCTATATCTGTCACCTCCTCCCCACACCCATTCCTCCTCTCCCAAGTGGCATCTGCCCCCCTTCTCCCTCGTGAACATGGAGTAGAAGTACTCATTCAGTTCCTCCGCCTGGTCCTCCCACTTTTCCACCCAGCCCCCCACCTTTCCTAATCCTCACAATCTGATCTTTGTTTTTTCATCTTTCACTGATGTTTCTGAAGAAGTCCTTTTCTCCGTCTTTTATGCCCTGCGCCCATCTCAGTTCCTTGGAAACCTTGGCTGCTCTGACCAGCCTGGTAACCTCCCTGGACTTCTTTACATACATCACCCTATTATCTCTTTTCCCCCCCCACTCCCCCCTGTTTCTTGAGTGTCTGAAATGCCTTTTGTTTGGCCCTCACCTCTTCCATGACTTCCTTCGTCAGCCAGCTGTTTTTTTTTTCCCCCGTCCCTTCATACTACTTGTTCTTGTACTTGTCCCATCCATCTCCCCTAGCCTTTTCTTAATAATATCCCGAAGGGGGCGCTGTAGAACCCGAGCTGAGCAGCAGCAGAGTTGTACAGCTCTGTACTCCTCTGACTAAATCTGCTTAATTCCTCCGTTTGGGTGTCAGTCAACGCCAGTAGAAAGAGGGACATCATTTTGTCTAAAATGGGCAACATCAAGAAGGATAAAGTGGCCGGTGGAGCGGATAAAAGTAAGGGATCTAGTGGTGCTTTGAGGCCTAATGTCGTTGCACAGGCCAGTGAGGAATCAAGTTCCACTGAGACAATGGCGTCTCTGGGGCTGAAGCTCCAGAGATTAATTACCTCCATTTTGGACCTGGCCCAGAAAGTAGATGACTTCAATGGTCAGGTCCTGGTCCTTGAAAATAGTATGGAAGGGATAAAGGGTGAAATTACCAAGGTCCATAGGCAAGCAGATGCATCGAGTGCTACAGCATTACTGGTAAAAGAAAATCAACTCCTACGTGCACGACTTGAAACGCTAGAAAACCAGACCAGATCCACTAACCTACGGATTCTAGGTCTGCCAGAAGGATGTGAAGGAGATCATCCGGTGATGTTCATACAAGACTGGCTATCTGAGAAACTTCTACTGGAGGGAGATGAAACTATATGGGACGTTCAGAATGTCTGTCTGATTACCCCACGGGGCTGCTCCCAAAACTCAGAGGAGCCAAGAACCATGATGGTGGTGATGGCCGGAATTGGAATTAGAGATCAGATTTTACAATATGCCTGTTGAGTAAGCCCTCCTATTCAGGATGACCGACAAGTGTTTATTTTCCCCGACATCAGCTACGCCACGCGGCAAAAGCGAAAGAGATTTGATGGTGTTTGCCACTCACCCCGGGAGTCCAGGGTTCCGCATACCATGATCTACCCGACCCGGCTGCAGATAACTCATCAGGATAAGGTCTTCATCTTTTCAGATCCTGCAGAGGCCGGGAAATGAGCTGCTCGTCGTGAGGCTGAAACCAGGGCACTCCTGAGAACGGCACCGGTGTTGAGACTTTGGGGGACACTTGAAGTCAAGGACTCCTGGTAACAGCCTGCCTTTAACTTCACCCACGGACTATCGTTTAGTGTTTACCCTTGAAGAAGTCAGAATAAGTGTTGTCTTACATTCTCGATCTATGTGCTTTCTCTGTTTTATTACTTGATTGGGTCAGCTAACCTAAGATTTTTAATTTCAGCTCTGCGGAGAACTGTGAATATATTTGGTGGTTTAGAGTTTTGGGAGCATAAATGTTTTTATTTATTTATTTAGATCTAGGATTAGAAATACCTTTGAGCCAAAGGCTCTTTTACAAAGATTCCACATCAGTTTGAAAACAGTACAACAAATTGAGGCAGTGCAAGATAATGCAGAAATACAGCAATCTGAAGGCAGAATACACAGAATAATGTTGTTTACGAGTAGGGGAAGAAGCAAACAATATTGGTATCCATTGGTCAAGGGCGAAAAAAGGCGGGTTTGCTACATCATACATGGTTATGCAAGGTGAAACGGCAGATACACAATTAAAGGGAGGTGTTCACTGGATAAAGTCATCAATAAACAGATGCCAGGTGATATTGGTAAACACAAGTCTAGGGCAAAAGGAGGAGATGCTACAACATTACAAGACAAGGGAAGGACTGGGGGGTGGGGGAGTATGAGCTGCCAGGGGCATTGTCGAGAAACATGGAGAAGTGCAGGGAGGGGTGGTAGGGGAGGGAGGGTGAGGGGACGAGGGAAGGAGGAAGTCGGGGACAGGGGTGGTAAATGTGAAACACTCTGTCCTTCATTTTGCTTTCATTCAGGGCTCCTAGGAGGGGGAGTTGTTTTTCTAAAATTCTTATAGGTTACAGATGAGATAGCTTGTTTACTTAAGTTTTTATTTTTTTATTTTTTTTTCTGCTGTCCACTTCTGCTGCTGGACTATTTTAGGGACTACATCTACTTTAGGGATACACATGGCGCCATTAATCCTGTAAGGGATACATCTCTGTTGGACTGGTGTTACTGGACAATTCTGTAATTTTCAAATTAGCCATGTTACTCTTGGGTTTTAAAAACGCAGTACAAGCTTGTTGTTTCTTAAGTGTTAAAATATGGACTACCCCTCCAATATGTATCTCAGTATGGTAAATGCAATGTGTCCTTTGATTATGGGGCAATATTCCTGAAAATGTTACACATGTGAACGGGTTGCCATATGTTATTTTACTGTCATTTAAATGTTAATAACCTAACAAAGTTTAAAAAAAATATATATATATATTCCATTTTTGGCTAGCATCCATACGCAGCTGAATTTCCACCAGATGCCTGCCCCAAATTTCCCCCATCCTTTTAAAGTCCACCCCATTAAAGTCTATCACTTTGGTACCCGTACCTCCTGCTTTCCTGCCCATGTTGAGTGTAAACCATACCATGTGGTGGTCACTCCCAGCCAGAGGGTCTTCCACCTCCAGATCCTTTACAGCCTCCCCGTTTGCTAGAAACAGGTCCAGAGTCCTATCTAGTCTAGTGGACTCACTGACCAACTGCACCAGGAAGCTGTTCTGAAATGCCTCTAGTAAAACCTGCTCCCTTGCACTCTTGCTTGGGGTTCTCCACTCCACCCCGGTAGGTTCAAGCCCTCCACCACCATGGTGTTCCCTTTCCTACAGACCCTTCTGATTTGTTCAGCTAGCTCCCTATCCAGATCCTCCCCTTGGGCTGGTGGCCTGTACATCACCCCCATCCTCAATGCCCTACATTTTGAGTCTTAAAGCTACATCCATAGGACCTCTGTTCTGCCTTCCTCCCCCTCCTCCCTTATGCACCTTATCCCCTCCCGTACATTATATTGCAACACCCTCCCTTTCCCTAGCCCTATCCTTCCTGAATATCCTATACCCTGGGATCACCAAATCCCATTCCTGGTACTGGGTGGTCCACGTTTGCGTGATGTCCACCCTTCCAATTGCCACGAAAGCCTGTAATTCCGCTGATTTGTTAGCACAGCTTCTTACATTCAGTGAGACCACCCTCCAAACCGTCCCTGCCCTCCCTAAATTACCACCTTCCTAAATTACCCCCTTCATAACCCCTTCCCCCCGTGCCACTGCTCCAAGTTCCTCCCTGCTAGCCTAGGGGGGTAAACTTGTTTGGCTCCCTTCTCTGGGATCCCTGCCTACCATCTGTCCACTCGCCACCCCCCACCTAGTTTAAATCCACCTTCATAGCTATGCATTCCCCTACCTCTGCTTTAGTACCCCTTCCTCCCCTCCCGTTCAAATGTAGCCTGTCCCCTGCATAAAGTTCAGTGTTGTTCCAGATTCTGTCCCAGCCCCCTACCAACTTGTATCGACACCATTCCCCCAGCCAGGTGTTAAACTCCCCAATCCTTACTTTCCTCTGCGTACTAGCGCAGGATACTGGGAGCACCTCCGAAAAGGCCACCAATTCCCCTAGTTCCCGACAGTCTACCCAATTCCTCAAACCTCTCCCTCACTACTTCCACCGTCTCCCGTACCAGATCATTCGTACCCTCGTGCACCACGAGGTGTGGTTTCCTCCTAGCACAACAGGTTGTTTGAATGTGTGGCCGTCAAGGGTAATGCAAATGTGGGGGACAAGATCCTTCTTGTTTATTGCCGCACTGGCTGCGAGAGTGGATTTCTGCAGGAATTTGGGGAGTTTGTCGTCAGCATGGTGTTGGAGTACTATGTGGCTGGTTTTGGGTGACTTCCAGGGCCCCGATTTTTCAGCGGCACATCGGAGCACAGTTCTGCGGCAGGGTTCTCATTTGCCGCAGAACTTCTGCGGTACTCAACACCAATTTCTGTGGCAATTCTGCGGCACATTTTTACTCTTAATTTTTTTCCTTTGCCATATCTGACACACTGCACGCTCGTAACACAGTCATTTTATGGGCGTTTGCCACCAAATTTTCAACATAGCCAGTTTAAGACCTCTGCTCATGAACAGTATCACTGTGATTTTCTTAATCTGTCCCGAACATTGATTTCGCACACTGACAGTGCCATTTTGCGCTACATGTGCAAAAACACATTTCGGGTGAGATGAGAAAAATGACAGTAGTACTGTTCATAAAGAGGTGTGGTAAAATGGCAATACTGAAAATCTGGAGTGAAAATTTTAACTGCTCGGAGTTACGAGTGTGCGTAGGAACTGCGCAATGCACTCTCATAAAACAGTCATTTTGGGGAATATGTTCAAATTTTCAACATAGGGTTTTTGGGAGCGTACCTCATGAACTGTGACACTGTCATTTCATTAATCATTCCGGAAAGGTGGTTCTGCGCAGTGACTGCGGAACCACCTTTTGGGACGATGTAAGTAACAGTGTCATAGTTCATGGTGGGGCCCAAAACCCCATGTTGAAAATTTGGTTAAAAAGTCCAAGAAATGGCTGAGATATGCACTAAAGTTGAAAAATCCATTTATGCCATTATACAGTTTACCGGCATTTCTTCAGTTTGCGATGGCTTTGAAGAGTGCAGACGTGTTCCTGATCACGAAGATCGCTGCTGGGCTCCGGAGGTAAGTAGGGTTGAGGTGGGGTGTGGGGAGGTGGGTACGCAGAGGGTGGGAGTGGGTTGGGGAGGGGCAGAAGAATCAACGAGGGAAGGTTTTTATTTTTTTTTATTTTTTATTTTTTGACTCAACGAGGGACTTTTGCCATACTGGGGTGGGCTCCAACGTGGCACCAGACAGCTTGTGGGGGGACTTGAACTGATGGGGGACTGGGCACCCCCGTCAGCAGCGGAAGCTTTTGCCACGCTGGGGTGGTCTTCCAGCGTGGCACCAGGCAGCTTGGTGGGGGACAGTGAAGCCGATGGGGGATTGGGCACCCCCATCGGCAACAGAAGCTTTTGCCATGCTGGGGTGGGCTCAAAGCATTTCATCAGGCAGCTTGAGGGGAGACAGTGAAACTAACGGGCGATTGGGCACCTCCGTCAGCAAAGGAAGCTTTTGCCATGCTGGGGTAGGCCCCCAGCATGGCATATAGACATTTGGGGGGGAGGGGCAGTGAAGCTGATGGGGGATTGGTCACCCCCGTTGGCAAAGGACGTTGTTCCTTGGGCGCCCGCAAATTCAGTGGAGATTTCCACGGTTTGCCACACCCACGGAATCGCGGAAAACTCGGGGCCCTGGTGACTTCAGTGTTTGAGCCAATGATGAATCTCTTTTGCCTGGTCAGCAGTTCCTCCAACAAATGAAACTGTTGGGGTTCACACCGGTTGTTACCTCTGCTACTTATGACTGTATACTCCCCCCACTACCTACTAGAGGTGCCACGATAATAATATTTTGACAATACGATGACCGTGATGAAATTATCGTGATAACCTTGTTATCGCAATAATTTTGCCACTTGTGCAACAATGTTAGCAAAACTATTTAAATTCTTTTTTTATGCATGTCACGTATTTGAGTCTTTTTCAAGCAATACTATGCATTTATCCACATTATTTTGAAGTCTGTTGTAAAATAATGCAAAGAGTAAAATATAAAAAAAATTTTTAATTTTTTCACAATAAAATCTCAGAGCTTTATACGAAGAGGGTGGTGGAAGCATGTAGCAGCCTTCCTGAGGAGGTTGTGGGGTCAAAAACTTGTGGAATTCAAGAATGCATAGGACAGACATAAGGCAATTCTGTTGGGGGGGGTACGAAGAAGTAAGCTGTTGGTTAACTAGGATGGATCTGCAACTTATCCAATAGGTAGAGAAATGGGCTGACTGGGTGGGCCAAGTGGCCCTTGTCTGCCGTCAGAGTCTGTTTCTATAAAATTGCTTGCATTTTTTTACATTAAAATTCGAATATACAGTTAATACATGTGTTATACAGAGTACGATGCATTGTAAAATGTGAATGGGCAAGTCTTTTTACTTATTTAAAGAGCGCCTTTCCTAAATTTTTCTCCTTGCCTGCAAAATCATCAGGAGACTCCCTTACCTGGCTGGGAGTTCCTCCATATTAGTTGAAAATGTTTCTCCTTAGCCCCCTAAGGGAAGGTAAGGGATTGTATTTGCTCCCGGGGGGGTAGCCGCTCGATCCCTTCCACTTCCTGATCGCCAGTGCCATCCCTATGCTTCCTTGTTTTGTGAGGTCATTTTTTTTTTACTTAGTGTGGGGATGTGCATGCTCAGTGCAAGTCTATGGTGTGGCATTTTAAAACTTATTTTTACAATTTTAACCCGACATAGTACAAATCAGAGTCAGTGTTCAAGTAGCATGAGCCTGGTTCCTATTGTTAAATCAGGGTGGAGCCTTGGATGTAGCCTGCCTAGATTTCAGTAAGGCCTCCAACACCATTCCACATAGGATACTCAAACTAGCTGGGTAGCCTGGGAGTGGGTCCAAAGGTGGTAAACTGAGTAAGAAATTGGTTGGGGGATAGACGACAGGTAAATGGAGCTCACTCCGAGGAAGACCAGCGGGGTGCAACAAGGATCAGTACTGGGACTGGTCCTCTGTTTTTAATGTTTTTTTTTTTTATTGGCAACGTTTCAGAGGGTCTAGAAGGGAAGGTATGACTTTTTGTAGATAACACAGAGATCTGCAGTAGGGTAGACAATCTGGTGCAGCTGTGTGTGTGTGTGTGTGTGTGTGTGTGTGTGTTATATATAAAAAAAAAAAAGATTGAAGAAAGCTTGAGGAGTGGTCAGATGTGTGGCAACTAAATTCTGCACTAAGTGCAAAATTATGCACTTGGGGCACAGAAACCCAGGGCGGAATACAAGATGAGGGCCGGGGTAGTGGTACTGATGACCACCAAGAATGAAAGAAACCTGGGGTAATCATACAGTATATGACAACCTAAAGGTGGCCAAACAGTGTGACAAGGCAGTGGGGAGAGCTAGTGGGATGCTAGAGTGCATACGGAGGGGTATCACCAGCAGAAAGAGGGAGGGGGTGATCCCGCAGTATAAATCATTGGTGAGACCTCACCTAGAATATTGTGTCCAGTTCTGGAGACCACATCTCCAGAAGGACATACAATAGAGGCAGTCAAGAGGAGGGAACTAAAATGATGCAGGGCCTGCATCAAAAGCCCCGTCATGGCCTGCCAGCACAGTGGAAAGATTTACCCCTGCTACGCCAGCGACTCGGGTTCGGGAATGGACTTTGGCATTGGAGGGCTGGCCGGGGAGAGAAGGCTGGACTGTCCACTGACAGCTCACCTTCTCTTGGGGGGAGGGTGGGGTAGAGCACAAGTGCCTGCTGACCCCAGGTGGAGGCCGGGGGTACAGCAGCGCACCTGGTGCCACTAGCCAAGGAGCGTGACTGATGCTGGCATTGGCCCTGCATCATGGACGTCATGCACCTGCGGGAGAAAAAGAGAAAAACGTGCGCTGGTCCATCGGGCCCTGGATCCTCTCCACTGGAGTACCAGAGCCCTCCTCAGCTTACTCAGCAGCACCCAGGACCAGAAAGAAGGCTCATTCCTCTGAAGGTAGGGGACCTGCCCGATGAAGGGATACATCAAGGTACTCTGGGGCTGACTGTGATATGGCGCGGTCGGGGGACTACCGGGGTGGGAATCTGGTCCATGACGTGGCCCGAAGGAGACTGATCAGTGTGGGTGGGGAGCAAAAAAAAAAAAGCCCTATGAGGGGAGGTTAAAGGACCTCAATATGTACACCCTGGAGAAAGGGGGGGTATGACAGATACTTTCAAATGCCTCATGGATATAAATAGGGTACACAAGGGAAGCATTTTTCAGAAAAAAAGGTGCTCAAGAAAAAGCGGTCATGCTCCGATGCTTGGGGGACGGGTGTAGATTCAAGGGAAATGTGAAGAAGTACTTCTTTGCAGAAAGAGTGGTGAATACCTGGAAAAGCCTCCCAGTTGTGGTTGCCGGGGAAAAAACTATAACAGGATTAAAGAACTCCTGCGTCAGGCATAAGGGAACCTTTTTGGTTAGGAAAGGGAGGGTAAAGACGGAGATCAAGTAGGGTCTGCGATATCATATTAGGTAGGGAAAATGAGCAGACTAGTTGGGCCAAGCAGTCCTTATGCACTAAGTCGACTGGTGTACATCCCCCCCCCCCACATTTATTTTTTCCATCCCTCGGGCTGGCACACATCTGATGGTGCGACGCATGTGCTCGGCCCCTGAACCCACTCAAAAGGCTGTTATTGCTGCATCATCCAGCCTCCCCTAGACTGTGATCAAGCAGTGGCTTGCTCTGTCCCCTCTCCTCAAAGGAGAGCCATTGCTGGCCTGGTGGAGCTGAGGGTTGAGGCACTGAACATCACACCGGTGACCCAGATTCAGGAATGAGCTCGGGTCACTGGGGGTCGGCAGGGGCAAGAGAGGATTGAGCATCCTGAGGACTGCTCTCCTCTCTCGGGGGAGAGAGGACATGTCGTCTAGCTCGTTGACTGCCCTCTGGTGATAGCTGAAGGGCAGTATGAGTCAGGAAGTACACACCTATGTCATGACATCTGGGGAAGGGGGTATAGGGAAAAAAAACAGGAAAAATGGATCCCTGGCAGGCTCAATGATGGCTCCCACTCTCTGTGGTGGTTGTCCCCCTGTAATCTGGATTGTGTCTCTAGTGGGAAGGGAGTACCAGTCCCCTCTCTCCTGGCCCCGTGGTGGGGGTAATCTGGGGGGGACTGGACAGGGCCAGCGATACAGGAACATCAGGAGCGGGAGGGGTGAATCTCCTCATGAGGGGAGGCTACAGCTCCAGCCAGGAGCCCCCCAGAGGGATATAAAAATCTGAATGAAAAAGGAGAGCCGTCAGTGGATGCTCAGTCCTCTGATCTATCCCTGAACCTGGTTTACCAGCATGGCGACAGGTGAGGAGCTCAGGCCCCCAAAACTCCACGCCACATGGCCAGCACTGCATTTCTTATTTTAAGGAAACATGTTAAAAATCTGATAGAAAGATGGTGAGGAATCGGGAATCATGGTTGCAACTGGAAAGTGATGTGCTGCTGGTAAAGCAAGCTGAGGTGCTTTACTACTGTATATCGTGCTGCACGATAACCACAATAATGTTTTTTTACACCGATAAGTTATCGTCAATGGCAGTTATCGTGATATATCGTTATATCGTGTTATCGTGGCATCCCTACTCCCTACCCACCCTCTAGCACCCTTACCACTATCCTCCTACTATCATGCAACCCAGTAGGATGCCCTAATGTTGACTCAAGCAAATTACTTGCTGCCTAGGATCCTAAATTTGGTGTGTTCATTATAGGAATTCTGTCTAAAAATGTACGACTGTATTACAGTATCTTACTGTTACCCTGTCTAAAACATGTGCTACTGTTTTGATGTACCTTTGGCCTTGTAACTGATGTGGAACCCATAAATGAGCAACCGCTCACGGGTGTAATCCACGAACTCAATAAATAAAAAGATGTATTGACGGACTTGGTTGAAAGTGCTGCATCATAATGAGAAGCGCATTAGCTTCCTTTGGTTCTGGCCGAAGCCCAGTTTCAGATCTGAGAAATGCACAGCACCTGTTCTCTTCCTCCTGTCAGTTGTGGCCATTTAAGAGAGATGGATGTTATCATATTGAGGAAGACCTTTGACACATGGTAGATCATTAGATTATGTACATAGCACTGGAAGCAATAATGTCCAAGTGAAGACATTGTCTTGTTAATCATCACCAGGCAATTACTCATGAGAACTTGAAATATGTACTGTACTGGTACTTCTTTTGTTTCTCTTGAAAATAATGATATCCGTAATGTATTTTTGCAGTCCAAGTGTAGATTTTACTTTTAGGCTAATGACACTGAAATTTAGAGGCATGGTAGCTCCCTAAGTAACGCAGAAACTCAGCTTCAAAATATTTTTTTATTTAAGGGGTATGGATTTGGTACACTATCATAGAAACACAGAAACCTAGACTTTGACAGCAGATAAGGACCACTTGGCCCATCTAGTCTGCCCATTTCCCTACCTAGAGGATAAGCTGCAGAACCTGTTTAACCAACAGCCTAGTTCTTCTAACCCCCACAAAAATTGCCTTATGTCTGTCCTATGCATTTTTGAATTCTCCCACTGTTCCTGACTCCACAACCTCCTCAGGAAGGCTGTTCCATGCATCCACAATCCTCTCTGTGAAAAAATACTTTCTAGCATTACCTCTGAGCCGTCCCCCCTCTATCTTCAAATTGTGCCCCCTTGTTCTTGCACATCTCTTCTTCTGAAAGAGGCTACCCTCTCTTACTTTAATTCCCTTGAGATACTTGAAAGTTTCTATCATGTCCCCCCTTCCTCAAGGGTATACATATTAAACTGCTTTAGTCTCTCCTCGTATGTCTTCTGGTGCAGACCCTGCACCATTTTGGTTGCCCTCCTCTGAACAGCCTCCACTCTGTCTGTGTCTTTGCGGAGATGGGGTCTCCAGAGTTGCACGCAGTACTCCAGATGGGGTCTCACCAACTGTCTGTACAGAAGGATAACAACTTCCTGTTTTCTACTGTTGAATCCTCTCTCCATGCATCCCAGTATTCCCCCAGCCCTCCTTAGTGTCTTCTCACATTGCTTGCACACCTTTAGGTCATCTGATATAATTACTCCTAGGTCTCTCTTGATTTTTATTGTTGTTATTATCTCACCCCCATTGTGTACTCTTCCCCTGGGTTTTTGTTTCCCAGATGCATTACCTTGCACTTCTTTGCATTGAATCTAAGCTGCCATATTGTTTGACCATTCCTCCAACCTTGCCAAGTCCCTTTTCATCCTTTCCACCCCACTTTGTGTATCAACCCTGTTGCAGATCTTGGTGTCGTCTGCAGAGACATACTTTTCCTTCCAGGTGCTCTCCAATGTCACTTATAAAGACATTAAAGAGGACCGGTCCCTGTACCGAACCCTGCGGTACCCCACTAGTTACCCTCCTTTCTTTACTGTGGACTCTGTTTACTATTACCCTTTGTGTCCTGTTGTCCAGCCATTTTTTTTATCCAGGCTACCACCTTGGGACCCACTCCAAGGCTGGCTAACTTGTATAGTAATCTTATTGTGTGAGACTGTCAAATGACTTGCTAAAATCTAGGTAGGCTATATCCACAGCCCTCCCTGGTCTACTACTACTTTGGTTATCCAATCAAAGAAATCTATTAGGTTCGTCTGACATGACCTTCCTGCTGTAAAAATCATGCTGCCTTGGGTCCTGTGCCCCACTGGTCTCTAGGTACTCAACAGTCCTTTCCTTCAGAAGTGATTCCATCATTTCCCCTACCACTGAGGTCAAACTAACAGATCTGTAGTTTCCTGCCTCTGCCCTGCTCCCACTTTTGTGAAGTGGAATCACATCTGCCCTCCTCCAGTCCTCAGGTACTATCCCATCCTCCCATGGTTTGTTAAAGAGAGTAGTCAGTGGCATTACTAGTTCTACCCTTAGTTCTTTTAGAATTCTGGGGTGAATCCCATCAGGCCCTATTGCTTTGTCCACCCTCAGTTTCAAGAGTTCTTTCAAAACCCTTTCTTCTGTGAATGGACTGATATCGACCCCCTATTCAGAGCGTTTCTCTTGTTTGGTTTCGGTACCTCCCCCTCCTCTTCTGTTGTGGATACTGAGCAGAAATATTTGTTCAGTATCCCTGCTTTTTCACTGTCACCCTCTGCCCACATTCCCTCCCCTTTATTAAGTCTCTGTATCCCTCCCTTGGTCTTTCTTCACTCCCTAATGTACCTATAAAAGGTTTTATCCCCCTTCTTAACAGAGTTGGCTATCTTTTCCTCAGTTTGTGCCTTTGCTATTCTGACTGCCTTCCCTGCCTCCTTCTGCTTTAACTGATAAAGTTCTCTGTCCTGCTCCTTCTTTGTTTCCTTATATTTCCTGAATGCTATCCTTTTCTCCTTAACCGTCCTTGCCACCTCTTTTGAGAACCATAGTGTTTTTTTCCTTCATTTTGTTTTGTTGATTTGCTTCACACAAAGGCTTGTTGCCTCTGTGATGGCTGTTTTGATTATTCCCCATTGTTCCTCTACCCCTCCTTCTTGCCCGTTTGCTAGTGCTTTTCTGAGGCACTCTCTCATTTTGCCAAAGTCAGCCCTCCTAAAGTCCAATACTCTTGTTTTTGTATGGCTTGACTCTATGGCTGTGTTTCTTGTGAACCACACTGTTTGGTAGTCACTTGTTCCCAGATGGCTACCCACTTCTAAATCTGAGATCTTTTCTCCTTCCCCATTTGAGAGTACCAGGTCTAAGATTGCTCCCTCTCGAGTGGGTTCCAACACTAGCTGTCTGAGGCATGCCCCCTGTAGGGCATCAAGAATGACCCTGCTCTTGGATGTGCCTGCAGCAAAGGTACTCCAGTTAACATTTGGCATAGTCAGGTCCCCCATCAACAATATCTCCCCTTTTTCTGCCATTTTAAGGATGCCTTCTATCATTTCCTTGTCCATTTCCTCCCCCTGTGATGGGGGTCTGCATACAACCCTAATGCAGAGTGTGGTGCCATTTCCTGTCTCCAGGGTGCCCCATAGTGACTCGTCAACTTCCTGTTTACTCTTTAGTTCTGTTGCTTTAATCCCTTCCCTTATATAGAGAGCTACTCCTCCTCCTCTTTTACCCACCCTATCCGTCCTGTAGATTGTTGAATTTTGTTGACCCAGTAAGCCAACTGGGCCTAGAAGTCCCTTTTTCAGGGGCCGACCAGGGGGTGGTGGAATACAGATGGTAAGCAACTGAAATTGAACCAGATTCAGCTGTTGGTGGTATTTTTAGTGAATGAGGGAAATTTGGTCAGGACACTGGGGAAGTTCCCCTACTGTCCCGTGGGGTGGACTTTGAATCCAAGATGGAAGAGCTAGAGTGATCTGGCTGTGGAGGAGACCGCTGGTGTGCTTCCCACGAAGGATAGCTAGCGATGTGTTCCTGAGGCGGAGACCTCGACAGTGTCAAGCAGTCGGTCTGCAAATGTGCAACCGAAAGAAATGAGTGCGGCTGTTTGCTCTGAACATTCTAAATCGATCAATGGTGTGGAGAATCCACAAACGGAAGACCTAGTTTCACAATTACAATGTTTGGAAAGGGAATATAGTCTTAACAAGGAGAAGCTTCTGTGAGGTACATCTGTACACTTGTTGAAAGAGCTCTCAGCCCCGGAGATATGTGAAGCTGCGTCGGCAGCTGACGGTGTTCTTGGGTTTAGTGCCAATACCTTGCAGGCTGAAAGTGGCAGTAGTGTACCGGGACTTACAGTGAATGCTAAGGGAGGGGAGTGGAACGCTAGGTCTGCGTTGGAGAGAGCTGGATGGTTTCAGAATTCAGTCAGGACTTGGCTCCCCAACCTTTTGATTCCACTTCCGGAATCGTCCCCGGGGGAGTTGCATCCCAGATCTACGAACGTTGGGGTTGAGGGAGTAGGAGCTGGCCGTATGAAAGACGGGAGCTGGTGCAATTTACCAGATGATATTCAGACACTTTCAAAAACAGCTGATATACGGTCAGCACGGAAGGAGGCAGTATCTGGTGCTGCGACAACTGCTGCAGGGTCACCAGGGGACGATCCGTTAATGGAGGCCCAGGACTCTCAAAGTATCTCATACTCGCCGGTACTGTCTTCTAATGAAGTGTTCTTTGAGGCCTTGTCTGAAATAGAGCCACCTAACACAAGCATTGTTACAGACGTTGTTGCATTGTTGAAGGGCAGGAGCTGGGACCTAATAGGGTTACGTATGCCAGTCTATTTAAAAAAAACACTAGAACAGGCCAAAAGGCGATTTGCTGTTCGATTGAGGTATGTGGGAGGTTTAAACCTACCTTCAGACAGAGCTTACGTAGGGAAGCATTTGATAAAACTGGATATGGGTTTTACACCTTCAGAGGTATATGCTTTGATACATGCCCCAGGGGATGCATCCTTTGATTTAAGCGTTCGCTCTTCTTCCTTGTTAGATAGATTTTGGCTTTTATTTAATGCTCATAAACGTACTCCCACATGGGCCCCTTTTCAAGCTATCCCACTTACAAAACCTACCTTTAAGATAATTACAATCCTTTTTAGAAACGAAGGAGTAAATATCACCGACATTCTCTACTGGTTAGGGACTAAGTGAGATGTGAAAGATGCACCAGAACCTATAGTGGATGAGGAAGGTTTTTGGACGTGGGGCTGAAAGGTTAAAATTCTACTCCATCAGGATGATTTTGGGATCAAGCATTTGCCAAATTGCTTTTATCTGGGGAAAGACAAAGGGGTTCTGTTTTACCAGGGACAACCCAGACAGTGTTACAAATGTGGCTCCTCGAGACACCTCAGCACTACTTGTGAGGTTCAGAGATGTTTGCACTGTGGTAGTCAGGGGCATACTAGTGCAGGGTGCACGGTTCCCCCTGTTTGCCATTTATGTGACGAGGAAGGTCATTCTATTTTCTCTTGTCAGTGGGCTTCCCATAATTATGGGAATGAAGATTTTGCAGAACAAGACTTTTATATTAATCGAGCGACTAGACAGGAAGGTGTGGCACACCCCCCTCCTCCTCCTAGACGAGAAGGTACAGCCCCCAACCTGGACAGGTCAGGTCAGCAACCTTCCCCACCTAGAAAAGATGGTGTAGAGCCCCTCCCACTTAAACAAATGAGGGAGACACCCTTATTACCAAGTCACAGGGAGATAGCTGTTCAGTCATCTTCTATAGCACAGGTGAACGAACAAGAAGTAGTGACTCGAGTTGAAGGGGAAGAGGTTTTAGACCTCTCAAGTCAGTCAGTGCGGACGGTAGATCCAGACCCAGACATGCCACCACCCCTAGCTCCATCCTCTTTGAACACTCCTTTCACTATGGTGGTCTCCAAAACTCATATTGTTCAAGACCACCCTGTCGTGGAGATTCCTTTACAAAATAAGTTTGAGGTTCTACAGTGGGG
Organism: Neoceratodus forsteri; assembly: GCA_016271365.2. Lineage (NCBI taxonomy): Eukaryota > Metazoa > Chordata > Ceratodontiformes > Ceratodontidae > Neoceratodus > Neoceratodus forsteri. The sequence continues at coordinate 1,316,947,336 of CM057455.1, read as the reverse complement.
AGACGCAGAGATGGGAGATGATTATGACGGAGTGTTTTGACACCTCATCCTGTGTAGGCGGTACCTCAGATTACAAAGGACAGGACTCACAATTGGTAGGAAAGGTTAAGAAAAAACACCATTTGGGGACACGATATAAATTAAGAAAGAAAAAAGCTACTGATATGGGTAATTCCTGAAGGGTTATACTTTACAGTTGGCATCGCTTAATAGAACAGCTTGAAGTCTGATAAGAGACATAAATCCACTTTTCAATATTTTCTTTCCCAGACTTTTGACATTATTCTATTTCAAGATAAACGACTCTTTACGAGTATTGAGATCCAAAAGGTAAAAATTACTGGATAGCGGGTCCATTATATTGGTCAGTAGGAGATGATACGTGCAGTGGGGTTGGGATTTGCCTTACAAACACCAGGCTGGAGGTTACTAGAACTCAAGACATCATCCCTGGTAGAGCCATGTTAATGGATTTTGTGATTGAACAGCAGGCCTTTCGTTTAATAAATGTTTATGCTCCACAGGAAAAGGCTAACCGGACTAGGATGTTTACCCTTTTACAACCCCTGTTACTGACGGCACGGGCAGTCTTATGGGTTGGGGATTTTAATTGCAGCAGACTTAAAAAGGATTGTGGCATCAAAACTGGGAAAATATTTTGTGACGCTGCATTGTTAAATAGTATCATTTCTCAGGCACAGTTGATAGATGTATTTCACACCACTCACCCTACTACACAGTATACATGTTTCAGAGGTCGCCTTAAAACTAGGATAGATTACTGGTTTATTTCACCATACCTACCTATTCAAATTTCTAGGATGCATCCAATGGCAACATCAGACCATCTTCTGTTAGACGTCACTTTGTCCTATTCCCCAGAAATAACATTAGGGAAAGGTTATTGGAGATGTAACAGTTCATTATTGGAAATACCAGATATAAAAAGGGTATTTCTTGCTATGATTCAAGCAAGACTTTCGGTTAAATGTCTATATGACAATATGCTGGATTGGTGGGAACAAACTAAGGTAGATCTGACCTAGTACTGTCGATGTACGAGCCAATTGATGGGTTATTTAGGAATACTAGGTATAGTCAATTACAAGGACAACTCTTTCAGCTGTTTTCTTTACAATTAGAAGGTAAATATGATTTTTCGGATTAAATACAACACATAAAACGGGAAATGATTGACCTACAGTATGACAGGAATAAGTCTGTAGGATTTGAACAACGGTTTGGGACCAAGGGTAAACGAGAACAAGTTAACCCTTATGAAAACTGCATCTCACATAGTAATAAGAAGTATATTTCATTGTTAAAATCAGGGGACTGGGTTATTACTGGTAATACGAACATTATGATGAAAGTAGAGACTTATGTACAGGAGTTATTTGGGACGGCCCATGACATACCAGGGAATGCTGTAGATTGGTTGCATGAGTGTAATTTGCCACAGTTACCTCAAATTGATAGAAGGATGTTTACTAGAGAGATTACGATACAGGAACTCGGGACAGTTATAGGTCAGTTACAGGTAGCGAAGGTGCCAGGACCCAATGGTTTGTCTAACGCCTTTTATAAGGTACTAATGGAATACATAGGACCTGAGATAATGGAGGTTTTTGATACAATTTTGCATCGCATAGAGATGCCAAACTCAATAAGGTCTTCTTCTATTGATTCCCAAAAAGGGATCTAAAGACAGCTTAGATAATTGGAGACCCCTTTCCCTACTAAATTCTGATTTAAAAATACTGACAAAATTGCTAAGTAACCGACTGTCTTTAACATTAGCTTCCATAATACATTACTCACAAATATGTTCTCTTCCAGGCAGAAAGATTTCTGACCTTTTAATCCTGATAAAGGAATCGATAGAGAAAGGGGAGAATGGAGAGTTATCAGGATATATAGTTAACCTTGACCAATCCAAGGCCTTTGATCGGGTTTCGCATCAGTATTTATGGACTTGCCTGGAACAATATGGATTCCCAGCAGACTTCATTAGATGAATTAAGTTGTGTTATGCCCAAGCCCAAGTTAGGCCCTATGTGAACAGGAGGGTGGGGAAGGCATGCCGTGTTAAAATAGGAGTGCGTCAAGGGTGTCCTTTGAGCCTGCTCCTGTATATTCTGACTTTGGATCCATTGATTAGGAAGATTCATTTACACCCAAGGATACAGGGATTATCTGTATCAAGCCAAGATACAGAAATAAAGACACTGGGGTATGCTGATGATCTCTGTATTGTTCTAGCAGATATGTATTCATCAGTATCAATGGGACATTTGTTGGAGGAATTTTCTGCAATTTCTGGATCGATGGTTAACTTTCAGAAAAGTACCTGCATTGTTATAGGTAGAGATTTGTCACAAGACACTCACGTATATAACATACCGAAAAGTACTACAGGGCACAACATTTTGGGGATCATTTTTGGGGTTCCTAATGTTGCATTATATAATTGGGAGTATTTATTGAATATAGCTTTAGATAGCTCAGTGGAACAGATGGAGAATGAGTAAAAAACAGAGTATACATGATTCACACATTTTTGTTGCCGATGTTCCTTTACTTGAGTTATATATTTCCACCACCAAAACAAGTTGAAACAAGGTTATATAGTTGTTTCTTTCAAGGGATCTGGGGAAGTAGGTTGAATCCCATAAAACGTGGGATTCTGTACTCAGAAATCAAGGCAGGAGGATTAAAATTGATTAACCCTATTGCATTTTATCACAGCATATTTTTATATGCAAATGTTATGCCATTAGTACATGGACAACTACATATATGGGGCCCATGGGTTAGAGATAGCATGCAGCCGGTTTCCAATGCATGGGAGAGGCATGGAGTGCTACCTAGACAAGGTCAACCCATTGGGATTCCAGTATACTTTAAAGAGTGTATAAATGAATTAAAATTATGGAAGGTGAGTTTGGGAATATTAAAATTAATGAATAGGAAGCAGTTTTATTCTGACATACAAAATAACTTTTTCATACAAGTACCAGACTATATGAAAAGATCTGAAAGAGGGATTCAGTACATTACGGCTTTATTATTGGAAGATAGGATAGCTCCTCAGATGTGGGATACCACCTGGTTGTGTATACACGGAAAACTTCCTGTAAAGAATAATCAAAAACATAAAGAGCTGTCGGAGAAGGGATGCCCAAGATTGGGATGTATAGATTTGCCGGAGACATTAGATCATCTTTTCTTTCAGTGCCAGTTTATCCAGTCTTTTTGGACTTTAGTTTATCAAATGTGGTTATGGTTCCCACAATGGTTAAGCACTCATGAGGCTTTGTATTATGGGATATTTCCAGAACATGATTCCTAATTTGAGGTGGGCACCTTAAGAATTATTATTACTTGTATCAAATATTGGATTTGGCAGGCTAGATGCAAACTCACTTTGCAACAGATAGAGTGGTCAACAGTACAACTGACTAATGCGATTCGAGAAAATATTAGCACCATTAAATATCGGGAGTGTAGAAAGAATAATATGAATAAAAGAAAATGAGCACATGTTGAGATTTTCTAAATAAGAAGAGGAACGAAAGGCTGGCATTAAAAGACTATGGATGGTTTGACTTAAGGTTATGTTATTTCCCAATGTTATATGTCTGTATATTTATTAATGATGTGAGTGGTACGTATGTTAAGTTATTGATTAGGGATGAAATAGGGGTTTTAGTGTTTATTTAGCAGTATGAATTATTCATTGGAGTATTAAAAGGAGCTTCTTCCATAGTAATTTGATGTTCAAGATCCTCCCATGTTTTTTTTGATTGCCTGTCAGAATAGGTATTATTACATTAATTCATTCATTATCTGAGCAGTTTATTATAGAGGGGATGTTATGCTATACCTAGTCCTTCCTATGGCCAGGAAGACTTGCTCCCTTACTGTAGAAATGGCATTGTTGGATGATGATGATGTATCATGACGTGATATTTCTGTGCTGTATTTTGTATGCTTGTATCTTCCCTTTTATTTGTTGTTTCTGAGATCTTGAATAAAATAATTCCCCCACTCTTTTCGATAAGTGCCATGAGATCTTTAACATCCACCTGAACTACCACCAATCCAGGCAGATGGGACCTCGGTTTAACATCTCATCCGAAAAACGGCACCTCAGAAGTGCAGCACCCCTCTCATGCTGCACTACAGTGTCAGTACTGGGATATTAACGCAAGACTGTGTATCCTGCTATGTTGACATCCCAGTCATGGTTCTCTGTGTACCATGTTTCAGTGACTGCCACAATATCCAGACATCCCTCTTCCATCAAGGCCACTAGTTCAGGGAGCTTGTTACACAGACTGCGGGCATTGGTACTCATCACCCTCCATTTTTTTATGGCCCTACCCCTTTTAGCCCCATCCCTGTCCTTACTGCCTTTTTCTCCATTTACCCCAGTCCTGCTCCCTACTGACTTCTCTACCTTGGTGTTTATCTCTCTAACTACTGTGTTTTGTTGGGGGGGGGGAGGCTGGAATTTCCCTGCCCCTTTTCAGTGCCTCCCCCCTTGGCTAGTTTAAATGCTTGCCAATGATTCATTTAAACCTATCACCTAGGATCCTGGTTCCCCTGGACAGATGCAGACCATCTCACCAGTATAGGCCTGTATCTCTCCACGTGGCTCCCCAGTCCCCAAAGAAGCCAAAACCCTGAGCTCCACACCAGTTTTTCAACCATTCATTGAATCCCATGGTATGGAATACCCTAGCATTATCCTTGTCATAGACAGGAAGCATCTCTGAGAAGGTTACCGTACATGCTACTTGTCTGAGTCCCCTCCCCAACTCTACAAACTCCTCTTGCACTGCTCTGATCCCATTCACAGCCAGGTCATTTGTCCCTAGATGGACAATGACATCCAGCTCCCTCCCTCGTGCAGCTGCACCCGCGATCCTGAGGATTCGCTTCCTGTCCCTCCAATCCATGGAGCCAGGCAGACACCTTACCTCCCTATCCCCTTCCTCCCCCAGTTCTACCCCCCCAATCACTGAGTCCCCCACCAGGAGTTGTTTCCTTCCCCTGTGGGGTCTCGTGCCACCCTCCTGTGGGTCTCCTTTGTGGAGGTTACCAGCATCCTCCTTGGGCTCCACTGTAGGTGCCTCCATATAAGAACCACTCTTCACCAGAACAGCATATGAATTGTGAAGAGGTACAGCTGGAGAGATGCACCTCTGTTCCACCACCCTCTCCCTCCCTGAGCCCACCTTGGTCCAATTGCTCTTCTTTCTTGGCTACCTCGGAGGTAGTGGTGGTGGCCCTGGTGGTCCCTGGGTAGGGGAAGAGGTTTCACGAATCCTAGCTAGGTCAGCCTGGAGACGGGCAACTTCTTCCCTCAGACCAGAGAGGTGCCTGCAAATAGGGCAGCATCGCAGCCTCCAGAATGTCTCCTGGAACACTGCAGCCCCACAGCCATTGCACTGCACCACTCCCATCTTAACTTATTTTGTGTCCCCTCTCCTGCTGTTTTGTATACTTACTGTCTCCTCCCTCTAAGTATTTTTACACCTACTTTCCTACTGCCTATGTGCCCATACAACTCTCACCCTTCCTTTTCCGGGACAGAACTTCCTGTAGTCTTCAGTAGTCACCTTCTTCCTTGCTTGGATTCAGACCTCCAGCAGCCGGGGTGGGGATAAAACTATTTTTTAGGTTCCTTCAAGGTTGATGAAACTATTGTGTCTCAGTGATCCTTCCCTTCCTACTGCCAAACAGGAAGTTCCTGTTGTCAGTCAAATCCAGTGGCTATAAAAGTAGAACTGGCTTAATGAGGGTGGAGGGGTAGGAAGGAGGGCAATTAGTAAGACCGCTGTAGTTCTAGTCAGCTGTTACTTGCTCTGAAAGCAAGATTCTCCTCTGTGAAAAACTAACAGCAGGAAGTTGTAATTGGAGACACCTGCTTTTGTACTCCTAAGCCACACACCCCAATTAGCTTCTTCGCTCTGCTCCTGACTCAGCAAATTAAGTTGATATAGCCCTCTTCCTCAAACAGAGAAACACACAGTGACTTTCTTCGTTTTTTTTTTTTTTACTTATATGAGACACCCTGCTTCTAATAAAGTATGTTTGCTTAATCCAAACAGGCACTGACTCCTGCTGAGATAAATCACTTCTATCAGTAAGAAAACTGTAGTTCTAGTCATCTGTTACTTGCTCTGAAAGCAAGATTCTCCGCTGTCAAAAACTAACAGCAGCCATGATATCAGATCTTTATTTCTGCTGGAAGAACAAATTACCTCCTTAGTGCTCCGCTTAGGAATTTACTGTGTGCCGTGGGCATCCTGTTATTTGAAGTTTTCAAAGCTAATCTGTGGGTTCCTTGACTCCGTTCATGGCTGCGATTGATTGCAAGAAGCCCTGATTCATGTTCTGTGTTTGGTGCTGCCAGAAAATATTGGTCATCGATCCGCATGACATGTGCATGAACTGTATGGGCGGGCAACATGACATGTCAGGGTGTGGTCTTTGCCTCTAAATGCTTGTGGAATCTCTTGAGGAGAGGAAGCTCTGGGTCGCTAAAGCCAGCCTTCAGAATGGGATCCAAAAGATGGCTCGAAGGGTGACAGAAAGGCCTCAGTGGCTGCTGGGTCTACAGCATAGCTTGCTGCCATAGAAGTGGAGGTGGCGGCGGGCATGTCATTGGCCTCGGTGCTGCTCCAATCTGGGACCAGCATTGAAGGGACCTTCACAAGTCAATTCTGTGGATTGTGCTGGGCCCTCCTGTCCTTTGGGAGAGCCGTGTCCACCATGGTTGTGGGTCGAAGAAGAAATCTTTGCATCACTGCTGCCAGTCATGGGATGGGGAGAGATCATGCCCTCCTTGTCCCTCAACTTGCCTTACCACTTGGTGGAGGTTTGGTCAGTTGGCAGGTTGGGCAGATCGAAGGTACCTTGACGTTGCGGATGAGCAAGTCGACTTCAACTCCAGTCGACCAGCCAGCTGAGATATTCTTCGACCCGGTCAACCCGTTGTTGGATAATGTCAAGGATTTGGCCTTGCAGGCCTTAGCTCTCCCACTACAGACTCAGGAGGACCTGGCTTGACTGATCTCCCTGGATGACCCAGTTAGACATAAGCCTCTGTCCGAAGTCTGGTTTTCCACATCCATATTGGTGCACATGGGCAGACACATGGTCTACAGTCATCCCTGAATGACCATTCCCATCGTTGGTCGATTGGTTGATGGTCGAGGTCTCTGTTGTGGTTGAGGCATTTGTGCTTTGGATCCCGTTGAACCAGGAGGAGCCACCATTGGCGCTCCTCTTCGTCCTTTTCCTCGGGAGAGGAGAGGCACCACCACGAAATGCGTCAGTGCTACAAGGAGTGCCTCTGGCAGCAGTGGGTCATCGTTGGGCAGGGTAGGGCTATACTCCAAGGTCCCATGCTTCCTTAACAGCTTTCAGGTGTTCCCCCTCTGGTCCTCTCCTCGCAGGTGTAGCCAACACCCATCTCTCCACCGATTCTGGCGGAGCCACCACTCCAACAGCCACTGAGCGGTGTTCGCTCCAAGGAGGCCAGACGTTTGGCCTCCAGCTTGCCAGGCTGGTTGTCTGTGAGGATTACCCCAGGTGAGGAGTCCTGGGAGATCCGTGGCAACTAATGGCCGAAGGCCATCTTTGAAGAATCTTCCCTCGACTTGGACCAGGTGTCAATGGCCTCCTCTGAGGTTCCACCCCTCAACCAGGAGCCGGCTGAAGAGTCTTCCGTCGACCATGAGCAGGTGTCATTCATGGGCTCCTTCTCCTCATTTCTGAATCCAAGTGCGTCCCCTTAGAGCCCATCCAGAAGAGGGCTACTTACTCTCTCATGGACATCCTGGACTGGAATGCACCCCCACGGGGTGCATTTCTGGGGACTAGCCCTGGAGCTCCTGCAGCATCCAGCATTCTGCCCAGCACTCTCAACCCATATGGTCCACAAGTATGCAGTCTCTATGGGTGCTCTTTCGGGCTTCTTGGACCTCCCCTCCACGGAGGGGCAGGTTTCGGACTCCGTGTTCCACAAGTCTGGACACCAGTGGAACATGGATAAGCCTCCAGACAAAGAGTCCCATAAGGTTGACCATGCCACTAAAAAAGTGTACACAGTGGCTACTCTAGGTGTAATGCAGGCTAGTTAAACCATTATAATGGCTAACTATGGCCATGCCATGATGGGCATGTTCAATATCATCCTCCTATCCTCCACCCTCAGCAGTGTGTGGTGGTGGAGCTCATCCAAGACCATGGTCAAATGCTGGCTAAACACCAGCTCCAGACAGCCTTGGACCCACGCAGTGGCAGCAACTGTTTCCATGTGTCGCAGGGCTTGTCTGCACTTGTCCAGCTTCATGATGGATGTCCATCAGAGCAATGTGGGTGTCCGTTTCATGGGCACTGATCTCTTTGGCCCAGGAGTGGAAGGACACCTCATACAGATTGAGAAGTCCAGTGCCACCCTGGATTCAGTGACATCATCCCAGAAGGAACTGAAAAAGAAGCCAAGGAAATGTCCTTCCAATACCAGATCTGTCTTCGAGGGTGGCGTTCTTGCAGCAGGTAATACCATTAGGACTGAAGCTGGCAGGCATCGGGGCCCCACAGAAACTTCTAGCTAGCAGTCTGAGACAGGGCTCCACCCGATGTCCCATGTGGTATAAAGGGGGTGGACCCTTGGCGCCATCCCAGTTCTTTTCCCGCCATCAACCCGCGTAGTTCGGCTTCACGGACGCCTCTCTCTGCAGTTGACAGCTTCGAACGTCAGATAAGTAATTTTCTTGCTCAAATAGTACAAATCTTTACTAATGCCTCATTTATGTTGTCGCTCTCACCACCGTGGCAAAATTCTAAGTGTGCCTCCGGGAAGTAGATCCCAGTGAAAGACGGCCACACGGCCTGCCTCATCTGCCTAGGCCCAGACCACCAGCCTGACTCCTGCGGCCTCTGCCAGAAGTTCAATCAGAAGACGCATGCCAGGAGAGCCCACGCCTTGAAGACCTTCCTCTTAGAGAACAAGCTTGCAGCCATGCAGTGAGGTTCGGGTGCCAGCTCATCCTCTCTGGCTAGAGATTCCCCTTCCAAAGAAAAGGCCTCGGGTTGGGGGGGCATCACAAGGAGAAGGATCGGGCCAGGTCTGAATCCCACCATCCGTTGCCAGCAAAACAGGCGTCGTCTTCCTCCTCCAAAAGGTTGGGTTCTGTCCCAGCAATCGACTCTTCCCACTCTTCTAAGTCCACTCCCCCCCCCGGGCTGCCACCGGAAGTCTGCATTAGTGGGACATCACTCTTCCTCCCTGGCTCGTCGACCTCATAAACCCACAGGGTCGACCCAGGAAAGCCTGCCCAGAGCTCTGGACAGGCCTAGCTCCTCGGAAAAGAGGAAATGTTCTGAGGAACATTCTGGTAGGCAAGGGGATGTCCAGGCTCGGACACCTCCCCCCCAAGGCTAAGGTGCACCCTCTGCCAAATGTCCACTCACCTGGCCGCTCGCCTACCTCGACGACCCACTCCCCGATGCCAGACACGGGTCGGTCGTTGGACGAGGATCAGCCGTCAGCCCCTCCACCTACAAGCCCGACGCCAGCTGACACCGGACGTTGGCCTACTGGACCTGACGCCCACCACACAACTAGAGGTGCCAGATTCCCAGATGCCTGTTTCTAAGGACCCAATGCTGTCTCCAGTGGTTGTCCCAGTGGCGGACATAGATAACTTATTTACCACCTTGTGGAATACCGTCAAGGGGGACCTTCTATACAGGCCACCAAACAAGGTCCCCACTCCACCTCCTGTGGGTCCTCCTCCTACCCCAGATAAGGGCCAACCAGATGAGCACCCAACTCCACATCCGAAGGGGAAGTGAAAGACACGGTCTCCATCCCCGTCTCCTTAGTCTCCCTCCCCCATACGTCCTCCTCGGGCGAGGTAGGTGTCGACTCTGACTCTTCAGAGGATAGGTTTCTACCCTCTTCGCCAGGACCAGGGACTCTCCATGCTCCCCTCCGGATGATCCCTCATTTCTTGACATCATGAGGCAAATTCAGACTATTTATGAATAGGATACTGAGGCTCTAGACTCAGAAAGGAAATGTCTAGCTAAGTTACTGGGAGAAAAGGAACCAAAGCCCCTAGTCATCCCACCATTCATAGAGCCTTTCCAAGACATTACTTGCCTTACCTGGCGTACACCGTCGTCTATCCCGGCAGTTCGAGGAAGGCTGACAGACTTTACAAGCCTCCCAAATTGGAACCATTCCTGGCAGAACAACCTAAGGCTAATTCTTTAGTCCTTACAGCTGCTCACAGTCGAGGGGCCCAACCGAAGCATTTAAGCCCCCAGATCCCGTCTCGAAGAAACTGGACAGCTGTGGCGGAAAGGTTTTTTCTTCGGCTACAGGGTCCATCAGGTCCTTGAATTTCATGGCCCACATGATCTCCTACCAACAATCCCTGTGGAGAAAGACCATGGATTTGGTAGAGACTCTCCCTGGCTCCGAATCCAAACAGGAGATTTTGGCCTGCTTGACTCCGAATCCAAACAGGAGATTTTGGCCTGCTCTCAGTCGGGCCTGGACGTGGACAAACATGCCCTCTGGTGTTCTTATGACCCCGTTGATATGGCCTCCAGAGCCGCAGCATCAGGCATATGCATGAACTGGCAGTCCTGGCTCAGGCTCACTAGTTTCCAGCAAGATCTTCAGGACTCTGTCCTGGATTCCCCCTTTCAGGGCATGGTCTTGTTCGGCCCCGAGGTGGAGCAGATGGTGAAACAACTGCAGGAATCAGGGAGAGTGGTTGCGGATGTACAAGTCCCAATCCCAGACTACTCGCCGACGTCCTTTTCGTCAGCGTCAGTCCCAGGGAGAAGGATTTAAGAGATGGGGTCACCTTGCCCCTCAAGGTTCCCAGGGCCCTAAACAGCCTAAAACTTCCAGGGCCCAGGCCCCTCCCATCCCCTCTACCTGACTCCCAGGGCTGCCCTCCTCCTTCTCTCGGGGACAGGCAGAATGAGCAGGTAGGAGGGCGGCTTGCGCTTTTGTCCACTCAAGTGGTCCAGTATCACAACCGACCAATGGGTACTGGATACCATTCGGATAGGGTACTCGATAGAATTCACCTTTCTCCCACTAGACAACCCCCCCGTCGCATTGTCCACCGCAGCATGAGCTTCTCTTGGAAGGAGAGCTCCAACAGCTCCTAGACAAAAGAGAAATTCAAAGGGTCCCTCCGGCCCAGAAAGGGAAAAGTTTCTACTCCCACTTCTTCCTCGTCCCGAAGAAGACAAGAGAACTTCATCCCATTCTGGACCTCAGCCAGCTCAACCTCTCAGTGAAATACCAGAGGTTCCGCATGGTCACCCTGGGATCCCTCTTCCCCCTGCTCCAGCAAGGAGACTGTCTGTGCTGTCTGGATATGCAGGACGCCTACCTGCACATCAAGGTCCTGAAGACCCACAGATGATTTCTGCAGTTCTGCTTCAGAGACGAGCATTACCAATTCAGGGTTCTGCCTTTCGGCCCCTACCTGGACGATTGGCTCCTCTCTTCTCAGTCAGGTGAGGAGCTTCTAATCGCTCTAACAGAAACGCGGGCCCTGTTTTTGTCCCTGGGCATCACAGTCAACTGGCCAAAGTCGCACCTTTGGCCGACACAGCTGCTACAGTTTATAGGAGCCATCCTAGATACTGAACACGGGAGGGCTTTTCTGCCGCTGGACACAGCAGAACGCCTTCAGGGGTTAGCCAGAAACCTTCAGTGAAACCCCTCCTCCCCTCTGCGGGTGGTTCGGCAGCTGCTGGGTCATATGGCGACGGCCATTGCCACAGTTCCCTTAGCCAGGCTCCACATGCGGGCACTGCAGTGGCACCTCAGGGTACAGTGGGAGCAGCCGGTGGATGATCTGGATCTTCAAATCCGGATCTCTCGAGCAATTCGTCGTTCTCTGGAATGGTGGCTCTGCATGGACAATCTGAGTGGTGGCGTTCCTTTCCGCAGACCTCGACCGCTTCAGACCCTGACCACAGATACCTCTCTGTGAGGATGGGGGGGGCTCATCTAGGGGATCACAGGACTCAGGGGTCCTGGTCTATCGCCGAGCGCTCTCTTCATATCAATGTCCTGGAAATGAGAGCAGTGCTGAATGCATTCTTGGCATTCAGAGACCAGCTTCTGCCGGGACCTCTTCTGGTGTAGACAGACAACACACCCATCATCTTCTACGTCAACAAACAAGGGGGAACTCACTCGTACCCCCTTTGCAGAGAAGCCATAAGAGTGTGGGATTGGGCAGTAGAACACAATCTCGACCTCACCTCAGTTCACCTGCCAGGGGTCAAGAACGTTGTTGCCGACAGTCTCAGTCGCTCTTCCGCTCAGAATCATGAGTGGGAATTGCTCCAAGATGTCGCAGATGACCTCTTCGACAGATGGGGCTAGCCAGAGTTGGACCTTTTTGCGTCCCTGTGCAACACCAAATTGCACAATTTCTGCTCACTCGCTCCAGGGCCTGGTGTTTTCTGGCGAGACGCATTGTCCCTCTCCTGGACAGGGAAGTTCCTTTATGCCTTCCCCTCATTCAGAGAATACTGCTCAAATTGCCGTCAGAGGCAGCCAGAATGATGTTTGTGGCTCCTCTATGGCCTCGTCAAATTTGGTATCCGCTGCTCCAGCAACTGTCTCTGGAACCTCCAGTTCAGTTGCCACTCTCCACTCACTTGCTCTCTCGGGAACAGGGGACTCTCGTCCATCCTGCTCTTCACTCTCTTCACTTGCATGCTTGGCTCCTGCAGTCCTAATGGAAGAGAGATTAGGAGTGTCGAGCAGAGTGGCTGAAATTCTGGTGGCAGCCAGGAAGCCTTCTACCAGAGCCACATACGCTCTGAAATGGAAATGCTTCTGCTTGTGGGCATCTGCCCGTTCTCTAGATCCCTTTAGTTGTCTGGTCAGGCACATGCTAGAGTATCTCCGACACCTTTTGGACTTAGGGTTGAGTTACTCCTCAATCAAGGTGCATACGTGTGTGGTCTCCGCTTATCGTAACCCAATCGGAGACAAAACTCTGGCTCAGCTGAATGCCTGCAAGACTTTTCTTCAAGGGGTATTACATGTCAGACCTCCCAAGAAGGACATCGTTCCTCCTTGGGACCTCCTCTTCGTTCTGGAGAAACTCACACATCCTCCCTTCGAACCAGCAGCCTCTTGCGAGCTGCACTTCCTCTCTTGGAAGACTCTACTCTTGGTGGCCATCACCTCCACTCGAAGGGTTTCGGAACTCCAGGCTCTGATGTGTAAAGAACTGTACATAGTCTTTTACAGGGACAGGGTGAATCTGCGCATGAACCCCAAATTCATGCTGAAGGTAGTATCCGTTCTGACCCTGAACCAGGATATCAACCTTCCAGTATACTACCCTAACTCTTCCAACCAGGGTGAAGCACTGTTGCACACCCTTGATGTTCATCGCATTTTGCGATATCTCCAGAAGACTCGCTCCTCTAGGAAATCGGACCAGTTGTTCATTTCTTTCGCGGAGCGAATGTTAGGAGCTCCTGTCTCCAAGCAGATACTAGCCCTTTAGCTAGTGCATTGCATTATGTTCTGTTATTAGCACCATGACAGACCTCTCTCGGGTACTGTTAGGGGTCATTCCACCAGAGCGGTGGCTTCTTCATTTGCGGCACTGAAGAACGTTTCTTCAGCAGATATTTGTGCTGCTGCCACGTGGTCTTCCATCCATACCTTCATCAGGCATTACAGCCCAGACATCGCTTCCAGAAGGAGAACAGGTTTCAGACTGGCAGTCCTCTGCAAGGCCTTCTCTCGTAGATGTCCGCTTCATCTTCCTATATATCTCCATCTGCCCTATCAGACCTGGGCCTATCCTTGGGTACTGCTTGGGACTCAGTCCCAATGGTATTACCTGCTGCAAGACCTCCACCCTCGAAGACATATAGTACTGTTACGTAAGAACTTAGCGTAACAGCAGATCTTCGAGGGGAGCTCTTACAGTAGGTGGCTTTCCCATCCTCCTTACTCCAGGATAGCTTAGGGGATTATAATTATTATTATTCTTGGTTCCATCCAACTAGGATGTGGAATTTTTGCTGCCTGGTTCTCCAGATTCTATCTAGCTGGGTCTCCGGTGGGAGAACTGGGGTAGCGCCAGGGGACTGTCCCCTTTATACCACATAGGATCTTGGGCGGAGCTGACATCGAGGGCAGTCCCCTGCCTCAGACTGCTAGCTACAAGTTTCCGTGGGGTCATGATGCCTGCCGGGTTCAGTCCTAATGGTATTACCTGCTGCAAGAGATCCTCTCGAAGATCTACTGTTATGGTAAGTTCTTACGTAACTGTACTTTCTTTCAGTCACCTCCTCCTTGGCAGCAGCCTCAGTAATGGCAGTTCCAGAGTTGGCACCCCAAGAAATCCAGGGGCCAGGGTCTTAAAAAAAAAAAAAAAAAAAGGATACAGGGGTAGTGGTGCCTCTCCAGCAGCAGCCACCAGTGCCCCTCCAGGCCTTCCCAGTGGTGGATCGGGGGCGTCATCCCTCCATCTGTCCTGTCCCCGACTGCTCTTCCCATTTGAAGCAGGCTGTGTCCCTTTTTCCATGTTGGGCCGCTATCAGAATGGATAAGTAGGTACTGGACTTAGTGGGCAGAGGTCTGTCTTTCGATTTCGAGACTCTCCTGCCTTACCACCTTCACATGCCTCAAAGGTCTGGGGCATCTTGGGACATAATGTCTGACTTTCAGGAGGACGTTGCTCAACTCCTGGCAAATTAAGCCATAGCCTGTGTTCTGGAGTCACTGGCTGGTCAGGGGTTCACGTCCAGGTACTTCATGGTCTCGAAATGGATTGGGGGGGGCTAGCGCCCCATTCTGGATCTTCATGATCTCAACCAGTATATATGGAAACGTTAGTTACAGATGGTCATTCTGAACCAGATTATCCCATCTCTGAAATAGGTAATTGTGGTGCTGCTCCCTAGACCTCTGGGATGTGTTCTTTCACATTCCCATCTGCAGGTTCCACGGCCAGTATCTTTAGTTTCAAGTGGAGAGGGTCCTGTACCAGTTCCGGGTTATGTTGTTCAACCTCTCCTCGGCCCCCAGGTCTTTGCTGAGTGCATGGCAGTGGTGGTGGCCCATTTTAGGCGCCTTGGGGTCAGGGTTTACCCCTGCTTGGATGACTGTTTGATTGCCAGTCTGTCCAGAGAGTCTGTGGCTAGGTTCACAGCCTTCCACTTACTTGTATGAAATTTACTGAGACCCAAAATCTCCTTAGAGATATATCACTGTTTAACTCCAGACTGACCGATTTGGAATAAAGTCAGAAAAGGATGCAAATGAGGTTTACTGAAAGGGATACAGACATTTCTGTACCTGATGCCCAGGAAGCCCCAGTAACTGCCTCTGATAACTTTAATACTAGAGTTACTATCTCATTGCCCGCTACTTCTACAAGCTCAGATCCATTGGTTCAAAGCAGGATATCTGAAGGGACACACTTCCAAAATGGGAACACCACCAACATAGGTTGTTCCAATAGGAAACAAAATAGGGATGAAGCTCAGTTGAATGAAGCTGATGAAACATGGTACACTGTACAGAATACTAGAGCACCTAAAAACAGTCAGAAGGCCCATCTATATACATTGCCTGTCTATCATAGTTATGATCCACTTAGTCTCCTTCCTGACTCTGTAACACTCACTAACGACAGATGTCCCCCTACTTTAATAACTAATACACCAATCTCTACTGATATTACAAACTGTGGGACTACTCGTATCATAATGAGCCATTCTGTCCAATCTAGTAAAACAGTCACTGGTGCTAATAATAACAGTGAAGTCAGGCATGCCAGGTCAGAGTTACCCAACATTCATACCCCTACAACAGATATATTAAATACAGGCTATAGCTCTGATTCAGACAACTTAGTAGCAAATATGGATACGTCTGATGATGTAGAAAATATCACAAAACAAATCCTTGTTCTTGGTCACTCAGTCGTAAAACATCTTGATTGGGCAGTATGTAACCAGGACACAAGTAGTCGTACATTGTCATGCTTTAGTGGAGCAAGAATTGCAGACATAACAAAAATGACCAAACAAATTCTGAGGAATGCAGGTGAAAGACCACAGTCATCATTCATACAGGCACTAACTATATCCTCTATGAAAGCCTACAGAAAGTTAAACATGAATTTGTGGTGCTAACTAATACTCTCGTAGAACATGGCTGTGATATAGTAGTATTAGAAGTTTTGCCAATACCAAAAGCTAGTCTAGAACTAAATTATAAGATTAAACTCCTTAATAACTGGCTACGTTATTGGTGCCTCAAACAAGATATACGGTGCATAACTCATTGGGAGGAATTTGATAATAGGTATGAGCTTTATAGCTGGGATGATCTGTACCCTAGTAGAAGGGGCAGTAACCTCCTAGGACAACAAATAAATGCATGTATCAGCAATCATTTAAACTAGTTTGGGGGAGGGAGGGAGAGGGACCTAATACACGCCTCTCTAAATATAGAGAGTGCAAATGTGCAAAATAAAAAAATAATAATAATTTGCTGGGGTTATTAGCTCAAACGACCCAGAGAATAACTTGAAACAGTTCAACAGTAATATAGGGGACACTGAAATAAACTCCAAAATCCAGTCTGGGAATTAAAGTATTACCTAATTACAAATAGTATAGATGTATGCGGCATAACCGAAACCTGCAACTCAAATGATGGTTGACGTACTGATATATCTGGCTACACTAAAATATTTAAAAATAGAAATCTCAATTTAGGGGGTGATATAGCTTTATACATTGCTGAAGAATATAAGGGCTATGAAATTAAACCTGCTAATAAAGGGGAAATAAAAAGTGAAATTATCTGGGCACAACTTGGAATGAAAAACAAGGGCCTGATAATTGGGCTTAGCTACCAGTCTCCAAACCTAGATAAGGATGAAAATGCTATATTTATGGATGAATTAGATAACATGGAAATTAGTAGTGATTATGTCCTAATGGGAGATTTTAATACCCCCCAGTTAACTGGTTGACTCTAGAAGCTAAGGGTCGTTTAGAAAAAAGATTATTGGACTTTTCCATTGAACAAAATTTAGACGAAATAGTTTTAGAACCCATAGGAGGGAATAATCTACTAGACCTAATCCTTACCAGTATTGATATCAGTGGATTATCTCCACAAGTACTCCACCTTTGGGGGACAGTGACCATAACATGATCCAATTCAACCTTAAAAGAGATATTGGTGTAAAACTAGGTAGAACAGTAATTAAAAACTACTATAAGGCAGGTTAAACAAACAATAATGAACTGGGAGAAATGCAAAACATTGGCAAATGCAACTAAAACCTTGATCCGTAAGGCTAAAGAAATTATGAAATCACATTAACTAAAACAACCAAAGATAACAAAAAGCAATTTTATAATTACGTAGGATCTACGAGAGGCAATCTAAATGGAGTTAGACCACTTCTCATTGACAATAGTGTAATAAACGATGAGACGGAAATGGCTAAAGAACTAAATAGATATTTTCTAAGCGTGTTTCAGACTAGGGAAGACATTGATATGGACCATATAAAAGATAAACCTGACCCAATTATAATTCACGAATCAGAAGTGTTAGTGATAAAAACCATTAAACCAAATACCTCAGCTGGACCGGATGGGGTTCCGTCAAAATTTATAATTGAATTAGCGCAGGAATTAAAGGAACCACTTACACTTCTTTTTAATGCCTCTATAAAAGAGGGTAAGACTCTTCCAGTGTGGAATCTGGCAACTGTTACTCCTTTACATAAGGGTGGTAGTAGGCAGATAGTAGGTAACTATAGACCAATCAGTTTAACGTCTGTAATTGGCAACATTTTAGAAAAACTATTACAACAGAGACGGTTTATAAACCTTCATATGAAAGAAAATGGACTGGTGGATGTATCTCAACATGGCTTCTTCCAGTGAAGATCCTGCCTAACGAATCTATTGAACTTTTTTGAACCAGTGAGTGAAGCACTAGACAAAGGAATGCCAGTTGATATCATCTTTCTTGATTATGCAAAAGGATTTGATGTGGTTTCACATAGGGTGCTGATTGATCAGCTAGTTAGACTGAAATTTCATCCACAGTTAATAAGATGGATAGTTTCCTGGCTTGATCATAAAAAATAAAGGGTTAATATCAGAGGTTGTGTCTCATCCTGGGCTAAAGTTATGAGTAGAGTCCCCCAAGGCTCTGTCTTGGGCCCCTACCCTCTTTAATATTTTCGTCTCATCAATGCAGACTTCGGGTAGTGTTTGGGTAGGAAAATATGTGGACGACTGTAGAATAGGGGCTATCATCCATGACCCCCAAACAGCTATAACTCCACAAAATAATTTGGATAATCTAAATGAATGGGCTGACAAAAATAAAATGTCCTTCAATACAGCAAAATGTAAAGTTATGCATTTGGGTAAAAACAACTTAAAAATACCTTACACACTCAATAATACAATATTAGAAACTACTAATAATGAAAAGGACCTCGGAGTTATTATAACTGATAACCTATCATATGATATGCATATCATAAAAACGGTAAAACAATGTCGCAGTATACTGGGGTGTATTCTCAAACATAAAACGTAGGGAACCTGAAGTCCTTATTCCACTATATTACAGACTTGTGAGACCACACCTGGAATACTGTGCTCCTTTCTGTGCACCTACCTCTATAAAAGGAAAAGTGATGGTTGAAAAAGTTCAAAGAAAGACTACCAGAAAAGTGAATAATATGAAACAGAATGACTATGAAGATAGACTATGACAATTGGGACTATACTCGATGGTGTACAGAGCCATTAGTGGGGATCTGTGTCTAGCTTTTAAGGCATCAAGAGACAAAGCCATATTAGAAACTATATGACTCGTAGAACATGTTGGGACTAATAATACCAGGTCACATAATTTGAAACTAAATAGTACAGTGAACAAAACTACAAAGAGATGTAGATGGTTTTCTCAAAGTATGACTCCTATATGGAACTCACGACCTAGTGTTATAATGGAAAGTGAAAACCTTGACATTCAGAATAAGACTAGATAAGTATATGGGTGAGAAGAAATTCTCTTACCACCATTAGAGATAAAATGGTGGCGAGTTCATTATAGGTCTCTGACCTCCAGAACTTATAACATCCTACCCTGGTCCTCCAGACCTGCAGAGACTTGGGCCTTTTGGTCAACTGGACAAGTCTGAACTGGTACCGCAATAGGTACATCAAGGCATCAAGTTCATTGGGGTAGAGCTAGACTCACTGCAGGCTAAGGCCCACCTCCTGGCGGACTGGGCACTGGAGCTTAACTCCTGTGCCTGATCATTTCAGGCTGTGCTATTGCGCCCTGCCCAGGATTGCCTGCTGCTGCTTGGGTGCATGGTGTCACACCACAAGCATGTTTCACCTAAACAGACAGGGTGGTACACCCTCCCTTCCCTTGTGTCGGGAGGCACTCTACAACTGGACACTCGTGCACAGCCTGGGCATCGATCTCCTCGCGATTCACATCGCGGAGAAGGACAGTCAGCTGGCAGGTGCTCTCAGCCAGGTAGGGGAGATGTCACATGTGTGATCTCTACATCAGGAGGTGGTGAACCACCTGTTTTCCTGGTGAGACTCACCCTCAGTGGATCTGTTTACCCCCCCAGGACAACGCCTAACTGAGGCTATTTTGTGCATACCCCCCCACGGTCCAGGATACTAATGGGAGATGCCTTCACGAGCCCCTGGACCCCGGGTGTCGTGTAGGCCTTTCCTTCCTTCCTTCCTTCCCCTTGATCAACAGGGTTCTGGTCAAGGTCGGGAAGAACAAGGCACGGATGTTCCTGGTCACTTTGGACTGGTCACGACAATTCTGGTACCCAGATCTCCTCCTCCTTAGCAGCAGGCCTTCATGGCGGTTGCCTCTCCACCCAGACCTGCTGATCAGACACCAGGAGATGGTCCTGCACCCAGATCTTCAGTCCTTGCACCTCATGCCCTGGTTCTTGAGTGGCTGGAGTTCTAGGTCTTGGGTCTGTTTGAGGGGGTCCTCCACATTGTGGAGGCCTCCAGGAAAGTCAACTCATAGTTGCTATGTCTTCAAATGGAATAGATTTTCCATCTGTTGCCAGGGCAAGGAGCTTGATCCTCTTGCCTGCTCAGTGGCTAGCATCTTGGACGGTCTCCAGTCCTTTCCCCAGCTGGGACTATGAATGATTATTATTATTATTATTTGAAAAGGTTTCACCAGGAAATACAACATGAGCTGTAAATGGCTCATTTATAGAAGCGTCCTGGGGGAGGGGTTACATAAGTGGGGGAGCAAAACAAAGACAGGCTGTATAAAAACAGTATAGCATATGTACAATACATTACTAGCTTGGACAAGAAAGAAGGACTAACCTGAGTATTATTAAGGTAAAATCACACAGGGTTACAATACCATAAATTACACCCTTAAGATGCATCTGGCAGCCATCTCTGCTTACTGGGCACAGGCCGGTATGCCGATGACCCAGAAGGTGACCAGGTACTTTTTCAAGGGCCTTGACCACTTGTCCCCTCCAGTACAAGAGCCTCCTCCACTGTGGGACTTACTGTTGGTCCTGGCTGTGTTCATGGGTAAGCCTTTAGAGCTGATGCACAGGGGTGACATCTCACACCTGTCATGGAAGACTGCCCTCCTTGTGGCCATTATGTTTGCCAGAAAGATTGGAGAGCTCAAGGTGCTCCTAGTGAACTCTCCCTACCTGGTCTTCCACAGGGACAAGGTCATCCTTCGTCCCAACCTGAAGTTCCTCCCGAAAGTGGTTTCTGAGTTTCACCTTAACCAGGTGATTAAGTTGCCGGTATACTTTACTGACCCTTCTTGAGATGCTGACCACAGGCTGTATACTCTGGTCCTGCATAAGGCGCTGTCTTATTATGTAGAGTGCACGATTGAAGTTTAGGGTCAGTCTCATCAGCTGTTTGCCACCTACTCTGAAGTTGCACCTGGAAGATCGGTAGCAAAGCGGACGATTGCAAGATGTATCACATCTTGCATCGTCCTCTGCTATAGGTGGGCTGGCTGGTTGGGAGCCTTTCGTAGGTATCAGGGCTCATTCTACCAGATATACCACTGCCTTGGCTGCTTCCCAGGATGTGCCTATTCAGAACAACTGTAGGGCCGCTAGCTGGAAGTCAGCTCACACCTTCATCTTCCACTACCCCATGGACCTCGGGTCACACTGGGATGCTCGTTTTGGGACCTCGTTTTTCCAGATCCTGTTTGCCAAGTAAGGGTTGTGGGCATTGGCCCCTCCTTCCAGAGAACTGCTTGGAGTATGTTAGACTGTGGATAGTGTACCATATCCACGGCCCTAGAAGAACAGGTTGCTCACCTGTAACTGTAGTTCTAGAAGTGGTATATGGTACACATCCATACAACACACCCAACCTCCCCTAGCAAGTGGCACAAATTCTGTTTCCAGTGTACAGGATCTGATGTCATGGGGTGGAGTTGGGGGATATATCTGCCCAGGTGGTGGAAGCAAAGACGTTAGACCCATCATCGTCTTCCAATGGAACAGCCAGAGTGTGGATGTGTACAATATACCACTCCTAGAACTATGGTTACAGGTAAGTAACCTTTTCTTTTCAAACATGTTTTTTTTTCTATTTTTACCTATGCCCCAACCCTGCACTGTCACCCGACTGCCTTACCTGGTGGCTGCCTCTTCCCATCGAGGACTCCCCCCATGGAGCCCTGGCTTGCCCCCAAGTGGGGACATGGTGGAAAGGTACCCTGAACCCCCTCTCGAGGAATCAAGTCGTCATCGGGGATCCATGTGGTACTGCACCCTCAGGCAGGTGAGGACCCACAGTTAGGCCCTCATGTTGTTGTTGCGCTGGGAGAGACATTTTTCCATGTTTGCCATCCCAGAATGTGACTTGCCACGACGCCAAGGCTTACTCCAGCATCCATCATGCTCTCCCTTCTGGTGCAGTCATCAGGGCTGCGATACCACCCTCGAGCCAGTGTGCCCTCCTTCCCCTAGAGGAGCTGAGTGGTCCATCGGAGGCTCAGACATCCTCCCCCAGTTGGCCCTGGACTCCCGGGTCAGCTCCCGAAACTGGGTCGCCAGCGTCACAAGCAGAAATCCAACTACTGCACCAACGGCCCAGCTCAGACATGGTCTATCAAAAACAAATTGCCTTTTTATTGATATATTTACAACAATTAGATCTTTCAAGAGTTGGTCTTCTCCAGAGAATGCCACTATATGGTCTTAGAGCTGGAGGCACTAGTACCCCATGGGAACCAGTACATTTTGGCCCTGTCTATGTAAGTACAGGGCGTTTAACATATGGTGCCATGCACATGCTATCAACATATGCTGAGGAACCTGGGGATGAGGGTAAAGATGGTGAAGTGGATGAGCAGCAAGCAACAGCAAATGGTGGTGGTGACTTTCAATACCCAAGAGAGTCATTAGTGGAGTCCTGCAATGGTCTATACTGGGTCCACTGTTATTTAACGCTTTCATTACGGACATTGCTGAGGGAGGTATGAGTAAAATGAGCCTGTTCGCCGATGATTCCAAACTGGGAGCGGTGTTGGACAGTGAGGGGGGGTGGAGGACTCTCCAGGAAGACCTGGAAAAACTTGAACAGTGGTCAGACACATGGCTGCTGGGTTTTAATGCTTGGAAGTGTAGTGTACTGCATTTTGGGGCTAGTAACCCAGGGTACAGCTGCCATGGGGGGGGGACAGTTGACAGTCTCAGAGGAGAAAAAAGATCTATGAGTGGTGATCACTGGCAAAACGAATCACTCAGATCAGTGCAGGAAAAGAGTGGCAAAGGCAAGCAGAATGCTGGGGTATATTGCTAGGGGGATCACTTCAAGGAGGCAGGAGGTTATCCTGCCACTGTACAAATCCTTAGTGAGGCCGTACTTGGAGTACTGTGTGCAATTCTGGTGTCCTTACTTAAAACAGGGTGTCATGCTGCTGAGAGAGTCCAGAGGAGGGCATTTAAGATGATCCAGGGAATGTGGGAGAAGCCCTATGTGGAGCGATTTTTGGGAGCTAAACATGTACTCCCTGGAAGACAGAAGGGACAGAGGGGATGTGATCGATACCTGTAAATACTTGAAGGGCATCAACAGAGTAAACACTGAGGGTTTGTTCAGATTGAAAGGGAAAGGGACCACCTGGGGTTATAGCATAAAACTGGTGTGGGAGGGGAGTACAGAAGAGAACTAAGGAAACATTACTTCACAGAAAGGGTGGTGGCACCTTGGAAAGCACTACCTGAGGAGGTGATTTCAATGGAATCTGTAGGAAGATTTTAGAAGGGATGGGATGGGTACATAGGCAGCGTACAGGAGGTGAGAGAAGTGACCCGTAGGAACTCAGGGTGGAAAAAATGTGTGTGTGTGTGTGGGGGGCAGCAGCAGTGACTGTACTGTGAGCTGTATCTCAAGCAGATGTGATAGACCTTAAGGCCTAATCTCCTGGCATTTTTGTGTGTTCGGATATAAAACAGCACAGTCCCAAGAAACACCTGAGTCCTTTTTTCCCACCATTGTAGATCGATGATTACACTGGGGACCAGAACGTCTTTGTGTTCTGAATAGCTTTCTTATCATGTTCATTGTAGTTGGGGAGTCACATGATGTGCTCTATCGAGTAACAGCAGCGACAGAGAGCTGCAGCTAGAGCAATTATAAAACTTTATGAAATACTTTCTAAATATTTTCATCAGTACAAACCACAACTGTAAGGTGGCCATCTGGGCAAAATTTGAATAAAAAGAGCAGGGTAGAAGAAACTGCTCGACAATCTGACCAGCACCTTAGCGTCGGCGCAGTTGCTAGCGCCTAAGCGGAGGAAGCATATCTCTTCTCTAGATCCTTCATCACCGCCAAACTTCACCTCCAGCTTGGACAAATACATGGAGGAATGTTTCTCTATTAAGGAGGCTATTAGAGAGCTGTTGATGCCTTAAAGAAAAGTTTGAAAAACATTGCAATTAGTCGCAATTCAGCTTTGATTCCTTATATATCCTGTAGATTTCTTCCCCCTATTTTTTTATTAGTGACAAAATTTGCATGAATACATGATCTTTATCCTTTAGAGTCCATCTGCCTCAGTAGGGTACTCCCTACTTGAAGTCATAATCCTCTGTTGTGACATCACAGTCTTGCCATGAGAGAAACTGTGATGTTGCGAGCACGGCATTGTGACCTTTGGTAGAGAGAATGCAACAGGAATAGTTGAACTCTTTGGGGCAAATATCCTGTTTTCATAGATGTGACCTCAGCAATAAACAACGAGGAAGAGAAATACAGAACTAATGTGAAATATAAGCTACACTGTGTCTAAATAGTATGGTTTGAAGCTCTCCGAAAGGCATCGGCTGCTCTTTAAAGATCTTGCTGGGGACTTTAAATCATTAAAGCCAGCTCTGGAGGCACTAAGAACTGGAGTGAGGGATGTGGAAGTCGGATCAGCTCTGTAGAAGACCGTAATGTTTGAGATGAGAAATGCCTTATCTCACTCAGACTGTAGCTGCATAAATTAGAAGAAAGGATTGAGGACCAGGAGGGCCAGAGTCGATGCAATAACCTGGTCCTCATCTGTTAACCAGAGAGAACCGAGGTGAAGGATACTCTCACCTTTATTTATTTATTTGATATACCGGTTTACAACCTTTGAGCCAGAGGCTCATTTGCAAAGGTACCTCGTCACATGTAAGACAGATGGAAACATAGAGTAGGTATAACAACAATTACATTAAACATGAGATACATGGTTTAGTTTAGTTTAGTTTATTGTTTTAGGAATTGATACCTTTGAGCCAAAGGCTCTTTTACAAAGGTTCCACGTCAATTGAGTACAAAACAAGTGTAGTTACAAAGAAAGGCAAAATAAGTTAAGTTATGACAAAATTGCCAGAAATGACACATAACCTTAAAATTGACAAACTTAGTATAAGACAAGGGAAACAAAATACTTTTTCATATACAAAAACAAAATAGATTATGGGGAAAAGACTCAAGAGAAAATGTACTATTGAGAGAGTAAGAGGAGGTAAGGGAAGCAGACAATAGTGAGAAAAGAGCCTCACATATGCCTTTGTCAAGAAATGTTGTCATGGTATAACAGTTGTCATGGTATAACAGTGGTTACATTAAGCATGTGTTACAGACATTTGTCACAGACAGTATTTACAAGATTTGGAAGTAGGTATTTTCTGACATTATTTATAACCTTTGGATGACGATATTTACCACATAACAGCAGTGAGGCATTATAAGCTTGAGAAGGCATCTAAGCATAGTAATGTTTATGCAATGCCTTCGTGAAAAGGAGGCCAGTGCCTCACCAGATGGCTCAAGCTATGTCATAGAATGGGTTCATCATGCATTGTGGCCCCTGCCAAAGGAAGGCAATCATCTCAAGACCCATTGTTTTTAAGCTTCTAACCTTTCCAAACAAGTTGCATATTCAGAGTAAAGTCCAGGAACTGCAGACATTGGAGTGGAAAGGTCAAAAGCTGTTCTTAAGTCCTCAAATTCGGCAGAAACAAGTGGCCTACCAAGGTACTAAAAGCACCTTGTATGCAGCGAGGATCAAATTCAGAGTGAGCTACCCAGCTAAGCTAGCAGTTCAGGTGGAGGGTAAGGAGCGACAGTATCAATCAGCTGAAGCTGCCAGAGAGGAGTTGAAACAGTTACTGCCTAATTGATTTAAAGCTGCCAGATCCACTCCAAGTGCCAGTGTGTCTCACAAGGGCTCTTGAGACAATCATTAAAGCATGCCTAGCACTCTTGCAGGAGCCATTTACATATATATCTGTTAGTACAGGTGCTGTTTTGGACAGCACTAGTCATGTCCCTTGGAGTGTGGTCTTTCCCTCTACCCAGTTAATCTTGGTGAGCTGTTAACCTGGTTCACTGTTCCTTGAGTGTGTTAACATTCGCTGAAATGCCTCACATGTTGTATTCCATGTCTACCACCAGCTCCACCCGGCCACAAAATGTTCTGGGAACTATCAGTCACTAATGACGGCCTTTGTGAATGGGAAAAGTACATGTAGCTCCAGATTTGAGTGGGCAATTGCACCTTCCATTTCAGTGTCATTATTTGGCATCCAAAACTACTGACACATTCAAGATGTCCATGGGTGGTTGGAAAAATACAGTCTTACCTCATAGCCAGCATTGGACACAGAGGCGAACATTGACTCTTACAGAACCATAAGGGCATCAACTGCAGGACCCATGCAGAGGGTACACCTGGAATGAGCAGAGCTTTGTGCATGGCAGCATCACAATACAGCCTTTCCATTGAGCAGACTGTACACGCAAATTTGCAGTGTGACCTTCCCGTACTACCTTTCAGTGCCTATTTATATTGCCTCCATGGATGAACCTGCCCTAGCTCTTCCTTCACCTGCCCAAGACTAGCTTCCTCCCTGGGGCATGAATTGGACAATCCGGTAACCAGGCTATGCAGTGGTGGGTCAGAGGGATCTGGGGTGCCAGTTTAGATCTGCACTGCGCTGCGACACTCTGGGACTCAGCAGTAGACGTGATGTGTAGATAACTTATGCTTCATCCTGACTGACTGGCAAAAGTCAGATATCTAATCGCAACTGAGCTGATCCCAGTTGTGTATCCCGGTACCTCAAGGACACCTTTCTAGTAGAAGGGACAGGTTACTTAAGGGTTACAGTGACAGTGAGAAAGACTTAATTCCTAACTCGGTTTTTGGACTTCTAATGTGACTTGGGTGGACCCTACATCTACGCATATATATGAATGCACATGCGGAGAGGGAGGCAGACTGATGGTGGTATTAATTCAAGCAAATGCTTCATGAAGCAGGGTGGCAGATTGTTCAGGGGAGATGGGGATTAGTTGTTTGTATATTATTTGATTACAGTTCAGAAATATTGTGGGGTTTTATAACTTCTAGTTGCAATGCTGAATCCATGTGGATCTTAATTATGAAGTTAAATATGTGTTATGGGATAGAAGTTACATCCTATAACTAATTAACACAGCTCCCTAATCAAATGCTGGACCCCTCTCTGACCTGATAGGAATATGCGGAATGGATGCGAGTCACTCAGGGGCCATCTTAGGGGAGGGAGGATTGAGCGTCCTAAGGACAGCTCTCTTTCCTCGGGGAAGGCGGGTTGCCATGACCCACTGCAACACTGCCATCTGGAGATGTCCGGCTGGCAGTGCAGGTCTGGATGCATCAGGAAGCAGGGCCACGGCTAGAGGTATTAGGACATCTCCGCAGAGTCGGAACTCACCCACCACACACATTGCACAGTCCAGGTCCTAGGGGAACCTACAAAAATGAAGGTGGAAAACCTCTTGGCTGCAGGATGAAATCTGGTCCCTCACAGGCCCTGCACCAGTGCCCGGGCACCTTGCCAGAGTTGAGAAGCCAGGAAGTCGGTGGGAAGGTAAGTCCCAGAGAAGCTGGGTGGCGGGGCTGGGGGACCAGACAGAACGGGGTGTACCAGTGGTGAATAAGTGCATAAAATGTATCTTAAAAAAAAATGGCTAAATGGCCTTAAAGAGGACAAGAAATAATTTCTAATTGGTAGCTGTTTATAATGTTCCCATTTACAGAAATTATATCCATAAGCCTAAATGATCCATATGTAACTGTACCTGAATAAACAGTGATACGAAACACTGTATTTTGCATTGTTTTGTTTTTATGGGCAGCATTCTGTTGCAGTTCTCTTCATGGAACCAGTGAACTGGAGTTTTAACTATGTCACGGTTTGAGGAAAGAACTCTAAGCATGGTTCTGATAGGGCAATAGCTCATGTTTAGCATTCTGTACTTAAACCGTGACATAGTGAACACTCCAAATTACTGGTTCCAGGAAAAGAGCTGTTCAGAATGTGTTGTTCATTAAAAGAAAACAACTGAAAACACAGTTTTTCACATCAGTGTTTATAAAGGTACAGTTAAATATGGTTCATTTGGAAGTACATTTATAATTTCTGTTAATAGGAACATTGCGAACTGCTGCCAGTTAGCACAGATTTCCTGTCCCCTTCAAGCTGTGCAGAACAGAAACTAGGGTAGTAGCGGATCATTCGCTTGTGTCCCATGAACATCAGTTTGCTACAGCCATAGACAAGTACACTTCATGATGCTTAAATAATCAGTTACTAAAAGACGAAAAAAAACTAGTGCATTTGCAGTCTTTCCTTGAACAGTCCCTTCAAACCAATCCGTCTTCTATAAGAAATATAGATATGGCATGGGCGCTGTTACATGCAATGTCAGGAGTGAACTGTTACGGTTAGCCACTATCAGAAAGCGCAAGAGGGTCAGGCGGCGTGGAGGGCTGAAGCGCTGGATGCCTTACCTGCGTGTTGTGCCAGCAGACCGGGTTCGGGAATGACCTTGGGTTGTCAGGCAGCCGGCACGGGGGGAGGGAGGGAGCAGGATTGAGCAGCCGAAAGGCAGCTCTCCTCTCCCAGGGGAGGTTGCCTCCCCCCAGGGATCGACAAATCCCATAGCCCGAAGTCCCGGGATACAATTTTTTGCTATGGGACAACCAAATTCACAGTACTTGGTTGTCCCATGGACAACCAAATCAGTGCTGTCTTTTTTTTTTTTTGTTTTAACTTCTCATTCGGTCCAACCAGCTCCACTGCTAGATGTCCCCAGATCTCTCGCTCAGCTGTGGGCAGATGAAGCAGTGGCACTCCTGTCACGTGATAGCTTTTTGATGATCACCAGTGCAGTAGCAGAGAGTGCCTCCGCCAGAGTGGAAGCCGAGAGGGAGAGCGAGCACCATGTTCCCGCTGCAATGGGGACCTCCTGCTACCCGCCCAAGATCACTACAGCACCTGCTGACAGTGGGCCACCCACAGGACTGCCAGGTAATTCCAGCAATGTTTTGGGACAGTCCTGCAGGATGTGGGCATGATTGATGGGGATGGAGCTGGGCGGGTTAGTACAGTACTGCACTGCACACTGACACGTCATTTTCATGAGGCAATGCTGAAGTAACTTCGGTGTTACAGCAGCTGCATGGGCTGTTCAAGTGGCATGGTGACACTGTGGTTTGGAGGGGATGGCTGCTCAAGAGTGTACTTGTGGGGAGGAAACAAACAAAAAAAAGACAAACGGGGAAGGGAGGAGGTGGGAAGCTTCCTTGCCAGTTGGATGATGTCTGTAGCTCACGAGACATATGTCAGGATCGTCGACGACAAACTCAGCGAAAGGAGGACAATTGTGAGAAATAAAAGATCAGAAAAAGTACAATTTGAATTGTTAGTCAGTGACTGAGAAGGACCCCCGATCTAAGCCATAGTAACGCATCAACCAGCAGGCAACCAGAAAGAAAATAAAGTGGTTGCCAATGCTTTAGCTTAAAAAAAAAAAAAAAAAGAATATTTTAAGAACAGCCTGCATTTCAGCAGGAAAGTGTGGGGGCGGTTGGAGTTGGGCAGTTTAGGGTGACACAGGAGAAAAAGAGGAAAGGGCACAGGTGTGAGACTGGACTTGTGTGTGGTGTGGGAAAGGAAATCTTGGGCAGTTGAAGAAGAGGACTTTAAAGAAAGAGATGGACTGGTTAAGGAAAAGAAGAAAAAAAAGAGAAAACTGTGCACTACAAACTAAAGAGTATTATTTTAAAAAAAATTCTACCCCACCTTCCCTACCTGACATCTAGAGGGGCCAGGTGAACACCAAAGTGCACTGTAGTGTTGTGCTCGCTGTGCTGTGGGTACTGTTGTAAAAACCACAGCAAAAGAGTGTGGGACAGGTTTAAGGAGGCCTAATTGTCAGGGCTTGCTGTGTGTGTGGGGCACTTGGGCATGCAGTTGTAGGGGTGAATGTATTCAGCTACAGCCACACTTCCGGCTTGTATCCTAACTGACAGACACCTAGATGGTTGATAACTGTACTAACAAGTGCCTGCCTGTTCCCACTGACCCGCCTCCATCTCAGTCTACTAGTACCACCACCCAGTGAAAGACGCACACCACATAGTGACTGGTAAAAGAAATGTTATTAGCATTGAAAAACATTTTTTACCTGCCTTCCGATGTTCTGTATGTACGTACTATTAACAGTACAATCCCCACACCATGTACTTTGTTTCTACATACGTTTTTAAAAAACTTACATTGAAATGTATTGGACTACCACCTGAAACTCGGGGACCACCATTTTTGGCAAGGCCAGTTGTCCTGGACTAGTATGCCATTTTGAAATTTGTCGATCCCCGCCTCACCCCCTCACCCCGTAGTTCTGCTCCCATCAGGTGGAGGTCCGATGGGAAGTGTAGGTGGAGGGGATGGTAGGTGATTGCTGGGGTGGGGCAGAAGAGGCTAAATCGTCCCGCATGCATGTGCACCTCCACGCGTGCCGAACATGCGTGTCTGGCTGGGGAGAAAAGTACAAAAAAATTGTAAATAAAAAAAAAAAAGTGTAAGAGGGGAGCAGGAACTCAAAGAGGCTCTGCTCAAAATTAGGGAACAGGAGAAGGTACTTAAGTCCACAACCATGGAGGAGGAGTGGGTAGCATTGAATTTCCTTTGAGACAAATATCAACTGCTGTTACATGAGAAAATTGAAAGAGCTATTTATAGGACTAGAGCAAAATATGTTGAGCATGGAGATAGAGAGCAGAGAGGTTGATGGTGATAAAGAAGCAGCCAGAGCAATAGAATCAGGGAAATCTGAGGAGGAACCATTAGTCATGGATGTAAGAGGTATAGCTAAGGAATTTAGAAAATGTTATCAAGAAATTTACAGTGCTGAGGACCCCCAGACCTAGATAGCAAGATTGAGGTATATGTGTCAGATGTGACCCTCGCTTACCTTTCCCTCAAGCAGCAGGAGATGTTCTAAGCCCCTGTCTGAGCCTCTTAAGGTCCTTTTAACCACCAAAGAGCTTAAGTTGGATAGATTCCCAGGACCTAATAGCTTTACATCTTAATTTTTACAAGATATTTGGGGAAGACCCTTAGTACTCCCTTAGCTCAGGACTTTACACATATTCACTAACAAGGGTTGGAAGAGTTGTCCTTCACTCAAGCCATGATAACTTTACAGTCTAAACTTGGAAGGGATACGCAGTTGGTTGGAAATTCCAGCCTATCTCCCTCATAAACTTAGATGTCAATGTTTTGGCTAAGATTTTGGCAACTAGACTGAGTATGGTATAGAATGACCTTATTAGTAGTGAACTAATCGGTTTTATGAAAGGGAGAACTTCTTCAGACTATATTAGAAAGTTGGAGCACCTTATTTCCACCTCCAGGGACCCCAAGATCCCTGCGGTCCTGGTGTCCCTGGATGCAGAAAAGGCAATTGATAGTTTCCTGGCCTTTCTTGTTAAATATACATAAGAGGTATGTGTTCCCAGAAGAGTTTGTTACATGGATTCATGTGTTATATTCCGCACCTTCAGCCAAAATATTCTGTAAGGGGGTATTTTCTGATGTGGTTACACTTCAGAGGGAAACCAGGTAGGGATGTCCTCTATCTTCACTATTGTTTACTCTTTTCTAAGAGTGTCAAGCTTGTAAAATGTAGGTATTTCGAGGATATTGTAGGCCTCCCTGTTGGGGGGATCTGTGTAAATTTTCATTGTATGTGAATGACATCCTGTTACATGTGCGAGAGCCGAGGATGTCTCTGCCTGTAGTATTTCAGTTAGTTAAAGACTTTGGAGTGATTTCTGCATACAAACTGAATGAAACTAAAACTGTGGTTATGCCCTTGAATGCCAGGGTTATGAAATTTGATATTTTTATTTTATTTAAATATTTGGTTACCGGGAAAGTTAGGGCTTCAGTGGTCTCCATCAAAGCTTTGTTACCTGGGCATAGAAATAACTAAAGAGTTATTATCAGCTTCTGGAAAAGAAAACTTAGATAAATTAGTAGAGGGGATTAGGTTAGACCTACATAGATGTATAAGGCTGCCGCTATCCTTGACGGGAAGAATAAGCACAGTGGAGATTAATGTGCTACCTAGGGTGCTATATCTCATAGCCGTCACTAACATGTGGCTACCTTTGAAGCAGTTTCAGGTAGTTCATGCTATGGTGGCAGAATTTTTCTGGGCTGGGAAGACTTATTTGGCAGGATTATGCTAAGCTGTTTGGGCCCAAGGACATGGGGGTGGGGTGTTCACACTGCCTAACTTCTATTACTTTGATTTGGCTGCCCAAGGGGGAAAATATTTGCAAATGTACAGGTTGGAGGCAGAGCAATGGACAACCTCTTATGAGCCCATATGTCTTTTTTTTTCTTTAATATTTTATTGATGTCAGAGCATATTACAACAATAGATCACATCTGCAATGGATAACAGTATGAAATTGTCAGCACCGACAAATTTACCCTTTGCAGTTGATACAATAATGTCAGTTGAGAGCCATCAACTACAGACTGGCATTCAATTAACAAAAAAAACCAAAAACTCTTAACGATCTACTACACAATATAATAAATAGAAAAAAAAAAAGTTTATCTGGGTCTAACTTGATAGGTTCAGGTATGCTCTATGAAAATTGCAGTAATTAGCAATACATTGAGACCTTATTGATCCACTACTCAGAAATGAAACCGAGTATAGCAACAGGTGTTCATCTTCGGAGGCTGTGCACAGAGCGCATCTCTTCCTGTCAGCTCTCCATCATGTTAGCAAAACCCTCCCATAATCTATGACAAATGGCTTCCCTCCCTTTTACTCCGTATAACGTTTTCTCCAAAAACACGCAGTCTTTCAAAAACCAAGTTGTAGGGAGATGGGAGTTGGCTTGTTTCCATTCTTTTAATATAGCTAGTTTAGCAGAACTAATAGCCACAAGAAGGAACCTCTTCTGTGTCTTTTGTAAATCAGCAATATACTCACCGTCCTCCAAGGCAGCCCTCCATAATGTAATAGGGACCAGCTGGCCTAGAGCTTCTGAAATAGTCTGTCTCCTTCCAATAATAGCAGAGAGCCAAACATCATATGTGCAAAATCAGCAGGCTGTTGGGCCCATCTAGGGCAATCTCCCCCCGATAAGGGATCAGACTTAGCCACTGTATCTGGAACATCATACACTCTCTGGATGGTCATGTAATGAATTACCTTATATTTGCTTTGTATGTATGGGTGGCTGTACACTAGGGCCTGGTAAAAAAAAATGCTGTGCCCCAGTCAGTGCCCCATATGGTGCAGAACTTCCCCCATAGTAGCAATATATCAGTGCCCTGGCTGCCATCTGTTGTGCCACAGCTGTGCCCTGGTAACCATTTGTGGCTAGAGCCGCTACTGTATGTACTGCCTCCATCCACTCTCCACAATGTCCTGCCATTCATCTTCAGCAGTAGACTCCTCCAGCATCTCCTCCCATTTTAGTCTGTGTGCCTCCATTGAACTAGGCAAGGCATTCATTACTGATTGATATAAACTTGAAACCAACCCTCTTATATCTTCTGTCTCTGCCAGAATCACCATAATGCCAGACAGTTTCTGCATAGTGTACGTGGGGCCTAGCTGTTCCCACAAGAAGTGTCTCAACTGAAGATAATGGAAAAAGTGTGTATCAGGGATGCTGCATCAGTGAAGTAGGCCTTCAAAAGACATAAGCACTCCACCCTCATAAAATGTCTGAGTAAAACTATACCATTTTCTGCCCATATCCGGAACCCAGGATCCCGGCTGAATCTAGGGAACATTTCATCATTCCAAAAGGGAGTCAAATTGGTAAATAGGGATGTTACTTTTTTATAGCGATGTGCAGTATGCCATATCTGGAGAAAAGGCTGAAATATTGGGTTGCCCTTAGCACATCTAACATTCTGACCCAAGGATCCAAACAAGAGCACATATGTCTTAAAGGGGAACTGTCATATACAGGATTTCTCAATGTCTGAAAGCCCATAAAAAGCTAATTTAAGTGAGCCATTGTGATTATCTGTGAGTCTTTGCAGTCCAGAGTTATCCATCTATAAATCATCCTGTAATTAAGGGCTGGGGGCAGCCATGTGTTTTAGGCTCCTGACAGGAAATGATGTCTGTGGTGGAATTTTTATATATCCTAAAGTATAATACCTTTATGTTCTAAAGCTTATTGTACCAGAGCTTATAACTGTTATATGTGATTATAGCCATATAAATATGTTGCTTCTCATATGCTCTAAAACTATCTGTTTTGTTATAGCCATATAGCCATGTTGCCTTTCATATGCTTTAAAACTATCTGCTTTGTAAAACAGCCATAATAAATGTGCAGTTCTGTGCTAACTAAAACAAAGGAGGTTGTTTGACAAAATAAGAAAACCTTAAAAAATTAAATAAAGTAAAATACAGCTGGTTGTAACTAAGATAAAGGGGAGACACATAGTAAGTATAAAAAAAACAACTCCTTATACGGAAAGTGCTGAATCTAAGGTTTTTGCTAAAAATAAGAAAAAGCTGTTGTTAAGCATGAGATCACTGTTAGACTGTGAAACTAAAAAAGGTATATAAGCCTCTGTGAACAATAATCGAGGAGCTCTTGCCTTTAGCCGAGGCTCCCACACATGTGTGTACAGACAATAAACTGAGTTTATTGAAATAACCATTGGGTGTGGTTATTGAGTACATAAAAATTAAGGTAAAGTATAGACAGTAAAGAGAATCTGCGACCACAGTTTTTTGGCGTAGTCGGCAGGATGGCTTCACCTCTCCGTGTTGCGCCGTGATCGGACTACCTAGTCCCGGGCACAGGGGAAGGGTGCCCCTGTGTTTTAGTCCCATCACTTGTGTGGCCGTCCTAGGGATTGGTGACAGCCATCATTTACTGTCTTAGGTGCTAAGAGTGGCACCGAAAGTGCTAGATTGGCACTTGGCGTCAGGGGCGCCAAATAAGAGAAGTGTTAGGTGGGCACTTCGCATAAGAGATAGGCGCCAGTAAACGGGACCAAAATGGGAAATATGGGGGACCTCTACCAGATGGATCTCAAGCTAGTACTGTTAAGAGATTGTTTTTTTTTTAAACTGCAACCCAGAGCTCTAAAAAAAGACTTGGTTTGGCAGGTTACTAAAATGGCCAAAAAAAAACATTTAAAAAAGTTAATAGCTGCAGTGTTTAAAAATTATCATAAAGGTCCTGCAGTCAGTTTTCTTACTCAGACTTGTGTATCTAAAAAAAAAAAAAAAATACCTTGACATCGGGTAAGTCTAAATTTTTTATTCAAAGTTGTTTTATGTCTGTCTGTTTTATTTCTGTAATACGTATACTAAACAAGGTAATGCTCAGTCTTTCTTGTACATATTTTATAGCTTATATCTGTGTTCTGTAATTATGTTCTGTCAAGGTTGCAAAATAAAATTGACTGCCTTCAGTGCAAAACATGTTACAGTAAAAAAAAAAAAAAGACCCAAGGTATTTTAACAGCATAACCCAGCCCAAGCCCTTCTGTTTTTTCTAGTGCAAACAGTTAAATCTCACACCTATTATTGGTACAAGGGTTTCTGCCCTCAGCAAGTAATCAGTTACGCTGGAAAGTAAAGTTGTGTATGTATGTCCACACATATTCATTCTTTTAATTGTCTTTTCAGCTTTCTTATCCTGTTAAAACAAATGCAAAAAAACTTTTGTCATTGCCTTACAGCAATAAATGCATTTTTTTTTTCAACCAGTAAATTCACAGTACTCTAACATTTCTAAATTTTTAAGCTAAGTTTACAGTCTATATGTGTTGTTTAAAATGTATTTTATGCATTATGCATTATGCTCAATACTAAAATTGTTCTATTACAAACATGCTTATGTTTCATGTTTATGTTATAATGTTTTAATATACATCTTGCTACACTGTATCATGTGTGTATTCAAAAAAGTGTTCCACATGTATAACGTTTTTAATGCTCATAACCAAACCTAAATACTGGGACCAGCATTGCTAACCCACCCCTACAATATGTTCCAAAGCAAAACCAAAAGTAAAATTAATGCTCCGTTTGTCTTATTACTCACAGGTACCCCTAAAAAAATAAGTGCACTCTCTGCAGGTTTTGTCATTTTAAATTTTAACAATTATAATATGCACAATTTACATTGTGCTCCAAACCTATGCTTCAAGCCTTATCTCACTCAGTACTTTAAAGTATGTCACTATACGGGGTAAAAAAAAAAAAAAGTAGACCTTTTCACGTGTCACAGGTGCAATAGGCACTGTTATTAAATTGGCATAGACCAACAACATATGTATTTGTCCCACTAATTGCATTGTGTAAAAGGCGTATTGTTATAAACAATATGTTTAAAGCGTGTAACTGCATTAAGCAGGTTAAAAAAAAAAAAAAAAAGGAGACCATTATGGTTTTCCAAAGAGGTAGCAAAAAAAAAAAAAAAAGACAAAAAAAAGGGACAGTAAAACTAAAAAAAAAAAATAGGAGCCGCGTAAAAAATAACAACAGTAAAGCTGACATATTAAACAAATATTTCTGCTCAGTCTTTACTAAAAAAAGGGGGGCAATGGGTCTAAAAAAAGTACAAGGGGTAAAAATGGTGCAAAAATAAATTGCATCACAAGTCCTATAAAGACAAGTTAAAGAAACTAAACATGCACTCCCAAAAAAAAAAAAAAAAAAAAATATCATAAAAGACATACAAGTATCTTACAAAAAAAAACAAAGTGCAAAAAAACACTATTTTTAAGCAAAAAAAATGTTCCAGGACTAGAGGGCATAAAATAAAGTTAAAAAAAGGACAATTCAAAAAAAACATAAAAAAAAAATGTCTTCACAAAACGGGTGGTAAACAAGTAAAACACCCTGCCAAAAAAAGTGGTGGGGGCTAAAACAATCACGGGACTTAAAAATGCATAAAATAGACATAAAAAAATTCTAAAGGTCAGGGTTAAAAAAAAAAAAAACTTGTAAAAAAGCAGACTAAACTTACAAGCTCAAATGGGTAAACTGGGTGGGCCATAGGCCCTTATCTGCCGACACTGTCTATGTATCTATGTATTGTAACATTACAAAATTTTATAACTCAGGTCTCCGTCAGGCCTGCTTGCAACAGACAAAAAAATAATGTTCATCACTATCATAATTACTTCTGTAATTTAAAAGCAGGAGGTAACCATAACATTGTCATAATTTACAAATGGTCAAATGGTATAACTAAACCTTGGCCTGCACCCCCAGGTGTGCGGCTAATGTCCCATTTTTAATTTTTTCTATTTCTAATTGCCAAAATTTAGGCTCTGTCACACCACTCTTTACAAAACAAAAAGTAAATGGTTTAAAAAATTGTTATTTATGTGTTTTTAACTCAGTGTCTAACACACTTTGCAAGTTTGCAGGTTTCCAAGGTGTGGCACACATAAAATCTCCACGTTCAACAGCAGTAATACTTTCATCTAAGTTGCCAAGACCTTTATCTTTTTCCATAAAAAAAAAAAAACAACTGCCACAGTTTTGACGTTATCAGCATCTTTGTGCCTGACTGGTTTCTTATAAAAACTATTGCATAAATCCAGTTATTACTAACTCTGCAAGTGTAATGTTTTCAGCAAAATGACACCTATTTATAAAACTTTAAATCAACTAAAAAAGGTCCAGTCAGTTCAGACTCTACAATCAAGCTTATTGTTTCTGCTTACTATAAAGTTAAGTCTAAAAAAAGGGGCACTCCCCAACTCCAACAAAAAAATTCTGCTTCAATTGACCTTCAAGCAATACATCCATTTTCTTCACTGCCACTTGTTCCAAACATGGCTGGTACTTTCTACAACCCTATTGCTCTGTTATGGACTGTGTTCTTAATGGTTTATTGTCAATTGTTACCTTTTTATGGACTGTTAATCTTTATGCTGGGGTGTAATCAACTACGACAAAACAAATGCCATGCCAGTGTGTGTGTGTGTGTGTGGCTATCCCATTAAGGACTCAATGCACCCCTGGCCAGTGTGTCTACCACTCAGCCATCTAGCAGCTAGCCACAAAATAAACACTGACTTTTCTACTATGCTGGTGTTTTGTTTTAAATTACTGTCTGCATTGCCCCATATGCCTTGTGGGGTTACCACCATTCTGCAAATGACATTTCATCTGTACTATAACTACATCAACCTGTAAACTTATATAAACTTATAAACTGTTAATTTCATGGACTGTTATGTTTTATAAGGACTTATCTGTCAAGACATTATCAATAAATTCTTCAATCAAGCTCCAAGGGTGTGCCACACCTCAACACAAGGTAGCATCTACCTTATTCACTCTCAAAGTAAATTCCATAAACTCTTTTTCATCAACAAAATTGTTATGTTATATGTGGTGTCACGTGTTAGCATTTTTTCTCACACATTTCAATTGTGGTGTTGACATCCTTCAATTCTGTATTATGTTTCATAAACTCACCACTGTGTTCCATCTGTAACTCCATGCCTTAACTATCTGTATGCTAAAAACCAGTTTTAAATCATATAAATAAAAAGGGGGGTGGTTAGTTAATACAAAGTATCAAAAGGGGGGAGTGTGGTGGAATTTTTATATATCCTAAAGTATAATACCTTTATGTTCTAAAGCTTATTGTACCAGAGCTTATAACTGTTATATGTGATTATAGCCATATAAATATGTTGCTTCTCATATGCTCTAAAACTATCTGTTTATTATAGCCATATAACCATGTTGCCTTTCATATGCTTTAAAACTATCTGCTTTGTAAAACAGCCATAATAAATGTGCAGTTCTGTGCTAACTAAAACAAAGGAGGTTGTTTGACAAAAATAAGAAAACCTTAAAAAATTAAATAAAGTAAAATACAGCTGGTTGTAACTAAGATAAAGGGGAGACACA
Source organism: Neoceratodus forsteri (assembly GCA_016271365.2). Classification (NCBI taxonomy): domain Eukaryota; kingdom Metazoa; phylum Chordata; order Ceratodontiformes; family Ceratodontidae; genus Neoceratodus; species Neoceratodus forsteri. The sequence goes on along the minus strand of CM057455.1, from coordinate 1,316,908,432 downwards.
TAGTAAGTATAAAAAAAACAACTCCTTATATGGAAAGTGCTAAATCTAAGGTTTTTGCTAAAAATAAGAAAAAGCTGTTGTTAAGCATGAGATCACTGTTAGACTGTAAAACTAAAAAAGGTATATAAGCCTCTGTGAACAATAATCGAGGAGCTCTTGCCTTTAGCCGAGGCTCCCACACATGTGTGTACAGACAATAAACTGAGTTTATTGAAATAACCATTGGGTGTGGTTATTGAGTACATAAAAATTAAGGTAAAGTATAGACAGTAAAGAGAATCTGCGACCACATGTCACAGAGGTACTTGGCCCTGCATTGGCTGTAGATCATCCAACAGGTTAAATAGAAAATCGTCTGTTTTATTAAGTGTGTTTTAAGGTGTTATTACAACACTTTCTACAGTTATAATTGTTTTGTTTCCGCATTGAAACTAGTGAGTTATCACCTCTACCTTTCAAACTGTTAGTAAAAATAATCCATCATCAGGATTGCTTTAACCTCTAGGCTACTGCCAGGTTATCATCAAAAACTACATATCTCAAGGCTGGCTCTGTGGTGCCAACAGTTATTGGGGCCCCATATCAGGATTTCTAAACCCTGGCTGTGTTCATTTCAGTACAGATTTCTGGGGCTGCCACAGCACCAACTTCTGTCTTTTTCCATTCCCTCTCTTACAGCCTTATTTCTCTTACAATTTCAGGTGTGAACTCAGGTCTACAAGATGCAAATGTGGCTCTGTACCTACTGAGCCTGGCATCATGGGGCCAGCCTTGAAATGTGTAGTTATTGATTATCGGCTGGCCATGCGGCCTAGAGGTTAAAGAGGACAGGAAATCATTTCTAGCTGGCAGCTGTTTATAAAGTTCTTATTCTCAGAAATGATATGCTTTCACCTAAAATATCCATCTTTAAAGAGCAGGTTCCTAGTTGCTGCCTGTCCCAGCCCATTTGATCTCTTACCAGAATCAGTAGCTCGCTGCTGAAGTTTGTCATAAAAATTCCATGTATTGAACAAGTTACAGCCCTCGTAAATTTGTATATTCGTATATTGCCCAAAAAAGGACGGACTTCGGTCCAAAAACCACGCCCCCGTTGTTACATAGCCCAGTTTTGTCATGTCACAAAACAAAGGCTGCGTGAGCGTGCCCCATTCAGTTCAATGGGGCTGGTATTGTGAAACAAATTTATACCCTTTACTGCTGGGATTTTCGTATATCAAAGCGATTGATCGACTAATAGGGACCCAATTAATGTATCGATCGCTTTGATATCCCCCTAAACCCCCCTCCAGGACGCTTCTAGCCAGATCTTTCAAATCCATATCTCTACCATCACTCCTGTTTGACCTGGCTCAGGTTGACTGGTCCTTCATACCGCAGGCTCCATCCATTGACGTCGTTCTAGAAAATTTCAAAACAGGCTTTCTAGAGGTATGGGACTATCATGCCCCGTTAAGAAGCACTAGAGTAAGGGGCTTCCACCTTCCCTGGTTCTCCGCCGATATCATTGGCCGATGCTGCACCAGTGATCTGGCATGAAAAAAATACAAATTAACTAACTCCCATGAATCCCTACAAAACTTTCGTTCCCTCCGTAACTCCTGCACAAAATCGATACGCCTGGTGAAACAGAAATACTTCACATCGGCACTGAACTCAAATCTTAACCACCCGATTAACTTTTGGAAAACCATCAATTCCCTCCTTTCCACTCCTGTCCAACCACCAACCCCGACACTATCAATCCTTGGCTCGTCTGTCACTGACCCTGGCGAAGTAGCCGCTGCTTTCAATGTCTTCTTCACCAGCAGCGCAGCCTCTCTCATACCCAGTCTCCCGCACGTCTCACACAAGCCAACTACCTCACCAAATCCCCATGTCTGCCCTCCAGTTCTTTCCCGCCGTCGCCTCATGCTAGTCACTTCGCAGACTCCATTCAGCGTCCGTCGGAAAGTATTTTTTAGCGCGTTTTTCTAAAAACCTGCTATTTCATCTTTTAGTTTAAATAGTTCATGTCTTCTCCGAAGAAAAAGTGCTCCAAGTGTGGCACTCAGATACCGCACAAAGACAGGCATTCCAAGTGCGTCATCTGCCTAGGCCCAGACCATCCAGTCTCCTCCTGCCCCAACTGTCAGTCCTTCAATCAGGCTACCAAAAAGCGGAGACAGCAGGCGTTGGAGGCCCGTCTTCTCAAGGCCTGTCTACTTTCGCTTGAGAAGATGATGGACAAGCTTAGGGACTCGTCCGACAAATCTTCCCCTAAAAAACACAAGGAGAAGACGAGGGAGCGGGCTCGCTCTGCGGCCCTCAGGCCCTCTACCAGCAAGGCCCAGCCACCGTCGAAGCACCCAGGTAAGGAGAAACTTCATGCAGATAAGTCAGCCACCGGCTCCTCCGGCAACTGCGCTGCACTAGCCATGTAAGTCGGCCTCCAGCTCCTCCGGTGACCGCCCAGTGGCCGTTAAGTCATCTCCCCTGGCTGGGGGCAGTCACCCGGCCTTGGTCATTAAGTCGGCCGGGGGTTCTCTCCCCGACCACGCCCGCTAAGTCGGCCATCCCTGATGACCGCACAGGCTCGGTACCCCCGTCGGGGCCTTCTGGCACTACAACTGATGTCCGGCGGGACTGAAGGGAGACAGCCCCGCTCCCTCCTTTTATTCCCTCGCCCGTGTCCTCTCATTCTACTTTGGACACGTCCAGCGAGGCTGATGGGGTAGCTGGTGAACCAGCCGATTTCGGGGGTTCTTCCCCGCGCTCACCTGCTGGGGACCAGGGTCAGGAGACTCCTCGACCAGGTGGCCTTTCTTTGGAGGCTCCTCCTCAGCCTGAGGATGGACTGCGGGCACTTCCAGTGCCGCCAGTCACTACAGTTCCGATGCTGGGACCGTTGGCAACTCCAGCGCCGCCTGTTACAGTAATCCCGACACCGGGACCGCTGGCACCTCCAGCGCCGCCGGTCCTTACAACAGTCCTGACGCCGGGCCTGATTGTCAGGTCTATTCTGTCGGACCCGATGCCGGACCCGACTCCTTCCACTGATACCCTTCATCCAGTGCCGACACCGGATCCTTTTCCAGCGCTGGTTCGGGTGACGCCGGTGCCGACGTCGGTCCCTATAACATGGACTGTTCCAACGCCGGACCCTAATTTAATATACACCACAGTGGGTCCGACGTGGGTTCCCCCGACGTCAGGGCTGACGATGGGGTTCTATAACCATCCCCTCACTGTCCCCCATTACCCACACAGATATCCTGGGGATCCTTACCCGGAGGTTCCTGCTCCTGGATGGAGTCCAGTGGGACAGTTTTATCAGGGTTATCATCCATATACCCATTACAAGGGTCCGCATGGGTATTACCCTCTGCCAGTTGCTGTTTCCCCTCCACCTCCCCCCCCGCCCCCCAGCCTCAACCAACTCCTCCTCCACCCTCTCCGGCTATGCCAGATTTCAAGTCTTTCTTACAGTCTTGGTGGCAGGGAGCGAGGTCAGAGTTAGTTTTGGACCTAGAAGCAAGACTCCCACCTCCGCCGCTTCCTAGGTCCCCTTTTCCGAGCAGTTCGGGTCCGATTGTCCACCTCTCGGGGAAGACTCGACTGGACGTTCCACCCTCTCGCTTTGAACGTCGTCCAGTGGAGGAGGCCGATGATAGTTCTGATGGGAGAGAGGACTCTTCCGAGGAGGAAATTGTGGAGGAACTGGAACCGAGAGGCAAGACCTCACCGAAATTGCCACCTGAGGATCTTTCCTTCTCGGATCTCTTGAGGGCCCTCAGAGATGATTTCGATTGGGAGTCAGAGGAACAGGACCCAATGAGACAGCGACTCACGGAGCACCTCAATTTGGAGTCCCTGTCTCCAGTCCCAGTTCCTCCGTGGCTGGCCCCCCCCACCAAGACCTCGCCACCACCGTCTGGCAGATGCCTCAATCTATCCCAGCTGTCCCAAAGAGGGCGGACAGGATTGACCGGGCGCCTAAGGATGCTCCATTTTTGAAGTCCCATCTGAAGGCAGACTCCGAGGTCATTTCAGTGGCTCATGATCACTCCACTACGCCCAAGCACTTGAGCACCACTCCTCCAGATAAGGAGTCGAGGCAGATGGACCAGTTTGGCAAGAAAGTCTGTTCTTCGTCCACGCTCTGCTCCCTTAGTTACGTGGCCCATATGGTGTCCCATCAAAAAGCGACTATGGCCAGGTTGGAGGTGAAGGTCCAGTCTATGGATCCTTCACCTCTCAAGGAGGAACTCGGCAAGGATCTTCGCCTCTCCAGGATTTCTTGTAGGCATGCTCTACGGGCCACCTATGATTCAGTCAATTCCATGGCCCATACCTCTGAGATTGCCGTGGCCGTGAGACAGCACTTCTGACTTCGCCTCTCTGGCCTTGCTAACGAGGTTCAGTCGGCGATTCAAGACTCCCCTTTATGGAGGCGACACCAAAGACATAATTACAGAACTACAGGACAAAGGTGTTGCCCTTAGATCTGTTCAGTCGATGTACCGATTGGGTGCTTCTCATCGAAGACAACAGCAACCCTTTCGGAAGAGGACCTGGTGGCAGGGGAAATCCGCTCAGGCGCATCGCCAAGGAAAGCGGAAGGCCACGGGTACCATTAACCCCCCTGCCTCCAGAATCTGCGTCGGTCAGGGTCCTCCCCTGACCGACCTGCCACTTGACTTCCAGCTCCACTGCCTTCTCAGCCTCTCTCAGCGAGGAGGGAGGGGGGTTCCGCTCTCCACGTGCAGGATTGGGCGATTACCTCCGACGAGTGGGTCCTGCAATTAGTGGCCTCAGGTCACACTGTAGAGCTACTGGAAATCCTTCCGGGAAACCCTCCGGTGAAGTCCTCATACTCTCGGGATTAGGCTTTTCTTGTTCAAGAGGAAGTAAATTCACTCTTGCTAAAACAAGCGATCGAGCGAGTCCCTCCAGGTCAAACAGGGAAAGGCTTCTACTCCCATTTTTTCCTGGTTCCAAAAAAAGACCAGGGACTTCCGACCCATTCTAGATCTCAGTCAGCTGAATCATTTTGTCGAGTACAAGAAGTTTTGCATGCTGACACTACAGAGCCTTCTGCCGCTCCTGTTGGAGAATCACTGACTCTGCACCCTGGATATGCAGGTTGCCTACCTACATATCCCTATTTTCCCCCAACCACCATTGGTTCCTGCGTTTCCTGTTCCGGGGGGAGCACTTCCCGTTCCGAGCACTCCCCTTTGGCCTGTCTTCTGCACCTTGGGTTTTTACCAAGTGCCTAGCAGTGGTTGCACGTTTTTACGCCGCAGGGGCATTGCAGTGTTTCCCTACCTGGACAATTGGCTTCTAGCGACCCCTTCCAGGGATGCATTATTGGGGGCTCTGTCGTTTACCCTGGACCTGTTCAATTGACTTGGGATCACTGTCAGTGTGCCCAAATCATAGCTGATCCCCACCCAGAGACTAGTTTATTGGGGCGGTCCTCGACACGGTCCAGTACAGAGCTTTCCTTCCTCAGGACAGAGTGGAGACTCTGGTCCACCACGCCACCAAAGTGGCGTCTTGCTGGACCATCCCGGCCAGGGAGGTCCTTCACCTATTAGGCCTCATGGCAGCTTCCATATGTACCGTTCCCCTAACCAGGCTCCACATGAGGATCACTCAGTGGTCCCTGAGGGTACAATGGACAGTCTGGAACATCCGGTCCTCATCTCCTCAGCGGTCCAGAAGGATCTTCTGTGGTGGATGAATCCACACAATCTTTTCTTGGGTCTCCCATTTCGAAGACCAGCACCCATAGCCACACTCACCACAGATGCCTCGAACATGGGGTAGAGTACGCATCTGGGGGAAACACCAAGCCCAGGTACTTTGGTCCGGCTTGGAGCTTTCTCTTCACATCAATGTTCTAGAGCTTAGGGTGGTCCTATATGCCTTACAGGCCTTTCAACCCCTGCTGCCTGAGGGAACACTACTCATCCAAACGGACAATATGTTGGTGGTTTGGTACATCAACAAACAAGGAGGAACCCGGTCGTATCCTCTTTGCAGGGAAGCGACCAGGGTGTGGAACTGGGCAGTCCTGCACCACTTGTCCCTAGTGGCCATGCATGTACCGGGAGTTTTGAACGTCCTGGAGGACAGGCTCAGCAGATCGCAGACCCCCGCTCACGAGTGGGAACTTCATCAGGAAGTGGCGGAATCCATCTTCCAAAATTGGGGGCGGCCAGAACTCTACCTATTCGCCTCTCAATTCAACGCAAAACTTCCCAAGTTTTGCTCGCTCGTTCCAGAGCCAGGTGCTTTCTGGAGCAATGCATTGTCTCTATGCTATACAGGGAAATTTTTATACGCCTTCGCTCCATTCTGCAGAGGGTCCTCCTCAAACTACAGACGGAGAAGGCCAAGATGATTCTCATTGCTCCTCTTTGGTCGAGACAGATTTGGTTCCCGCTGCTTCAGCAGCTATCCAGGGAACCACTGGTTCCACTTCCATTGACACACGACCTCCTTACTCAGGATCAAGGTCGTCTGGTTCATCCGGGGCTCAGGACCCTACATCTGCATGCATGGCTCCTGCAGACATAGCCATCTCTCGCTTTGGGGTATCCTCTCGAATGGCACAAGTCCTTGTCGAAGCCAGAAAACCTTCCACCCGTTCCACTTATGTATTGAAGTGGAAGTGGTTTTCCATTTGGCCGAACGCGAAGGGCTGGAACCCTTTTTCTTGCTCGGCCCCACAAGTCATGGAATACCTCCTTCACTTGGCAGACTCAGGTCTAGCTTATTCCTGTCTGAAAGTGCACCTCTTGACTATCTCGGCGTACCATGAGCTTGTGGATGGTAAACCCGTGGTTCAGTTGGATATCTCAACGACCTTTTTGAAAGAGATTCTCCATCCGAAACTCCCCATCCACAGCCCAACACCACCACGGGACCTGAATTTCGTCCTGGAAAAGCTCACCTTGCCTCCTTTCGAACCAGCAATGAGCTGTGACCTACGCTTTCTATCTTGGAAGGCATTGTTTCTGGTTGCCATCACTTCAGCTCGAAGAATTTAGGAGCTTCATGCATTGGTTTGTAAGGAGCCTTACCTTATTTTTCACCGGGACAGGGCAGTTCTCAGAACCCATCCGAGGTTCCTTCCAAAGGTAATGTCAGAAGCTACTCTGAACCATTCGGTAGAGCTTACAGTATATTATCCGGCTCCCACTAACAGGGGTGAGGCACTCCTCTATACAATGGATGTGCACCGCCGGATTCTCTGGTGTTACACACACCAAACCAAGGACTTTCGCTCTTGCGACCAGTTGTTTGTCTCCTTCGCACCTCGAACTCGAGTCAAACCGTTTTCCAAGCAGGGCCTTTCCACATGGTTGGACAACTGCATCAGATACTATTGCCAAAAGTATGACAAACCCTTCCCGGGTGTTATCAGGGGTCATTCTACTAGGGGCATGGCCGCTTCTGCAGCCTTCCTTCGTAATGTTTCTGCAGCGCATATTTGTGCCGCCCGCTACTTGGAGTTTAGTCCATATCTTTACCAAGCATTATGGTTTGGACATTGCTTCTAGGCGGAGGTCTGGCTTTGGCCTAGCTGTCCTGCAGGGTCTGTTGTCCTAGGCTGGGTTCTTTTCGGACCTCAGTCTTTTCCGTGGATTTTGTTTTGCCCTCTCCCTAGTTTCTCTCGGTCTCTCCTTAGAGGGACTGCTTGGGACTCTGTCCTATTTGTGATGACCTACTGAAGGAACCCTCTTGAAGTAAGATAGTACAGTTACATAGGAACTTACTGTAACAGTAGATGTTCGAGAGAAGTTCCTTCAGTAGGTCATATTTTTTCCTCCCTCATTTAAATTTTTACAGGGTCTCCAATCCTGTTCGCTCCTGCTGTTAGGCCTCTTCCTGGCTCCGGTGGGAGAACTGGAGGGCGGGCATGGGGACCACCCACTATATCACGCTGACATCAGTCACGTGATGTCGGGTGGGCGGTCCCCCCGTCAGGGATTGCTAGAAAAGTCTGCCGTGTGGCCCGACATCAGGTGACGTCAGTCCTATTTGTGATGACCTACTGAAGGAACCTCTCTCGAAGATCTACTGTTACGGTAAGTTCCTACGCAACTGTACTTTATAAATATGAATAACTCTGGACTGCAAAGACTCCCAGATAAACACAATGGGCCACTGAAATTAGCTTTTTATGGGCTTTTAGACATTAAGAAATCCTATAAGGAGGCAGTATAGCGCAGTGGTCAAAGGCTCTGAGCTGCAAATTTGGTGACATCCAGCAGACCAGACCTGGGTTTGAATCCCACAGCTTCCACTTGCATACTGTGTGACCCTGAGCAAGTCACTTAACCTCCTTGTTTTCCCAGGTCGCTCCTGTAAAAAAGCTTTCAGCTTAGTGTGCTATACCTGGTTAAACAACTATAGATGACAGTTCCCCTTTAATATTGAAAAAGCAGTCTGCTCTTCAGAGAATATTGACATTAAAGCCTTGATCCACTGCACATGGAAAAAGCTATGTGTAATGTCAGTGTCTGTTCCTGTGTATGTGACAGTGTGTGTTGTATGTAATAAACCAGAAAATGTTCAATAAAGTTTATCAAAATTTGTTTTTTAAAGTCTGTTTTAGTTTTCATTTGTTAATTTGCATATAGCTAGTTTGGCATAATTTGTTTCTAATTTAAATCAGTTTACTTTGGGCCTGATGGCTGCTTGGTTCCATTGCTGTGTACATGTTTTTTTTTTTTTTTTGTATCACTCTGTGCCATTGTTGTTGTTAATAGCTTTTTGGTGCCTTTAAATATTTATTTATTTGCTTTTGATGACTGGGTAGGTGCACTAGGCAAGAAACCTGCCTATTTTCAGGCATGACCTGGGAGAATACAATTTACAATAGTACAGTAAGACAACAAAGAGTACAAATCACAGCAACATGGCAAAGGCAAGTGGAGAGTACATGTGGTAAAACAACATGACACAGCAAAATGTCAACATTAGACTAACATCTTAGTAGTACCATAAGCGAGAATAAACATTTGAACAGACATACCTATCTTGCAAGACAACTAGAGTACCACGTCCTGTGTCTAACGCTGTGGAGACAAAAGATGGGTAGTCCACGTACACTATAGCAATGCAGGGATAGGGCTGTAGTGCAGGAGCAAGCCGCGAGTACCTTAAGTGCAGACGCAGTCACCTGGCATGTTTTGGTGGGAAAAAAGTGAAGACTTAACATTTGGTGGGTTGCAGAGGACTTGATCTTCTGTATGCCTCAAAACTTACTTTGTGAGTGTTTCAGTCTTGTCGCAGTTACCGACATTACTTTGGGTGTAATTCAGTGACTGAGGACTGGATAGAACAGGGTTTAGGATAGGGCTGTTTTAAACCACAGGAATACATCAGTTGTGCCTTATAAAAAAAGCATTATCCTGCCACTGTGTAGTTTGTGGGTATGAACAAGGCCCCTGGAATTCTACGGTTCTGCGGTTGCAGAATTTGCATCATGCCTCAGAATATATATAGTGCCGCAGAATTCATTGTTTTTGGTGAATTTTCATATAAATATACTGTTTTTCCATAGTGTCAGGCTTTCTTTCCTACCTCGTTTATCCTGAAGCCCCTCCTCTATGCTCAGCATATGATGTCATCAATGACATCACATCATATTTAGCTAATGACAGGACTGCATTCTGCCAGAGAAATGAATAAATCATGCCGCAGAAATCAGAAAATGCTGCCACAGAAGTCAAGGAGCCCTGCCGCAGAAATCAGAAAATTCTGCCGCAGAACACCAGGGGCCCTGGCTATGAAGAATGATTCCCTCTCTTGCATCCCCCTAATTTCATCCTAATTTAAATATAAATGAGGTTGGTTCACTCTGTTTTGGACTAGTGTGAAAACCGGTTTGTCTCCATTGCAAAAGTCATGACTTCTCTTATGCAAGGCATCATGGGAGTTGATGATGTACAACCTGTACAAGTCAGCAGACATACTCTCATTCAGTTCTGGTCTATGTCTTGTGAAGTCCCTGTATTCTTTAAAAGTATATTTTTCTAACTCAGATACATTTGCAAACGAGAGAGAACAGCAGGGCACTTAGTATGCTTTGAAAAGTTTCATGGCCAGCATAAGAGACGAACACAGAGACTGCACAGAACAGTAACAGCACTGACTAGTATAGTGTAACTACTGCAGGCTTTAGCACCAAGACATCATAAAATTCCAGGATGCCTTACATGAGTCGGGTGCAGTTTTTCACAGCAGACTGAAGTACTTTAATTTACATTTCAGTCCTGATAAAATTAGGAGGGTGCAATAGAGGCAATCATTTTTCATGTCTACAAACTACACAGGTAACTAGAATAAAAGGCCGAGACGTACCTCTCAACTGTCATTCATTACGAGGTACATCACTCATTTTACCGCTCAGAAATCCTTTGTCCCATATCAGGAATGTGATATTTTACATTTCCCACTGAGATTTTAAAGCAGAAATTCGTATTAAATCTAATATGCTGAGCAAGTCACTTACCTTCCTTGTGCTCACTTACCTTCCTTGTGCTCCCAGATCGCACCGAAATCAAGCTCTGGCTCAGTGTGCCTTTCCTGGTTAAACAATTTCCCCTTTTCCTTTCCTTTCCTTTCCTTATGCTTAGTTATCAGCAAACACCATGAACATTAGTGCACTGATGGCCATACTGTTCTGACCTTGCAGTGTCATGTTTGATGCTATGTCACACATTTTGCTCATCTGTCACACATTTTGTCACACATTTTGGTGAGGAAAGGTTGAGAGATTTGGGCTGAGGGGATCGTCCCGTTAAGAAATTTGCACCACAAAAGGAATTTTGTAACTTACTTTTTGTGTAATAAGCTTTATCATCTAGTTGCTTCTGCGAACCCCTACCTACCATGGCTGCTCTCATGGACTCCTGCTGCTGAGCCTCTGATGACTTCAGCAACGAGTTCAGCCATACTGTGTGCCAGCGTATGTCTTTAATTTTTAATTATTATAGCCAGTTTTGTGCTGAAAGTGCTGATGGCGAACTCACAAGGGTCAGTGGCAGTAATTACCTCATGAGATCCCCTCGATGGTATATTTCTCAATAATAATACAGTTACCCATTGCTTATTTTATGTAATACAGTTGGATGGTTACTGTTAATTTTGAAAGGGTATACAGCCAGGAAATGACAACTTACCATTTCTGTATGGGGGAAAAGTGCCACCTGGGGACTAAGATGACTACTAGTGAACTACTGCATTAAATGGGTAAATAAAAGTTGTGTTGTTTGCACAAATGGATGACAGTATCAACATTTCTACCCTTACCAAAGCAAACAGTTGCATCCATATTATTTTTTTCCTAGGCTGTAGATGACATTTTGGAATATTCTTCTGATAGTGAAACTACACAAGAAAATGAGGGCTGTGCAAAGACAAGTGAATTAAGTTCTGCCCACAAACCTTTAGCTCCATGTGGATCTAAGCTTAGACCGGGTACTGAACGATCTGCAAGTGATTGGTTAAAATCGGCACAAGAACTTCTCCGGACACCCGAAAAACAGAGAGCAAAGAAATTCAAGACACCCGAAGATTCAGCCAAGAAAAGAAAAAAATTTCTGAGGTGGGTTATAAGTACACATGACTTTCTGTGTTTTTCTTTTACACTGTGTTGACAACTTCGTACTAGGAGAACTACTTCAGATGTTAGTATGGAATCAGAAGTAAGTCTTGCCAGTGTTTAGATCCTTATTTCACGATCTGCCAGAGATATTGTATGAATTTATGAACCTTTTGGGAAAGTGAGTAGATGTGAGTTAGGGTAGGGGGTGGCAGGTGGCATTACCGCTTGGCTTTCTTTTTCTCATATAAGAAATGTTACCTCCCATTACAGCCTATCTATTTAGGAAAGTCACGTGGACGTGGAGTATAAGATCTTGAAGGTGCAGTCGGAAAACAAGGCAAGGCAGGAACAAAAAGAAACTGATGCACACAACCGAGATGTGCTGACAGTTGTAGAAAATAATCAGAGGCAAAATCTGCAGGTAAGATCACTTTCTATACCAGACCGCATAGGCTTTCAAAGTACAGAATGCCTCCTGAAGTAGCGGTAGGCTGTGAAACTTTGGGGCGTGTTACGCTTCAGAAGCCGATGCGGTTTGGCAGATAACATTTATCTTGCCTGCAGATTTTGCCTCTTTGATTTTTTGCTGACAATTGCCAGCACAGATCAGTTGTATGTGTCGGTTCCTTTTTGTTCCGTCTCAAACTCTTTTTACCCTTTTCTCTTGGTTTTTATTCACAGTACAGTACCATTTATACTTTCCACTACATTTCATTGTGTGTATTTCTGTATACACTCACACTTTTGTCTTTACATTCATTTATAACAGGTAGGGGAGAATATATACTAGCATTGTACTGTGTATTGTTTCCTCCTCAGTATTGTACTCAATGCTTTTATCTTCAACTGTTGGTTTCTTTTGCCCACATCATCAGTGATATTTCGCAATTGGTAGCATCATACACAAATCATTGAAAATGTCACAGAATTCTAAAAGTGCTTAGCATTCTAGTACATAACTATACAGCTGTCATTATAATTTTTTTTTTATATCTTGCTCCCTCCACCCCTGAAGCTGACTTCCAGCTAGGCACAGAGCTGCCCCACCCTAAAGCTGCCTCCCAGACTGGTTAGTAAATCAAGTGTTGCAGAGCCCATGAGTACCAGTTAACTCTCCAGCTCCTTGGGCATTTCCATTTTTCCCTTAGATCCCACCCAGCTCCCCAGGCGCTGCACATAGCCTCTAATGTGTTGAGATGGCACTTACGCCTTGTGAGGAAGCAGACTCCAAGCCCACTGCCTGTTTGCAGCACCATCCCAGCATTTCTGAGATGCATTGCCATGTGGTAATGAACCTCCCAGCCTGATCACCCAGCTGCAGGCCTCCCAAGTTTGTTCTTGAACCTTGGCCCCGACATGGAAATGTTAACTGTGTTTTCAGTTTGTTTATGATAAAAAGTATCTGCCAGGATTCATGTATAATGGTATTCAGTAACTGTATCTTGGGATACGTCAACATTGATAAGCAGCTTAGATTTTGCACTCGCAGTTTACTGACATTAGTGAACCCCTCAATGCAATTACCATAGAATAATGTATGGGGCTGTCTGCATGATGAGGTATTTTTACACACCTAAGGATTTTTTTTTTTAACTTACATAATTTATGCCCCTTTCAGTCTGTGGCACCCACTCACTCTGGAGCCTTAAGACAAACTTTCTGATTGTCCTGTGTCTGAGTGCCATTCTTCTGCCCATCCATGGAGCCATGGTTTGCCCTCATGCAAAGTCCGGGGCACTAGGATTTACACTCAAATCTCCGGTGTCTCGTCAGGTGGCAGTGGGGCAGACACAAAGGGGTTGTGTGGACCGGAGTCCTTCACCTCAGATGCCAAGGCCTTTTTGTCATTTGCTCCACATACTTGTTGGCATGCTATAAGCGAAGGGTGGGAATGTGCACGGAGATGTGTCATCAGTGCTCCCAGCTGATGGGCACCCTAGTTGCCTGCCTGTCACTGTATAGTGTATGGCGGAACGCTGTTCTGGATGGAATTTCATCCTTAGAACAGCCTTGTTGTACTGCAGCAGTGATGTCACGATGTTATGCTGCACTAGCAATGTCACTACTGCAGCACAACAAGATAGAATGTCTTCATACTTGTGCGTTAATAAATCCTCTGTAGTTCAGGAAGTGGCCTCGGCGGTGAGAGCTGGCCAAGGAAGCAAGCACCGATAGAAACGTCACAGTAAAGAACACATCTTCTCTTAATGGTTGCCCATACACTATAAAAGATTGTGTATGAGCAACCATACACAAGAAAAGGCTGTTTTTTCACTTTCATTGTTTTCGTGGTAACGAGACCTCTCAAACTGCGCTCTCAAGGGCTATTGTTAGGAAACCTGTCAAGTGAAAAACAGCCTTGTTGTGCATGATAGCTCATACACAGTCCTCTGTGTTGCAACCTGTGGTCACCCAGGTGGTAGCAGTGCAGTGGAGGCAGTGCCCCCCCCCCCGGATGAGGGGAGTCCGGGGACGTTCAGTTCTCCCACACCCCCGGCTGACTACCCATGACACAGGCTCGTTCTCGAATCCAGGTCACCGGTATCATAAATGGTAGGCCTGCTACTACACCGACTGGTCAGCTCCCCTGAGGTTTTCATCACACCAAGGGTGTGTAAAAAAAGTTTACACTGCTGACCTAATTTTGTATTTTTGATATTTAATACAACTGCTTTCAGTATTTACACAAAAGAAAGAAAAAGGAAAAAAAGCATTACAAAATCTCATTTGTAGACCACAATAGGTCTGGGAACCAGTGTGTGTGTGATTTTGTTGGTGGTGCAATTAAAGTTAAATTCATGGGAAAGTGCTGGGGGGGGGATAAAAGACAATGGAAGCAAACTTAAACAGTCCAAACATCCTGTTAAATGCAGGCATGACATCACAGCTATATATAATGGGATCTGTGGTGTCATATCTGCATATAACAGTAATCTGTATCTTCTAAAAACGGATTAGAAGCACAAGGCACATATTAATCTTACTTCGAGATAGAGCTCTTGCAGCAGGCTATCACCATTAGAACTGTGCCACCAGGCACTAGGACCCCACGGACAAATTCTAGCTAGCAGTCTATGGTGGGGGACCACCCCCAACATCACCCATGATATAAAGGGGCGGCCCCCCAGAACCACCTAAGTTTTTTCCCCCACCATCAACCCATGCATCTCGACTCCACAGATGCCTCTTGCTTCCAGTCAATCGCTTATTTAGCGCTTGCGCAGTTAACATGTCGTAGTGTTACCACTTCAGTGTGTATGTCTTTCCCATCTACATCTTCATCACACTGGTGGAAATCTAAGTGCACATACGTGAAACAGATCCCAGCCAAAGACGGCCTTTCGGTCTGCCTTTTATACCTTGGCCCCGATCACAAGTCGGACTGCCCGCACTACCTTAGTTTTAACCGCCAGATCCACATCCACTGTTTGAAGATGCTAAAGGCCTACCTTTTGGATCAACAAGTGGCTGTCATGCAGAAGACCCACGTGGACCACAGCTCATCTTCTTCCTCAGCCAGTGGGACCTCCCCCAGAGAGAAGAAATCTAGCGGGAAACATCACTGTGACAAGGACAGATCCAGGTCAGAATCCCGCTTGAGGTCCCCACACAGATCTTCAGAGAGTTCCTCCTCCGGTCCGAGGTTGGACTCTACCCGTCCGGTTTCCCTTGCCTTGTTGGGGTTACCGTCGAAGAAGCCTGTTGCCCCCGACCAGACGTCAGGCGGGTCTTCAGGGCATGGACATTCCAAGGCCCCTATCTCTCTTATCATTAGGCCCCACAAACATTCTCATGGGCCGAAGTCATGAGGGTCGGATGGTGGGTTGGAACCTGCCATCTGAAGGCTGTCCTTTCTGGGACGTCGGACAAGGGGACAGACCCTGACAACTCTAGAGAGAACAGACAGAAACCAGGAAGAAGGAGCTACTGATATGACTAAAACTTCTCTACTGGGATCTTCAATTTAGGGTAAAAAAAAAAAAAGAAGAGTTAGTGTGTTTGTCAGAGGTAGTTGAAGGAAATTGTTATCTGTGTACTTATCTAGATGCTTGTCACAGGTGTCTGAAGGGAATTGTTATCTGTGAAATTAACTAAGTGTAGAAAGATTTGCAAAGTAGGGAGGAGTGGCTTAGCTAGAAGAAGCCAGGTTAAAACCATATTTAAGCACTGCCCTAGATAGCTTCTGCCAGAGAACAGACAGAATACCAGGAGGAAGGAGTTATTGATATAACTAAAACTTCTCTACTGGGACTATATTGCCCTCCTTCCCTCCCCTCCACCCTAAACCAGTTCTATTTTTATAGGCACAGGATTTAACTGACAACAGGAACTTCCTGTTTGGGAGCAGGAAGTGAGTGATCACAGAGCCACCAAATACTCACCATCCTAGAAGGGCAAGAGTAGCTCTCCGTCCACCCCTAGCTGCTGGAGGTCTGACTCTGAGCAAGTAAGGAGACTACTGAGAAATATAGGAACTTCTTGTCTTAGAACAGGAAGATCAGGAGCTAAAAGGGCACAGAGGCAGTAAGTAAGTGGGGAAGAAAAAAAGAAAGAAAAAAAAGAAAATAAGCAAACAGAGGAAAGAATAAATATTTCAAACAACAGTTAGGGGGGCCAGAAAAAGACATGATGGGAGTGGTGTAGTGCAGTGGATGTGGAGCAGCAGTCTTCCAGAAGGCGTTCTGGAGGATGCAGTGTTGTCCCATCTGTAGGCACCTCTCTGGGCTGAGGGAGGAGGTTGCTCATCTCCAGGCTGAGTTGTCCAGAATTTGTGGGACCTCCTGTCCCACCCAGGATTACTGCTGTTGTCTCAGAGGTTGCCAAGAAAGAGGAGTGGTTGGATCACAGTGGGCTCAGGGTGGGTGAGGATGGTGGAACAGAGGTGCATCCCTCCAGTTGTACCGCTCAACAATTTCTATGCCGTTCTGGAAAAGTGTGGTTCCTCTGTGGAGGCACCCATAGTGGAGACCAAGGAGGATGCTGGGAACCTCCACAAAGGAGACCCACAGGAGGGTGGCATGGGAACCCACAGGGGAAGGAAACAACTCCTGGTGGGGAACTCCATTGTTAGGAAGGTAGAACTGGGGGAGGAAGGGGAGAAGGAGGTAAGGTGCCTGCCTGGTGCCATGGCTTGGAGGGACATGGAGCGAATCCTCAGGATCACAGGAGCAGCTGTACAGGGGAGGGAGCTGGATGTCATTGTCCACCTAGGGACAAATGACCTGGCTAAGAAAGGGATCAGAGCAGTGCAAGAAGCGTTTGTGGAGTTGGGGAGGGGCCTTAGACAAATTGCACACACAGTAACCTTCTTGGATGTGCTGCCTGTCTATGGCATGGATGAGGCTAGGGTGCTCCACACCATGGGATTCAATCAGTGATTGAAAAACTGGTGCAGAGCTCAGGGATTTGGCTTCATTGGGGACTGGGGGTCCACCTGGACAGATGCAGGCCTATACTGGCGTGATGGTCTGCATCTGTCCAGGAGGGGAACCAGGATCCTAGGTGATAGGTTTAAATACTTCATTGGCAAGCATTTAAACTAGCCAAGGGGGGGGAGGCATTGGAAAGAAGCAGGGAAATCCTAGCCCCCCCCCAAAAAAAATCAGGGTACTAAGTGAGGTAGACACCAACATAGAGATGACATTAGGGAGAAGCGGAGGGGTAAATGGAGAAAGTGACAAATACAGTAAGGACAGGGATAGGGCAAAAAGGGGGTAAGGCCATCAAGAAATGGAGGGTAATGAGTACCAACACCCGTAGTCTGGGCAACAAGCTCCCTGAACTGGTGGCCTTGATGGAAGAGGGATGCCTGGATATCGTGGCAGTCACAGAAACATGGTACACACAGAACCATGACTGGGATGTTAACATATCAGGATACACAACCTACAGGAGAGACAGGAGAGGCGGGGGTAGTTCTCTATGTAAGGGAAGGGATAAGAGCAACTGGAACAAAAGAGTAAACAGGAAGAGAGGAGGCACTGTGGGTCACTTTAGAGACTTGAAATGGCACCACAGTCCGCACAGGAGTGTATACAGACCCCCATGTCAGAGGAGGAATGGACAAGGATATGATAGAAGGCATACTTAGGATGGCAGAGAAAAGAGATGCTGTTGATGGGGACCTTAATATGCCAGATGTTAACCGGAGGACCTTTGCTGCATCCACATTCAAAAGCAGGGCCATTCTTGATGCCCTTCAGGTGGCATGCCTCCGACAACTAGTTTTGGAACCTACTCGTGAGGGATCAATCTTAGACTTCATACTCTCAGATGGGGAAAGTGAGAGGATTTCAGATCTAGAAGTGGGTAGCCATTTGGGAACAAGTGACCACCAAACAGTGTGGTTCACGATAAACTCAGCTACAGAGTCAAGCCATACAAAAGTGAGGGTTCTGGACTTCAGGAGGGCTGACTTTGGCAAGATGGGAGAGTGCCTTAGAAAAGCACTAGCAAACAGGCTAGATGGAGGGTGGAGCAACAATGGGGAAATATCAAAACTGCCACCATGAGGCAACAAACCTTTGTGAAGCAAATAAATCAAAGCGAAAGAAAAAGCCACTATGGTTTCAAAAGAAGTGGCGGTGAAGATTAGGGAGAAAAAGATAGCATTTAGGCAGTATAAGGAAACACAGAATGAGCAGGACAGAGAACTATACCAGTTAAGGCAGAAGGAAGCAGGGAGGGTAGTCAGAATAGCAAAGGCACAAACTGAGGAAAAGACAGCCAACTCGGTTAAGAAGGGGGATAAAACCTTTTCAAACAACATGAAGTCTTGCTGTATTCTGACTATTGCAGTGATCACCAACCTTTGAACTGCCCCAGAGAACAAAGAGTTAACTTTCCAGGCAGGGCATAGAACGCTGAGCTTGAGCTCGGTTGAAGCCTTTGTCTGCTGTTATTTAAACTCCAACCGTCAGATTCTTTACTGCGCCTCACTGAACAGTCACTCCGGAGATTTCTCCTTCACTCGGTTCAAAAAAGTCGGTTAAAGTGTCGTTTTTTTCACTCGATTTCTACCAGATTTCTGCTGCTGAACCTGTCGGTTTAAGTCTCTGTCTGTGGTACCGTGAGTACTAGATAGGTTTTAGAAACATAGAAACATAGAATTTGATGGCAGATAAGGACCGCTTGGCCCACCTAGTCTGCCCGTTTTCCTACCTAACAGATAAGCTGCAGATCCTAGTTAACCAACAGCTTACTTCCTCCGACCCCCCACTAGGACTGCCTTATGCCTGTCCCATGCATTCTTGAAGTCCCCCACTGTTCTTGACTCCACGACCTCCTCAGGGAGGCTGTTCCATGCATCCACAACCCTTTCAGTGAAAAAATACTTCCTCACATTACATCTGAGCGCCCCCTCTATCTTCAAATTGTGCCCCCTTGTTCTTGCACATCTCTTTTCTGGAAGATGCTACCCTTTTGGACTTTGTTAATTCCCTTGAGGTACTTGAAAGTTTCTATCATGTCCCTCTCTCCTTCTTTCCTCAAAGGTATCAATTAAGCTCCTTTAGTCTTTCTTTGTCTTCTGGTGCAGACCCTGCACCATTTTGTTGCCCTCCCTCGGGACAGCCTCCACTCTGTCTATGTCTTTTGGAGATGGGGTCTCCAGAACTGCACACAGTACCTCAGATGGGTCTCACCAACTGTCTGTACAGAGGGATAACAACTTCCTGTTTTCTACTATTGATGCCTCTTCCTATGCATCCCAGTATCCCAGCCTTCCTTACTGCCTTCTCACATTGCTTGCCCACCTTTAGGTCATCTGATATAATTACCCCGGTCCCTTTCTGTTTTTACTGTTGTCAGTATCTCACCCCCATTGTGTACGCTTCCCCTGGGTTTTGTTTCCATGTGCATTACCTTGCACTTCTTGCATTGAATCTGAGCTGCATATATTTGACCATTCCTCCAACCTTGCCAAGTCCTTCTCATCCTTTCCACTCCATCTTGTGTATCAACCCTGTTGCAGATCTTTGTGTCATCTGCAAAGAGACCTACTTTTCCTTCCAGTTCCTCTGCAATGTCACTTATAAAGACATTAAAAAGGACCGGTCCCAGTACTGAACCTTGCGGTACCCGCTAGTAACCCTCCTTTCTTCACTGTGGACTCCATTTACTACTACCCCTTGCGTCCTGTTGTCTAGCAGAATTTTTGATCAGGCTACCACCTTGGGACCCTCCAAGGCTGAGCTATCTGTGTATTAATCTTTGTGTGGGACTGTATCAAATGCCTTGCTAAAATCTAGGTAGGTCATGTCCACAGCCCCTCCTAGTCTACTACTTTGGTCACCCAGTCAAAGAAATCAATTAGATTAGTCTAACACGACCTTCCCATCGTGAATCCATGCTGCCTTGGGTCCTGTGCCCCACTGGTCTCTAGGTACTCAACAATTCTTTCCTTCAGAAGTGATTCCATCATTTTCCCTACCACTGAGGTCAAACTAACTGGTCTGTAGTTTCCTGCCTCTGTCCTGCTCCCACTTTTGTGAGAGGGAATCACATCTGCCCTCCTCAAGTCCTCGGGTACACCCATCCTCCCATGATTTGTTAAAGAGTAGTAGGCGATGTCACTAGTTCTACCCTTAGTTCTTTAGAATTCTTGGGTGAATCCCATCAGGCCCCATTGCTTTGTCCACCTTCAATTTTATTAGTTCTTTCAGAACCCTTTCTTCTGTAAATGGACTGGTATCGACCCCGTCTTCAGAGTGTTTCTCTTGTTTGGTTTAGGTAGCCCCCCCTCTTCCTTTGGAATACTGTGCGAAATATTCGTTCAGTATCC
The DNA here is from genome assembly GCA_016271365.2 of Neoceratodus forsteri. NCBI lineage: Eukaryota > Metazoa > Chordata > Ceratodontiformes > Ceratodontidae > Neoceratodus > Neoceratodus forsteri. The sequence goes on along the minus strand of CM057455.1, from coordinate 1,316,888,042 downwards.
CTGCTTTTCACTGTCACCCTCTGCCCACATTCCCTCCCCTTAATAAGCTTCAGTATCCCTCCTTTGGTCTTTCTTGGCTCCCTTAATGTACCTATAAAAGGTCTTATCCCCTTCTTAACAGAATTGGCTATCCTTTCCTCGGTTTGGGCCTTTGCTATTCTGACTGCCTTCCCAGTCACTTTCTGCTTTAACTGATAAAGTTCTCTGTCCTGCTCCTTCTGTGTTTCCTTATATTTCCTGAATGCTGTCCTTTTCTCCTTAACCTTCCCTGCCACTTCTTTTGAGAACCATAGCGTTTTTTTTCCTTCATTGTGTTTTATTGATTTGCTTTACAAAAGGCTTGTTGCCTCTGTGATGGCTGTTTTGATCACTCCCCATTGTTCCTCCACCCCTCCTTCTTGCCTGTTTGCTAGTGCTTTTCTAAGGCACTCTCTCATTTTCCCAAAGTCAGCCCTCCTAAAGTCCAGTACTCTTGCTTTTGTATGGCTTGATTGTATGGCTGTGTTTATCGTGAACCACACGGTGGTGGTCGCTTGTTCCCAGATGGCTACCCACTTCTAAATCTGAGATTCTTTCTCCATCCCCATTTGAGAGTACCAGGTCTAAGATTGCTCCCTCCTGAGTGGGTTCCAATACTAGCTGTCTGAGGCATGCCCCCTGTAGGGCATCAAGAATGACCCAGCTCTTGGATGTGCCTGCAGCAAAGGTGCTCAGTTAACATCTGGCATATTCAGGTCCCCCATCAACAATATCTACCCTTTTTCTGCCATTCTAAGGAAGCCTTCTATCATTTCCTTGTCCATTCCCTTCCCCTGAGATGGGGGTCTGTATACAACCCCCATGCGGACTGTGGTGCCATTTCCTGTCTCCAGGGTGACCCAAAGTGCCTCATTTGCTCCCTGTTTACTCTTTAGTTCTGTTGCTTTGATCCCTTCCTTTACATAGAGAGCTACTCCTCCACCTCTTTTACCCTCCCTGTCCCTCCTGTAGATTGTGTATCCTAGTATGTTGACATCCCAATCATGGTTCTCTGTGTACCATGTTTCTGTGACTGCCACAATATCCAGGCAGCCCTCTTCCATCAAGGCCACTAGTTCAGGGAGCTTGTTACACAGATTACGGGCATTGGTACTCATCACCCTCCACTTTTTGATAGCCTTAGCCCTTTTAGCCCCATTTCTGTCCTTACTGCCTTTGCCTTTTTTACATTTAAATCTGTTCTGCTCATAATAACTTCTGTACTTGGTGTTCACCTCACTAATCCACCATGTTTTTGTGGGGGAGTTGGGATTCCTGCTCCTTTTCAGTGCCTCCCTTGGCTAGTTTAAATACTTGCCAATGAAGCATTTAAACCTCACCAAGGATCCTGGTTCCCCGGACAGATGCGAACCATCGCACTCAGTATAGGTCTGCATCCTCCAGATGGCTCCCAGTCCCCAGTGAAGCCAAAACCCTGAGCTCCACACAGTTTTCAACCCTCATTGTATTCCCTGGTGAGAAGTGCCCTAGTATCTCCTTGCCACAGACAGGCAGCACCTCCGAGAAGGTTACGGTATGTGCTGCTTGTCTAAGGCCCCTTCAACTCTACAAACTCCTCTTGCACTGCTCTGATCACATTCCTAGCCAGGTCATTTGTCCCTAGGTGGACAATGACATCCAGCTCCCTCCTCGTCAGCTCCTCCCAGATCTGAGGTTCGGCTTCCTGTCCCTCGAGCTGTGGCACCAGGAAGAGCTGCACCTCCCTCTCCCTTCCTCCCATTTCTACCCCCTAATGATTGAGTCCCCACCAGGGTTGCTTCCTTCCCCTGTGGGGTCCCCTGCCCCTCCTGTGGGTCTCCTTTGTGAAGGTTCCAGCATCCTCCTTGGTCTCCACTGCAGGTGCCTCCATAGAGGAACCACTATCCACCAGAAGCCCGAATGAATTGTGGAGGAGGTACAGCTGGAGGGATGCAGCTGTTCCTACCACCCTCTCCTCCTTGAGCCCACCTGGTCCAGCCTCCTCTTTCTTGGCAACCTCTGGGGTAGTGGCGGCTGGCCTGGTGGTCCCTGAGTGGGGGAGGTTTCCACGAATCTAGCCAGGTCAGCCTGGAGACGGGCAACCTCCCGTCTCAGACCAGAGAGTGTCTGCAAATAGGCAGCATCGAACCTCCAAAATGTCTCCCAGAACACTGCCGCCCCACAGCCATTGCACTGCACCACTCCTATATCATGTCTTATTTTGTGTCCTCTCTACTGTTTCTCTGGATGCTTATTCTCTCCTCTCCTTACAACTCTCACCCTTCCTGTTCTGGGACAGCAACTTCCTATCTTCTTCAGTAGCCTCCTTCTTCCTTGCTCAATATCAGACCACCAGCAGCTGGGGGGAGAAGAGTGAGCCTACTTTTTTCCTTTAGGTTGACAAAACCAATGTTTTCTCTATGATCCTTTTCCTTCCTACTGCCAAACAGGAAGTTCCTGTTGACAGTCAAATCCAGTGGCTATAAAAGTAGAACTGGCTTTGGGTGGTGGGATGGAGGGCAATTAATAAGAAAAAGGCTAGCAACAGGAAGTTGTAATTTGACTCACCTGCTTTATAGTGTCTAAACCACACCCCAGGTATGCTCTCTTTCCTCCTACTGGTTTAGCAAAGTCAGCTGATACAGTACCCTTCCCTGCATAGAACACACACTGACTTTCTTTCTTTTTTTTTTTAACCCAAATAAGACCCCTTCTACTTCTAATAAAGTTATCTGTCTACTTAATCTTAACAGTCACTGACTCCTGCTGAGATATATTTTAAATTAGTAAGAAAATGTAGCTTCTTTTAGTTAGCTGCATTCTGCTCTACAAGCAAGGCTAGCAACAGGAAGTTGTATTTTGACTCACCTGCTTTTATAGTGTCTAAACCACACCCCCAGGTAAGCTCTCTTTCCTTCTACTGGTTTAGCAAAGTCAGCTGATACAGTACCCTTCCCTGCACAGAACACACACTGACTTTCTTTCTTTTCTTTAACCCTAAATAAGACCCCTTCTACTTCTAATAAAGTTATCTGTCTACTTAATCTTAACAGTCACTGACTCCTGCTGAGATATACGTTTTAAATTAATAAGAAAATGTAGCTTCTTTTAGTTAACTGCTTTCTGCTCTACAAGCAAGGCTAGCAACAGGCTAAGTTGCACAGGTTGTACAACAGGTTTTGTATTAGTTTCTGTGTGGAACTTGTAAACATTGGATCGGTTCGGTTTGAACCAGTCAGGTTTGTGTTAAAAACATTCTGTCTTTATTAAAGTGTGGTAATCCCGTCCCAGACGTTCTAAAAAAAATGATTTGATTAATGCTTTTTTTCAACATCTGTAACACGGTTAGGAACTGATAAGGAGTGTCTTGCCTGGCAGATTGCAGAAAAAGGGTAAGTTATGTTTAGGATTGGCCATATCTGAGAAACCCAAGGAAAAAACTGAGGCCACTGGGTTTCAACACTTGTAGTGTGTGTGGGGAAGCCTTTGTAAGGCTGATCCCCACACCACCTGTGTTTATTGTCTAGAGGTTTGACCACCTCAATTCAGACTGCAAATTTGTAAAAGTTTTCCCAAGAACTACCCTGGATGCAAGAAGTAGGTAGACTGTGGGAAAGGCTTAAGAGATCTTTGACCTGGATAGGCCAGCCGGGCTCGGTTCCCACCCAACCAGAAGGAGTGCCGCCTGACCAGGGCGAAACTTCTTCGGGCAAAAGGAGAGCCGATTCTGAGGAGTCGGTTCCGGTTAAAAGAAAGAAAAGGGAAAAATCATCCGGTTCGGATCCACAAGTTCTTTCTCCGACCACTGATGAAATAGGCAAAGCAATAAGGATAGTTCAGTCGCTAACTTCGGTTCCGGCCGAACTGGCACCATCCGTCAGGGGCTCGGTTCGGTCAGTTCCCCCAGTTCCATATTATACTTTAGGAGGAGGAGGAGGAGGAGGGAGAGTATGAAGATGATGATGATGATGGTGATGGTGATTATGAAAGTCTGGATGTGCCTATTGACCCAGACAGACCTTCAGGTGTTTCTCCTCGTAGGCTTTCTGAGTCCTCTTCCCACTTTGTTTTACAAGAAAGTGGCTGAAACTCTCCAGCTTCCTGTGGAAGAAGCAGTAGAGGATCAGGAGTAGCCTGATTTTGTTGAGATGATGGACATCCCAGAGTCCAGGAGATTGTCTGTTCCCCTCCATAAATCTTTTGGGAAACAGACATTTAAAATTCTAAAAACATCTCATTCCATACCTCCTGTGGACAGAAGAATGGACAAGAGGTATACCCTTTCAGGCTCGGACATGGAGTTCCTTTCCCAGCAATGCAGCCATGTTGGGATAGTGCAGGCTGCTGCTTGTGATAAGGCAATATTCCTTGGCTCACACCCCAGATAAGGACTGGTGGAGGATTGATGCACAAAGAAACAGCACGGGCAGCATCTTTGGGACTCAGGCAGGCTAACTATATGGCCTACACAGCTAGATACCAGAAGTCCAGGTGGGACACTGTGCTGGCTCGACTAAACAGGCCCTGACCAGCTTGCCAGAGCTGAGGCGGGGTGGCTGGGGATGAGATTGAGGCATCCAAGGTGCAGTTTCATGCTGCTGTGGACTGTAATGATGTTTCATCTAGAGTCTTGGCTACATCTGTGGCCCTTCAGAGGATGGCTTGACTCAGATGTATTAGCCTATCACAGGATACCCAGGCTAAGGCCATGGATTTTCCTGTCATTGGTAATTCTCTGTTTGGGGAACAGACAGAGAACTACATGAAGAAGATGAATGAGTACAGGACCATCTACAGGAGTGCTCTGTCCAAGGAAAGGCAAGCCAGCGCTAGGAAGCAGCATTCCAGGAGACAGGGCAGGCCCTTTCAAAGGCCTTTCTACCAAGCCCAGGCCTCCTCTTCTTATGCTCAGAGGGGTTCTTAGAGGGAGAGGCAGACGAAGGAGCAGGCCTCGCTTCCACCCTCAGCCTCAAAGCCTCCTGCCAAGCAGACACCCTGATGGGTCTCACCTCGGCATGATTCTCCAATACCTGTAAGGAGCAGGCTGGCTTACTTTGTCCAGGACTGGAAGTTTTTAACATCAGACAAGTGGGTCCTAGAAGTAGTAAGCCAGGGGCTGGTTCTCAGCTTCAAAAAATTTCCCAAGATGAGAGCCAGATCCTTTCCACCTGCAAATCCATCAGAGACCCTTGCCCTAGAGGCAGAGGTTTCTTCCCTCTTGGCTCTCAGAGCCATAGAAATGGTTCCCACTCTACACAGGGGCAAAGGATTGTACTCCAGATACTTCCTAACCCCCAAAAAGACAGGAGAATGGTGGTCCATCCTGGATCTGAGATATCTAAACATGCACCTTTTAAAGCCAAAATTCAAAATGGTGACTCTGGGAATAATTCTGTCCTCTCTAAGGCCAGGGGACTGGCTAGCCTCCTTGGACCTCAAAGATGCCTATTTTCACATTCCCATCAGGTGCTCCCACAGAAAGTACCTCAGGTTCGAGTTGCCCTCAGGCCACTATCAATTCAGAGTAATGCCCTTTGGCCTAACATCAGCCCCAAGGGTGTTCACAAAGTGCCTGGCAGTAGTGGTTGCTTTTCTAAGGAGAAAAAAGATCTCCATCTTTCCATATTTGCACGACTGGCTCATAGTGGGTCAGTCTCCAGACCAAGTTAAGTCACATCTTCAGATAACTCAGCAACTGCTCACTTCCTTAGGGTTCCTCCTAAGCCTTCCAAAGTCAGTTCTCGAGCCAATGCAGCTCCTCACCTTCATAGGGGCAGAGTTGGATACAATAAGAGCAAAAGCCTTCCTTCCCGTGGACAGGGCAAGGACACTTATAGAACTGGCCTCTTCTTTCAGCCTTCAGGTGTCTCGACCAGCAAGGCACTTCTTGCAGCTCCTGGGCGACATGGCAGCCTCTACAGCAGTGGTCCAGGGGACAAGATTCCAGATGAGGGACATTCAGTTCCACTTAAGAGCCTTCTGGTCCCAAAGAAAGGATTCCCTTACCAAACTAGTCCCAGTAACTCGAACCCTGATCCAGGCTTTGCAATGGTGGCAGGATCAGAACAATTTAAGACAGGGAGTTCCTTTTGTCACTCAGTCTCATTCACTAATACTCACCACAGATGCCTCCCTCTTGGGCTGGGGAGCCCACTTAGGGGATCTAATCACCCAAGGGCTGTGGTCACCTCAAGAATCTCTGTTTCACATCAATCTCTTGGAACTCAGAGCAGTGTTTCTGGCCCTGAAAGCTTTTTCCAAATCTGTGCAGAACAGGGTGGTCCAGATCAGAATGGACAATACCACCACAATGTGGTACATCAACAAGCAAGGAGGCATTCATTCTACGGCCTTGTGCACAGAAGCAGTGAAGTTGTGGTCTCTGGCCTATTCCCTGCAAACCTCTCTGATAGCAGTTCGCCTCCCAGGGAAGGACAATGTCCTAGCAGTTGCTCTCAGCAGGATATCTCAGGGCCACCACGAATGGTTCATAGATCCCCTAATTTTGAAAGTGATTTTCTCCAGATGGGGCACTCCACAGATAGATCTTTTTGCAGCCCCAGACAATCACCAACTTCCTCTCTTCTGTTGCAAACCCCCAGTCTTGGGCTCAGTCCCCCTGGATGCTCTGGTTCTGAATTGGGAAAGAAGTTCCTGTACGCTTACCCCCCTTCCCTCTCCTATTCAAGATGGTAGTCAAGATCAGGTCTCAACCATGCAAAGTGATTCTGATCACTCCAGACTGGGCCAGACAGCCCTGGTGTCTACTGTTGCTGTCCTTAGCAGTCCACCTTCCCCTGTCTCTTCTCAGGAATTACAACCTGTTGACATCCTCTCAGGGACGGATTTGGTATCCGAATCTCAAATCTCTCAATCTCAAGGCCTGGCTCTTGAAGAGTTGGAGTTTGCTGATCTGCACCTCTCTCAAGGTGTTCTAGATATTCTTAAGGCTTCTCGAAAGCCTTCCACCAGAAAGATTTATTCCAAATGGAAAAGGTTCACTATTTGGTGTGCTAATAAGCATATTTCTTCAGAATCTGCTGGGTTGCCTACAGTCCTGGACTATATGGTTCATCTTAATGGCTTGGGACTTAGACCACCTACACTTAAAGTGCATCTGGCAGCTTTTTCTGTCTTCTTGTCAGTAGGCAAGCCCTCTCCTCTATCAGCCCATCCTGTATTTTGTAAATTCTTCAAGGGATTTCTGCACACTAATCCTCCCTTCAGGGACCCTGCTCCTGCTTAAGACCTGAATGTTTGCATTGCTCAGCTTATGCAACCCCTCTTTGAGCCTTTGTCCTCTGCAGAGCTTAAGTACTTGACTTGGAAAACTGTGTTTTGGTAGCCATTACCTCTGCCAGAGCATCAGTGAATTGCAAGCCCTGTCAGTGGAGCCTGATTTCATCTCTTTCCATAGAGATAAAGTGGTCCTAAGAACTAACAGAAAGTTTTTGCCTAAGGTGGTTTCAGATTTCCACCTTAATCAGTCTGTGTCTCTCCCTGTTTTCTTCTCTGACCATTCCTCCTCTGGAGAGAGGAGGATGCACAGCCTGGACGTAAAAAGGGCCCTTAGCTACTACATAGAGTGCACCAAGGGTCCCAGGTTTGAGTCCCTCCAGTTGTTCCTCACTTATGGAGAGGTCGGTAAGGGCAGACCTGCCACTAAAAGATCTGTTGCCAGGTGGATTGTCTCTTGTATACAATTCTGCTACGAAAAATTGGGTAGAACCCCACCCTCAGGCCTGAGGGCTCACTCTGCTAGAGGTACAGCTGCTTCCTTCCCTGGCTGCTGCCAGGGATATTCCTATCTTAGAAATCTGTCAAGCAGCCACCTGGAAAACAGTATTTACATTCACCAAACATTACTCTCTGGATATCCAGGCTAGGAGTGATGCTCGGTTTAGCACAGCAGTACTTCAGAGCCTTTTCCCAAAGTAGGTTCTGTCCCTCCTCCATGGAGGTACTGTTGTAGATCTCGTAGGTCAGAATACAGCAAGACTTCATGTTGTTTGAAGAAGAAATTACTCACCTTAGTAATGTTGTTTCTTCTAATGGAGTCTTACTGTATTCTGACCTCCCCCTCTGCCTCCCCTCTCAGAACCTGTTTTTTGGGATGTGGGTGGGCGAGAGCAGTGTTGGCACCTAGAGGTGCCCCTTTCTCACCCTCCTTTATTTTGGGTGTGTGTTTTGTTTTGTTTTTTTGGGTTTCCTGACTTGAGTCTTTGCTTTGAAACCAAAAAACCCTTTTTTAACAAATTTAGTTGCCAGTTAGCTAGTGTGAGTTTTACAGTTTCCACACAGAAAGCCTAGTGAGTATCGCTCGTAAAGATCTGACGGTTGGAGTTTAAACAACAGCAGACAGAGGCTTCAACCGAGCTCGAGCTCAGCGCTCCATGCCCTGCATGGAAATTTAACTCTCTGTTCTCTGGGGCAGTTCAAAGGTTGGTGATCACTGCAATAGTCAGAATACAGCAAGACTCCATTAGAAGAAACAACATTACTAAGGTGAGTACTTTTTTCTTATAGGTATATCAGGGAGTGTAGAAAGACAAAGGGAGGGATAGTGAGGCTGAATAGAATGGATGATGGGGGGGCAGAGAGTGACGGTGAAAAAGCAGGGATACTGAATGAATACTTCTGTTCAGTATTCACAAACGAGGAAGTGGGGGAGGTGTCTAATCCAATTAACAGAAGTACTCTGGAGAGGGGGGTCGATCCCACTCCTTTCACAGAAGAAAGGGTTCTGAAAGAACTCCTAAAACTGAAGGTGGACAAAGCAATGGGGCCAGATGGATTTCACCCCAGAATTCTAAAAGAATTAAGCAGAGAACTAGTGACACCACTGACTACCCTTTATAACAAATCATGGGAGGATGGTGTGGTACCTAAGGACTGGAAGAAGGCTGATGCGATTCCCCTTCACAAAAGTGGGAGCAAGACAGAGGCAGGAAACTATAGACCTGTCAGTTTGACCTCTGCGGTAGGGAAAGTGATGGAATCACTTCTGAAGGAAAGAATTGTTGAGTACCTAGAGGCCAGTGGGGCACAGGACCCAAGGCAGCATGGGTTCACAGCAGGAAGGTCATGTCAGACAAATCTAATTGATTTATTTGACTGGGTGACCAAAGTAGTAGACCAGGGAGGGGCTGTGGACATGGCCTGCCTAGACTTTAGTAAGGCATTTGACACAATCCCACACAAAAGATTAGTAGTCAAATTAACCAGCCTTGGAGTGGGTCCCATGGTGGTAGCCTGGGTAAAACATTGGCTGAACAATAGGATACAGAAGGTAATTGTAAATGGAGTCCACTCTGAAGAAAGAGGGGTTACTAGTGGGGTACCGGAGGGTTCAGTACTGGGTCCAGTCTTTTTTAATGTCTTTATAAGAGACATTGCAGAGGGACTGGAAGGAAAAGTATGCCTCTTTGCAGATGACACAAAGATCTGCAACAGGGTTGATACACAAGGAGGCGTGGAAAGGATGAGAAGGGACTTGGCAAGGTTGGAGGAATGGTCGGACGTATAGCAGCTTGCATTCAATGCAAAGAAGTGCAAAGTCATGCACCTGGGAAACAGAAACCCAGGAGAAGATTACACAATGGGAGGGAGGTAGTGACAACAACAAAAATGGAAAGGATCTGGGGGTAATCATATCAGATGACCTTAAGGTTGGCAAGCCATGTGAGAAGGTGGTAGGGAGGGCTGGGGGGATACTGGGATGTATAGGGAGAGGCATAACCAGCAGAAAACAATAACTTGTTATCCACCCATACAGACAGTTGGTCAGACCCCATCTGGAGTACTGTGTCCAGTTCTGAAGACCCCATCTCCGCAAGGACATAGACAGGATGGAGGCAGTTCAGAGGAGGGCAACTAAAATGGTGCAGGGTCTGCAAGAGAAGCCATATGAGGAAAGGCTAAAGAAGCTTAATATGTATACCCTTGAGGAAAGGAGAGAGAGGGGGACATGATAGAAACATTTAAGTAACTCAGTGGAATCAACAAAGTCTGAGAGTAGCATCTTTCAGAAAAAGAGATGTGCAAGAACAAGGGGACACAATTTGAAGATGGGGGGGGAACGGCTCAAGGGCAATGTGAGGAAGTATTTTTTTCACAGAGAGGGTGGTGGACACATGGCACAACCTTCCTGAGGAGGTTGTGGGGTCTAAAACTGGGAGAATTCAAGAATGCATGGGACAGACATAAGGTAATTTTTGTGTGGGGTAGGAAGAAATAGGCTGTTGGTTAAATAGGATCTGCAGCTTATCCTCTAGGTAGGGAAATGGGCAGACTAGATGTGCCAAGCGGTCCTTATCTGCCATCAAAGGTTATGTTTCTGTATAGGAGGTGTCACAAGCTGCAGCTTAAGGAGAAGCATTGCTCGTCTGACAGGGCATTGGCTGAAACCCTGGTCTGCCGACCAGCCACTTCAGTGACTAACGCTCTGACAGAGACGTCAGGGCAGACATCACCTTCTAAGCCGTCAATGGATTCCAAGGGCTCAAAGGGAACTCTGTCATCAGAGCAGTCATCTGAGGACCTAACGCTAGGCTCCAGAAGGCCCAGAGACAAGCTGACAGGTACTCCAGCCTCACCTCCTGATCAGGCGCCAGCAGACCATACGCCAAGGCACCTGATGCCAGAGAAAGAGGCGACACCAGACCTGACATCTGATACTGAGATGCCAGACCTGACGGCAGGGCGTTTGAACCCTACTGGTCCAATGCCAGGACGTAGTGACGCTCCTAATCAGACGCTGAACCCGCTACAAGCACCTGTGGTACTTCTAGCAGAAATGGAAGCGTTATTCACTACTTGATGGAACACCATCAAAGGGGATCTGCTCCCCAAGCCACAGGAGCCAACCCCTATGCCAGCTCCTCCTGCCAAGCCTACCCCAAATCCTAGAAAATCGCCTTTACCAACCCACAGCTATATATAATGGGATCTATGATGTCATATCTGAATATAACAGTAATCTGTATCTTCTGAAAACTGATTGAAAGCACAAGGCACATATTATTGCAGCCCCTTTTTCTGTGTCATTCCACTTTGTCACTGGGCTATTCATTTACTCCCAGCAACAACGCTGGAAGAAACGAAACAAAAAAATTATGGTAAGTCTGATAGAATTTCTTCTACACAGCACATGGATTGTCATTGGTTGGCCTCTGTGTCCGCCTCCCTGTCTGTCTGTTTATGGTCTTCTTTATGAGAACAAAAATGTAGAATAACAGTTTAGTATTTTTTAACGTAATTTACATGCACTTCCACTTCCTCTTCTCCTACTATCCTTAGGTGACACACCACTCAACTTCCACTCTCACACACATACTAGCTTCTAGCCAAATATCGTACAGATCTTTATCATCCTCTTTAATTTGGGTCAGGCCTCGCCTGGCTTTCCACACGCTGTCAGCCACCAGAGAACAACCTAAGGCAGAAGAGATGGCTCTGAGTTGGTTAGGTAGAAGTGTCATCCTGCATCATGGGTGGTATTTTAACCCCCTGTTGTCCCTCCCAATACCCAAGCATTTGCTACAGGCATCCTCTGTCTCATCCTATGGGCAGAGGGTGGCTAAGGTTACGTGATCAGCCACAAAATCGGTGTCACCATTACTCCTGGCATATGACGTACGCACATAGTTGGCAGACCAGCCCCTCCCCTCACTGGGTCAGTGTGCGATGCCTCCACATCACATCCAGTCAAGGGCAGTAGAATCTGGATCAGGGCTCAGTCCTGGGTTTCCCATATGCTGGTGTGGTGCAATACGCGATAGTGCTGCCAGGCTCTTAATAGGTTTATGTTGTGCAGGTTACCCTCTCAGAGCATTTTATGCAGTGACATGCCTAAAGAGCAAAGAGAAAATCCCAAGCATGCAGTATTCCTAGTTATGAGAACAATTCATCTATAAAAGCCTGAATAAATAAACATTTTTATAATGTCCGTACAGGATGTCTGTCAGATCTCTAGGAGAAGGGAGTTTCAGAACTGAGGCTGAAGCAGCTGGTTGATTTCCTAGAGGCAAATGAACTCCAGGATGAAAGGCAGAATGGGTTTCTAGCAGGGAGGTTGTGCCAGACCAGTTGAATGACTTATTCGATTAGATAATGAAGGCTGCTGACAAGGGACAAGTAGTAGATACACTACTTAGATTTCAGTGAAGCCTTCGATTCACTTTCCCCACATGAGGTTAATCAAGAAGTTGGAGGACTTAGAGGTGGGTAGTAAATTGACAAAGTGGGTAGCAAACTGATTCAGCGGGAGGACCCAAAGTGTAGTGGTGGTGGGAGGAGAACAGTCAGGATCTAAGGATGCCACCAGAAGGGTCCCACAGGGGTCGGTGCTTGGACCTGTGTTCTTTAATGTGTTCATTAACGACAGAGGGGAAGGCATATGGGGCAAGATTTGCCTGTTTGCAGATGACGCCAAACTATGTGGGAGGATGGTCACAACTAGTCAAACTAATGTCATAGATTTCTTTGACTGGGTAACCAGAGTGATGGACCAAGGAGGAGCAGTTGATGTCGCCTACCTTGACTTCAGCAAAGCTTTCAATACTGTTCCACATAGAAGATTGATTAATAAGCTGGGTAGGCTCGGGCTCGGTCAGAAGTTGGTCAACTGGGTGGCAAACTGGTTGGCGGGCAGAAAACAGAGAGTGGTGGTAAATGATATACAGTCAGAAGAGATGGAAGTCACAAGTGGGGTACCTAAGGGATCAGTCCTGGGACCCATCCTCTTCAATATCTTCATCATTGACATTGCAGATGGACTGGAGAGTAAGGTTTGTCTGTTTGCAGATGACACAAAGATCTGCAACAGAGTAGATGATCCAGATGGGGTGGGCAGAATGAGAAGAGATCTGGATAAACTGGCAAAATGGTAGGAAGAGTAGCAACTGGGAATTAACGCAAAGAAGTGCAAGATCATGCACATAGGGAAGAGAAACCCTGAAGCCACCTATAGGTTAAGGGGAGTTGCTGGGAATCACAAGGGAAGAAAGAGACTTAGGCATCATCATCACAGATGACCTGAAATCATCCAAGCAGACCATTAAAGCAGTAGGTAGGGCTAGAGTGATGTTGGGGTGTATTAGTAGGGGTATCACAAGTCAGAAGAATGAGGTAATGATCCCTCTTTACAAGACACTGGTTAGGCCCCTTCTGGAGTACTGCGTGCAGTACTGGCAGGCCACACCTTCACAAGGACATTAACCAAAGTGAGGCAGTCCAGAGAAGGGCAACCAAAATGGTGCAGGAACTACATCAGAAAACATATGAGGACAGATTAACAGAGCTCAATATGTATACCCTAGAGCAAAGGAGGGAGAGAGGTGATATGATTGAAACATTCAAACATCTTAAGGGCATTAATAAGGTGAAAGAGCCTAACATGTTTCAATATAAGTAAAATAGCAGGACAAGAGGACACAGCATGAGATTAGAGGGAGACCGATTAAGGGGTAATGTGAGGAAGTTCTTTTTCACAGAAAGGGTGGTGGATGCATGGAACGGCCTGCCACAGGAAGTGTTGGATATGAATACAGTGAAGGGCTTCAAACAGGCATGGGACAGGCATAAGGGGGCAGTAAAGATGAGTATGAATAGATAGGCCATTGACAGAGTACAGGCCTCTGGCATATTCATAAGGTAGGAGAAATGGGCAGACTGCATGGGCCTTGCTGTCCTTATCCGCCGTCAACTTCTGTGTTTCTATGTTTGTAGAAGAGGGGGTCAGGGAGCTTAGAGAGGACCTTGCAAAGCTGGAAATGTGGTCTTGTATCTGGAAGCTGGGTTTTAAGGTGAAAAAGTGTAGGGTTGTGCAAATTGGTTTCAGGAATCCGAAAGCTGGTACAAGTTTGTCCCCCTCCCCCAACAGTTACACCCTTGATAGCTGCATCAAGTGTCTGTGCCTAGCCCATGGTGTAAAGAACTATACAGATTGTTAGAAGTTCATGACCAGAGTGAGGTAAGAAAGGGAGAAGTCAGTAGACGACATTTAACCCTTAGCCTGCCGCCGACATAGTATCTTGTCCTAAAAACCTATGCGTTCTAAATCTTCCGTCAGCCTAAGTGTTAAAAAAAAAAAAAGTATAGGAGAGCATGGAAGTCGTTAGGGACCACTTGAGGGGTAACGCTGCATGCTCCCACACTGGGAACCTGTGTTCAGAGGCAAACCTAGGAAGTAGGTCGGGTAACCCCATGGGCTGGGAAGGCATGGCATTGTGTTCCATGTTTTAGTGACCTCTGCGGTGGGCCAGAGAGCTTACCTCTTCTGCAGGGGTACACTAAAGTTACCATGGTCTGACAGGGACTGGATGGATATTGGGTAGGTGGGCAGGGCTAGGGACACAAACGAGAAAACCAGACACCCTGTCGGCAATATAAACCTCCTGCCCATCACAGTCCCCACACCTTCAACTGGGCCGCAGCTTCTAAATCTGGATGTTATGACTGGTAGTGGCCATCATTCACTGGTTGGGGAGCAACTTTTAGCCCTTGTAATTCCTCCCACCTTCCGGTGGCAATTGCGTGAATGTCCCCTGCTGCGCCATCCTGTGAAGAGGAGGGAGCGATGCTGCATGATTGGCAGGAGATGCTTTTTCAATTGTAAGTGACTCTTTTGCATCCCCAGAACCTGAGAACGCTGTCTCTTCAGTAGTCTGCAGTGTGTGTTAGAGCATTTATAAGCTTAGATCAGATGTTTGCAAGTCCCACTATTCTCTCAGGGCTAAGTACAGGCCACTGTGACTGTTCTAAGCCCCAGGAGGACAGCAGGACCAGCAAACACAAGATCAGAGCTTATAAAAACTTTAAACATACACTGCAGCTATTGAATCCCCCACTGCTGCAACCCTTTTATAATGCTGGCTGCAGCAGATTCTGGAGTTTCAGGTTACAGAAAATGTCAGCTTGGAAGTTAGCTGAATCAGGCTGATACTGTTTACTTCGGTATAGTAGATTATAAGTGCGAATTGGGACCAGCCCAAAACTTGAATATGGGGGTGTTGCTGCTGACAGTACCCTTTAAGATTTTGATTAAAAGACAACTGCACTGAACATATAATGCATTTTTCTCAAGTGGAGGTGTTTCTTTTGGTTTTTATCTGTCTTCCCTCCCCAGGGCTGCTGCTGTCAGGTGGACTTTGGCTCTCTCTGCGAGAGAGTTCACATTCGCCCTTGCTTTCCACATTGCTCTCTTTCTGACCCCACCGATACTGGCAAATTCACCATGGATTCCCCAGCGAGAGTTGGGTCGTCTTGCCTCCCTGGTAAAATCCAGTTTGGCGGTCAGGGCTGCTGATCCAGAGCACTGCTCTGGCTTCATGTAACCTGCTAGCATCCCCAGTTTTCCGTTTTCTTGTCCCTCCCTTTTTGTTGAAGTGTACATATCAGCGGTCGAGGTGAGGCGCAGGCTACATGCAGGGTCCCACAGCACTCCTTCCTTGTTGGCGTCCCTGACCCACACTACCCTCAGACCTCCACCTGGGGGTAGTCATTTGACGTGACCACCAAACCACTCTCCCCGGAGAGGAGATCTGTCCTCCAGATGCTTGATCCTCTCCCTCCCCAGCTGACCTCCAGCAACCCACTCGCACCGCGAACAGGGGTCGCTGATGTAGTAGGAGATAAGGCCCTAATGTCTCAACCCCTCCACACCACTGGGCCAGCTTAACAGAAGCTGTTTTTTAAGTACTGGTTCAAATTCTGTTATTGTTCCATCTGTACAGGCCTTTTAGTAACCATAGTAGGCATTTCTGATTTACACTCTCCCATCCCACCTGACTCTCTCACTCACTCCCTCCCCCCACTGAGTTCCTTTTCCCATCGTTCTCCCCTCATTAAGTCTATATGGCTCTCACTGCCCTTAACCCTGCCAAAGCCAGCCCTGATGGTCTCTAGCCTAGGCTTCTCAATATCTCTGGCCCTGCTATAGCCACCCCTCTAGCCCACATCCTTAACCTCTTCCTCTCAACCTCCACCGTCCCTAAAGCCTGGAAATTTGCAAAGGTGTTATCCCTACACAAGGGTGGTGACCCTTCTACACCCGGAAACTACGGGCCCACCTCACTCCTCCCATCTCTTGCCAAACTCCAGGAGTCATTAATTTATTCGAAGCTGTCTGAGTACCTTGCCAGTAACAACTCTCTCTCTCGCTCGTGCAGTCAGGTTTTACGAAACAGCACTCATCACTGACTCCATCTTCTCAGCAATAGACCAAAGTCATATTATAGTCGCCATTTTCATAGATCTGGCAAAGACATTTGATTCAGTCTCCAACCCCCTCCTGCTTCATAAACTTAAATCTGCTGGCCTTGCAGATCCAGCCTTTAATTAGTTCCACTCCTATCTAGACGATAGGCAGCAATCTGTCCAAATAGGCGACACACTTTCTTCCCTTCTTCCTATCCTTACTGAGCTCCCTCAAAACTTTATCCTTGGTCCCATCATGTTCTCCCTATTTATAGAGAACCTCCCCTCCATCTGCAGCTTCTCCAATATGCATATGTACGCAGACGACACCATCATTTTTACCTGTGGTCCCTCTTCCATCAGCGTGCAATCCCCTCTCCAGCAAGACTTAAAGAGTGCAGGCCTGGTTTCATTCCAACCAACTGAAACGCAGTACAAAAGTATCGTTGCCATGACATTCGGCTCTAGACAGAAACTGTCTACCCTCCAGTCTCCCACAGTTTTCTCTACTTTGAACTGCTCCCCTTTAGAGATGGTTCCAGCTTTTAAATACCTAGGAATCCGGCTGGATAACCACTTAGATTTCACAACCCACATAGTCTCCATCTGTACCAGACTTGAACCTAAGCTTGCAGTCCTCTGTCATCACAAAGATAGCCTATCTCTCCCCACCCGTTGGGAGCTGGTATCTAAAATGATTCTTCCTCTCATTGATTATGCTGACATGGTCTATGGCACAGCACCAGTCAAGTCCCTCTCCAGACTGGACACCCTCCTAAATTCTTTCTGCCATTTCGCTACTGCTTCCCCTCTCCTGACACACCACTGTCTTCTCTTCTCTACTCTGCTCTCTCTCTCTCTCTAGCACCACTGCCTCACAGAAGGATGGTTCACTGCCTTCTGTTGTTGCTAAGTTCTGGTTCGGGACTCTTCCCCCCCCCCCCCATCTCTCCTCCTGCCTTTCTCAAGCAACTACTTCATCGTACTCCCTATGCCACAGAGACCCATGTACCTTCTCTCCCTCGCCCTCATTCTGCCGCTGGCCAATCCGCCTTCTCCTATCGTCTCCCACTACACTGGAACAAACTTCCCTCTTATCTTCACCTATCCTCTTCCTTCTCCTCTTTGAAAAGACTCCTTAGACTTCTCTCCTCTCCACAGTGCTCACAGTGTTCTCAACTCCCCCCCGCTACCTGAGTAGCCTCCCCCCATAGAAGTCAGAGATTCGTAGTTTACCTCTCCCGACTCCCCCATGCCCCGGTGCTGGGCACAGTACTCAGCTTCTGCTAAAATTAGTCAGAGTTTCAGACCTATTTTTTACGTGTCTATCCTATTCCTCAGTTGATTTTACAATTTGTATCTGTATTCTGATCATTTTTCCTGCATTATGATTTACCTTACTGTAATTGGACTTGTGTACTGTGGACCTTTCATTGTTTTGTATTACTGTTTGTTCATATGTTACCCTTACCCCAGGTCCCACCTGGAAATGAGCCTTGGCTCAGTGTGCCCCCGGTAACCAAATTTTAAATAAAATAAATAATTAAAATAAAAGTATCATTTTAGAACTGTATAATATAGAAAAACAACCATATGCAACTCACTCAGGCAGCTAGTATGAAGAGATATCACCAGAGTCGCAAAAAAACTGCTGTGCAGAAATGTTTATTCTATTCATGAGAAAAACATGAATGTTCACTGTGCCTTGTTGATTCCTGCCATAATGTTTGGTTATAATTAGTGGTGACCAGCTTTAATACACAGACTAGAGCCGTGTTTCAAATGCCATAATAACTGGTAGAGCCGGCTATTATGGCCCCTTGTGTCATTCATTAGTAGTGCGCCACCTCATAGATTCTTACTGTGTGTATGGGCAGGTGGAACACCTGAACAAACATGGCGGCTTCTATTTTCGTTACGAATGACCTGCACTGATCTATCGCCTTTCACTGTAATGGCAGGTAGTGTTTTAATGTTTTTCAATAATTATCTGATTGATCCTGCCTTTACAAATGTAAAAATCGAGGTGGTTGATCCTGCCATTCGTACCCTTCATGCGGGGCTTCGGCAGACAGCGGCTGCACAGTGTACTGATCCTAGCTGACTTATGGTTCCTGCTGTAATGTAGAAAGGAAATAGAAGAATGCCTGTACTAGTAAGGAGGAAACAGGCAGTGTATGCGTGTGTGTGTGACAGTGACAGAACTACTGCAGTACCCTTGGCATTGACTCCCTTGCAC
Source organism: Neoceratodus forsteri (assembly GCA_016271365.2). Taxonomy (NCBI): domain Eukaryota; kingdom Metazoa; phylum Chordata; order Ceratodontiformes; family Ceratodontidae; genus Neoceratodus; species Neoceratodus forsteri. The sequence goes on along the minus strand of CM057455.1, from coordinate 1,316,869,609 downwards.
TGGTAATTATGAAAAATAATGCTTGTGCAAGGTTTGTCTTATGAGGATTTTTCACACACGTCAGTGTGTGATAATCTCATAACCTTCACTCTCGGGGTTTAGAGATTATTACACACCTTGGGTGTGTGAAATATCATAACACACACCTGCACAGGCATTATTCTCTATACGTATCAACTAGTAAATGTCTTTAGTGTTTGTTAAATAAGCATATATTGTTTACATTGTTGTAATGTGTATTTTATATTTGATGTTTGTATTTATTATAGAATGGACGTATGCTCATGTGCTTACCAGCATAAAATGAAATGAGAGAATGTGAACAATTGTTAACAAAAAAAAAAAAAGAACAGCTTCTCTTGTGGAAAAATGGCTTGCAAAGTTAGGGCAGTTCTCCTTAAAAACAATCAGCACACAACACAGTTAAAAACAAGTGGTTAGAAACAATACGGGGGAATCAGTTTGTCTTCAAGTTACATAGAAAGCCAGAGATTTAGATCTGAAGATCCATGTCACATGTTGTGCCTTTTGGAGCACCACTCAGGACAGAAAGCAGTCTCTCTTTCCATTTCCTTCACACAGGAACGAGACCCTTTTTTTTTTGAAGGGGGGTAGGAGTGACCAGCCTCCACTCATTAGATCCACCACACTCCAAACCATTAAAAATGCAGCACTGGTACTACTTCAGAATGCAAGGGTACAGAAGTGCTGATTGACATGAGACGGCATGCTGATTATCATGTGCCCTCTCTGTCGGCTGAGGCAGCCCCAGGATTAAACGCTGATCATCTTCTGCTTTGTGTTTTCCTTTTTTTAAACCAAAAATAGTACTGCTTTAGAAATGCTTAGCAGAAATAAAAATTACCTCACCTCAGTTGTGAACAGTTTTGATTCATGAGCAGTGGATGATAAGGAGCTCACATGTTCACCACACTCTGAGCTGGAGGCTGTGCCTGGAAAACATACGAGATTGTGCTGTGGCTGCAGTTTATTTCCTCACTGAGAGTTAAACCTTGACCCAAACTGTGTTGACCACAACAAAGACACGGATGGTCTTGTCTGCATAGCTGTAGTTATTGCAGTGTTTCCCTTGAAGTCCTCCAATAGGCTGGGTGGGTAACCTTAAAGGTAGGGAGGTGGGGGGGTTTGACTCTTCAGATTGACTTTTAGTGCATTTGTGACATAAACTTCCTTTCTTATTTTGGCTGTAATTTTGTACCAAAGTCATTACTTATAATCACTAAAGACGTTTCCTTTTTTTAATTCAGCTGATATAAACTGGATGATTTTTTGTGAAGCATTCCCCTCTTCCTGCCCCTTTGACTCTTTCCCACTGAAGAATACGGGACAGTTGGATTTAGGGTGCAGCTCTACATTCTTCTTCAACTGGCCATCTCCCGAAGAATATGGAGAAGTGATAAAAGGGTTCTTTCACCATGCAGCTGTCTCAATCAATCAAAATCTTTATTTATCTAGGCGGGCACCATTGAGCAAGGCTCATTTGCGAGATGGACCTGGTCATGAAAAAGATTATTGTGCAGTAACATGGTAGACATAGTGCAATATTATACAGAAAGGAAAAAATATACAATATATACAGTATCGTAGCAAGGTAGAACATAATGCGATATTATACAAAGAAGAAAAAAAATCAGCATATGTACAACAAAATAAGAACGTATGGAGCATTACAACAGATAGGCTTATAGGTTGGTACAGCCGGAATGTTCACTTAAAAAGGCCGAGAAAAGGCAGTATGAGGGGTACACGATTAGGGAGAAACTGAAGGGAGGAATTATTTCTGTCATACTTCAGGGAAGGGGGTGGAATTTGGCCATAGTTAAGGACAGACAGTTGAGGGATACCAGTTTGGGAAGATAATGACAGGGAAGGAATTGTTAACTGGCATACTTAATGGGATTGGGTGGAACTTGACAAGGCTAAAGACGGACAGGGGAGAGTGAGAGAAGAAGATATTTTTGATAGGGAGAGAGAGGCAGGGGCAGATGCAGGGTGGGAGGTAGGATGGGCAGGGGGAAACTGTAGAATAGGTGAGCTAGCGATGCGGGAAACATTTGTAGGATTCTTTCATGAAGTGGACGTAGAGCGACTTGAAAATATTCAGACCAATGGGACAACTCAGCTTCAAGTTTTTTTGCAAACTGTTCCACAAGGCAGGCAATAAGAAACTTTTGGCTGCTCTGCCGAAACGAGATTTGACCTTCGGAACTTGGAGGGCAATTAGGGAATAGCTTCTGAGAGCATAGGTGCCTATCACACTTCAGGGAATACAGTCAGAGACGTATGTGGGGAGCTTGTTGGCTACGCTCTGAAGGCCCAAAGAGCGGCGTTTCTATCCCTCCTAAAATGAAGGGAAGTCTAGCCCACCACTGAGTACAAGAAGCAGTGATGTGTGGAAAGAGGAAGGCCAGTTATGAACCGGATTGCTCTGTGGTAAAGGGTGTCCAGCTTAGCCAGGGCAGAGGCAGTGCAATGGCTATAGAGAAGGTCCGCGTAATCTATTAATGAAAGGAAGGTGGCTTGAACCAACTGCAGCTTGGCCTCCTTAGTGAGAGGGTGGTTGATTTTGTAGAATAGTCCTAATCTTTGTCTTAGTGTCTTCTGTATTTCTTCGAGATGTTCAGAGAAGGAGAGTTTGTGATCAAGCCAAACACCCAGATATTTGAATTTTGGCATATACTCTAGTTTTTCTCCAAGTACTGTGGTATCTGAGGGATAGCCCCCATGCAAGCGTGATTTGCTGCATAAGAGGAAGGGAAAAAGAGCATAGCTTTTGTTTTTTTCGCATTAAGCAGAAGCTTTTTGCTTATGAGCTGGTATTGTAATAGCTTAAATTCGGCTTGGAGGTCTTCACAGGCTGCTTCCGGTGTAGGACGACTCAAATAAAGTACTGTGTCGTCAGCAAACAAATGGATTTTGGCCTTATTGACGGTGTCATCGATGTTGTTGATATAAACTGCAAACAAGAGGGGACCAAGGATAGATCCCTGAAGCACACCTCTCAGCATAGGTTTAAGTGGTGAAAGATCACCTTCAACCTGCAGTTTCTGTTCTGCGAGGTAATCAGCAAACCAGCACATAGAGTTAGGGTCCAGACCCAAGTTATCTAGAGAGGAGAGAAGCAGGCTATGGTTGACTGTGTCAAAGGCCTTATTTAGATCCAAAAAGACGGCACAGACATGATTCCTATTGTCAGGGTCAAGGAGCCAATCATTGGTCACTTTTGCTAAGGCCGTTATGATGCTGTGCTTTGCTCTGAATCCAGACTGAACAGAATTTAACAGGCTTCTGGATTAAAGGTATGCCCTTAGCTGACCACTCCATGCATTCCCGCCTAGAGTCCGGATTTGTCTGCGGACCATTGTTCTTCCTCCTTCAGAGGGCCATGCTCTGCCTGATTTCGGAGGCTGCAGGGATCCAGTTGGACCCCGTCCAGAAAAGGGCTAAGTACCTCCTCACTGAAATCCTTGACTGAGACGACTCTCCTGGGGTCGCCTTCCCAGTGGCTGAAGCCATTCTTGGGCCCACATTGGAGCTTTGGCAATGCCCAGCCTCCTGCCGCATGCAGTAGGCCCATATGGCTCACAAGTACTTGCTTCCTACGGGTTCCCTCTCTGGGTTTACTGAATACCTCTCAGCCGAAGGCTTGGTCGCCGATTCGGTGTTCAGACAGACTGGTTGTATTGGGGATGTCGACAAGCCCCACGACAAGGAATCTAAAAAATTGTATCACGCAGCCAAGAAAGTTTATGCGGCTTCATCTCTCGACCTTAGGCAGACTAGTTTGGCTTTAATGATGGCTCACTTTACCCATGCTTTGTTGGGCACCCTTGACCAAGTGCTCTCTCGGCTCTCAGCTGACCTTCAGATGACGGTCAAGTAAGTCCAGGACCAAAACTGTGCTGTGGCTAAACAGCAGTTTTAGATAGCCATGGACATTGGTGACTCCTGTGCCAAGTCTGTGGCCATGGCTGTGCACCACAGGGCTTGGTTGAGGATCTCAACCTTCATGGCAGATACCCAGCACAAACTGGTGGATGTCCCCTTCCTGGGCACTAACTTGTTCGGGCCAGGGTTGGTGGACTTCTCACCAGAATTGAGAAGTCCAATGGCTTGGACTCCGTTACCATAGCCCCAGAAATACATTAAGGTCTGTAAACCCCCGAAGAAGTCTTTTTGACCCCACTCTGCCCCTATGGCCAAGCCACCCCAGTCCCTGGATGGGACGCCAGCAGGCTTGGCATCCCAGGCCTAAGTCTAAGTCTGTTGCTTCTGTAGTCCGGAAGCCTGGCGGTTGAATCCCACCTGCTTCCTCGGCTGGCCCTGCCTCCACCTCCAAGCCTGCTCAGTGACTGGTTGGGGAGCACCCCTACCCTGCTGGTCCTCCATTGGACCCGCCCCTGTGGGGGGGGGGGTGGCTCTGCCATTTTCTTTCCGCCAGGTCCAGTGTTACCATGGACAGGTGGGTGCTAAAAGTGGTCAATCAGGGCTTGCCTCTGGAGTTCAAGGCTCTCCCACCAAGCCAGGCCTGTGCCCCTCGGGAGGATATGGTGTCTGCAGACATGTTGTCCGCCCTACGAGAGGACATCACCCAGTTTCTCCAGAAAGAGGTGGTGGTTCATGTCCTGGATTCACCAGGTGACCTCCACATATTTTCTGGTTCCGAAATGGACGGGGGGGGTGGCGCCCCATCTTAGATCTGCATGACCTGAACATGTTTCTGTGATTGTGCACCAGCAGAATGGTCACTCTGAACCAGATCATTCCATCCCTAGAGCAGGACAAGTGGTTCTGCTCCCTGGGCCTTTGGGACACCGTCTTTCATGTCCTACTCCGTCCATCCCACTGGTGGTTTCTTCGGTTCCACACGGAGGGGACCCTCTTCAGGTTCCAGGCCATGCCCTTTGGCCTATCCTCAGCCCCCATGGTCTTCACCAAATGCAGTGCAGTGGTGGCAGCCTTTCTGAGGCACCAAGGGGTTCTGGCATACCCATACCTGGACGACTGGCTGATTGCAGGCCTCTCCTGGGTGGAAGTGGAATGATCCAAGGACCTGGCCCTCTAGACTTGCTTAAGTTTTGTCCTCCTGGTCAACGAGGCCAAATCGGAACTCGTCCCCTTGCAGGTGATTCACTTCATCAGGTCAGTGCTCGAGTTTTACAGAGCCCAGCTCCCAGCAGACAGGGCGGTGGATCTTTCCTCCTTTGCTCGATCATTTTAGGTTGGGCATTTGCACCCTGCCATGGACTTCCTGTGCCTCCTGGGCTACATGGCGGCCTGCACCAGCATGGTCCATTGGGCCCACTGGAGAATGTGCCCCTTGCAGTGGGGGTTGGCCTGTCGGTGGTCTCCGCATCAGGGCCACCTCAACCAGCCAGTCACAGTGACCCAGCAGATATGGGATGCCATCCAGTGATGATTGGTCCCAGAACATCTCCAGAAAGGAGTCCCATTTGTGTGCCCGGAACCGACGGTCCATCTCATGACTGACGATTCCCTGATGGGCTGGGGCGTCCACTTGGGGGAACACAGGGTCCATGGCCTCTGGTCCTCTGAGGAGTCCTGATGCCGCATCAACGTGCTGGAGCTTTGAGCTGTTCTCCTACCCCTTGACAGCCTTCACTCTACATCTCCAGGGTCAGGTTATCCAGGTCCAGAAGGACAGCATGATGACCATGTGCTACCTCAACAAGCAGGGTGGGATGCACTCCCTACCTCTGTGCAGGGAAGCTTTCTTCATCTGGACCTTGTGCTCAGCCTCAAGGCTGACCTGCTGGCCATTCATGTGGCTGGAGTGTCCAGTCGACTGGCAGATGCCTTCAGCCAAGTGGGCAAGACGTCTCACAAGAGGTCCCTTCATCAGGAGGTAATGGACCGTCTGTTCTTCTAGTGGAGCACCCCTCAGGCGGATCTGTTTGCCTCACAGGAGAACGCCAAGCTGAGACTGTTTTGTGCCCACCCCTTAACAGGGGCACTGCAGAGGATGCTTTGAGGCCTGGACCCCAGGCCTCGTTTATGGCTTCCCTCCCTCCCTTTCCTCTAATCCACAAGGTCCTGATCAAAGTTTGGAGGGACAAAGCACAGATGATCCTGGTGGTGCCGAACTGGCTCTGCCAGTTCTAGTACCCTGATCTCCTCAGCCTCAGCAGCAGGCCTCTGTGGTGTCTGACACTTCGCCCAGACCTGCTCCCGGGGGAAGGTCCTCCACCTGGACCTTCAATCCCTGCATCTGACAGCCTGGTTCCTGAGCAGCAAGTGTTCCAGGCTCTTGTTCTCTCCAACGAGGTCCTCCATATAGTTGAGACCTCTCAGAAGGAGTCGACTCGTCGGTGCTGTACCTTCAAATGGAAGAGATTCTCCATTTGGTGCCAGGCAAGGAGCTTGACCCCCTGTTCTGTCTTGTGGCTAGCATCCTCGAGTACTTGTGGTCCCTGTCTCAGTTGGGCCTTCAGGCAACACCGTTAAGGTGCACCTGGCAGCCATCTCTGCATACCGGGCACAGGCTGGTATGCCGACAGTGGGCAGGAGAAGGTGGCCTGCTGCTTCTTTAAGGACCTTGACCACATTTCACCTCCAGTGTGTGAACCACCACTACCTTGGGACTTGTTGCTGATGTTGACAGTGCTCATGGGCAAGCCATTCGAACCAGTACACAGGTGTGACATGTCACACCTGTCATGGAAGACTGCCTTCTTAGCGGCCATCACATCCGCCAGAAAGATCAGTGAGCTTCAGGTGCTCTTGGTGGGGTCTCATTACCTGGTCTTGCACAGGGGCAAGGCTGTCCTTTGCCCCAACCTGAAGTTCCTTCCAAAGGTTGTCTTGGAGTTTCACCTTAACCAGGAGATCAATCTCCTGGTATACTTCACCAGCCACATCTCGGAGGCCAAGCACAGACTCCATACTTTGGACCTGTGGTGCGCACTTGCGTGTTATAAAGAGCGCACAGCTGGAGTTCGGGGATAGGTTTGCCAGCTGTTTGTCACCTATGTTGAATCCCCACCTGGTAGACCAGCAGCAAAGCAAATGATTGGCAGGTGGATAGTCTCCTGCATCAACCTCTGCTATAGGGTGGCTGGTAGGGAGCCTCCTGTAAGGCTTAGGGCTCATTCCACCAGACATAGTGCTGCCTTGGTGGCTGCTTCCTGGGATGTCCCCTGTCCAGTAGCTCTGCAGGGATGCACACCCCTTCATCTCCCATTAGTACATTGACCTTGAGTCACAGCAGGATGCTGGTTTTGAGTCCTCAGTTCTCCAATCTCTGTTCCCTAAATAGGGTCTGTACGCCTTACCCCCTCCTCCCTGAGACCTGTTAGGAGTTTGCCAGAAATATGGATAGTACTCCATATCCATGCCCTTAGAAAAACAAGTTACTCACCTGTAACTGTAGTTCTTGGAGTGGTATATGGTGTGCATCCACACAACCCACTCGACCTCCCCTGGCAAATGGCACACTGGTCTGGCTTCCTGCGGATGAGATCTGACATCATGGAGCAGTGCCAAGGAGGATTCTATCTGGGTGGGTCGGAGGAGCCAACTTGAAGTCCTTCCGGACAGATTTAAAGGGGAAAGGAATTCTGCCAGAAGTGTGGCTGTTTACCGTATACCACTACTAGAACTACAGTTACAGGTGAGTAACTTGTTTAGAGTTGCTATTACACTACATATTGTAATGTTACTCAACTTGTTATTGCACCACCTATTGTAATTTTACTTTACTTGCTATTGCACTTACCATTGTCATTTTACTGTAGTTGCTATTACACAACCTATTGTAATTTTACTGTATTTATTACACTACCTATTGCAATTTTACTCTACTTGTTAGTGCACTGCCTATTGTACTTTTACTATATTTTCTATTGTTTTGCTTACTTGTTTTATTTTTCCTTGGTGTAACTTCCCTGTAATCTGCTTACTTTGCAGCCTCCCCGTTCGTGCCTGAAGATAGGCATAAGTTTGTCTAGTGTGCTTACCTGGTCAATAAAAAACTAAATAAAGAAATAAACAACAAATTCCAAGAAATAATAAAACATGCCAGATCGCCCTTCAAACAATACAAAAGTATATACAAACTGACAAAGACTTTAATATAAAAGAAACATGTGAACCCAAGACAGATGAATATGTACAGTGTCATAAAAGATGCCAATAATTGTAACTGTTAGCTGCAGGAGTTAATTTCCTCAGTGTTATCCTATTTATCTTCTTAGCTGGACATAACGTAATAGGAAATATAATTAATTATAATAATCATAATAGTTCCATACATAAATGAATGCACTTGTGCCAGTAAACAGCATTGAAATGTGTGTCTAGTGCATCAGAAAACAGAAAGGGTGGTGGAACTGTGGAAGAGTCTGCCAGTGGACATGGTTTCAAGCATGGTTGGGACAGAGTGAAGGGTTTGGTGGTTGCTCAGGTTGGTAGCAGTAGGGAGGGGTTGGGGGGGTGGACTGAGAGGGACAGAACACCACATGGACAAGAGGTCCCAGGGCAGATAGGGAACTCTAGGCAGAATAGATGGACCTCTGGTCTTTTTCTGCTGTCCTCGTCTCTGATTATGTTTATAAAAATGCAGATCTAAAACGCCAGGGAACATCTTCAGCCTGTGGTTACTTGCATTTAAACACTCAATTTTTTTGTTTAGTAGATTTGTTCAGATTGTGTCTTGTAAGACCTACAGTAAATGGAAACCCACTAGGGACTATTACTCAGTTGGCATACACTGGAACTGCAGTTACTCAGATGCATCAGACCCCATAATTTTCAATTCTGAATCAAGTGTACCGGTGTGGACCGTACAGTAAGGCTTGGTTTTGAAAATATTTAACCCTGCTACTTGGTGAAGAAAAGACAACATAAGAAGAAAGGAATGAGAAGGAAACCAGGCAGGAAGAGAAACTGAGAAATGAAACTATGAGGGAACAAAGAGAGGAAGAAGGCAGAAGGAGGAAGAACAGAGAATAAAGGAAATCATGAAAAAAGGAAGCTAGTACTGGATTGCTTTACTGTAATATTTCCCTATTCAGTTGGTCTACTTCACGTGCTTGCCTGGACCACAGCCACATACTAGTTAAAAGAACAAAAAAACAACTGACATTATGTACCGCAACAGTTGTAAATGATCAGCCCTCAGTCATATTGTTGAACTGACAGATTTCTTTCAGCATTTCACACCACCAGTTAATAGAGGCTAGTCATGCAAGAAGAGGAAATGGAAGCTTTATGGAAGAATATGCATATATCAGTGCTGAACCAGGCTTATGTCCCTTTAAATCATGTGTAACTATGAGAAGTCTGAGACTGCTAGGTTTGTGTATCTGACTCTAAAACTGCTCAGAGTTCATATAACTACTGAAATCATATGACCTCGTTTTCCATAATATACTGTATATTACGCAAATTCTACACCTGGGACCCCTGCTAACTCCCTCTGTAAATCTCACAGCCATTATTGGCAGGGAAGCCTTAACTTACCATATTTTTCCAGGTAGACAAGCAGAGCCCAGAAGACGCATTTCCAGTTGCGACCTGGGGGATGGGGAGAGGGTAGAAAGGTAATAGGTACAAGTAACAAGTTACAAAAAGATACAGGAAAATATTCTTCCACAGGTTTTTTATAGACAGCAGCAGTAATCAACATAAGAATAAAACACAGATACATACAAGGTGCAGTATTTAGGCAGGTGCAGTTGGAGTCTTACAAAAGAGACTCACAGCATCTACAGGTCATGTAACAAAGGCATCACACAACAGGCAGTGTGCTAGGTAGGCTTGGGTTGCAGGGGGGATCGGTTGCGGCACATGATACCCTCTATGAGGTCTCAGACCTGTGACTGTTGCACCCAGAGAAGGCATGACTGGGGCATGCAGTCAGGGAGGCATGATTCACCTTTATTTGTCACATAAAATGGCAAGACAAACTCTAGAAATCTCATTGGCCAAGAGCCATCAGCTGACTGTACATTAAATCTCTATATACACACAGTCACCCTAGTCCTCAACCACATTACACAATGAGCAAATCAGTCCTCCTAAACCAGGACTATCTTCCATCAGTCCCTCTGCAACCAGAGCTGATCTTCCATCACAAACATGGTTGCTACCTTTACACTACTATGAGGGATGGTTTATTTATTTGTTTAACCAGGTATCGCACATTAAGCTGAAAGCTTTTTTACAGGAGCGACCTGGGAGCACAAAGAGGTTAAGTGACTTGCTCAGGGTCACACAGTATGCAAGTGGAAGCTGTGGGATTCAAACCCAGGTCTGGTCTGCTGGATGTCACCAGATTTGCAGCTCAGAGCCTTAGACCACTGCGCTATACTGCCTCCTCTTTAAAAATGTGGGTGATAGGAGCTGCTATAGCATAGACACGTGTGCTCAAAATTTGGGAGCAATGCCAAGATCACTACAGCACGATGCAGTGTTTAGCACAGAGAGCTGTTTGCGTACCTCATCCATTGAGATTGACTGGAGGTGGGAGGTTCCAGATGGTATGGGTGTGGCTGTTGAATCTAGGTGAAATAGGATTTGGGGATAACAGCGCTTGGACCCTCAGTAAAGTACTTGTTTAAGACTTCAGCTGTCAGCTTGAAACTTGGAGTAGCTTGGTCCCTGGCAGGTGATGTGGAGGGGTTGAGTAGGTCATGGATTGATTTCCAAAATGTTGCTGCATCTGAACCATCATGCTCAAGCTTGCTTTGGAACTAGTTGGCTTTCTTCTTCCTTGTGATCTTTGTACAGAGATTACAGAGGGATTTGAAGGCATGCCTGTCTGAGGGGAGCCCTGAAGATTTGTGCCTAGATCAGGGCTCACCTATGTGTCAGTTGCTTTCAGTTATTTCAGGAGTAATCCATGGCAAATGGTGGCCTCAAACTGGATCTTTTGGCTGGAGCATGCTCATTGCGTACTGCAGAGAAGGTGGCGATAAAGAGGGTTGGTGCTTCATCTGGGTCAGCAGCAGTTGTGGGAGCCCAGTCAGACAATAGCAGGTCCTGCCAGAATGCATCTGCCTTGAATTGCTTGATGTTTCTGGCTAGGGTAATCCTGGAAGGAGCTTTGATTGTTTTGATCTTCCACATGTAGTAGGTCATACAGTGGTCACTAAATATGTCTGGGAGCGTGTCTGCATCCAGGATTCTTTGTTGGTGACACAGCAGCACCCAGTCAGCTGTGCTGTGGTTGTTGGACCTGGCATTGAATCAAGTAGGAGAAGAAGTCAGCAGTGTAAGGTTTAGGGCTTTGATTTTTGAGTGGAGATTGGAGGGAGGTGAAGGGTAAGACCCAGCCAGCCAGTTGAGATTGAAGTCCCCTTGCATGATGTGCTCACCATTAGACATGGAGTCGAGCACTTTCTGCTAAATGTTCATTCTCGCATCAGAAAGGGCCCTGGGAGAGCAGTATGCACTGGTGGTGATTATTGGGGTGGAAGGGGATTGGGTAAGTACCTCCTAGATAATCTCATGAGATTTGGAATGGCCTCTTGAGTGGAAATGCTGAAGCTGAGTATGAGTACTCCTCATCTTTTGCTTGTAGTACTGCCTATGGGAGTGGTAACGGGGGATGTCATTGACAGCAGAGGCGATGCGGGAGGGAAGCCAAGTTTCCATGAGAATAAGGTAGTTTGGCTTGTTTAAAGTGACCCATGTCTTTACTACTGTACATCGAGCTTGGGGAGGAGGCTTCTGATGTTAGTAGGAAAGATCTTGAGACCATTGAGTAAAGGGGTAGGGCCACTGGCAGAGTTATGGGGTAGACTTGGGTTGACCTCCACATCCCCTCCCAGTATGAGCAGAATGAGAATAAGGAGTTGTCTGTTACACTGTGACTGTTTCTTGTTTGAGTATTGATTGTCAGTGAGAGCATAGGGCTGTAGGGTTTTCATCTTCAGTAGTGCCTCAGGTGTTTGGCAGTTTTGTGGCAGCATACCTGGGTGAATGTTCTAGTAATGTTCATTGGGGTCTGACTAGGAGGGGTCCTGTAGTTTATGAAGAGGGAGCAGCGTGAGCAATACAGTCACCAACAGTTTGTAGGCAGTTAACCATCCAACTCTGAGAGGGCAGTGAATGCAGCATGAATAGCTACTAATGCAGCTCGGACTAGGCATTGAACAGTGTAGCTAGTACAGTTAACAGAGTAGCTTCGACTGGCAGTGAACTATGCAGCAAGTACAATTACCAAATGCAGCTCGGAGTAGGCAGCAAACTGTGCAGCAAGTACAGTTACTATTGGAACTCTTACCAGACAGTGGATTATGCAAGTGGAGTTAGTGTAGCTCTGACTAAGCAGTGAACTATGCAGCATGTACAGTTAACAGTGCAGCTCTGATAAAGCACAGAACGATGTAACAAGTATATTAACAGTGCATTTCTGACTGTATAGTGAATTATAAAGCAGGTACTGTAATGGAGGTTGTGAGCAACGTATCTGGATGGAGTGAGAGTCCAAATGACCATTGTTGTTACAGGAGGTTCAGTTCCTGAGAGAGGAGTGCACACTGCTGGGCAGCTTGGCAGCCGATGCTGACTCCACAGCTGACACCCACAGTGTGACTCCCTTGAGCTATGACCCTTTAGCTGTAGACTGCAGCGGAGGACCACTAGACAGAAGCACAGAAATACAGTGACCTGGCCCCACCCACAAAGTGAGTCACAGCAGATTGGTACTTGGATGGGGAGAGGGAGGGGCAGTCCAAAAACAGGCAGCCTGCTGCTGATGTTAACAGCAGGCTCTGGGCACTGGACAACTGTCCACAAAAACATTCATTCAGCTCTGGCTAGGGCTCAGTGCACAGTCCCTGATACAGCCGCTCCATTATTTTGCAGCTTTCAGACGCTGCTTCACTCGATTCTGGCCCCACCCACCCATCCAAAAAATCAGTCACAGCTTACAACTGGAGCTTAGATGGGGAGAGTGAAGAGGAATCTGAAAACAGGTAGCCGGCTGCTGATGTTAACAGCAGGATCTGGACAATGGACAGCTGGCCCGAAAAACGCCCTTTGAGCTCTGGCTAGAGCTCAGCAGTGCACAGTCTCTGATACAGTTGCTTCAATGTTTTGAACTTTCAAATGCAGCGCTGCTGAATTCTGGCCCCGCCTACAAAGTTAATCCCAGCTCCCAGTTGGAGCATGGATGGGGAAAGGGAGGACCTTTCAGCTCTGGCTAGAGCTCAGGAATGCACAGTCCCTGATACAGCTTCTTCAGTGTTTTGCAGCTTTCAAATGCGGCTCTGCTCGATTCTGGCCCTGCCCACAAAGTCAATCACAGCTTCCGATTGGAGCGTAGATGGGGAAAGGAAGGACTTTTCAGCTCTAGCTAGAGCTCAGGAATGCACAGTCCCTGATAAAGCCACTCTGTTGTTTTGCAACTTTCAAAACCTGAAAGTTTCTGAAATTTAAACATTTCAAAGACTTCTCCATTTATAGTACTGTATACACTGTGTCATCTTGTATTTTCTTGTACTGAATTAATTGAAATCAAGTCATAATATGTTCAGTAAAGAATGAGAAATGACCATTTAGACTAGCTCATTTGCAGTGATGTCACTAGTAGAGGAGTTACATAGAAAATGGTTATGGTAGAATAAAATACTGTATTAATATAGGATAATAAAATAATGCATAAGATAAAGCATAGAAAGAATTCATAACTGTGTCTATCTGCTTGAACAATATTCACAAGAGGCACCTGCTTTAATATAGAAATGGGCTCCAAACCGCTGCTGGAAGACTTTCAAGTTGAGCATTATTCTCCAGCAGATTGGAAACGAGTTTCAGACATTAACGCCTTGATAAGAAAAAGGGGTGCCTACTGGCTCCAGTTAGTCAGTACAGCTGTAAGGCCACTATTCACTTCACTGGTAACCCAGGTTTGGGAATGAGCTTGGGTCATCAGAGGCTGGCCGGGGAGGAGGATTGAGCGTCCCTGAGGATGTTCTTATCTGGGGAGGGAGAATGACTGCCTTGGATGCAGCCCTGCCACATGGGCGACCACAGGTGGTAATGTAGCATTAGGCAGAGTGGGAGGGAGGATGTTGGCCAGGTGCACGGCTGGTATGCTGTTGTGCATACCACCACACTGTGCTTCTAGTGCACTGACGTTCTGGGTCCCTGAAAAACACAGAAAATGTTGTAAACACCCATGATGAAAGACCATGGTATGTGTGGGCCCCGTGTCACCGCCTGAGATGATGTCTGACGATGCTATAGACTTGAGGCAAATTCCCTCTGCCCAGGCCCTGCCTACAGGGTACATCCAAAGCACTGTGAAGTCTGGCAGTAAGTTAAGAGTACAGAGGGTTGGGTGTGCCTGAAGGAAATAGGTGCTGAGTATAGGAAAGGGCATTAATAGAAAATAAAAAAAGAGGGGGGGGCTGCCATACTTGCTTTAAAATTAAGGCTATAGAAACTCTTCCCACAGAAGATCTGAGTTCAGCTGTGGCAGATCTCCAGTTGCAAGTACAAAAGTGTATTATTCGACAAATTAATGTCACTACAACATTAAGATGCATTATAATAAAAGTAAATTGTTGAAACAGTTTGTATCACACTTATATTGCACTTTTTCCAGTTATATAGAGGATCGTGTATGATCGCTCATACACAAGGATAGTTTTCACTTGAGAGGTTTCAGTGGTAACCGGAGACCTCAAGAGCATTGCTCGAGAGGTCTGTTACCACAGAAACCTCGAGAGTTAACAAAATATCCTTGGAGTGTATGAGCGATCATACACAATTTTTTATAGTGTATGGTCACTCATACATTTAAATGCTGTCCTTACTTTGTGTTTTTGAGCCTCCCCGGAGAGCTTACACCACTACAGCCATTCACCCAGGATCGCAGGTCGAAAGAACGTGCATGTGTGACCGTGTTCTGAGTTGTTATGCTGCACTACCTACGTAGCTAGTGCAGCATAACAAACTAGCTGACGTAGCTAGTGCAGCATAACAACATTTTGAAGTGATGGATTTCCATCCCTAACAGCGTTCCACCATACACTATAATACAGTTGTCAACATTTCCCTTAGTTCTTACTATATATGGCTTAATATATGCCCACATTGACATATGACATTACTTACATTTTATGAGGATCAGCATATCTGGGGAAACTTCTAATTCCATGTGTATGATGCTATTTGGAAACTAAAGAAATTATCCTCCTTAGCGTATATGACAAGAATTGTCAGAATGTTAGCAGGGCACCATTGGGTTCAGGACTGTTTACCTACACCTACATCTAATGTATTCTCACCTGTAATCCCCTTTCCTAATTTGGATTGAAGACGTGTGGGTCATAAAAGGAGATTTTATTTCTTTAGTTTCCTTATTGTACCAGTTTGTTTTTGACAAATCAAGCAGCAAGGTTAATTTAGTTTCCTGTACAAGTTTTTAACAAATCCAACCAGCAAGGATAACACTGTATACAGTATCTATATTATAATAGATTACAATGTATTTCCCTATCCACCAATACCATTATTACATGCAGATTATTTTAGACAGTAGCCGATTAAGATATTTTGATTTAATTCTGTCATCAGTCTTTGGGTGAAAAATCTATTTATTAAATTCACCTAAGGACTAGAACAAAATGTCAGATCTGCATTTTATTTTTGTGTAATATTGTTAGACCAGGTCATTAATTATAAAAGTTTCATTTCAAGATAGATGTAATACATATACATAATTGGCTAGCAAATTTAATTTATTGTGTCATGATTGCTTACCTTCTCTAAAATTCAGTGATGTTGCTGGCTGTTATCTGTTTCGGAGGCAGTATAGTGCAGTGGTTGAGGACACTGCGCTGCAAACTTGGAGACCTGGGTTTGAATCCCATCAGCCCCACTTGCATACTGTGTGACCCTGAGCAAGTCACTTAACTTCCTTGTGCTCCCAGGTCGCACCTGGAAACAAGCTTTGGCTTAGTGTGCCTTTCCTGGTTAAACAATTTTCCCTTCCCTTTTATCTACCTTCTTTCTCTGTAGAACTGAAATGCATACAACTGGTATGGTTGTACCCAATCTTGATTTGTTTTAAATCCTTGCTGTATAGTTCCATGAACATTAGAAACACCCCCAAACAGTGCAGACACCAATGATAAATTTTATTATCTCCTCCTAATGCATAATGGCTGGCTAGACTGTGATGAGGGCATTCCCAGGTCAAAGAAAGTTGCAGTGGGAGTTGATTAAGGAATGTAAACAAACATGTTTTTGTGTGGTAACACTAGTATGGTGGGTAGTCTGTTTTCCACTTTTTAAAACAAAAAAGGAATCAGAATCAAACTCCTAGCTATATCAACAGTCTTTGCAGAATGTGAACAATCATAACCTGTGCTTTTTAAAGTAGGGACACTTTGAAGCCTAAGGGAGTTGACAGTGTTCCTTTAAGTCGTCCACTTCTCCTAAACCACATTCCCAGAAAGGAGACATAACATTATCTCTCGACTGTTTATGTAATAATTTTGACCTGAAAGTATCCAGTTTGAATCTAGTAATTCGGGTCTTTTTTTTTTAATCTATGACTGCAGTTAGGTACTCTTCCCTTCTACAATCTGATTTCAACATTTTATAAGTGATATACATTTTTGAAGAATTAATTTTTATGATATCTTTCTGTATGGCTTGAGCTCTGTATGTCTTCTTTATGAAACTATATTTCTAGGGACATGGATATGTTGTTC
This sequence comes from Neoceratodus forsteri, assembly GCA_016271365.2. NCBI lineage: Eukaryota > Metazoa > Chordata > Ceratodontiformes > Ceratodontidae > Neoceratodus > Neoceratodus forsteri. The sequence continues at coordinate 1,316,852,897 of CM057455.1, read as the reverse complement.
ATCCACACTGTCTGGCAGGTTCCTTGCTGCTTTAAATCTTGCCGGAAGGTCTTCAAGCTGGCTCTTCCCACCCACCCGGGTGGTAAAACTCTCGGCTCCGCCCCATGACGTCAGATCTTCCTTACCGCTTGGAAGCTCAGGTTCCCTCCTTAATGCTCTGCGTGTTAGACTGGATCCTAATTCTTCGGTTCGTCCGAAACTTGTTTTAAAATTTTCTAGACTTCGGTCTTCCCTTTCCCTCGCGGCTGCGATGGACAAATTGACTCCTGGTTTTCGGCAGTGCCCGTGTGGGCAGAAGATGTCCAGGACGGATCCGCACTCCATGTGCGTCTACTGCCTCGGCCTAGAACACGATCCGCAGGCCTGCGAGTTTTGCTGTTCGCTCTCAGCCAACGCCTTGGAGGACCTGCTGCGCGCAGTTGAAGCTCTGGTGCCCTGAGAAGCGCCACCTACCGTTAAGTCGAAAGAGGCCTGCTAGTGTTACAGTGGCGGCCGGCTCGGCTGAGCAGCTCAAGCAGATGATGCCCTCGAGGAGGAGGTGGCCCAGGCCGCATCTTCCTCCCTCCTCGGTCGTGGCATTTATCCCGGCCGCTTTGGGTACCTCGAATTCTACTTAGTTCAAGGAGCTTTGCCATTCCCTTTCCACGAAGGGAGAGGGGCCATCGGGACATTCCTCTCGGTCCAAGAAAAAGGATCCCAAGGGTAAGTCCCATCGTCGGCGTTCGTGGGAGCGGGAGAGGTCCCCTTCCCCGGACAGCCAACTGTCGACTTCGGTCGAGGTTGCGGCTAAGGCTGCTGGCTTCACGGCGTCCCCGTCAGGTCAGCCGGCCGAGACAGCCGTCGACGCAGTCGAGATTTTTCTTGACCCGTCGGATGGTTTGTCGACTGGTGAGGCTGACAACCCATCTTCGCCGGTTTCTCCGGTGGAAACCGAGGATTTACCTGCGCCATCGGTGCAGCAGTCCCCGGTTAAGACGTCCAAGCCGAGGGAGGAACGGGTGTCCCCTGTTCCCTCCCAGGCCCGCCCTCGGACACGCCGAGGTTTGCGGTCTCTGACCTCTTCTCGGTCCAGCAGATCCCGCCAACATCAGCGGTCTCGGTCTCGGCACCGAGGTAAGCGGCGACGCCGCTCCTCCTCGTCTTCCTCCTCGGATGAGGAGAGGCTTTGGCGCAAATTGCGTCGACACTATGAGGAGCTGATGTGGCAGCAGTTACTTTTGTCCAGGGCTAAGTCAACTCCGACGGCTTCCCCGGCCATCAAGTGGCTGTCACCCGATTGGCCGAAGCAACCTCTCGCTGCAGTCGAGATGCCCATGTCTGGGCCGGTTGTTTGGCCTAAGCTTGCTGCCCCACCGATTTTGGTGGAACCTCCGCCTCCACAACCGAAATTGGGGGCACTGACCAAGGATTCTCGGTCGGCTCAAGGCCTGCCCCAAGGTTGTTGGTCACCCTCACTCCCGACCATCTTCGGCAGGTGGAGGTTGGCTCAGGCCCTAGGCAGCTCTTCATGGACTCTTCGGAGTCCGACGACGACTCCTTCCTATTCTCCAGGCAGGTTGACCTGGAGTCCTCCGGGGGCCAGTCACTGCATGAAAGCCCATCGTCCTTTATGGGTCTGCTTCGGCTCATCTCGGAGTCCACTGGGATGCAGCTCGAGCCCGTGTCCAAACGGGCCGAGTATCCCCTGACGGAGATACTTGACCGAGGGGATTCACCCACAGAGGCCTTCCCTGTGGCTGAGGCCATTGTCGGCCCAGCCTTGGAGCTTTGGCAACGGCCTGCTTCCTGTCCTGCGCCATCGGCTAGGATGGCCAGGAAGTATGCAGTCCCTACCGGCTCTGTGCCCGGGTTTTCAGAGCACCCCTCTGCTGAGGGGTTGGTCACCAACAGCGTTTTCCGGCGTTCTGGGGCGCCAGGGACATGGACAAGCCCCCCGACAAGGAGTCCAAAAAGCTGGACTACGCCGGGCGCAAGGTGTACGCTGCGTCCTCCCTTGGCCTCCGCCAGGCTAGCTCGGCCGTGCTGATGGCACACTTCTCCCACGCCCTCATGGGCTCCCTGGATGAGGTGATTCCTCATCTCCCGGCCGACCTCCAGACCACGGTCCAGCAGGTCCGGGACCAGGGTGGGGCAGTGGTGAAGCAGCAGCTCCAGACAGCTCTGGACATAGGGGATTCCTGTGCCAGATCAGTGGTGGCTGCAGTGGCCATGCACCACAGGGCATGGCTGAGGATATCCACCTTTTACGGCGGATACCCAGCACAAGTTGGCGGATGTCCCCTTCTTGGGAACCGACCTCTTCGGCCCTGGAGTGGAAGGTTACCTCCAGCGGATCGAAAAGTCCAGTGCCACCCTGGACTCGGTCACCTCCGCCCAGAAGTACAAAGGCCGCTGTCAGCAGCAGCACAAGCCCTTTCGTCCTTCTGCGCCTGCGGCACGTCCGGCCCAACAGCACCAGCATCAGGGCCAGCAGGCTTGCGCTTTGCATCCCAAACCCAAGCCCGCGGCTTCCTCCAACAGGAAGCAGGGAGGTAAAGGTCCAGGAGGTCTCTCGGCCAGTCCCTCCTCCAAGCCTGCCCAGTGACGGGTTGAGGGGTGTCACCCCCAGCCTCGTCACTCCCTCCTGGGTTCCCCCCCGTGGGGGGACGGCTCCCGCCACTTCCTTTCCGCCTGGTCCGCTATCACCACAGACCGCTGGGTGTTGGAGGTGGTAGGAAAGGGCCTGCCTCTGGAGTTCGAGCAGACTCCCACCTTTCGAGCCGCCGCCAGCCGGGGCCACGGGTCCGCCTCGCCTGTTGGCCCGCCGAGCTGACATTGCCCTGCTCTAAAAAGAGGTGATCAGGAAGGTGGATGGATCCTCCTCCAGACCCGGGTTTGTGTCCAGGTATTTCCTGGTCCCACAAACAGACGGGGCAGGCGCCCCATTCTCGACCTGCACGACCTGAACAGGTTCCTAAGGTCTCGGACCTTCAGGATGGTCACTCTGGCTCAGATAATCCCATGCTTGGAACGAGGCGTGTGGCTCTGTTCCCTGGACCTCCAGGATGTGTTCTTTCACGTCCCAATCCATCCATCTCATCAGAGATTCCTCTGCTTCAGAGCGGAGGGATCCCTTTATGAGTTCTGGGCCATGCCCTTCGGCCTGTCCCTAGCTCCCAGGGTCTTCACCAAATGCACGGCAGTGGTGACAGCATTCCTGCGGCACCGAAGGGTCCGGGTGTACCCCTACCTGGATGACTGGCTGATTGCAGCTCCCTCCAGAGCAGAGGTGGAGCGGTCCAGAGATCTGGCCCTCCAGGTTTGCTCTCAGATTGGCCTCCTCATCAACGAGGCCAAGTCGGAACTCATGCCAAAGCAGGTGATACATTTCATCGGGGCAGAGCTCAACTCTCTTCGAGCCAGAGCACGGCTCCCGGCGGACAGGGCTGAGGTTCTTTCCTCCTTTGCCCAATCATTTCTGGTTGGGCAATCACGCCCTGCCCAGGACTTCCTGGGCCTCATGGCGGCCTGCACCAGCGTGGTCCATTGGGCCCGCTGGTACATGCGTCTCCTTCAATGGGACTGGCCAGCCAGTGGTCACAGCGCTTCGATCCATTGGATCAGCTAGTGACAGTGACCCAGGGGATGTGGAACGCTCTCCAGTGGTGGACCGTTCTGGCACATCTGCAGGAGGGCATCCGTTTGTCCGCCCGAGCCGGCGGTCTCTATCGACGGGTGCCTCTCTGATGGGTTGGGGTGCCCATCTGGGGAGCACAGAGCGATGACCTCTGGTCCCTTGGGAGTCCCGGCTATCACCTGCTGGAGCTTCTCAGCGGTTCGGCTCAGCCTCACCGCCTCCGTCGTGGGGTCGAGTGGTTTGGGTCCAGATGGACAATACCAGAACCATTTACTATATAAACCACCAGGGCGGGACACACTCCATGCCTCTGTGCAGGGAAGCTCTCCGCATTTGGTCACTCGTGCGCAGCCTGGAGACGGATCTCCTTGCCATTCACGTGGCAGGAGCCTCCAACACCCTGGCTGATGCCCTAAGCCGGATAGGGGCTGCGTCTGATGAGTGGTCTCTCCTTCCGGAGGTAGTACAAGATCTCTTCTCCCACTGGGGCACGCCTCAGGCGGACCTGTTTGCCTCCAGGGAGAATGCGAAGCTGAGACTGTTTCATGCCCGCCCCCCTCAGCAGGGCTCGCTGCAGGGGGATGCCTTCTCGAGGCCGTGGACCCCGGGCCTGTTCTACGCCTTTCCCCCATTTCCCTTGATCCACAAGGTGCTTCTCAAGGCGAGGAGGGACAAGGCGCAGGTGATTCTGGTAGACCCAGACTGGCCCCATCAGTTCTGGTATCCAGATCTCTTCAGTCTCCGCTCCAGGCTCCCGAGGCGGCTTCCAGCCCGCCCGGACCTGATCTCAGTCAATTAGGGGAAGGTATTCCATCCGGATCTTCAATCCCTGCACCTGACGGCCTGGTTCCTGAGCTGCTAGAGTTCCAGGCCTTGGGTCTTTCCGACGAGGTCCTCAACGTCGTTGAGGCGTCCCGTATGAGTCGACCAGAAAATGCTACGCCTCAAATGGAAGAGTTTTTCCATTTGGTGTCAGGGCAAGGGCCTGGACCCTTCTTCCTGTTCCTTGGTAAGCATTCTGGACTACCTGTGGTCCCTTTCTCAGCAAGGGCTTCGGTCGACGACCCTTAAGATGCACCTGGCAGCCATCTCTGCTTACCGGGTGCGGGCCGGGAAGCAGTCGGTGGCGCAGGAGAAGGTGGTTGGGTGCTTTTTCAAAGGCGTTGATCACATATCCCCTCCAGTGCCAGAACCTCCACCTCTGTGGGATCTACTGCTGGTATTGGCTGAGCTCATGGGCAGGCCATTCGAACCAATGCACAGGTGTGATATCTCCCACCTGTCATGGAAGACCACCTTCTTGGTGGCTATCACGTCAGCCAGAAGGATGGGAGAGCTCCAGGCGCTTTCCATCGAGTCTCCTTATCTGGTCTTCCACAGGAACAAGGTTGTCCTGCGCCCCCACCCGAAATTCCTTCCGAAGGTGGTGTCAGAGTTCACCTTAACCAGGTGTTGGCGCTGCCAGTGTTCTACCCCAATCACACCTCGGGAGGCCGAATATAGGCTCCATGCTTTGGACCCTGAAAGGCGCCGCTTATTATAAGGAGCTGACGGCTGAAGTTCGGGAGAGGTTCGCCAGCTGTTTGTCACCCACGTTGAAGCCGCACCTGGCAGACCTGCACAAGCGGACGATAGGCAGGTGGGTCACCTCTGCATATAGATCTCTGCTATAGGTTGGCAGGCATGGAGCCCCAGAGGGATAAGAGCTCATTCTACCCGCCGTACCGCTGCATCGGTAGCTGCTTCCAGGGACATCCCTATCCAGGAAATCTGCAGGGCTGCTACCTGGAAGTCAGCACATACCTTCATCACCCACTACCACATCGACCTTGAGTCACGCCGGGATGCTGGTTTTGGGGCCTCGGTTCTCCAGTCTTTATTCCCTAAGTAGGGGGTGTGCGCCTTGCCTCCCTCCTCCCGGAGAACTGCTAGGAGTGTGCCAGACAGTATGGATGAACAACATATCCATGTCCCTAGAAATACAGGTTACTCACCTGTAACAGGAGTTCTAGGAATGGTATAAGTTGTTCATCCACCCGACCCACCCGGCCTCCCCAGCTTCGACGCACAACCTGGCTTTCCAGCTGGCTAGATCTGTGTCACAAGTGAGCCGAGGTTTTACCACCCGGTGGTGGGAGGAGCCAGCTTGAAGACCTTCTGGCAAGATTTAAAGTGGCAAGGAACCTGCCAGACAGTGTGTATGAACAACATATACCATTCCTAGAACTCCTGTTACAGGTGAGTAACCTGTATATTTTGGTGAACTATAAAATATCTGTAAAAATTGAAGCCAAACCTGCTGGATAAATAATTTTTTGATGAACATAAAATAAGGAAATGTGAAGCCTCTGGTCGAGTAATCAGTTTCTTCTTCTTCCATGCATATTCTTGGCAATCTACTTTCATTCATTATTTGTAGTTCTGATGTAAATGTTATTATTCTCTCTTTTATGAGACAATTGCCCTAGCTCCAGTCTTAGAACGTAGTCTGGTACAAAGGTAGAAAGTCCCAATAAGTACCTATCCCAATAAGTACCTATAAAGTTTGTTCATGACCGCTTCTCACTGGGTCACCTTCGTAAATCCCCATATTTCTGATGCATACCGTACTGCTGCTTTTATTTTAGTGTTTATGACCAAAAGGTTACCCTCTACTGATTGTCCTCCATGCATACGCACAAACCTTCTAACTTCATTGATTATTTTCTGTAATTTATGTTTGACATTCTTAAAATGTAAGTTCCATTTTAAGTTGTTAGTGTATGAGAGATCTAAACATTCGTAAGATCTTACAGTTTCCAGCTTTTTCCCCTCATTGTATAATGCGCATTTGGTTTTATTTGTTGCACCAAAAACTAATAATTGTGTTTTGGTCTGGTTTATTATGAAGAAATGTAGCTGCAAATAAATTTGTGAATTTATTAATTTTTCTACACAATCCCATTAGTGGTGTGGAGATGAGGACAGTATCACTTGCATATGCTAACTGAGGCATTTTTTGATTAAACATTTTTGGGGAATGAAAGCCATCAGTGTACAATTGTTTTATAAACTCGTTTATATAAAGATTGAAAAGCAGTGGGGCCAGGATACAACTCTGCCTAACACCATGATTAGTTTTTATAACATTAGTTAAATTTCCATTTAGATTATATTGAACCTTTGACCATGTTGCTTCATGCAGTTTGAGAATGTCTAACAAGACTCTGTGCCTAAGTTGTGCAGTGTTAACCATAATGTTTTTCGACTTATGCTATCAAATGCCATACATAAGTCAATGAAACAGCAAAATAACCTAACCTTTTCAATCTCTACAGTCTTATGGATCAACCGAGGTAGTATTATACAGTTTCGTACTGTCAAACTTTTTTCCTAAATCTATTTTGAGTTTTGTCAAGCAGAGGTCTTCTTTTATGGATAGGGAAGATGATATTCCCTGTCCATGAAGAAGGGTATTTTTGAAATTGAATCATATAATTATAGAGATAAAAGAATAATGGGATCCAGTCAGTTAACAAAATACTTAGTGGATATCCCCAACTACCTTATCCGGTTTAGGAGCTTTATTTAATTGTATTAGTAAGATTGCCTCTTGGATTTCTGTTTTGTTAATGTGCATTGGATTTGGTTCATATAGTGTGTATATTTCTTGTCTCAAATTTGTTGTGATATCCTGTCTCCGCTCTTCTTCATGGCCATAGTAAACTTTTATAAAGAGTGCCTCTCAAATTTCTGGTAGTATGAACACATCAAGAGAAGTCTAGTAAGAATCGGAACCTTTAGCTACAATTTCCCAGAATTCCTTGTTTTTCCTCTATCAGTGTCATATGTAGTAAATTTTGTCTAAATTTCCAACTAAGGAAAGCAAGTAGTCAGTCAATTAATTCCTTTATTGGAATATGGTGAACATATATATGGACTAGCTAATAAAACATCTTTATCTAAAGTAGACATTCTCTACAATAGACTAGCAAGGTTTACCCTACAGTGTGAGTATACAGCTCACCATTGTACAATCTATAATAAGTTAGTAGGGTGGCTAAATTTGGAAAGTAAGAGAAAAATAAAATGGGCAAATCAAATATGTAAGGTGTTGAAACATGAAAAGCCCATTTATCTACATGAAAAAAACCTGCAATATAGAGAACACAGATATGTACTGAGGAGAACAAACACAGGTGAACGTAAGCTTCCTAAGATTTATTTATTTGCTTTTGTTGACCGGGTGGGTACACTAGACATAGGAATGCCTATTTTCAGGTACGACCCGGGAGGATACAAGTGAAATACAAACCAACAACATCAGTGTGACGCAGCACACACAAACCATACAATGAAGAGTTAGCCAGGAGAGTAAAGAACATCTCAAACACTAGTAAGACTATAAAAATACATGGTCAAGCAAAGTAGGTAGTCAAAACATGGATAACAAGATCATTGAGAAGAATGAGATAAGTGCAACACAGGTTAAGAGATTCGTATAGGTCATTATCATGAAACAGTGAGCAGTAAATGCCAATTAGCAAGTCCGAGATGCAGCAGTATCTGGGGAAGGCGAAGGGAAGGGGGTAGAGGAGGAGAAGAGGGTAGTTTGGGGTGTATAACAGGTAGGGTGGGAGTAGAGTAAGGGCGAGCAGAGCGGGGGTGGGTTTATGGTGGCTGGAAACCGGTACAGGGACTTACTGTAAGTAGGTGTTGACCCAGTGGAGCTTCTTAAGCCAGTATGTGTAGGGGCAAGACGAATAGCTTGAGGGATAGTACTCCAATATTTAGGGGCAGCATGGGAGAAAGCTCGTGTACCCATTGTGGTCCTACATCTAGGGATGTACAGAGGTGTCTGGTCAACTGAACGGAGACCATAGGAAGGGGTTTGAGGATGTAGTAGCAAAGCAAGAGATTGAGGGAGGCCATCTCTTATAGTTCCATCAATTAAGGCGCCATAAGATAGGAGGCGATGGGCCACAAGACTAGGCCAATCTAGGTTAGCATAGAGCAGACAGTGATGTTTGAGCCGAGGAGAGGCAGAAGCATAACGGCAAATGTTGTTATATGTGGTGTCCCATGTATGGAGGGAGGTCTTAGTTGCACCTAGATAGGTGACAGAGCCATAAGCCAAAGATGGGAGCAGAAGGCCTTGTGCCACGGCAAGCCTAGCTGATGGGGTAAGGGCATAGTTAGTCCGGTAGGCTCCTCCAATTTTGGCATTGACTGATTTACAAGTTGTAGTGATGTGGAGATCAAAGTCCAAGGATTCATCAAGAAGAATACCAAGGTATCTAAAGGATGTGATGTTGACTAACAGGGAATTGTCAGAACAGGATATTTTGAGGGAGTTCCGATTTACTTTTAATTTAGCTGGAGAGCCAAAGAGCATTGCCTGAGTTTTCATTTCATTAAGAACAAGACGGTTTGCAGTTAGCCAGGATTGTATGTTTTGGAACTCTAGTGATAGAGAGTTATTAATGTCCGATACGTTGCTGGCACTATGGTAGAGTACAAGGTCGTCTACATAGAGCAAGGTAGAGCAAGTAGGCACTCGTTGTGGGAGGTTGTTTATGAAGATCAAGAAGAGTAGTGGGCCAAGTATGGATTCCTGTGGGACACCCAACTTGTATGGATGATAGGTCTGACAGGGCTGAGTTAAAAGCAACAGCCTGCTGTCAGTTGGATAGATAGCTACGGAACCAGTTCACTGATTCGGCTGAAAAACCAAGGGAGGTAAGCTTTGTAAGGAGAAAGGTGTGATCAACCAGGTCAAAAGCCTTGGTGAGATCAATGAAAGTGGTACCTGTCAAGAGACCGGAGTCCATGGCTGTGTAAATGTCATTGGTAAGTTTCAAAAGGGCAGCAGAAGTACTATGGCCTTTTCGAAATCCATGCTGGGAGCCGGAGAGGAGGTTGTGTTTCAGGAGATACTCTATAGTTTGCCTTGCAACTAGTTTTTCAAGGATTTTGCTGAGCACAGAGAGGATGGCAATAGGCCGATAATTGGCCATCTCTTTAGGATCACCCTTCTTTAGGATTGGTGTTATCCTAGCTATCTTCCAAACATTAGGAACTACACCATGACATAGCGACAGGTTAAAGATTTTAGTTAGGGGGGAGGCTATGAGCGGGGCAGCAGCTTTCAGAAGTCTAGGTTCCAGACTGTCAGTGCCAGAGCTAGTATTGTCAGGGATTGTCAGCAACAGCTTAAGGACTTCAGATTTAGTGACGGTCCGGAACCTGAAGAGTGGACAGGAGAGCATCGGAACGTTGGCCACAGGAGAGGATGTCAGGTGGCTAGAGGGGAAGGAGGCTAAGTAGCATGATAGATCCAAGAAATGATGGTTGAAAGAGTTGGCAATGGTCATAGGGTTGTAACAATGTACGCCATTGAGCAGCATATCATTTGAGGTGGATGGTTTATCAGTACCAAGGAGAGTTTTGATGACAGACCAAAATTTTCACGAGTCTCCTCCAGCATTAGTTAGTGAATCTTTACAGAAAGAGCTTTTTGCTAGACGAATGTTTCTTTTACAGGAGTTTCTCAAAGCCCTGTAGTGACTGTAATCTGCCTGTAGCCCTGAGGCCTTAAAACGACGCCAGCTTTTGTCCCTGTTACGAAGCTGAGCAAGGAGATCCTTGGTTAGCCACTTAGTTTGTGTACCTCTGATGCGGCGAGTGACACGAGGCGCGTGAAGGTCCTGAGAACCACCAGATTTATCAAGGAAGTAGTCTAGGATGGATTGTGCATTAAGAGAGGTAAAGATAGGTGACCAATCAATGAGTGAGAGATCATGCAGGAACTGTCTGATTAAAATTAGCCATGTTACGAAAAGTGATTAATTTTGGAGTAAATTATGGTGGTATGACCTTTCCATATATAGTAAAAGAATACAGGGATCCCCTAAACCAAAATAATTAAAAATATATGGGGAAATACTAAACTTTTTAGTACACATTTAAAACAAGAAGTCAAGGTAAAATGCATTTGTGAAGGATGAATTATAGAAACTTTTAAAGTTTGTAAATTACAGTTTGTAAATTGTAGTTAAATGTTACTTGTGGTATAATTCGTGTTATATTCTATAAATGAATGTTGGATTTGTGTATGAAGTTATGATGTCTTGAATAAATATTTTTTTATTCTTGAATAGTGAGTGATATGTATGAAATTAATTTCAACATTGTAACATATTTTGCACAGGACCATCTTGTAAATAGGGCCTGCGGGTGTGATTGTTACCAACATTATCCTGTATAAAAATAAAGATTTTACTACTACATGTAATTTTGATCACAACGTATTTTGCAGATTTTATTCTTCTAGGGGTGTGGCTGTGGTTCACTTATCCACACTCTGGCAGTTCCACTGGAAGATGATGATTGGACAGACGTTTTTAAGCTAACCTTCTCCCACCACTCAGGCAGATAATATCCCCCGACTCCACCCCATGATATCAGATCTTTCTTCTGGAAGAACAAGTCACCTCTTTCACCCTCCATGTAGGCTTTTTTCTGAGCCATTAGTGAACTGTTATTTTGAAGTTTGTCGAACTTCTTTGTGCTTTGCTCATGGCTTCCTTGACTCTGTCTCTGTATCTGAGATGGATTGCAAGAAGCCTGGATTTAAATTCTGTGTTCGGTGCTGCCAGAAGATGTCGGCGACTGATTCGCACTACACTTGCGTGTAATTCCTGGTCTGGTACCCCCGAACCTCCCTGAGCCCACCGTAGTCCATCCTACCATCTGCCTAGGTAGCTGTTGGGGCAATGGCTGGTGACATAGTGGCCTCTGAGTGGGGATGAAGGTCACCAGTACTCCTGCCAGCTTGGACCGAAAACTGGCCATCTCCGCCCTCAGCCCAGAGAGGTGCCTGCATATGGGGCAGCAGTGCAGTACCAAGAACGTACTCCTGAAGCCTGCTGCTCCGCACCCAGTGCACTGCACCACTCCCTGCATCATCTCCTTTTAATCTGTGTGTATTCCCTCCTTTAATACTATCAAAATCCTCCTGCTGCTATTGTTAGCCTTTCAGTTTGATTTATTTAAGCTTTTGTTGTTTTATCTTTTCTCTTTCTCTTTCTCTTCCCCATCTCCTCCCCTTCTTTGGACTAGTACTTCCTGATAGGAGGCAGGAAGATGTACTATATGTCAGACCCATGCCTTATAAAAGGAGGAGAAGCCCTGGGGTGGGTGGGATGGATTACCCCTTGACTGAAAAAAAAAATCTGCTCAATTAATCCCAAATTCTCTGTTTTTAATCTTCAGTCCCCTCAAGCCTCCTTCAGCTCCTCCCCTTAACAGACACCTATTGTAGAAGTTTAAGGAAAGCTGTCCAAATATTACAGCCCCCATCCCCAAGGCTTACCCCGATTAAGCTTTTTGCAAGGAAAAGCCTCAATTTTAGCAGCTGCTACTTATTTTAATTTTTAAAAGTTTGGGAGTCAGGAAGATGGCAGACAGTGCATGGCTCCATTTAGTGTGAAAGTGCCTCACCGCTCACTGCAATACAAAATGTATTGCAGTGAGCGGTGCAGCACCACACTTTCTCACTAAATGGAGCCGCGCACCATCCACCATCTTCCCAACTCCCGAACTTTTCAAAATAAAATTAAAAAGTAAGTAGCAGTTGCTAAAACTAAGGCCTTCCTTTGCAAAAAGCTTAATTGGGGAAGGGGGTAAGCCTTTGGGGCGGGGGTATCTGTCATTTTCCTTTAAGTAACAGCTCTAGTCACAAATGACTGCAAATATTCTCCCAGTTAGATTACCTCCCTGGCAAATAAAAGTTTCATTAAGTAAAGAACAACCTCAAAAACAGTGAACCAGCCAGTGGCGCTGAGGGTTGAGGCACTGGACGCCACACCTCGCGCCACGCTGGTGAACCGGGTTCGGGAATGAGCCGGACCGCCAAGAGTTGGCAGGGGAGAGAGAAGGACTGCTCTCCTCTCTCAGGGAGGGATCCAGGGGTAGCCGGTGCAGCAGCAGCTCCCGGTGGAGACCGGCGGCACTGCTACGCACGGGGGCTCACAAGCAAGCAAGGAGTAGACGTCGGGCAGCTGCCTTCCGGACATAGGTGGGAGCACCCATGTCGCGGACTGGGCTGCATTGCATGTCCCACATCAGGGGCTTAAACATTACAGAAAAAACCCTCCGGCCCGGATAGGTGATGGCCCTCCCAGAGCCATGCCGCCACACGCCCAACACTGGAGCCCTTCCACTACCCCCTTCGATCTCCTTGGGGCCCTATGTCCCTCTTAGACTCGGGGAGAATGTAAAATGACCTTGAGGATGGCAGGGCTCACAGTGGGCGGTAGTGCGACACCAGCCAGTGGAGAGGCCCGAGAGAGTTCCGGTTCTGGGGGCGACAAAGAGAATTGTGAAAAAAAAAAAACCAGTGAACCAGAACACTTACTTTTGCCTACTTCCACAGGCGCCTGAATTATTAACTAAATTCAATGTACTCAAGTAAATCAACTCCTTGCTTTAAGGTAGCTGTTCTCCCTTTTAGCTCCTGCCAAGGCCAGGGATTCAGTCTCACAGACCTTGGTGCTCCTGGTCTTCACTCAGTAGGATGTGGCTCGATCGATGTCCCTGGTTGATCCTGTCTGGGACAAACCTCCAGCCGAAGTTTGATCTTCGACATCCATGCTGTTGAATGTGGGCCAGCACGTTCTCTATGGCCAGCAACAGGGAGACCCTACTCACCTTCGATTGAGCAGTCGATGGTCGAGGTTGCGGTCGAGGCATTCACGCTGTCAGTCCCACTTAACAGGAAGGCACCGCTGTCAATGCTCTTCATCCTCCTTATCTTTGGGTGATAGAAACATAGATTCTGATGGCAGATAAGGACCACTTGGCCCACCTAGTCTGCTCATTTCCCTACCTATTGGATAAGCTGCAGATCCTAGTTAACCAACAGCCTACTTCTTCCTACCCCCCCTCTAGAATTGCCTTATGCCTGCCTCATGCATTCTTGAATTTCCCCCACTGTTTTTGACCCCATGACCCCTCTGGAAAGCTATTATATATAAGCCACCTCTCTCCGTGGAAAAATACTTCTTCACGCTTGCCTCTGAGTCACCCCCCATCTTCAAATTGTGCTCTTGTTCTTGCACATCTCTTTTCTGAAAGATGCTGCCCTCTTGGGACTTTGTTGATTCCCTTGAGGTACTTGAAAGTTTCTATCATGTCCCCCCCCCCTTTCCTCTAGGATATACAGATTAAGCTCCTTCAGTCTCTTTTCGTATGGCTTCTGGTGCAAATCCTGCACCATTTTAGTTGCCCTCCTCCAGACTGCCTCTATCCTGTCTATGTTCTTGCAGAGATGGAGTCTCCAGAACTGCACGCAATACTCTAGATGGGGTCTCACCAACTGTCTGTACAGAGGAATAACAACTTCCTGTTTTCTGCTGGCGATGTCTCTCCCTATACATCCCATTATCCCCCAGCCATCCTTACTGCCTTCTCACATTGCTTGCTTACTTTTAGGTAATCTGATATGACTACCCCCAGGTCCCTTTCCATTTTTGTTGTTGTCAGTACCTTCCACATTGTGTACTCATTACCTGGGTTTTAGTTGCCTAGGTGCATTACTTTGCACTTCTTTGCATTGAATCTAAGCTGCCATACTCTTTACCATTCATCCAGCCTTGCCAAGTCCCTTCTCATCCTTTCCGCCCCCAACCCCCGTGTATCAGCTCTGTTGCAGATCTTTGTGTCGTCTGCAGAGAGGCATACTTTTCCTTCCAGTCCCGCTGCAATGTCACCTATAAAGGCATTAAAAAGGACCAGTCCGAGTACTGAACCCTGTGGTACTCCACTAGTAACCCTCCTTTCTTCGGAGTGGACTCCATTTACTATTACTCTCTATATCCTCTTATCCAGCCATTTTTTTTACCCAGGTTACCACCCTGGGACCCACTTCCAGGCTGTCTAACTTGTTTACTAATCTTTTGTGTGGGACTGTGTCAAATGCCTTGCTAAAGTCTAGGTAGGCCACATCCCAAAGAAATTTATTAGATTCATCTGACATGACCTTCCCGCTGTGAATCCATGTTGCCTTGGGTCCTGTGCCCTGCTTGCCTCTAGGTACTCAACAGTTCTTTCTTTCAGAAGTGATTGAATCATCTTCCCTACCACTGAGGTCAAACTAACAGGTCTGTAGTTTCCTGCCTCTGCCTTGCTCCCACTTTTGTGAAGGGGAATCATATCCACCGTCCTCCAATCCTCGGGTACCACACCATCCTCCCATGATTTGTTAAAAAGGCTAGTCAGTGGTGTCACTAGATCTCCCCTTAGTTCTTCTAGAATTCTGGGGTGAATCCCGTCAGGACCCTTTCTTCTGTGAATTGACTAGTATCGACCCCCCGATCCTAAGTGCATTTGTTGTTTGGTTTAGGTACTTCCCCCACATCTTGTTTTGCGAATACTGAGCAGAAGTATTCGTTCAGCATCCCTGCTTTTTCACTATTACCCTTTGCCCACCGCCACCCCCCTTTATTAAACCTCACTATCCCTCTCTTGGTCTTCCTTCGCTCCCTAACTTACCTATAAAAGGTTTACCGTGCTGTTCCCCATGTTGTTCTTGGTGTACATGCTGCTGTTAGGAGACATTGTGAGACAGTATGGGCTGAGGTTTCACTTTTATGCAGATGATACAGAGCTCTACCCGTCTTTTGCACCCGACCAGGATAGTGCGCTCTCAGTCTTTAATAACTGCCTTGAAGAAATCCATGATTGGATGAATACCAGCTGGTTAAAGCTCAATTCTGACAAGACTGAGGTGTTGGTGGTGGATCCTGGTTGCTGGATGGAGGGGTCGGGGATGGGGTGCCCCTCAGGACTGTGGCTTGGGGGGTCCCAATTACTGACCTCTGACCGGGTGCGAAATGTGAGGGTAATTCTTGATGACAGTTTGACACTTCATTCTCAGGTGTTGGCTGTGGTTAAGTCCTTTTTTTTTTTTTCCATCTGAGGAATATCGCCCGGATTAAGCACCTAGTTCCATCTGGCGACCTACCAACTTCAACCACGCTTTTCTGACGTCATGCCTTGACTACTGTAACTCCCTTTACTTAGGGCTTCCGGGGGATGATATCCACTGCCTGCAGCTGGTGCAGAATGCTGCGGCCAGGCTGTTGTCTGGATCATCTCGATCCAGCAATATTCTGCCTGTGCTGCACGAACTGCACTGGCTGCTAGTTCAGTGGCAGATCACCCTCAAGGTCGGCTTGCTGACCTATAAAGCCCTACACGGACCGGGACCATGCTACCTGCAAGATCTCCTGCATTCTTACTGCCCCCTCCGACCGCTTTGCTCGACCAGCGAATGATTGCTGGAGATTCCCATGGTACATTTAAAAACTTCTGGATAGAGGGTGTTTTCATTTGTGGCCCCAACCCAGTGAAATTCTCTAATTCGTCGGGTATGGGAGTGCCTGACAGTGGATAACTTTAAGGCTGCCTTAAAGACTTATTTATTTCAGCTCGCATTTGGTGTCACCTTGTAATGGATTGTTATAATTGAATTCTGGATTATTGAATTGTGTCTTAATAGTTTATGATTTTAAATTGTTGTTTATTGTGCAGCCCTCTGATACCCTGTGAAGAGCGCTATATAAATAAAGTTTATTATTATTATATTATTTATTCTCCCTTCTTAATTGAGTTTGCTACCTTTTCCTCAGTTTGGGCCTTTGCTATTCTGACTGCCTTCCCTGTTTCCTTCCGCTTTAACTGGTACAGTTCTCTGTCCTGCTTCTTCTGTGTTTCCTTATACGTCCTGAATGCTATCTTTTTCTCCCTAACCTTCCCTGCCATCTGTTTTGAGAACCATAGTGTTTTTTTCCTTCGTTTAATTTTTTTATTTGCTTCACACAAAGGCTTGTTGCCTCTGTGATAGCAGTTTTGATTTTTCCCCATTGTTCCTCCACCCCTCCTTCTCGTCTGTTTGCTAGTGCTTTTTTGAGGTACTCTTCCATTTTTCCAAAGTTAGCTCTCCTAAAGTCCAAAACCCTCGCTTTTGTATGGCTTGACTCTATGGCTGTGTTTATCGTAAAGCACACTGTTTGGTGGTCACTTGTTCCCAGATGGCTACCCACTTCTCAATCTGAAATCCTCTCACTGTCCCCATTTGAGAATACCAGGTCCAAGATTGCTCCCTCTTGAGTGGGTTCCAGCACTAGCTGTCTGAAGCATGCCCCCTGTAGGGCATCGAGAATGACCCTGCGCTTGGATGTGGCTGTAGCAAAGGTGCTCCAGTTAACATCAAGTATATTCAGCACTATGATGATAAGCACCATTGCAAAATGTGTCAGTCCCAGACACCCTGACCAGTCAGGGTTATGTGTCCAGGTACTTCCTGGTCCTGAAACTGATTTGGGGCGGGGGCTGGTGCCCCACGGGGTCTTCACGATCTCAGTCAGTATATATGGAAGTGCAACTTCAGGATGGTAACTCTGAGCCAGATTATACCATCCCTGGAGCAGGACATGTGGTTCTGCTCCCTAGACCTCCAAGAAAAGTTCTTCCACATTCCCATCCACAGGTTCCACCACAAGTACATCCTGTTCTATGTGGAGGGGTACTGTACCAGTTCCAGGTCATGCCATTCAGCCTCTCAGCTCCAGAGGTCTTCAGCAAGTGCATGGTAATGGAGGCAGCCCACCTACGGTTCCTCAGGGTCAGAGTTTACCCCTACCTGAATGGCTCACTGATAGCCGGTCCATCCAGAGAGGACATGGTGGTGGTCCACAGCTTTGGCTCTCAAGACCTGCCAAGACTTGGGCCTCTTAGTTAACCCGGACAAGTCCAAACTGGTACCAAAGCAGGTAAACAAGTTCATCGGGGCAGAATTGGACTCTCTGTGGGCCAAGGCCCACCACCCAGTGGACCAGGCACAGGATTTTACCTCCTTTGCCCAATCATTTCACTTTGGGCTCTTGTGCCCTGCCTGGGACTTTCTGCAGCTGCTGGGGAATGTGGCATCCTGCATCAGCATGGTCCTTTGAGTCTGCTGGCCGATGCGCCCCATTCAGTTGGAGCTGGGCTGTCAGTGGATCCAGCGCCTAGGTCACATGGCTGGTTCTGGAACAGTTAGAGAAAGGAATCCTGTTTGTCTTCCCAGAGCCAGCCGTCATGCTGATGATGGACATCTCTCTTGTGGGGTGGGGAGCACACCTGGGGGGCCACACGACTCACAGGTTCTGGTCCCCTAGGGCATCCCTTTGCCTCATAAACTTGCTGGAGCTTCGTGCAGAGCATTTGGCCCTCATGGAACTTGCTTCAGGGGTCAGGACTTTCAAGTCTAGATGAACAATGCATCTGTTCAGTTTTGGGGCCCTTACCTAAAGAGAGACATTAAATTGCTAGAAGGGGTGCAACGCAGAGCAACAAAGATGATGATGGGTCTGGGGGAGTTACCACATGAGGTTAGACTGAGGAGTTGAACATGTACTCTCTGGAGGAGAGGAGGGACAGGGGGATATGATTGAGACCTTTAAGTACATGAGAGGAATAAACAGGACAGGCATGGAGGGACTGTTCAAGGGGAGGGTGGGGAGAGACACTCTGGGTCATGACATGAGATTGGAGGGTAGAAGGTTTAGGAGGGAGATGAGGAGGCATTTCTTTACCGAAAGGGTGGTAGCAGAGTGGAACGCACTATTACCTGAACAGACAAGGCAGCACACGCTCCCTTCATTTGTGTTGGGAGGCCCTCTGCACCTGGGCCCTCATGCGCAGCCTGGGCGCCAATCTCCTGGCAATTCACATCGCGGGGGAGACCAGTCAGCTGGCAGATGCTCTTAGCTGGGTAGGAGAGATGTTGCACGAATAGTCATTGTATTAGGAGGTGGTGAACCACCTGTTCTCCCTGTGGAGCTGACCCTCAGTGGATCTGTTTGCTTCCTGGCAGAATGCCAAACTGAGGCTGTTTTGTGCCCACCATCCACAGTGCAGGACACTGATGGGAGGATGCCTTTGTGAGGCCGTGGACCCCAGGCCTCATGTATGCCTTTCATTCCTTCCCTTTGAGCCACAGAGTAATGGTCAAGGTCAGGAAGGACAACACACGGATCATCCTGATAGCTCCAAGCTGGCCAGGGCAGTTCTGGTGCCCACATGTCCTCGGCCTCAACAGCAGACCTCCTTGGTAGTTGCCTCTCCATCCAGATCTGCTGACCAGACTTCAGGGGATGGTCCTGCACCCGGACCTTCAGTTCCTACACCTCACAGCCTGATTCTTGAGCGGCTAGAGTTCCAGGCCTTGGGTCTATCTGAAGATGTCTTCCATGTGGTGGAGGCATCCAGGAAGGAGTCAGCTCATAGGTACTATGCCTTCAGATGGAAGAGGTTTTCCATTTGGTGCCAGGGCATGGAGCTTGATCCTCTTACCTGCCCTACGGGTAGCATCGTAGGCTACTACTCCCTTTCCTAGCTGGGATTGCGAGCGTCGACCCTTAGAATGCACCTGGCAGCCATCTCTGCTTACCAGGTGTGGGCCAGTATGCCAACATTGGCCCAGAAGAGGGTGGTCAGGCACTCTTTCAAGGGCTTTGACCCCCTTGTCCCCTCCTTTGCATGATCCACCTCCACTGTGGGACTGACTACTGGTCCTGGCTGTGCCTATGGGCAAGCCATTTAAGTTGATGCACAGGTGTGAGTTATCACACCTGTTGTGGAAGACGTCCTTTCTGGTGGCCATCACGTTTGCCAGAAAGATTGGGGAGCTCCAGGTGCTCCCTGTGGACTCTCTCTACCTTGTCTTCCGCAGGGACAAAGTCGTCCTTCACTCCAACTGAAAGTACCTCCCGAATGTGGTATTGGAGTTTCACCTTAGCCAGGTGATTAACTTACCAGTTGTACTTTACCAACCCTTCTTCGGAGGCCAACCACAGGCTCCATACCCTTGATACCCTTGACCTGCTGAGAACGCTGTCCTGTTATGTAGAGCGTACAGCTGGAATTCGGGGACAGGCTCACCAGCTGTTTGTCACCTGTGTTGAAGCCATGCCTGGCAGTCCAGCAGCAAAGTGGATGATTGCAGGGTGGATTACATCTTGCATTGACCTCTGCTATAGGTTCACTGGTTGTTTCTGTTGTGTATTCTGTTTGGCAGACATTTTAATTGCAAAGACCTTTCTCCCTGCTACCCTATTAAGCCCTGGAGATGATTAAGGGTAAAGCTAATGACCATTGTTTTGTCTAGCTAACTAATACCCCTGTTGGCAGCATCAGTTTCTTATCTAGCCATGCTCTTTCTATGCTACGTATCAGTAGGATGGCTATTGAACATACTGAATATATAGCTATATATACTTTCTGTTGCTGTGCTCTCTTCTGTTCAGCAGACATTTGACTCACCTGTGATATACTGAGCCTCGCTTGCACTAACCTTGTCCCTTCCATCAGGTCAGAGGTGGAGCAAGTCACCATAGCCTAAAGCAAGATGTCGTGCTGAAAATGTCCCAGTATCCTACTGATTAATCTAACTGGAGATCTCTGCTTGCCGTGTCAAATGGACGCAAACAACCAGGATTACTTTCAGGGCACCCCCACATTACAGGAGGACAGTGTGGATGACACTAACAATGCCTTCACATCGACAGCCATGGCAGACATTTTCCAAAAATGAATTTACCAGATTAACACTCTGGCATCCAGTGAAAGTCCCAGAGAGGACACAGGGACTGAGCAATAGGACGAGGACCCCAAGTCTAGGAGGCTACAAAAAGCAACCTGCCCTTGATGACCAGAACAATTAAAGCTCCAGTTCAGATGTGTCGGATGAGGAGGAAGAAGAGAGGGAGGGCCTGGCTGTGAAGCTCTGTCCTCATGACAGTATCCCAGAGTTCATCAGGGTGGTCCAGGAGATCCTAAAATTTGAGCCAGTTACCACTTCCGTGGAACAGAAACTGAACCTGTTGGTCAGAGAATGCACTAAGTTAGAGACCTGCTTCCCTATAAGTAAGGCCCTTGAGGACATACTGAACAATGAGTGTGATGTGACAGACCCAGCCAGAACTACAGAGATACTGTAACAAAGGATATCCTCTGGCTGAAAGAAATCAGAGATATGGGGAGTGCCTGCTAAGGCTGACCGTCAGATTGCCACCTTGAGCCAATGTACAGCCCTTTTCTTTTGCAGCTTAACCACCGTAAAAAATCTTACTGACAGATGGACCAAGGAAATTGTTAAAAAAACTCACAAGATGCTATGCACAATTATTAGGCATTGACAGCATCTGTATACATCACTAGGGCCATCCTTAGATGGCTAGAAACCATATGCTCAGATCTGCCCAAGATCAGTAAGACATGCGTCCACCCTGTCTGACACCACACAGACAATCTGGTATGTCTCGGAGGCTGTGGTAGACACCCTTAAAATGTCTGCTAGAGCAACATCCATGATCAGCAGAGTATGCTGCCAACTCTGGCTCAGAGTATGGTAGTCGGACAATGACTCTAAGGCCATGCTCATGAAACTCTAGTTTGGAGGAAACGCTATCTTTGGGCAGGCCTTGAGACATACATCAAACTGAAAGGAGAAGTGAAGGATCTCGCTAAGGAAAACACTGACCAGATGCCCTTTCTGCCCAATCTGAAAAACAGGTTTTGGAATAATTCCCAGATTTATGTAAAAGCAGTTACTACCAAGATTCCAAAAACCAGAATTTTGGTTTCAAGTCCAGTCTTTTCAGCAAGAGAGGTGATTCTAATAGTTGCTTCCTTTCTGCAAGATCCAGAGCCACAGGAGGAGCAAAATTCAATGGAAATTACAGAAATCAATATGCCTGAGACTTCCAGTGATTGTTTTCCACAGGAATGGCAGCATAACAAACTAGTTCCACTCAGCCACCCACAACAAACTGCACTGCACTTTTAGCAACAGGGACATTTGACCTTTCTTCACTATTGAATGGTGCAGGACCAGATTTGGGGGGGGGGGGGAGTTGAAAAAATCAAAATCAGTGGCAGCATAGTAAGCCCTGGTGTCTCCAGCAACTAGTGTGCACTCGATGGCGGGAAGTAGCTCGGCCTTCCCTCCACATTCGCAGTCTGGCAGCCAGCCTACAGACATAACTAGCAACTACTTACCAGTGGATTTGCTGGCCTTTTGCTCAGAGATCTGAGATACTTTGGCAGGGGTGCGGCAAGAAATTAACATGGTCAGGCAGGCGTGCCATGACATAGACTCAGAAACCACAGAGGCTCGCTCCGGACACTAGAGGTGGTGTGGAGCAAGGCAGCCAGCCTGCTAAACAAATCAGAAACCACGCAGAACTCATAGAGCTTGAACAGACAGCACTCACTATAGAAGTTCAAGGTGTTTATTTAATTACACCTTAGGAAAACACCTCACATAAATCCTACTGTCCCAGCGCTTCAATCCTCTAGGGCCTTCATCAGGATGCCCCCTGACAAAAGCCCTGTGTGGATTGAAGTGCCGGGGCAGTAGGATTTATGTTGGGTGCTTTCCACTGGTGCAATGAAATAAACACCTTGAACTTCTACAGTGTGTGCTGTTTGTTCACGCTCTGTGAGTACAGAGCCGTTTCTGGGCACCGTGACATACAACAGGTAGTCACCTCATTAACGGACCGCACACAGACTATATGGCCGATCTCCTTTTGTGCCTCCACCACCACCAATTGCAAACAGATAATAAATCACAGGACATGGAGTGCCAGCTACAACGAAAAAATATTTGAATGTACGGGATTCCAGAGGGGCCTTAAATAACTCATTTTGTGCAACAGCTTCTCAAAACCTCCCTGCAACTACCCCACAACCTGAACCTTGAAGTCAAATAAGTTCACAGAGCCTTGGGCCCAAAGCCAGGGCCAGATGAACACCCATAATCCACTGTCTCAAATTTTTTATGGAACTAAACTGAGGAGTTGATGGATATGCCGACCGAACATCGAAATTTGCACGGCAAAATCCATCATAGCTACAGTCTCGACAGGTTTCAAGATTGTCACTGTGAGGGACCCGAGGGTGAAATTTTACCCTTTCGCCGTCTTTCACCCCACCTTCGAATCAACTTCAACTTGGAGTTGGATATCTTTAGAAGGGGGGGCACGGGTGGTTAGGGGGGCACAGCCCCCCAATAGAAAAACACACAGTGTCTGGCAGGCGAAATTTCGCCTGTTGACATTGGGGAGCTCACCATGCTGAACTTTGAAAATACTTGTCGACTCAGCATGGTAGAACCAAGTTGGTGTCATCACAGGCATGGGGCAGAAGAAGGTAGTTTTTAAAGGATCTATGATGCCACAGCGACACCAAGACTTTGACCCGACGTTACAGTAACAGCACTTTGTCGACCGCAGTTGCGGTCGGCATTGTGCCATTGGAAGTCAAATGTGTCTTTTTTTTTTTGCAGCAACCCCCATGTGGGGGGCTCTGCCCCCACACCCCCTGTAATTTATTATAATCAATTCCGAGTCGGGAAGGGGGTGCAAGACTGGGGGAAGCAGTGCTAGGGTCCCAAGCAGATCTTACCGTGATCTGTTGCTCTTATGAACATATGAACATATGAAATTTGCCAGCAGATAAAGGCCTAGAGGTCTGTCAGGTCTGCTCGAATGTGCAGCTAGCACCCCTTATTCTGCAGCTGCCCCTCCCTTCCACCCTTCCCCTTCATTAATCCTCCCCCTTGTCCTGTCTCATCCCCTTTTGAAGCAGTCCACTTTTCTACTGGATACCACTTCTGCAGGTAACGCATTCCACCCAGCCACCACCCTCTCTGTAAAAAGTGTCTCCTCATCTCCCTCCTGAACCTTCCTCCTCCAGTCTCATATCATGGCCTCTGTGGCCCTCCCTCCCTTACTTTGAACAGCCCCTCTGTACCCGTCTTGTTTATTCCTTTCATGTATTTAAAGGTTTCAATCATGTCACCCGTCCTCCTCTCCTCCAGTGAGTACATGTTCAACTCCTTCAACCTCCTCTCATATGATAAGTCCCCCAGCCCCTTGATCATCTTTGTCGCCCTGCGCTGCACCCCCTCCAGTAACTTAATGTCCCTCTTCAGATACGGGCGCCAGTACTGCATGCAGTACTCCAGGTGTGGTCTAACTAATGACCTATACAGTGGCAGAATCACCTCCTGCCTCCTAGAGGACATACCCCTTGCAATACAACCCAGCATTTTGTTGGCCTTTGCAGCTGCCTTCCTACATTGTGCTGAGTTGTTCATTGACCCTGTAATGAGCACACCCAGATCCTTCTCCTCCTCTGTCTGGGCTAGCTGCACTCCCCCAAGCTGGTAACTCCTCCTTGGGTTCTTCATCCCAAAATGCAGCACCTTGCACTTTTTGGCATTAAACCCCAGTTGCCAGGTGTCTGACCAGGTTTCAAGCTTTGCCAGATCATCCTGCAACACCTGCCATCCCCCTAGGTCATCCACCACCGCGCCTACCTTGGTATCATCAGCAAACAGACTGATCTTGCTCTCGATGTCCCATGATATGTCTGCAATGAATATCCCAAACAACACTGGTCCCAACACCGAGCCCTTTGGAACACCGTTCGTCACTGCCCTTGGGTGTGAGAGCTCCCCACCCACCACCACCACCCTCTGTTGCCTTCCCTGAAGCTAGTTTCCTACCCATCTCACCAGCTTTGCACCCGCCCCTCTGCCTACTAACTTCCTTCCCAGCCTTCCATGCGGCACCGAGTCGAATGCCTTACTGAAGTCCAGATACAGGACATCGACTGCATGACCCCTGTCCAGTTGCCTAGTTAACCAGTCATAGAACTCCACCAGGTTGGTTTGGCAGGATCTGCCACGTATGAAGCCATGCTGTCTGCTGTCCTGTAGTCCTTTGACCTCTAGGAGGGCCACCAGCCTCTCCTTCAGGATAGTCTCCATTAGCTTACTCACGATGGATGTGAGGCTCACTGATCTGTAGTTTCCCAGTTCATCCTTGGGGCCACTCTTGTGGAGGGGCACCACATGAGCCATCCTCCAGTCCTGAGGTACACACCCGGAACGTAGTGAGGCATTAAATAGGTCTGCCAAAGGTCCTGCAAGGACCTCTGCCAGCTCCTTCAGTACCCTGGGGTGGATGCCATCTGGGCGGTGTCTTGTCCACCCTCAGTGCCTTCAAACCCTCTCGAACTCTGCCCTCTATGTTCCCCATCTGTCACCCCTCCCCATTTCTGCCATTTCTCCCACCTTGGGTGTCACCCCCCTCTTCTCTTTAGTAAATATTGAGCAGAAGTACTCATTTAGTGCTTCTGCCTTATAGCACCCTGCCTCCACCCAATCCCCCTCCTTCCTAATCCTTACTATGTGGTCCTTACAGCTCCTTTTCTCCCTGATGTACTTAAAGAAATCCTTCTCCCCCTTCTTTTTTTTTTTTTTTAATATTCAAGTTTATTGCATACTTGGCACATATAAGTATCTATTACATTTCATTTTCCTTCATTGCACAATGTAAAAGATGATACAGATTCAGAATTTCTTACTTCCCCCCTCACCTTGTCCACTCTATTTTATCCAATACTACTACATTTCATTGAATTATCATTTTGTGTACCTTCATATATTCCATCATATAAGGTGAGACCTGTCAAGTCCAGAAACCTCTTATTTAGATATTTTTCCCACTTCCTATTTCCTCTTTCCTCCTTTTCATCCTTTCTATTCCTTCTCCTTATTCTCTAATTCCATAAACCAAGGAGTCCATCTCTCCACCCAGGTCTGTCCCCTCAGGTTTATTCTATATGTCACTTCCTCCATATCTTTAATTTCATTTACAGTTGACTCCCACTCGTGATTTGTCGGTGGAGTCAGGGTGAGCCACTTCCTGGTCAAGGCCTTGTGGGCTGCCACCAGAAAAATATTCCACAAATAGATTCGATTTGCTCCCCTTATCTCTTCTGGTAGCATCCCTAGTACTAGGTTCCTCGAACCTAAGTTGGATTGTATGGATAGTACCCTTCTTATCTTCATTTTTACATCAGACCAATATTGTGTGAGGACCCGACATGACCAGAACATATGAAGATAGTCTGCTTTATTTGCTCCGCAACCCCTCCAACAAGACCCTGAGCAATTCTTATCCCATTTGCTTTGTGTTTCTGGGGTATAAAAGTACCTTACCGGACCTTCCATTCATTCTCCTCCAGTAGGGAGGACGTGAGTAAATGAGGCCATAATGTGGAGAGTCATGCACCTTCTCTTCAGGTGTTCCCCATTTCCTTCTCCATCTGTTCCTAATGTGAGTTTGGTCCCCACTTCGGTCCCTCAGAGCTCCATATGTGGCTGAAATAAGGCCTTTGGCCCTCGTTAAGTTCATTATATCAACTATGGTATCCCTTAGCTTCTGTGGGGGTCGGGCTCATGTAGTTCTTTTGTAAGGTGTATATGTAAGATCTTATTTGAAGGTATCTAAAATAGTCTGACTGTCTTAGTGAAAATTCCTCTCTAATTCGGGCAAATTCTGTGACAACATTTCCTTGGAGAAACTGATTCAGGGAGTATAGTCCTAGTCTTCCCCAGTTTCTAAAAGTAAGGTCTTGCTTAGACGGGGAAAATTCCGGGTCCCAAGCAAACCATCTCAGCAGCCATGTCTCCCTCTCCACCTTATGCTTATTCCATAGTCTTCAGAGAGAACCCAATGTATTTCTGACTGCTATTAGAGTGATATCTTGCTCTCTGTCTTGTATCCCAGGCCCCATAACTCTGACTCCTAATGGCACTCCATCTGTTAGGGCTACCTCGATTGTTTTCCACCTCGCCTTGCAAGAGCTAGTTGACCAAAGTAGGGCCCAATTTAGCTGTGTGGCCAGGAAGTAATCTTCCAGGTTAGTTACATTACGACCTCCCTGCTTTTTACTTGACTGTAAGGCCCCAGCCTTGAGTCTCGGTCTTCTATTGTTCCAGATATATCTTGTGAGCATCCTTTACCAAATCTGGAATTGGTTCTTATGTATTTTAATGGGGAGACATTGGAACATGTAGAGATATTTGGGGAGTACACTCATAGATATTGACTGTATCCTTGAATATAGTGGCAAATTGAGGTCTCCCACCTTTAATATCTTGTTTAATCTGACTTGTTATGGGTTCAAAGTTGTTTCGTTATAACATCATCAGGTTTTGGGGATTTGTATGCCCAAGTATTTAATTTTCTCTTTGTTCCACTGTGTCTCCAAGTCTGATGCACCTCCTTTGCGGGCGGTAGTGAAATCTTAAGACATCCGTTTTATTTTATTAAATGTGTCCGAATATTGGTGAAATTTATCAATGAGTTCCCAGATTTTTGGGATGGACTCATTTGGGTTGGATATATATAAAGAACATCATCCAGCGTATAAGGATATTTTATGTTCTTCCCCAGCTATGTCTATCCTTTAATCTCTTTCGATTCCCTTATTGCTTGGGCTAGTGGCTCTATATATAGATCAAATAGAAGAGGAGACAGAGGCAGCCCTGTCTTGTACCTCGCCTTAGTGCAGAATCTCTGAGACCCCTCCATTAACCTTGACATAAGCCTGTGGAAAGGCATACAAGGTTTTAATTGCTTCCAGGGATACTGATGGAATCCCATTCTCCCAAGAACTAGAAAAAGGAAATCCAATCCACCTTATCAAACGCTTCTCCGCTTCTAGGCTCATGAGACAGGCTGGTATTTTTCTTTATTAATTATATCAATGATGTCTATGGTCGCCTCACCCTTCTGGGGCCTGCCTGCCCTCCACAAAGCCCGTCTGATCTGGATGTATGAGGTCCTGCAAAATAGATTGTAGGCGCGTTGCTATAATCGCTGTGAAAATTTTATAATCTGCATTAAGCAGGGAGATCGGTCTATACCTTCTCCCCTTCTTAATGCTTTGTGCCAGCCTGAGTTCCGTAGATGCTTTGGCTCCCCTTACTGCCCTTGTCACCTCCTTCGATTCTGTCAAGTACTCATCCCTGTCCTCCCCCTTCCCTGTTTTCTTGTACTTCCTAAAGGCAGCTCTTTTCTTCTTTACCTTTTCCATGACCTCCTTGCTCAACCAGCTCGGTTTCTTAGCCCTAGCCTTCTTGCTCTGGGCTTTGCAGCAGGTTTTGGTTGCCTCCACTATCCCCAGCTTTATGAGCTTCCACCTCTGGTTAGTGTCCATACTAGATTGAATTCTGGCCAGGTACCCTTTTACCACTTCCCCCATCCTCCTAAAGTCGGCCCTCGTGAAGTCCAGCACTCTTGTGCCAGATTCCATCCTTCCTTGCCCATATCCAATGTGAGCCATACTGAGTGGTGGTCACTCCCTGACAGCGGTTCCTCCACTGTAAGTTCTTTCACAAAGTCCCCATTTGCCAGCACAAGGTCAAGGGTATTCCCTAACCTGGTTGGTTCACTGACCATTTGCAGCAGGAAGCTGTCCTGGAGGCATCCAGCAGTACCTGCTCCTTCTGTTCTGGTTGTTGGGGTACCCAGTCCACTCCTGGCATGTTGAAGTCCCCACAATCACCACACTACCCTTCTGCAGGGTCCTGCTGATCTGTCCCGCTAGTTCCCTGTCTAACTCCTCCGTCTGAGATGGTGGCCTGTACACCACTCCCATTCTAAGAATCCTATTCTTGGAATCCTGGATTTGCATCCAAAGTGACTCCGACTGCCCTCCTCCCTTCCTCCCTTACACACTTCAGTCCTTTCTTCACATATAGTGCCCTCCCCTCCTTTCCCAATCACCCTGTCCCTATGAAATAACCTGTACCCTGGTACAGACAGGTCCCAGTCATTGTATTGGGTGGCCTATGTTTCTGTGATGGCATGCAATGTCCACCTCTCCCTCTGCCATGAGAACCTGTAACTCTGCAGTTTTCCTCCCAAGGTCCTAGCATTAAGGGTAACCACCTTCCACCCTCCCCCCATCCTGCCCCCTTTCCTAGCATCACCAATAGTACTTGCCATTTGTCCTTTGTCACTGTTATGGGAGAGCTCATATGGTTTCCCAACCTGTGGTCTCTGCATATCTCTTCCCCAATTGCCACCCCCACTCCTAGTTTAAATTCCCACTTCCTCTATGTACTCCTCCATCCTCTGTTTCAACACTTTCTTCCCTCCTCACTCAAGTGTAGTCTGTCCTTGGCATGGAGACTACTGTCCTCCCAGGTCCCTCCACCCCCAACAGCCCATACCCTTTAGCACAACACCAGGTTCTTAGCCATCCGTTAAATTCCTCTGTTCTCAGCTTTCTTGTTGTGCTTGCCTTTGGCACCGGAAGTATCTCTGAAAAAGTTACTGATCTTCCTGCCCCCTCACATAATTGTGCTAGTTCCTCAAACCTCCTCTAGACTATATCTACTGTCTTGTCAGCCAGGTCATTTGTCCCAAGATGTATAATTAAATGAGGCTTGTCCCTACCCCTTCTAGCATATTTCAGAACAGATTGTCCCACCCTTTCCGCTCTCATTCCTGGCATGGCCTCCACCCAAATGCGACTATGCCTCTCCCCCTTGCTACCCCACCTGACTCCTCTTAGTATTGAGTCCCCCAGCACTAAGATTCCACCCCTCTTACTCTCTGCTTGCTTCCATTCATCTCCCTCTCTCATTTCCAGCTCCTCTTCTTCCTCCTGCATATATTTCCCTTTACCCTGTTGCAATTCTCTGAGCCGAATTTCCCCCTGCTCCAGTTTGGTCCAGGCATTTATCAATTACTCCTCTAATTTCATCATTTCCCTCCTCCACCTTCTTCCTCTCTAGCAGTGCAAAACTATTTTCTGAAGACCCTTCACAACTGCCTGCTCCCTCTCTCTTCATAGTAACCTGTTCTCTCCTTTCCACTCCATGACTTTTGCCACTTCTTCGCCTCCCCTCACAAGTCCCTATCTCCTCCTTCCATTTGTCTTTTGTCTCCTGACCTGGTTTCTCCGGCAATCGTTCTTCCTGGCCTGGGCACCTTTGTCTCTGCTTCCCTTCTTCTGACCCTCTCCTCACCACTGTTGGCTTAAATTGCCCTCCCTCATCTACCCTTCTTCCTCCCTCCAGTTTTGGGCTAAACCCACCCCCAATCTGCCTTGCCTGTCTTAGTTCCTCCTGCAGACCCTCAATCTCCTTTCTGAGTTTTTCTATGTGGTTGCACACTAAACATCCTCTCACACTCCAGGCAATTTTTAGAAAGATTGGTGCACCGCAGTTGTTGCAGCCTACCACCCTACCCACTGCTGTCGTTGCCCACCAACGACCCCCCACCCTTCCAGATGCAGGATACCAAACACTCCCCCAAGTCTCCCCTCTCCCCCTCTATCAGTGCAAAACATTCTTTTCTTTATTTTCCTTACCTCCTTTGTTGTACACGTTTAGATGTAGTGAGCAACTGCTTTTTATATTCCTATCCTTCCTATCCACACTCAAAAAGAGACTAAGTAGCCATTGCACAACCTTCTTCAAACTTCTGCTCCTCCTTTCCCCAATGCAGTATCAATGCGAAGAAGTAATAATGAAAGCTCCTAGATTTGCATTTACTTCCCTTCAACTGAGATAGCAGTCACCTCTTCACTTGCTGTTGTTCCTTTCCTGGATGTCTGCATCTGCTATGACAGGTGCATATCCTTTGCCTGTTTGAGGAAGTGATGTCAGAACCCTGGTATAAAGGAAATCATGGACCTGGGGTGGGTGGGGTGAGGGTTTGGGGAGTGGTGGGACCAGCCCAATTCTTCCAGAAACAGGCAGGTAGCTGAGGCCTCTGGTCAGACCATTAGCACCCTTCCCCTACTCTGCACTAAAACTTTGCAGCTAGTGAAGTCAGCAACAATGAATCACAATTCTACTCAAAGCCCCCCAAATAGGTTTGCTACCCAAAGAAACAGGACTCCAATTCAAACAGCTTCACCAACAACACATCAAAATAGGCTTGGAATTAGAAGATATAGGTCTCTAATTCAAAGAAACAGATCCAGTTAAATCACACCAATTATATTTTAAAATAGAAGAAATAGGCCTCCATAAATGCAGCCTGCCACACAGTGAATTAAACAAGTGAGCCCACTTATAGCTACCAAAACAGGTTTCAAAATTCCAACAGCCCCAAACAATACCCTGCTAGCTCCTTAGTAGTAAGAAAGGAAAGAAATAACCTTCTACCAAGTAGAATCCACAAGAAACAATGTAAAAACAACAAGAAGAAGCTACTGTACTGTAGATCTGATCCTGTCCCCCTTCTAGTTCCTTCTGAGAAGCCAAGACTGGGGGAAGCAGTGCTAGGGTCCCAAGCAGATCTTATAGTGATCTGTTGCTGTTGTCGGTATCGACGAAATCACTGTAAAGTTGTCACTGTGGCGACAACATACCATTTTTAAGGATCACCAAATATATATTGACAATGATTACACCCCTTTGATACAGCAAAAAAAAAAAAAGACATACACCCCTAACTCCAAGGTCTTAATCAGATTACCTTAAAATTTCAAACCCCATATCCCACCAAGCTGAGGGTCCAGTATCCGCGGAGTGCGAAATTGTGTGTTTTACTCCAGAAGAGGCTAAGACCAGTTTGGAACAAAGGGGTATCCCACTTCTGCTCCCCCCCGCGACAACTGCAGCGCTCCAGGAAAGATCGTCATGAGAGACTCCCTCTCGCATCTTCCCAGCCTGGCAAGGAAAAGAGTGCCTTCCCACCCAAAGATCATGAATGCCACTTGTAGGAGGCACTGATAAAGATCAAAGTCCTGCTCCAGCAGTTTGAGAGCCAAGTTTGGGACTAAGCACTTAAATACCAGTTTTATAACTTGGTGATGTTCTGCAATTACTATGACATGGTTCTGTTCTGGATTTATTACAGACTAGGCTATGGACTTACAAATGTCTTCTTCTGGAGTAAAAGGTAAGTGGGGGGGGGGGGACAGACTACCTCAAGAGGTTGTGAGCAGAGCAGGGTCCGGGACATGGCTTGGCAGAATACCTAGAACTGGTTCTTAACTATGGCAAAGCACAGAGTCAGCAGTTGCTTCTCACTGCCTAACCACTCTTGTGGCTTAATAGTTCTTACAGCGTATGGTGTTTAGATGAGCACAGCTTCTGCACCACACCAAGAGTAATGTTGGTGATTGCCACTGTAGCCTAGCATCATTTCAAGGTGGCACTGGGGGGGGGGGTCTGGTTTTTGGAGTCCTTTGATGGGTGGCTGGGAGTAACACATCCCAGCTCCCACTATATTTTACAATTTTTACTCCCCATCCACAAGTCACTGAAGAGGCAAGTCCTGAAAATCTTAAAAACTCCTACCTCTGTCCCTCCAGTAGATAAGAAAATGGAAAGGAAATACCATTTGGCTAAGAGTGGGGCTGAATTTCCCTTCAGTCACCCCAACCATGAGGGGGTGATACATGCAGCTGCCTGTGAGAGAGCAAATGTGCCATTGTCTTCCCATCCCCCTGGCAAGGATTCTTGGAAAATCAAGTCTATGGCAAATAAAGGCTACCTAGGGGCCTCTTTGGCCATCAGACAGGCCACTTATATGGCTTATGTATCTACCAAAAAAGTCTCTGGAACTCTGTCTTAGAGCTGGCCAGCAAAGCTCCTCCTGCACTAGCAGCTGACCTAGTGGAGTCTGCTAGATGTGGAAGTGAGGCTTCCAGGTACCACCAGTTCCACATGGCAGTGGATGCCAATGACACTGCTGCCAGATTTATGGCAATTTCAGTATCCCTGAGAAGGTTTGCTTGGCTCAGGGCCACTACCCTTTCTCAAGATACCCAAACTAAGGCATTAGATTTTCCTTGTGAGCAGAATTATCTGGTGAACAAACAGAAGCTTACGTGAAAAAGATAGATGAGTACAAGGCAGCTTATAAAAGTGCCTGTGCCAATGAGAAAGCACCTGTGCCAAAGAGAAGGCATCCACCTCCCAGAGGCACCAAAGTAGAGGAGGCAGGGGGAGATCCTATACTAGGCCCTTTTATCAAACTCGGGCTCTCCCAAACTACCAGCAGCAACGTGGCTACTTTAGAGGCAGGAGAAGAAGGAGTAGCAGGCGTTATGACCCAAGCCCCCAGGACACAGGCAAAGCAGAACCCCTTGCGTGCCTGTCAGGGTCACCTCCCCAGTACCAGTAGGTGGTAGACTGGCACACTACTCCCAGGCATGGCAAGTCATTACCACAGACAAGTGTGTCCTGGAAGTAGTGAGCCAGGGTCTTGCTGTCAGTTTCAATGGCATCCCAAAACTGAGGACAGGGCTGTTCAAACCTGCAACCCCAGTAGGAAAGGGAAAGGGGCAGTTGTTTAACCAGGAAAGGAACACTAAGCCGAAGCTTGTTTCCAGGTGCGACCTGGGAGCACAAGGAAGTTAAGTGACTTGCTCAGGGTCACACAGTATCCAAGTGGGGGCTGTGGGATTCAAACCCAGGTCTCCAGATTTGCAGCTCAGAGCCCTTAACCACTGCGCTATACTGCCTCCTTGAGTAGAGTTGGCCTTGCTAGAATCAGAGGTAGCCAGTCTTCTGCTTGCAAAGGCAGTGGAACCTGTCCCAACCTCACAGAGAGGAAAAGGATTTTACTCAAGGTATTTCCTAATCCTAAAGAAGAATGGAGAGTGGCGACTCATACTGGATCTTAGAGCCCTAAACAGACATCTAACCAAGCTAGAGTTCAAGATGGTCACCTTGGCAATGATTCTCCCCACTCTCAGGCAGGAAGACTGTCTGGCATCCTTAGACCTCAAGAATGCCAACTTCCACATCCCCATCTGACAATCTCACAGAATGTATCTCGGGTTCAGATTGCCATCAGGTCATTACCAATTCAGAGTTCTGCCTTTTGGTCTCACCTCTGCCCCAAGGTTGTTCATAAAGTGCCTGGCTGTGGTAATGGCACATTTGAGAAGGCAGGGGGTAATAGTATTCCCTTACCTAGACAACTGGCTAGTCATGGGGCAGTCCCCTCAGAAGGTAAGGGATGCTCTAGTCCTCACACAGTCTACCTTAAAGTCTCTAGTGTTCCTGGTGAACCTGAAAAAGTCAGTCCTGCAGCCAGTCTAGGTCTTGGATTTCATGGGAGCGGAGTTGGACACACAAAGAGGGAAGGCATTCCATCCTCAGGAAAGGGTAGACAGCCTGGTTCAGTTGACAAGCTCCTTTCAGCTTCATACCCCCAGATCAGCAAGACATTTCCAGCAACCGTTGGGCCACATGGCAGCCTCAACAGCAACAGTGCCAGGAGCCAGGTTCCAGATGAGAGACATGCAGTTCCACCTCGGGTCCCACTGGTCTCAGAAAAAGGACCCCCCATCAAGACTAGTACCAGTCACAGGGACTCTCATTCAAGCACTGCAGTGGTGGCAGGAAAGGGACAACCTCAGGGAAGAAGTACCATTCCAACAGAAGTCTCCAACAGTAGTGTTGACTACAGATGCCTCCCTTCTACAGGGGTCAGAATTACATTTTGCAGCCACTAGGCAGCAGGGCTTGTGACTGTGAAAATCCAGTAGCTCCACAGACCTTTCCACTGTCCAGATTGGTGTACATACTGAAGTGTTGCCTTCTCCAGTGCAAGTCCGTAGGGCTAGTTAAATGAAAATCTTACCAGCCCAATACAAAATCTACCAGCATTTGGCTAGCAGGCTGGTGCCAATTTCGACCCCTGCTCCTAGTATGGGGTGCCCACCTGGGAGAGCACACTGTACACAGTACATGGCCACAGCGGGAGACACTGCTGCACATAAATTTGTCAGAGCTCAGGGCAGTCTTTCTGGCCCTCCAGTCATTCGCTTCACTGATCCAGGACAAGGTGGTGGAAGTCAGGACAGACAACACCACAACCATGTACTACATAAACAAACAAGAGGGCACAAGGTCCACCTTGCTGTGCACAGAGGCCATGAAAATTTGGAGTCTGGCATATTCCCTCAGGGCCTCTCTATCAGCAGTCCATCTTCCAGGGAAGGGCAATGTCCTTGCAGATGCACTGAGCAGGATCAATCAAAACCATCACGAGTGATCTTTGAACAGACAGATCCTGCAGGCTGTCTTCAGAAGATGGGGCACTCCAGAAATAGACCTCTCTGCAGACCTGGGCAATCACCAGCTGACACAGTTTTTGCTGCAGTCCTCCTGCAGTGGGCACGGTGCCATTGTATGCACTAATACTGGATTGGACAGGGAAGTTCCTGTATGCCTTCCCTCCATTCCCCCTGTTGCTCAGGATGCTGAAGAAGCTCAGATCCCAGCCAGCAACAATGATCCTCATAGCTTTGGATTAGGCCAGGCAACCTTGGTACTCCCTGCTGTTGTCCCTGTGAATCTGTTAGTGCAGGTTACTGATTGTTTAAAAATTTGCTGAATTGTTTTCTTTGCTTGACTTGTAACTCTAATGCTAATTTTCCATTCTTCCCCACCCTGCTGAACCCAATCTCTCTTCCTGCCCACTCACTCCTATGCTTTCAACTACCCATGCCCTGAGAATAGATGCCTCCCCACCAGGCTTCCCTTTGTGTGCCGCCAACCTCCCTTTACTCTCTGTCTGCCCTATTGTTTTCCTGTCCTTCCCACTGTTTAAATCCCTGGCCAATCCTTGGCCAACCTGAATAAGAATCTAACCTTTCCTTTTTTCGTCACTTGAGATTTCTGCCCCTGACAGGGCACCACCACTCACTGTCCCTGTGGTCGCAGCTCGGCATCCATCTGCCGCCAATCACGCTCTCCTGACCTCCCGCCCGGAGCCCAAGCAAGGTACACTGAAAGACCTGCACCTCTTTCAGCATTCAAGGCCGCCAATTCCATTGGGCGACGCTGTTTCTGCTGAAGCTTCTCATTGGCTGTCTCCTTGCTGAGTCCTCTATCCATTGGCTTGCAGCCGAAACTGTAAGCTCTTCTCCCTGTGACTCTTCTCTGTCTCTCCTTCTCTCCTGCATTTGAATTTTCTTCTGCCCACCCTCCCCTGGCACTCCTTAAATGGGCTTTCTGTCCTGAAAGCCCCGCCTCCCTCTAGCCAGCTATTGATGCTTGATTGTGTCCCTTCCTGCACTCCCAAAGGCTTCTCTATTCACACCTTAGTTTTCGATAATTCCTACCATTGATTACTTCTCACTCCTTGCGCACCCACCTGTCCCCTCTCTCCTACTATTTAGTTAAACATAACACAGACTGCTACCCTCTGAATTTTCTCTGTTCCCTGCTCCTCCTGGCAAGCCTTACTATTTCATTCTGTTCCCACCTTCCTCTTGCTCTCCCCCTTACTCTCCTATCCTTTCTCCTTTAACTATTAAAATCCTGCTTTTCTTCCTTTGCTCGCCAGTTTCAGTTCCACCATCAGCCTAGTGGTGCGGTTCACTTTCTGCATTCTCATACTCCTACCTACCTGCTATGTTCTTCCCAATTCCTGACTGCAACCCCCTCCTATCTGTGGGTTTCTCATGCCCCACGGCACGAACCCTTGCATAACCTTCCACCTCTGTCTGGGGAAGCCCAACCAACACAGTACCACCATAACTCGGCACCCCGTACTTTCTGCATACCCCACACTTCACCTGCTTTTGATCTCGAACCTCCATCGCAATCCAGCCTGCCCCTCCAGGCCTAAGTGCTCCCTCTTGTACAAACTACTTGGACAATATTTAGCCAGGATTGCCTTGCTTCTTCGCCTCTCGGGCAATGTCCACCCCAACCTGGGCCTACTACATATCCCACCTCAGCACCACCACAAAAACAAACCCTTAACACTTATCTCTATCAACACCCAGAGCCTACCACCCAAACTAGCTGAACTCCAAGTTTGGGTGACACAGCATACTCCTGATGTTCTCTCCATCGGTGAAATTTGGCTCTCCCCAAGGTTCCCGGACAATGTAACCTTCTTGCCTGGATATAACCTATATAGGCAAGACAGGTCTAGTAAGCGAGGTGGGGGCTGTGTATTATACATCAAAGACCACCTACAAAGTCTTACCCTCCCTCATGGTACCCAGAGCAGCCACTCCCAGTTACTTGCTATCAAAACATTATTGGGGCAACATGGGAAATCTGTTACTGTACGTTCGGTCTATATCCCCCCCCTTGGGAACAGTCACCTGGGTTCAAAATGGTCACTGACTACCTTGAAACCCTCCCTCACCAGTCGGTGACTTTAACATAAATTGGCTCGCCCCAGAAGCAGTTCCATTTAAAGATGCAGTCACATCTACTGGCATCTCTCAGATGGTTATTGCACCCACAAGATTTAACCCGAGGACTGGCTCCAGCTCCCTCCTGGACCTAATCTTCACCACACATCCGAAAAGGATTACAAGTGCTCTGTTTATTCCTGATTCTCCAAGTGACCACTCCCCTGTTTTGAGTTTCTGGACAAATATAGCCAATAAACCACCAGCGAAAATTGTTTACAGTAGGGTCCTTAAAAAAGGACATCTCACCAACTTTAAAGCGTACCTAACGCAATGTGTCTGGTTCCCACTCAGTAGTTTCAATAACATGGATTATGCTCATTCCTACTTTATCTCCAGATTCAGAAAAGCCTGTGATTTCTTCGCCCCATTCCGTAAAACAAAGATTAAGGGTCCATCTAACCCATGGATCACTGCCTCCTTAATTAACCTAATGAAACAAAGATACAATCTGTGGCATCGGGCTAAGGCCACTGGGAAACCTAGTGATATGCAGATCTACAGGGCTGCTAGAAACCTCTGCACCCGGGAAATCCATGAGGGATACATGCCCCTGTATAGGTCACTGGTCAGGCCCCACCTGAAGTATTGCGTGCAATACTGGCGCCTGTTCCTGAAGAAGGACATCAGATTGTTGGAAGGGGTACAGCGCAGAGCTACAAAGATGATCCAGGGATTGGAGGGCAAGCCATACAAGGAAAAGCCGAGGGAGTTGAATATGTACTCTCTGGAAGAGAGGAGGGACAGGGGAGATATGAATGAGACCTTTAAGTACCTGAAGGGAATAAACAAGACTAATACAGAGAGGATTTTCCAGAGGAGAAAGGGGAGGGACACGAGAGGACACCAACTGAGATTGGAGGGGGGTAGATTCAGGAGAGAGATGAGGAGACATTTTTTCATGGAAAGAGTGGTGGACAAGTGAAACTCCTTGCCAGGTGAGGTAGTGGCCTGCAAGACGGTAGACAACTTCAAGAACAGTTGGGATACGGTAAGGGGATGGTGTAATAGGATGGGGCTGGAGGGAGCGGCAGCAGCATTATAAGCAAGGCCCCTAGAATTCTGCGGCCACAGAATTTTGCGCAGAACTTGCAGTCTACTGCAGAACTTCTGCAATGCCTCAGAATTCACTGTTCTTGGTGATTTTTTTATTAATAATTCTGTTTATCCATAGAACCTGGTTCCCTTCCCCTCTTTGTATATCCAAAATCCCTCTGTGCTCAGAATATGATGTTATCATTGCTATAACATCATAAATTATCTAATAAAATGGCTGCATTCTGCAACAGAAATGAACAGTCACTTATCTACCACAGTTCCCACTGCCAGAGGCAGTAGTACAGCACATCAGGCATGGTGATATTTGCTCAACCTGCACACAGCCTAATACAATTTTCAGTCTTACGTTATTGTACTTGGGCCAACTTAAACAAAACCTTAACAAATAGCATAGACCTGTTAAGTCCATACCTCACTTTGTTCAAACGTATTTGTGCCTTTAAGGTATAGTGATGCCATCTGAAATGAATAACTGGTAAAATGAATTTACCGGTCATTTTTAAGAAAAATAAAGTAGTTATGCTCAGAAAAGTGGACTATAATAATGTGAAAATCAAACAAAAGGGCTCAAAAAAGGAAAAAATAGAAGGTGCTCTCGGTAAAATCAGAACCTTTTCAACATCATAACCAGACCGTCACCCAAACCACCAAAAACAAGGCTGAAGCAGCTTCGGCCTTATTTTTGGTGGTTTGGGTGAGTGCCTGGTTATGATCTTGAAAAGAACATAATAATGTGTGGACCTGCTGAAAGAACAGACCTGTTAAATAAATAACTGCGCTGTACACATTTTTGCCAGGGTTATTGATTACATATTGTCACTGGCTGATAGAGTCACCCAAAAGTTATGGAGAAATGTGTTCAGGGCCAACTGTTGGGCCAGAGGGTAGCATGTTATGTTTTGTGTTGGCAACTCAGGTTCAGAGATTAGCTCTGGGAGCTGGCTGGGCAGCACAATGATTGGGAGAACACATCACTGCTCAGTCTGGGAAGGTATGGAGCAGTGTTCTGTCACGTGGTGGACACATTGTGATGGGCTGGAGAGCTCTGTCTCACAATCGGTTCACATGCATGGCATGGCCTGATGGTGTTACGTAGTGTCAGGGGAAGCAGGCTGGCATGAAAAATGAGTTTTGCAAGAACTCCTCTATTCTGTTTATTCCATATCCAATGGGACTTGTATGAATGAGGATGCAATTTCATGGAAATTAAAAAAAAAATACATACACACATATAGATATATATATATATATATATATATATATACACACACACACACACACACACACATATATATATATATATATATATATATATATACAGTATCTCTCTCTCACTATACACACACACACACACATTTGCATGTATGTTACAGATTGCGTATAAATATATAAGTGATACACAGTGGAGACCTCATTAGTGGTATAGATACCATGCATATAGAAATACCTTATTTATCACATAAGGTCCCCTCTACATATTTCATTTATGCAATAGGCTGAGATATTTGTTTTGCTCTTTTAGGCATACAATTATTTTTATTAAGTCTGTTATTTTTTGAACTAATGTTACTGTGCTTTCCCCCATCCTGATTGCTATAACCACAGCCATGAAAGTGAAGTCAGGATGACAAGCTGACACTGTGATATGGTAGTTTGTTAGTGCCGCAGAACTTCCGCAGAAATTACAAACCACCGCCGCAGAAGGTCTGTGGCAAAAGGTAGTCTTGCCGCAGAACTTGGTCCCACTGTGCCGTAGAAAAGTAGGGGCCTTGATTATAAGGTGCTAGCTGCGCACTCGAGCAGACTTGATAGACCGTGAGGCCTGTTTCTCCTGGCATTTTCATATGTTTGATACAGTGAACCACTCCCTCCTGCTCCACTCCCTCCCCTCGCTCTGACTGTCTTCTGAGGTTATTTGCTGGTTCAGAAGCTACCTTGATGGACGCACCCAGCAAGTCAAGATCTGTGACACCTCTCTCAAGCAGTTTTCCTGTATCATCTGGAGTCCCGCAAGGCTCCATCCTTGACCCTCTATTCTTCATCTTATTCATCAATAATCTCCCCACTTCCTGTAACAACAACATGATCCTGTATGCGGATGATGACGTCCTCTTTTCTCTCAGCCCAGAGCCATGCTCGCTTACGGCTGACCTTCAAACTAACTTCAAAATGGTGAAGACCTAGTTTGAGCAACACAAACTGCTCATGAATTACAAAAAGACCAAGGTCATGCACTTCTCTAACCCCTACAACGCTCACAAAGTAGCTAGCCTAGTTATCTGCAACAACCAAAGCCAACCCCTAAAGCAAGTTCAAGCATTTAAATACCTTGATATAATGCTGGACACTGCTCTCTAATACAATCTCCATATTAACCAAATTGCCACGGTCATTAACTTTAGGATCGGGATTCTATATCGGCATTG
The DNA here is from genome assembly GCA_016271365.2 of Neoceratodus forsteri. NCBI lineage: Eukaryota > Metazoa > Chordata > Ceratodontiformes > Ceratodontidae > Neoceratodus > Neoceratodus forsteri. Next base: position 1,316,812,715 of record CM057455.1, on the reverse strand, counting down.
AAACTATATGCCCAATGAGGCTCTGAGACTGGCAGTTACCAACTCGGTCCTTTCACTTGTCAACTATGGCTTAGTTATCTACAGTGCTGACTCCGACACCTCCCTAAAGAGAATTTCACTTACACTGAACAAGTCTTGTAGACTGGTCTCTGGATCTGACAAGCGGACCCATACCTGTGAACTTTATGAGAGAACCAGTTAGCTTCCTCTCAAGGCAAGGGTCACCTACCATACGTGCCTACTCGCAAAAAAGATCAGTCATGGCCTTACTCCCCCTTTCTCTGAGACCTTAATCTTGCCAGCACCTAAAACTAGGTTTACACGGAGCTCCTCTAAGCAATCCTACCTCGTCCGTTTCTCCAGGACCTCTCTCGCCCAGCAGACATTTGCTTATAGAGCACCCACTCTTCTAAACTGTCTTCCCCCAGGTGTCCATGCTGAACTTAAACTCGGCATTTTCAAACTTAAGCTTCAACACCTACTTGCTGAAAGTCGTTGTGACTGCTTTAGCTGGGCCGGCTTCCTGCCCTGCCCTCCTTTCAACTCTACCTTCTCTCTCCACTCCTTTCCTCTGCGCTCTCATACCTCCACATTTCTCACTGCCTCTCCTCCTCCTCTTCCCTTCCCTCTCTCCCACTCACTTCTCTCTGACCTCCTGCCTACAGCTTCACTCCCTGTTATACACCCCCCTTCCCACTCTTGCTCCTCACCCTCCTGTCATCTCCCTCTCCCTTTGACCCCTGCCTCCCTTCTTTTCTGTTTCTCTTTTCTGCTGCTTCCTCCCTCTCCTCCCCACCTCTTCCACCTCCTCGCCTTGCACTTTTAGCCCTACCCTTTGCACTTATTTTGACTAGATCATATTTCTGACTGTTTAATGTATTTGCAATTTGTCTAGCCCTGTAACGTTATGATTTTGTAACTGCAAGTACCATGTCTGTACCCTTATTTGTTATACCACTCCTTGTTCAGTGCAGAATCTTTATAAAAGAACCCCTGATTAAAAGGTTATTGTAATCCTAGTTCTCAATAAATAAATAAAAAATTAAATAAATCGCCAGACTGATTTGCCTCCCCAGGAGGCACAACCTGCTAACATCCTCCCGGGGAGGATCCTTTACCCCAACCTCAAGTTCCTCAGGCTCATGGCCTGGTTCTTGAGGACCTAGAATATGCTAATCTGCATTTTTCTGAAGGGGTCCTTGAGGTCCTAAGGGTCTCTCAGAAGCCCTCTACCAGGAAAACTTACACCTCTAAATGGAAGAGGTTTTCCATTTGATGCCAACAAAAGGTCATAGACTCTTATCAGGCTGGACTTACAGTTCTGTTGCACTATGTAGTCCATCTTCATTTCCTAGGCCTTAAGCTGTCTACTCTCAAGGTACACTTGGCAGCTGTCTCTGCCTACCTCTCAGTGGGTAAGGGCACTTCTTCAGCTTTCAATCCAATTTTCAGGAAGTTTTTCAAAGGATTGCTTCATTTGCATCCACCACACAGGGAACCAGCCCCCTCTTGGGATCTGAACATATGCATTGCACGCTAATGCAACCCCCATTTGAGCCCATGTTCTCAGCAGATCTCAAGTACGTGACTTGGAAAACAGTCTTTGTAGTGGCAGTTACTTCAGCCAGAAGGATAAGTGAACTCCAGGCTTTGTCCACAAAGCCTAACTATATTTCAGTCCATAGGGACAAGGTAGTACTCAGAACCAATAGAAAGTTCCCTTCCAAAGTGGTGTCTGATTTTCATCTCAACCAGTTCATTACCGTGCCTGTCTTTTCACTGATCACTCCAGTTCAGGAGAATGCAGGCTGCATAGCCTGGATGTTAAGAGGGCTATCGGCTATTATTTGGACCATACAAAAGGCCATAGAGAGGATAATGCTCGGCTATTCTGACCTATGGAGAAGTGAGGAAAGGCAAAACAGCTTCAAAAAAGGACTGTTGCACTATGGATTGTTGCATGTATTCAGTTTTGCTACAGCAAACTGGGCAAGGAATCCCTAGTGGGTCTCAGGGCTCATTCCACCAGGGGTACAGCTGCTTCTATAGCAGCTGTTAGAGATATTCTTTTGTTAGAAATTTGTAAAGCAGACACTTGGAAAACTGTTCACACCTTTACTAAACACTTTTGCCTGGGCTCCCAGGCTAGAAGTGATGCCAGATTTGTCACAGCAGTATTGCAGAGCTTGTTTCCTGAATAGGTTCTAGGCCCACCTCCAAAGGTACTTCTTGGTAGTCTGCATATGTCAGAATGCAGTAAAGATTTCCTGGGGCTTGAAGAAAAAATGGCTTACCATAGTAATCTTGTTTCTTCCAAGGGGGAATCTTTATTGTATTGTGAGCTCCCACCCTACCTCCCCTACTAGAACCTGGTGGGCACTGCATTCCAGCTGTTCATGTTTTGTTGTTGAAACTTGCATAGTTTGGTGGCTTTTTGGGCATCTGTGACCCGAGTCTTTTCAGATGTCCTATTCAAAGGGAGGATTGTAGTTCTTGGGGCGGGGGGTGGGGGACGGTGATTTAGTTCTGTACGATAGCATAGATAATATTTGTTTTGTCTGCCAATTTTGTATTGTAACCTCCCGGGTTGTGTCTGAAAATAGTCATATTTTGTGGCTATGCCACCTTACCCGGTAAACAAAAACTAAATAAATTAAATAAAAATAAATCTTTTTTTTAACATGCTTCATAAGAATCTGAGAGTTACATAGAATGTGCCAGGGATAGTAGTTTGAAAACCGAGCTTGAGCCTATCAATGTTCTGTTATTTGCATGGGTTCTTTAACTCTTTTTTCCTCCGGAGCAGTTGAATGGTGAAGGCTAACTGCATATGTTATATCTCTAGAAGGACATTGACAAAATAGAGGCAGTCCAGAGAAGGGCAACAAAGATGGTAAATGGACTGCACCAGAAGCCCTAAGAGGAAAGACTTGAGGACCTTAATATCTATTCACTGGAGGAAAGAAGGGAGAGGGGAGATATGATAGAGACTTTCAAGTAGCTTAGGGGAATAAATGGTACAGGTGGAAAGCATATTTCAGAGAAAACTCTGCACAAGAACAAGGGGGAATGATATGAGGCTGAAGGGTGGAAGGCTCAGGGGTAATGTTAGGAAGTACTTTTTCACTGAGCAGGTGGTGGAGCAGCCTTCCAGCGGAAGTGGTGGGTGTGAAATCAATTCGGGGGTTCAAGAGTGCATGGGACAGACATAAAGGTACCCTGGAGATGTGCAGAGCAAGAGAGCCGCAGATCAGATAGGATCTGGGGCTGCAGCAGTGAATAGGGAAATTGGCAGACAAGGTGGGCCGTATGGTCCTTATCTGCCGACAGATTCTATGTTTCTATGTCAGAATACAGTAAAGATTCCCTTGGAAGAAACAAAATTACTATGGTAATTTTTTTCTTACCTGTCTGTCTGTTCTGTCCATATAACCTATGTTTTTTACAGACAGCATATCTTGACTTGTGTAGTTGGAGGGGGGTGTGGAAAGTGGAGCCTTACAGAATACCCCAACATATCAACGACAAACTTTGTCGTAAATGTGACATCCATTTTTCCCCAATTATGACTACGATAACTATTTCCTTTAATATTAATGGGATTCATAATCCAATTGAGAGGTGTGGAATCACTCAAATTCTTTGCCGTGAGCAAGCTGAGCTCCTTTTCTTTCAAGAGACCCATCTGCTGCAAATTAAACATTATAAATTCAAGAAGTTTGGCTATCATATGCTAGGCTCCTAAAGCTGTCAGTGGCTCAGTAGGTAGCACACTTGCCTCTGAGGCCGGGAGATCAGAGGGATGTGGGTTCAGTTTCCACATCTGGCACTTGGGTTAATATGCCCAGTACTGACACTGTAGTGCAGCATGAGATGGGTGCTGCACTTCTGCGGTGCCGTCTTTTGGATGAGACGTTAAACCGAGGTCTCATCTACCTGGATTGGTGGTAGTTCAGGTGGCACTTATCGAAAAGAATAGAGAATTTCCCTGGTATCCTGGCCAAATCCCCCATTCACTAAAAATACCATCAACAGCTTAATCTGGTTCAGGGTCAGTTGGCATTCATCTGTACCTCCCTTCCCCCGGGTCGTGCCTGAAAATAGGCAGGATTTGTCTAGTGCACTTACCCGGTCAACAAAAACTTAAATATAAAGCAATTGGTGGCCACCAGATAGAATAGCTGCGCAGCAGATGCAACACTGTCAAGTAAAAAGGTAGCACGACAATATAGCGACTCAGTATGCGCAACTGTAATATAGGTGACAGGGTAATTACAACGAGTAGGCAATGTGAGCGACTCCGACTGTTCAGCAAACCCCAGAGGCAATGAGCGGCTCAGTGTTAGAATCCTAGAGAAGGGAGGTGGGGGGGATGCAATACAGAGGTATGACTGACTGTGCTGCACCTGTGTAGACTTAGGTTACATTAGCTTGATTGGACACAGGTACAGTAGGCTGATATAATGGGGATTTAACACCTGGCTGGGTCCGAGTCACGCCAGTATCTGGAGATTCCTTGAATGTCTGCAGGAGGAGCAGCGTATGTGTCTGGGGCAGCAGCTATCTGAGGTACCGTGACCTCACAGAAAGACTGGTTCAGGTTGTTGGCGAGTATGCCACACGTACCAGGGATGAAAAGTTGTGTCGTTTGACATATAATTTTCAGCTCCAGTTGTGATTCATGAGCTGATTTTTCGGTCGCTGACATTACCGGTCGCTTTAATTTACTGCGCTCATACTGAGTTGCTGAAACTGCATGCACTGTTAATAATTCACTGTATTGACATGGAACCTATAAAAAAAGTCTATGCTAAGGCTGCCACAGAGACAGAAACTACGATGGTGGTGGCAGAAGGAGTGCTGCTAACATGGTCTTGTTTAACAATAGTTTTTGAATCAGACAACCAGTATCATGGTTTCTGTCTCTGCGGTAGCCTTAGCATGGTCCTTTTATTAGGCTCCTAATCCCACCCATCAGGGAGACGTCATGGGGAACATACACTGGTATGCAGGGGCCCACATATTCAGATTGAAAGAGTTTGCCATGATACGGAAGGAGGTTCTGTTCTACTAATTGGTACCTTATGTGGGAGCCCTGTCATCTTAGCACATCTCTACATACACCACCCCCCGCAGTTTTAGCAAGCAATTGGTTACATAGAAACAGAATTTGATGGCAGATAAGGACCGCATGGCCCACCTAGTCTGCCCATTCTTTCCTGCCTCTAGTATCACTGCCGATCCTACTTGATCTCCAGCCTGTTCACCCCCTTCCCGTTCCATAAGATTCCCTTATGCCTAGCCCATGAATTCTTGAACCCCACCACACCACTGTTTTAGCCCTCAAAACCTCCGCTGGAAGACTGTTCTAGGAATCCACCATTCTTTTTATGAAGAAGTACTTTTTTGCATCTCTCCTGAATCTGCACCCCCCCCCGCCCCCCAGGTTCTTATCATGCCCCCTTGCACCTTTTTTTCTGAAAAATACTTCCCTCTTGTGCCTTGTTTACCCCTGCAAAGTATTTAAAGATCTCTGTCATATCCCTCCACTCTCTCCTCTCTTCCAAGTGTGTACATATTAGGCCCTTAACCTCTCCTCATAGGGCTTCTGATGCAGACCCTGAACCATTTTAGTTGCCTTCCTCTGGGCCTCTTCTACGCTGTCTGCGTCCTTTCTGAGATGTGGTCTCCAGAACTGGGCACAGTACTCTAGGTGGGGTCTTACCAGTGATCTATACAGAGGCAGCAATCATCCCTCTTTCTGCTAGTGATACTCCTCCCTATGCACCCAGCATCCCACTTGCCCCCCCCCAAACTGCCTTGTCGCACTGCCTGGCCACCATTAGATAATACAATATGATTGCCTCCAGGTCTCCTTCTTGCTTGGTGGTCGGCAGCCCCCAATTTTGTATTCTGTGCCCTTAGTGCATTATTTTGCATTTTTCACATTGAGCCCCAGCTACCATACCCTTGATCACTCTTCTAGTTTTCTTTTTTTATTCTTTTTATTGAGCTTTTCATACAGAAAGGAGCCACATACAACTATAAAGTCACAAAACATTTTATTAGTACAGTACAGATATATATATATATAACATACAGCATTACAGCCTAACCTTAAACAGTTAGACGCCTATCACATATTCAGTTAATAGCGAGGCATTTCATACATTAAATTACCTTTCACTTTATCTAAACATACAAGTAATAAACACAATAAACAGACAAACAGCAAACTAGTTGCAAACATCCAACACACACATAAACAGTCAAGATAAAATATACCCATAACTTAACTTGTCTGAAAAACGTCATCATTCATACATTAGCCTTAAGAGTACTAAGAGTTTTTTTTTGAAATTGAAAGAGTTTTATTGATTTTTATAATGAGAACATACATCAAACCATCTGCAATGCAATACAGTGTACATTGATCAGGAAAAAGCAAACAAAAAACAAAACCCCATTCCCCCACTACCCCACCACTCTCCCCATGGGTGTGCCTATTATCATTTAAAGACAAACCATAAGGCTAATAAAAATAACCAAGTATATGACAGACATCTGGATGGGGTGCTCAGAGAGTGCCCAGAGGAATCAGGATAAGTAAAGGCCGTGTCATTTGCCCCATTTTTTGTTGGCTAGAGGTAATCGGTGACAGAGGCTGGCGATCATCTGTTCAGTCTGAAGGGAGAAGGATAGTTCCAGCAGCCACTCGGAGTATGAAATATGCATCTGATCCAGCTAGTACCTAAGGCAGAGGTTGAAATAGTGTCCGAAAGGGTACATTTCCACCAGAAATGTGGATGGTTTGCCATACATTTCCTGACCAAATTGTACATTTCCACATTAAAAATAATAGAAAATTAAAATAAATTAACAGCGAAAAACAGAGTTATCCAGGGAACATAATTTACATCTCCCCTTCACCATCTCCCTCAGAGGAACGGCTTGATGAGTTGCATTCCATGTCTTTTTGCAACACTTTGTCTTTCCTTTTGTACTTTGCAGTCTCTGGTCTCCTCTCTTTCTCCAGTGCCCACAGGGACAACGCACCAGTTGGGTCGAACTCCTTAATTTGTGTTGGACTTAGGTTGACATTCATCAAATGCCCCAACATCTCTGGAGTCAAGCATGCTCTCCAGTCAGTTTTAATGCTTTTCATAACTGAAAACCAAGACTCATCAATGCTTGAACTGAAACTTGAAACTAACACAATGCTCAGCAGAGTTGTGATGTTGGGCAAGTCATCCTGTTTTCTAAACGAGTTTTGAAACAGTGCATGATGATTGTTAGCCAGTACTGGTTCGAGAGTAAGCAGTCGGAGGACATATTTAGTTAGCAAACAGAATTCCCCAAAACATAATGTTGGGTTAAGGCCTTGACCTTCAAGTACCTTAGAAAAGTGTCCTGCTAGGAATGTCACATCTTTTCTGCCATATGCAACACTATCATTGCTGTCTGGATGCAAGCCTGGCCAGTTGTTAGGTTTGAAAATTTGGCACACTTGTACATTAAGCTGTTCATCACAGTCTTCCCCTGGTGAGGGACTTACCATGTAAGTGAAATGCTGTTTCATGGACATAACAATTTCATCTCCGAAGTAGTTCACCTCCTTTGTAACAGTACGTATAGTGCCAGTGAACTGTTGCTCCCGTTTCAACACAAGTACCTCATCAGTTTCTGTTGGGGGGCAGCCTAGAGGTAATGTAAGGAAGCATTTTTCACAGAGAGGGTTGTGGATGCTTTGAACGGCCTTCTGGAGGAGGTTGTGGAGTCAAAAACAGTGATGGAATTCAAGCATGTATGGGACAGTCATAAGGCAATTCTAGGGGTTGGGGGTAGGAAGAAGTAGGCTGTTGATTAACTAGGATCTGCAGCTTATCTATTAAGTAGGGAAATGGGCAGTCTGGGTGGGCCAAGCGGTCCTTATCTGCCATCAAATTCTATGTTTCTCGGTTTCTATCTCTGAATTCCATTCTGTCAGCAGAAATGTGGTTGGCAGCAGGGAAGCACTCACAGGATTGCTGTATGTCATAATGTTCTAATGAAAGAACAGCAGCCTCAACTGTTTCTGCAGTTTGGAAAATTAGCAGCTTTTCTTGTTGAAATGCCAAAGATACAGACACAATCATCTGTAAAAGTTTGTGAATTAGATGTATTGCAATGAGATATTTAAGTGAGACAAGACTTTTTCTCAGCTTAGCAGCTTTCATTCGGGTGTCCACTTGGCCACTAGGACTGACCTGACCATCACTAACCTGTGTCACATGCACAGCAATGCTTTTCCACATTTTAATGAGCACATTCAATGCTCGAACTCTGGGCTAGCTATCTGGTTCCCAGAACATTCACAGGCACAAGGTACTGAAGACCCAGAACAGAAAATGTTTGTTTTAGTCCATTATGCATCACAGCTGATGAATGGTAGTACCGGAAAATCAGTTGTTATAGGTCAACAATTTGCTGTACTAAAGAGCAAGGCTTGGCTGCATCTCACAATTCCAGTTCAAAGCGTTGGGCTGAGCAGTGGACCAAGACAGCATGAGGAACCTGATCCTGAACTTTTTTGGCAACCCCATTATTAAGTCCAAAATTTACTGCTGCACCACCAGCGCAGAATCCTACCATGCCTTAGTAATCCTCGACTTTTCCATTTTCTTTTACACTTTTCATAACCGCATGGAAAATATTATCTGAAGTAGGCCTGCCTATGTCTACGATGGTGAGAAATTTTGTCACAGGTTCACCATCCTTCACATAGCGTATATAAAGTAGCTCTTCCTCATGCCAGCCCGGTGGCGCTCAGGGTTGAGGCGCTGGACGCCACACCTCGCGCCATGCCAGCAACCCGGGTTCAGGAACGAGCCTGGTCGTCGGGGGTCGGCAGGGGAGAGGGAGGATTGGCGTCCGTGAGACTGCTTTCCTCTCTGAGGAGGGATCCAGGGACTGCCCGGTGCAATAGCGTCTCCGGTGGAACCCGGAGGGACGTCACGCATGTCTGGGCACCAAGTAGAGGCGGGAGATGTGGCAGACGTCTCGAGATATGTTCGCGGCCGAACTCCAGGCGCGTTAAAAAAACTGGAAAACCCTCCTCTGGCAGATAGAGCTGATGACACCACTGCCTGTACCACACTCCAAATGCTGGGCACCTCACTGTCCCCGCGTCCCACACTCCGGTCGGCACTCAACATTGCAGATAGAGCGCCCTGGGAGGATAGGGTGGCCCTTCCCCGTGGGAGTGTAGACCCGGGGGAGTAGGTGGTCGGAGTGAAGGGAGCAGATGAGGTTGTCACAGCGGGAGGTAGAGAGCAGGTTAGGGGGCTGATGGAGAGAGTTCCTCCAGTAAGGGAGCAAAAAATAGAGTTAAAAAAAAAATATTAGCTCATCCTCTATTACAGCTAAGTCAGTACTACCATCACACAACACTGAAAAATATTTGTACTGACTGATCTCCTCTGTAAGTTGTGCATTAATATCCTTACTGATGAATTTAATAAAACTGGCTCACGCCTTGTCACTGGTGTACCTCAGCCCAATCTTTTCCTGTTTCCCTATCCGTGACAATAGTTCCATGTTTTGTACGAAACTTGTGAATGGTTGCCCTGCTTTAGCAACCTTAAAAGCAGTCAGGAACCTATGGGTCATGGTTTCTGTTGTCTCTTTATCCACTGACAGCAACCCCCTAAAAATTGGGCTTTTGTTAGGCTGACATTGAGAAGCAATACGGCTGCTTGACTCGCGATGAATGTGACTAGTTTTGTGTGTTTTTATTGTGCTCAGCATCATGGTTTTGCAGCCAACCACAAATGAACCTTTGTCATTTGGAAATATTTTTCTGCAGTACTCTCAGTACATCTCAGTTCGGTCATTATTTACTAAAAGCCATTCTCTATCTTTCTTCCATGACTCTTGAAAATGTCTGGTTCTTTGTTTTTCATACTCTTTTTCTTTTTGTGACATTTTTCCTTGGTTTGGATCCAAGCATTATTTTTTTTGGTGGGTGGGGGGTCTCCACAGTACTCGCCTCCATAGAAGACATGGAACTACTGTCATGAATGGTGCTTTCAGGTTCAGTGGAGGAAGATGGACCTGGCTGTGGTTCTTTGGTATTTTTCTTGGTAAAACCAAATCTAAGAAGGTTCATGCTTACTGATGATCTGTGAAACAGTTAACATGAATAAATATTTTTCAAACTGACTTTTGTGCGAGTCTCTCTTTTAGTCAACAAATCACTATTAGGCTAGCTCAGTCAGAGATCAGACTACAGGGACTTCCCCTTTTATTGTAGGCATATTAAATGTATGTGACAGCAGCAGGTAATCTTATATTTTTTTTAGTCCACACACTATATCCGAGAGACTGAAGTCAATCTCCGCACAAGGACCCCTATTGTAGGGCAGAACAGTTTAGAATGCAGGAATGTATGTTTACTTTTTTTTTTACTACATGCATGTCAGTGTGTCACTAGCTCCGACAGAGCTCTCCCCACAAGGATCCCCTTACTGTAGGGCAGAGTAGTTTAGAATGCAAGAATTATGCTTTTGTATTTTTTTAAATACACACACAGTAATCTCCGACAGAGATCTCCCCACAAGGATCCCCTTATTGTAAGGCAGAGTAGTTTAGAATGCAAGAATTATGCTTTATTATTTTTTAAATATACACACACAGTAATCTCCGACAGAGATCTCCCCACAAGGATCCCCTTATTGTAAGGCAGAGTAGTTTAGAATGCAAGAATTATGCTTTATTATTTTTTTAAATACACATACAGTAATCTCCAACAGAGATCTCCCCACAATGATCCCCTTATTGTAGGGCAGAGTAGTTTAGAATGCAGGAATTATGCTTTATTATTTTACAGTAATCTCCGACAGAGATCTCCCCACAATGATCCCCTTATTGTAGGGCAGAGTAGTTTAGAATGCAGGAATTATGCTTTATTATTTTACAGTAGTCTCCGACAGGATCTCCCACAATGATCCTTATTGTAGGGCAGAGTAGTTTAGAATGCAGGAATTATGCTTTATTATTTTTAAATACACATACAGTAGTCTCTGACAGAGATCTCCCCACAATGATCCCTTATTGTAGGGCAGAGTAGTTTAGAATGCAGGAATTATGCTATTATTTTACAGTAGTCTCCACAGAGATCTCTCCCCACAATGATCCCTATTGTAGGGCAGAGTAGTTTAGAATGCAGGAATTATGCTTTATTATTTTACAGTAGTCTCCGACAGAGATCTCCCCACAATGATCCCCTTATTGTAGGGCAGAGTAGTTTAGAATGCAGGAATTATGCTTTATTATTTTACAGTAGTCTCGACAGAGATCTCCCACAATGATCCCTTATTGTAGGGCAGAGTAGTTTAGAATGCAGGAATTATGCTTTATTATTTTACAGTAGTCTCCGACAGAGATCTCCCCACAATGATCCCCTTATTGTAGGGCAGAGTAGTTTAGAATGCAGGAATTATGCTTTATTATTTTACAGTAGTCTCCGACAGAGATCTCCCCACAAGGATCCCCTTATTGTAAGGCAGAGTAGTTTAGAATGCAAGAATTATGCTTTATTATTTTTTTAAATACACATACAGTAGTCTCTGACAGAGATCTCCCCACAATGATCCCCTTATTGTAGGGCAGAGTAGTTTAGAATGCAGGAATTATGCTTTATTATTTTACAGTAGTCTCCGACAGAGATCTCCCCACAATGATCCCCTTATTGTAGGGCAGAGTAGTTTAGAATGCAGGAATTATGCTTTATTATTTTACAGTAGTCTCCGACAGAGATCTCCCCACAATGATCCCCTTATTGTAGGGCAGAGTAGTTTAGAATGCAGGAATTATGCTTTATTATTTTACAGTAGTCTCCAAGAGATCTCCCACAATGATCCCCTTATTGTAGGGCAGAGTAGTTTAGAATGCAGGAATTATGCTTTATTATTTTACAGTAGTCTCCACAGAAATCTCCCCACAATGATCCCCTTATTGTAGGGCAGAGTAGTTTAGAATGCAGGAATTATGCTTTATTATTTTACAGTAGTCTCCGACAGAGATCTCCCACAATGATCCCCTTATTGTAGGGCAGAGTAGTTTAGAATGCAGGAATTATGCTTTATTATTTTACAGTAGTCTCCGACAGAGATCTCCCCACAATGATCCCCTTATTGTAGGGCAGAGTAGTTTAGAATGCAGGAATTATGCTTTATTATTTTACAGTAGTCTCCGACAGAGATCTCCCACAATGATCCCTTATTGTAGGGCAGAGTAGTTTAGAATGCAGGAATTATGCTTTATTATTTTACAGTAGTCTCCGACAGAGATCTCCCCACAATGATCCCTTATTGTAGGGCAGAGTAGTTTAGAATGCAGGAATTATGCTTTATTATTTTACAGTAGTCTCCGACAGAGATCTCCCACAATGATCCCTTATTGTAGGGCAGAGTAGTTTAGAATGCAGGAATTATGCTTTATTATTTTACAGTAGTCTCCGACAGAGATCTCCCCACAATGATCCTTATTGTAGGGCAGAGTAGTTTAGAATGCAGGAATTATGCTTTATTATTTTACAGTAGTCTCCGACAGAGATCTCCACAATGATCCCTTATTGTAGGGCAGAGTAGTTTAGAATGCAGGAATTATGCTTTATTATTTTACAGTAGTCTCCGACAGAGATCTCCCCACAATGATCCCCTTATTGTAGGGCAGAGTAGTTTAGAATGCAGGAATTATGCTTTATTATTTTACAGTAGTCTCCGACAGAGATCTCCCACAATGATCCCTTATTGTAGGGCAGAGTAGTTTAGAATGCAGGAATTATGCTTTATTATTTTACAGTAGTCTCCGACAGAGATCTCCCACAATGATCCCTTATTGTAGGGCAGAGTAGTTTAGAATGCAGGAATTATGCTTTATTATTTTACAGTAGTCTCCGACAGAGATCTCCCCACAATGATCCCCTTATTGTAGGGCAGAGTAGTTAGAATGCAGGAATTATGCTTTATTATTTTACAGTAGTCTCCGACAGAGATCTCCCCACAATGATCCCTTATTGTAGGGCAGAGTAGTTTAGAATGCAGGAATTATGCTTTATTATTTTACAGTAGTCTCCGACAGAGATCTCCCACAATGATCCCTTATTGTAGGGCAGAGTAGTTTAGAATGCAGGAATTATGCTTTATTATTTTACAGTAGTCTCCGATGAAGATCTCCCCACAATGATCCCTTATTGTAGGGCAGAGTAGTTTAGAATGCGGAATTATGCTTTATTATTTTACAGTAGTCTCCGACAGAATCTCCCACAATGATCCCTTATTGTAGGGCAGAGTAGTTTAGAATGCAGGAATTATGCTTTATTATTTTACAGTAGTCTCGACAGAGATCTCCCCACAATGATCCCTTATTGTAGGGCAGAGTAGTTTAGAATGCGGAATTATGCTTTATTATTTTACAGTAGTCTCCGACAGAGATCTCCCCACAATGATCCCTTATTGTAGGGGCAGAGTAGTTTAGAATGCAGGAATTATGCTTTATTATTTTACAGTAGTCTCCGACAGAGATCTCCCACAATGATCCCCTTATTGTAGGGCAGAGTAGTTTAGAATGCAGGAATTATGCTTTATTATTTTACAGTAGTCTCCGACAGAGATCTCCCCACAATGATCCCCTTATTGTAGGGCAGAGTAGTTTAGAATGCAGGAATTATGCTTTATTATTTTACAGTAGTCTCGACAGAGATCTCCCACAATGATCCCTTATTGTAGGGCAGAGTAGTTTAGAATGCAGGAATTATGCTTTATTATTTTACAGTAGTCTCCGACAGAGATCTCCCCACAATGATCCCCTTATTGTAGGGCAGAGTAGTTTAGAATGCAGGAATTATGCTTTATTATTTTACAGTAGTCTCGACAGAGATCTCCCCACAATGATCCCCTTATTGTAGGGCAGAGTAGTTTAGAATGCAGGAATTATGCTTTATTATTTTACAGTAGTCTCCGACAGAGATCTCCCCACAATGATCCCCTTATTGTAGGGCAGAGTAGTTTAGAATGCAGGAATTATGCTTTATTATTTTACAGTAGTCTCCGACAGAGATCTCCCACAATGATCCCTTATTGTAGGGCAGAGTAGTTTAGAATGCAGGAATTATGCTTTATTATTTTACAGTAGTCTCCGACAGAGATCTCCCCACAATGATCCCCTTATTGTAGGGCAGAGTAGTTTAGAATGCAGGAATTATGCTTTATTATTTTACAGTAGTCTCCGACAGAGATCTCCCCACAATGATCCCTTATTGTAGGGCAGAGTAGTTTAGAATGCAGGAATTATGCTTTATTATTTTACAGTAGTCTCCGACAGAGATCTCCCCACAATGATCCCCTTATTGTAGGGCAGAGTAGTTTAGAATGCAGGAATTATGCTTTATTATTTTACAGTAGTCTCCGACAGAGATCTCCCCACAATGATCCCTTATTGTAGGGCAGAGTAGTTTAGAATGCAGGAATTATGCTTTATTATTTTACAGTATCTCCGACAGAGATCTCCCACAATGATCCCTTATTGTAGGGCAGAGTAGTTTAGAATGCAGGAATTATGCTTTTTATTTTACAGTATCCGACAGAGATCTCCCCAATGATCTTTGCATATTTATGCAGATTATGTTATTTACAGTAGTCTCAGAGTCTCCCCACAATGATCCCTTATTGTAGGGCAGGTAGTTTAGAATGCAGGAATTATGCTTTATTATTTTACAGTAGTCTCCGACAGAGATCTCCCCACAATGATCCCCTTATTGTAGGGCAGAGTAGTTTAGAATGCAGGAATTATGCTTTTATTTTACAGTAGTCTCCGACAGAGATCTCCCCACAATGATCCCTTATTGTAGGGCAGAGTAGTTTAGAATGCAGGAATTATGCTTTATTATTTTACAGTAGTCTCGACAGAGATCTCCCCACAATGATCCCTTATTGTAGGGCAGAGTAGTTTAGAATGCAGGAATTATGCTTTATTATTTTACAGTAGTCTCCGACAGAGATCTCCACAAGATCCCTTATTGTAGGGCAGAGTAGTTTAGAATGCAGGAATTATGCTTTATTATTTTACAGTAGTCTCCGACAGAGATCTCCCACAATGATCCCTTATTGTAGGGCAGAGTAGTTTAGAATGCAGGAATTATGCTTTATTATTTTACAGTAGTCTCCGACAGAGATCTCCCCACAATGATCCCCTTATTGTAGGGCAGAGTAGTTTAGAATGCAGGAATTATGCTTTTTATTTTACAGTAGTCTCCGACAGAGATCTCCCACAATGATCCCTTATTGTAGGGCAGAGTAGTTTAGAATGCAGGAATTATGCTTTATTATTTTACAGTAGTCTCCGACAGAGATCTCCCCACAATGATCCCTTATTGTAGGGCAGAGTAGTTTAGAATGCAGGAATTATGCTTTATTATTTTACAGTAGTCTCCGACAGAATCTCCCCACAATGATCCCTTATTGTAGGGCAGAGTAGTTTAGAATGCAGGAATTATGCTTTATTATTTTACAGTAGTCTCCGACAGAGATCTCCCCACAATGATCCCTTATTGTAGGGCAGAGTAGTTTAGAATGCAGGAATTATGCTTTATTATTTTACAGTAGTCTCCGACAGAGATCTCCCCACAATGATCCCTTATTGTAGGGCAGAGTAGTTTAGAATGCAGGAATTATGCTTTGATTATTTTACAGTAGTCTCCGACAGAGATCTCCCCACAATGATCCCTTATTGTAGGGCAGAGTAGTTTAGAATGCAGGAATTATGCTTTATTATTTTACAGTAGTCTCCGACAGAGATCTCCCCACAATGATCCCCTTATTGTAGGGCAGAGTAGTTTAGAATGCAGGAATTATGCTTTATTATTTTACAGTGTCTCCGACAGAGATCTCCCCACAATGATCCCCTTATTGTAGGGCAGAGTAGTTTAGAATGCAGGAATTATGCTTTATTATTTTACAGTAGTCTCGACAGAGATCCCCACAATGATCCCCTTATTGTAGGGCAGAGTAGTTTAGAATGCAGGAATTATGCTTTATTATTTTACAGTAGTCTCCGACAGAGATCTCCCACAATGATCCCCTTATTGTAGGGCAGAGTAGTTTAGAATGCAGGAATTATGCTTTATTATTTTACAGTAGTCTCCGACAGAGATCTCCCACAATGATCCCCTTATTGTAGCAGAGTAGTTTAGAATGCAGGAATTATGCTTTATTATTTTACAGTAGTCTCCGACAGAGATCTCCCACAATGATCCCCTTATTGTAGGGCAGAGTAGTTTAGAATGCAGGAATTATGCTTTATTATTTTACAGTAGTCTCCGACAGAGATCTCCCACAATGATCCCCTTATTGTAGGGCAGAGTAGTTTAGAATGCAGGAATTATGCTTTATTATTTTACAGTAGTCTCCGACAGAGATCTCCCACAATGATCCCCTTATTGTAGGGCAGAGTAGTTTAGAATGCAGGAATTATGCTTTATTATTTTACAGTAGTCTCCGACAGAGATCTCCCCACAATGATCCCTTATTGTAGGGCAGAGTAGTTTAGAATGCAGAATTATGCTTTATTATTTTACAGTAGTCTCCGACAGAGATCTCCCCACAAGGATCCCCTTATTGTAGGGCAGAGTAGTTTAGAATGCAGGAATTATGCTTTATTATTTTACAGTAGTCTCGACAGAGATCTCCCAAATGATCCCCTTATTGTAGGGCAGAGTAGTTTAGAATGCAGGAATTATGCTTTATTATTTTACAGTAGTCTCCGACAGAGATCTCCCCACAATGATCCCCTTATTGTAGGGCAGAGTAGTTTAGAATGCAGGAATTATGCTTTATTATTTTACAGTAGTCTCCGACAGAGATCTCCCCACAATGATCCCCTTATTGTAGGGCAGAGTAGTTTAGAATGCAGGAATTATGCTTTATTATTTTACAGTAGTCTCCGACAGAGATCTCCCCACAATGATCCCCTTATTGTAGGGCAGAGTAGTTTAGAATGCAGGAATTATGCTTTATTATTTTACAGTAGTCTCCGACAGAGATCTCCCCACAATGATCCCTTATTGTAGGGCAGAGTAGTTTAGAATGCAGGAATTATGCTTTATTATTTTACAGTAGTCTCCGACAGAGATCTCCCCACAATGATCCCTTATTGTAGGGCAGAGTAGTTTAGAATGCAGGAATTATGCTTTATTATTTTACAGTAGTCTCCGACAGAGATCTCCCCACAATGATCCCCTTATTGTAGGGCAGAGTAGTTTAGAATGCAGGAATTATGCTTTATTATTTTACAGTAGTCTCCGACAGAGATCTCCCCACAATGATCCCCTTATTGTAGGGCAGAGTAGTTTAGAATGCAGGAATTATGCTTTATTATTTTACAGTAGTCTCCGACAGAGATCTCCCCCCACAATGATCCCCTTATTGTAGGGCAGAGTAGTTTAGAATGCAGGAATTATGCTTTATTATTTTACAGTAGTCTCCGACAGAGATCTCCCCACAATGATCCCCTTATTGTAGGGCAGAGTAGTTTAGAATGCAGGAATTATGCTTTATTATTTTACAGTAGTCTCCGACAGAGATCTCCACAATGATCCCCTTATTGTAGGGCAGAGTAGTTTAGAATGCAGGAATTATGCTTTATTATTTTACAGTAGTCTCCGACAGAGATCTCCCCACAATGATCCCCTTATTGTAGGGCAGAGTAGTTTAGAATGCAGGAATTATGCTTTATTATTTTACAGTAGTCTCCGACAGAGATCTCCCACAATGATCCCCTTATTGTAGGGCAGAGTAGTTTAGAATGCAGGAATTATGCTTTATTATTTTACAGTAGTCTCCGACAGATCTCCCACAATGATCCCTTATTGTAGGGCAGAGTAGTTTAGAATGCAGGAATTATGCTTTATTATTTTACAGTAATCTCCGACAGAGATCTCCCACAATGATCCCTTGTTGTAGGGCAGAGTAGTTTAGAATGCAGGAGTATGCTTTGTTATTTTACAGTAATCTCCGACAGAATCTCCCACAATGATCCCTTATTGTAGGGCAGAGTAGTTTAGAATGCAGGAATTATGCTTTATTATTTTACAGTAGTCTCCGAGAGAGATCTCCCCACAATGATCCCCTTATTGTAGGGCAGAGTAGTTTAGAATGCAGGAATTATGCTTTATTATTTTACAGTAGTCTCCGACAGAGATCTCCCCACAATGATCCCCTATTGTAGGGCAGAGTAGTTTAGAATGCAGGAATTATGCTTTATTATTTTACAGTAGTCTCCGACAGAGATCTCCCCACAATGATCCCTTATTGTAGGGCAGAGTAGTTTAGAATGCAGGAATTATGCTTTTTATTTTACAGTAGTCTCCGACAGAGATCTCCCCACAATGATCCCTTATTGTAGGGCAGAGTAGTTTAGAATGCAGGAATTATGCTTTATTATTTTACAGTAGTCTCCGACAGAGATCTCCCACAATGATCCCCTTATTGTAGGGCAGAGAGTTTAGAATGCAGGAATTATGCTTTATTATTTTACAGTAGTCTCCGACAGAGATCTCCCCACAATGATCCCTTGTTGTAGGGCAGAGTAGTTTAGAATGCAGGAATTATGCTTTATTATTTTACAGTAGTCTCCGACAGAGATCTCCCACAATGATCCCCTTATTGTAGGGCAGAGTAGTTTAGAATGCAGGAATTATGCTTTATTATTTTACAGTAGTCTCCGACAGAGATCTCCCCACAATGATCCCCTTATTGTAGGGCAGAGTAGTTTAGAATGCAGGAATTATGCTTTATTATTTTACAGTAGTCTCCGACAGAGATCTCCCCACAATGATCCCCTTATTGTAGGGCAGAGTAGTTTAGAATGCAGGAATTATGCTTTATTATTTTACAGTAGTCTCCGACAGAGATCTCCCACAATGATCCCCTTATTGTAGGGCAGAGTAGTTTAGAATGCAGGAATTATGCTTTATTATTTTACAGTAGTCTCCGACAGAGATCTCACAATGATCCCTTATTGTAGGGCAGAGTAGTTTAGAATGCAGGAATTATGCTTTATTATTTTACAGTAGTCTCCGACAGAGATCTCCCACAATGATCCCCTTATTGTAGGGCAGAGTAGTTTAGAATGCAGGAATTATGCTTTATTATTTTACAGTAGTCTCCGACAGAGATCTCCCACAATGATCCCCTTGTTGTAGGGCAGAGTAGTTTAGAATGCAGGAATTATGCTGTTATTTTACAGTAGTCTCGACAGAGTCTCCCCACAATGATCCCCTTATTGTAGGGCAGAGTAGTTTAGAATGCAGGAATTATGCTTTATTATTTTACAGTAGTCTCCGACAGAGATCTCCCCACAATGATCCCCTTATTGTAGGGCAGAGTAGTTTAGAATGCAGGAATTATGCTTTATTATTTTACAGTAGTCTCCGACAGAGATCTCCCCACAATGATCCCCTTATTGTAGGGCAGAGTAGTTTAGAATGCAGGAATTATGCTTTATTATTTTACAGTAGTCTCCGACAGAGATCTCCCCACAATGATCCCCTTATTGTAGGGCAGAGTAGTTTAGAATGCAGGAATTATGCTTTATTATTTTACAGTAGTCTCCGACAGAGATCTCCCCACAATGATCCCTTATTGTAGGGCAGAGTAGTTTAGAATGCAGGAATTATGCTTTATTATTTTACAGTAGTCTCCGACAGAGATCTCCCCACAATGATCCCCTTATTGTAGGGCAGAGTAGTTTAGAATGCAGGAATTATGCTTTATTATTTTACAGTAGTCTCCGACAGAGATCTCCCCACAAGGATCCCCTTATTGTAGGGCAGAGTAGTTTAGAATGCAGGAATTATGCTTTATTATTTTACAGTAGTCTCCGACAGAGATCTCCCACAAGGATCCCCTTATTGTAGGGCAGAGTAGTTTAGAATGCAGGAATTATGCTTTATTATTTTACAGTAGTCTCCGACAGAGATCTCCCCACAATGATCCCCTTATTGTAGGGCAGAGTAGTTTAGAATGCAGGAATTATGCTTTATTATTTTACAGTAGTCTCCGACAGAGATCTCCCCACAATGATCCCCTTATTGTAGGGCAGAGTAGTTTAGAATGCAGGAATTATGCTTTATTATTTTACAGTAGTCTCCGACAGATCTCCCCACAATGATCCCCTATTGTAGGGCAGAGTAGTTTAGAATGCAGGAATTATGCTTTATTATTTTACAGTAGTTCTCGACAGAGATCTCCCCACAATGATCCTCTATTGTAGGGCAGAGTAGTTTAGAATGCAGGAATTATGCTTTTATTATTTTACAGTAGTCTCCGACAGAGATCTCCCCACAATGATCCCCTTATTGTAGGGCAGAGTAGTTTAGAATGCAGGAATTATGCTTTATTATTTTACAGTAGTTCCGACAGAATCTCCCCACAATGATCCCCTTATTGTAGGGCAGAGTAGTTTAGAATGCAGGAATTATGCTTTTATTATTTTACAGTAGTCTCTCGACAGAGATCTCCCACAATGATCCCCTTATTGTAGGGCAGAGTAGTTTAGAATGCAGGAATTATGCTTTATTATTTTACAGTAGTCTCCCGACAGAGATCTCCCCACAATGATCCCCTTATTGTAGGGCAGAGCAGTTTAGAATGCAGGAATTATGCTTTATTATTTTACAGTAGTCTCCGACAGAGATCTCCCCACAATGATCCCCTTATTGTAGGGCAGAGCAGTTTAGAATGCAGGAATTATGTTTTATTATTTTACAGTAGTCTCTCGACAGAGATCTCCCACAATGATCCCCTTATTGTAGGGCAGAGCAGTTTAGAATGCAGGAATTATGCTTTATTATTTTACAGTAGTCTCCGACAGAGATCTCCCCACAATGATCCCCTTATTGTAGGGCAGAGTAGTTTAGAATGCAGGAATTATGCTTTATTATTTTACAGTAGTCTCCGACAGAGATCTCCCCCACAATGATCCCCTTATTGTAGGGCAGAGTAGTTTAGAATGCAGAATTATGCTTTATTATTTTACAGTAGTCTCGACAGAGATCTCCCACAATGATCCCTTATTGTAGGGCAGAGTAGTTTAGAATGCAGGAATTATGCTTTATTATTTTACAGTAGTCTCCGACGAAGATCTCCCCACAATGATCCCCTTATTGTAGGGCAGAGTAGTTTAGAATGCAGGAATTATGCTTTATTATTTTACAGTAGTCTCCGACAGAGATCTCCCCACAATGATCCCCTTATTGTAGGGCAGAGTAGTTTAGAATGCAGGAATTATGCTTTATTATTTTACAGTAATCTCCGACAGAGATCTCCCCACAATGATCCCCTTATTGTAGGGCAGAGTAGTTTAGAATGCAGGAATTATGCTTTATTATTTTACAGTAATCTCCGACAGAGATCTCCCCACAATGATCCCCTTATTGTAGGGCAGAGTAGTTTAGAATGCAGGAATTATGCTTTATTATTTTACAGTAATCTCCGACAGAGATCTCCCCACAATGATCCCCTTATTGTAGGGCAGAGTAGTTTAGAATGCAGGAATTATGCTTTATTATTTTACAGTAGTCTCCGACAGAGATCTCCCCACAATGATCCCTTATTGTAGGGCAGAGTAGTTTAGAATGCAGGAATTATGCTTTATTATTTTACAGTAGTCTCCGACAGAGATCTCCCCACAATGATCCCTTATTGTAGGGCAGAGTAGTTTAGAATGCAGGAATTATGCTTTATTATTTTACAGTAGTCTCCGACAGAGATCTCCCCACAATTATCCCCTTATTGTAGGGCAGAGCAGTTTAGAATGCAGGAATTATGCTTTATTATTTTACAGTAGTCTCCGACAGAGATCTCCCCACAATGATCCCCTTATTGTAGGGCAGAGTAGTTTAGAATGCAGGAATTATGCTTTATTATTTTACAGTAGTCTCCGACAGAGATCTCCCCACAATGATCCCCTTATTGTAGGGCAGAGTAGTTTAGAATGCAGGAATTATGCTTTATTATTTTACAGTAGTCTCCGACAGAGATCTCCCCACAATGATCCCCTTATTGTAGGGCAGTGAGACAGTTTAGAATAAAACAGGAATTTTTGAATTTTTATTTTTTATCCGCACTGAAGCTCAGGCACAGGGACACACTTTCCCTTGTAGTGCAGGGCAAGAGCTCAGTAAAGCTTAGCCAGTAATTCAGTTTACAGTAACCAACTAATGTGCAGCTTAGATAGAAAGTTCACCACAAGCGGTACCCAAGACTTTTCCCCTATGGCAATCCAACTTTGTAAGCAGGCAACAGAAAAAACGGCTTTAACTTCTAGTGTGGGAGCTCACCAAGTAGCACTTATTCCAGATTAGGCAGTGCAGCCTAGATAGAAAAATCCCCAACTGACTTCCCCCTTAGGGCCATCCAGAATTACAGCAGCAGTTTCAGTGTCAGCTAAAACAAAGATTTTCCCCAAACTACAGTCCCCCGTATACTCTATAGGCAGAAATGTTATCTTGTAAGCAAAAACCACTCAAGAGTTGCCTAGGGATAGGTCACAGTCTGTGGTTTTATTCTGACTACAGCAGCTGAGAGTAATTTATGGGTTTAATCCAGGCAGCTAGTGCAGGCTAATCCTCACAAAGACTAATGTTCCTAGTTTAGGGCAATGTACTAGAAAGCAACTAGCAAATTTATTTTTGTATTCACACTGCCAGCTGAACCAAGAGAAGGATTTTCTTCTTAGTCTGTCCCTTACTGTAGTAGGCAATTAGGTACGGTAATTGAGCAGGTACAGGAGGAATTATTTTTAAGAAAAAAGTTACATCTCCCCACACAATCTTAGGCAGAATGAATATGCACTCTGTGGTTTTAGTCTGACTGTTGATTTGACACAGACCCACTTACTTTACATTTTTTCCCCCCCACTCCACGTTTATCGAGCCTGCTTCAGCTTAGGCTCACTGATGCCTGCTATACCCACTAAGTTCTCCGAGTCCCCTTCAAATATTGCAAATTCAGTGTTCTCACAAGAACACCGTAGCCTGTGATCAGAGAATTTTTTTTTTAGTCTGAGATCCGTTTCAGTATCCCCCCACTACTACTCCTTGACGGTGTAAGCAATTTGTGTTCTCCAAGTGCTGCATCTAGACTGCTGTTGCACTCAGAGACACGATCGGTATGATTTTTTTTTCTCAATTTGAGCCGCATGGCTCAAACGATGCACTCTACAAGTAAGCGCTCCTTCCTCTCACGCTGCTAACTGACTTCTGAAGCAAACGGTAGTCAGTTCAGCGGAAAGAACTACTGGACAGCCAATCGGAAGACAGCTGGGTCAGACTTAGTCACATGGGTCCCAGTTGAATGACCACGTGGGTCGCGTTGTTGCTAAGGATCCCCAGCTGTCCAAGGAGCGCCTGCTTCTATATTGAAGTCCGCTGTGAGTGCGCACCAAGAGGATATGATGGCGCACTTCACCTGCCCGCCGCCCCCACCGAGATCAGGCAGTGCAGCTGCAGGCAGAGAGAAGTTGCTCATGGGCTCCTCCAACTGGCGGAAAACAGCAGGTACAGCCGCAACAACAGCATTTCCAGATGGAAATGCTAAACTAAAAAGCACATTTCCTGCAGCCTTTACGCATTTCCACGGAAATACGGAAAGGCTATATTTCAAGCCTTGTAAGGACTGTTTTTTTTAACTGTCAGGGATAGGAGGGCCATATGGTACCTTCTCTCCTTGACCAGGATCTGAGAGTAATCACTGATTACACATATTTCGGGAGAGCATAGGCCAGATAGTCCCGGAAGGGGTCGCTCCGTTCCTCTATTTACGCCCACAAGGAAGATACTTTCTCGGAGGACCAGAATATATGTAATAGTGTGCCATCTGCTTTCCCAATTCTAGTGCAAATGGGAGAGGGGAGGCGACCCATCTTAGATAGTCTGACCGGAGTGTAATACATGTTGTTTAAGATATGGTATTGTGTGAGTCTTAGCCGATCTTAAGTTAGGTAAGTGTAAAGATCTTTCCTGAGTTTTGGCCAGTTAGAATTGACACCTGAGAGCAGGAATTCCCATATCTTAGAGCCAGCCGGAGAAAGGAAGGGGTGGGCGGGAAGCAACCACTGGTACAGCCTCGATGTACCATGGGGCTTGGGGGCCCAATCTTGAGCCTGATTAAGGAGATCCTTGAGAGTAGAAGGTTTTGGAGCAGGACCAGATTGTTGTAGAATTAGATGCCAGATCTGCTAAATTTAGAAAATGTATGCGGGACCCAGTTGAAATTTCCCCGTTAACTCCTGGGATGTTAGAAGAGAGGATTGGGAATAGAAATCAGAAACACTAACGTCCTGTGGTAATGGCAACCATCCAGGGGTTAATGGGCGTTCCCCAATCTTAATGTTAAGGTTAGAAAAGATAGACTTTGTGACATCTTTAGAGAGGTGGATTTTCAGATAAGCGCAGATTTGAACTTTAATGGAGAGACCGATTGGTACTACTGGGTCCGGTAGAGATTTCTGTGGGGTAAGAAAATAGTAGCGGCAGAAAGACTGCGGATAGTACAGAGATGAAATTCTGTCTGTAACTAGACAGGGATATAGTCGCATTCAGTTGCAAGATGCAAGTTAGAGAACCATTTTCTGCATTTGTAAAGGTGACTGGCCCAATAGTAGAGTAAAAAGTTAGGGAATCGAAGTCTACCGGAGTCTTTAGGGAGGCCCAGCTTGAGGTATGAGCATCTGGGTGACTTTTTTTTTTAATTTTTTTGTAACTCTTTTTACTCCTACCCCCGGGGAACTCTCTCTGGCAACCCTCGGTGGCCAGGTCTCTACCTTTGGCCTGAGACTCCCTTGTCCTCTCCCCCTGCACAGCCTCTGGATCTGTGCCCCCCCCCGGAGGAAGGGCTACCCTACCCACCCAGGGCACTCTATCTACAGTTTAGAGTGCCGGGACTGCACCGAGCAGCCGTGGAGAGGAGGGAGCCCAGCGATGGAGTGAGGTCCTGGGGCCGAGGGTGCTTTCACCTATCCCCAGGTGTGGAGGATTTTTTCCTTGTGGGTTTTTCTTCCCCCTGTGGAGCACGGCCGTCAAGGCATCGTTGTGCCGCAGCTGCTCCCCCTTGCTTATGCAGTGTCGCTACGTCGGGCTCCTCCGACTACCACCAGAGGCCACCCTAAGAGCGATCATCCCCCTAAGCCCACCCCGGGAAGAGAGAGCAGTCCTATGGATGCTCGATTTCTCCCATCCCCTGCCGACCCCCCATGACCAGGGCTCATTCATGAGCCCAGGTCGCCTGCGTGGCGCAAGGTGTGGCATCCAGCAACTCAACCCTCAATGCCACCTGGCCGGCTGCGTCTGGGTGACTTACCCAACCAAATGAAGGAGGTAATCAAGAAGTGAATGCGTTTAAAGAAAAAGAGAGGGAGTACAATGTTAAGCATATTTAAGGGGTAAAAGAGCCTGGGAAGGATATTCATTTTAATTATATTAATCCTGCCCCATAGTGAAATAGGAAGGCTCTTCCATCTTGTTAAATCCTACAGGATCACGACCAAGAGATCCTCCAGGTTCATTTTCACCAGTAGTGATGGGTATTTAAGGGAGTGAGAAGACCAACGCATTCCAAAGGTGGCGAAATCTATCTTGCTGGTAAACTGATTAAGGGGGTAGATTTCAGTTTTAGTGAGATTAAGTTTATAGTTAGAATAGCGACTCAACTGATCAATCACATTCAACGCCTCACTAAGAGAGTGGATCAGGTCAGAGAGATGCAATAGTATGTCATCTGCATATACCGAGATAGAAGGTGTGAGATTATCTATGGGGATACCTCTTATATTAGGGGACGCCTTGAGGTGCTGAATGAGCAGCTCAAGATATAGATTAAAGAGAAAAGGAGGTAAGGGGCAACCTTGACGTGTGCCAGTGTATAAGGAAAAAGTGGAGGTGAAGACACTGTTTCAGTAGATCTCTGCCGAGGGAGAGGAATAGATTGTTTTAAGCTATTTAAAAAATGAGTTGGGGAAGCCCATCTTCTGTAGGGTAAGCCACAGGAAGGGCCAATCCACCCTATCAAAGGCTTTCTCTGCATCGAGAGAAATTAAGGCCATCCAGAGAGGGGAGGATTGGGCTACCTGAACTAAGTGGCTGATCTTATGGAGGTGATCGGCAGAGGATCTCCCAGGAACAAAACCCACTTGTTCCGGACTTAATAGCCCGGACCATACTTTCCGAATTCGAGTTGCTAATATTTTGGCCAAGATTTTAATGTCGCAGTTTAGTAAGGAGATAGGCAGATAACTCACTGGATTAAGAGAGGGGCTGGATTGTCCGGTTTAAGAAGAACAACTATTGTGGCTTCTTGAAGTGAGGGGTCCAATTCTTCTGCAGAGAACATATGCTGGTAGAGTCAAAGTAGGAGAGGGGACGGGTCTTGACTGAAGAGTTTGTAGAAGTTCGAGGGAAACCCATCAGGGCCAGAAGCCTTATCTAGCGCTAAACTGTTTATTCCTGCCTCCACTTCTGCTAAGGAGATAGGAGCAGAGAGAAGAGAACGAAGGTGGTCCATGAGACAGGGTAGTGAAGTGGAATCCAGGTAAGAAGCCATTTCTGCGGTGGTCGGTGGGGAAGGGCATCTGTCATATAAAGCGGAGTAGAATTGCTCAAAGACTGCTGCTACTTCCCTGGGGAGTGTTTTTAACGAGCCATCTGGGGCCGAGATTGATGGGATAATCTGAGAAGACTCCAGATTCCAAAGTCGGAGAGCAAGCAGACACCCTGCCTTCTCTCCTTGTGCTATATATTTGGACTCAAGAATAGAGTATTCAGCTCTCATTCTTGTCCCTGAGGGTTAATAGGACCTTTAAAGAATCCGGGGAGGATGTGGGAAAAAGAGATTGTTCCATGGAACGTATTTGGGCAAGAGTCGAAAGTGTCTCCGTTTCTCTACAACGCTTCCGGGTGGAGGCCATACGGATGAATTCACCCCTTAAAAAGCATTTCAAGGCGCACCATTCACGGTCGTGTCTCTTGTTAGAGCTCTGGTTAGTAGCAATAAAGGATTGCATGAGATTAGAAATTCTAGAAATCACTTGTTCATTCTTGACAGGCTGGGTTTTAAGCTTCCATGAGGTATCCCGCTGTTGATTGAGATCCAGGGTCAGTAGCAACCTAGCCACCGCATGGTCAGAGATGACAATGTGTTCAAGACCTGCATTACAAAGACCAGGGAGTAAGGAAAAACTAGTAAGCACATAATCAAGCCGAGAAGAAGTATGGTGTACCGTTGAATAAAAGGAGTAGCTACAAGATGAGGGATTGAGAATTCACCAGGGGTCACACAGACCCAATAACTCCATGAACTCCCTTAAAGCTTGTTGTGCGGCTGAGGGAGGTCTAAGGGCACAGGTTGAACGGTCGAGATCCTGGGTGGGAGGGATGTTCCAATCTCCCCCTAGGATGAAGGGAAGGGTAAGGAGGGGGTCAGTTAATCAGCTAGTTCTATAAGGAAACGTGGGTCACCACCCACTGGGCCATATACACTGCCTAAAACCACCTCTTGATGATCAGGTAGTCCTGTAACAAATATATAACAACCTTGAGGGTCCAAAATAGTGTGTTCAGCTTGAAAGGAAACAATACAGCTTATTAAGATGGCAGCACCTTTACTGGAAGCCGACACCCCAGAGGCAAATACCTGGCCAATTCCCTGTCTCCAAAGCTTAACCACTTCATGAGGAAGGAGGTGGGTTTCCTGAAAGAAGCCTATTTCAGTATGAAGTATAGCTAGATGCTTTACTACCTGATATCTCTTGAGCTGATGTCTGAGACCCCTTACATTCCATGACACGAACTTAATTACATTATTAGCCATATTTATCATAGTCCAACGGGTTAAGCTTATACTTAAACACGTGAAAACACACTCCATCCCACCCTCCGTGACCCCCCCACAAGAAAAACAAACAGTGCATTGGAACTGTAAACATACAATGTAAAGAAGAAAGCACTGTACATAGATAACCAATTACCTCATCAGAAAAACAAGGCGAGTAAGGTGTGTGGAACCTCCCTCCCACCCCCAGACACAAATAGATAACATTTTTGATATCAGTCCCTTCCCCACGGCCCTCCTTCCCTCCCAAAACTATATACAATGGTCCTTCAATGACTTGAACTTCAAGAAACAAGGTGCTCAAAAATGAGGGTGGAATCCAACCCCTAGGGCCCTATAGAACCCTTCCCCACAGTTAAAAGGTATAATGAGTAAAAAAACAACAAAAGTTTGGGAATTTTTTAGCAGGAATTGACCTGCAAGTGATAAAACTGTTTGGGTTTGTTCCTTCCCCAGAGATGTTAATAACATTTGCAGGGTACTGGATTGTAAGGAGTGCAAAATACCTAAGAGAAGGCTTTGGGCCCCCAACCCTACTAACCACTATGCGAATGTTGCCAGCCCACAGAACTTGCCAGCATCCCACGAGCCCCCCTCCACCCACCCAGCACCAAACACTGATCCGCTCACAGGACAAGAGGACATTGCTTCAAAGGCTTCAAACTGTACATAAAATGGTATACGAACCTGATCATCACTGGCTGCATCAATTTACATCCTTCCGATGAGTTAAACCTGAGCAAAAATTAAAAAGACCAAAAGAAAAGCATAGGAAACATGATGCAACAGCTCACAAAACAGGAGTTACCGCCTATAAGCAATTTACAGCAAGAGTAATTTAACCACCTTGCCCCACACCTTAATATTTATACACAATTCGAACTGGATCCAGTGAGAATAAAAGTACTGTGGGACCGGGACCATCTGAAGGTAACCCCCTTGGAAACAAGTACAAGTTCAAATGATCCTAACCCTCAGCTGCATCCAGTGGGATCCAAAACAGTGTGGGACTGGGTCCACCTGGAGTTTGCCCCTCTGGAAACAAGAACCAGAGTCCAATAGTTCTAGTCCCTGGGGCCCAAGCGAATAAACAAAAAAGTCGCTGAATCAGACCCAACTGTCTCCGGTCGTCCCCTCCAGGAACCAGTCGGGGCATTTCCATTGGCTTCACCCAGCGACAGTCCAGGTAGTGAGCAAGGTAAAGGACGATCTTAACGGGTGGAGGCTCACAACAATGACTCCAAGGCAACCAGTTCTCCGGTGCAGATTAAGAGGGAGGGAAAAGAAAACACACCAGGTACATTATTTATCAGCTTAAGTGACATCCAGGATCGAAGTGTCAGGGATATTCAAGTGCCTTTGAACAAGTCAGGCATACGGTTGGAAAGTTCATGGGAGGCCTGTTCAGGAGTCTCAAAAGAGCCAAGTGCCAGCTATCAGAGGTTGTAGGCGGGTGGGGTAAGCCACACGGAATTTTATGCCAGCAGCTATGAGCTTACTCACTACAGGATGGAAGGCAGCTCTTTTTTGCCTGGTTCCAAGCGGGAGAGCCTGTATGATACGGATAGGCTTCCCTTCCCATAGTACCACTTGTAGGTCCCTCGCCTTGGTCAACACATGTTGTTTTTCCAGGTGGCTTAAGAATTTAATTATAATAGGCATAGGAGGCAAGTGGTCAGGAGGACGGGGCGAAGAGAGTGATGAGCCCTCTCAAGCAGGTATGCAGGATTATGCAGGGAGGGTCCTACCACTTCAGTTAACAGTTTTTGCAAGAAAGCAATCATAGAAGTCCCTTCTTCGTCCTCAGGGATGCCAAATAGTAGTACATTGTTCCTGCGACTACGTCCCTCCAAGTCCTTGGTTTTTAACTGCAGTTTGGAAATTTGTTGTCTGAGTTTGGTTATCTCCAGATCTGTTCTTTCCCACCAGCCTTCCAGGGATGCAGTGCGAGCTTCGGTGTCTTCTATTCTGCAGCTAAGGTCCCCCATATCCGAACGAATAGATTTCAGTTCAGCCGAGATGTCAGCCAGTGTCTCCTTGAACGGCAGCAGTTCAAGTAAGAAGCGCTCCTCAGTCAGGAGTACTGCAGAGCGTGAAGACCCGACTGTTTGGCAGATTATGTAGTTTGCGCTTTTGATTTTTTGGCAGACTTCTTGGGAGTCAGTGGAGGAGTATGGCGCAAGAAGGCATGCTTAATATCTGTCTCCATTGCGGCAGGTAGTTACCAATTGCGATGTCCAGATGAATCAACTGGTGACAGCAAGCAGGCAGCAGCATAGCTGAGTGGGTATTTTAGCTTAGAGATGCGATGTAGTAGCTGAATTGATTAGATGGGCAAGCACAGGAGTAGGAGCTCCTGAGATGAGCTGCTATGGCGCCGTAGACATGACGTGATCTCAAAGAGTACTAAGAGTTAAGGATGTATAGCTTCGGTGCTCTTTTACTATTATTATTTTATTGACGTAAAACATAAGTTCTCCTATAAAGCAAAAAAGAGGGTGCGGGTGAGACCAGCCACTCCAGGGGGATAAAACCAGCAATGTTACACAGGAGAGGTCGGGCCATTGTGTCTGCTCCAAGACAGTAAATTAGGCTGGATCCAGTGGTTCACTCTCATCTCCACCAAGTCCATTGCCCCCTAACTCAGTCGTATCACTGCCTTTTCCAAAGGGGATAGTGAGGCAAGATACAGACCCAACTGCCGTTCAAACCTATCAGAATACCCCTTGAGGTCATTGTGACCACATGGACAGCCAGTTCTGAGTACATTGTAATTTTTTGTGATATAAAAATGTGTTATAGACTGTCTCTCGTGAGAGATGCTGAGACAGCATGTGATATCACACACACACACACACACACACCCAGGTTTTAGATACAGGGTGTTAGCTGGAAGGCCAGAAGCTATTTACAGACTAGAACAGCTCTTAATCAAGAATTTTCTGTTTTTGTAAGTTAAATATAGCTTTAACTGCTAAGAGGGAAATCAGTATCTCTTTTATGACGTTTCGAGGAGGAAAACCAGGTATAGCACACTGGTGTGAAATCATAAATGCTTTGATGTCTGTGTGAGAGGGGATACTGCTCATAGATGAAAGGAAATTTACAGACTTGATTGGGGAAGTCACATGGGGAAAGGAGTTTCTGGTGATGTAACCTTAATTAACTTTCCTTCTAAAATGATAAAATATCCTGGGTGTATGATTTTTAATAAACAGAGGAGGAGCTAGGTGACCTCACACCAAGGGGTTGGCAAAGACAGTTTTTTAAAGAATATTCTGTTTTCCTTCAGAGACACTTTAATGTACACTCTGACAAAGAAACATCTTTGAGCACTTTAAGCAAGTATACAGGTAGAGAGAGACAAAAGCTAAGTACTGTACTAGGAATTGCACTGTTGAAACCTTGTTCTTTTAAAAGATTGTATGGTTCTTGTGATATTGGTTCTGTATTTTATGTTTTACATATTTTTTATCTATTTTAATAAAACTCAATTTTTAGAGCCTACTTGGTCTGTCTTTGAATTTCTTTTCTTTAACAAGTGGAGTATATTTGGTTAAAGCAGACACTGTGCATAAGCTTGAATGGTGATACCAAACTGGAAAACGTTAAGAGTAATCTGAGGTCTTTTATAAGAGTTTTAAGGGTTCATTTTGTACACCTGGTTAGGTGCCCGTAGGCAAAGATATCTGGCCCCCCGAAGGCAGAATTATCTGAGCCTGTGCATTGGGTACATTAGCAAGAGGTTCAAAGTCTGAATCCCTCCAGAACAGAGACCAAAGGTTGATTCAAACCCACAAAACAGACAGGAGGGTTACCCTGTTTCTGTTAACTGTTCACAAGACTGCGCTCGGAGGTTGTCACTTTGGGAGTAGAGGGCTAACCTGCTGAGTGGGTTTGTGACAGTCATATGTTAAATATTCTAGTTGCAACATGTTTAAAAGGGAGTCCTTCCACCTCTGCAGCATGGGGCAAGCCTGAGAAACGCACGTTTTCTGAATACACAACCTCCCCACCACCAGCATGAGCCTAATGGGCCTAGGATAGAATTCTCAGTCCATCTCTCCCCATTCCTCTACTCCAAAAAGTAATCCCCATGGCTCAACTGGTATTCTGATTTGCATACAGTTTGAAATGCATTGGGCAACCTCAGTCCAAAACTGGAAAAGGGTAGGGCATTGCCAGAAGCTGTGCAAGTAATTACCTCTCCCCGTACCACATATTTCCTCTAGTTTTCTGAGGTCTCTGCTCATCCTTTCCACCTCCACCCCTTGGAGTGTTCACCTTATTGCAGAGTTTAATGTCATCCTCAAACAGGCAGACCTTCTCTTCCAGCTCCTCTGCAGTGTCACTTATAAAGTCATTAAAGAGGACTGATCCCAACATTGATCCGTGAGGCACCCCATTGTTCACCCTCCCTTCCTCTGAGTGAACTCCATTTCCCACCACAGTCTGCCACCTATCCTTTAACCAATTGTTTACCACCTTTGGATCCACTCCTAAGCTGCCCAGCTTGTTTACTAGTCTCCCATGTGGAACGGTGTTGAATGCCTTACTGAACTCTAGATAGGTTACATCCACTGCTCCACCCTGGTCTAGTTCCTTGCTTGGTCAGCCAGTCAAAGAACTCTTATCAGATTCGTTTGTCGTGATCTCCCCCCCTACCCCCTACCTCCGTGAATTCATGCTGCCTTGGGTCTTGTAACCACTGGATTCAAGATATTCCACAATCCTTTTTTTCAGCAGTGATTTCATTAACTTTTCCACTGCTGAAGTCAGCCTGACTGGCCTGTAATTGCCAGATTCTTCCCTGCTACCACTTTTGTGAAGTGGGACTACATCTGCCTTGTTCCAGCCTCCCAGGACCACTACTGTTTCCAGTGATCTGTTAAATAGGGCCATCAGAGGTGCAGCCAGTACCTCCCTGAGCTCTGTCAATAACCTTGGGTGGACCCCATCTGACCCCATTGCTTTGTCCACTTTCAGATTTGCGAGTCCCTTTAGGACACTGTCCTCTGAAAACGGATTAGTGTTCACCTCCCTCACTCTAATGTTCCTGTTACAGTTTTGTAGCCCCTCCCCGCCTCTTTCCTCTGTGAACATAATTGTTTGTTCAGGATGTCTGCTTCTTCCTGTTCTCACTCTGCACAGTCCCCCTCCCTTCTTAATTTTACAATCCCATCCCTGGTCTTACTTTTTTCACTTACATACTTAAAAAATGTCATGTTCCCTTTTATTACTGCCTTGGCTATTCTCTCTTCAATTTGTGCCTTTTTTGCTCCTTACTGTATTCCGTGCTTCCTTTGTCTACCCTGATACCCTCCCTATACTCCTCCCTCTGCATCTCCATGTATCTTCTGAACACTAAGGAAAGCACAAATCACAGCGCTCTGAAAAAAAAAATAAAATAAATGCAAGTGCAAATTTATTACAACAAAACAGCAACTCCTTCCTCAGTGCTTTGAGTCACTCTGATTCTTCATCGGGGGGGGGGGGAGTCAGAAGATACAAATGCTCATTAAATACCCCCCTAAATGCATCCAATTAAATGTCAAGTAATACAAAAGTTTAAATACATTGACCAACATTTGTCATTATTTTCCATATTGATCCATATAGTGGGATAGTCAGAAACCCCCCAACTTCCAAGAACAAACGTCACTGATAACAAATTTACATTTAGCAACATAGGTGCATTTGGAAGATTCTCAGTTTTCTAATGTGTCTATAATAGAATTTGTCTATTATGTAATTACATTTGCAGGTGATTACTTTTGTGACTAAGCCATAGCATGCTTAAGCAATGGCTGAGGGGATCAGTCACATTGCAGTCACTAATTTATCAATTCAGAGCCCAATAAAAATGATTAGAGAGCAAAAACCTGCAGATACTAGGTAACCACTGAAGAAAGAGGTGAAGATAAATGGGGAAGGGGGGACAAAAGAGATAAAGAATTATCTACATTAAAACACACATTAATACAGAAACACCAATAAGTGAAGTGACAGCAATAATAATAATATCAAAATTCAGGAAACTAATGCAGACATGATACAGAACATGGCAAAAAATAAATAAATGCAGAAGTGTCCAACAGAGGTGAAAGCACATAAATTAAAGGGCGAGCCCAAGAAGAATGGAAAAACAAGAAAGTGAAGCAATAAAAGACTGAAAGGGGCTCCGGGGGGAGAAAACCATATGCAATATTTAAATACAATCCATCAAATACATTGTGTAGATGGAAAGCACGATACAGAGCCATACCATCAAGCAGAAAGAACCAGAACTATAGAAAAACTGAAAGATCCAGTTCTTTAAGAGCCATAGGCTCCATGGACTGAAGTACACTGTTCTGGTAATTTGTAAAGTGACTGCCCAAGGCAGACTCCAGTTTAGCATTTTGAATGCCACTTGTTCTGTCTACATAAATACGTGGAATAATATACTCAGTTTACTGTGTATGTCATACAGTGTGATTGTCCACGTGTTTATGTAAGCAGAAGAATTAGACAAAGGAACGTGTCCAAGAACATAGGGACATTCGAAATGCTAAATTGGAGTCTGCCTTGGGCAGTCACTTTAAAGATTGCCACGATTATTCTTCTTGCATGAAATTTTGTGCTATTGCGTATATCAAAATCCAACAGAGAGGTGGGGACAGAGTGAAATCATTACAAAGAGAGAGTAGGTAAATTTATGTACTTCAATCCATGGAGCCTGTGCTTGTACCAACAAAGCAAATGTGGTTTCATATGGTTAATACAAGTATTAACACTGGAATGCCAAACGGCAATGCATACTAATACATAGGGTCTCTTTGACGAGTTATGGTGTAAGGTCCATGTTATAACAGTGAATATTTTTGGGCGACTTGCAACAGCGAGTACACCCTGCCGAAAACCAATTCGGCACATCACAATAAACACTGAATACCAAGTCGGCAGACATTTAAAATAATGTTTAATGTAGAGGGCTTTCATTGTAACACCTCCATACTTATATAATCATCTCCAAGGGGTGGGGGCGGACACTGCAGGAAAGTAGAGGACAGGTGACGACAACAAGTTTAAAAAAAAAAAAAAACCTGCAAAAAGAAAAAAAAATGTACCTGTATGCAGTCCTGAATCCAGGACCACCAGCACTGCAGGCGGTGTCCCTACCCACTACGCTAGGCATGTAGCTTGGCAGCATCACGCTCCACGTCCCCATTTAGACTATCCCTCTTCCTCTCCCCTTCCATCACGATTTCCTCCCATCATTTGTTCCCGTCCTCCCTCGCTATTCCCTTCCTTGTCACCGATCCTGACAGCGACCAAATTGAAGCGTTCATTTCTGAGTTGCTCAATTGGTTCACTTTACTGGTGTGCTACCTATGGTGTAGATGGATTTTTTTTTTTATTATATGGCGATTGATTCAACTTTTGTTCCATAAGAGTCTGGACTGAACATGGTGGTCCCCAGTTCTCTCGCTCTCGTCTCCACTCTAGTATCTTCCTGTAATAGGTAGCAGATTGCTATTCGGCTATAATCCACTGTATGCTGTCCCTGTACAACTTTATAATGGTTATATTCATCCACTTATGTATCTTGCTGTACTCTTGTAGTGCTTTGTCTACAAAAATGAAAATTCAACATGCATGAGATGAAACAGGCCCAGGAACTCCGTATCCCAGTGGTTTGCAGGCTTCTAGACTTCGCTCGTGTCTGGGCCATAATGGTGAAGGACAAATGGATTCTTGAATTAGTGCAGTCCAGATACTCCATGAAGTTGAACAAACTTCGCTGAACAAACCGCTTTCTACCATCCCATATCTCACAGTCACGGACACCACTTCATCTAGTCAGGGAACTTCTAAACCAACTGATAGTGGACACCTTGGGGCCATGGTATTTATTTCAGATCCTTCATGGTCCTCAAAAAGACAGGCAATTTAAGACCCATTCTGGACCTCTAGTTCCTAAACCAGTTCATCAAATACAGGCGTTTTGAAATGGAGACCTTAAAGTCGACCATTACAGCAGTCAAACAAAGCTATTGTCTCACGTCAGTGGAGTTGAAGGACGTCTACCTTCACATCCCTATTTGCCCTTACAATTTCCTCTGCTTCCACATACTGAACAATCATTTCCAGTACCAGTGTCTCCCCATCGGGCTGGCATCAGCACGATGGGTGTTCTCAAAGATCATGGCAGCAATAGCAGCAGACCTTTGCAAGGATGGGATTCATGTGATTCCTTACCTAGGGGACTGACTCATAAGAGCACGTACCAGAAGGGAGACAGTGTGGGCAACGAATAAGGTACAACAGGCATTGACACTCCACAGATGGGTCATCAGCCTATCAAAGAGTGGGGAATTAGCTCAAATGGTAGAGCTCTCGCGACACATGGTGACCCCCCCAAGGGAGGAAGGCGGATGCTCAATCCTCCTCTTTTGTTTCGAACTTGGGTTACTGGTGTGGCAAGAGGTGATGCACTCTGTGCCTCAACTCTCCTAACCACTGGGCTGGTTGACCCAGTGTGTCCTTCACACAGGTGGTTCCTCAGATTCCAACTAGGCAGAACCCTCTTGTCAGTTTTGAATCATGCCATTTGATCTGTCATCAACCACTTCAGTGTTCACCAAGCATCTGCCAGTAGTGGAAGCCTTTTTCAGATGCAGAGTCTTCAAGGCTGACTGGCTTCTCATGGGCACTTTGGTGTAGGATTTGGAGCAAGCCAGTGACCTGGTTGTCCAGTGGTTCCAGCAGTTGGGTCATTTTTAGTCCCTTGGGAAAGTCTGAGCTGATGCTGAAGCAGGCAGTTGTGTTTACTGGGTCAGAACTAGACTATTTGCAAGCCATGCCTTCCTCCAGACAGGGTCGAGAATATAAAATCCTTCACTCGAGCATTTCAGGTTGGACAGTTGCAACTGGACTGGGATTTCCTCAGGCACCTGGGTTTCATGACTTCTACCACAGCTGTGGCCCCAGATGGATTCAGGCCTGGCTTAACTGGTTCAAGTGACCAGCTGATGTCTTCCAAACCTCTGAAGGGAATCCCATTTGTCTGGCTGGAGCTCTTGATCACTCTGATGGCAGTCAGCTCTGTAGCAGGTTTGGGAGCACAACCTCAGGACCACAGGATGCACAGCATTTGGTCGCTGAGTGAGTTCAGAATGTATATTAATCTGCTGAAACTCCCAACAGTGTGCCAAGGGCTGTCATCATTGGCCTCGTTGTTCAAAAGCCAGGTTGTCCAAGTCAGTACAGACAACATGACAACCATGTTCTACATGAACAAAGAGGCAGTACACCCTCTTTCTATCCTGCTGTCAGGCAGTACCTGATCCCTGGCTCGCTTGTTGCAAGCGGACACATGGTGGCCCCTGTGGTGGTGAGCAAATAACCAGCTTGTGGACAATGTCAGTGATGCTGGGGATGTGTCCCACAGGTGGTCACTGCACCCGCAGGTGATGCCCAAGGTTTTCTCAGTGGAACAGCATCAGTGGTCTTGTTCCCTTCATGGGCAACCAGGAAGTAGAGGCTGTTTTGCTCCTGTCCCCTCAGCAGGGCATTATGCCAGGTGACTTTACCCAGTAATGGACAGGTGGTCTTCTGTATATGGTTGTTTGTTTGAATTAACACTTTATTGTTTGCATTAAAGGGGAACTGTCAGCAATAAGAGCCTCACACCCAAGTCTGAGACTGATCCCAGTTAGCTCTTTGTGTACAAAAACATTTTTATTTACTTACTGTTTACTGCAGTGTAGTAGATTGTATCGGACTAATTTTGCTGCCTTGTAAGCTGACATATCCTGTAACCTGAAACCCAGAATCTCCTGTAGCTGACATTAGAGGAGAGCTGCCCTTCCTTGTGGAACTTTCCTCTGGTCCACAAGGTGGTCTTTACGGCTGGAGGGCCTGGAGATCTTTGATCTTGATTGCTCCGAAGTGGCCTCACTAGTTCTGGTAAAATGATATCTAACCTCAGCAGCAAACCACTGTGGCTACATTCACTTGCACTAGACCTGCTCACGAGGTCCATGTAGATAGTCAGGCAGCTGGAACTGCAGCATCTACACCTGCTAGCCTAGTTCCTGAACTGCTAGAGTTTCAGGACCTGAGGCTGTCTGAGGATATTCTCAGGGTACTACATGTATCTCAAAAGGAGTGAATTTGGCAATGCATGCTTTAAGTGGAAGAGGTTTTTCGGACAGTATGCAGAGCAAGGATTACCTCCACTTTCCAGCTCTATGAAGCACTTCCTCAACTACTTTAATTTCTGTGCCAGTCAGGGTTGCAAGCTGTTTCCCTGAATGTGCACTTGGTTGTCATCTCATTGTACTGGGCAAAGGCAGTATTCTGATAGTGGTCCAGGAGAAAGTGGTCTCCTGCTATCTCAAGAGTCTGAGTAATTTCTCCTAACTTGTGCGTGAACTATCTCCACCGTGTAACTTTGTGCTGGTGCTAGACAAGCTTATGGGGAAGCCATGTACTACTACTAAGGTTCATACTACTAAGGATTTTAGGGAGCAAAGTGGGCAGTGGCCTATAAGAAGCTCCCATCCATCATCCGCAATATACTACACTGTTTTCCTTGAGAATATGGTTATCCAACCTTTTTTTAAAGTGAGTCTTGCTTCTACTGATGACAACCTTCTAAGGGCAGTTTATTCTAGGGAGCAGTTACTCTTTGTGTAAAAAAAAAAAAAAGCCTTTCTTTTATTTGTTTTAAACACTTTAGTTTGGAGTTGCAGTGGGTTGCCTCTGTTTCCCATATTATTACTTTTAAATTCCAGATTTAGTTCACATAGTAAACAGGGAGTCTGCATTATGTCTTAACACATTAATAGGTCCCCCTGGATCCTTCTAGTCTCTAGGGTCATCAGATTTAAACTATCCAGGCGTTCCTCATGTGGTTTATTTTTGAGATCATACATTATTTTCGTAGCCCATCTCTGCACCCTCTCAAGACTCGCAATTCCACCTATGGATATAGGGCTCCACACCGGGCTGCCATAGTCCAGCAATGGTCTAACATATTCTCTAGACAGAGGCATAACCACCTTCCTACCTCTACTCCGAAAATTTATTTTTATTGCCCATATAACTTTGTTTGCCTTTGCAATTTGGTTTTTATAATGAGTCATATGTTAATTTATCATTTATTGTTATACCCAGATCTTTTTCTTCCTGTGATATCCTTAATTTTTGTCCATTTAGGTAATATTCCTGCATTGTATTATGTCTTCCTAAATGAATAATACAACATTTATCTGTATTGAAGCTCATTCCTCTAAGGGTGGCCCACGTTTGGATATTCTCTAGATACTGCTGTAAGGAGTCAGTATTATCAATTTCAGATACTATCCCTGCTAGTTTGGTGTCATCTGCATATTTGCTTAGCCAGTTTTCAGCCCTCCTCCCATGTCTGACATGAATACCCTAAATAGCACTGGGCCCAACACCAACCCCTGTGGCACGCCACTTGTCACAGGCACAGAGACGGAGAGGAAGCCATTTATGCACACCTCTGCATCCTGTCCGTCAACCAAGCCTCCACCCACCCCATTATGCTTGGGTCAAGTCCTGTATCCATCAGCCTTGTAATTATTTCAATGTGTGGCACCTTGTCAAAAGCCTTGGCAAAATCCAAATAGGTACAATCCACCTGTTTCCCATTGTCCAGCGCATGTGATATTTTTTCATAGAAACACAAGAGATTTGTGACACACAATCTTCCTGACAAAAAAACATGCTGTTCTTGATCAGGTTGGTTATTGTCCTCTAGATGTTTATTTATTCCATCCTTCATTACAGCTTCCAACAACTTTCCTGGGACCGATGTCAAACTAATGTATCTATAGTTTGTATGGTCAGCTCTAGTGCCCTTTTTGTGAATCAGTACCACGTTGGCTTCCAGCCAATCATAAGGGACCGCATTGTCCATCATGGATTTTACAAAAATCAGTTTAACTCATTATCTCCTGGGCGGCCATTTTGTGTCAGGTAAACAATGGTTAGTTCAGACTTCATACGGCACTATTGGATGTAATGAGTTAAGCGGTTTAGCCACTTTTGGTGATAGTAGCTTAAGTAGGGTGTTGGAGATATTATTAGGTTCTGCCGAATGGGTGTTTTTCAATTTATTAATTTTTTCGTTTATACTTTTCTCTCTTATATCCAAGCTTGGTACTGTTAATACTTTATTACTTTTTACCTGTGGTGATTTGTGCAAAAATACCGACCCAAAATAAGAGTTAAATATATTAGCCATTTTTGTAGGGTCATTTATTACTTGTTCTTCTTGAGCCTATGGACAAGTGTCATCAGTCACATTTGTCTTGGAAGACCAGGTTCTTGGTTGATATCATGACAGCCATATGGGTGAGTGAACTCAAGGTGCTTTCAATGGAGTCATTGTATCTTGGTCTTCCACTAGGACAAGGTTGTCCTACCCCCACGCTCCCCATGCAAAACTCTTCCAAAGGTTGTTCGTGAATTCCACTTAAACCAGGCCTGATGCTTCCTGTGTGTTTTTTTCCCAAAACCTCACACTTCAGATGCTACGCATTCCTGATGCCTGCAGGGTGCTACTCTTTTATGAACAGTGCACAGAGGAATTTTGTGGTAAGGCAGGCCACCTGTTTGTTACCTACGCTAAAGCTGCCCAAGGCAGACTGGCAGCCAGGCGGACCATTGACAGGAGGATCAAATCTTGCATTGATTTCTGCTATCAGCTGGTTGAGAAGGAGCCTTCTTTTTTTTTCCAATTGTTTAACCAGGTGAGACACACTAAGCTAAAAGCTTGTTTACAGGTGCAACCTGGGAGCACAGGGAAGTTAAGTGACTTGCTCAGGGTCACACAGTATGCAAGTGGGGGCTATGGGATTCAAACCCAGGTCTCCAGATTTGCAGCTCAGAGCCTTACACCACTGCGCTATACTGCCTTCTTTCTGAAAGGTTAAGGGCTTACTGTGAAGGTGTGGGATAAAACAGACACAACAAACCAGAAGCCGGGTGCATAAAAACGCAAACGTGCGTTATTTTTATTCAGAGCAGGAAATAAAATAAAAAAAAATAAACATACAGAAAGCAAAAGGTTATTCAAAGCCCAGTATCCAGTAAATTTTCTAATTTTGAAAATTCCTGAGGCTTAGCTTCAGCCTTTGCAAATAGAACAGTGTGGAAACAAGCACACACTTCTGAGGTCCTCCTCAGTTGTAGTCAGTATTCAGTTGATTCCCCTATTTATCTTTGTCACGCCAAGTGGTGGATTTTTATACCTTTCGTGGATGACATCACTGTCTGGTGATCCACCCCTTTTTGCTAAAACCAATATAAACCTCTTATTCTCAGGAGTTCCCTGTCAAACAGTAAAGAAGTATGTGTTCATACATGTTATCTTTCTAGCCTAGACTCAGTTCCTCTTTTCTTGGTTAAGGGGGATTTATTTTAATGGGGTTTTATGTTTCCATTTTGTTTCATCTCAAAAGATAGTTTTAATAAGATAGTAAGTCCATGAGGGTTCCACTGGGTTTGCAAGGGGATTGGGAGAACGAGGGTGCACTCCTCTTCTCTCTTCTGCTGCCAACCCATTGAACTCCTCATATCTTTTTATTTCCATTAATTTGTTAAATGTGACACCCTAAAATAGACAAGCATACAGCAAACGTATTTCATTTTCATTCCCAGCGTAAGCAGCCGTCCCACAGAAACAAAGAGCGAAAGGAATGGGGGGATCCCCAGACACCCAACACATGGGCATTCACCCCAGACAGGGCTTACCCTTTCACGCTCACTCCACCAGACACACTGCTGCCTATGTTGCAGCTGCCAGATACATTCCCATTACAGAGATTTGCAGGGCTGCTACCTGCTCTAATGTGTACACATTTATGTCCTATTACATCAGCAACATACACAGTTGCAGAGATGCTGCTTTTTGGTCTTTAGTCCTCTGGTCTCTATTTGCCTAAAAACGTAGGATGCTCATCTTGCCCCCTTCTGCTAAGGACTGCTAGGATTTTTGCAAAATGTGAATAGTGAACTGAATCTAAATAGAAGACTAAGCTACTGGTAACTTTAGTTCTACTACTAGTATTCCGTTCAGAGCGACATGACCCAAGCAGCCTCTTCTGGCAAGACTTGTCTTAGATATCCGTTTCCAGCATGCAGGTGACTAAGCATGCTTAATGGAAGACTGCCCAAGTGTGGATATGAACTGAAAACCAGTAGTAGAACTGTGGTTAACAGTAAGGAACCTACTCTTTATTTTCATTAGATCTTTCCTGGTAAAGCAGTTTTAATTTACTGACAAAATTAACTGAAGCACCTGGCCCCTTGCCAGTCTCGGGACATGAAACCCAAGCGTACTCTTGAACTTTGATCTTCCTGGTGGCAGTGTAGACCACTGCAGCCATGCCATGAGGCCAACAGTCAGTGACGTATTGGACTTTGAATTCTGCAGGTTGATGAATGAATGCCTGGCATCTGCCAAAAGTCCTTCCTGTAACTTAGGAGGGTGTAATCTCTGATCTACAGATTAATGTAATTTAGTGGTTTTATTCATTAAAAAGTTAAGCACATGCTATGTAGTCATTCATCATGGAGAGAGAAGATGAAGTGAAGAATTAAAAAACTTTTTGGGTTACTTATTAAACAGCAAGTTAGTGATTGTAGCTGTGCTTTACCGAGAAGTATTATTCATAAAAGGAATTTGAGTAGCTTTCACCAGCA
The DNA here is from genome assembly GCA_016271365.2 of Neoceratodus forsteri. Lineage (NCBI taxonomy): Eukaryota > Metazoa > Chordata > Ceratodontiformes > Ceratodontidae > Neoceratodus > Neoceratodus forsteri. The sequence goes on along the minus strand of CM057455.1, from coordinate 1,316,770,071 downwards.
GATGAAATTAGAAGTGTTCTTTAGCAATTAACCAGACCCTTGATCATCTTTGTTGCCTTGCGCTGCACCCCCTCCAGTAACCTAATGACCCTCTTCAGATACCGGCGCCAGTACTGCACGCAGTGCTCCAGGTGCGGTCTAACTAATGATCTATGCAGTGGCAGAATCACCTCCACCCTCCTCGAGGATATACCCCTTGTGCAGTGCAACGCAGCATTTTGTTGGCCTTTGCAGCTGCCTTCCTACATTGTGCGGGTTGTTCATTGACCTGTAATGAAGCAACCCCAGATCCTTCTCCTCTCTGTCTCGGCTAGCTGCATTCCCCCCAGCTGGTAACTCCTCCTCCTTGGGTTTTTCGCCCCAAAATGCAGCACCTTAAACTCTTTGGCATTGAACTCCCAGTTGCCAGGTGTCCAATCAGGTTTCCTGCTTTACCAGATCATCCTGCAACACCTGTCATCCCCTTAGGTCATCCACCACCACTCCCATCTTGGTGTCATCAGCAAACAGAGTGATCTTGCTCTTTATGCCCAATGATATGTCTGCAGTGAGTATCCCAACCAAGACTGGTCCCAACACCGAGTCCTGTGGGACTCTGCTCATCACTACGCTTGGGGATGAGTGCTCCCCACCCACCACCACCCTCTGTTGCCTTCCCTGAAGCCAGGTCCATGTCCATCTCACCAGCTTTACACCTGCCCCTGTCACCCTCCTCTCTGTTTCTGCCCTCCCTCCCCCTTGGGTATCATCCCCTCTTCTCCTTAGTAAATACTGAGCAGAAGTAATCGTTTAGCACTTCTGCCTTATCACCCCCTGCTTCCACGCAACCTCCTTCTTCCTAATCTTTCCTACGTGGTCCTTACAGTTTCTTTTCTCTCTGAGGTACCTGAAGAAGTCCTTCTCCCTCTTCTTAATGCCCTGCACCAGCCTGAGCTCCGTAGATGCCTTGGCTCCCCTTACTGCCCTTGTCACCTCCTTCGATTCCTTCAGGTACGTACTCCTCCTTGTCCTCCCTCTTCCCTGTTTTTTTTTTTTGTATTTTTTTTGTACCTTCTAAAGGCAGCTCTTTTCCTCCTTACCTTTTCCATGACCTCCTTGCTCATCCAGCTAGGTTTCTTTGCCCTAGCCTTCTTGCTCTGGGCCTTGCTGCAGGTTCTGGTTGCCTCCACTATCCCCAGCTTTATGAGCTCCCACCTCTGGTTAGTGCCCATACTAGGTTGAATTCTGGCCATGTACCCTTTTACCACTTCCCCATTCTCCTGAACTTGATCCTCCTGAAGTCCAGCACCCTTGTGCCAGATTCCACTCCTTCCTTACCCATATCCAGCATGAACCATAGTGAGTGGTGGTCACTTCCCACCAGTGGTTCTTCCACCCTACGTTCCCTCACAAACTCCCCATTTGCCAGCACGAGGTCAAGGGTATTCCCTAACCTGCTTCTGTAAACCTCCCTTGCCTGTGTACAATCATCCTTCAATGCTTTTGTCTTGTATGTTATTCTGTCTGGGTCACCACTGTAAAAGGGACTCTGTCCCAGTGGGCTGGCCCTGTTAACATATAGAATAATATATGGGGGGGTGCATAAAGAGAACTTAATGCACACCCGAGGTGTGGGATGCTACGGGTTTATCAAAGCATCCCACACTGAGGGTGTGCATTAAGTTCTCTTTATGCACCCCCCCCAATGTATTGTTTTATATAATTGTTGGGGGAGCATTTTCTCACCTGCTTTATTTAACTAGTAAGAAAAAAATGTGTGGCCAGTACATAGTGCTGCTGTTTACAGCAGTAAAGCAGCATTGATGCTGCTGTTTAAAATCCCCTCACAGCAGAAGTTTGTGATCAGTCCTTTTTCTCTCTGTCTCTGCTTTCTAGCCCGGCATGTTGCTGGGGGAGCTACAGTGGCACGTACTGGTAGTTCAGTTGTGCGGGCTGACCTGCTGTTTTATTTATTTATTGAATGTTGTTGACCAGGTAGGCCCACTGAGACTAGCAGAATCATGCATTTGGGTTGCAGAAACCCAGGGGAGAATTATTGGGGGGGGGGGGGCTGATGGTCACCAGACAGGAAAGGGATTTGGGAGCAATCATGTTGGATGACCTAAAGGTGGCTAAACAATGTACCAAGGCTATGGGGAGAGCCAGTGGGATGCTGCGGTGCATAGGGAGAGGTATCACCAGCAGAAGGAAGGAGGTGGTGATGCCACTGAACAGATCACTGGTGAGGCCTCATTTGGAATACGGTGTCCAGTTCTGGAGGCAGCATCTCCATAAGGGTGTAGAGTGGAGGCAGTAAAGAAGGGTAACAAAGATGGCACAGGGCCTACACTAAAAGTCATATGAGGACAGATTGGGAGACCTCAATATATACCCTGGAGAAGAGAAGAGAATATTATAGAAATCTTCAAATACCTAAAAGGCATAAATAGGGTGCTGGAGGGTGCATCTTTGAGAAAAGATGATGTCCAGGAACGAGGGGGCATGACATGAGGTTGGAAGGGGTAGACTAAGAGGTACTGCAAGGAAGTATTTCTTCACAGAAAAGGCTTCTTGAGACTTCACAAGTCAGTTTCTTTATGAAAAAGGGGAAAAAACAATTGACACATTTCACATAATACTACTATACACTATAAAAAATATAGGATGAGCAACTTTATGCATAACCAGTGTGTTCTGTCACCTCAGGGTTCTGATTCCCATGGACCTCTCGAGCTTTGCTGTCCTGGTCAGAGGAAATCAGAATCCCTCTGTGGCAGAAGACACTGGTTGTTCATATTAGCCCATCCAGTATTCTCTATATTTAGTGCTGCATTGAGAATTTCTAATTATACCATGGTACCAATAAAAGCAAGCCTCTAATTGGTTAGCTGGCATCAACACAGCGTTGTAAAATCTGATATTACCAATGCAAGAGGTGCCCAGCCAGCCTCACCCACGAGCCCCCCAGTGATGTATCACTCCATTTTTCGAAACCAACTGACGCCGTATTTCACTTGCCGCTTTGAAACCGAGCCTAAACTAAAATGCCATTTAAACAATCCATACCACCTTCGACCTCATAGATAATCACAAGCTCAATACTACTATCAACCATTTCCCCGAAGTTCACCATCAGTCACCTCAAACAGCAAATAGCAGTACAGTAAATACCTTCCCTGCCGATCTATTACCACCATGGTCCTGCTTCCCCGCTCCTCAAGTAGCCCTCATACCGCAAGGACAGCCTTCAACCTCTGCCTACTCCAATTTCAATTCGCTGCTGAAAAGCCGTCCCGTCATACTGTGCACCTGCATGTTCAGTATCACATTCCACTTTTTTCTCAAAGATTATCCCTTGTTTTTTTTTTTTTAATAAACACTTTCCCACCTTCAATTTTTCTACACAAATTCAAATATTTCGTTAATTCAGCAACATGCGTCAGAACCAACAACGTGTGTCACGGAGCTTCAGCGCTATGCTGACCAGCGCCCCCATTAGTCTTCATTCTTGCTGGTAATTTTATTCTACTAAACTGCCTATATTTTTTTATTCTTTCTTTTGCCAATCAATCTGCATTGCACTTCTACAAAACTGAGGTTTAGCTTCCGAGCCAACCTATAAGGACAGCATATTGTTTCATAACAAGCCTCACCACAATGTGTGAACAGTACTATTTTTTTTTTCTGGCATAACAATACATAAAAAAAAAAAAAAAATTTACACCACCATAAAAATGCCTTTTTCTTATTTTCGTGCAAAAAAATATAAAAGGCCTTTGTATAATCGCAATAAACCACTCCAGGGTGTGGGTGATACTGGGATTTAACCACACCTGGATGGTTTGGTTACTTGGCCTGCGGCCTCATGACCGAACCACGCCAGGCGTGGGTAAACCCAGCATCACCCACACCCTGTCGTAGTTTATTGGTTAAGTAATAAACCTGTGTCATACAATTGCTTTAAATTAGACCAAGATTCTGGTCTGTTCTCTTCAACTTTAAGATGAGGAGCAAAGTTTTTGGAAGAAACCAAAGGGATAACAACTGTATAAGTCAGGAGGTAATGTCTTTTAAATTGTTTTCTATATAGATGTGAAGGGCTACCCAGCTGTCAGCAATCCAGTAATATCAATTTTGACATCTCTGCAACAAAGCAGTAAAGAAAGGCAGAAGACATTTCACAAAACCTTGAGACAGAAATTGATGCCAGAGTTTTGCTAGCTATATGCTACACAGCACAGCTTTATCAATTGCAGAATCAGTTTCAGTCTCATGGTTCTATGAAATGGCTACTGCCTTGATTTAAAATAAGACTGATTTAGACAGGGATATGCCTGGACAGCTGACATCTAAAGGTAAGCCCAATACCTCATCCCCTTTGCACCTATGCGCCACTCTAAAAATTGAGTATTTTAATAAATTTTTTTTAATTCTTTACGTCCTACCAGTTGTACAATCACAGTAATCCACTACACAGTGTGGAGTACACTGGTACTTGTGCACGCCTGGCATTGTTGGTCACTTGCCAGGTGTGGGTAAATCCCAGCCTAACCCACACCTTGTTGTGGATTATTAAAGGAAAATTGCATGGTAAAATGATGAAAATATGTGTATTATTACCTTTTTTGTCTTCTTACTTCATCCTAGTGTTTTTTTTTCTGCTCAAGCTGTGAGAGGAGTTTTTTCTAATTTTCCCTGGCTGTTTTATGGCCCCTGGAGGCTGCCATTCAGGCTTCTTTTATTGCATCTTGTCCCAGAGAGTCTTCACAGAGTGCCCTTTGATCTAATGTCTAATAGCCCCTGCAGAAGGCTAGTGTCTTGTTACAGGGTCTTTATTATAGCTCAGCCACAGCAGAGAGAACACAGCAGCCAGACGTCACTCTGCTAGTCATTGGGGGTGTAGTAAGTTTCCTAATTGTTGGTACCTTGTTCAGCTGTGTTCTGCTTAGGGTAGTGTGTGTGTGTGTTTTTTTTTTTATTCAGTTGCTTGTGAATTGTGTAGAAGACAGTGCTTGTAGACAAATGTAATGTGGTCATCCAGTGGCTAACAAAGGAATTCACACCTCTGGATGAGTGGGGGAGGGAATACCAGCAAAGCAGGAGTTTCTCAGTTTGCAAAAGGTAGTAAATTAAGCACTGAAACGTAACAAAGAAAAGGCCCATAAAACACGTTTGGAGAAGGTTTCAACTTGCAATAAAAGGCAGTACTGGGGAGGGCTCAATTGTTGAAGGAGTTTTCAATTTGCAAAAAAAGGCAGTACCGGGGAGGGCTCAATTAACTTCTTAAGCCAGAGGAAAAATAGTGCTCTCAATCTCCCATACACACACAGGCAGTGTCATAATGAGGCTACAGTGGAGGACACTATTTTTAACACTCTATCGTGTTGTTTCAAAGGTAATTTATGCAGGGAGTCCTTTTCTCAGAGCAAAACGTCTGCATGGCTATGTGCACTGCAGTCGTAAAAAGCACATAGCCAACTGAGAAAGCTGTGCTGAGCAGCAGTTTCAGATCTGACCCACTTCCTGGCATTTTCAGAGCAGTCTTCTTTACACTGTTACACCATCTATAAGATGGTCTTGCAGTTTGGATGCAAAATGTGAAGCTTGCTATCACAAAAATGATGCACATATTCACCATTTCTTTGACACAAAACACGATACTGGATGAGCCCTGGGAAACGAGCTATCAGACCTCTCTGGGGGTGCGCTGTATAGAGGATGGTGATCCTCACATACATAGAAAGCAGCACAGTAGAGCACACTCCAGCATACAGAGCCAGACCGTAAGTGCCAGACTAGTAGAGCAAAGCGCCAGGGTAGAGGTGGCCTGCTGGATTTTCCACTTTGTGGATGTGAGGAAATTTTCCAATCCATTAATTCTGCAAGCTGGACTATTTAAGATTTTTGCAGTTTGCTGCACCTTATATGAAATGAGCAGTCCTGGATTGAGGTTATTTGTCTTGCAGATATTTGTATGGGACAGATGTTTACTGTGTTCTTTGTTTGTGTCTTATGCACTTTGAAAAACAGAAAAATAACCTCTTGAGCAATTCACCCCCCCGTCTGGTGTTTTATGTTGAAATCTGGCTCTGTATGCTGGAGTGGGCTCTGTTGTGCTGCTTTTTACCATTTCTTTTGACACATGCACCATTTTTACAACTCCATAGCTAGAGCTATAGTGATTTATTGCTGATAGAGAAGGAGACAGAAGAAGAGTGCTCTGTAAGGGTGTGAACAGATACTGAACGCATCACATTATGTTTACTCCATTTTCTGCCCAGTTGAGTTGAAGCAGATATAGCACATATGAATTGGTGCTCTTCCCCAACCCCCCCCATGCTTCCTCTTTATCCAAGGCAGCAGTGCTTAAACAAGGACTGGGAAACTCCTCTGCCCATCTCAGTTGACTGTGCTAGTCTGTATTCTTTCTCTCCCCTACTTATTATACATCCTCCTTCAAAATTTAAACTACTCTAATTACTTAGTAACTAACTGATTGACCAGAGGTGGATTTTATATATGGGCACATTAGCTGGCCCCTCTCCCCCATTTCTGTACATTCACCACCCTCGGGTCCTGCGGTCAGGGTGCCCGATCTCACCACCGGTACACATTCTATGGACAGGGATATAATGTGCTATCCAGACTTCTAGCAGTGTCCTTTCCCCTTTAAGGTTTACTGAAAAGTCTTCAAGCTGGCTCTTCCCACCAGCCTGGGTGGTAACTCCCTTGGCACCACTCCGTGATGTCAGATCTTCCTTCCCGCTGGAAGAAGAAAGTTCCCTCCTTACCACTCTCCACTCTGAGTAGGCCCTTTGCTTTCAAACTTTCGTAATTGTGAATTTCTTCATCTTCAGGCGATTTCTCTCACTTCTCTATGATGAACAACTCAGAGTCAACACCAGGATTCAAAAAATGTGTGTGTGGGCAGATGATGTCCCAGATGGACCCGCACACCATGAATGTCTTCTGCCTAGGCCATGAACACGACCCCCAGGTGTATGGCCTTTGTTGCACCTTGCATCCTTCAAGTTTGGAAGACTGGCATGCTGAGCTTCTGCTGGGGCGTCCTGATGAACAGGATCCTCCCGTTAAGTCAAAGGATGCCTGTCAAGCATGCTCCACAGCTGCAAGGTCTGCTGAACAGCTTGCGGCTTTTGAAGAGACTGTGTCTCAGGCAGCGGAACATATCTTTTCGGCTTCGGCCTTTATGCCACTTTCCTTAGGCGACACCTTTCTGGGGCATTTTGTGATTTGTGCCAGTCGCTTCCCACCTTTGGGCAGGGCCCCATTATGGTCACTAAATCTAAATCTTTGAAAAAAGAGACTAAAAAGAAATCTCGCTGTCAATTGTAGGATCACAAGCGCTCTCGGGCCTTGGATTCCCGTGCATCTATGGAGGTTTTCATTATGGTCCATCCTTCGGCCCTGGCTGCTGGCTCCACGGTTCCTTCGTTGGGTCAGTTGGTTGAGACACCAGTTGACCAGCCTGTTGAGTTATTTCTCGAACTGGTCGACCCCGTTGTCACCAGATGAGGCAGATACCTCCCTCTCCAGGACTCTAGTCCTGCCTATTACCTCCTAGGGAGGGCGGACCAGCTTTCCAAACTAGTCCCTAACCCTCAGGATTCGGTGAACCAGGAAGATCCTCTACTTTCACTGGCTCCCTCTGAGATCCACCACCAGTAGCCCTGACGGTCAAGGTCCCGATCCCGAAGTCCCAAGTCGAACAGCCCACATTGGCATCAGTGTTCCTGCTTTTGACATCTGGGCAAGCGGTGTTGCTGCTACTGCTCCTTTTCCTCCTTGGATGAGGAGAGGCTCCACCGTGAAATGCGTCAGCGCTACGAGGAGCTTATGTGGCACCAGTTCATGTTCACTGGGTTTAAGCTGATTCCGGCCTCCACCCCAGCTATCACGTGACTTTGGCCACTGAGGCTTCAGTCTACCCCATCAAGGCATCCCCTGGCCTCCCTACCTATTCAAGTGGAGCCGCCACCTAAATAGCTGAAGGAGGGCCCCCCTCCTGAGGATGCCTGCACTGCTTCAGGGCTTCATTATTGGCTGTTTGTCACATTGATTCCCAACAGACTCCAGAGGGTCAGCGGAAACTCATGTGGTTGACCTTTATTTGATGAGTCCTTGGAGTCTGAGGGCTCCTTCCTACACTCCTGTCTGTTGGATATTATGTTGGGAGAGGACTTGCAAATGAGCATGGTCCCACTTCTTTCGCAGGCCTACTTCGTTTAATCTCGGCGTATACGGGTCTTCAGATGGAGCCCATCCAGAAATGGGCTAAATACCCCCTGACCGAGATTCTTGACTGAGGTGACTCCCCTGGGGAGGCCTTCCCAGTTGCTGAGGCCATTCTTGGTCCTGTTTTGGAGCTTTGGCAGCATCGTGCCTCTTGCCCTGCGCCGATAGCCTGGATGGCCCACAGATATGCGGTCCCCACCAGTTCCCTGTTGGGTTTCGTTGAACACCCCTCGGCCGAGGGTCTGGTGGCCGACTCAGTCTTTCGGCATACAAGCAATGTCGGGAACGTGGATAAACCTCCTGACAAGGAATCCAAGAAAGTGGATCATATGGCCAAGAAGGTCTGCGCAACCTCTTTCCTTGGCCTTCGGCAAGCGAGTTGGGCCCTTTAATGGCCCACTTTGCTCATGTCCTCCTGGGCACCCTTGATGAGGTGCTTCCTCTTCTCCCTGAGGACTTGCAGAACACGGTCAAGCAGGTCTGGGACCAGGGCTGAGTGGTGGCTAAGCAGCAGCTTCAGACGATCATGGAGATCCATGACTCCTGCTCCCAGTCTGTGGCTGCTGCGATGGCCATGTGCCGCAGGGCTTGGCTGAGGATCTCGACCTTCATGGCAGAGAGCCAGCACAGGCTGGCAGACGTTCCCTTCTTGGCCACTAACTTGTTTGAGCTAGGGGTCAAAAGCACTACTTGCATTGAGAAGTCCAGTTCCAGCCTGGACTTAATGACCTCCACCTATAGGGATCCCAAGGACTCTAAGGTTAATAAGAAGCCGCCCTTTTGGCACCTCTCTGCTCCTGCGGCCAAGCCATCCCAGCCCCCAGCTAGGCAGCAGGCCTAGGCTTGGCATAACCGGACGAAGTCAGTTGCTTCGGTCGTCTGGAAACCGAGAGGTCAAGGTCCTGCTGGTTCCTCAGCCGGTCCATTCTCCGTTTCCAAGCCTACTCAGTGACAGGATGGGGTGCCTCCCCCATGCTCCTCCTGACTCCCCTCGGTCCTCACATGGGGGCTGGCTCTATCATTTCCTTTCCGCCTGTTCTGCTGTCACCATCGACAGGTGGGTCCTAGAGGTGATCGGTCAGGGTCTGCCTCTGGAATTCATGGCTTACTCACCTTGCTGAGCTCATGCCCCATTGGAGAACATGGTGTCCACCGACATTCTGTTAGCCCTTCAGGAAGACATCACCCAGCTCCTCTAGAAGGAAGTTATGGCTCCTGTCTTGGACTCTCCAGTACACCCAGAGTTTATCTCCAGGTACTTTCTGGTACCAAAACAGACGTGGGGCTGTAACCCCATCTTAGATCTGCACTACCTGAATACATTTCTTCAGCCACGCACTTTCAGGATGGTTACTCTGTCTCAGATCATATCATCTGTGGAGCAGAACATGTGGTTTTGTTCTCTGGAACTTAAGGACATGTTCTTCCATGTCCCAATCCATCCGTCCCACCGTTGGTTCCTCCTGTTCCATGCAGAGGGGATTCTCTATGAGTTCCGGGTCATGCCTTTCGGCCTCTTCTCGGCTTCTAGGATCTTCAACAAATGCATTGCAATGGTGGCAGCCTACCGGAGGCTCCAAGGGATCTGGGTAACAAAGAAACACGGAATTTGACGGCAGATAAAGACTGTTTGGCCCACCTAGTCTGCCCATTTCCCTACCTGATGGATAAGCTGTAGATTCTAATTAACCAATAGCTTACTTCCTCCTACCCCCCCCACTAGAATTGCCTTATGTCTGTCACATGCATTCTTGAATTCTCCCACTGTTCATGACTCCACAGCCTCCTTAGGAAGGCTGTTCCATGCATCCACAACTCTCTCTGTGAAAAAATACTTTCTAACATTACCTCTGAGCCGTCCCCCTTCTATCTTTAAATTGTGCCACCTTGTTCTTGCACATCTCTTTTTCTGAAAGATGCTACCCTCTTGGACTTTAATTCCCTTGAGGTACTTGAAAGTTTCTGTCTCCTTCCCTTCCTCGAGGGTATACATATTAAGCTGCTTTAGTCTCTCTTCATGTGTCTTCTGATGCAGACTGTGCACCATTTTGGTTGCCCTCCTTTGAACAGCCTCCACTCTGTCTATGTCTTTGTGGAGATGGGGCCTCCAGAACTGCACGCAGTACTCCAGATGGGGTCTCACCAACTGTCTGTACAGAAGGATAACAACTTCCTGTTTTCTACTATTGATGCCTCTCTCTGTGCATCCCAGTTTCCCCCCAGCCCTCCTTACTGCCCTCTCACATTGCTTGCCCACCTTTAGGTCATCTGATATAATTACTCCCAGGTCCCTTTCGATTTTTGTTGTTGTTAGTATCTCACTCCCCATTGTGTACTCTTCCCCTGGGTTTTTGTTTCACAGATGCATTACCTTGCACTTCTTTGTACTGAGTCTGAGTTGCCATACATTTCACCATTCCTCCAACCTTGCCAAGTCCCTTTTCATCCTTTCCATCCCACCTTGTGTATCAACCCTGTTGCAGATATTTGTGTCGTCTGCAAAGAGACATACTTTTCCTTCCAGGTGCTCTCCAATGTCACTTATCAAGACATTATAGAGGACCGGTCCCAGTACTGAACCCTGGGGTACCCCACTAGTTACCCTCCTTTCCTCACTGTGGACTCCGTTTACTATTACCCTTTGCGTCCTGTTGTCCAGCCAATTTTTTTATCCAGGCTACCACCTTGGGACCTACTCTAAGGCTGGCTAACTTGTATATTAATCTTTTGTGTGGGACTGTGTCAAATGCCTTGCTAAAATCTAGGTAGACCATATCCACAGCCCCTCCCTGGTCTACTACTTTGGTCACCCAGTCAAAGAAATCTGTTAGATTCGTCTGACACAACCTCCTCGCTGTGAATCCATGCTGTCTTGGGTCCTGTGCCCCACTGGCCTCTAGGTACTCAACATTTCTTTCCTTCAGAAGTGATTCCATTATGGTACATCCGGTTCCGATATGAGCCCGTGAAAAGCCTTGAAACAAACCCTCCCGCACTATTGGAAACCATCCTGTGTTTAAAACTTTATCTTCTGTCCAAACAACTCAGCATCTACCTTTCATTGTTGTAGAGAGATGGGCTTTTTACACATTTTCGCTATCATATGATAAGCAGCAGCGGAATCGGCTTCCAGCTCCTCTCGGATATGGACGATCATGAGGAGCGAGGTGGACTGGATCTGGAACAGGCCGCCAAACACCCAAGAGAGACAGGATCAGGCAAATCAACCCCATCAACTAAATCACGCAAGAGAAAAGGTCAGGATTTACAAATAGGGGACAACATATTACAAGCTATTTCCAAATTTCGCAACGAAGTGCACAAATCAGTTGGGGAATTGAAAACAGACCTAGGGGTCATACAGTCCCATATGGAAACAGCTGACCAACAGATCACTTGTAGTGCCACTATAATTGAATCCATGGAGGACTGTTTAAGGCCTTTGGTTACCGAAAAAATTTACTTGGCAGCCAGACAAGAAGATGCGGAAAACAGAAGCTGTCAGAAAAATATCCGTATTTTCGGCCTACCAGAGGGGGAGGAAGGGTCAGACCCGATTTCTTACACAGATTACCTTCTCCGCTGAATTTTAAAACTGGAACTAGAATTTGCTATAGACATAGACAGGGCACATCGTGCCCTGGGTCCCAAACCCACCTAAATGGATGCCAGACCTAGGTCATTTGTAATAAAGTTCCAAAACTACCATACAAAGGAACAACTGCTGAAAAAAGCCTGGCAGATGGGCCGCACAATGCTAGGGTCACATCGTCTGATTATGGATAATGATTACGCCCCTTATACTCAAAAAATGAGAAGGAATATGCCCGTTGTTCCCTGCTTCGGCACAACGAAAGTTTCACATACCCTACCCATGCAGATTTGTGCAGCTTCCTCAGTACAGTCACCTATTCCACGGCTCAAGAAGCGGTTGCAGATTTGATTTCCAAGGGTGCACTAAAAGATAAACCAGCAGCGTTTGTGAGGCCTAGATCAGCTCCGAAGATGCAACGTGAATCTGATGACCACCTGCGAAATGCTTCACTCCGTGACCTGCTGGAAAAGCTACATCAATACCAGAACCCCACCTTGGCCACCTGAGGGATGACGGTAGGATTGCCTTGAGCTTGCTTTTATTTCTTCCATATCTGGTTCCCTCTTTTTTCCTCTCGCCTAGTCTTGTCCGACTGGGGAGGGGTGGGGGTTCAGTTAGTCCTGCCTTGAGGATTCCTGACCTCATGTGTTTTTTTTCCCAGGCAACAAACCCTTATTGGTGAATCTAAGTTGGATTTTACTGACTCCATAGTGTGAAAGATGGCCACTGGATGGCGGGGGCTCCCCCAGGCTGAGTGGCTATAAAAAGTTTATTATTTTTATAATACAAGGGATCCCACGGGGCATGGACGGACTCCCCTCCTAGACCTATGCTTCTCCCATTGCTCCCTTGAGTCGAAGCTTCTCCAGAATACTGTTGGAAGGGGGGGGGGGGCTGACTGGACTTGGGATGGGAGGACCTGGGTGGATGGAGGGGTTAGCTTAGTGACGACCTTATTCCTCTTGGGCTGGTGGTGGCTCTGAGTGCTTACAAATATAGACTGTCCTTTGGTTGGGACTCTTAATACTTGTCAGGGTTCTAACTACACATCTTTGGATCCAAAGATTGATATGCCCTAATTGTTATGAACTGCTGAAACTGAGGAGTCCTCATGAATTAATGAAGACATTAACCAGTAACCATTATCCAGTAACTGAAAGACATAACTTGGGGAGTTATTTACCTACCTAATATGAATCTGTCTTTTGTGTGGGATTAAATGACCCCAGTAGGGGATATGGTGGGGGGGAATAATAAGGAAACTTCAGTTGGCAGATTCAGGCTTGGGCCTGGGTAATCCCCTTCATGTAATCCATCTCCTCAATGAACAAGAAGGTCATAATGAAGTTATCCCAGATCGGAGGATGCCCGGCATTGTGTGGTTGTCTCCACTGTAATACCTCCTCTCTACAATATGTTCTATAGTGGATAGGAGATAATATAATATTCCGACATGTGTGGGAGGGTTGGTCGGAGAGATGGTAACATCCGAGGCAAATGCTGGACCATATCAGTGGGGATTTCTTTTGGGGAATCCTCACTTTCTGGGTAATCTTAATGACCCTTAGGTGGCTTAACACCCACTGGGGGGACGAGAAGACCCCAACCCTCATAGCGTTTCCTTCTAGGGGAATGTCCGAGGCCTTTTGTTGGTGTCCATGGATGGGCACTCCACATATGGGAGTCGTCATGTTTATAGTTAAGTTATTTAAGTTCTTATTGTTTACTAGATGTTTATCTCTAAACAGAGATTTATTGTCAGACATAGATAAGGGGCCAGGTTGCATGTAGTTAAAAGGTTCTAATAGTTATATATTTACATATGGGAATAAGCTGGGTGGGAAGGGAAGGTACTAGTTTGGTTTACTTTTAAGATATGGGTGGGAGGGAGGTATGGGGATATAGTTATTTGGGGGTTGGGTTTTGTCGAAAAAAACACATACACCATAGATATAGTGTTTACAGGATCTTTATTGCTGCTGGAATGTATAGGAGATATGCAGATGATTCCTTCTCATATTATTCAGGTCCTCATGGGGAGAGTGGTCCAGATGGCTGGAAGGGCTACCCTCCTGGGAGACAAAGAAAACGACAAAAGTTACTTATAGAATTATGGCTACTTCACCAGTAAAAATATTTTCCCATATATTTTCATCAGTCTTTGCACCCCTAGCACCTTACCTGTTATATTCCCTCGACAAGGCCTCCTGGCTGCACTGTCTCCCGCCCTCGCCCACCTCCCCCCCATATCTCCACTCCTGCCCCTGCCCCCAACCACCTCCTGACTTCCCTTACCCCTGCACGCCCCACCCCCATCTCCTACCTCTTCCCCCAACCCAGCCCCCTCCTTCCCTTGTCTTGCTCACAGCTCATGTCTTTGTACTGGTTATTACATGTCTGTAAGTCAATGACTATATGTTTGTAACTAAAATGATGACTGTTGCACAGCTGACGTGGAACCTTTGTAAAAGAGCCTCGGCTCAAAGGTATTGTAATCCTAGATGAAATAAATAAATAAATAGAACATTAATGGTCTTCACAACCCGATAAAGCATTCGCGCTTTATGCAATGTATTAAAAAATAAAATGCTGACCTCTTTATAATTCAAGAAACGTATCTTTCAGATGATGAACATAAGAGGTTGAGTTGGGGAGACAGATAAAAAATGTATGCCTTTTCCCATCCTGGCGGCCGGCGTAGAGGGTGGCCATTTTGGTCCCTGTTTCCACACCACTAGAAGTCACTCAGTCCTATATTGAAAGTAAAGGCCAATTTGTCATCCTACAGGGAAGATTATATTCTCAATATGTGACCTTGGTGAGTGCTTGTCTACCATCCATGTCAAAACCTTCCATAGCTTAGCAGTTAATGACACATGTGGTGGACCTCCTCCAGGGACAGCTTATTCTGAGTGGGGATTTAAATTTGACAGTGTCAGCCCATTTAGACAGCTCCAACCCTTGTCATAGGCATCAACCAGGCATAACTAAAAATTTAAAAAACACCATGGACCACTTGGGCATGGTAGATGTCTGGCGCCGATTATTTCCTTCAGATTCAGGTTTTACTTTTTTCTCAAATAGGCATCATACCTATTCCAGAATATCAATCAATCAATCAATCAATCAAATCTTTATTTATTCAGGCGATCATCATTGAGCAAGGCTCATTTACAAGATGGACCTGATAAGGTCAAGGTTCAAGTTGATGCACAGCAATTACATCACATACTTATGAGACAGTTATACATACAGAAAAAAGAAAATGTTATTTATAACACAATAATATACAGAGAATTCACATGTTAAAAGCTTGGCAAGAGAAAGTTAAACTAACATCTACAATATGTACAGTACATATATATCACAATGAGGGCCATGACAGTCACTCACATAATGAGTACAAGGATGGTGAAGGGAATATTGGGTGCCATATACTGGCGGTGTCTGGCTGGAAGGAATATGCCATATGTGATTGGAATATGGTTTTGTGGGATAACTATTTTATCTCTAGTGGTAACAACTGCATTTCTCTGTGAAGAAGGCTGTACAGTGCTGCTTGAAGGATGTAAATGGAATGATAATGGACAGTTTTAGGGATTTTTGTAGGGTGTTCCATGCTATGGCTAGAGAATAGCTGATTGCTGCCCTCCCTATTTTGGTGTTGACTTTGGGCAATTTGAGCAGGATGATATTGTTGCTTCTTAGGCATAGGAGCTGGGAGTGGTCAGGTTGAAGCAGTCCAGGATATAGCTTGAAGTTTTTTGATAAAGCTCTGTAGATCCATAGAGCTGCATTTCTGCTCCTCCTGACATGAAGAGAAACCCATCCAATTGCATCATAGAGAACAATGGTGAGTATTATATGGCAGGTCTGTAATGAACCTTATTGCTCTATGGTATAAGGTATCCAACTTTTGAAGGTAGGAGTGGGGCAGTGACTATAGAGGAAGTCTGCGTAGTCAATGACTGATAGAAAGATGGCCTGGACTAATCTCATCTTTGAATCTCTATTAAGAAGGGTTTTAATCTGTAGAGGAGGCCAAGCCTTAGAAGCTTTTCAGCAGTTGTTCTAGATGCTGAGTAAAGTCAAGTCTGTTGTCAATCCACACACCTAGGTATTTGAAATTTTCAACATACTCCAGATTTTCTCCAAGTATAGTGCATAGCTGGGGGAGACTGATTGAAGAGGATGTGTTAGAATAGACTATTTTTTGGTAACCTGTGAACATCTAGGTCTGATGCCGGAAATTGCTATAAACTCTATGGTTCTTTCTGACCACCACCCTCTCACCCTTAGACTGGATCTAGGTAGAAAGAAAAAAACAAATGCTGTGGCACTTTAACCTGATTTTGCTAAAAGACAAACAATACATGTAATACGTTTAGCTTTTTTTTTTCAGGAAAACACTTCTCCGGATATCTCGGAAGCCCTGGTCTGGGACGCCTTTAAAGGCAACACCTGGGAGGGGGGGACCATAGCATATGCGTCTAGGAGATGGCGGGAATTAGAATCCAAATATAAACACCCTTTTGGAACATTTAAGCACTTAATTATTATATACTGAAGGGAACCGAGAGGTTCAACAGAAGATCCGTGATACAAAAGCGGAAATACAGAAACTAATGGACATTGAGACTCAGCAGGCCCTACTCTGTCTAAAACAGGCTAGAGGGAGGCCCCCGCCGCGCCCGTAGACTCGCTCATCGCCTTCAGGGACAAAAGGGCACTACAACTGTCTTGAAGATTAAAAATCCAGTCTCTGGGAGGCTGTCACATAGGGAGGCAGATGTTGTTCACTTTTTTGTCACTTTCTATCAAAATTTATATCAGTGAGATGATCGGTCCAGCCCTGAGGAGAGACGGTCCTTTTTAAATGACCTTTCTCTCCCCTGCCTCACTGCGGCTCAACGGAGCATATTGGAATCCCCTATCACACTTGACGAAATTTCCCGGTACATTAAATCCCTTTCTTACAACCATTGCCCGGGACCCAATGGGTTCCCATCTGAATGGTATAAGCTTTCGGGAGTCTGCTTTCACCCAAGTTACTCTCTACATTTAGAGAGGTTTGTGGAGGGGTTCCCCCCTCCTGGGCCTATGCTATCTTAGCCACCTTGTTAAAACAAAATAATGATCCTACTAACCCCTGCTCTTATTGATTGATCTAAGTCCTTAACACTGATTATAAACTTTTCACGGCCATATGGGCTTCACGATTGGAGAAGATCCTGCCTTGCCTAATTCATCATGACCAATCTGGCTTCATTAAAAATAGAAACACTACAGATAATATCCGTGGGACCTTAATACTTACTGAATACATCTGGGATCGGCAGATCCCTGCAGCAGTTATTAGTTTGGATGCAGAGATGGCCTTCAACAGGACATTCTGGCAATTCTTGTGGGACACCCTGTCCAGGTTCCATTTTCCAGAGTCATTTTTGAAATGGCTGAGGAATCTTTATGCAGCTCCTCGAGCATATGTGAGAGTTAACGGAGGGGTATCCTCACCCTTCACCTTGTTCTGGGGTATTCGGCAGGGTTGCCTCCTTTCTTCTCTTTTATTTGCCCTTTACATGGAGCCGCTGGGAACAGCTCTCAGAACTTCTCCCGAGGTGGAAGGTGTTTCTCTGGGACAACATCAATATAAAGTCAGTATGTTTGCCAACGACATTCTTTTAACCCTTCTCTCTCCAGACACATCTTTTCCTGCAGTCTGGAAGATTCTTAAGAAATATGAGGCTATAGCAGGGTTTAAATTAAATATTGTAAAATCTGAGGCCCTTCTGTTCAATTTCTCCCCAACAAACGCCCTTTGTTGCCATCTTCCCCTGAGATGGAGATCCACAAAGATTAAATATTTTGGGCTATACATACATTTAAACCAGGAGGTCATGAAATTGGTCAACTATAAGCCACTCACTATTTTAATACAAAAAGACCTAGAGAAGTGGTCATCCTTACCATTGTCATTCTTTCAGTGGATTGAAATTATTCGTATGAATGTCCTCCTCCGGCTCTTATACCTTTTCCCCCTCACCTTTTTATTTCAAATCGTGGGACAAGCTACTTTCTACATTTATTTGGAGCAAGCAACGCCCTAGAATTCGCTTCTCTATTCTCCAGTTGTCGATTGCCATAGGGAAGCAAATCTACCTAATCTTAAACTTTATGCTCAGGCAGCTTTTCTCCGCTGTCTCATATATTGGCTGACTGATAGCTTCTCTACAACCTGGAAGTCCCTGGAGTTTATATTGAATAACATGTGTAACCCCTAGATGGCGCTATCCCAGGGGCTACTACCCCTGCCTGATTTGCCACTAACAGGTTGAGGGGCCTGGATCCAATGGCGGGTGCCTCCACCCAGAGGTCAGGGTTTGCAATAGTTAAACTAACTTGGTCACAGCCCTCTGGGACACTGCAACCCCCCTTTCTTCCCACTAGTGGCCCACACAATATATCAAATTACCTTCACAGTATACACTTACCCCCAGGTCTGGTTCCGCACTGGGACCTCCTGTGAAATGAGATACAGTGCAACAATCACAGTACAGTACTTTAACATAGACAAATACCTCAGGCAGTATAACTTTGCTGAAACAAGCAGCTCTGATTTATTTAGGGGGATATAACAAGGACAGGGGGAAATCAGGTTAATTAGCTTATCACTCTAATAATCTACCTATGGCTCTGTGCACAGGCCTATCCCTATCAGTTACTGTCCCTGGGTACTCAAGCCCTAGTGGCTAGTCCAAACCGTGGCAGCTGGTAGGGGCCCTTTCACACAGAGAAAAGGAGAATTAAACAGTCAGCAGTACAGTAATTCCATTTGGATTTAATGTGGCAATTCAACAGGGAGCAACCCTGAATTAGTACTCACGACCTCCAAATAAGATAGGGTCCTTCAATGTCAGCAGGGCTCACTTGAGGTACACAAACCTCTTCACACATCCATATAAAAGAAAGCACTATACCAGGCAGGCTGCATCTGTATCCCGATCACAATTACTGCACAATACCGGGAGAACACACAGCAGATTCAGTTCCTGACAGACCGAGTGCAATTTTCAGCAATTCTTCCAGTCTTCTACAGGGTGAGCCTGGTTTCTACTCTTCAGAGATCCTTTGATTCTTTTCACAGGTGATTCAGTCCTAACAAGCTGTTACACAAGCTGCAGACGGAACTCTGGGCCTTACACACGTTTTTTGACTAAAACTGCACACTGAAAAGCACAGGGCTCCTTCCTTCTTCACTGCCAAAGCTCAACTGAAGCTCCAACCGACAAAACTGGCACTTCCTTTGAGTTCCTCCCAGTTCTTGACTGGATTGGCTGTCACTCACAATAGACTGCTGCTGTTGGTCCAAAAGGCACTGAAGTCTAAACTACATCTCCCAGAGTCACTGCCCATACAATCCTCTTGTGGCTGGCTCAGATTATGAGTCAAGTTTAGTGACTGCAAATGGAGTGAATTGGCAGCAACTCAGTGGTACTCAGTGAAAACACACAGTCTCAACAACTAATTATGTCTGCAAGCAGACAGCTCTTAAAGAGACAGTACCAGAGGCTCTAAAAACACTCACTGATAAATGGCTTAAATGCCAAACACCATTCAGGCTTGGAGCATTCAAGCAAGCTCCTGGAAGTCTTTTGGGAACCCCCATTTGCAGGGGGGTTACACCCTTCCTGGCCTGGGAAAGCTTGACGTCCGCGTCAAGCAAGTACCCTCATAAGTTTCAACTGCAACCATATACATTTGCATTAGGCTCGCACATGTAATCATCAGTCAATATATCATTTTACCAAGAACACATTTCTGAAACATTGCAGTACGTCACTCTTTACACAGTATTACATACACATTGTACCATAACTCAAGTTATTACCTCTTGTACATGAAACCTGAAGAGAGGGGGCCCTTCCCTATCAGTTACCTTGGGGCTGGACGGGGCAAGGGCACCATACTTAGAGGGCAACACAAGTAACTTGGAGTTAGCACTGATGCTCAGTTTGGGCAATGAGCTCGGGGACACATACAC
Source organism: Neoceratodus forsteri (assembly GCA_016271365.2). Lineage (NCBI taxonomy): Eukaryota > Metazoa > Chordata > Ceratodontiformes > Ceratodontidae > Neoceratodus > Neoceratodus forsteri. The sequence continues at coordinate 1,316,750,200 of CM057455.1, read as the reverse complement.
TCCTTTATGGACAACATTGAGAGGCAAATCCACAGGCCTCCCAAGGGAATCATAACTGAGGTGCACCACAGGCTTTACAGCTCGACCAGTCTTTCTAGGGGGAACTGTTACAGTCTCTGCCTCTGAGCCTCATTTTCAGCATTGTCCTCACTTGTCAGGAGTCTCCATGGGGGTAGAGAGCTAGAACTTGGGGCACTTTCAGCTCCAGGAGTTACAGTTTCTGAGTCCACAACATTTGGCTCGCATGGAGAGCTTTCGGACACTGGCAGTGGACTGTCAGGGCACTCAAAATACTCTTCTTGTTGGTGTATCACCAGTCTGCCCCAATCTATCATTTTCCTCCCTGAAAGCTCAAACAGTTCAACCATGCACAATGATTCCATTTCATCTGATCTGATGCTTGCACTTCACTTTCTGGGAGCATTGGCTCCAGGGATGAAGCTGGGGCTTAGACAGTCCAGAAGGCCCAGCTTTGTCTCCAGTATTGACTAGGGATTGCCCGAAACAATTGACTCAGTTCGTAAGAAGGATAGTATTCAAAGTCCTCTCACTTTCTTCCGATATGGACTGACAGTCATGCTCAACTGGGACTTGTGGAGGGAACACTTTAACTGCTTCTGTAGGTGCAGACTTTCTTGATCTTTTCTTAGCAGCAGCTCTAGTCACTGGTCCAGAGGGGCATCTTCTAGGGGCTCAGACTCAATTAAGATTTGTCCAATGGGCAGTAAATGATTTCTATGCATTGTTTTACATCTTTGAATTATTCTCAGGCCTTACTTTGTACACTGGCAGATCATCTAGTTTGCCCACTACAATGTGAGGGAGATGTGCCATCTGTCAGCAATCTTGTGCTTGCCATGCAGTCCCAGATTTCTTAGCAATACCCGATCTCCCTCCTGGAGTTCCTGTGCTTTCACCTTTTATCATACCTTTCTTTGTTGGCCAGATTTCTTTTGGCAGCCATGGTTTGAGCCAGTTAGTGCGCATGAGTTAGCTGGGCCTTTAACTTTGCACATACTGTAAATAGTTGTCAGCTTGAACCCCATCAGGAGAGACCCCAAAACACACATCTACTGGTAGTCGAGCTTCTCTTCAAACATCAGGCGGTAGGGGAGAATCCAGTGGCATCACTTTTGGTGCAGTTATAAGCATGTACCAGGGTGCTAATTTGTTGGCTCCATCTAGGCTTGTCCTTTGGGTGCAGGGTGCCTAGCATATCTAGCAAAGTGCGGTTGAAACGTTCAGGCTGTGGGTCCCCTGGGGTGGTAAGGAGTGGTTCTGGACTTTCGCACTCCCACAGAAAGCATCTCTTTGATCAGACGACTCTCAAAGTCTCTCCTTGATCAGAATGGATTCTTTGTGGAGCCCATAGTGAACAAAAAGTTTTCTACAAGTACTTTGGCACAGTGGATGCTTTCTGGTCTTTGGTGGGAAAGCTTGGGCATATCTCGTGAAATGGTCAGTGACCACCAGCACATTACTGATATTTCTTTGATCTGACTCCAAACTCAGAAAATCAATACAGACCAGCTCCATGGGTGCACTGGTGGTGATGTTAACAAGGGGCAGCCCTCTGGGGCAAAGCTTTCCTCTGTAAGCAGCGACTACAAGTTCGAATGTGTTGCTCCACATCAGCCCCATCTTAGGCCAATAGAATCTGGATCTCACCAAGTCAAGTGTTCTGTCTATACCAAGGTGCCCCATGTGGTTGTGCAAGGACCTCAATACTGAGTCTCGAAGGCAGTGGGCAGCACTAGTTGTTGTTTGTCTACTTGTCCCCTCTGTCTACTGTTTCTCTGTATAACAGTTTATTGATCAGTTTCAACTTAGGACCTTCTTTGTATAACAGTGCAGTTCTCAAATCAGTGGGCGTAATTTGGACACATCTTTTCCTGCATAGAGGGCTTCTAAAGCTGCTTTGATCATGGGATCGTGAGATTGAGCCCGCCGAATACTGTCATTGTCCAGCTGAGGCAGTGCACCAATGTCTATTGCAGAAAAGTGGCAATAAGCAGCAGGTATGCAATTCTCAGAGGCTCCCAAGCAATCCACCATGCAGTCCACGTCCGTGGACATTTGTTCCTCCTGTCAAACTTCGCAGAGTGCCCGAATGTCAGGTTCTGCCAGTCGGACCCAATCATTCTGGGGAACAGGCCTCCGGAGAGAGCATCAGCATCTATGTGGTTCAGACCTGCTCGGTATTCGAGCATAGTCATATGTAGATAATGCAGAAAGCCACCTATGGCCAGTGGCATCCAACTTAGCTGAGGTCTGCACATAGGTCAAAGGATTATTGTCAGTTTTACTAGTATTTTAGCCCCATACAAGTACTCATGGAATTGGTCAACAATAGCCCACTTCAAAGCTAGGAACTCTAACTTATGTACAGGATAGTTCTTTCGGATGGGGTCAGGCTTCTACTGGCAAAGGCCACTGGTCTCAGGCCATTTCGTGCTCTTGGTACAACACAGCCCAACCCTTGCAAGCTAGCATCAGTGTGCAGGACGTAAGGTTTTCTTGGATCGGCATAGGCCAGCACTGGAGCATGGGTAAGTTGATATATGATCTCATGAAAGCAGTCTCACAATCAGGAGTCCAGCGGGCCCCAAATACTTCACTCGGATGAAAATACACTCTTTCAGTCTTGAGGATGCTGACTTTTGGTATTTTTGTGGGTTGGGGATACCCTTGAGTAAGGTTAAGTAAAGGGCGGATCACTCTTGAATAGTCCTTGATGAAGCGCCGATAATAACCACAGAATCCAGGAATCTTTGCAGTTCTTTTTAGATTTTTGGGCTGTGGCCAGGTGGTCAAGGCCTCAACTTTACTTGGGTGGGTCTCTATTCCTCGGTGGATACTATGTGTCCCACATACTTTACTGATGTTTGAAAAATTGACACTTATCAATGGACAGTTTAAGGCCAAAGTCCTCCAGTCGGTCCAATACCTTAAATAATCTGCTCTCATGTTCCTCCAGTGAGCTGCCAACAATAACATCATCTAGGTATACCAGGCACTCTAGTAAGTTCATGTCCCCACTGCACGCTCCATCAATCGTTGAAAAGTGGCTGGGGCACCTGAAACCTTGAGGCATCCTCATGAATTCATAGAAGCCAAGCGGACAGATAAAGGCTGTCTTTCACGGTCCTCTGGGGCCATCGGGATCTGATAGTACCCTCAGGAGATCCAGCACAGAGAACCACTTGCTCCCGTTTAGGCAGTCCAAAGCATCCTGAATGCGGGGCATTGTGTACTGATCAGGGATAGTCCGCGGTTTAAGGTGCGATAATCCACACACATCCTTACTGTTCCATTCTTTTTCCTCACTACCACAATGGGGAAGCATAAGGGCTTCTGGATTCTTGTATTACACCAGCAGCTAACATCTCTTGCAGATGCCGTCTCACATCATCTATGTCAGCAGGTGCCAGGCGTCGAGACCTCTCACGAAATGGTCTTTCGTCATGCAGCGGATATTGTGCTCAGCTCCTTGCACGCATCCTACATCCCATTCCTTTAAAGAAAACACCTGGTCTCTCTGGGCAAGCTTCTCACTGATCTTCACTTTCCATTCAGCTGGCAGCGGAGTCGCGAAATCAAACAAGTCAGGCGTTACTCTGTCATTCTTCCTTGAACTCTTGCTGCTGGTAGCACTGCAGTGTCTGCACAATGCACATTGCCAGGATGCAACCTCTGTTTACTCAATGTCTCTTTCAGACACATTATGAACTTGGACCATTACCCTTCTGGCATAAGCATGGGCTCTAGCGGGCAAAATACTAAGCTTGACCAGCAGTCCCTCTGGCAATTTTCCATCGCCTGGTGCATCCAACATTAATATTTTATTCTTAACATCCTTTCTGATACGGACCTCTCCCTGTAAGGTACACTGGGCATTTGGCGCCAGGATCAGAGACTCAGGATCCTTCTTCCATACAATTCCGACCGGTTCCTCTGGTTCTGTTTTTCAGCATCTCTCTGTGCCTCATAGGCCTTCTTAATTAAAGCCGAACTCTTAGCTCTACTAGTCTTTGACCCCTGTTTTTCATAACACAACTGTGCCAGCCTTCCGAACATATGGAGCATTTGTTCCAATCAACAAAGGGACACCATCATACAGTCCAGTGGGGACACACTAAGGCTAGGGTCTCTACTTGTTCGGCCACTCCAGCCACGGAGGTGGGGAAAGACAGCCAAATTGGATATACCCGAATAGGGTAGGCCTTCTCACTTAACCCCCATACATGCAGTCCTTCTAATGGTTGTAAGGGTCACGCCTGACAAATGCTTCTGATACCAATCTTGGAACATAATTGTCACTTGGGAGCCACTGTCTAATATAGCTCTTGTAGACACTCCGCTTCACTTTACAGTGGTCTCCATGGAGGGACCCACTATTCTGGACCAGTCTGGAGGCGGTAGTGGGGGCCTGGGCAACTGACCTTGCCACAAAGGACGTGAATTAGCATTTTTGGTGCCCTCACTGGGATCATGTCGGCACCTCTTAACCACTGATTTCTTCTCGAAGCTCTCCTTGTAGCCTATATGCAACTTTGTCAGTGTCTTTGGGACTGGCATTCCTTTTCATGTGCCCATCTTTCCCACAATTATAGCAAAACATACTTTCTGGAGTTTGAGCTGGCCGAGGCGCCACACTGGGAGCCAGGGCGGGGTATTACTAACTGGAAACCTTGGTGCCATCTCTGTCTGCGGCGTGATAAGCATTTGGGACATCTCGTCAGTTTCTCCACTTCCATGGTCAAGGAATCGAGTTCAGAGCTGTTATCAGCAGGAGATACATGGTGGTACCCCACCCCATAGCAGATGCAGTCGGATATAGGTCAGGCCCTACTTGCAGGCGTGGCCTTCATAAAGGACTGTTTTTGAATTCCCGGATCTCTCTCAACAGTTCGCCCCATTGTGACATATCTTTTCCTTGTCAGAGCACTCATTGACTGCCAACCTCTGCCCCTGAACTTCACTTGATGGGTCACCCTCAGTCACTCGGGTCGTAGCCGCAGCTATTGGTGCAGGTCCCTCCCAGGTCGCTTCTTCTCAACTCCTCAATTCTCTCATTAACTCATCATAGAGGGTGGGATTCCAGTCGATCTGCCAGGGTAACTGAAGCAACAGCAGTTCTGAGAAGGGGGCAGACTTAAGGATCCTGTCCAGCCTGGTTCGGTCCAGTTCAATCGCTGGCAAACTACCTTTTCTGAGGCATTCTTGCAACAATTTTTCCAGCTGAGATACATACACAGACAACAACTCCCCTTGGTACTGTTGTGCATCTCTTACTCTCCACCATAGGTCCTCATCAGAATCTGGGCTCCCATACACATTCTCCAAGGCCTCAAGATAGGCCTGTGCAGTCGCTCAGGGTTACTGGCCCGCTTAGCACGGATGGTAGCCAGGCAGGACCTCGGAGGCTCTCACTAACCCTCTTCGCTTTCACCTTCCGAGCATTGCCATTCTAGCACTTGGGGGCAACATAGTCTATCCAGGTCTCCCAGTCATCCTCCCTTGGGGGTGGGGAGGGTGCCAGAAGATCCTCAACCTTCGGTAAGAGTCGTGACTAATGGCAGGTGCAGAAATAGTCTGCATTGGTTCAGCCACCATTACGGGCACTGGAGCAGGAGAGGGTGTTGGGGAGGAACACCCCAGGTGGCAAGAATAGTTTCTTCAAGTCCTCCACAGTTTTCCCTCTCCCAGCAACCATTCAGCAAATTTCTCCTCAAAAGTTTCAGATAGTGGTGGGGCTGATTCCCCCGGTCTTACTGTCCTTAGTTATCACTCTCCAAGCAGTGAGGCTCCTCTGGGGTAATGGTCTGTGGCACTTGGAGCTATCTATGGATCCTTAAACTCTACTAGGGCCAGGAAAGTGTGGGTGAGCAGATTAGCATGCCGACCCACCACCACAGGGTTTTGTAAACTCCACCTTGAAAGTACCCCTGCACAGTGTCCGTTTGATACCAGGGGATGTCCAGGATAAGCATAGCATTTTGGGGGTCGATCTCCTCCCAGTACACCACTCCACCAGCCGTGCACAGCCACTTCTGTCGGGTACCCATTTTTTCTTAACAGTGGTTCGTAGAATATGGCCACTAGAGGACACACAATCCCAGCGTGAGCCTCCAGATGTAACCCTAGATGGCGCTATCCCAGGGGCTACTACCCCTGCCTGATTTGCCACTAACAGGTTGAGGGCCTGGATCCAATGGCGGGTGCCTCCACCCAGAGGTCAGGGTTTGCAATAGTTAAACTAACTTGGTCACAGCCCTCTGGGACACTGCAACCCCCTTTCTTCCCACTAGTGGCCCACAATATATCAGAATTACCTTCACAGTATACACTTACCCCAGGTCTGGTTCCGCACTGGGACCTCCTGTGAAATGAGATACAGTGCAACAATCACAGTACAGTACTTTAACATAGACAAATACCTCAGGCAGTATAACTTTGCTGAAACAAGCAGCTCTGATTTATTTGGGGGATATAACAAGGACAGGGGAAATCAGGTTAATTAGCTTATCACTCTAATAATCTACCTGTGGCTCTGTGCACAGGCCTATCCCTATCAGTTACTGTCCCTGGGTACCCAAGCCCTAGTGGCTAGTCCAAACCGTGGCAGCTGGTAGGGGCCCTTTCACACAGAGAAAGGAGAATTAAACAGTCAGCAGTACAGTAATTCCATTTGGATTTAATGTGCAATCCAACAGGAGCAACCCTGAATTAGTACTCACGACCTCCAAATAAGATAGGGTCCTTCAATGTCAGCAGGGCTCACTTGAGGTACACAAACCTCTTCACACATCCATATAAAGAAAGTACTATACCAGGCAGGCTGCATCTGTATCCCGATCACAATTACTGCACAATACCGGGAGAACACACAGCAGATTCAGTTCCTGACAGACCAGTGCAATTTTCAGCAATTCTTCCAGTCTTCTACAGGGTGAGCCTGGTTTCTACTCTTCAGAGATCCTTGATTCTTTCACAGGACGGATTCAGTCCTAACAAGCTGTTACACAAGCTGCAGACCGGAACTCTGGGCCTTACACACGTTTTTGACTAAAACTGCACACTGAAAAGCACAGAGCTCTTCCTTCACTGCCAAGCTCAACTGAAGCTCCAACCGACAAAACTGGGCACTTCCTTTGAGTTCCTCCCAGTTCTTGACTGGATTGGCTGTCACTCACAATAGACTGCTGCTGTTGGTCCAAAAAGGCACTGAAGTCTAAACTACATCTCCCAGAGTCACTGCCCATACAATCCTCTTGTGGCTGGCTCAGATTATGAGTCCAAGTTCTGATTCGTCCAAGGCACCATTTTAGAGCTAGCTTACCCCACACTGATTGGTCCAGTTCAGCAGTTCAAAACTAGAATGGGGAACTAGCAGACACAGTTCTGACTGTGAAAGCAGGTTAGACAAACTGTAATTTCATTATTACTCTAAATAATTTCTGGCAAACAGTTACATCTTTCAGATAGGTTCCCTTTGCACTCCTAGTGACTGCAAAATGAAGTGAATTGGCAGCAGTCAAGTGGTACTCAGAGAAGCACACAGTCCCCCCATACAAACTAATTATGTCTGCAAGCAGACAGCTCTTAAAGAGACAGTACCAGAGGCTCTAAAAACACTCACTGATAAATGGCTTAAATGCCAAACACCATTCAGGCTTGGAGCATTCAAGCAAGCTCCTGGAAGTCTTTTGGGAACCCCCATTTGCAGGGGGGTTACACATGTATGACACTCCAGTTCTTCTTTTTTTCTTCTACTAACAATATACCCCCTTGAGACTATTCACCCAGATAACACATCTCGTACTCTCCAAATCTGGTTCAGGTTAAGAAATAAGCCAGCAATTAAACCATTATACGACTTTTGTAAAATCATTTCCAAGGATGATCTTTTTCAGCCCTCCCACATGGATCTGGTCTTTTCCCAGTGGTGCAGTTTAGGTTTATCGCACTTGTTCCAGTTCTTGGATGACCGGGGGGGGGGGGATCTTATCTTTTGATAAGCTCAAAGTCCAGTATGGACTCCGAAACACAGATTTTTTTAGAAACCTCCAAGTGAGATATTATATACTTCGCCATTGTACATTTGACGCTAAACTTTCTACCCCAGATCCACCTTTACTAAAAATTCTCATTGATTCCATTTGTGGAAATTAAAGTGGACACCTCATAGGGAACATATATAAGGCATTAAGAGACCGACTGGGAGTTTCGACAAAACCAGTACTGGATAAGTGGAATGAGAACCTGGCTTCAGAGGTCCAGTTTTCTGATTGGATTGCCACTACCCTGCCAGCTATTAAAGTGATTTCCTCCTCCTTTTGGCAGGAATTCTCCTGGAAAATTCGAACCAGATATTTTCGAGCCGTGGCAATCCTATCCAAATTCCTCCCGACCTCATATGGTCACTGCTGGAAACAGTGTGGGTGTTGTTTGGCGGTTTTGGGCCATGTTTTATGGCAGTGCCCTCTCTTAATCCTTTTCTGGTGTGGACTTCAGATGGAGCTGTCTAACTGTTCAGGGGAACCAGTAGAATTAACGGGAGAAATTACATTACTTTCAGTGTATCCAGACCACTCTCCTCAATGGACCGAAACATTGTTACCAATATTACTTAGAGCTGCCAAGATGGCTATTACTAGAAAATGGATTGTCCCACCAGATTCCTTCTATTCAGGATTGGAGATCCATCATGTTGGAAATCTACCAGATAGCCATACGGCTACTCTTCGGGATCGCATACAGGGATTGAGGTCTAAGTGGCAGGGTTGGGTACTCTATCAGTCGGGGATGGATTCATCATTTGTTCCCCGAATGTATTCTACACCATTGTCAGCTGACTTAAGGTCAGGTGTCCTAAGGGAAGTAACTAGATTTCTTGGTGACTCTGGCTATGGACATATAAGATGAATGGATAACTGTATTCTGTGAACATCTTGTATGCTTTACATTATGTAACTGTACGTGTGTATGAAAATACCTAATAAATAAATACAAAAAAAAGAAGTGATTCCATCATTTTCCCTACCACTGAGGTCAAACTAACTGGTCTGTAGTTTCCTTCCTCTGCATTGCTCCTACTTTTGTGAAGTGGTATCACATCCGCCCTCCTCCAGTCCTCAGGTATCACCCCATTCTCCCATGATTTGTTAAAAAGAGTAGTCAGTGGTGTCACAAGTTCTACCCTTAGTTCTTTTAGAATTCCTAGGTGAATACCCCTACCTGGACAACTGACATATCGGGTCCCTCAGGGGAGGAAGTGGAGTAGTCTAGGGATCTGGCCCCCCAGAGCTGCATGTCCCTTGGCCTCATGATAAGTGAGGCAAAGTCAGAACTCGTACCCTTGCAGGTGATTCACTTCATCAGGGCAGAGCTGGGGCTCGACTTCTGGTGGACTGGGTGAGGGCCCTCTCCTCCTTTGCGTGATCATTTTGGCTTGGGCAGTTGCACTCTGCTCAGGACTTCCTGCACCTTTTGGGATACATGGCGGCATGCACCAGCGTGGTCAGTCAGACCCAGTGGAGAATGTGCTCTCTGCAGTGGGATCTTGCCCGTCAGTGGTCTACGCGCAAGGGCCACTTAGACCAGCTGGTCACTGTGACCCAGCTGACGTGGGATGCCCTCCAGTAGTGGTTAGTCCTGAAACATGTGCAGGAAGGGATCCGGTTTGTCCACCCAGAGCTGACAGTCTTCCTGATGACCAATGCCTCCCTGCTGGGCTGGGGTGCCCACCTTGGGGGACCACAGAGTCCACGAGCTCTGGACTCCCAATGAGTCCCGATGCTATATCAACCTGCTGGAGCTCCAGGCAGTCCGTCTGGCGCTGACAGCCTTTGCACCACACATTCAGGGTGAGGTCATTCAGACCTAGACAGACAACACCATGACCATGTACTACAGCAACAAACAGGGTGTGACACACTCCCTTCTTCTGTGCAGGAAAGCTGTCTGCACCTGGACCCTCGTGCTCAGCCTGGACGCCGATATCTGCCGGTTGTGGTACTCCGATCTCCTCAGCCTCAGGACTCGCTGTCTTGTAGTCAGAGGAAGGTACTCCATCCAGACCTTCAATCCCTGCACCTGACAGTCTCGTTTCTGAGCAGCTAGAGTTCCAGGCTTTGGGTCTCTCTGAAGATGTCCTCACTGTGGTTGAGGCTTCTCAGAAGGAGTTGACCTGAAAATGCTATGCCTTTAACTGGAAGAGGTTCTCCATTTGGTGTCATGACAGGGGCCTTACCCCCTTGTCTTGTCCACAGGCTATCATTCTTGACTACCTCTGGTCCCTCTCTTAGTTGGGCCTCTGGTCAACAACTCTCAAGATGCTCCTGGCTGGCATCTCTGCTTACCAGACATGGGCTGGTATGCAATCACTGGTGCAGAAGAAGGGGGTCTGATGCTTTTTGAAAGACCTTGACCCACATTTCTTCTCTAGTGCATGAAACACCACCAGTTTGGGACTTGTTGTTGGTATTGGCTAAACTCATGGGCAAGCCATTCAAATCAGTGCATAGGTGTGAAATGTCTCATCATTCATGGAAGACTGCCTTCCTGGTGGCTATCATGTCAGCAAGAAGGATCAGTGAACTCCAGGCACTCTTGGTGGAGTCTCCTTACCTGGTCTTACACAGGGACATGGTTGTCCTTCTCCCCAGCTTGAAGTTCCTCCTGAAGGTTATGTATGATTTCCACTTTAACCAGGTAATTAATCTCCCAGTGTACTTCACTAATCACACCTTGGAGGCCGAGAACAGGATCCTTACATTGGACCTGCGGCGAGCACTTGTCTACTATAAGGAGCACACTGCTGGAGTTCGGGGAGAGGTTCACCAGCTATTTGTCACCTATGATGAAGCCACACCTGGCAGACAGGCAGCTAAGCAGATTATTGGAAGGTGGATTGTGCCCTGCATCGACATCTGCTATAGGTTGGCGGGTGGGGAGCCTCCCGTTGAGTTAGGGCTCATTCCACCCGTCATACTGCTGCCTGTGTGGCAGCTTCCAGGGATGTCTCTATCCAGGAAATCTGCAAGGCTGCTTCCTGGAAGTTAGCACACACCTTCATCTCCCATTACCACATCAACCTTGAATCATGCCGGGATGCTGGTTTTGGGCTCTCAGTTCTCAAGTCTTTATTCCCTAAATAGGGTGTCTGCCTTGCCCCCTCCTCCCGGAGAACTGTTATGAGTCTGCCAGAAGTGTGGATAGCACATCACATCGATGTCCCTATAAAAATAGGTTACTCACCTGTAACAGTAGTTCTAGGAATGGCATATGATGTACATCCACACTGACCCACCGACCTCCCCTGGGAAGTGGTACAACAGTCTTACTTCCAGCAGGTAAGATCTGATGTCACAGGGTGGTGCTGAGGGAGTTACCACCCGGGTTGGTGGAAGAGCCAGCTTGAAGACTTTCTGACAAGCCTGAAAGGGGAAACAATGCTGCCAGAAGTGTGGATGTACATCATATACCACTCCAAGAACTGCTGTTGCAGTTGCATAAACCTGATTTTACTGCCCCGCCTCCCCAAAGTCTGTCTCAGTATCCCCATCCCCCAAACTCTTAAACATAAAAAAAAACCTTTACCACTCTACCATCCATCTTCCCCCACTCAGTAACGTCCACCTTTGTCCCTCATAGCGACTTCTCTTGATCTTCAATGTCCAGTCCTCCATGTCCCTCGAAGTGCCGCTTCTCTTTTTCTATAATTAAATTTTGTTTTCCATGAACAAAAATAAATAAGAACAATATCTGCACAGTACAGAAGCAAATATCAAATATTCTAGGGACATGGATATGTTGTTCATCCACACTGTCTGGCAGGTATCCTTGCCGCTTTAAATCTTGCCGGAAGGTCTTCAAGCTGGCTCCTCCCACCCACCCGGGTGGTAAAACTCTCGGCTCCGCCCCATGATGCCAGATCTTCCTTACCGCTTGGAAGCTCAGGTTCCCTCCTTAATGCTCTGCGTATAAGACTGGTTCCTAATTCTTTGAATTTTCGAAATTAAAATTTTGCTTAAAAGACTTGGTCTTCTCTCCCTGCGCGGCTGCAATGGACAAATCGACTCCCGGTTTCGGAGGAGTATGCCTTGCCGGGCAGAAGATGTCTCGGACGGATCCGCTCCGCGATCGTCTCTGTGGAGGCCTGGAGCGCGACCCGCGAGGCCTCGACCTGTGCTCTTCTTTTTGAGCCTCGTCCTCGAGACCGTGCTGCCCGTTTACAACTATGTCGAGCGTTCCTCGGTGCAGTCAAAAGAGGCCCAGTCGGCGGTTTCCGCGGCGGCGGGCTCGGCGGATCAGCTCGAGCAGATGATCGCCCTCGAAGAGGAGGTGGCGCGGGCCGCTTCTACCTCGGCTGTGGCATTTGTTACGCTCTCTCTCGGTGCCTCTTATTCAGCTTCTTTTAAGGAGATTTGTTTGACCCTCTCTACTAAAGGTGAGGGACCAACTTCTGCTGGACGGTTTTCTCGGTCCAAAAAGAGAGACAAGGGTAAGTCCCACCGTCGACGCTCTTGGGAGCAGGAAAGATCCCTCTCCCCGAGTTGTTGGCTGTCGACCACTCGGCCTCGGCCACTGGTCTCACGGTGTCCCCATCAGGCCAGTTGACCGAGACTCCCGTCGGCATGATCCGAATTTTCTCGACCCGTTAGACAGCGAATTGTCGGCTGGAAGAAGCGTAATCCTTCTCCCTATTCCCCGGTGGGAGTTGAGACCCGTTGGCTTGTCTGTGCCTCGGTTCGAACGCCGTTGTGAACCCTCCGAACGAGGGTGCGGTTCCCCGACACCTCCCGCGCGTCCTCGGAAAGCCGAGTTCCGATCTCGGACTTCTTCGCGGTCCAGCCGATCCCGCCATCGTCGCGGTCGGTCTCGGTACATGCAATGATGCGCTGCCTTGTCCTCCTCCTCCTCGGGACGAGGCTTCGGCGAAGTTGCGCCGACGATATGAGGACCTCATGTGGCAACAGCTCCTTCTGACCGGAATAAGCCAACGCCGTCGCCTTCCCCGGCCATTAAGTGGCTGTCACCGGAGCGGCCGAAACAACCCTGCGTTTTATCCGAGGAGCCTGTTCCCAGGCCGGTTGTTCGGCCAAAACCAGCTGCCCCACCGATTCCAGTGGAACCTCCGCCTCCACAGCCGTTAGTTGGGGCTCCGACCAAGAATTCTCGGTCGGCTCAGGGACTGCCCCATAGGCTGTCTGTCACCCTCACTCCCGATCGACCTCGGCAGGTGGAGGGTGGCTCAGGCCGAGCAGCTCTTTGAGGACTCTTCAGAGTCCGAGCAGTTCTCCCTTTCTCCAGCGAATGGGCGTGGAGTCCTCAGGAGGACAGTCGGTGGACGATAGCCCGTCGTCCTTCCTGGGATTGCTTCGGCTCATCTCAGAGTCCACGGATGAAACTCGAACCCGTTTCTAAGCGGGCAGGTATCCCTCACGGAGATTCTGCACCGAGTTCCCTACGGAGGCCTTTCGGTGGCCGAGGCCATAGTGGGCCCGCGCAGCTCTGGCACCTGTTCCTGCCCTGCCTTGGCCAGGATGGCCAGGAAGTATGCGGTCCCTACCGGTTCATTGTCTGGTTTTTTGGAACACCCCTCAGCCGAGGGGTTAGTTACCGACAGCGTTTTCCGGCGTGCCGAGAACGCTAGGGATGTGGACAAACCTCCTGACAAGGAGTCCAAGAAATTGGACTATGCCGGGCGAAAAGTCTACGCTGCGTCCTCCCTCGGCCTTCGCCAGGCCAGTTCGGCCGTCCTTATGGCACATTTCTCTCATGCCCTGTTGGGCTCCCTGGATGAGGTCGTCCCTCATCTTCCCGCGGATCTGCAGACCACGGTTAGGCAGGTGCAGGACCAGGGCAGGGCAGTGGCCAAACAGCAGCTTCAGACTGCTTTGGACATTGGGGACCCATGTGCCAGGTCTGTGGCGGCCGCAGTGGCTATGCGTCGTCGGGCTTGGCTGAGGATATCCACCTTCACTTCGGATACCCAGCACAAGTTGGCGGATGTCCCTTCTTGGGGACCGACCTCTTCGGCCCTGGGGTGGAAGGTCACCTGCAGAGGATCGAGAAGTCCAATTCTACCTTGGACTCGGTCTCATCCGCTCAGAAGGACAAAGGCCGCAAACCACAGCCTAAGCCCTTTCGTCCTTCTGCGCCCGCGGCACGTCCGGCCCAGCAACGTCAGGGCCAGCAGGCTCGGGCTTGGCATCCCAAACTCCAGCCCGGCTCTCCAACAGGAAGCGGAGGTAAAGGCCCAGGAGGTCCTCGCCGGCCCTCCTCAAGCCTGCCCAGTGACGGGCTGAGGGGTGTCGCCCCCAACCCCGTCACCTCACCCCAGGTTCCTCCCATGGGGGGACGGCTCCGGCACTTCCTTTCCACCTGGTCCGTTATTACCACGGACAGGTGGGTGTTGGAGGTGGTGGGGAAAGGCCTGCCTCTGGAATTCGAGCAGGCCCCGCCCTTCAGAGCCATCGCACCTCGGGGGGGCCTCAGGATCCGCAGCCTCACTGGTGGCTCGCCGAGCCGACATCGCTCTCCTCCTCCAAAAGGAGGTGATCAGGGAGGTGGCGGACCCTCCCTCAGACCCGGGGTTTGTGTCCAGGTACTTCCTGGTTCCGAAACGGACGGGGGGCTGGCGCCCCATTCTCGACCTACACAACCTAAACAAGTTCCTAAGGTCTCGAACCTTCAGGATGGTCACTCTGGCTCAGATAATACCATCCCTGGAACCCGGCGTGTGGTTCTGCTCTCTGGACCTGCAGGCGCGTTCTTTCCGTCCCTATCCGTCCGTCCGCCGGAGATTCCTTCGCTTTCGGCGGAGGATCCCTTTGATTCAGAGCCATGCCCTTCAGCCTGTCTCCAGCTCCAGGGTCTTCACCAAATGCATTGCAGTGGTGACAGCTTTCCTGCAGCGCCCGAGGGTCGGGTGTACCCTTACCTGGGCATTGGCATGATAGCAGCCCCCTCCAGACAGGAGGTGGAGCGGTCCAGAGATCTGGCCTCCAGGTTTGCTCTCAAATCGGCCTTCTCATCAGCGAGGCCAAGTCGAACTCGAGCGAAGCAGGTGATTCTTTTCATCGGGCAGAGCTCGACTCTCTTGAGCCAGAGCACGGCTCGCGCGGACAGGGCCGAGGTTCTACCTCCTTTGCCCAATCATTTCTGGTTGGGCAACCGCGCCCTGCCTGGGACTTCCTGCGCCTCCTGGGTCTCATGGCAGCCTGTACCAGCGTGGTCCATTGGGCACGCTGGCACATGCGCCCTCTTCAGTGGGGGCTGGCCAGCCAGTGGTCACAAGGCTGCGATCCATTGGACCAGCTAGTGACGGTGACCCAGGGTATGTGGAACGCTCTCCGATGGTGGACCGTTCCAGTTCATCTGCAGGAGGGCATCCTGTTTGTCCGCCCCGAGCTGACGGTCTCTCTATCGATCGATGCCTCTCTGATGGGTTGGGGTGCCCATCTGGGGGAACACCGGGCGCATGGCCTCTGGTCCCCGCGGGAGTCCCGATGCCACATCAACCTGCTGGAGCTCCGAGCGGTCTGCCTAGCTCTCACCACCTTTGCTCCGTTTCTCCGGGGTCAAGTGGTCCGAGTCCAGACGGACAATACCACGACCATGTACTATCTAAACCGCCAGGGCGGGACGCGCTCCATGCTTCTATGCAAGGAAGCTCTCCGCATTTGGTCACTCGTGTGCAGCTTGGAGGCGGATCTCCTAGCCATTCATGTGGCAGGAGCCTCCAACACCCTGGCCGATGCCCTGAGCCGGATAGGGGCTGCATCCCACGAGTGGTCTCTCCTGCCGGAGGTAGTACAAGATCTGTTCTCCCATTGGGGCACACCTCAGGTGGACCTGTTTGCCTCAAGGGAGAATGTGAAGCTGAGGCTGTTCCATGCCGGCCCCCCTCAGCAGGGCTCGCTGCAGGGGGATGCCTTCTCGAGGCCGTGGACCCCAGGCCTCTTCTACGCCTTCCCCCATTTCCCTTGATACACAAGGTGCTTCTCAAAGCAAGGAGGGACAAGGCGCAGGTGATTCTGATAGCCCCAGACTGGCCCCGCCAGTTCTGGTACCCAGATCTCCTCAGCCTCAGCTCCAGGCTCCCGAGGCAGCTTCCAGCTCGCCCGGACCTGCTCTCAGTCTATCAGGGGAAGGTGTTCCATCCGGACCTTCAATCCCTGCATCTGACTGCCTGGTTCCTGAGCGGCTAGAGTTCCAGGCCTTGGGTCTTTCCGTCGAGGTCCTCAATGTAGTTGAGGTGTCCTGTAAGGAGTCGACCAGGAAATGCTATGCCTTCAAATGGAAGAGATTTTCCATTTGGTGTCAGGGCAAGGGCTTGGACCCTTCCTCCTGTTCCTTGGCAAGCATCTTGGACTATTTATGGTCCCTTTCTCGTCAAGGGCTTAGGTCGGCGACCTAAGGGTGCACCTGGCAGCCATCTCTGTTTACGGAGCGCGGGCCGAGGAGCAGTCGGTGGCGCAGGAGAAGGTGGTCAGGCGCTTTCAAGGCCTTGATCACATTTCCCTCGGTGCAAGAACCTCCACCTCCGTGGGATTTACTGCTGGTACTGGCAAAGCTCATGGGCAAGCCATTGAACCAATGCACAGATGTGAACTCTCTCACCTGTCGTGGAAGCCGCCTTCTTGGTGGCTATCCGTCAGCCAGAAGGATGGAGAGCTCCAGGCACTCTGCATCGAGTCTCCTTACCTGGTCTTCCACAGGGACAAGGTTGTCCTGTGCCCCACCGAAATTCCTTCCGAAGGTGGTGTCGGAGTTTCACCTTAACCAGGTGTTGACTCTGCCGGTGTTCTACCCCAGTCACACCTCGGAGGCCGAATACAGGCTCCATACTTTGGACCCTAGAAGGGCGCTCGCTTATTATAAGGAGCGCATGGCTGAAATTCGGGGAGAGGTTCGCCAGCTGTTTGTCACCTACGCTGAAGCCGCACCTGGCAGACCTGCAGCCGAGCGGACGATAAGCAGGTGGGTCACCTCCTGCATAGATCTCTGCTATAAGTTGGCAGGCATGGAGCCTCCCAGAGGGATAAGAGCTCATTCTACCCGCCATACTGCTGCATCGGTGGCTGCTTCCAGGGACGTCCCTATCCAGGATATCTGCAG
Organism: Neoceratodus forsteri; assembly: GCA_016271365.2. Taxonomy (NCBI): domain Eukaryota; kingdom Metazoa; phylum Chordata; order Ceratodontiformes; family Ceratodontidae; genus Neoceratodus; species Neoceratodus forsteri. The sequence continues at coordinate 1,316,733,070 of CM057455.1, read as the reverse complement.
GGCTGCTACCTGGAAGTCAGTGCACACCTTCATCACCCATTACCACATCGACCTTGAGTCACGCCGGGATGCTGGTTTTGGGGCCTCGGTTCTCCAGTCTTTATTCCCTAAGTAGGGGGTGTGCGCCTTGCCTCCCTCCTCCCAGAGAACTGCTAGGAGTCTGCAAGACAGTGTGGATGAACAACATATCCATGTCCCTAGAAATACAGGTTACTCACCTGTAACAGGAGTTCTAGGAATGGTGTATGTTGTTCATCCACACGACCCACCCGACCTCCCCGGCTTCGACGCACAACCTGAGCTTCCAGCTGGCCAGATCTGGCGTCATGGGGCGGAGCCGAGAGTTTTACCACCCGGGTGGGTGGGAGGAGCCAGCTTGAAGACCTTCTGGCAAGATTTAAAGCGGCAAGGATACCTGCCAGACAGTGTGGATGAACAACATATACCATTCCTAGAACTCCTGTTACAGGTGAGTAACCTGTATTTTGTTACCATAGGTAGCACATCAGATAAAACAATAAGAACAAGGTAAAAGAAAAGGGGAACATGGACAAAACATGTGGAACAGTGTACAATTCTTCATATATTATCAGTTTGATTAGACAGAAGCCTCTTGTTAGCTTAGCATATGAATAAGCTGTGTGGGACTATGGAAAGGGAAAGGCCATAGGGTACTGGCAGACCCCAACCACAGAGTGTGTCACCGTTTGTCATCTTTACTGTATTCCAGCTAGGATTTAAAAAATATCACATCCTTCTCTACCATATAATTTAAAGAAGGGAGCCATTGGCCTATGTGCTTGTCTGTTTGGTGACTCAGCTGGGCAGTGACCCTCTCCATTTCCTGAAATTTCTTGCAGTTTTTCAGCCATTATTGTAGAGAGGATGGAGTAGCCACCAGCCAGAACTGGGTTATCAGTTTTGTGGCTGCCACTATGAAATTGCTAGAAAGATATATTTTGTCCTTCACCCCTTAAGGAGCCAGTCCCATGAACCAATTTTGGAATGTGTCCAGTGGTGGGATTCCCAGAATTTGACCTGTAATCTTTACTCCCCCTGCCCAGAAGTCTTAATGGCAGGATAGACCCAGAAAATATAGGTATGCGTACCTGCCATCCCACAGACCCTCCAACACTGGTCTGACCTGTGTGTCCCTTAGAATTTAGATATAATGGGTGTACGCAAATACAGTACCTTGTGACTGTTTGCCAACAGTACTTTCACCATATAGAAGAGGCAGTGGTCTTATGCACCAGTTCCCAAACCTGCCCCCATTCTTTCTCTGACAGAACACTTCTTGCTTTTCCCTTCCATTTTCTCTTAATATCCCCGGTTTGAGCTCCTCCTCTAAGCTCCTTATGACTGCATACAGGATTGAGACCAGTTTTCTGGTTTGGTTGTGGGTTACATAGAAACTGATGGCAGATGGGTACCAAAGACTATCTAGTCTGCCCTGAGCCCTACCCCCCCTTAGGATTTCTGTGAGACAATCCCCTTATGTCTGTCCCAAGCTGCTTTGAATTCCCCTGCTGTTTTGGAGTCAATGACTCCAGCCTGTAGGCCATTCCATGGGTCAGGCACTCTCTCTGTAAAGAAAAACCTTTGCATTTTGCCCCTGAATCTTCCTCCCCTCAGTTTCATCTCATGTCCTCTTGTCCTACTGGTGCTACTGACCATAAAAAGCTCCTGGGTGGAGACTGTTTATAGCCTTCAGAAACTTGAATGTCTCAATCATGTCCCCTCTATCCCTGTGTTGTTCCAGGGAGTACATGTTGAGTTCCTGTAGCCTGCTTTCGTATGGCAACTTATGGAGACTGTGTATCATTTTTGTTGCCCTCCTCTGTACTGTCTCCAATCTATCTATGTCCTTCCTGAGATAAGGTCTCCAGAACTGGATGCAGTACTCAAGGTGGGGTCTCACCAGGGACCTGTACAGCAGCAGGATCACCTCCTTTCTTCTACTTGTGATGCCCCTTCCTATGCATCCCAGCATCCTGCTGGCCTTCTTTGCTGCCTTTTCTCATTGTTTGCCTACCTTCAAATTGTCTGATATGATAACCCCTAGATCCTTCTCCTGGTGGGTGGTTGCTAGCTTCTCTCCTTCCAGGTAGTACTATCTCTGGGTTGCTTCTGCCCAGATGCATAACTTTGCACTTTTTTGCATTGAATTTTAACTGCCACAAGTTGGACCAATGTTCCAGCCTGGATAAGTCACTTTTCATTTACTCTGCCCCCTGTGCAGTGTCCACCCTGTGGCAAAGTTTTGTGTCATCTGCAAAGAGGCACACCTTCCCGCTCAACTCCTCTGTGATATCTCTGATGAAGATATTAAAGAGTAATGGTCCGAGGATGGACCCCTGTGGCACCCCGCTTGTCACCTCCCTATCCCCTGATGCTGCCCCATTTACTGTCACAGATTGAGTTCTCTGTTCAAGCCAGCTACTCACCCATGCTACCACTTCCTGACCCACTCCTTTATGGTCAAGTTTGTTTAGCAGCTTTCAATTCAATTCAATTCGTGTTTATTTATAAAGCGCCTTTCAGAATCAAGGCACTGTACATGACAATAAAATCAAGAGCAATAAAAACAAATAAACTATAAAGAAAAAGCCAAGTTAAAAAGATAAGTTTTTAAAGCAGTTTTAAAACTATCGACGGTTGGGCATTCTCTCAACCAATGAGGTAGAGAATTCCACAGGGTAGGAGCTGAGTAAGCAAAAGCACGAGATCCTGATAACTTCAAGCGAACCCTGGGAATCTCTGCAATCCCTCATTGGCGAGCGGAGGCGGAGGGGCGATAGGGAATCAGAAGATCTTTCAGGTAACTGGGTCCCTGATCGTGTAGGGCATTAAGGTTAGTAAACCAACCTTAAAGATGATCGCCACCGCTGAGCAGCCAATGCAGTTAGCGACACAGGCGTAACATGACTAGTTCTGGGGTCCCAGTCAAAAGCCTGGTTGCAGCGTTCTGCACTAGCTGCAGGCGGCGGATATCAATCCCTGGAAGCCCTAGGTATAGGGAATTACAGTAGTCCAAACGGGTTGTAACAAAGGCGTGAACCAAAGTCGGAAGATCCTCCTGGGGAATCAGGTGTTTCACCCGGGCGATATTCCTCTTATGATAAAAAGAGGTTTTGACAGCAGCTGAGACCTGAGATTTCAGGGTCAGACCATCGTCAAAAATAGCAGATTTCGCACCTGTCGAGAGCTAGAGAGCGGCACCCCACCAAGTGATAAGCCTGATGGATGTGCCGCACCCAAGCCCCTCCCAGGATGATCTGGGCCCACAACCAACACCTCGGTCTTATTCGGATTAAGCTTCAACCAGCTCGAACTCATCCAAATTCTGATTTCATCCAGACAGTTGTTAAGTACGAGAGTGCATCACTCTGATCGGGAGAAAGGATAAATACAGTTGTGTATCATCCGCGCAGGTGAAAACTCAAACTGTATCTCTGATGATTTCTCCTAATGGCAGCATGTACACTGCAAACAACATGGGAGCTAAAATGGAACCCTGCGGTACCCCACATGGAAGGGAGAAGGTGTCAGAGGAATAAATTCAGTGACAACTCTCTGAAACCTACCAGTGAGGTAGAAGCAGACCATTCAGTGGACTGTACCAGACAGTCCACAAAACCCGCAGCCGCTCAATAGCACCTCATGGTCTACAGTGTCGAATGCAGCAGAAAGATCAAGAAGGACCAGAATGGTATAAGCCTTTCAATCTCTGGCCATTAGGAGGTCACTCAAGACCGAACAAGGGCAGTCTCAGTACTATGCCTTTCTGAAGCCAGATTGGAGGTTCATAGACATTATGAGAGGTGAGATATTCATCCAATTGCAGTGCAACTGCCTTTTCAATAACCTTACCAACAAATGGCAGGTTAGAGATCGGCGGTAGTTAGCTAGACAGTCTGGATCAGGAGGATTTTTAAGAGTGGATGAACAACTGCCTCCTTAAGGGATTAGAAAAACCCCTCTCAAGGACTTCCAGACGATGTCAGCAAGTTGGGTAGATGACTTCAACACATCCTACTAACAGAGGTGTAGGACCGGATCCAAACTACAACTAGTTGGACGCATTGATTGGATGATCTTCACAATGTCTGCAATTCCGGGTGGTGAAACTCCATCCAAGCAGGCGGGGATTAAGTACAACCGGTTGCCCACCGTGACCCCCCAAAGGAGAGGTCGGACCGATGCCGGACCTGATGTCGGCAACCTTATCTGCAAAGAAGCGAGCAAACTCCTCACATCTAAGTTGAGAAAAAGCTTCTCTAGGCTGAAGACAGACTGGATTGCACAGCCTGTCCACAGTCCGGAAAAGCTGAGCCGGTCGGTTCTTTGCAGCAGAAATCTCTCTGGACAGGAATTCTGCCTTCTTACGAGTGATTTCTGATTGGTAGCCATCATAATGGGCTAGCAATCTAAGCCTGTCGACATCAAGGCCCGATTTCCCTCAGGCTCTCCAGCCTTGAAGCCTACTAGCCTTAATTCCTTCAAGGAGCCATCAAACCATGGACTCCTTGGGCCGGATGGTGAGAGGCGAACACGAACAGGAGCAATTTTGTCCAGTGCATCTCCCACAGCCTTATTATAGGCAAGTACAAGATCCTCTGGACTCATGCATTCACCCGACAAACTCGATAGGTCCAGTATCGCCATAAGGTCACTGGGGCCAACACCCCTTAAAGGGCGGTATTGGACCATCTCCGTAGGGGCAGACCTATTAGAGGGGGCCCTGAAACTGAACCTTATGGTGTAATGGTCCGACCAACTGTGCAGTACAGAGTTGAAGGCCTTGCTAAAATCAAGGTAGATAACATCAACGGCTCCCCCCAGTCCACAGCCCTAATAACCGAGTCAAATAACTTGATCAGGTTATTCTGGCAGGACCTTCCAATTGTGAAGCCATGTTGCTTGGCATCCAGTTGTCCAGATTCCTCCAGAAATGCTAGTATTCTTTATTTGAGCAGTGATTCCATCATCTTACCCACCACTGAGGTGAGGCTGACTGGGTGGTAGTTTCCTGTCTCCTCGCTGCTACCACTCTTGTATATGGGGACCACTGTTGCTCTTTTCCAGTCCTGGGAAACTGTCCTTTCTCTCAAGGATCTGCTAAAAAGATCCTCTAGTGGTGCTGCCAGTTCATCACTAACTTCCCTCATCATGCATGGGTGGACTCCGTCCAGCCCCATGACTTTATCTACCTTTAGTCTTTTTAATCCTTTCCTTACCCCCTCTCTATTGTGAACTGGCTTGTGTCCATTCCCCCCAAGTGACTTCTGTCCTCTTTTGGGGTGGGTCCATTACCAGGTGCCTCCTTAGTAAAGACTTAGCAGAAGTACTCATTTAAGACTTATGCCTTTTCACTGTCTCCTCCCACCCTCCTCCCATCCCTATTTATTAGCCTGACAATGCCTCCTTTGTTTTTACTTTTGTCGATTATGTACCTAAAGAAGGTCTTATTGCCTCCTTTAAACCCCCACACTATGTTTTCCTGACTCTGCGCCTTTGCTTTTCTGATAATCCTTCCTGCCTCCTTCAAGCTGCACTTGTATGTCTCCCTATCTATTTTGCTGTTTGAGCCCTTGTATCTTTGGAATGCTAGTCTCTTTCCCTCACTGTAGCTGCCACCTCCTTTGTGAACCATAGCGGATTTCTTTTTTTCTTCGTCTTACTGACTAGCCTGGAGTATTTTGCAGTAACCTCGGCTAGTGCTTCTCTTACGTTTATCCAACATTCCTGTACCCTGGGTAAAAAATTGGCTGGAGAATAGGATACAGAGAGTAATAGTAAATGGAGTCCACTCTGAAGAAAGGGGGGTTACTAGTGGGGTACCGCAGGGTTCAGTATTAGGACCGGTCTTTATAAGCGACATTGCAGAGGGACTGGAAGGAAAAGTATGTCTCTTTGCAGATGACACAAAGATCTGCAACAGAGTTGATGCACAAGGTGGGGTGGAAAGGATGAGAAGGGACTTGGCAAGGTTAGAGGAATGGTCAAATGTATGGCAGCTTTGATTCAATGCTTAGAAGTGCAAGGTAATGCACCTGGGAAACAAAAACCCAGGGGAAGAGTACACAGTGGGGGTGAGATACTAACAACAACAAAAATGGAAAGGGACCTGGGGTAGTCATATCAGATGACCTAAGGTGGGCAAGCAATGTGAGAGGGCAGCAAGGAGGGCTGGGGATACTGGGATGCATAGGAGAGGCATCACCAGTAGAAAACAGGAAGTTATTATCCCTCTGTACAGAGAGCTGGTGAGACCCCATCTGGAGTACTGCGTGCAGTTCTGGAGACCCAATCTCCAGAAGACAGACAGGATGGAAGCTGTCCAGAGGAGGGCAACTAAAATGGTGCAGGGTCTGCACCGGAAGACGATGAAGAGAGACTAAAGGAGCTTAATATGTATAGCCTCGAGGAAAGGAGGGAGAGGGGGACATGATAGAAACTTTCAAGTACCTCAAGGAATCAACAAAGTCCAAGAGGGTAGCATCTTTCAAAAAGAGGTGTGCAGAACAAGGGGCACAATTTGAAGATAGAAGGGGGTGGCTCAGAGGTAATTTAAGGAAGTATTTTTTCACAGAGAGGGTTGTGGATGCATGGGCGGCCTTCCGGAGGAGGTTGTGGAGTCAAAAACAGTGGTGGAATTCAAGCATGCATGGGACAGTCATAAGGCCATTCTAGGGGGTGGGGGTAGGAAGGAAGTAGGCTGTTGGTTAACTAGGATCTGCAGCTTATCTATTAGGTAGGGAAATGGGCAGACTGGGTGGGCCAAGCGGTCCTTATCTGCCGTCAAATTCTATGTTGCCCCTCCTTTTGCCTTCTTCTTGAGGATATCCCTAAAGCATATTCTTATCTAATCGAAGTCTGTTCTTCTGAAGTCTATGACCTGTGTCTTCGTGTGGCTTGTTTCCTCTGTCTTTTTGACCTTGAACCAGACAAATTTGTGGTCACTTGACCCCAAATGGCACCCCACTTCCACCTCCTAGACCTTGCTTACTGTTTGTGAGCACCAGGTCCAGGACTGTGGTTTCTCTAGTGGGGGCCACAACAAGCTGATTAAGTCCAGCCCATCCCAAGGTGTTTAGGAAATTTCTGCTCCTAGTTGTGGTTGCTGTGCAGGAGTTCCAATCCATGTCTGGGAGGTTGAAGTCCCCCATCAGCATGACTTCTCCTTTTTCGGCCATCTTTAGTATGTTTTCAAGCATTGCTTTGCCTCCTTCTGCCCCTTGTGAGGGAGGCCTGTATATCACTCCTAGTCTGAGGGCTGAGCATGAGCCCAATTCGAGAGTGATCCAGAGTACCTCAGGTTCGTCTTGGGACCTTTGGACCTCTATAGGTTTTATGTCCTCCCTTATATTAACGCAACCCCCCTCCCCACCCCTATGTCCTTTTCTGTCTTTCCTGAATAATTTGTAACCTGGGATTGCAACATCCCATTCATGGCTCTCATTTAGCCATGTTTCTGTGACTGTGACGCAGTCCAATCCTGCATCTGCTACTATGGCTGAGAGTTCTGGCATTTTGCTAGCCAGACTCTGGGCAGTGGTCATCATTGCCTTCCAGAGTCTGGCATCCTTGATCCTTTGTTTCCTTCTACTTTGTTTAACTTGCAAAGGAGTACAGCAGAGCTCACAAAGGGGTTTCATCTGCCTTGAGAGAAGTAGCTCTAGGTTCTGTGGTGAGGTGGGGTCGAAATTGCATAAATCTGAAGAGATCTCATCTCAGAAGGTCAAATTCTTGAGCCAATTGAGGGGAAACTTCAAAGTGTCTCCTCTATATCGCATTGCTCTACTGAATGAAGACCTTGTCTATCCCATCTGCCGAATCCCACATTAAATTTAATTAGTGCGAAATCTATACAAGCCCTTATTGTGGTCAGTTTACTGATATTTCTACTAAGTTTGCCTTTCTTACATACTTGTTCACAAGCTTGGAGTGTCAATTACAGCCATGGGTTTGTGATGGAAGGTCTTTTAATGTGGTTTCATCTATAAAAATGGCTTCTGCCATCCTGGCCTGGCCTAATGACTGTTCTAGATGGACCCAACTTGGAGTCTCTGACCATCTCATGTAGTGTATAAAATTTTGCAACTGCACTGCCCAGTAATACCCCCAAAAATCTGGTACCCCGAGTCCACCTCTAGTTTTGGAGGAAGTGATTATGCCCCATTTGAGCTGTGGGTGCTTCCCACCCCACAAAAAATTTTGATATTGTGTAGTGAAAGTTTTTCCAAAATGAGGATGGCAATCTCAGAGGTAGGGAGGCAGACATAAAATGTAATCTGAGGGGTACGTTCATTCTAATTGTTTTGGCCTTCCCACCCACTGAGAGTGGCAGTTCCTTCCATTGGGTACAGTCAGCCTCTATTTCATTGAGCGAACATGTATAATTGGTTTGATAGAGTTTGGACATGTTTTGAGTTATCTAGATTCCCAGATAGTGAAACCCAGTAGTGACCCACTTTAGCTTGTAACATTGTTTCAGTTGGGGTGTGGTTTTTAAGATCCTAAAAGCATGATTTCTAATTTGATTTCTTTAAGTTTAAAACCTGAGGCTTGACAAAACTTGCTGATCAGATCCAGTACTTTAGGAGTGTTCTGGGCTGGATTGGAGACATATCAAAGTGCATCATCTGCATATAAGGAAACCTTAATTTCCTCCACTTCTAGTTGTATGCCTGGGATTGCAGCAGAAATTCCACGAGAGGTTCAAGACTGATAGGAAGAGGAGGGAGGAGAGGGGGCATCCCTGCCTGGTCCCCCTGTTAATTGAGAACCTTGCTGTGATGGTGCCCATTGATTCTTACCCAAGCTCCCTGTTCATTGTATAGGTTCCTGATCCTACTACAGAATTTGTCCAAGACTGCATCAGGGAAGCCCCAATCAAGGTGACCAAATGCCTTTTCAGTGTCAGTCGTGATCCGTGAATCTTTGGGAGTTTCTGGGAGGCAGAAATTACATTGAGCGTACTCCTAATATTATCTGTATATGCTGCTTTGATATGAACCCTGTTTGATCAGGTTGAATAATGCTGTAGATCACCCATTGAACCATATTCCCAGTTGCCTTAGCAAATATTTTTGCGTCCTGATTCAAGAGAGATATGGAGCAGTAACCTCTGCATTTTGTTGCATCTTTCCCAGGTTTGGGTAACACAGTAATAATCCTCCAGGAATCTGGCATCTCACTACCCTCAAGAGCCACATTACACACCTTGACTAGGGTTGGGGTGAGTTCCGGCACAAATTTTTTAAAGAATTCCGCTATATACCCATCTGGTCTCGGGGATGAGGCTGTGTTGAAGGTTTTAATCACTTCCCCCTGTTCCTCAGCTGTAAAGGGTGCTTCTGTCATTTCCCTTTGGTCTCAGAGAGGCATGCAGGTTGACATCATACAGTATCTCCGGAACTGCCTCTGCCTGCCCAATGCCAGGTTCTGGATTGTATAACTTGATGTAAAATGTATGAAATTCCTCAGCTAGGCCTAGGTTGAGTGAAATCTGACTGATTTTCTCCTCCTGAAACAATTTTTTGAACACCTCTTTCTGCCCCGTTTCATGAGCCAGAATGCCAGTAGCCTACTGGCCTTATTGCCCCATTTATAATACTTCTGATTTGTAAATCTCAGGCTGTTCTCTACTAAGAGCTGTGTTATTCAATTCCTCCCTCGCCTGTTCTATCTGTGGAAGCAGTGCGGGGTCCCGGGACTTTTTGTATTCTGTTTCCAGACGGTGGAGCTTTTCCTCCGTCTTGTGTTGCAGACGGCAGTGTTGCTTTTTCTGTGTGTAGCATAGGAGATCATGTGGCCTCTGATAGCTACCTTGAGGCCATCCCAGATAAATTTCAGCTGAGTTTCGCCATCTGGATTCTCTGCCAGGTAATTCTTAATTATGTCTCTAGTGGTGCGTACAAAGACATCATCGTTTATGAGCCCTGCATTAAACCACCAGAGTCCTTTGTGATGATCCGAAGACCCCAGATCTACACTACAGGAAATTAGGGCATGGTCTGAGGTAGAAGTCTTGTGGGTCTCCATATCCTGAAAGGTGAAGGCGCATGGTTTCTGGGTATAAAAGCGGTCAAGCTTGGATTACGCAGAAGTGCTGCTTCTCTGATGGCCGACTGCATTGAAATGAATAGGGCCTATTCCTTTCAATGGGCCCATTCATTTCAATATTTTTTTTTTAATTAGTTGGTAATTTTTTTGTTTTGTAATACTTTTACCTATTTTTTTCTGTTAATGTCTTTTTAGCCCTATGGGTGTCAATTGTTAACCCCCCTCCTTCAAAATGGGTGTTTGTGGAGTACACTGCCATGTGCTACATACACCCATTTCAGTGTTGACATCCATAGTGTTCATCTGGGTGAGTCTCCGTCAGGCTAACTATGCTGTCATGATGGCTAATTATGGTCATTCTCTAATGGGAATCTTTGTTGCAGTTTTCGCCCATTTCCATCCAGTGCAGTGGATGATGATGGAGCTCATCAGAGATCACGGTCAATAACTGACTAAACGTCCGCTCCAGAGAGCCTTGGACATAGTGACTCTTCAGTCCGTTAGGTGGCAGCAGCTGTCTCTATGCTTTGTATGGCTTGGCTGTGTTTGTCCACCTTTATAGCAGATACCCAACAGAAATTGTCTAATGTCCCTTTCCTTGGCACCAACCTCTTTGGCCCAGGTGCGGAAGAGCATTTCACATGAATTGAGAAATCCAATGCCACCCTTGAGTCTGTGACTTTGTCTCAGAAGGATCAGAAAAAGAAACCTTAGAAATGGGCTTTCCAGTACCAGTTCTTCAAACAACATGAAGTCTTGCTATATTCTGACATATGCAGTGAGTCCCAACCTTCGAACTGCCCTGGAGATGAAAGAGTTAACTTTCCATGCCAGGCATGAAATGCTGAGCTCAAGCTCGGTTGAGACTCTGTCTGTTGTTCTTCAAACTCAAACCGTCAGATTCTTTACTCCGCCTCACTGAACAGTCGCTCTGGAGATTTCTCCTTCTGCTCGGTTCATTTTGTCGGTTAAAGTACCGTTTTTCTCGGTTTTCGACCGAATTTAAACCTCAACCTGTCGGTTCAGTCTCTGTCTGTGGTATTTTTGAATACTAGTTAGGTTTTACATTAATTCTGTTCTGTGTGGAACTTGTAAATGGTTTATCGGTTCGGTTTGAACCGATCAAGTTGTTTAAAAAATCTTAATCTGTGATTTAGACTGTGGTTACCGGTTCTTATCAGTTCTAAAAAAAAAAAAAACAAATTTTATTACGTTTTTTTCCACGACCCGTGACACGGTTGGGAACCGAACCTGGTGGATTGCCATAAACAGGTAAGTTTGGATAGGACTGGCACTATATCTGAGAAACCCAAAAGAAAAACCGGGCCCACTGGGTTTCAACACTGTAGTGTGTGTGGGGAAGTCTTTGCCAAGGTTGATCCCCAAGCCACCTATGTTTACTGTCTGGGGTTTGACCACTTCAATGCAGACTGCCAGATTTGTAAAAAATTTCCTGCAGCTACCCTGGAGAAGAGAGTTGGTAGGCTCAGGGAAAGGGAGGCCAAAAAGTCCACAGAACCGGATGGCCAGCCGGTTCGGTTCAAACCGAACCAGAAGGGTGCCTGACCAGGCGAGACTTCTTAGGGCAAAAGGATCCAACTCTGAGGAGTCAGTTCCAACAAAGGACTAGAAAAATCAGCTGGTGTGGAGCCAAAACTTTCCTCTCCAACCGCTGAAGAAATAGCCAAAGCGATCAAAATTGTCCAGTCGCTTTCCCCGGTTCCGACCGAACTGGCACCACCAGGTAGGCGCTCGGTTCGGCCGGTTCCACCAGTTCAAGAGTATGACTTAGAGGAATATTATGAACTGGAGGAGGGGGAAGAGGAGTATGAGGAGAGTGAATGTGGATTTGAAAGTCTGGATGTGCCCATTGACCCGGACATCTCCCCAGACAGACCTTCAGGAGTGTCTCCTCCTAGGCTTTCTGAGTCCCCTTCTCATTTTATGTTTTATAAAAAAGTGGCTGAAACCCTCCAGCTCCCCATGGAGGAAGCTGTGGATGATCAAGAGGAGCCTGACTATGTGGAAATGATGGATATCCCAGAGTCCAGGAGACTGTCTATTCCCTTGCATAAATCTTTTGGGAAACAGACTTTTAAAATTCTAAAAACTCCTCACACTATACCTCCTGTGGATAAGAGAATGGACAAAAGGTACATTGTCAGGCTCTGATACGGAGTTCCTTACACAACAATGCAGCCATGTTGAGGTGAGTGCAGGCTGCAGCCTGTGACAAGGAAAATATTCCCTTGGCTTCACACCCCCCAGACAAGGACTCCAGGAGGACTGATGCCATGGCAAAGAAACAGTACATGGCAGCATCCTTGGGACTCAGACAGGCAAATTATATGGCTTGTGTTGCTAGATATCAGAAATCCAGATGGGACACTGTCATGGCTCTAGCAAAACAGGTCCCTGGCCAGCTTGCCAAGGAGCTGGAGCAGGTGGTTGCTGATGGTATTGAGGCATCCAAGGTGCAATTCCATGCTGTAGTGGACTCAAATGATGTGTCATCAAGAGTCATGGCTACATCTGTGGCACTTCGAAGAATGGCTTGGCTCAGATGTACTAGCCTGTCACAGGATACCCAGACTAAGGCCATGGATTTTCCTGTTGTGGGTAATTCACTGTTTGGGGAGCAGACAGAGAATTACATGAAGAAATTGGATTAGTATAGGACCACCTATAGGAGTGCACAGGCCAAGGAAAGGCAGGCCACTCCTCAAAGGCAGCTTCCCAGGGGCAGGGGCAGGCCTTTTCATAGGCCTTTCTACCAAGCCCAGGCCTCCTCTTCTGCTTATGCCCAGATGGGGTTCTTTAGAGGGAGAGGCAGACGGGGTACAAGCAGGCCAGCTTCCACCCCTCAGCCCAAAGCCCCTGCCAAGCAGGCACCCTGATGGGGTTGTCAGGGCCGATTCTTAGCTACCTGTAGGGGGCAGGCTGGCTTACTTTGTCCAGGACTGGGAGTCTCTGACATCAGACAAATGGGTCCTGGAAGTAGTAAGCCAGGGATTGGTTCTCAGCTTCAAAAAGTTTCCAAAGATGAGAACCAGATCCTTTCCACCTGCAAATCCATCAAAGGCACTTGCCTTAGAGGCAGAGGTCTCTTCCCTCCTAGCTCTCAGAGCTGTGGAAAGGGTTCCACCCCTACACCAGGGCAAAGGATTGTATTCCAATGACTTCCTTACCCCAAAAAAGACAGGAGAATGGCGGCCCATCCTGGATCTCAGATACTTAAACAAGCACCTTTTAAAACCAAAATTCAAAATGGTGACTGGGATATTCTACCCTCTCTAAGGCCAGGGGACTGGCTGGTGTCCCTGGACCTCAAGGATGCCTACTTCCATATTCTCATCAGAAGCTCCCATTGAAGTACCTCAGGTTCGAGCTGCCCTCAGGCCATTACCAGTTCAGAGCAATGCCTTTGGCCTCACCTCTGCTCCAGGGTATTCAGAAAATGCCTGGCAGTAGTAGTTGCTTCTCTAAAGTCAGAAAATTGCCATTTTCCCTTACCTGGACGACTGGCTCATAGTAGGCCAGTCCCCAGACCAAGTCAAGTTACACTTACAGATAACTCAGCAACTGCTCACTTCTTTGGGTTTCCTCCTAAATCTTTCAAAGTCAGTTCTAGCCTGTCCAGCTCCTCACCTTCATAGGCAGAGCTAGACACAGAGAAGGCCAGAGCCTTCCTTCCCCTGGACAGGGCAAGGACCCTGGTCTCTCTGGCCTCCTCATTCACCCTGCAGGTGTCTCGACCAGCAAGGCATTTTCTAAAGCTCCTGGGGCACATGGCTGCTTCTACAGCAGTAGTGCAGGGAGCAAGATTTCAGATGAGGGACATTCAGTTCCATTTGAGAGCCTTTTGGTCTCGAAAGAAGGACCCTATGACCAAACTGATCCCAGTAACTCGAACCCTGATCCAGGCCCTGCAGTGGTGGCAGAATCAGAACAATTTGAGACAAGGGGTTCCCTTTGTCACCCAGTCTCACTCTTTAATCCTTACTACAGATGCCTCCCTCTTGGGGTGGGGGGCTCACATGGCGACCTCACCACCCAGGAGTTGTGGTCCCCTCAGGAATCTCTGCTCCATATCAATCTTTTGGAACTCAGAGCAGTATTTCTAGTACTTCAGGCTTTTTCCAAATCTGTTCAGAACAAAGTTGTACAGGTCAGAACAGACAACACCACCACAATGTGGTACATCAACAAGCAAGGAGGCACTCGGTCTACGGCCTTGTGCACCGAAGCTATGAAGTTGTGGTCTCTGGCTTACTCCCTGAACACCTCTCTCATGGCAGTTCACCTACCAGGAAAGGACAATGTCCTGGCAGATGCTCTCAGCAGGATTTCCCAGGGCCATCACGAATGGTCACTGGATCCCCTGGTCTTGGAAGTGATTTTTTCCAGATGGGGCACCCCACAAATAGATCTTTTTGCAGCCCCAGACAATCACCAACTTCCTTTTGCTGCAGACCCCCAGTGTTGGGCTCAGTCCCCTGGATGCCGTAGTTCTCAATTGGGAAGGAAGTTCCCTATACCCCCGTTCAAAGTGCTAGTCAAAATCAGATCTCAACCCTGCAAGATGATCCTGATTGCTCCAGACTGGGCCAGACAGCCCTGGTATCCACTCCTCCTGTCCTTAGCAGCCCATCTTCCCCTGTGTCTTCCCAGGAATTACAACCTGTTAACCTGTGCTCAGGGGAGAGTTTGGTACCCAAACCTCAAATCTCTCAATCGCAAGGCCTGGTTCTTGAAGAGTTAGAGTTTGCTGACTTGCACCTCTCCCAGGGTGTAATGGATATCCTGGAGGCTGCTAGAAAACCTTCCACCAGGGCTACTTATAATTCTAAATGGTAAAGATTTTCCATATGGTGCTCTGGGAAGCATATTTCCCCAGAATCTGCTGATCTGCCCACAGTCCTTGATTATATGGTCCACTTAAATAGCTTGGGGCTGAGGCCAGCTACACTGAAAGTGCATCTGGCAGCTGTGTCTGCTTTTATTTCAGCAGGTAAGCCCTGTTCTCTCTCAGCTCACCCTGTTTTCTCCAAGTTTTCAAGGGATTGCTTCACCAACCCTCCATTCAGGGACCCTGCCCCTGCCTGGGACCTCAATGTTTGCATTGCTCAGCTTATGCAACCCCCTTTTGAGCCTTTATCTTCAGCAGAGCTTAAGTACTTGACTTGGAAGACTGTGTTTCTGGTAGCCATCACTTCTACCAGACGCATAAGTGAATTACAAGCTTTGTCAGTGGAGCCTGATTTTATCTCCTTTCATAGAGATAAGGTGGTCCTCAGGACTAACAGGAGGTTCTTGCCTAAGGTGGTTTCAGATTTCCACCTTAATCAATCTGTCTCTCTTCCTGTGTACTTCACTGATCATTCCTCCTCTGGCGAGAGGAGACTGCACAGTTTAGATGTCAAAAGAGCCCTTAGTTACTACATAGAGCGTACCAAGGGTCACAGGTTTGACTCCCTCCAACTGTTCCTCACTATGGTGAGGTTGGTAAAGGGAAACCTGCCACTAAAAGATCCATTGCCAGGTGGATTGTCTCCTGTATCCAATTTTGCTAGGAAAAGCTGGGTAAGGTTCCTCCCTCAGGCCTGAGGGCTCACTCTACCAGAGGTACAGCTGCTTCCCTGGCTGCTGCCAGGGACATCCCTATTCTAGAGGTATGTCAAGCAGCTACCTGGAAAACAGTTCACACTTTTACCAAGCATTACTCCCTGGACATCCAGGCCAGGAGTGATGCTCGGTTTGGCACAGCTGTGCTTCAGAGCCTATTTCCTAAGTAGGTTCTGTCCCTCCTCCATGGAGGTACTGCTTTGTAGTCTGCATATATCAGAATATAGCAAGACTTCATGTTGTTTGAAGAAAAAATTACTCACCTTAGTAATGTTGTTTCTTCTAATGGAGTTTTGCTATATTTTGACCTCCCCCCTGCCTGCTCCTCTCAGAACCTCTGTTTTTGGGATGTGGGTGGGCAGTGTAGTGTGGCACTTAGTAGGTGCCCACCCTTTTTGTTTCACCCCTTCTTTTTTGGGGTGAGTGGGTGTTGTGTTTTCATTTTTGGGTCTCCTGACTTGAGTCTTTGTGTTGGGACCAAAACATGTGTTTTTATGTTTAGTAGCCAGTTGGCTAGTGTAGGTTTACAGCTTCCACACAGGACCTTAGTGAGTTTAGCTGGTAAAGATCTGACGGTTTGAGTTTGAAGAACAACAGACAGAGTCTCAACCGAGCTCGTTCCATGCCTGGCATGGAAAGTTAACTCTTTCATCTCCGGGGCAGTTCGAAGGTTGGGACTCGCTGCATATATCAGAATATAGCAAGACTCCATTATAAGAAACAACATTACTAAGGTGAGTAATTTTTTCTTTCAGTCACAGCCTCCAGGCAGCAGCTGCAGTTGGGGCAGTTCCAGGCCTGGTGCCCCAAGCAGACGTCCAGTGCCCAAGGCACTAAAAAAAATGGGCAGGTGTGGTGGTGCCTCTGCAAAACATGCCCAGTGATGGGTTGTGGGGTATCATCCCTCCACCTGTCCTGTCCCCAGCTGCTCTCACTGTCAGAGGCCGGCTACGTCACTTCTTGCCACTTGGGTGTTGGACGTAGTGGGCAGAGGACTGTCTGTGGCTTTGAAGATCTCCCGCCCTACCGCCTCTATGTGCCTTGAAAGTCCAGGGTGTCTCTGGACATGCTGTCTACTCTCATGGAGGACATTGCTCAGCTCCTTGTGAAAGAGGCAACAGCCTATGTCCCAGATCCCCTGGCCAGTCAGAGTTATGTGTCCAAGTATTTCCTGGTCCTGAAACTGATAGAGGGGTTATGCCCCACACTGGATCTACACAATCTCAACCAGTATGTGCGGAAGTGCAAATTACGTATGGTCACTCTGAGCCAGGTAATACCATCCCTTGAGCAGAACATGTGGTTTTGCTCCCTGGACTTCCAGGATGCGCTCTTCCCCATTTCCTTCCATATGTCCCACTACTGGTACTTCCGTTTTTGAGTGGAAGAGGTCTGTACCAGTTCCAGGTCATGCCCTTCGGTCTCTCCTCTGCGCCAAGGGTCTTTGCCAAATGCATGGCAGTGGTGGCAGCCCACGTACAGTGCCTAGGGGTCAGAGTGTACCCCTGCCTGGATGATTGGCTAGTAGCGTCTCTGGTAGGGTGGGGAGCACACCTGGGAGACCACACTACTCACAGGTTCTGGTCACCGAGAGAGTCCCAGCACCACATAAACCTGCTGGAGCTCCATGCAGTGTGCTTGGCTGTGACAGACTTTGCTCCGCAAATCATGGGTCAGGTCATTCAAGTCCAAACATAGATGTTGAAATATAGAAACATAGACTTTGACAGCAGATAAGGACCGCTTGGCCCACCTAGTCTGCCCATTTCCCTACATATTGGATAAGCTGCAGATTCTAGTTAACCAACAGCCTACTTCCTCCTACCCCTCACTATGATTGCCTTATGTCTATCCCATGCATTCTTGAATTCCCTCACTGTTTTTGACCCCACAACCACCTCAGGAAGGTGGTTCCATGCGTCTACCACCCTGTCTGTGAAAAAATGCATCTATCTTCAAGAGGGCTCTTGCAGTAGGTAATTGCATATAGGACTGACGCCAACAGGCGGCAGGACTCCTCAGAAAAATTTCTAGCTATCATTCCCTGGCGAGGGACCGCCCCCACGTCAGGTGACCAGCGTCAGGAGACGTCGGTATAAAGGGGCAGTCCCTGGCGCCCGCCTTCAGTTCTTTCCGCCGTTATACCGTGCAGTGCCTGTGAAAGTTTGTGACCGTCAGCCCCTACCTTCATCGTTTTTCCGAAAATAATTTTTTCGACTAACGTCAGTAAAATAAATCGGTGTATGTCGTCCCTACACCCTCGAGCACCAGAATAAGTGCGTTCGTGCGGCCAACTACCGCAAGGGCCGGCCACTCCCTGTGCCTGTTCTGCCTAGGCCCCGATCACCCGGTTGAGAAATGCCAGCACTGCCTCAGGTTTTAACGCGCTACCCGGAAAAGGCGGCGGCAATCCCTGGAAGCCCATCTTCTGAAGAAGAAAATGAGTTCTATTGAGAAGGAGCTCAAAAAACTGAGGCAGGCATCCACTTCCCCCAAATGCCATCGGAAGAAGAAGGAGAAGGAGAGGTACCAGGACAAGGGCTCCTCCAACGCGTCTCCCTCAGGAGTCACTGGGATGCAGGTAACATCCCTCCGGGGGATCGCTCCTCGACGGCCACCTCGGAGGTTTCCGAGGGGATGTCAGCCTGCCCGTCTGGCTTGCGCTCGGGCCTTGCGGGGGCCTCCGGCAGTTGGAGGCCTCCGCCCCTAGTTCGACCGCAGACTCACGGCCTACCACTGTGGGCGACTCTGGTTAGCTGGGCGTCAGCTCCTCCGGCGTCCGCCTGGAGGGCGGTGAGGCGCCCGACCCTCCCGAGGGCGGCCTCCACTTCCTGGACCAGGCCAATCCTCTACTCGGCCTGCCTCCAGTAATGGCTCTCATAAGTTGGACACGGCTCCTCTGGCGCCACGGGAGCTCGCCCTAAGCCTCCACGTCGGCTCGTCCGGCGCCCGGCTGGCAAAGGAACCAACGTCGGACCCTCCCACGTCGGTCGTACCCGGTTCCCCACAGCCTTCACTGCCATCTGGGGAACCCGATTCTCCCCAACTCGACCATGGAGATTTTTCTTCTCCATTCTCGGGCGAAACTGGGGATCTTTTGCCTTCATCAGTCCTTCCGCCACGTGGTGCGCCAGACCTGATGTCGGCTCCCCGGATGCCGGCTCCAACACCGGCCCCTCCGACGTTGGTACCTCCGATGCCAGGGCCTCCGCCATCGGCCCTGACGCCAGCCTTACCGACTCGGGGAGACATCTTGCTCCCATTGGGCCCTCCGGGCCCTCCACTGTGGACCTGCCCATGAGGTCACCAGCCAGGCCGTCTGCTCCGGCAGCCCCCCCAGCTCCCGGGTACCCTCCGTCCTATCCAACGCCGGCGCACCCGGGACCGCAGTTTCCGGCGCCACAGTACCCGACGCCGCAGTACTCGACGCCACAATACCCGACATCGGGCTACCCGCAGCCGGGTTTTGGATATGCTCCATACGGTTACAGCCCATATCCTTATCCACCGCCTCCTCCTCCTCCACCGCCCTCGTGGCTGCCAGTGGACCTGCAGGAGACTCTGGCCTCCTGGTGGGCTGAGGTCAAGGCTCAGCTCACCAAATAGGTCGAGAGCCGCCTTCTGGTGACAGTGCCATCCCTGGTTCCTGTACGTCTGAGGCGGCACACTCCCTCACCACCTCCAGATTCCAGGATTCTTCCATCTAGATCCAGAGAAGGGCAGGACTTGCTTCCCCGGGGACTTCCCAATGGGTCCGTTCCTCCCCCGGGTCAGGAAA
The DNA here is from genome assembly GCA_016271365.2 of Neoceratodus forsteri. Lineage (NCBI taxonomy): Eukaryota > Metazoa > Chordata > Ceratodontiformes > Ceratodontidae > Neoceratodus > Neoceratodus forsteri. The sequence continues at coordinate 1,316,713,596 of CM057455.1, read as the reverse complement.
GGGAGTCTTTCTCCTCTTCATCCTCCACTTCACCCTCGGACTCCTCGGATTCTTCCGACGGTTGCTCCGAGAGAGACGAAGAGCCGCGCTCTCTGTTGAAGCCCAGGCCAAGGCCTCCTCCGAAGTCTGTTCCGGAGGATCCTTCTTTTATGGAGTTGCTTAGGAAAATCTAGGAGGTTCATCAGTGGCACTCCCTGGCACCAGATCCTCAGCGTCTGAAACTCGCTGAACATCTGGATCTGCCCGTGACAGCTCCTACCTTGGTGCCACCCTGGATAGAGCCGTACGCCGACCTCGTCGGCCTCAGCCCCTCTTCCAGGAAGTCAACAGGCTATCTCAGGCTCAGAGGATGTTGATTTCTGGATTCTCACCCTCGCGCCGACTCGACCGTGATTAGTGCCGCTCATGGCCGGTCGGCGAACCCCAAACATCTTAGCTCGTCCCCACCTGATAAGGAATCACACCTTCTGGACCAGTATGGGAGAAAGATTTATGCTTCCTCCACGCTGGGGATCAGGGTCCTGGACTATGTTGGCCATATGGGGGAATACCAGAAGGCCATTCTGACTCAGGCGGAAGCCAAACTGGACTCCTTGCCTGACTCCCAAGTCAAGCAGGAGTTGGCTGATCTTGTCCACTCTGCTCGTTCGGCCAGTCGACACACGCTACGTGTGACATATGATGCAGTGGACACTGCTGGGCGGAGCTCAGCTTTTCGCCGCTGGGCCTACGGCATCATCCTTCCGCTCCGTGTGTCAGGGTTGGTCCCGAAGGTGCAATCTGCTATCCAGGAATCACCCTTCCGGGGGTCGGTGCTTTTCAGGGGTGATGTCAAGGACTTCATCACCGATTTGCAAGAGAAGGGGACGGCACTGATGTCAGTTGATTCCATGTACCGTCCCCATCAGCAGCAGCGCCGTCCTTTTCGCAGACTGAATCTGCCAAAGGTGAAACCCCACGGAAGGCAGGCCACAAAACGCCGGGCTCCCACAGCTGCTAAGCCCCCCCCGCCCAAAAAGCAGTGGGTGCTTCAGCTGCGGCACTGCCTCACACCACCTAACTCCTTTCCTGTCCCACTGCCTCCGGACTCCCTGGAGGAACCGGTAGGAGGAAGGTTTTCCCTCCACCTTCCGGGCTGGGAGAGGATAACCACAGATTCTTGGGTGCTCCAGCTCATAGCAGAAAGACACTCGATAGAGTTTCTTCAGAAACCACCCCCCACCCTCCTCTGAAGTCGTCGTATTCATGGGAACATCTTCTCTTGGTCCAGGAGGAAATTTCGGCTCTCCTGCTGAAACAAGCAGTAGAGACCGTCCCCCTTCATCTGCGAGGGTCGGGTTACTATTCCCATTTCTTCCTGGTCCCAGAGAAGACAGGAGATCTCAGACCAATTTTGGATCTCAATTCCCTGAATCTTTTCGTAGAATACCGCTCTTTTTGCAGAGCCTTCTGCCCCTCCTCCAGCCGGGTCAATGGCTATGTGCTCTGGATATGCAGGATGCTTATCTGCACATTCCCATTCACCCATCTCATCGCAAATACCTTTGTTTTGCGTTCCAGGGGGACCACTACCAGTTAAAGGCACTCCCGTTTGGTCTATCCTCGGGCCCCCGAGTGTTTACCAAATGCCTGGCAGTGGTGGCGGCCCACCTGCATACCAGGGGAGTGCAGGTTTTCCCGTATCTGGACGACTGGCTCCTGGTGGCCTCGTCCAGGGAGGAACTCCGGTGTTACCTCTCCCTTACCCAGCAGGTTTTTGCCTGCCTGGGTATTACCATCAACCATTCCAAGTCTCATCTGGACCCATCCCAGAGGCTACAGTTTATTGGGGTGATTCTCAATACGACCACGGGCAAGGCCTTCTTGCCTCCGGACAGGGTGTCCCCCCTTCAGACCCACATAAGTCTGTTGTCCGACCACAGGACGGTCTCTGCGAGGTCGGTCCTTCACCTTCTCGAGCTCATGGCGGCTGCTATCCCGAAGGTGCCTCGTGCTCGACTCCACATGAGGATTTCTCAGTGGACTCTATGCTCTCAATGGGATCAGCTAGTGGACGACCTAGATCACCCAGTTCTGATCTCCTCGCTGATGCTTCGAGACTTGCAGTGGTGGATGGTTCGAGAGAACCTGTTTCGGGGAGTTCCTTTCTTTCATCCTCCCCCCTCCCAGACTCTAACCACAGACACCTCAGGTGAAGGTTGGGGAGCCCATTTAGGCCCTCATCGGACCCAGGACTCCTGGTCCAAGCTAGAACAAGCTCTCCACATCAGTGTGCTCTAGCTTTGGGCATTGTTGTATGCTCTCCAAGCCCTTCACCAGTACATCCTTCCCGGCCACCTAGCCGTCCAGACGGACAACATGTGCGTGGTGTGGTACATCAACAAACAGGGAGGGACTCGGTCCTACCCCCTTTTCAGGGAGGCAATGAGGGCTTGGGATTGGGCAACACAACACGACCTTCACCTCATGGCTATTCATGTTCCGGGAGTTGACAATACCCTGGCAGACAAGCTAAGTCACTCTTCTGCTCTGACTCATGAGTGGGAACTGGACCAAGGGGTCCTAGACAATATCTTCCAACTTTGGGAAACACCACAGGTCGACCTGTTCACATCCCCCCAAACGCAAAACTTCCTGTCTTCTGCTCACTCGTTCCAGAGCGAGGCGATTTTTGGAGCGATGCTCTGTCTCTAGACTGGAAGGACAGATTCGTCTATGTCTTTTCCCCCAATTCCACTTATCCCACGAGTCTTGCAGAAACTAGCTTCAGAAGGAGCGCGAATGATTCTGATCGCTCCTTTCTGGCCCAGGCAAGTTTGGTTCTCTCTTCTACAACAATACTCAGAGGATCCTCCTCTTCCTCTTCCTCTATCTCAAGGTTTGTTGACCCAAGATCAGGGGACCCTGGTCCATCCAGGCCTCAAATCCCTTCAACTGCATGCATGGCTCCTGCAGACTTAGCCCAATCCTGTTTTGGTGTGTCTCCCAAAGTGGCGGAGAGTTTGGTGGAGGCCAGAAAACCCTCCACCAGATCCACTTATGCCATGAAGTGGAAAAGATTCACTATCTGGGCCGCTTCTAAGAACGTGGAACCCTTCTCCTGTTCAGCGGGGCTTCTGCTGGAGTATCTACATTATCTGTTTGACCCGGGTCTCAGCCATTCTTCTCTGAAGGTACACATGGCGGCCATCTCAGCCTATCTTGTTCCCTTCGCAGACAAAGCTTTTGCTCAACTGTAGGTCTCTAAGACCTTTCTCAGAGGGGTCCTCCATATGAGGCCCCCCATCCGTACACCTGCTCCCCCTTGGGACTTGAACTTTGTTCTCAAGAACCTTACTCTCCCTCCCTTCGAACCTGCAGCTTCTGTGGATTGGAAGTTCCTTTCATGGAAGACTCTCTTCTTGGTGGCCATTACTTCTGCTCTGAGAATTTCCGAGCTCCAGGCCCTGATGTGTAAAATCCCATACTTAATTTTTCACAAGGAACGTGTTGCTCTTCGCACGAATCCTAAGTTTCTCCCTAAAGTAGTAGCTGAGTCTACTCTAAATCAGTCCATAAAGTTACCTGCAATTTTACGCAGTACTCTAATCTAGGGGAATATTTACTCCATACTGTGGATGTTCACCGGATTCTGAGATACTACACCAACAGGATGAAAGATCTCAGAAAGACTGATCAGTTGTTTGTCTCTTTTGCTCATAAAAGGGAAGGCAATGCTGTTTCCAAGCAATGCCTGTCTAAGTGGTTGGCCCCTTTGCATCACTTTCTATTATGACAAATACAACAAGATCCTCCCGGGTCAAGTCAGAGGCCACTCCACAAGAGGAGTAGCTGCCTCAGCGACTTGTTTCAAGAATGTATCTGCAGCAGACATCTGTGCTGCCGCCACCTGGACTTCCATCCATACCTTTACTAAACACTACAGTTTGGATGTTGCCGCTCGCCTTAGAGCAGACTTCAGGCTAGCTGTTTTGCAAGGCCTCCTATCTTGAGACTTGCACAACTAGAACTGCTTTTTGGAGTAGTTTTCCTCCTCCCGGTGCCTCTCTTTGTTTCAGACTGCTTGGGATTCAGTCCTGTAAGTAATTACCTACTGCAAGAGCCCTCTTGGAGTAAGATCAGTGGCTCAGTAGGTAGCACACTCGCCTCTGAGGCCGGGAGATCAGAGGGCTGTGGGTTCAGTTCCCACATCTAGCACTTGGGTTAATATCCCAGTACTGACACTGTAGTGCAGCATGAGAGGGGCGCTGCACTTTTGAGGTGCCGTCTTTCGGATGAGACGTTAAACCGAGGTCCCATCTGCCTGGATTGGTGGTAGTTAAAGTGGATGTTAAAGATCCCATGGTACTTATCGAAAAGAGCAGGGGAATTTCCCCGGTGTCCTGGCCAAATTTCCCTCATGCACTAAAAATACCACCAACAACTTAATCTGGTTCAAGGCCAGTTGGCATTCATCTGTATCCCCCTCCCCCCGGGTCGTGCCTGAAAATAGGCAAGATTTGTCTAGTGCACTTACCCGGTCAACAAAAACTAAAAATAAAATAAATAGTACAGTTACGTAAGAACTTACCGTAACAGTAGATCTTCGAGAGAGGCTCTTGCAGTAGGTAATACCTTCCCGCCCTCCATCCCCCTAGGCTTTTTCAGCTCCTTTTCCATTGAGGGAACTATCCGCTTCTCTCTCATCCGGCCTCTTTTGGCCTGTGGCGGGAAAGAACTGGAAGGCGGGCGTCAGGGACCGCCCCTTTATACCGACGTCTCCTGACGCCGGTCACCCGACTGCTAGCTAGAAATTTTTCCGTGGGGTCCTGCCGCCTGCCGGCCTCAGTCCTATATGTAATTACCTACTGCAAGAGCCTCTCCCGAAGATCTACTGTTACGGTAAGTTCTTACGTAACTGTACTTTCCTCACATTGCCCCTGAGCCATCCCCCCCATATGTTCAAATTGCGCCCCCTTGTTCTTGCACATCTCTTTTTCTGAAAGATGCTCCCGTCTTGAACTTTATTTCCTTGAGGTACTTGAAAGTTTCTGTCATGTCCCCCCACCTCCCCTTTCCTCAAGGGTATACATATTAATCACGTTTAGTCTCTCTTCGTATGGCTTCTGTTGCAGACTCTGCACCATTTTTGTTGGCCTCCTCTGGACTGCCTCCATCCTGTCTATGTCCCTGCGGAGATGGGGTCTCTAGAACTGCATGCAGTACACCAGATGGGGTCTCACCAACTGTCTGTACAGAGGGATAACAACTTCCTGTTTTCTACTGGTGATGCCTCTTCCTATACATCCTAGTATCTTCCCAGCCCTCCTTACTGCCTTCTCACATTGCTTACCTACCTCAAGGTCATCTGATATGACTACCCCCAGGTCCCTTTCCATTTTTGTTGTTGTTAGTACCTCCCCCCCCCCCCCCAAGTTGTGTACTCTTCCCCTAGGTTTTTGTTTTCCAGGTGCATAACTTTGCATTGTTTTACATTGAATCTAAGCTGCCATATTTTTGGCCATTCCTCCAACCTTGCCAATTCCCTTCTCATCCTTTCCACCCCCCACCTTGTGTATCAACCCTGTTGCAGATCTTTGTGTCGTCTACAAAGAGGCATACTTTTCCTTCCAGTCCCTCTGCAATGTCACTTATAAAGACAGTAAAGAGGACCGGTCCCAGTACTGAACCCTGCGGTACCCCACTAGTAACCACCCTTTATTCAGAGTGTACTCCATTTACTATTACCCTCTGCATTCTGTTGTTCAGCCAATCTGTTACTCAGGCTACCACCCTGGGACCCACTTCCAGGCTGGCTAACTTGTTTATTTATTTATTTATTTTTTCTTCTATTTTTTTCCTCCAGAGCTCCAGCTGCAAGCCTGCTGTCAGTTGTCCCCCCAGCGCAGCCCCCGAAGATCAGACCCCTCACCTGCACCCGCGACTTACCCCTTCGCGGCAGGGGTGGTGGGGCGACTCAACCACCCCAGCGGATCCATGCCAGGGAGGTGCCTTCTCGGGGACGGTGCTGCAGGGCACAATGTCATTCTGCCGGGCTCTCTCTTTTTTTCCCACTTTTTCTCCCTGCGGACATGGTGTGCAATGACACCAGCGACTAGGTGCGCCGCGCTCCGTGCGTTCCCAGTCAGCGTCTGCCACGTCCGCCCCTTAACCTGCAGCTCGTGCCGGCCCCAGCCTCCGCCAGAGTCAGGTAAGCACTGGCCGCCCCATCCCCTCCCGGAGATGGAGGCAGTCCGTTGGACGCTCAATCCATCTCCTCCCTGCCGACCCACGGCAACCCGTGCCCGTTCCTGAACACGGGTCGCCGGTGTGGCGTGAGGTGTGGCGTCCAGCGCCTCAAATCTCAGCGCCACCGGGCTGGCTAGCTAACTTGTTTATTAATCTTTTGAGTGGGACTGTGTCAGAGGCCTTGCTAAAGTCTAGGTTGGCCAAGTCCAGACAGACAACACAACAACCATGTTTTACCTGAATAGGCAGGTGGCACACACTGCTTTCCTTTTGTGTCGGGAGGCGCTCTGCACCTGGACCCTCACGTGCAGCCTGGGTGCCAATCTCCTGGTGATTCATGTTGCGGGGGAGAACGGTCAGCTGGCACATACTCTCACTCAGATAGGAGAGATGTCGCACAAGTGGTCTCTGAATCAGGAGGTTGTGAACCATCTGTTCTCCCTGTGGGGCTCACCCTCGGAGGACCTGTTTGCCTCCTGGGAGAGCACCAAACAGGCTATTTTTTGGTGCCCCGCAGCATCAGGAACACTGACGGGGGAGGCCTTCATGAGGCCCTGGACCCCAAGTCTTGTGTATGCCTTTCCTCCCTTCCCTTGACCCACAAGGTAATGGTCAAGGTCAGGAAGGACAGGATGCGCATGATGCTGATAGCTCCAGACTGGCCAAGGCAGTTCTGGTACCCAGATCTTTGTTCTTTGATAACTGGGTAAGGCCCACAAGGCACAAGTGTCTGTTTTCAGGGGCAACTCAGGAGCACTGGGGAGGTTAAGTGACTTGCTCAGCATCACACAGTATGCAAGTGGAGGTTGTGGGAATCAAACCCAAGTCTGCTGGATATAACAAGCTCATTCACAGCTTGTTACTCTAACCTCTAGGCTATACAGCCAGCCCTAGCTTTAGCAGCAGGTCTCAGCTGCCACTGCCTGTCTGCCCAGACCTGCTGACCAGACTTCTGGGGATGGTACTGCACCGGGACATTCAGTCCTTGTACCTCATGGCCTGGTTCCCGAGTGGCTAGAGTTCCAGGCCTTGGGTCCTTCAAATTGTGGAGACCTCCAGGAAGCAGTCGACTCATAGGTGCTGCGCCTTTAAATGGAAGAGATTTTATATTTGGTGTCGCGGCATGGGGCTTCATCCCCTTCCCTGTCCTGTGGCTAGCTAGCATCCTGGAGTATCTCTGGCTCCTTTCCTAGCTGAGCCTGCACGTTGCACCCTTAAAGCAGCATTGCAACGAAACATGTTTTTCCAAAAAAGCTGGTTTCAGCTACAGTTAATGAAAATATTAGCATACATGTTAAATCTACTTTTTTAGGTACTGTCTATGCTGTGCACCATGAGTTTTTTTTTTTTTTTTTTTCAATCCTAAAAGTTTCCGAGTTACAATGCTATTTCTATGCAAAATATGGCAATCATCTTTTTTTTCTTGAGAAAAAAAATCAATTAAAACATTCATAAAATACTTAAATTTTGGAGGAATTTGAAAAGTGTATCACCAAATAAAACTGGAAGAGGTCTGGAATCTTTTATGGTGGAAAAAAGGTAGGGTCACATTTTTTGCCCAGTTTTGATTCACTGCTGTTTTAAGTTGCACCTGGCAGCCATCTGTGCTTATCAGGCGCAGGCCAGTATGCCAATGGTGGCCCAGGAGAAAGGTGTTCCGGCACTTTTTTAAGGGCATTGGCCACTTGTCCCCACCGGTGCATGAACCACCTCCACTGTGGGACTTGCTGCTGGTCCTGGCTATGCTCATGGGCAAGCCGCTCCATTCGATGAACAGGTGGGAGTTGTCACATCTGTCATGGAAGACAGCCTTTCTGGTGGCAGTTATGCCTGCCAGAAAGACTGGGGAGTTCCAGGCACTCTCGGTGGACTGTCCCTGTCTGGTCTTCCACATGGACAGAATCATCCTTTGCCCCCACCAGAAGTTCCTCCTTAAGGTAGTTCTGGAGTTTCTTCATAACCAGGTGATTAACTTAATGGTATGCTTTACCAGCCCTACTTCAATCAGTCAGTCAAAATCTTTATTTATCCAGGTGGGCACCATTGAGCAAGGCTCATTTGCAAGGTGGACCTGGTCATGAATACATCAAAGTACAGTACAGAAGCAGGTATACAAAAAGCAATAATATACAAGGAAGAAAAAGTATATACGGTGTATACAGTACAGTACAAGGTTGGAATAAAAAAAAAGCATTATTTTACAATTGAAGAAGTCAGCAGATGTACAATCAACCATAGGCATACAGGGGTTATAAGCAGAGTTCTTTTGAGTGAGGCAGCCGGCAACTACAAATATAGGGGAAAGAGGCCGTGTATGGGATGGCAGGTTAGAGAGGTAAAGAAGAGGAGGAATATATTACAGACGACTGGGGGAAAAATTGGGCTAAAACCACAGAAAGCGACGATGGCTGTTGTGTGCTTGTTTATTATGATAATGACGGAGGAGGGGTAGATAATTGGGACACTGCTATGGATGGGTGAGACTTTAGCCAGGCTGGAGCAGACAGGGAAGGGTCGGTTAATAGGGAAAGAGTGAGAGCCAGGGGTAGAAACATACTTCAGAGGCGGAACAAAGGATCCATACCCTGGACCTGCAGAGAGCACTCTCATATTTTATAGCGCATACAGCTGGAGTTCAGGGACAAGCTCGCCAGCTGTTTGTCACCTATGCTGAAGCTTCACCCGGTAGACTGGCAGCAAAGCAGACGATTGCAAAGTGGATCACATCTTGCATCGACCTCAGCTATAGGCTGGCAGGTTCTGAGCCCCCTGCTGGGATTAGGGCTCATTCCACCAGACATACTGCTGCCTTGGTGGCTGCTTCTGCGGATGTACCTATACAGGAGATCTGTAGGGCTGCTACATGGAAGTCAGCACATGCCTTCATTTCCCATAACTGCATCGACTTCAAGTCACACCAGGATGCACTTTTTGGGACATTAGTTCTTCAGTCTCTGTTCACCAACTAAGGGTGCGCAGATTTGCCCTCTTCTCCCAGAGAACTGCTTGGAATCTGCCAGAGTGTGGATAAGGGACCATATCCATGCCACTAGAATAGGTTACTTATCTATAACCATAGTTCTAGGGGGGTATATGGTTCACATCCACACAACCCACCCAGCCTCCCCTGGCAAATGGCACCTGATGCTGCTTCCAGCTTGCAAGATCTATGTCATGGAGAGGAGTCCTGGGGGGATGTACCACCCGGGTGGTGGGAAGAGCTTTGCTTAAACACATTCTGGTTAGTCACTGCGTTCCAGTGGAATTGCCAGAGTGTTGCTGTTAACCATATACCACTCCTAGAATTATGGTTACAGGCAAGTAACATATTATTTTCTTAGACTGTGACATTGAATTTTCAAAGTAGTAGTTTTTATTACCGTAGCATATGAATATGAGCTTGGTGCCAATATTGCGGGTTGGACCGAGACCCACCCTCCATCCCTTCCACTTTTTTACAAGCCCCCCCCCCCACATGGCAGGGTCTGGTCATGCCAGATCCACTCTCCCACCTGTGCATGGAGGCAGCAGTTCCCAGGGTTGGGAGGGGAGTGGATGGTGGCAGGGGTTCGGGGTGGAGTGCACCAGGGATCACCGTGCCTGAGATAGGGCTTTTCCTTGTTGTTTAGGTCCATGCTCTGGGACGTCAGTTCATTAAACTGAAGTGTAATGCATGCAAACTGTTCAGAGTGGAGCTTGACTGAGGTCCCCACTCACTGCTGTATTGCTACTGTACTGCCAGCTGCAGACACCTAAGTGACAGTATCGTAGCAGCAACAGTGACCTTCCCTCCCCTGAGGGAGAGAGCATCCTCTGGGGTACTCAGTCTTCCTCCTCCTCCTCCCCATCAGCCCACCCTCGACAAGTGAAGCTTGTTCCCAAACCGAGGTCGCCAGCATCCCTCGCAGTAGCGCTACGACTGTGTGGCCCACCTGTAGCTTCCTGCCCAGGGAAAAGGTCAAAAATGGGATATAACATTAGTCTTCATCCATGTTTCCAGGTTTCAGCAATTAAATACTATAAATATTTTTTAAGTTGTGCATACGGTTGTCTTTTAGGGATATACTGTACAACAATGCCTTGTGAAATGTTTTACTCATCAGTGTCGAAAGTAATACACTCAGGCTTTTTACGCTATTTTAAGGCATTACATAGAAACATAGATTTTGACGGCAGATAAGGACTGCTTGGCCCACCCAGTCTGCCCATTTCCCTACCTAATGGATAAGCTGCAGATCCTAGTTAACCAGCAGCCTACTTCTTCCTACCCCCACCCCCTAGAATTGCCTTATAAATGTCCCATGCATGCTTGAATTCCACCACTGTTTTTGACTCCACCACCTCCTCCGGAAGGCCGTTCCATGCATCCACAACCCTCTCTGTGAAAAAATACTTCCTTAAATTACCTCTGAACCGCCCCCCTTCTGTCTTCAAATTGTGCCCCTTGTTCTTGCACACCTCTTTTTGAAAGATGCTACCTCTTGGACTTTGTTGATTCCTTGAGATACTTGAAAGTTTCTATCATGTCCTCCCTCTCCCTCCTTTCCTCGAGGCTACACATATTCAGCTCCTTAAGTCTCTCTTCATATGTCTTCCGGTGCAGACCCTGCACCATTTTAGTTGCCCTCCTCTGGACAGCCTCCATCCTGTCTATGTCCTTGTGGAGATTGGGTCTCCAGAACTGCACGCAGTACTCCAGATGGGGTCTCACCAACTGTCTGTACAGAGGGATAATAACTTCCTGTTTTCTACTGGTGATGCCTCTCCCTATGCATCCCAGTATCCCCCCAGCCCTTCTTGCTGCCCTCACATTGCTTGCCCACCTTTAGGTCATCTGATATGACTACCCCCAGGTCCTTTCCATTTTGTTGTTGTTAGTATCTCACCCCCCATTGTGTACTCTTCCCTGGGGTTTTTGTTTCCCAGGTGCATTACCTTGCACTTCTTAGCATTGAATCTAAGCTGCCATACATTTGACCATTCTTCTAACCTTGCCAAGTCCCTTCTCATCCTTTCCACCCCACCTTGTGCATCAACTGTGTTGCAGATCTCTGTGTCATCTGCAAAGAGACATACTTTTCCTTCCAGTCCCTCTGCAATGTCGCTATAAAGACATTGAAGAGGACCGTCCTAATACTGAACCCTGCGGTACCCCACTAGTAACCCCTTTCTTCAGAGTGGACTCCATTTACTATTACTCTCTGTGTCCTATTCTCCAGCCAATTCTTTACCCAGGCTGTCATCTTGAGACCCACTCCCAGGCTGGCTAACTTGTATTTAATCTTTTGTGTGGGACTGTGTCAAATGCCTTGCTAAAGTCTAGGTAGGCCATGTCCACAGCCCTCCCTGATCTACTACTTTGGTCACCCAGTCAAAGAAATCTATCAGATTTGTCTGGAATGACCTTCTCTGTGAATCCATGCTGCCTTGGGTCCTGAGCCCCTCTGGCCTCTAGATACTCAACAATTCTTTCCTTCAGAACTGATTCCATCATTTTCCCTACCACTGAGGTTAAACTAACAGGTCTGTAGTTTTCTGCTTCTGCCTTGCTCCCACTTTTGTGAAGGGGAATCACATCTGCCCTTCTCCAGTCCTTGGGTACCACCCCATCCTCCCATGATTTGTTAATGAGGGTAGTCAGTGGTGTCACTAGTTCTACCCTTAGTTCTTTTAGAATTCTGGGATGAATCCCATCAGGCCCCATTGCTTTGTCCATCTTCAGTTTTAAGTTCTTTCAGAACCCTTTCTTCTGTAAATGGGCTGGTATCAACTTCTGTATCCAGAGTTTCTCTACTGTTTGTTTTAGGTACCTTCCCCACTTCCTTTGTAAATACTGAGCAAAATATTTGTTTAGTATCTCTGCCTTTTCACAGTCACCCTCTGCCCACCCTCCTCCTCTTTATTAAGCCTCACTAGCCCTCCCTTGGTCTTCCTTGCTCCCTGATGTACCTATAAAAGGTTTTATCCCCTTCTTAACTGAGTTGGCTATCTTTTCCTCGGTTTGGGCCTTTGCTGTTCTGAGCTGCCTTCCCAGTTTCCTTTGCTTTAACTGATACAGTTCTCTGTCCTGCTCCTTCTGTGATTCCTTGTACTTCCCGATTGCTTTCTTTTTCTCTTGAATCTTCACTGCCACTTCCTTTGAGAACCATAGTGGTTTCTTACATCATTTCGTTTTGTTAATTTACTTCACACTAAGGCTTGTTACCTCTGTGGTGGCAGTTTTTATTATTCCCCATTGTTCTTCCACCCCTCCTTCCTGCCCATTTGCTAGTGCATTCCTTAGGCACTCACCCATTTTGGCAAAGTCAGCCCTCCTAAAGTCCAGTACTTTTGCCTTTGTATAGCTTGACTCTATTGCTGTGTTTATTGTGAACCATACTGTTCGATGGTCGCTAGTTCCTAGATGGCTACCCACTTCTACATCTGTGATCCTCTCTTCATCTCCATTTGAGAGAACCAGGTCTAAGATTGCTCCCTCTCGATTGGGCTCCAATACTAGTTGTCTAAGGCATGCCCCTTGTAGGGCATCTAGAATAACCCCACTCTTTGAAGTGGCTGCTGCAACTGCACTCCAGTTAACATCTGGCATATTCAGATCACCCATCAGCAATATCTCCCCTTTTTCTGCCCTTTCTAAGTATTCTTTCTATCATTTCCTTGTCCATTTTCTCCCCCTGAGAAGGGGGTCTTTATACAATCCCTGTGCGGATTGTGGTGCCACTGCCTGTCTCCAAATTTACCCACAGTGCTTCTTCTCCTCCCTGTTTACCCTTTTGTTCTGTTGCTTTGATTCCTTCCCTTATGTAAAGAACTACTCCTCCTCTCTTTTACCCTCCCTGTCCCTCCTGTAGACAGTGTATCCTGGTATGTTTATGTCCCAGTCATGGTTTTGTGTGTACCATGTTTCTGTGACTGCCACGATATCAGATGTTCCTCCTCCATCAAGGCCACTAATTCAGGAAGCTTGTTACTCAGACTACGGGCATTGGTACTCATTGCTCTCCATTTTTGATGGCTTTACCTTCTTTTGCAGCATCCCCCACTGACCTGTCTACCTCGGTCTTTTTCTCATTTAGTACCCTGTTTTGTAGGGAGAGGCTGGGATTTTCCTGCTGCTTATCAGTGCCTCCCCCCTTGACTAGTTTAAAAGCTTGCCAATGAAGCATTTAAACCGATTGCCCAAAAGACTTGTTCCCTTCCTGGACAGATGCAGACCATCCTGCCAGTATAGGCCTCCAGGTGGAACCCCAGTCCCCAATGAAGCCAAACCCCTGTGCTCCACACCATTTTTTCAACCATTCATTAAACTGCATGGTGCAAAGTACCCTCACCTCACTTATGCCATTGACAGGCAGCACCTCAGAGAAGGATATTGTGAACTAACTAATTTGGTCCGGTCTGAATCTGTCGGTCCACATTTCACCAGAGCTTCTTCCTATATGAAATACCAACCACCCGGAATGGAGAGATCAAAATGGTGACAACTGGACTAAGCGGTTTTGCACCCAGCCCCGCTGGGCAGATTAGTTCAGATCAGTGTGACCACTTCTTCTGTGTGTGAAATAAACAAAGAATACGCACGAATACCGTGTGTGTTGTTAATGAAAAAATGCAGAACAGTCTTGGTGATCACCCCAGTTCCATACAGAGCAGGCAAATATATACAGTATATATATATATATTTATATATATGTATATATATATATATGTATATACATATATATATATATACATGAGCCCTCCTTGGGACACTCACCTAACTCTGCTGAGGGTAGTTGGGAAAGCAGGCTGCTGCTGGCTGAGACTGAGTGTTATGTGGTGAACCCCATTCACTGTAAGCCTACTAAGTGTTGACTAGTTACACAGCAGCCAGAAGAGAAAGGCAGTGTTCCCCTGGCCACTACCAGTGCAAGGGCAGACTGTAAAACACTCTGCTCTGAAGAAATTGCTCATCTCCTGCCTGGACCAAGGGGTATGGGTGAAATCAAGAGCACTGGCCTGGACCCAGATTGGTAAAGACTTGACCAGGTGATCTAGCCAGACCAGCGGGGCTGGGTGCAAAACCACTTAGTCCAGTTGTCACCATTTTGATCTCTCCATTCCGGGTGGTTGGTATTTCGTATAGGAAGAGGCTCTGGTGAAATGTGGACCGCCAGATTCAGACCAGACCAAAATTGTTGATTGTCTGGTGGTCCAGATTCACCCATACCCTCAGCCTAGCCGAAATCCAGACCAGCCATTAGGGACAGACAAAAATGGGCAAAAACTGGACCGACTGAGTCCAGATGGATTATGTAAGTTGCTCCCAGTTCAGCTAGTCCATCTGGACCAGCCAGTGCATTTTTTACCATTTTAGGTCCAGTCCGGTGGTGTGGATTTTACCAACTCTCTGGACAAAGTTCCAGTCCATGTCACACGTCCTCACTGCTTGGACCTCCCACTCCACCCGCATTAACTGTCCCATTGGAAACTCAGTGCTTGACAACTGTTGGACTATAAATGGAGGGAATGTGGTTTATATACACACGACAACTGCTGGACTGCCAAATTAAAAAAAAAAAAGCTTGCATATCAGATGGAAACACTTCAAAGATTGCAATCAAAAGAACTAACACAGGTAAAGCAGGTGCACAGGGTGTAAGCTAGAAGTGAAAACACAAGCAAACCAGCTTCCTGGGCACAAGCTTTGAAAAGTAAAAAAAATGTGTAACAGTAAAACATTTTGAAAAGGTATGGGTGAAATCTGGATCACTGGACTGAACTTAAAACAGTAAAAGCCGGACAAGGCAAAACATACGTGGTACAGCTGTTGCGGATGGACCAGGCTCAGTCGTACCCTTGCCCTAGATGAAATCTGGACGAGGTGGAATGGACTGACTAAAACAGTAAAAACTGAACTGATTGGTCTGGCTGGAATGTACAAGTTGCGCCTGGTCCAGCCAGATTAGTTGGTCTAGTTTTTAACATTTTGGATCTAGTCTGGCGGTCCTCATTTTACCAAATCCGTTTTGAAAAGGCACACAGATGGCAACCCTAGCTACACTCTGCCATTGTTTGAAATGATTCCCCAATAAATACATATGATCACATGCACAAAATCACTTGAAAACTTGGGGCCTAGCTGCCTGCTGAAAATTCTTATGCAAACATGGTGCCTTGATGCCTATAGCAGATTCTTATGCAAGCTTTGGGCCTTGTTGGCAGTACAGATGCAGAATCCTATGCAAAAGTGAGAGAGGAAGGGAGAAGAGGGAAATATCTGTAAGAGCTCTTCGCCACAAACTGAGAGACTCTTCGAGAGAGGAACTTTAAGGATCTGTGGATCCAGATCTGTTTTATCTCCCAGTTGTGAACATGAATGAGCTGTGTGGACACAAGGGCTCTGCCCCTGACTCTGAGTTACTGACCTAAGATTGGGGTTATTTTTCAATCCCAATGTGGTACTAACACTGGGGCAGAAGTGTTGAGATTCATCTGCCAGCTGCAGCAACAACAGCAGCAACAGCTTTGCTGGTCATGTGATGCGGTTTCTCTCAGCGTTGTTTGTTGTTATAGGGGCAGCTAAGCCAGGGGCATGGCGTTTATTGTTTTTTTTTTCTTTTGGGGGGACCAGCTGGGTCACTGCAACATACTTGTTTGGGAGCTGTATCGGTGACTGTAAGACTTCGGGGCTGATTTATGCAAATGACAGGAACCAGTTGCTCTGTACGTGGAGCGGTTGGTTCCTTTCAACTATGAGTAGTTTATGCCCTGCAAACAGAGAAATATATCACGATCAGCCTAGCTGATCTTTGGGCTGTCACTACTGAGCCCATTGCAGTCTGAGCTGCACTGGATTCGACAGTGACACACCTCTGAAATGGCCTCATTGTAACGAGATGTTCGCTTTGCACTGTGCACACAAGCAAACATAACAACCATTTGTCAGTGCCGAATGTCTGCTTGCTTGTATTTGCTGTGTATAGATAGCACAGAGGCAAAAATAAACAAATGAATAACTAGAGTTATAATAGGTGAAATGTTCTACATTAGTGTAGTTTTTTTCATGAATTTCCATTTTTGTTATTGTGAAATTATATCCTTGTTCATGCAGGTTCCTTTAGAAATGGAATAAACAGAATAGTGGACATATTTCAAGCCACAGTTTTCATGCGAGCCCATTTCTTCTGATGCAGTAAGTGGCCCCGTTAGGTCATGACACACACACACACACGCCAACCCTTATAAGGGAATGCTCCCCAGTCCATCACAAGGTGTCAGCTGTGTGACATAACAGTGTGCAATACCTTCCCAGGCTCGGAGCGGTGGTGTGTGACAGTGCTGGTCCCCATCCTTGTGCTGCCAGAATGGCTCTCCGAACTTCGCCGGCACTGAAACACAACCCGCTACCTGCTTGGCCATTGGGTGGCCCTGCACACAACATTTCTTAATAACTTGTTTGTTTTTTTACATTTTGACCCCAAATTTTAAACATAGTCTTTTTATGTGCCCCCCCCCCCCAAACATGACAGGTGTCATTTATAAAATACTGCTTTAAATATCATTCAGCTGTTTGATAGTAGCGGCTGGCTCTGTTGAATTACACAAAGTTTCTGCCCAACAAGCAGAGAACTGTGTCATGCTTAGCCTCGCTAATCACGGGGCTGTCACTGCTGAGCCCCCTGCAACCTGAGCTGCATTGGTCCCAACGGTGACACACCTCTGAAAGCTATGTTTGTTGTGCATGTGCACACGCAAACATAAAAAAAATGTGAAAGCCATCACTGAAGATGGACTTCTGGTGTTGGCATTAAACAAGTGAAAGCTGGCACCAGAGACAGGCTCCCGATGTTGGCTTGTTTTTAAAAAAGTGAAAGCGGACATCGGACACGAGCTCCATATCAGTATTTTTAAAAAGTGAAAGCCGATACAGCGTAATAGGCATGGCTGTACTATTACACCTTAACCACCAAACACAGGTAATAGTTAGGAATCTCTAACCTGGTTAGGTAGGGATGATGGTATGGGGCAATGTCCAATCATACCTGTAAAATAAGAATAGTGATGGGGTCGCAAAGGATCGGTAGTTCTTTAGAGAGAAACATGACAGCTAGGTAAGGTTAAACGTAATGCAATACTTATCTGATAAGTAGACTACACTGCCTTCACTAGGTGGTGGTGTGGGGCGGGGGGGGCACCAGGTGTCCTTTCGGACCTGTGGAAAGAAAGGGAAAAATGAGTTGGTATAAGAATATATTTCACTAGCTTAGTAAACAGTACAAAGAATCAGGTAAATTAATGTTTGTCTGGCCATTTTGCTCTAATGTCCTTTAAAATTTTCCATTGTTTCCACTTATATTACAGTAACCGTTATAAACGGGATCAGTACGAAATCCCGACATAATCCCAACACACAAAAGCCCGACTCCGAAATCATGTCACGTTCAAAATCCCGACACTCGTAATCCTGACAATCCATTGCGCTCTCAAAGAACTCGATGATAAGGTCAGGATTTCGTATGATCTGATCCCAGCAGTTTCATTTATTCAGGCAGTTTCAAGGGATGTCCTGTACACAGCTCTGTCACAAGCAACCACAGTAAAATTCACAGCACGCAGTTCTTCAGATTTCCTTTACTAAAACTCGGCAGTAAGCTCAGGATTTCGTACATACCCTTTTATTTTTTTATTGTTTTTATTTTTTTTCTTCATAAATAAATTGCAATATGGCAGCGCAGCTTTGTGAGCAGTTTAGTTATCTGTGCCCAAGAGACTGATTTTGTGCTTTGAAAGAGAAGGTTTATTGTTTGAAATGAATGAATTGGCAGAGCGGACTGGAGAACTGAAACACCTGTGTTTAGTGTTGCGGGCAGGAGAGAGAGAGAGAGAGAGCAAGTGGTGCTTGCTGCCCTGTTTTTTATTCATTTTTAATATTAAATTCCCTGTCATATGCAGGTTTATAAAGGAGGCTGTTGCAGCAAGAAAGGGAGTCAGCGAGCAAGGGTGTGGGGAGGAGGGATACATCTGGAACAGTACCGAGCAGCTATACAGTACCAAGCAGCTGTACAGGAAGAAGCAAGAGCAGCAGTGAGAACTGAGAATGGTAAAGGCAATAAAATAAACCAGTATTGGAGAGCAGCGAGTATGATAGTACACACTGTTTATTTAAATGTGCCCATGTACCCTTGAACTGTATTAATCTGTACTCTGTTTGCAATGTCCACATTGTTGTAATGCCTGTCATGATGTTCCCCATAATTTGTATTTCTCTGACGTGGAGCCTTTGTAAAAGAGCCATGGCTTAAAGGTATTTGTAATCCTAGACTTGATGAATAAATATAAATAAACATGTTATGGTGCAGCAGTGGTAGACGAATGATGAAAAAACGAGGGGGCAGGCGGGTGAGGTGCTGGCAGTGAAAGTTTAAGAGCCGAGCATGCAGTCTGAATTCTGACGGGGGGGGGATGAAAAAGAATGTGTTTTAGTAAAGGAAATATTGTGGCACACTAGTAAACTGCTTACAATTTGTGTTTTCATGCTGTGAATTTTACTGTGGGTACGTGCGTGTGACAGTATGAAATCCTGACCTTACCGTTGAGTTGTTTGGCCACAAAGAGAGAGCAGTGGATTGTCAGGATTGTAAGTGTCGGGATTTCTTACCAGACCCTTATAAACAAAGTTTAATTGATCACATTTGATAAACACAACAGATACCCACTACTCGACCCCAGCTCCATGCCAGGTGGCTCCTGGTGCCCAGTGGCATCCTCTTGTCACGTCTGCATCTTCTATAGGACATTGCCTATTGTCCAGTAGCACCAGCACTCTCTTTCATTCCTCTGCCAAGCATTTCCTGGGGTTCAAGGTCTCTCCCCCCCCCACCACCACCATGGTCCATGATAAGTACACTCTGGTGTCTGATAACCCCTTCTGTCACCCCATCCTGAGCCAAGCAGCCCCTGGTGTCCAGCGTGGCACTTTGTTTGCTCACCCCATACCATGCCATGCATTCCATGGTTTCCAGTGGCACCTCCCTACCATCATCTCACCCTGCTCCATGCCATGAACTTTTTTTAATCCGGTGGCACCCCATGCAAAATGAGATAGTATGCATGGAAAGGGCACTGTTGTAGAACCATTATAGCAGGAGTTCCAGCTGAATACTTCCACTCAGCATCCCAGAGGAGGAGATTAAAAAAAGGGGAAAAAGAAGCACTGCTGGGCTGATGAGAACTGTGCCTGCCACACAACCCCACCAGACCTTGCCACGCTCAGCCAGGCCCTGCCCCCGTCAGAAAACTGTCAGGCTTGCATGCTGCAGTTAGGTTAGTTAGGAGGTCAAGCGGAGGATAAGGAGGCATGTGCAAGGGTCCTTGGTCCGGAGTAGGACTGAAGTGGTAGGCGGGGTGCTGGGCATAGATGACATTGACAGGTACAGAGAACCAGAATAGTAAACAGTTACCTTAAAAAGTCTAATATTTTTTTTATTACGTTTTTTAACTCCCTGGTGCCACAGCACTGCTTGCATATCTCCCTGTAGCTTCAGGCTGTCACCCTCCATCACCCCATGGCTACCTCCCAGGACGACATCGGCTTTAGCAAGGGACCCAAGAGTATTGCATAGAAGGCTTTCAAAGATACTGGCATCAGGGTTCAACTCAAACTCTGAAGAGGCTGAGATGAGTGGGATGGGACCTCACAGCGGCAAGGTTAAAGCGCGATGGTGGCCAGCTCCGTGCTCGATGGGTGGGACCTTTTAACTTTTTTTACCAGGTTAACACTATGAGCCAAAGGCGCATTTTCAAATGCAACCCAGGACGGTTTTACGATACAGTCAATTTAAGTACAAAACAGTTACAATATAAACATATAAAATGCAATACAGATAATGTAATTAGTAACAATCACATTACAACATACTTAGAAAATACTGCTTAGCAGACAATTTAAAGCTTCCTGACTAACTACTTACTGCAAGGAAGAGAGTCGTTTATTCCAATATACTGGTCCATAATTAGAAAGTGCATGCATTCCAAATTTTAATTTGGTTTTAGGAATAACCAGCATTATAGATTTTGCAGAACTCAGGTTCCTATCTGATGTCATTTTATCCATTAAGCCAAATAAAGGAGAAACCGGTCCCATGGCCAGAGTATTATAACTTAAACCAGTTGAGCTATATTGTGAATGTAAACCAGGTGGAAGCCAGGCTGTCCAAATAGAGGTTACAATGATGAGTCTGAAATGGGACATTTAAAGCAAATCTACAGATTGCATGGAAGGTAGTTGTAAGAAGAGTAGTCTCGGAGTTTGCCAGACTTGAAAACAGAAATGAATCGTAGTTATATATTGGCAACACACTTCTGGCATCCCTAGACAACAGATCCCACCACCCCTTCCCGGCCAGTTCACAGTAGTATGAACATCACTATGCGAAGGCACATCTAAGTCAGCCATCACGGCTAGCGGCCAAAGTGCAGTGAGGTGGCTTGCACTGACGGAGGGGTCAGGGGTCAAATGGAAAATAATGAGAGAAAAAGAGAGAGACAGACAGTGGAATAAATAGGCTTATAAAATGGGTAAAATAATTCTCTTAATTTGATTGGCTGAAAGGACCTTCAAGCTGTATCCTTATCAGCATGTATCTATGCCAACCGGCACTTTTCTTATCTAAGCGACCTCACAACAAATAGCAATCACTAACCTACCAAGCCACAAATTCATCCAAGAATCAACTAGGCACACAACGAGCAGCACCAACCTGAAACGCCACAGACCTGAAACAGCAGGCATCAAGCAACACACACATAGCCTGTCCGTGCCTCTCTAAGCAAAAAAATAATTTAATTCAACCAAGCACCCTGCTCCCGCTGCTCTCTCCGCCTCAAGCAGCTGCAGCGCACTAGCTCATGTAAAATTAGCTCAACGCAAAAGTTTCCCCCAAAACTACTAACTTTTGCTGCTCAGATGAAAAAACGGCAATCACATTCAAGCAGAGTCATGCGCGTGCAGCCAGGACACCTCGGAAATTCATTTCACAGACAAGCTCCTCCACTGGCTGTTCTCTTTTTCAAACGTGCATAAATTAAAAAAAAAATTCTAGTTTCCCGATCTGAGTGAGCGAGTGGCCCCATTGTACAAAACCGCGATTCTGAAATCGGAAAGTATGGCAACTGGCATGGAACACGCTCGTTGTAAATGGGACACACTCTCTCAAGTCAACAGCCGCTCAGCATTCCTCACAGAGGCACAGTATGCAAAAAAAAAATGTGTGCCAGTGGGACATACTGTGTTTGGGGTGAGGGAACACAATCTGTGTGAGTGGGGCGGTGGGGGAACCTCCATCTGCTGACCATCAGAAATTAATATTTAAGATATTAAATCTGTTTTTTCAGTTTTGTATTTTTTATTTATTAAAAAAAAAAAAGAAAAATATTCTACACATGTGTGGGGGGGGGTATACTAACCTCAGCACTATGTGTTTTGGACGGAGTAGAGCCCTCTACTGGTCAGCTAGCCAGTCTGAAATACAGTACAATACAGTAATAGGGGACTATTTTTCCTATAACTAGTATTAAAAAACTCTTTTAAAAAAACATTTTGGACATTTACTTTCTTCCTTTTTTTTAATATTTAGTTAGAGGACCCATTTTATAAGCGCAATAACATACTCCGAGGTGTGGTTCATCTCCTGATAAGAGCACGCCCAGGTGCATAAGGCACTCGGCGCAAGCGCCTCATAACACACCTGGGCGTGCTCTTATCAGGAGATAAACCACACCTTGTCATGTGTTATTGCTTGCTTGAAACATCCGCTTTCCTAATCACAATCTCTGTATTCTGGATTGCCACCTTGGGGTCCCACCACTTGAAGCATACACCCCTCTAGCAGGGACCAGGCCAGTGAGTGAAGGGGAGAGTCTGCCAAACAGAAATTGTTTAAAAAATTCTGTTACCGAAAAGTTGGTAGAGCAGTTTAATTAAATCCAGGGTCCTTATGTCTCAGGAATTATGGCAATAAAAGCCGGTGTAAGATGGCTCCGGAGAGGTCTGATGACAAAACCCAGCCGTACACAGAGATGGTCGATAAAAACAGGAAAACTTGCTTATATACCATACTATGAATTTCTGGCCCACTTTACGAAAAACATTGCAGTTTAGAAGTAGTTTCTGGTGAGATGACCAATAGATTGGCAATCTCACTAACTGAAAAATGTAAGGCTGTCAGAAAAAAATTATAATGTGCAGTTGAGGACCATACAGTGTCCACATTACATTCTTTAGACAGCTTTCTCTTCACATGACAAGTATACTTGGTTTTCATCCTGGACATGTTTGTAAGAGCTGAACGAACTCCTTTAAACAAGAAAAATGAAGATCAAGGTGGAGGTGCAGGCCCCCTGCCCCAAACTGGAAATATGTCACAGTGAAGGTAGGAAGATACTGGATAAGAACCAGCTAATGGCATTCTGGGGCCATATTTCATGAAAAGGAGGTAACGAGTTTTGCCGTACAGAGAGTTCAAGAGTGCAGTCCTGCATCTCCAACCACAGCTTTGGCTGCCAAAATTAGCCGCCGTTTTTCAGTATCATTTCTCCAACTGGAGACTTCCCTCAAAACAGATGGCCCACATGTGATCCATCTGAAGCAGATGCCCCCTTTTTTGAATATCATTTAGTTTGTATAAATTTCTACAAAAACTTTCTCCTACTTTCATTCCCTTCCTTCTTGTTAAGAAACCACACTTCTGCATCTAAAAAGCTCACCAGCGAATTGTGTTTTAAAAAGCTGCCCTTTAAACTGGCTCAGTGGCATGAAGGGCTGAGGCTCTGGCACCTTACCTCCTGCAACACTGGCGACCCATGTTCAGTGGTGAGTGTGGGTTGCTGGAGGTAGGCTGGGGGGCGGAGAGCTGGGTGAATATTGAGCGGCCACCAGGCAGCTGTCCTGTCCTGGATCAGGAAGGTTGGTCATACCAGCTCTTGGCTGCCACCAGGTGGAGCATAGTGGTAAGCCCACTGAAGTGTCTCATGGCAGACGTTAGTCAGTGGGAGGGGGAGGGAGGGAGGGAGTTGTGGTCTCCAGATGCATGCGTGCCCCCATACACATGTGCTTCTGGAACATGCCACGTCTGGGGATGGAAAGGAGAAAAACGCAGGAAAATGATCGGCACAGTGGGGGCGTATGACACCTGCTCATCACACCCCTACCTGCCAAATCACCAGGGCACCCTGCAGTGACAAACTGGATTTCAGTTATCCGGAGGACCCTGCCACGGGGAGCAATCAGTGGGGGCCCTAGCCACAGAGTAACCTAAGGGGAGACTACAGACAGTGGAGGGAGTGGCAGAAGCCAGCAGAAGGGAGCCTCCCTCGCTGTGGTCAAGAGAATAAACACCTTGATTTAAAAAAAAAATAAAATCTGCCCTCTGAACTCTGAAGAGCTAATAGAACCAAACAGAGAAGACAGGAAAATGTTACAAGTTTTAAGAAGTAGTCAGTTGCAACTTTTTATTTATTGAAATAAGTATTTTTCTTTTACCTTCTGCTCACAGCTCTTTTCTGTGTGATAGTATTATGCTGGATGTGTGGAATAACACTGTGCCTGGCAGCTGTCATATCTAGTTCTGTTCCTCCCGCTACATGATCAGAAGTGTGACCTCACTGACATTTACATCAGAGGCAACTCACCTTGCAGCTACTGAGTGGCTCATCCTGAGCAGCTGTGATGTCACAGTCAGTGAAGCTGCAATGATGATGTAATGGGAGGGACAGAGCTAGATACAGCAGCTGCCAGGCAGAGTGCTGTTCTACACATCACACCTTCTAACATTAGGTCAAAAATTAATTAAACTAATTAGCCAAAGGGAAAATAAAAAGTACCTTGGATATGAAAGGTAATAGTTAACAGCTTTTGAAAAACTAATATTAGTTTTAGGTAGTATGGCCACTCTTTAAATAGCTGCAGATTGTGCTGTAAAGTTTTGCTGCATAAGTGCCGTTAAGTATCCGGAATGCTACAGTGTGGGTAAGGATTATTAATGGCGAGGATTGCCGTGCACCATACAGACTTGTTGCAGTGTTAAAACTTATAAATCTGAATTTCTGTGTTAGCAGATTTTCATGTTTTAATGTTGCTGCATTGTCACAACTCTCATCTCCACATTTGGGCTTTACAGTTATATGGGCGTTGTTGGAGCACCGTGGAAGTGTGGCGGCATCCATGGTCTGTAGGGGAAAACCGGAGCAGACGGGGAGGAAACCGGAGAACCGGACAAATAAGTACAAAACCGGACGATCCGGTCAAAAACCGGACAGGTGGCAACCCTAGCTGCATTATTTTGGCAGTATTTTCTTTTCCCTTTTCTGTCCCCCCATTCTGGTTTCCTGTCCTCAACCCCAATGATTAGGCTCATCACGACTGCACCCTTACATCAGTCAGGAGGGCTATGGCATGCATGTCTTCACAGACTACACCTATGCTGCTCAGTAACCAGTCAGCAAGACAGGGGGTTGGGAAAATGACAACAGCTGGTTCCTATAAAGGATTGTGGGGCTTGCATGTGAACCATAGTCTTCCAAAAGAGCCGTACCACTGGGATCAACCTATTGTTCACTGTTTTCATCCAACATTATGTTGTTTAGTACCAGCCACTGCGTCGCCATGGCAGAGGTTTGCGCAACAACAAAATATACACTGTGAAACAGAAAATTGCTTGAAATATTACTGGCTCTCTTCAGTCCTCTCACTACAAAGTTTCAGCAGTGTGTTACTGCTGCATCAGGTTGCAGAGCCTTTTTTTAGACTACGGCATCACAGGAAGCTCGTTTTTGAGAAATTCTGCACTGATGGAAAACAGTGGTTACACGAGGTGCAGTGTTTTTTTCTGCATTGTGCAGAAATACGAACAAAGCCATGTGTGACAAAGGAAACTAGACTAAACAGTAGCCATTCATTATTTATTTCCAATCTGATGGTAGTACATTTCCTTTTCGTTTTTTACTGTTATTCCTCCCAGGCTACAGGGCCGCAGCCTCCATTACACCAGCTACGGCACAGCCCTGTTTCCCAACCCCAGGAGCACCTTCCTTATCTGTCATTTGGATAACCAGGATTTTTGGGGGTGGGGGAATTCCCATGCCCCCCTAGGATGCTGAATCCTCCTCCCCTATGCTGGGCCCCGACGACCCTGACTTGTTTTTGAACCTGAGTCACTGATGTCACAGGCAGTAGCAGTACCACTGCACCAACGGGCCAGCCACGTTCCTATGTCTTTTTACTCTGGTTTGGGTTACTCTTTTTCTTCTGTCTTATAAAATGCCCTTTTCCTCCAGTCTGAGTCTGCTTCAGTTTTTTTTTTGTTAGAGCTGAAATAATTACACATGTGCTCCTTTATATATAGCAATATAGAGGTATCCTTCAGTATTCAGCAGTTGTTGAACACCCGTTATTTAACATCACTTTGCTTGTGACTCAGGTGAAATAGCATGCAACAGTCATTGCTCCCTTATTGAGCTTTTGGGACTATGGGTGCTCAAAAACAGTTGGGAATACTGATGAATACCTGGGAATACTGTATTTAGAGGGAACACTCCTTTAATTATTTAACATTTTAAATCTGAAATGGAATAAAACAGTAAAGGTAGAATAAGTTTTTTGTGGCATTGTCTTGCAGCTTGACTGAAGGTTTGGCAAATCTCACAAGTTCTCACTTTATGAGACAGGTATGAATGGCACACACAGACTTCGTGGGTGACTTCCTTATAAATTTTATCTCTGCACCTAAAATACCAAAATAAACCATTTGGCAGTATGCAGAGATCACAAAACTCACTTAAATATAAAATAAATGATATAAATGGTAGCAGGTAGTTGTTTCCTTCAGCAGGTCTGCCGAGGATGATCAGTGGCAGGAAAAGAACTGTGGAGAGACGGGGCAGCCCACATTGATATAGATGCTGACACATGACTTGTGGCGAAGCAAAGGGGCAGGGCTCCTAGCTACTTCAAAAGCCTGTGCTGCCCTACGGCGCAAGCACCACTCGAGAAAGAAAAATCTGCTCAGCTGGGACTCACAGTCTGCACCGCTTAAGGAAGTTTTTTATTTAGTAATATATGTCTCCTGCATGTTTTCCTAGGCTTCTAAAAGAAGCTATGTGAGCTCTTGCAATTACCCCAAACCTCTGTACTGTTACTTTATCATGCACAGAAAAACTACAGTATCACGAAGCTCTGTACTGTTAGCAGTTTTGGGGAAGTGATGTCCCCAAAACTGCGAACAACATACACCTGTTCATATCCTTAAAGGCACAGCACACCGAATAGGGGGTAGAGACACTCACAAACTTGCACACAATAAAACAAGAACAAAAAAGCATCTGTAACTGGAAGGGACACAGACATGTGGGGAGTGGTGCATTGCACTGGCTGTGGAGCAGCAGTCTTCCGGAGACATTCTGAAACTGCGCTGTTGCCTTATTTGCAGGCACCTCTGGTCTGAGGGAGGAGGTTGTCTGCCTCCATGCTGACCTGGCAAGGATTCGAAACCTGCCCCCCACCCAGGGACCACCCAGGCCACCGCCACTACCTCAGAGGTTGCCAAAAAAGAGGAGTGGTTGGACCACGGTGGGCTCAGGGAGGGTGAGGGTGGTGGAACAGAGGCGCATCCCTCCAGTTGTGCCTCTCCACAATTCATTCACCACTCTAGCGAAGCATGGCTCCTCTGTGGAGGCACCTGCAGTGGAGACCAAGGAGGATGCTGGGAACCTCCACAATGGAGACCCACAGGAGGGTGACCCAGAACCCCACAGGGGAAGGAATCAACTACTGGTGGGGGACTCAATTGTTAGGGGGGGGTAGAACTGGGGGAGGGAGGGGAAAGGGAGGTGAGGTAAGGTGCCTGCCCAATGCCAAGGCTTGGAGGGACAGGAAACGAATCCTCAGGATCGTGGTAGCAGCGGCAAGGAGGAAGGAGCTGGATGTCATTATCCACCTAGGGATGAATGACCTAGCTGAGAATGGGATCAGAGCAGTGCAACAGGAGTTTGTGGAGTTGGGGAGGGGCCTTAGAAAAATAGCACACATGGTAACTTTCTCGGAAATGCTACCTGTCTATGGCATGGATGAGGCCAGGGCACTCTGCACCATGGGATTCAATGACTGGTTGAAAAGCTGGTGCAGAGCTCAGGGATTTGGCTTCATTGGGGACTGGGGCTCCACCTGAAGGGATGCAGGCCTATACGGGTGTGATGGTCTGCATCTATCCTGAAGGGGAGCCAGGATCCTAGGTGATAGGCTTAAATGCTTCAATGGCAAGCATTTAAACTAGCCAAGGGAGAGCACTGAAGAGAGAAGGAAATCCTAGCCTCCTTCCAAAAAATCAGGGTAATTAGTGGGTAAACACCAAGATAGAGCAGTCGATAGGGAGAAGGGCAGGGGTAAATGGAGAAAAAGACAAAGGCAGTAGGGACAGGGAATGGGGCAAAAATAAATAAAGCCATAAAAAAATGGACGGTAATGAGTACCAGTGCCCCCGTAGTCTAGGTAAAAAGCTCCCTGAAATGGTGGCTTTGATAGAAGAGGGGTGCCTGGATATTATGTCAGTTACAGAAACATGGTACACAGAGAACCATGACTGGGATGTCAACATACCAGGGTACACAGTCTACAGGAGGGACTGGGAGGGAAGAAGAGGAGGAGAAGTAGCTCTCTGTGTAAGGGAAGGGATTGAAGCAACAGAGCTAAAGAGTAAACAGGGAGGAGAGGAGGCACTGTGGGTCACCCTGGAGACTGGAAATGGTTCCACAGTCCACACAGGGGTTGCATACAGACCCCCATCTCAGGGGGAGGAAATGGACAAGGAAATGATAGAGGGCATTCTTGGGATGGCAGAGAAAGGGGAGTTCTAGGGATGTGGATATATTGTTTAATCCACACTTACTGGCAGGTTCCTTGGCGCTTTAAATCTTGCCGGAAGGACTTCAGGTTGGCTGCTCCCACCCACCTGGGTGGTAAAACTTCTCGGCTCCGCCCCATGATGCCAGATCTTCCTTTCCACTTGGAAGCTCAAGTTCCCTCCTTAATACTCTGCGTTTTAGGCCTGAATCCACACTCTTCGGTTAATCTGAAACTAATTCTCAAATTTACAAGACTTCGGTCTTCTTTTTCCCTCGTGACTGCGATGGACAAATCAACTCCAGGATTTTGTCGGTGCCCCTGTGTGCAGACGATGTCCCAGACCGACCCACACTCCACATGCGTTTACCGCCTAGGACTCGGCCACGATTCGCAGGCTTGCAATTTGTGCAAATCCTTTTCGGCTTTGGTCTTGGAGTACCGCGCTGCTCGACTTCTTTTGGGGCGAACTGAAAAACGGCATCCACCAGTCAAGTCGAAGGAGGCCCGTTGGGCCGCGTCCGTGGCGGCGGGCTCCTCGGATCAGTTGGAGCAGATGATTGCCCTCGAGGAGGAGGTGGCCTAGGCCGCATCTTCATCCTCCTCGGTCGCGGCATTTATCCCGCTCTCCTTGGGCTCTTCATATACAGCTTCTTTTAAGGAGCTTTGCCAGTCCCTCTCCACCAAGGGAGAAGGACCATCGGGACATTGCAGTCGGTCCAAAAAGAAGGACTCCAAAGGTAAGTCCCACCATCGATGTTCGTGGGAGCAGGAGAGATCCCCTTCACCGGATGGTTGGCTTTCGACTTCGGTCGAGGTTGTGGCTAAGGCTGCTGGCTTCCTGGTGTCCCTGTCAGGTCAGTCAGCCGAGACACCCGTCGACGCAGTTGAGATTTTTCTCAACCCATTGGACGGTTTATCGACTGATGATGCCGATAACCCTACTTCACCGGTTCCCCCGGTGGAAACTGAGGACTTGCCTGTGCCGGAGTCCCCGGTTAAGGTCCCTGAACCGAGGGAGGAGCAGGTTTCCCCATCCCCTCTCTGACCCACCCTCGGAATCCCCAAAGGTCTCAGTCTCGGTCTCAGACCTCTTCCTGGTCCAGCCGGTCCCACCAACGTCGGCGGTCTCAGCACCATGGAAAGCGGCGGCGCCGCTCATCCTTGTCGTCCTCTTCAGAGGATAGGCTCCGGCGCAAGTTGCGTTGGCC
The DNA here is from genome assembly GCA_016271365.2 of Neoceratodus forsteri. Lineage (NCBI taxonomy): Eukaryota > Metazoa > Chordata > Ceratodontiformes > Ceratodontidae > Neoceratodus > Neoceratodus forsteri. Next base: position 1,316,684,283 of record CM057455.1, on the reverse strand, counting down.
ATACGAGGATTTAATGTGGCAGCAGCTCTTATTGTCCAGGAACAAGCTGACTCCGTCACCTTCTCCAGGCATTAGGTGGCTGTCACCTGAGCGACCGAACAAACCCTCGTAGTCAAGGAGCCGAAACCGGCACCGGTTGTTCGGCCGAAACCGGCTGCACCACCCATTGTGGTGGAACCTCTACCTCCACAACCGAAGACTGGGGCCCCGACCAAGGTTTCTCGGTCGGGTCAGGGTTTGCCCCATAGGTTGTCGGTCACCCTTACTCCTGATCGACCTCGGCACGTGGAGGGTGGCTCAGGCGCTCTGCAGCTGTTCGCAGACTCCTCGGAGTCGGACGACGACGACTCCTTGTTCTCCAGCCTGCTTGACCTGGAGTGTACAGGGGGTCAGTCAGTGGACGAGTGCCCATCCTCGTTTTTAGGAATGCTTCGACTCATCCCAGAGTCCACTGGGATGAAGCTCGAACCAGTTTCAAAACGGGCCAAGTATCCCCTCACGGAGATACTGGACCGAGGGGATTCCCCTACGGAGGCCTTTCCAGTGGCCGAAGCCATTGTTGGCCCGGCCCTGGAGCTGTGGCAGCAGCCAGCATCTTGTCACGCACCTTCGGCCAGGATGACTTGAAAGTATGCGGTCCCTACAGGTTCACTCTCTGGTTTCTCGGAGCACCCATCTGTGGAGGGGTTAGTGACCGACAGCGTTTTCTGGCATTCCGGGAACACTCAGGATATGGACAAACTGCCCGATAAGGAGTTCAAGAAATTGGACTACTCAGGGTGGAAGGTATATGCTGCTTCCTCCCTAGGCCTTCGTCAGGCTAGTTCGGCCTTTCTCATGGCACACTTTTCACATGCCCTTTTGGGCTTCCTGGATGAGGTGATTCCTCATCTCCCGGCTGACCTTCAAATGACGGTCAAGCAGGTGCAGGATCAGGGAAGGGTGGTAGCAAAACAGCAGCTCCAAACTTCGTTGGACATCGCTGATTCATGTGCCCGGTCAGTAGCGGCTGCAGTGGCCATGCGCCGCAGAGCTTGGCTGCGGATCTCCACCTTTACGGCTGATACCCAGCACAAGCTAGCAGATGTCCCCTTCCTGGGTACCGACTTGTTCGGAGCCGGGGTGGAGAGTCATGTCCAATGCCACCTTGGACTTGGTCACGTCTGCCCAGAAGGACAAAGGCCGCCAGCAGCAGCGTAAGCCCTTTGTCCTTCAGCCCCTGCGGCATGTCCGGCCCAGCAGCACCAGCATCAGGGCCAGCAGGCTCGTACTTGGCACCCCAAAGCCAAGCTTGCTGCTTCCTCCAGCAGGAAGTTGGGAGGAAAAGGCCCAGGCGGCTCCTCGGCCGGTCCTTCCTCCAAGCCTGCCCAGTGATGGGTTGAGGGGTGTCACCCCCAACCTCGTCACTCCTCCCCAGGTTCCCCTCGTGGGGGGACGGCTCCGCCACTTCCTTTCCACCTGGTCCGCTATCGCATGGACTGCTGGGTGTTGGAAGTGGTAGGCAGGCCTGCCTTGAATTCGAGCAGTTCCTCCCATTCATCTGCCGCCTCAGGGGCTATGTGTTCAAGAGCCTTCTGTCGGCTCATCGAGCCGACATTGCCTTGCTCCTCCAGAAGGAGGGATCAGGAGGTGGCAGACCCTCACGACCCAGGGTTTGTGTCCAGGTACTTCCGGTCCCAAACGGATGGGGCTGGCGCCTCTTTCTCGACCTACACAACCTGAACAAGTTCCTAAGGTCTCTGCACCTTCAGGATGGTCACTCTGGCTCAGATCATTCCATCCTTGGAACGAGGCATGTGGTTCTGTTCTCTGGACCTTCAGGATGCATTCTTTCACGTCCCAATCCATCCGTCTCCCAGCGATTCCTCCACATCAGGGCAGAAGGGATCCTTTACGAGTTCCGGGCCATGCCCTTTGGCCTCTCTCCAGCTCCCAGGGTCTTCACCAAATGCGTGGCAGTGGTGACAGCATTCCTGCGGCGCCGAGGGCTCTGGGTGTACCCTTAACTGGATGACTGGCTGATTGCAGCCCCCTCCAGGTTGGAGGTGAAGCGGTCCAGGGATCTGGCCCTCCAGGTCTGTCTCAGATTGGCCTCCTCATCAGTGAGGTCAGGTCAGAACTCATGCCATTGCAGGTGATTCAGTTCATCGGGGCAGAGCTCAACAATCTTCGGGTCAGAGCACGGCTCCCGGCAGACAGAGCCGAGGTCCTTTTTTCCTTTGCCCAGTCATTTCTGGTTGGGCAATTGCGCCCTGCCCGGGGCTTCCTGCACCTTCTGGGCCTCATGGCGGCCTGCACCAGCGTGGTCTGTTGGGCCCGCTGGCATATGCATCCCCTGCAGTGGGGTGGCCCGCCAATAGTCACAGCGCTCCGGTCCTCTGGACCAGCCAGTGACCGTGACCCAGTAGATGTGGAACGGCCTCCAGTGGTGGCTCATTCCAGCTCATCTGCAGGAGGGTATCCCGTTTGTCTGCCCCGAGCCAACGGTCACTCTGACGACCGACGCCTCTCTGATGGGTTGGGGTGCCCATCTGGGGGAGCTCAGAGCCCACGGCTTCTGGTCCCCTCAGGAGTCTCGATGCCACATCAACCTGCTGGAGCTTTGAGCAGTCCAACTAGCCCTCACTGCCTTCGCTCCGTTTGTACGGGGTCAAGTGGTCCAGGTCCAGATGGACAACACCACGACCATGTACTACCTCAACCGGCAGGGCGGGACGTAATACTTGCCTTTGTGCAAGGAGGCTGTCTGCACTTGGTCTCTCGTGATCAGCCTGGAGGCGGATCTTCTAGCCATCCATGTGGCAGGAGCCTCCAGCAGTCTGGCTGATGCACTAGGCCGGATAGGCACTGCATCTCACAAGTGGTCTCCTGCCGGAGATAGTACACGATCTGTTCTCCCACTGGGGCACCCTCAGGTGGACCTGTTACCTCCGGGGAGAATCTGAGCTGAGGCTGTTTCACGCCCGCCCTCTCAGCAGGGCTTGCTGCAGGGGTGCCTTCTCGAGCCGTGGACCCGGGCCTCTTCTATGCCTTCCCTCCATTCCCCTTGATCCACAAGGTGCTTCTCATGGTGAAGAGGGACAAGGCGCAGGTGATTCTGGTAGCCTCAGACTGGCCCTGCCAGTTCTGGTATCCAGATCTGCTCAGCCTCAGCTCCAGGCTCCCGAGGCGGCTTCCAGCCCACCCGGACCTGATCTCAGGCAACAAGGGGAAGGTACTCCATCCGGACCTTCAATCTCTGTTCCTGATGGCCCGGTTCCTGAGCGGCTAGAGTTCCAGGCCTTGGGTCTTTCTGACGAGGTCCTCAACATTGTTGAGGTTTCCCGTAAGGAGTCGACCAGAAAATGCTATGTCTTCAAATGGAAGAGATTCTCCATTTTGTGTCAGGGCAAGGGGTTGGACCCTTCCTCCCGTTCATTGGCTAGCATTCTGGACTACCTGTGGTCCCTTTCTCAGCTAGGTCTTCAGTCGACGACACTTAAGGTGCACCTGGCAGCTATCTTTGCTTACCGGGTGTGGGCCGGCAAGCAGTCAGTGGCGCAAGAGAAGGTGGTCGGGCGCTTTTTCAAAGGCCTTGATCACATATCCCCTCCGGTGCGAGAACCTCCACCTCCTTGGGGTCTACTGCTGGTATTGGCTAAGCTCATGGCCAAGCCATTTGAACCGATGCACAGGTGTGACATCTTTCACCTGTCATGGAAGACCACCTTCTTGGTGGCTATTATGTCAGCCAGAAGGATGAGAGAGCACCAGTCGCTTTCCATCGAGTCTCCTTATCTGGTCTTCCATAGGGACAACGTTGTCCTGTGCCCCCACATGAAATTCGTTCCAAAGGTGGTGTCGGAGTTTCACCTTAACCAGGTGTAGACTCTGCCGGTGTTTTACCCCAGTCACACCTCGGAGGCTGAATATAGGCTCCAAATTCTGGACCCCAGAAGAGCGCTCTCTTGTTATAAGGAGTGGATGGCTGAAGTTCGGGAAGAGGTTCACCAGCTGTTTGTTGCCTATGCTGAAGCCGCACCTGGCAGACCTGCAGCCAAGCGGACGATAGGCAGGTGGGTCACCTCCTGCATAGATCTCTGCTATAGGTTGGCGGGCATGGATCCCATTGCCCACTACCACATCGACCTTGAGTCACGCCGGGATGCTGGTTTTGGGACCTCGGTTCTCCAGTCCTTATTTCCTAAGTAGGGTTGCGCGCCTTGCCTCCCTCCTCCCGGAGAACTGCTAGGAGTCTGCCAATAAGTGTGGATTGAACAACATATCCACGTCCCTAGAAATACAGGTTACTCACCTGTAACAGGAGTTCTAGGAGTGGTATATGTTGTTCGTCCACACAACCCACCTGACCTCCCCGGCTTCGACGCGCAGCCTGGCTTCCAGCAGGCTAGATCTGGTGTCATGGGGTGGAGCCGAGAGTTTTACCATCCGGGTGGGTGGGAGGAACCAGCTTGAAGACCTTCTGGCAAGATTTAAAGCGGCAAGGAACCTGCCAATAAGTGTGGATGAACAACATGTACCACTCCTAGAACTCTTGTTACAGGTAAGTAACCTGTATGTATTGCTGATGGGGGACCTGAATATGCCAGATGTTTACTGGAGCACCTTTACTGCAGACACATACAAAAGCAGGGCCATTCTCGATGCCCTACAGGGGACATGCCTCAGATAGCTAGTGTTGGAACCCACTCGGGAGAGAGCAATCTTAGACCTGGTACTCTCAAATGGGGACGGAGAGAAGATCTCTGATCTTGAAGTGGGTAGCCATCTGCGAACAAGCGACCACCAAACAGTGTGGTTCATGATAAACTAAGCTGTAGAGTCAAGCCACATAAAAGTGAAGGTACTGGACTTCAGGAGGGCTGATTTTGTCAAAATGGGAGAGTGCCTTAGAAAAGCACTAGCAAACAGGCAAGAAGGTGGGGTGCAGCAACAATGGGGAAACATCAAAACTGCCATCACAGAGGCAGCAAGCCTTTGTGTGAAGCAAATAAACAAATCAAAACGAAAGAAAAAAACACTATGGTTCTCAAAAGAAGTGGCGGGGAAGGTAAGGGAGAAAAAGATAGCATTCAGAAAGTATAAGGAAACACAGAAGGAGCAGGACAGAGAACTGTACCAGTTAAAACAGAAGGAAGCGGGTAAGGCAGTCAGAATAGCAAAGGCCTAAACCGAGGAAAAGATAGCCAACTCAATTAAGAAGAATAGTGGGGTACTGCAGGGTTCAGTACTGGGGCCGGTCCTTTTTAATGTCTTTATAAGTGACATTGCAGAGGGACTGGAAGGAAAAGTATGTCTCTTTGCAGATGACACAAAGATCTGCAACAGGGTTGATGCACAAGGTGGGGTGGAAAGGATGAAAAGGGACTTGGCAAGGTTGGAGGAATGGTCAAATGTATGGCAGCTTAGAGTCAGTGCAAAGAAGTGCAAAGTAATGCACCTGGGAAACAAAAACCCAGGGGAAGAATACACAATGGGAGGTGAGATACTGATGACAACAAAAATGGAAAGGGACCTGGGGGTAGTCATATCAGACGACCTAAAGGTGGGCCAGCAATGTGAGAAGGCAGTAAGGAGGGCTGGGGGGATACTGGGATGCATAGGGAGAGGCATCATTAGTAGAAAACAGGAAGTTGTTTGCCCTCTGTGTAGACATTTAGTAAGACCACATCTGGAGTACTGTGTACAGTTCTGGAGACCCCATCTCCGCAAAGACAGGGTAGAGGCTGTCCAGAGGAGGGCAACCAAAATGATGCAGGGTCTGCATCAGAAGACATATGAAGAAAGACTAAAGGAACTAAAGATGTATAGCCTTGAGGGAAGGGGGGGGGGGACATGATAGAAACTTTCAAATACCTCAAAGGAATCAACAAAGTCCAAGAGGGTAGCATCTTTCAGAAAAAGAGATGTGCAAAACAAGGGGCACAATTTGAAGATAGAGGGGACGGCTCAGAGGTAATGTGAGGAAGTATTTCTTCACAGAGAGGGTTGTGGATACATGGAACAGCCTTCCTGAGGAGGTCATAGAATCAAAAACAGTGGGGGAATTCAAGAATGCATGGGACAGACATAAGGCAATTCTAGTGGGGCGTAGGAGGAAGTAGGCTGTTGGTTAACTAGGATCTGCAGCTTATCTGTTAGGTAGGGAAATGGGCAGACTAGGTGGGCCAAGTGGTCCTTATCCACCGTCAAATTCTGTGTTTCTATGTTACTGTTAATTCACCCTATGCAGAAAACCTATAGCATACAGTGATAAGAAGCAAGACGTCCTGCAGATTTACATCTTTTGCTGCCTTTATACTTTTTGGTTGCAGGACTTTTATAGGACTGTTCTTACAGTGATATTAATTGATTTTGAGTAAGTATATTTATCAGTTATAATACTGGCTTTAAATTCTAAGGATGCTTCTCATCCTGTATTCTGGGGTGTTAGTGGGACTTTTGTTAAAGGGAAATTATGCTTTTAGCGTGACAAATGAAGTAAATATTGCTCTGGAAGGCAACAATATATTTTTACCAAATCTTTACTCTGGAATGAATATTAATGCAGACTGTCTCTAACTGGGTTTTTTGTAAATCAGATGTAACTTACGTGTATATTTACACAACTAAGAAAGTAAATGTTGTTAATAGTGCTTTTTTTCAAGGTATAGAAACTGAGTCATTTATGCCTTTCGCCAAACATTTGATTATGCTGATGCTGGTCTCTTCAGGGAATGTACATTTAAATCCAGTCCCAAATGTAATTCATAATTTTACTTTGCATGAGGTGTGTACTCAGTCAACCTTGGGCATTATACATCTTAATGACAGGAGTTTGATGCTAACAGATGGGCCTAGCGGTTCTTATCTGCAGACAGTTTCTATGTTTCTTTAGCGGTGGGGAGGAGAAGGAAGAGGCCGTTGACCAGGTAGGGTCAGTAGCTGATACTAGGGTAGGGCTTACGAGCACACAAAATGGGCCTAGCGGTCCTTATCTGCCAACAGTTTCTATGTTTCTAAGTTAGACCATATTAAAATGTGGATAAACTGTACTAACACCGATATTTTTGTAATGGCAGAAACATGACTAAACCACAAGACTTCAAATACTGATATTGGAATAGCTAATTATAACATTTACAAACAGGATAGATCTTCAAGTGGTGGTGGAGTAGCAGTTTATTTAATTTTTTATTTTCCATATGCATTTTTGTCCCCTCAGCCCTGGCAGATGCTTCGGCTCCTCTCGAAGGAGGAACAAACTCTCAGGTCCCGCCACGCCACAGTTTGCTGTCCCTCGTTATTTCCCCTGCAGATTGCCCCCTGCACCCAGAGACCCTGTCCAGAACCCCGTGGTTGGCCCGCAGCATGGCAGACTGTCCTGGAACCCTGCCAGGCTCTTTTCCTTCTGTTTTCTCCCCACTGATGTAATCACGTCAGAGCACACCTCCCAACCCGTATTGCCCTCCGGTCGCCACCAGCTGGCAATCAGCGAGCGGGACAGTGTGTGCCCTCCCCCGAGAGAGGAGAGCAGTCCTCCGGATGCTCAATCCTCTCCCTGCCGACCCACAGCAGCCTGGACTCATTCCTGAACCTGGGTTGCCGGCGTGGCGCAAGGTGTAGTGACTAGCACCTCAACCTCCAGCACCACTGGGCTGGAGAGTAGCAGTTTATTTAAAGGACAACTTAATGAGACAGATTAAACTAGCTAAATCAATTACAAAGCAGTTGGATATATTCATTTTGCAAACAAGTGGCTCTCAGAACTTTACTTTTCATTCGGCAGCATGTTACAGGCCTTCTATGGCTTTTCATGATTCCGTACAGCTTTTGACCTCGTGACTAGCCCCATTTAAAGGGTTACATAGAAACATAGAATCTGTTGGCAGATAAGGACTATATGGCCCACCTAGTCTGCCCATTTCCCTACTCACTGCTGCAGCCCCAGAACCTATTTGATCTGCAGCTCTCCTGCTCTGCACATCTCCAGGGTACCCTTATGCCTATCCCATGCACTATTGAACCCCTGTATTGTTTTCACACCGACCACTTCTGCTGGAAGGCTGTTCCACAGCGCCACCATCCGCTCAGTGAAAAAGTACTTTTTTTTTTTTTTTTTTTTAACTTTCTTTCTTTATTATTTTAGTTCCACATAGATAAAATACATACATAAGACATAATACGTCTTTCTAACATAAATAGTTACAAACACGTTTTTTTTTTTTATAGGCAATTTCACATACTCAAATCCTGGTCTGACAATAGGGAAGGTAATGCTGCATATCCATATCTTTCATCATACTAATTTCATATACAAACCACTTTGTCTTCGGAGATGCAGTTTATACATTACTCTAGTGTTTTTGGATTGAACACCCAACAGGGACCCAAAACCACAATACCCAAACTCTAGCCCATTCTCCATAAAGGTCTGATTTCTCACTGGGGATCTGCTTTATTCCAGAGAAAGTCCTAACTTGTTAAGGGATGAAGTCAGGCCTTTCCCCTGCCATGTATAAGACCCAACATCTCCACAGGTTTTCAAACTATGGCAGACTCTTACTCAAGGAGGCTGACAATGCCTCCATCCTGTAAATATTTATCATAATCTCCTGCCACTTATTTAATGTGGTAGGATTATGGGTTAGCCAATTTTTAGTTACCACCTTCTGGGCAGCTAAGAATGTTATTTTCAAAAACTTAATTGTAAGTGGATCTCAGCGTTCCTCCTGAGACTCTAAAAAGAAATAACATGTGGGGGACACTATCAGGTTTGAGTCAATTATTTTTCTTAGGGCTTGCTGCAAGTCTGAGAGAAAGGTGGAAAGCGCTGGACAGCTGCACAACACATGCTCATATGTTGCTTGTTTCTGACCACAGTTCCTCCAACAGTCTGCGGAGTTGTTTCTCAAAATCTTCCCCATGGTCATTGGGGAGCGAAAATACCTGGTAAAGATCTTCCAAGAGAAATCCTGCCAGCTAACAGCTGATAGTCCCCACTGTACTTTAGTTTGGGCCTTTGTCCACAACTTGTCTGAAATCTGACTTCCCAAATCTCTTTCCCAGGCCCTCCGTATGGATTCTGTAGTATCCCCCTTCCATATCAATAGGTCTTGGTAAAGTGTGGAAATAATATGCTCTCTACTGGGTGCCCCTTCTGTCGCCTTTTTAAAAGTGTGGGCAATCTGGGGGTGTGAGAAGGTCGCCCAGCGAAATTCCGTGATAAGACTTCTCACAAAGTTTCTAGTTTGAAAGTATCTGAATCTGTCCTGCCAGGGGACTTCAAATCTGTTGACCTGAGTTTCAGAAGGTACCACTTCCCCTTTCTCTATGGAATGCCAAACTAAATGCTGTCCCCTTGCCTCCCATCTCTTAAACCCATTGTCCCATGTCCCCGGAAAAAAGTCTCTGTGTATGGAATAGACAACAGTGATTTCCAATTGTCTGCCCTTTTGTCCTTCAAAATATTATACCATATTTCAAGTGTGGGAACTGTGAAAGGATTCTCCACTTGTCCTAAGTGAGGGCTCTTCCCCTGTCTGAGGAGCATACTATTTAAGTTAGAGAGTGCCCCTTCCTTAAGTTCTAAATTTTTCCATTTTGAGATATATAAGTTGTCTAACCAAAATATGATCATCCGCAACTGTGCGGCATAATAGTACAGCTTAAAATTAGGTAATGAGAGGCCACCTGCCTTTTTCGGGATCTGGAGGACTGAAAGCCTAATCCTAGATTTATGTGGACCCCATAAGAAACGTGAGATGGTCTTATTTAGCCGATTAAAATAGGAGTCTGGTATTCTGGTAGGAGTTGTTTGCGCCAGGTATAAGAATTTGGGAAGAATTATCATTTTTACGGCCTCTACTCTTTGAGTCAAAGAAATGGGAATATGTGACCAATGTTCTAGCTCCAACTTCATATCTTCCAAAATCTGGGAGAAATTAAATGAGAAAAGATCATCAGCCTGAAGTCCCAAGTGAACCCCCAGATACTTGATGTGTGTTAAGTCCCACTTAAAAGGATATCTCTGCTTAGTTTGCTCTGGTGGCTCGTAATGCATTTTTAGGACCTCCGTCTTAGATGAGTTCAACTTATATCCGGCCAAAGAACTGAATTCTGTTAGGGCAGCCCACAATTTATCTAACGATTGTTCTGGGTCCCGAAGGTAAACTAATACATCGTCCGCATACAGGGCGAGTTTATGCATCTCCCCTCCCAGCTCCCACCCCCGAATCCCCTTATCCTGCCTCAGGGCCTGGGCTAGTGGCTCAAGTTACAGGGCAAAAAGGAGAGCGGAGAGAGGGCAGCCCTGCCTGGTACCTCGTTGCAAAGGTATCGGGTGAGATATTCTGCCATTTATTTTAACATAGGCCCTTGGTTTAGTATATATCTTACTTATAATCCTTATGAAGGCTTCTGAGAATCCAAATTTACCCAGGGTTAACTCCAGAAATTTCCATGCCACCCGGTCGAAGGCCTTCTCAGCATCCAGACTCAGACTCGACCCTGAAGCCCCCGACCGGGCGGCATGGAACATCACATGCAGAGTTCTTTTAATATTTTCCTGGGTTTGTCTACCTGGAATAAATCCTGTTTGATCATAATTAATTAGTTTGGGCAAAATCCCCTCCAATCGTTTCGCTAGTATTGAGGTGTAAAATTTATAATCAATGTTCAATACAGAAATAGGGCGGTAAGACCCACATTGAGTAGTGTCCTTCCCTGGTTTGGGGATGCTTGAAATAACCGCATAGTTCCATGTCTCTGGTAAATCTTCCCCTGACTGGGTTAATCTGCAGGCCCTCATTAGCGGATCATTTATCTCCTTTTTAAAGAATTTAAAGAATTTTGGGGTGTATCCGTCTGGGCCAGGTGATTTCTTAGTCTTAAGTCTCTTGATTGCAGATGCTAATTCTGCTGGGGCTATAGGGGTATCCAGGGTTTCTCTAATCTCTTGGGTCAGTTCCGGTAGCCTTAGTTTGTTTAAGTAAGTTTTGATCCTTTCTCTGTCTGGGGAATGGTCCGCCCTATAAAGGGTTGTGTAAAACTCCCTAAAACTTGAAAGGATTTTCTTTGAGGACTTCACTATTAACCCAGTCTTAGGATCCCTAATCTGTGTGATCGTATTCCCCGCTGTTTGCCGCCTAAGTCTGTGTGTGCCAGGAGTCGAGAAGTCCGATGTCCGGACTCGTAGTACCTCTGTCTTAACCTCTGTAATGCCTGTTCTGTCCTAATATCAATAATTCTCTGAATCTGCTGTTTAATTTTTCTGAATTTCTAACTGTGTCGAGGTCTCCCCTGCTGCAGCTTGGTTTAGCAGGGCCTGTAGTTGACCTTGTAGCTGTTCCAGTTGTTTACTTTGTTGTTTAAAATGCACAGCAAATTTAATACAGTCCCCCCTAAATACCACTTTAATAGTGTCCCACAGCACAGTATCTGGTATCTCCAAGGATTCATTGTCCTGCTGAATTTGTATTAGTCTTTTCTTGGCCATATCCGTGAACTCCTTCAGGTTTAGGAGATAATTATTGAATTTCCAGAGGGAATGACCTCTTTTAGTCTTCCAACTCTTGGTCAATAACACCTGCGCATGATCCGAGAGGACAGATGGGACATGCCTGCATTCCAACACCTGGCCTTCATGTTCTCCTGAAATTAAGATATAATCGATCCTGGCATATGAACCATGGGGGTACGAATAGTGAGTGTATTCTTTTTTATTTGCATTTTGATTTCTCCAGGCATCTATCCAAAATGCCCCTTTGAAATGCCTCCTTATTATTTTACTGGCTGGGGTCTGCCTAAAAACCTTCGCTCTGGATGTGTCTTTTTGATCCCAAATTTGATTCAAATCTCCCCCCACCACTAACACCCCACTATGGTGTTCTGAAATTCTATTGAGCAAGGAGCAGATGACCTCTTTTGTGGAACCCGGTGGTGCATACAACGAAGCCAGAGTGATAGGTGTACCCTCCAGGTTGCCCACAAGTATAGCCAATCGGCCCTCCGGGTCTATGTAGCTATTAGTTTTTTGAAACTGAGTCACCTTTGCAACCAAGACAGCAGCCCCCTTCTCCTTCCCCTCCCAAAGGAAGCCGCCACAATCTGATCATAACCAAACTTCCCCAATTTCTGATCCTCAGATCTATTAAGGTGCATTTCTTGTAATAGGAGAAAGGAAGGGTTCTCTTTTTTCAAGGTCGACATAACTTTATGTCACTTTACAGGATTGCTTAGCCTGTTGACATTGTGCGAGCTGATTTTAATCCTTTTACTATTCCCCATTTATGTGGAGAGGGTTTTTACCTTTCAGGTGTATGAGACTTAACTCCCTTCGTCCCAGTGTTTTCTTTGACGCTATTCCCCCCAGCTGCCCTCCCCATTGCATCTTAGGCCCTCTATTGGATGCAGCTCCCCTTGTCTTTCTTCTAGGTAGTCATAAACTTTTTGCCTATGTAACAGTATATTTATCATTAAAACATGTAGCCAAACATCAACACAAACATAACAAGTAACATCATACAGCCTAGGAGGTGCTCCTAACTGAGCAACTTTTAATTCCTAATAAACTCTATTTACAACTTGACTCCCAAGGTAGGGGAGCAGAGTATTCTGTTCCCTAAAAAAGCGAGTAAACCATACTCAATTGGGAGGAAAAGGAGTCATATCAAATGCTCGTTCCTCCTGGACCCGAGAGCTATCGAGTCCTTGCCAGATGACATAGCATGTCGTCAACAGCAGTGTTCCCACGGAGAGAAATGAAGTGGATGGGCTCAACCTACCATGCCACCTTCGCATGGCTTCTAACTTACCCATCCAATCTCTTACCTTCCCCCCGAGAATCATCTCTAATCCAGTCATTTATGAATTAGAGACCCCTACTAACTAGTGAGCCATCCCACTTGCTATAGATCTCAGAGTCTCCATTTTAACAGATTGGGGTAACCCCGCTTTTCCAACAGGATATATCAGGAGACTGCTTTATATATCTCTAAGCTGTGGGTTTGCACCTATGTATGTGGTTTATTCGGTCAGCAAGTATTCAAAAGCTGTTTTTATAAAAGGAAAACACGTGATTGGTGGGGGGCATCCACAACCATCTAGGAGATCTCATTCCTCTTCCCCTAACATCATTCATGCTAACAGTAATGCCTCCGATGCCTTGGCTGCAGCAATGGGTGCCCCCCCCCTCATTTCCAGCGGCTAACCATCTTAAGAACTTGCACCCCACATTTGCGGGTTTTTATGTGGATACTGTCCGCCCCCCCAACCATCCGTATGACATGCCCCGAATACCCCTGCGTTGGTTTGGCAAGCCCCGTTTTGCCTAATTTGCCCTTAGGTCAGGCGAAGTGCTACTTTGCATAATCCAGAGCTCGCTTCCTTATTTCCCCAGTGATTCCACTATTATTCTGAGGATGAGCATCTAGAGAAGACAAGCCGTGCAAGGTCCTGCGAGAGGTGTCTCCCAGACTTTTAGGTTTCTATCAGATCTGGGTTCATATGCTCATTCTACTGCCCGCTAAGTGCAGAACTTCTTCTGGTGTCTGTTAGCTCCCAAGATGACCCCCCCCCCCAAAAGTTGCATCTCAGGACCCTCAAATTCCTAGCGTTCCCCAGATGTCCGTATGCTTGTTCGATCAATAGAGATATCTGGGCTATACGACATCCCCCTATCTAGTTGTAATTCTCAGTCGCAGGAGAAACCTTACCGACACACAAAGGGTCACGATGAGGCTTTACTTCTCGGCTGCTAACTAATCCCATACCTGTTGCGTATGCTTTCCAAGTGACTATCACTGACCTCAAGCACTCAGGCTCAGCCTTTCACAATCGAACAAAAAGGTCTGTTAACAAAATAGATCTTCTGCCTCCACCCCCTGGCATGTCCCTCATCCCCTACATAGCCCTCCTCACTGGTTCACTTCGTCTCCCTTAATAACAGCTAATTTTAATCATCTCATAGCCACCCCTCCTCGAGGCTGCCTTGCCAGACTACCCCCCAAATCGGCCTACCCGTCCTATATCCACCCTTTTCAACAACTCTCCCTGGGTTAGGAAGGATCAGCAGGGAGGCCCTCTCTTCAGCCATTTATTTCCCCACGAAAAACCCTCCCCATCGACATTACCCAGGTTGATAAATTGATTATTCAAAGTAACATTGTCCACGGACCCTTATTTCCTTTTTTTTCCCCCTTTTTCTTGAGAATTACTATGATTGGTAATGAGTCACTTAAACTGTAGAATGTCTCTGTGGAGAAAGAGGACCCATCAGAGGCCCATAAAATATATTATCAAAGACCTCGCCGATAGAATCAGTTCTTCAGGTATTCGGTTGATCGATCTGCTGTGAGACCTCGGGATTCTGGGCGTGGGTTAGATGGAATAGCATTGCTTTAATGTCCTTCAGGGCGGTATTCGCCATCTTCTTTCCCTCTCTGTTTCCAGTCCGGGATCTGCTCACACGCCAGGGATTCTGTAGCACAGATGGCAAGTCTCTGTGTCTGGGGGCCAGCGGAACTTCATGCCCTCCCTCTCTGAATGCCTGAAGGGCTTCTTCGGCTGAATGGTAAATCTCAGTTCCGGATTCCCAGCTCACTCGAAGTCACGACGGGTAGGGAGTCTGAAATTTTATCTTGAATTCTTTAAGCTTCCTTATCAAAGGTGCATATGCCTGTTGTTGCTGTTGAATCAGCTGGGGATAATCTTGGTCAAATAAGAGTCTAGCCCCGTTGTATTCCACTTGGTCTTGTTTCCATGCTGTTCTTAAAATCTTCTCTTTATCTCGGTAACTCGAGAACTTTACTATTATCGAACGAGGTCTAGCTGTAGCCGAGGTTGGCTTGGGTACAAGGGCCCGGTGTGCTCTTTCAGTCTTGAAGGTAAAGGCCTGTGAGAGCTCCAAAACGTGGCGCAGTAGGTCCTTGATAAAATCACTCATTTCCCCAACTTCAGCAGACTCTGGCAAGCCATATATTCTAAGATTGTCCCTTCGGGATCGTACCTCCAGATCGAGACACTTGGCTGATATGTTCTCATTTTGTTGAATTAAGTACTCAGTTGCTCTGGAGATTTGCCGCAGATCATTCTTGGCAGTCGATATCCGATCCTCCGTCCCGGAGACCCTGTTTTCCAATTTAGTTAGGTCAGAATGCAGCTTACTGAACTCAAGTTTCGTTTCACTTCTAAATTGTTTTATCTCTGCTAGGAGCGTTTCAAATCTTGATCTGGAGAGGCTGTCCATTTCGATTTCCATGTCGCCTCCCGCCATGCTCACCAGGGACTCTCTTCCACTCACGGCTGAGCTTGCCGGGCTCAGTCCTGGGTAATCCCGCTTCTCTTTTGCATTCTTGGACCGGGATCTCTTTCTGGGTGCATTTCCACGAATAGTTTTAAGCTTTTTTTGCCAAAATTTCAGATTTTTAACTGTGTGGAAATAGTTTTTATGAGTCTCGAGAGGGAGAGCTCTGTAACTAGGCTTCCATGTTGCCGATGATGTCACCGAAAAAGTACTTCATAACATTACCCCTGAGCCTTCCACCGTTCAGCCTCATATCATGCCCCCTTGTTCTTGTGCAGAGTTTTCTCTGAAATATGCTTTCCACTTGTACCTTGTTTATTCCCCTAAGGCTATTCCCCTAAGGTACTTGAAAGTCTCTATCATATCTACCCTCTCCCTTCTTTCCTCCAGTGAATAGATATTAAGGTCCTTAAGTCTTTCCTCATGGGGCTTCTGGTGCAGTCCATGTACCATCTTCGTTGCCCTTCTCTGGACTGCCTCTGTTTTGTCACTGTCCTTCCGGAGATGTGACCTCCCGAACTGGACACAGTATTCCAGCTGAGGTCTCACCAGTGATCCGTACAGCGGCATCGCCTCCTCTTTCCTCCTGATTGCTATGCCCCTCTATGTGCACCCCAACATTCTGTTTGCTGTCCCCACTGCTTTTACACACTGTTTGGTCACCATCAGGTCATCAGATATGATAGCTCCCAGGTCTCCCTTCTGACTTGTGGTAGCCAGAATTCCCCCACTCAGCCTCTACTCCTCCGATTGGATTCCTGTGACTCAGGTACATGATCTTGCACCTTTTAGCATTGAAACTCAACTGCCAGACACCCAACCACTCCTCTATAATAGGCTTAGGTCCTTTCTCATTTTTTCCTCCCCCTCTGGTATGTCCACCCTGTTGCAGATCTTGATGTCATCTGCGAAGAGGCACACTTTTCCCTCCAGACACTGCAGTGTCGCTAATGAAGACATTGAATAGGACTGGCCCCAGCACCGACCCCTGTGGCACCCTGCTGGTCAATGGCCTCTCCTCAGATTTGATATTTATCACCACCCTCTGAGTCCTGTCCCTTAGCCAGTTCCCAGCCCCCCTTTACTACTGTAGGACCCACTCCCAGGCTTCTCAATTTATTTAGCAATCTCCTGTGTGGGACGGTGTGGAAGGCCTTGCTGAAATCCAGGTAGGCTACATCCACCAACCCTCCCTGATCTACCACCTTGGTTACCCAGTCAAAGAAATTTATAAAGTTCATCTGACAGGACCTTACTGCTGAGAATCCATGCTGCCTCGGATCCTGTGTCCCGCTATCCTCCAGAAACTTTACAATCCTCTACTTAAGTAAGAACTCCATTAGTTTTCCCACTACTGAGGTCAGGCTTACAGGCCTGCCTCCTGTCTGCTTCCACTCTTGTGGAGAGGGACCACATCTGCCCTCCTCCAGTCCTCGGGTATCTCTTCTGCCTCTAATGATGCATTGAAAAGGGCAGCCATTGGTTCAAACAACATGAAGTCTTGCTATATTATGACATATGCAGTGAGTCCCAACCTTCGAACTGCTCCGGAGGTGAAAGAGTTAACTTTCCATGCCAGGCATGGAATGCTGAGCTCGAGCTCGGTTGAAACTCTGTCTGTTGTTCTTCAAACTCAAACTGTCAGATTCTTTACTCCGCCTCACTGAACAGTTGCTCCGGAGATTCCTCCTTTTGCTCGGTTCATTTTGTCGGTTAAAGTATTATTTTTCTCGGTTTTCGACTGAATTTAAACCGCAACCGTTGGTTCAGACTCTGTCTGTGGTATTTGTGAGTACTAGATTGGTTTTACATTAATTCTCTTCTGTGTGGAACTTGTAAACGGTTTATCGGTTCGGTTTGAACCGATCAGGTTGTTTAAAATATCTTAATCTGTGATTAGAGTGTGGTTACCGGTTCTTATCAGTTCTAAAAAAACGGATTTAATTACGTTTTTTTCCACGATCCGTGACACGGTTGGGAACCGATAAGAGGGTCTTACCTGTCGGATTGCCATAAACAGGTAAGTTTGGTTAGGACTGGCACTATGTCTGAGAAACCCAAAAGAAAAACCGGGCCCACTGGGTTTCAACACTGCAGTGTGGTGGGAAGTCTTTGCCAAGGCTGACCCCCACACCACCTGTGTTTATTGTCTGGGGTTTGACCACCTCAATGCAGACTGCCAGATTTGTAAAAGCTTTCCTGCAGCTACCCTGGAAAAGAGAGTTGGTAGGCTCAAGGAAAAGGGAGGCCAAAAAGTCAGCTGAACTGGATGGCCAGCCCGGTTCGGTTCAAACCGAACCAGAAGGAGTGCCCTCTGACCAGGGTGAGACTTCTTCGGCCAAAAGGAGATCCGACTCTGAGGAGTCGGTTCCAGCAAAAAGGACTAGGAAATCAGCTGGTGTGGAGCCAAAACTTTCCTCTCCAACCGCTGAAGAAATAGCCAAAGCGATTAAAATTGTCCAGTCGCTTTCCCCGGTTCCGACCGAACCGGCACCATCAGGTAAGCGGCCGGTTCCACCGGTTCAAGAGTATGATTTAGAGGAATATTATGAACCGGAGGAGGGGGAAGAGGAGTACGAGGAGAGTGAATGTGGATTTGAAAGTCTGGATGTGCCCATTGACCCGGACATCTCCCAGACAGACCTTCAGGAGTGTCTCCTCCCAGGCTTGAGTCCCTCTCATTTTATGTTTTATAAAAAGTGGTTGAAACCCTCCAGCCCCTATGGAGGAAGCTGTGATGATCAAGAGGAGCCTGACTGTGTGGAAATGATGGATATCCCAGAGTCTAGGAGACTGTCTATCCCTTGCATAAATCTTTTGGGAAACAGACATTTAAAATTTTAAAATCTCCTCACACTATACCTCCTGTGGATAAGAGAATGGACAGGAGGTACACATTGTCAGGCTCTGATACGGAGTTCCTTACACAACAATGCAGCCATTCACTAAAAATACCACCAACAGCTTAATCTGGTTCAAGGTCAGTTGGCATTCATCTGTATCCCCCTCCCCCGGGTCGTGCCTGAAAATAGGCAGGATTTGTCTAGTGCACTTACCCGGTCAACAAAAGCTAAATAAATAAATAAATGTTGGGGTAGTGCAGGCTGCAGCCTGTGACAAGGCAAATATTCCCTTGGCTTCACACCCCCCGGACAAGGACTCCAGGAGGATTGATGCCATGGCAAAGAAACAGTACACAGCAGCATCCTTGGGACTCGGACAGGCAAATTATATGGCTTATGTTGCCAGACATCAGAAATCCAGATGGGATACTGTTATGGCTCTAGCAAAACAGGTCCCTGGCCAGCTCGCCAAGGAGCTGGAGCAGGTGGCTGCTGATGGTATTGAGGCATCCAAGGTGCAATTCCATGCTGCAGTGGACTCAAATGATGTGTCATCAAGAGTCATGGCTACATCTGTGGCACTTCGCAGAATGGCTTGGCTCAGATGTACTAGCCTGTCACAGGATACCCAGACTAAGGCCATGGATTTTCCTGTTGTGGGTAATTCCCTGTTTGGGGAGCAGACAGAGAATTACATGAAGAAAATGGATGAGTATAGGACCACCTATAGGAGTGCACAGGCCAAGGAAAGGCAGGCTATTCCTCAAAGGCAGCTTCCCAGGGGCAGGGGCAGGCCTTTTCATAGGCCTTTTTTGCCAAGCCCAGGCCTCCTCTTCTGCTTATGCCCAGAGGGGGTTCTTTAGAGGGAGAGGCAGACGGGGTACAAGCAGGCCTGCTTCGACCCCTCAGCCCAAAGTCCCTGCCAAGCAGGCACCCCGATGGGGTTGCCAGGGCTGATTCTCAGCTACCTGTAGGGGGCAGGCTGGCTTACTTTGTCCAGGACTGGGAGTCTCTGACATCAGACAAGTAGGTCCTGGAAGTAGTAAGCCAGGGACTGGTTCTCAGCTTCAAAAAGTTTCCAAAGATGAGAACCAGATCCTTTCTACCTGCAAATCCACCAGAGGCACTTGCCCTAGAGGCAGAGGTCTCATCCCTCCTGGCTCTCAGAGCTGTGGAAAGGGTTCCACCCCTACACCAGGGCAAAGGATTGTACTCCAGGTACTTCCTTACCCCAAAAAAAAGACAGGAGAATGGCGGCCCATCCTGGATCTCAGATAATTAAACAAGCACCTTTTAAAACCAAAATTCAAAATGGTGACTCTGGGAATTATTCTACCCTCTCTAAGGCCAGGGGACTGGCTAGCGTCCCTGGACCTCAAGGATGCCTATTTCCATATTCTCATCAGAAGCTCCCATCGAAAGTACCTCAGGTTCGAGCTGCCCTCAGGCCATTACCAGTTCAGAGCAATGCCCTTTGGCCTCACCTCTGCTCCAAGGGTATTCACAAAATGCCTGGCAGTAGCAGTTGCTTCTCTAAGAAGGCAAAAAATTGCCATCTTCCCTTACCTGGACGACTGGCTAATAGTAGGCTAGTCCCCAGACCAAGTCAAGTTACACCTACAGATAACTTGGCAACTGCTCACCTCTCTAGGTTTCCTTCTGAATCTTTCAAAGTCAGTTCTAGAGCCTGTCCAGCTCTTCACCTTCATAGGCGCAGAGCTGAACACAGAGAAAGCCAGAGCTTTCCTTCCTTTGGACAGGGCAAGGACCCTGGTCTCTCTGGCCTCCTCATTCACCCTGCAGGTGTCACGACCAGCAAGGCATTTTCTACAGCTCCTGGGGCACATGGCTGCTTCTACAGCAGTAGTGCAAGGAGCAAGATTTCAAATGAGGGACATTCAGTTCCATTTGAGAGCTTTTTGGTCTCAAAGGAAAGACCCTCTAACCAAATTGATCCCAGTGACTCGAACTCTGATCCAGGCCCTACAGTGGTGGCAGGATCAGAGCAATCTGAGACAAGGGGTTCCTTTCGCCACCCAGTCTCACTCCGTAATCCTTATTACAGATGCATCCCTCTTGGGGTGGGGAGCTCACATGGGCGACCTCAGTACCCAGGGATTGTGGTCCCCTCAGGAATATCTGCTCCACATCGACCTGTTGGAACTCAGAGCAATTTTTCTAGCACTTCAAGCTTTTTCCAAATCTGTTCAGAACAAAGTTGTACAGGTCAGAACAGACAACACCACCACAATGTGGTACATCAACAAGCAAGGGGGCACTCAGTCTACGGCCTTGTGCACCGAAGCAGTGAAGTTGTGGTCTCTGGCTTACTCCCTGAACACCTCCCTTACGGCAGTTCACCTCCCAGGCAAGGACAATGTCCTGGCAGATGCTCTCAGCAGGATTTCCCAGGGCCATCACGAATGAGCACTGGACCCCCTGGTCTTGGAGGTGATATTTGCCAGATGGGGCACCCCGCAGATAGATCTTTTTGCAGCCCCAGACAATCATCAACTTCCCCTTTTTTGCTGCAGGCCCCCAGTGTTGGGCTCAGTCCCTCTGGATGCCTTAGTTCTCAATTGGGAAGGGAAGTTTCTCTATGCCTTCCCCCCTTCTCTCCTGTTCAAAGTGCTAGTCAAAATCAGATCTCAACCTTCAAGATGATCCTGATTGCTCCCGATTGGGCCAGACAACCCTGGTATCCACTCCTACTGTCCTTAGCGGTCCATCTTCCCTGTGTCTTCCCAGGAATCACAACTTGTTAACCTGTGCTCGGGGGTTGGTACCTGAACCTCAAATCTCTCAATCTCAAGGCCTGGCTCTTGAAGAGTTAGAGTTTGCTGATCTACACCTCTCCCAAGGTGTAATGGATATCCTGAAGGCTTCTAGGAAACCTTCCACCAGGGCTACTTATAATTCCAAATGGAAGAGGTTTTCCATATGGTGCTCTGGAAAGCATATTTCCCCAGAATCTGCTGATTTACCCACAGTCCTGGATTATATGGTCCACTTAAATACCTTGGGGCTGAGACCAGCTACCCTAAAAGTGCATCTGGCAGCTGTGACTGCTTTTATTTCAGCAGGTAAGCCCTCTTCTCTTTCAGCTCATCCTGTATTCTCCCAAGTTTTTCAAGGGATTACTTCACACCAACCCTCCTTTCAGGGACCCTGCTCCCGCCTGGGATCTTAATGTTTGCATTGCTCAGCTTATGCAACCCCCCTTTTGAGCCTTTGTCGTCAGCAGAGCTTAAGTACGTGACTTGGAAGGCTGTGTTTCTGGTAGCCATCACTTCTGCCAGACACATAAGTGAATTACAAGCTTTGTCAGTGGAGCCTGATTTTATGTCCTTTCATAGAAATAAGGTGGTCCTCAGGACTAACAGGAAGTTCTTGCCTAAGGTGGTTTCAGATTTCCACCTTAATCAATCTATACCTCTTCCAGTGTACTTCACTGACCATTCCTTCTCTGGCGAGAGGAGGTTGCACAGCTTAGATGTGAAGAGAGCCCTTAGTTACTACATAGAGCATACCAAGGGTCACAGGTTTGACGCCCTCCAACTGTTCCTCACTTATGGTGAGGTTGGTAAAGGGAAACCTGCCACTAAAAGATCCATTGCCAGGTGGATTGTCTCTTGTATCCAATTTTGCTATGAAAAACTGGGTCAGTTTCCCCCCTCAGGCCTGAGGGCTCACTCTACCAGAGGTACAGCTGCTTCCCTGGCTTCTGCCAGGGACATCCCTATTCTAGAGATATGTCGAGCAGCTACCTGGAAAACAGTTCACACTTTTACCAAGCATTACTCCCTGGACATCCAGGCTAGGAGTGATGCTCGGTTTGGCACAGCTGTGCTTCAGAGCCTATTTCCTAAGTAGGTTCTGTCCCTCCTCCATGGAGGTACTGCTTTGTAGTCTGCATATGTCATAATATAGCAAGACTTCTATGTTGTTTAAAGAAAAATTACTCACGTTAGTAATGTTGTTTCTTCTAATGGGTCTTGCTATATGACCCCCTGCCTGCCCCTCTCAGAACCTCTGTTTTTGGGATGTGGGTGGGCAGTGCAGTGTTGGCACTTAGTAGGTGCCCACCTTGTTGTTTTTCACCCCTCCTTTCTTGGGGTGACTTGGTGTTGTTTTTTTTTTTTTTGGGTCTCCTGACTTGAATCTTTGTTTTGGGACCAAAAGATGTGTTCTTATGTTTAGTAGCCAGTTGGCTAGTATAGGTTTACAGCTTCCACACAGGACCTCAGTGAGTTTAGCTCGTAAAGATTTGACGGTTTGAGTTTGAAGAACAACAAACAGAGTTTCAACCGAGCTCGAGCTCAGCGTTCCACGCCTGGCATGGAAAGTTAACTCTTTCACCTCCGGAGCAGTTCGAAGGTTGGGACTCACGGCATATGTCATAATATAGCAAGACTCCATTAGAAGAAACAACATTACTAAGGTGAGTAATTTTTTCTTCTGCCAGCACTTCTTTGAGTTCCTTTAGTACTCTGAGGTGGATCCCATCTGGCCCCATTGCCTTATCCGCTTTTATATTTTAGAGTTCTTCTAGGACTCTTTCCACCGTGAATGGGCTGGCGTCTACCTCCCTCCCTTGAATACCTCTCTTACTGAGTCTCGGTTCCTCACCCTCCCCTTCCCTTGTGAATACTGAGCAAAAGTACTTGTTCAGTATATCTCAGCCTTTTCTATGTCATCCTCCACCCTTTTTCCTCCTTCCTTCTTCAGCATGACAATCCCATTTCTGGCCTTTTTCCTCTCGCTAATGTATCAGAAGACGGTTGTGTCGCCTTTCTTAATTGCCTGGGCTATAACTTCCTCTGTCTGTGCTTTAGCCCTTCTAATTATTTTCCCAGATTCTCTCTGCTTCTCCAGATATTGTTCTCTGTCCTCATCCTTTTGTGTTTCCTTGTATCTTCTGAAGGCTCTTTTCTCTTACTTTCTCAGCCTCTACCTTCGAGAACCATAATGGCCTTTTCTTTCTTTTACTCTTGCTATGCATTTTGACACAGTGACCTGTCACTTCTGTTATGACGTGCTTAAATCTGGACCACTGTTTTTCCGCATCTCCCCTTATAATTTCTGCTGCTAGGGCTCTTTTGAGATTTCTGCCCATCTCCTTAAAATTAGCCTTCCTGAAATCTAGGACCTTTATCCTTGTATGGCTTGCCTCCTCCACTGTGGTTACCTTAAACCATACTGTTCTGTGGTCACTGGTACCAAGGGGACTGCTCACCTCCACATTTGTGATCCTGTCCCCGTTGGTCAGCACAAAATCCAGTATAGCCTTCTCACGCATTGGTTCGGCTACAAGCTGTCTTAAGTTTGCCCCATTCAGGACAGTCATGAAGTCCCTGCCCCTTGTACTCACAGAGTGCTGCGGTCTACCTCAGGCAGGTTGAAGTCACCCATTAGTAGCAGTTCCCCTTTGGCTGCCATTTGTGGATGGTTTCCACAAGAGCTTCATCTGATTCCTCTCCCTGTGCTGGAGGCCTGTAAATAACTCCAGTGCGAATGGCTGTCCTTTTTTCCACCACTAGAGAGACCCACAGGGCCTCTGCTCCTTCTTGGGACCCTTGAGCCTCTGTTGCTCTAATCCCCTCCTTCACATACATAGAAACCCCCTCCCCCTTCGCTATCCTTCCTAAAAAATGTGTATCCTGGCAAGGCTATATCCCAGTCATTGTTCTCTGTGTACCATGTTTCTGTAATGGCTACTATGTCCAGGTTTACGTCTTCCATTAATGCCATTAGGTTGGGATTTTGTTCCCCATACTGCGGCCATTTGTGCACGTAACTTTCCAGCTTGTGCATCCACCCTCCTTTTCCATTTTATCGGCCCTGTGACATTTTTGGGTTCCATCTTCTGACCTACCCACAATTGTATCTAATTTATTTATCAGGTTTGATAGTGCCCTGTACCAATTGGATTCTCCCTTATTTCAGGTATGTTATGTAGGGAGGCTACATTTATCTCCCTGACTGCTTTTGCCTCCCCCTTTGCTAGTTTAAATACTCATGGAGGGAGCATTTGAACTTTTCAGTAAGGATACCTTTGCTGCCCCCAACCGGATAGATGTAGGCCGTCTGGTGAATACAGTCCTTCATCTGTCCAGGTGAGAACCCAATCCCCAATGAAGCCATACCCTTCCTCTCCACACCATTTCTTCAGCCATGTGTTAAATTCCATGGTGTGGATGTCTCGACCCTCTCCCTTGACATGGACAGGTAGAACCTCCGAGAAGTAGCAGAGTGCGCTACTTGCCCAAGACACCACCCCAGTTCCCTAAATTCCTCTTGCACTTTTCCTACATCTGTCCCCTCACCTGCTAGGTCATTTGGCCCCATGTGGACAATGACGTTCGCTCCCCCATCCTTGCCACCACCCTAGCGATCCCTAGGATCCGCCTGCCCTCCCTCCGAACTGTGCCACTAGGCAGGCACACCACCTCCCTCTCCCTGTTGCCGCCCACTCCTAGCTCTATATCTCTAACGATGGAGTGTTAAAACAGAATTTGCTTCCTCCTCCTTTGCATTCTCCTTCCCTTTGCCCGTGGGGCTCCGTCATGGATGAGCCGCTCATCCTTTGCCCTCGGGGCTCCGTCACGGATGACCCGCTCATCCCCCTTAATGTCCACTTCTGGAGATGCAGTGTGATCATTCTGCTCTGCCAAGATGGCATATGAGTTTTGAAGTGGCACTGGCTGGGGAATGTGCCTCCATCCCGCCTCCCTCACCCTCCCTGAGCCCACCGTCATTCATCCATCCCTCCTTACTGGCATCCTCTGAGGGAGCGGTGGCAGATGTGGTGGTCTCTGTGTGTAGGGGGGGGAAGGTTACCTGGGTCTTCGCTAACTCTGCTCGGAGTCCTACAAAACCTCTGCCCTCAACACAGAGAGGTGCCTGCAAATAAGGCAGTGCCTGCAGATAGGGCAGCACCGCGGTGCCCAGAAGGTCTTCCTGAACACTACTGCCCCACAACCACTGCATTGCACGACTCCCATCATTTTCCTTAGCCTATCCTTTCCCTTACTTGTCTTCCCCCTTTTTATGTTGGCTTGCGCGCACACACAAGCAACATCTTGTGGTAGTAGCACGTTTCAGAGGTGTGTCAGTGTTAGCCAATGCAGGGGATGCTTTAGTGGGTGTGTCCCTCAGCCACCAGTCAGTGAGCATGCTGCTGATGATAGCAGTTTTCAGAGCGAGTCAAAGAGTCGAAACAAATCTGCCGCTGCATCATAGACAGGCTTGTCATTGCAGCGGCAGATGACACGCCTCCATTACGTGCCTTTCCTGGTGAAACATTTCAATAAATATGGCAGCTCCTGCCATCCGCCACACAATCCCCAGAAAGTCGACATCGGAGTGCCCAATCCTCGTGTCAGTATGTCTCTCTCCCCCCCCATGTTATGTGGCACACCAGATTACATGCGACTCCTGTCGCCCGCCACACACTGCCGAAACGCGGACATCGGGGTGCCCAATCCCTGTGTTGGCATCTCCCCTCTTAGTTTGTCTTTGCTGGTTAAACAGTTTCCCCTTTCCTTTCTGACACTGGGATGTCTACTCCTGGTGCCGGATGTGCCCTCCAACCCACCTGCATGCCTTGCCAACATCGGGGTGCCCGATCCTCATGTCAGCATCTCTGTCTACCTTCCCCCCCAGAATTGTGGCATACTGGGAGCCCACCCAAGTGTGCCTATTTTATTTTTGTGTGTGTGTGTGTAACCTGTAAATGAAGAAGTCCTTTCCTCATGGTCTTTTTTTTCTCTCCCTGCAAACAAGAAAACGGTCCACTGTTGTCTCCCTTGCCCCCCCCCCATCACCACCCTCCTTCTGCATCCCCACCTCCCCACACACCCCCACCCATACTTACTTTCTGGAGGTCAGGAGCCACAATCTTCTCTGAACCAGGGCACGTCTGCACTCTTCAAAGCCGAACTGTGAACTGAAGAAATGACGGTAAGCTTTATAATGGAAGGCAATGGGGGGGTTTCAACTTAGGTTGATATCTCAGCCATTTGTTTGAATTTTGGCCCCAAATTTTCATCATGAGGTTCTTGGGACCCCACCTGTTGAACATGTCACTGTCATTTAGTTTCTTGGTCCTGAAAGGTGATTTCGCGGTCGCTGTGTAGAATCACCCTTCAGGACCGAATAACAAAATGACAATGCCACTGTTCATGAGGGGAGGTCCCAAAATACCCATGTTGCAAATTTGGTGAAATAATTCTCAAAAATAGCTAGGCCCGGTGACGTTGAGTGTTGAGGCGCTGGATACCACAACTCATGCCACATCATCAACCCGGGTTTAGAAGCGAGCTTGGGCCGCCAGGGTACAGCAGGGGAGGGAGAGGATTGAGTGTCCGATGACAGCTCACCTCTTCCAGGATGGGTGGGCATGTCGTCCCTCTCCTTGGCTGCCCCCCAGTGGAGGATGGGGGATCAGCGCCAGACTACTGGAGATAAGTATCACAGCGACGTGGTACGTGCGCACCTCCACACATGCACATTCATGACTGTGAGGGGCAGGGGACACAGAAAAATGAGAAAAATGGCTACCGACTCTGTGAAGTCCCTGCCAGCTTGGCGGTGTGCCGCCCTGCCGGACTGCCCGTAGTTGCCAAGTAATCAGGGTTCGGGGTCTGGAGGAAGGGGGCCAGGAGACTGCCAGGCTGGAAGGGGGGCTGGATATCATCAGCAGGCCAAGGAGGATAAACACAATATGGAAAAAATATTTTCCAAAAAATGACTGTTATGAGCGTGCATTGCACAGTTTCTATGCACGCTCATAACTTCGCCAATTTGTAGTATTTTCTCTACAGATTTTCAACATTGCCATTTTTTTCATGCCTCATATAGCTGTCATTTTTCACATTCTTACAGAAATGTGTTTCCACACCTGTGATACAGAATGGCATGGTTGCTGTGGGAAATCACAGTGCCACTGTTCACAAGGAGAGGTTCAAAAATGCCCATGTTGAAAATTTGGTGCAAAAATTCAAAAAAATGATTGTGTTATAGGCATGCATTGCGCAGATCTTACTTAGAGTGGGAGCTCTTGCAGCAGGCTATAACAATTAGGACTGTGCCGCAGGCACTAGGACCCTCCGGAAAACTTTGCAGCCAGCAGTATACAGCAGGGACTGCCCCCGTCAGTCCAGCCCCAACGTAAGCCCTGTTACAAAAGAGGGCGGACCCAGCTCCACCTCAGCTCTTTTCCCGCCACGTCCCGCACACATGAGAAGAAGTATTCATTTCTGCTTGCCAGAAAAAGCTAAGTAGCTGTTTTTAAAACCGTTTTTGTACCGTTTTCAGCGGTTTTTCTAAAGTTCTCGATGGATGTCTTTGCCGTTGTCGGTCTCTCCAGAGTCGCAATAAAACAAGTGCAACTGTGGGAGGCAGATCCCTGCTAAGGACAGGCACAAGCACTGCGTCTTTTGCCTCGGGCCGGACCACGACACTGTGGCCTGCTCAGCCTGCCAGGTGTTCACCAGCCGGACCCGAATCTGATGTCGCAAGGCCCCGAAGGCATTCCTTTTGGAAAAGAAGATGGATCTGCACTCCTTGGAGGAGAAGACCAAGCACCACGGGAAAGACCGTAGTCGGTCCTGGTTGCGGTCCCGTTCTCACTTGCGGCCCTCTCCTAAGAAGGCCACGGCGTTTCCCTGAGCTCAGGCGAGCACCCAAAATCTTCTAAAAGCTAAGGCCAGCCACGGGGAAAGAGCCGGCCAAGCCTAAGTAACCCGCTAAGGGTTACCACCAAGCCCTTGGTGGTGAAAGCTTCGGCCCCACCTCCCAAGCACCGGCCTCGCCTGTTAAAGGCACGCCTCGAGCCGAAGGACTCTCCGGTGACCCCTGGCGGCACCCCGTCATCGGTCCCACCACTGACGCCGGTTGAAGGGGCGAAGGGTGTGGGCGCAGTCACGGAAGAGCCAACATCCCTGTCTCCCAAGTCCTCCTCCCCCCTGGGCTCCCAAGAGGGCTGTCCTTTGCGGACCGACGTCCCGGGTACTCCTTTTCCGGGCCGCGCTACTGAGGTTTTCTCGAAGGACGAGCTGCAGGAGTTGTTATCCTTTTGGTGGGGACAGGTCCAGAAGCGGAATTCCCCGTCGCCGGCCCTGACAACGGTACCAGATCCGGCGGGCAAACCACAGCCTGGCGGTGAACCTTCCCTGAGGAAGTCCCCAGAGCGGCTACGTACACCTCCATCCAGGGCTCGTTGTCGCACCCGGTCCAAAGACCACCGCCGACACTCCAAAGAATCTGAAGACCGTTGCTGGTACAGGTCTCACACTCGCAGCCCTTCTCGATCTTCTAGACGAGAGCACTCCCATCGGTCCTCTGACAGATGTCTGTCATTGTGCCATCGCTGGTCTCGGGACCGTAGTCGGTCTTCGGACCGACGTCTGTCCCCCAGCTACCGACGACAGAGGGAGTCTGGTCATAAGGAGAGATCTGACTATTCCAAACCTAGTAATCGATCTCCCTCTTCTTCGTCGACATCTTCTTCCTCTCTCGACTAAGAGCGGTCCCCAGGAGAGAAGGACCAGCCTCGCTCGCCTCCAGACGATCTGACCTTTATGGATGTCATGAGGCATATCCAGGCCTCCAATGAGTGGGAAACGGAGGACCTGGATCCAGAACACCGAAGGTTGGCCAAATACCTGAGGCAAAAGGAGCCGAAACTGTTGGTGGTCCCTCCTTTAGTGGACACTTTCCAGGATGTGACTCGGACTACCTGGAAGCATCCGGCTTCCGTCCCGGCTATTCCCAAAAAATTGGACAGGCTGTATAAGGCCCCGAGGGCAGAAGCCTTTTTAGCAGCGAACCCTCAGGCGTACTCTTCGGTCATCATGGCTGCCCATGACAAGTCCAGGCAACCAAAGCACCTTAGCTCACAGCCTCCCAATCCGGAGTCTCGGTATTTGGACCAGGTGGGCAAGAAAGTTTACTCTGCCTCCACCTGCTCCATCCGGTCCCTTAACTTCCTGACGCATATGGTCCAGTACCAGAATGCGCTGTGGGAGAGGGGACAAGAGCTACTGAGAACCATGCCAGATTACGAGCAGAAGACGGAACTTCTGGACATTGTTAAATTGGGCTGCGACGTAGGTTCTCATGTCCTGAGAGCCTCGTGCAACACTGCAGATCCGGCAGCCAGGGCAGTCGCTTCCAGGGTGTGCCTTCGGCGCCACGCCTGGTTAAGAGTTTTGGGTTTTCACCAGGATCTGCCGTCTGGTATCAAAGATGTGCCATTCAAGGGTACCGTGTTATTTAGGCAAGAGACGGAAGCTTTGATTTCTTGTCTCCAGGAGTCAGGCAAGTCCATCTGGTCAGTCCGCCAAATGTACCGCGGCAACCAACGACGGAAACGGCCATTTCGCAAGCCCTCAGGTGGTCAAGGTGGACAAGCCTGCGGTAATCAGCAGGATCAGAGAGGCGGCTTTCGTAGGAGAGCCAATAACCAGCAACCTGGAGGCGCTCCTAACCGTGGGCCCAAGTCCTCCCAGGCCTCACTGCCTACGCCCGGCTGAGCCGAACGACGC
This sequence comes from Neoceratodus forsteri, assembly GCA_016271365.2. Classification (NCBI taxonomy): domain Eukaryota; kingdom Metazoa; phylum Chordata; order Ceratodontiformes; family Ceratodontidae; genus Neoceratodus; species Neoceratodus forsteri. The sequence continues at coordinate 1,316,654,608 of CM057455.1, read as the reverse complement.
CCTTCCACCCCCCCCCAAAGGAAGACTCTGGGGAGACGGTCGGGGACCGCTTCTCCCTTCGTCTCTAAGGGTGGAGGTAGATAACTGCGGACCAATGGGTCCTGGACATTATCAGGAGAGGGCACACGCTAGAGTTCGCGGGGTTCCTTCCAAATACTCCACCAAAGTACTCCCGATATCCTCCTTCATACATCCCACTGATAGAAGGAGAAATTCGGACCCTCTTGCAAAAAAAGGCAATAGAGCGAGTCCCCTTTCATCAGCGGGGAAAGGGGTTTTATTCCCACTTCTTCCTGGCCCAAAAAAGACGCAGGATCTTCGTCCCATTCTGGACCTCAGCTCTCTCAATCTCTATAAAGAGTACAAAAGGTTCAGGATGGTGACCGTTCCAGGGCTACTCCCCCTGCTGCACCAAGGAGACTGGTTCTGCTCCCTAGACATGCAAGATGCTTATATGCATATCGGGGTCTTCCCTCCCCACTGGAAGTTTCCGAGGTTCCACTTCCAAGGGCAGCACTACCAATTCCGAGTTCTTCTGTTCGGCCTCTCCTCTGCTTCGTGAATCTTTACAACATGCTTGGCAGTGGTGGCTGCAGCTTTAAGGTGCATGGGGCACTACGTTTTCCCTTTCCTTGACAATTGGCTGCTTACAGCCCCGTCCAGGTCAAGCCTACTTCACGCCCTTGGAGACACGTATACTCTGTTCTGAGAGCTGGGGATCACCCTGAACCTTCACAAATCGTCCCCTGCGCCCAAAGACTCGTCTTCATTGGAGCGATCCTAAATTCTGTGCAGGGCATGGCTTTCCTACCTCCAGACAGGGACGATCGCCTGTGAGAGATTGCCGAATGGATATCAGTAACTCCTCAAGTTCCAACATGGAACTTTCTCAGGCTACTGGGGCACATGGCAGCGGCCATTCCAGTCACTCCTCTGGCCCGCCTCCACATGCGGATCCCACAGTGGATGCTCAGGTTACAGTGGGACCAGGGCTACGATGATCTAGACTTTCTGGTCAGGATCACCAAGCCAGTCAGGAGAATTTTGCTTTGGTGGATTAACCCCCGGAATTTGGAGAAAGGGGTCACGTTTCGTCCGGAGTCACCAGATCAAACTCTTACGACAGATGCATTGGCTCTGGGATGTGAAGCGCACCTGGGTGCTCATCAAACGCAAATGGTTTGGACACCCAAGGAGCGATCTTTCCATATCAATGTATTGGAGATGTGAGCGGTTCTCTGTGTCTTACAGGCCTTTCAAGAGGACCTGGTGCCGGGCTCTCTTCAAATTCAAACAGACAATATGGTGGTCAACTTCTACATCAACAAGCAAGGGGGTAGTCATTCGTATCCTCTTTTTCAGGGAGGCAATGAGAATCTGGCACTGGGCGCTGGAGTGGCACATTCTGCTGTCCGCAGTGCACATTCCAGGCGTCCTGAACAATCTGGTCAACAGCTTAAGCAGGTCTCGTTCCAGAGCGCACGAGTGAGAGCTGCTGCAGTACATAGCAGATCAGCTCTTCAACAAGTGGGGTCATCCAGATCTGGATCTCTTTGCGTCACCACGCAATGCCAAACTGCCAATTTTTTGCTCGCGAAAGCATGTGCCTGGAGATTTTTGGCCAGGCGCGTTATCCCTTTGCTGGGCATGGAGGTTTCTATATGCCTTCCCGCCCATTCAGAGAGTCCTGCTGAAATAACAGGCAGAAGGGGCTTGAATGACTCTAGTAGCCCCCAGATGGCCTCTGCAGATTTGGTTCCCACTCCTGCAGTGGTTATCCACAGAACCTCCAACTCCGCTGCCCATATGCTCGCTGTTGCTATCCCAGGAACAGGGGTCGCTGGTCCATCCAGAGCTCCGTTCCTTACATCTGCATGCTTGGCTCTTTCAGACGTAGCTCAACAGAGATACGGGGTTTCCCCAGAGGTGGCGGCAGTCCTAGTCTCAGCAAGGAAGCACTCCAACCGCTCCGCCTATGCTATGAAATAGGAGCGTTTTTGTTTATGGGCCTCGTCACAGCATTTGGACCCTGTCACCTGTCCAGTGAACTCAGCGTTACAGTACATCCTCTCCTTGTACCAACATGGCCTGAGTTACTCCTCTATTAAGGTGCACATGTGGGCTGTTTCTGCCTATCATGCTGTGATTGGAGACAAGGCGTTAGCACAGTTGGATGTAGCCTGCACCTTTCTGAGAGGAATTTTGCATATGAGACCTCCCATTAGGGATCCTATCACACCCTGGGATCTCCTTTTTATGTTGGAGAAGCTCACCCACCCTCCCTTTGAGCCGGCAGCAGATTGTGAGCTGCGTTATCTTTCCTGGAAGGTGTGTTTTTTGGTTGCTATTACCTCAGCTCGAAGAGTTTCTGAGCTTCGGGCTCTGATGTGTAAAGTGCCGTATTTGGGTTTCCACAGGGAAAGGGTTTTCCTCAGAGCAAATCCTAAGTTTCTTCCGAAAGTGGTCTCAGAGTTGACCCTTAATCAGTTGATTGACCTTACAGTCTATTTTCCTTCCCCATCTAATAGGGGGGAAGCTCTTCTTCACACATTGGATGTCCACAGGACTTTGAGGTATTGCCTCAAAAGGACGGCTACGCACAGTCAGTCGGAGCAATTCTTTGTGGCCTTTGCACCACAATGTTTGGGCAAACCGGTGACCAAGCAGACGATTTCGAAGTGGATCATCCACTGTGTATCCTTCTGTTATGAAAAGCACAATAAACCCCTACCGGGTCTGGTTAGGGGTCACTCCACCAAGGGAGTGTCTGCTTTTTTTGCCGCCCTGAGAAATGTCTCTATAAGGGACATATGTGCGGCCGCTACCTGGAATTCGGTGCATACCTTTGTCAAGCATTACAGCTTGGATATTGTCTCCAGACGCAGTGCCAGTTTTGGTCTGGCTGTTTTGCAGGGACTTTTGTCCTAGGCCTCTGGAGTCAGTATATTCCACCTCCTGGGGTCGACCACCTCTTTGGCGTGGGACTGCTTGGTATTCAGTCCTAATTGTTATAGCTTGCTGCAAGGGCTCCCACTCGAAGTAAGATAGTACAGGTACGTAAGAACTTACCGTAACAGTAGTTCTTTGAGAGGAGCTCTTGCAGCAGGCATTACTTTCCCACCCGCCTTCCCCCTCGAGGTGTGCAGATCTTCATCTACATCTTCATCGAGTGCTTTGTCTCCTTCTCTTGTCAGGGCTTGTTTGCGGGCCTTGGCGGGGGAACTGAGGTGGAGCTGGGTCCGCCCCCTTTTGTACCAGGGCTGACATCAGAGTGGGGCCAACGTCGGGGACGGTCCCTGCTGTATACTGCTGGCTGAAAAGTTTTCCGGAGGGTCCTAGTGCCTGTGGTATAGTCCTAATTGTTATAGCCTGCTGCAAGAGCTCCTCTCGAAGATCTACTGTTACGGTAAGTTCTTACGTAACTGTACTTTCTAGGGGCATGGATATGTTGTTCATCCACACTGTCTGGCAGGTTCCTTGCTGCTTTAAATCGTGCCAGAAGGTCTTCAAGCTGGCTCCTCCCACCCACCCGGGTGGTAAAACTCTCTGCTCAGCCCCATCACGCCAGATCTTCCTCACCGCTTGGAAGCTCAGGTTCCCTCCTTAGCGCTCTGCATTTAGACTGGATCCAAACTCTCCGGTTCACCCGAAAATAATTTTAAAGTTTTCCAGACTTCGGTCTGCTTCTTCCTTCGCGGCTGCGATGGACAAATCGACTCCCGGTTTTTGGCGGTGCCCATGTGGGCAGAAGATGTCTAGGACCGATCCGCACTCCACGTGCATCTGCTGCTTTGGGCTTGACTACGATCCACAGGCCTGCGAGTTGTGCAAGTCCTTTTCGGAAAATGTCCTTGAAGACCATGCTGCCAGGCTCCAACTTGGGCACACCGAGAAATGTTATCCGCCAGTGAAGTCCAAGGAGGCCCGTTGAGCGGTTTCCGCGGTGGCTGGCTCGGCTGAGCAACTTGAACAGATGATCGCCCTCGAGGAGGAGGGGGCCCAGGCCGCATCTTCGTCTTCCTCAGTCACGGCATTTATCCCACTCTCCTTGGGCTCCTCCTATACAGCTTCTTTTAAGAAGCTTTGCCAGTCTCTCTCCACGAAAGGTGAGGGGCCACCGGGACACTCCTCTTGGTCCAAGAAGAAGGACTCGAAGGGTAAGCCCCACCGTCGACGTTCGTGGGAGCGGGAGAGGTCCCCTTCCCCGGACTTTGGTCGAGGTTGTGGCTAAGGCCACTGGCTTCACGGTGTCCCTGTCAGGTCAGCCGGCCGAGACGCCCGTCAAAGTGGTAGAGATTTTTCTCAACCCGTCGGATGGGCTGTCGACTGGAGAAGCCGACAACCCTTCTTCACTGGTTCCCCCAGTGGAAATCGAGGATTTGCCTGTGCCTCCTGTGCCGGAATCCCTGGTTAAGGCTCCCGAGCTGAGGGAGGATCAGGTTTCCCCCACTCCCTCCCAGACCCACCCTCGGAAACACCGACGGTCTCAGTCTTGGACCTCTTCTCGGTCCAGCTGATCCCACCGGCACAGGCGGTCTCAGTCTCTGCACCGAGGAAAGCGGCGGTGCAGCTCGTCCTGGTCTTCCTCCTCCTCGGAGAGGCTTAAACGCAAATTGTGTCAACGCTACGAGGACTTAATTTGGCAGCAGCTCCTTCTAACCGTGAACAAGCCGACGCCGTCACCTTCCCTGGCCATTAAGTGGCTATCACCCAAAAGGCCGAAACAACCCCCTCACGGTGGTCAAGGTGCCCAAACCGGTGCCGGTTGTTCGGCCAAAACCAGCTGCCCCACCGAATGTGGTGGAACCTCCGCCTCCACAACCGAAATCGGGGGCGCCGACCATGGATTTTCGGTCGGGTCAGGGACTGCCCCACCGGTTGTCGGTCACCCTCACTCCCGACCATCCTCAGCAAGTGGAGGGTGGCTCAGGCCATAGGCAGCTGTTTGCAGACTCCTCAGAGTCTGACGACGACTCTTCCCTGTTCTCCAGGCCCCTTGACCTGGAGTTTTCCGGGGGACAGTCAATGGACGAGAGCCCATCCTTGTTCATGGATTTGCTTTGGCTCATATCGGAGTCCACCGGGATGCAGCTCGAGCCCATATCCAAGCAGGCCAAGTATCCCTTCACGGAGATACTGGACCGAGGGGATTCTCCCACGGAGGCTTTTCCGGTGGCTGAAGCCATTGTTGGCCCAGCCTTGGAGTTATGGCAGTGGCTGGCTTCTTGTCCTGCTCTTTCAGCCAGAATGGCCAGGAAGTACGCAGTCCCTACCGGGTCACTGTCCAGTTTCTTGGAGCACCCCTCTGCAGAGGGGTTGGTTACCGATAGCGTTTTCCGGCATTCCGGGAACGCCAGGGACGTGGACAAGCCCCCCGACAAAGAGTCCAAAAAGCTGGACTATGCTGGGTGTAAAGTGTGTGCTGCATCCTCCCTTGGCCTCCGTCAGGCCAGTTCGGCCGTACTGATGGCATACTTCTCCCACGCCCTTATGGGCTCCCTGGATGAGGTGATCCCTCATCTCCCGGCTGACCTGCAGACTACGGTCAAGCAGGTGCGGGATCAGGGAAGGGCAGTAGTGAAACAGCAGCTCCAAACTGCCCTCGATATTGGAGATTCCTGTGCCCGGTCAGTAGCGGCCGCAGTGGCCATGTGCCACAGAGCTTGGCTGCGGATCTCCACCTTCACGGCGGATACCCAGCACAAGTTGGCAGACGTCCCCTTCTTGGGTACCGACTTGTTCGGGCCTGGGTTGGAAGGCCACCTCCAGAGAATTGAAAAGTCCAGTGCCACCTTGGACTCAGTTACGTCTGCCCAGATGGACAAAGGCCACCGACAGCAGCATAAGTCCTTTCGCCCTTCTTCCCTTGCGGCACGTCCGGCCCAGTAACACCAGCATCAGGGCCAGCAGGCTCGCACTTGGCACCCCAAAGCCAAACCTGCAGCTTCCTCCAGCAGGAAGCCAAGAGGAAGAGGCCCAGGAGGTCCCTCGGCCAGTCCTTCCTCCAAGCCTGCCCAGTGATAGGTTGAGGGGGGTGTCACCCCCAGCCGCGTCACTTCCCCCTGGGTTCCCCCTGTGGGGGGACAGCTCTGCCACTTTCTTTCCGCCTGGTCCGCTATCACCACGGACCGTTGGGTGTTGGAGGTGGTAGGAAAGGGTCTGCCACTGGAATTTGAGCAGGCCCCGTCCAAGCCGTCGCCCCACGGGTGGTTACAGGGTCCGCAGCCTCTCTGTTGGTCCATTGAGCCAACATTGCCCTGCTCCTCCAGAAGGAGGTGATCAGGAAGGTGGCAGATCCTCCACCAGACCCAGGGTTTGTGTCCAGGTACTTTCTGGTCCCGAAACAGACGGGGGGGGCTGGCGCACCATTCTAGACCTGCACAACCTGAACAGGTTCCTAAGGTCTCGAACCTTCAGGATGGTCATTCTGGCTCAGATCATTCCATCCTTGGAACGAGGCATGTGGTTCTGTTCTCTGGACCTCCAGGACGCGTTCTTTCACATCCCAATCCGTCCATCCCATCAGCGATTCCTCCACTTCTGAGCAGAGGGGTCCCTCTATGAGTTCCGGGCCATGCCCTTCGGCCTTTCTCTAGCTCCCAGGGTCTTCACCAAATGCAAAGCAGTGGTGACAGCATTCCTGCGGTGCCAAAGGGTCCGGATGTAACCCTACCTGGACGACTGGTTGATTGCAGCCTCCTCTAGACCGGAGGTGGATCAGTCCAGGGATCTGGCCCTCCAGGTTTGCTCTCAAGTTGGCCTCCTCATCAACGAGGCCAAGTCGGAACTCATGCCAAAGCAGGTGATCCAATTCATCGGGGCAGAGCTCATCTCTCTGCGAGCGAGAGCACGGCTCCCGGCGGACAGGGCCAAGGTTCTTTCCTCCTTTGCCCAGTCATTTCAGGTTGGGCAATTGCGCCTTGCCCGGAACTTTCTGCGCCTCCTGGGCCTCATGGCAGCCTGCAGCAGCGTGGTCTGTTGGGCCCGTTGGCACATGCGTCCCCTACAATGGGGACTGGCCAGCCAATGGTCACAGCGCTCCGGTCCTTTGGATCAGCCAGTGACAGTGACCCAGGAGATGTGGAATGCTCTCCAGTAGTGGATCGTTCCAGCTCATCTGCAGGAGGGTATCCCGTTTGTCTGCCCCGAGCCGTCGGTCTCTCTATCGACTGACGCCTCTCTGATGGGTTGGGGTACCCATCTGGGGGAGCACAGAGCACATGGCCTCTGGTCCCCTCGGGAATCCCGATGCCACATCAACCTGCTGGAGCTTCCAGCGGTTCATCTAGCCCTCACTGCCTTCGCTCCGTTTGTACGGGGTCAAGTGGTCCAGGTCCAGACGGACAATACCACGACCATGTACTACCTAAACCACCAGGGCGGGACGCGCTCCATGCCTCTGTGCAGGGAAGCCTCCGCACTTGGTCCCTCGTCTGACGTAGCCTGAGGCACATCTCCTTGCCACCCATGTGGCAGGAGCCTCCAACATTCTGGCCGATGCCCTAAGCCGGATAGGAGCTGCGTCACACGAGTGGTTTCTCCTGCTGGAGGTAGTACAAGATCAGTTCTCCCACTGGGGCATGCCTCAGGTGGACCTGTTTGCCTCCAGAGAGAATGTGAAGCTGAGGCTGTTTCATGCCCTCCCCTCAGCAGGGCTCGCTGCAGGGGGATGCCTTCTCGAGGCCGTGGACCCCGGGCCTCTTCTACGCCTTTCCCCCATTTCCCTTGATCCACAAGGTGCTTCTCAAGGCGAGGTGGGACAAGGCACAGGTGATTCTGGTAGCCCCAGACTGGCCCCGCCAGTTCTGGTATCCAGATCTCCTCAGCCTCAGTTCCAGGCTCCCGAGGCGGCTTCCAGCCCACCCGGACCTGATCTCAGTCAACCAGGGGAAGGTATTCCATCCGGACCTTCAATCCCTGCACCTGATGGCCTGGTTCCTGAGTGGCTAGAGTTCCAGGCCTTGTGTCTTTCCGATGAGGTCCTCAACGTTGTTGAGGCATCCCGTAAGGAGTCGACCAGGAAATGCTATGCCTTTAAATGGAAAAGATTCTCCATTTGGTGTCATGGCAAGGGGCCGGACCCTTTCTCCTGTTCTTGGCAAGCATTCTGGGCTACCTGCGGTCCCTTTGTCCACTAGGGCTTCGGTCGACAACCCTTAAGATGCACCTGGCAGCCATCTCTCCTTACCGGGCGCAGGCCGGAAAGCAGTCGGTAGCGCAGGAGAAGCTGATCGTGTGCTTTTTCAAAGGCCTTGATCATATATCCCCTCCGGTGCGAGAACCTCCACCTCCGTGGGATCTACTGCTGATATTGGCTAAGCTCATGGGCAAGCCATTCAAACCGATGCACAGGTGTGACATCTCTCACCTGTTGTGGAAGTCCGCCTTCTTGGTGGCTATCACGTCAGCCAGAAGGATGGGAGAGCTCCAGGTGCTTTTCATCGAGTCTCCCTATCTGGTCTTCCACAGGGACAAGGTTGTCCTGTACCCCCACCTGAAATTCCTTCTGAAGGTGGTGTCGGAGTTTCATCTTAACCAGGTGTTGACTCTGCCAGGGTTCTACCCCAGTCACACCTCAGAGGCCGAATATAGGCTCCATACTTTGGACCCTAGAAGAGCGCTCTCTTAATACAAGGAGCGGACGGCTGAAGTTTGGGGAGAGGTTCGCCAGCTGTTTGTCACCTATGCTGAAGCCACACCTGGCAGACCTGCAGCCAAGCGGACGATAGGCAGGTGGGTCACCTCCTGCATAAATCTCTGCTATAGGTTGGCGGGCATGGAGCCTCCCAAAGGGATAAGAGCTCATTCTACCCGCCATACCACTGCTTCAGTGGCTGCTTCCAGGGACGTCCCTATCCAGGAAATCTGCAGGGCTGCTACCTGGAAGTCAGCACACACCTTCATTACCACTACCACATCAACGTTGAGTCACGCCGGGATGCTGGTTTTGGGACCTTGGTTCTCCAGTCTTTATTCCCTAAGTAGGGGGTGTGCGTCTTGCCTCCCTCCTCCCGGAGAAGTGCTAGGAGTCTGTCAGACAGTGTGGATGAACAACATATCCATGTCCCTAGAAATATAGGTTACTGACCTGTAACAGGAGTTTTAGGAATGGCATATGTTGTTCATCCACATGACCCACCCGGCCTCCCCGACTTCGACGCACAACCTGGCTTCCAGCGGGCTAGATCTGGTGTTGTGGGGTGGAGCCGAGAGTTTTACCACCTGGGTGGGTGGGAGGAGCCAGCTTGAAGACCTTCCAGCAAGATTTAAAGCGGCAAGGAACCTGCCAGACAGTGTGGATGAACAACATATACCATTCCTAGAACTCCTGTTACAGGTAAGTAACCTGTATTTCTTCTTCCTCCTGTGGTATTAGATCTCTCAACTATGTCTCGCACATGGTTACTTTCCAAAAAGCTACTCTTTCGGAGCTGGAAAGGGATCTACCTGAGGTTCAGGATGAAAACCTTAGGAAGAAACTCCTGGGCAAGGTTAGGATGGGAAAGTCCTCGTATCATCATGTACTCCGAGCAGCGTACGACTCGGTGGATTCAGTGGCTAGAGCGGCAGCCACGGAGATCTGTCTCCACCGGCTCTCCTGGCTTCGGATAGCCGGTTTGGCACAGGATGTACAGTCTTCCCTCTTGGACTGTCAAAGATGCATGGTGCGCAAGGAACTCAGAAAACAAGTTTGCCTGTTAGCAAATGTTTTTACTGCAAAAGTGATAATACCAAGTTGCAAAAATACAGACCGTGAAATGTAGTTGCCCTCTTGGATGCCCCTTTTAGGGATTCCGTCCTCTTTGGCGGAGTAACCAAAGATATCGTAACCGGACTACAAGAGAGTGGACACTCTTTAAGAGACGTACGCTCCATGTACAAGACTGGTCAGAAAAAGCAGCCCTTTTGCTGCCAAAGAAGGTGGAACAAGAACCAGGCAAAGCGTCAGGGGAAAAAGGCGTGCCCCTGGCTCAGGAGCCCAAACCCCGCAGGCTAAGTTCTCCAAACCAGTCTCGGGGACTAAAGCTCCCCTCCCTTCAGCATCCTGACTCCTTTCCCCTCCTTCCGCTACCTCCCTTACTTCAGGAGGAACCGGTCAGAGGGAGGTTTGGCCTCCACCTGGAAGGTTGGAGGCTCGTCTCTGCAGAGTCTTGGGTGCTTCAGCTCATCCAGCGGGGTCACTCAATTGAGTTCCTCGAGATTCCAGCCCCTCTCCCTCTGGGACAGTCTTTCTATCCATGGGATCAGGCCCCCCTCGTCATGCAAAGATTCGGGCACTTCTTCTAAAGGAGGCCATAGAACCCAACCCCCAATACCAGATAGGAGGGGGATTTTACTGCCACATCTTCCTAGTCCCAAAGAAAACGGGTGACCTGAGACCAATCCTGGACCTCAGCACACTAAACGTCTTTGTCGAGTACAAGAAGTTTTGTATGTTGACTCTTCAGGGGCTCCTACCCCTGCTCCATCCCAACTCCTGTCTGTGCTCCCTGGATATGCAGGATGCCTACCTGCACATCCCTATCCTCCCGGCCCACCGCCGCTTCCTCCATTTTGCTTTTATGGAGGATCACTTCCAGTTTTGGGCGCTCCCTTTTGGCCTTTCCTCGGCCTCCGGGTGTTCACGAAGTGTCTAGCAGTGGTGGTGGCGTTCTTGTGCCGCCAGGGCACGTATGTCTTCCCGTACCTGGATGACTGGCTCCTCGCAGCACCCTCTACTAGCAGCCTGAAAGAGTCCCTCTCTTTCACTCTGAACTTGTTCTCCCTTCTGGGGTTAATGGTCAACTTCCCCAAGTCCCAGCTAGTACCATCTCAACAACTCCAATTTATTGGAGCCGTACTAGATGCAGTTCAGAGCAAGGCTTTTCTGCCATCAGATCGAGCCGAGACTTTGGTTGCTCAGTCTGCTCTTGTGGTCCAGGCTCGATGGATCCCAGCACATGCTGTGCTCCATCTTTTGGGACTGATGGCAGCGGCCAACTCCACAGTACCCCTGGCCAGACTTCACATGAAGGTCACCCAATGGTCTCTCCAAGTCCAATGGGATAAGAAGATGGACGACATGAACCAAAAAGTCATGATCTCCAGCAGTCTTCAGAGAGATCTTCACTGGTGGCAGGATCTCTCCAACCTGTCGAGGGGAACTCCTTTTCATTCCCCTGTCCCAACCCAAATCCTCACCACGGATGCCTCAGACTTGGGCTGGGGAGCCCATCTGGGGGTGCACAAGACACAGGGGTCTTGGTCCGATCAGGAGCTTATGCTCCACATCAGCGTTCTGGAGACCATGGTAGTTCTTTACGCTCTCCAGACCCTTTTGGTACCGGGATCACTTCTGGTCCAGATGGACAATATGTCCACAGTTTGGTACATCAACAAACAGGGAGGAACCCGGACATACCCTCTATGCAGAGAAGCAATGAGGGTCTGGTACTGGGCGATCCAGCATAGCCTTTACTTGACAGCAGTCCACGTACCAGGAGTAAGCAACGTCCTTGCGGACAGTCTCAGTCGATCAGTGGCCAGGGCCCACGAGTGGGAGCTAAAGTCAGGGGTGGTCAAAGAACTCTTTCTTCGATGGGGTCGTCCAGACTTAGATCTGTTTGCCTCCCCATTCAACACAAAACTGCCCAACTTTTGCTTGCTTGTTCCTGGGCATGGTGCTTTTTGGCGAGACGCACTGTCTGTCTCATGGACAGGGAGATTTCTTCATGCATTTCCTCCCTTTCCTCTCAGTCTGAAGGTTCTGGTGAAACTTCAGCAGGAGGGAGCTCATATGACTTTTATAGCTCCTCTCTGGCCACGTCAGATTTGTTTTCCTCTTTTGCAACAACTGGCACTGGAACATCCAGTCCCTCTGCCGTTTTTCCACGACCTTCTGACAGAGGAGCAGGGCACCCTGATGCACCTGAGCCTTCAGTCTCTCCACCTTCATGCGTGGCACCTGTGGACATAGCAGTTTCCCGCTATGGTGTCTCCTCGCAGGTTGCACATATCTTAGTACAGGCCAGAAAACCCTCTGCTAGATCCACTTACGCCATGAAGTGGAAAAGATTTTCGATCTGGGCCGTAGCAAGGAGCTTGGATCCCTTTTCGTGCTCGGCGGCCCAGGTGTTAAAGTACCTCGCACATTTATCTGAGACAGGCCTTAGCTACTCTTCCATTAAGGTCCATCTGTCTGCAGTGTCAGCCTATAACCTCCTGGTGGAGAGCAAACCCTTGGCTCAGTTGGAGGTTGCCAAAACCTTTCTGAAAGGCATCCTTCACTTGAAACCTCTGATCCGGAATCCCTGTCCCCCGGGACTTGAATTTCATGCTCGAGAAGCTGACTTTACCCCCGTTTGAACCAGCTTCTACTTGCGACTTACTCTTCCTTTCCTGGAAGACTTTATTTTTAGTCGCAGTTACTTCTGCCAGAAGAGTGTCTGAGCTCCAGGCTTTCGTCTGTACAGAACCCTATTTAATTTTTCATAGAGACAAATTAGTCCTTCAGACTAACCCTTCCTTTCTTCCCAAAGTGGTATCATAAACCACTCTGAATCAGAGCGTGGAATTACCAGTATACTATCCCCAGCATTCCAACGGGGGGAATACCTTCTGCATACCCTAAATATGCACCGGATTCTGAGGTACTACACGAACCGGACTAAGGAGGTTCATAAATCTAATCAACTCTTTGTAGCCTTTTCTCCCCAGTGCCAGGGCAAGGCTATTTCATAACAAACCATCTCTAGATGGTTAGCCAACTGCATCCATTTTTCTTACACGAAATATGGGAAGTCCCTTCTGGGGGAAGTCAAAGGCCATTCCACTCGCAGCGTGACTACCTCTACTGCCTTCTTTAGGAATGAGTCCACTGCTGAGATTTGTGCAGTGGCCACGTAGTTGTTTGTTCACACTTTCACCAAGCATTACAGTCTGGACATTGCCTCTAGGCGCAGAACAAGCTTTGGTCTTGCAGTTCTGCAAGATGTCCTGTCATGATTTCCTGTGGCAACTTCTCCTCCTCCCAGATGCCCAGATGCACCTCTGCATAAGTTTTTTATGGGGGACTGCTTGGTATTCAGTCCTATATGTGAAGACCTACTGCAGGAACCCTCTTGAAGTAAGAAATTGCAGTTACTTAAGAACTTACCATAACAGTAGATCTTCGATAGAGGTTCCTGCAGCAGGTCTAGTTTCCCACCCTACTTCCTCCGGTTCCTGGATGTTTTTTCCTTTAGTTTCCATCCTACCTAGCCCTTGGGTCTAGAGAGGAAGCGGGGTCCTAGGAGTTTCTTTACTCCTAGCTTTTATTTACCTTTCTTTAGGTCTCCGGTGGAAAAGAACTGGAGAGCGGGCGCGAGACTGCCTCCTTTATAGCCGGCTGACGTTATGACGCCCGACGTCGGGGGTGGTCCCCGCTGATGATTGCTATCTACAAGTTTGCCATTCAGACCTGACGCCAGGGGGCGCTGTCCTATATGTGAAGATCTACTGTAGGAACCTCTCTCGAAGATCTACTGTTACGTTAAGTTCTTACGTAACTGCAATTTCTTCTGAGTTATTTGTATTCTCATGTGCAGCTAATCTAAGTTCTGCTTCCCTTTTAGCTTTCCTGATTGCTGATTTGCACTGCTTGTGTTGTTTTTCATATACAGTAGTTTAAGAAAAAAATAAATTTTTATGTCTTATATACTTCTTATAGGTTTTATTTTTTTCTTTTGTTTACCTTTTTTGTTTTGATGCCCTTTACCCACCCAGCCGCCCACTCCTTCAGGTGGCCAAGCCTTGCCATCCCACGTCCTCCGACCACCATCCACTGCCCCTCAATGTCGCTTCCCGGCCGACCCGGTGTATCCTTTCACCATGGGCCTCCCTCCCGTGCCCAGTACCAATAGTGCCCAGAGGCACATTATGCCATCCTCGACAGAGTGACGAGGGCGCAGCATGGGGCTTACCAGTCTCGCGGCAGCGGGAGAACAGATTGCCGTCATCCGGGTGGCATGGGCAGGCATCTTTTTTTCTCTTTTTCTGTCCCTCCCATCTCTCGAGATGGACCTATACAGTGGTGACCTGGGATGGGGACGTATGGTGGTGTGTCGAGGCAGCGCACCGCCTAGTATGTCTCCCAAACCACCAACCAGGTGCCAGAGGTGCTCCCTCCCTGTCGGTCTCCGCTCCTGGTACCCAGGGAGGGGGATTGAACCTGTGTCGCCAGCGTGATTAACTTTTTTATTGGTTTTGACAACCATTTAGGTCTTAATCCTGTGTTACCATATTTATTTATAATTAGGATGAACTTATCACAAATAGATAGGATAACCTGTTTAAATTACAGCCACATTTCATCACCATTTTTATTTTTGAATAGCGTTTTCTAGTTTATGTCCATGAGTGTTGATTTAATTGCTTTTATATAGGGAAATGCTACAAGTCTCATTGGCTGAGATGGACCTGGGAGTGGTGGTGGATGTCAAGATGAACAACTCGGAGACTTGTAGGAGGGCAGCGGCCAAGGCCAACAGGATGCTGGGATGCCTCGCTAGGGGGATCACCTCCAGAAGGAGTGAAGTGATACTCCCTCTGTATAACTGCTTGGTGAGGCTGCACCTCGAGTACTGCATGCAGTTTTGGAGGCCAGACTTAAAGAGGGACATTGAACTCCTTGAGAGGGTCCAAAGGAGGGCAACCAAAATGATTTGGGGCTTGGGGGACAGGACCTATGGGGAGAGGCTTGAAGAGCTAAATATGTACACATTGGAAGAGAGAAGGGACCGGGGGGACATGATGGAGGTCTTCGGGTATATGAAAGGGGTAAATAGGGGAGGAGCAGTCAGGTGCTTTGAAGGAAGGGGGGGGACTAGAGGCATGGGTGGAAGCTGGAGGGGGGAGATTCAGGGGAGAAAGGAGGAGGTGCTATGTCACTGAGAGGGTGGTGGAGCCATAGAATGTGCTGCCCAGGGGGCTGGTGGAGGCAGAGACGGTGGAGGGGTTCATGAGGGGGTGGGACAGGTACAGGGGAAGGGTTCTGGAAGCAAAATCCAGTGCAGCGAGAATATCCGGGACTGGAAAGGGAGAAGCCAGAGAGGGTGAGGGGGGCAGCAAGGTCAGCTCCCAGGGTGGGGGCTGACCAAACGAGCAGACACGAAAGACCTTTAGGCCTTTTTTTTTTTACTTTTTATTTATTGCGTATGTCCAAATACATATTCAGTATATTAAACTTGGTTCCATGCACTAGAAGGTTACAAGGTATAAGTCCTCTATTAAGGATAATAAGCATGTCACCCTTTGTTACATCACTGGAGGGTTAACAAATAAAGATATGTAGTTTACATTGTAAACACAAGTGTTCTAAATATATTTCTTAAATGGCTACTTCGCCATGACCATGGACTTTTTACTAAATATCTGTACCCGAAAAGTCCCTGAGTGAAACACTCTTGATGGTGCCTTAATGGCCTATCATAAGTCCAAGTAAAAACAAAAATTTATTCCGATAATAATGGAGATGTCTAAACCTACATTAGCTCCTTATACAGTAGTTATCAAATATATGTTACTACTTTACTGAATAAGTACAGTAATTCTAAGCTGAGAATGTAGGAATTAGAAATTAGACAGAGGGTTACAAAACCAGTGACCCTTCCTTATAAAGTGTTTAGCAGATTGCCTTTAAACTCAGCAGTTATTCAATCAACCATGAAGGCATTACACAGGTAAATGGCCCATATTTTCAAAGAAAACAAAATAGGCTCTCTCAATCCCCCTCAGTCTATGAATCTTCAGAATCCTCGCGACTGGCAAAGTCCGATTTAAATTTCTCAAGTCTCTTCCCTGCTTCAATCGGATCACTGAAAATAAATGTTTTACCTGCATACTGAATTCGTAGTTTTGCAGGGTATAACAGAACATTCGTGATCCCCAATTGCCGCATCTCAGATTTCACCTCATCGAATGCCTTCTGTCTCTGGCGTGTAGCATAGGAAAGATCAGGGAAGAAGTAACTTCGAGAGCCATCTGGTAGGTGTAGTTGTCCCTTCTTTTTAGCCGCCTGTAAGATTAGTTCTTTAATGGTCGGACCAGCCGTGACCATCAAGATGGTTTGTGTGTCCCTTCTTGCAGAGGTCTACGCCATGGGGTAATCCGATATGCCTGTGTGATCGCTCCGTCCACCACGATGACAAGAGTGGTTTGCACCAGAGTGGTCAAAAATTCCAGTAGATTTGGACCCTCGGAATTCTCTGGGATCCCCAGTATCCGCACGTTGGCTAGGTGGGCACCATTTTCCAAATTTTCTAGGCATTGACACAGTAGACGGTTTTCGTTCACCAGACCTGTAACGGCCTTTTCAGCCATCGTGTGAGACAGATTACTTTGTGTTGCCACTCCTTCCAGTTTGGTTTCCACCATTGTGACTCGCGAGGTAAAACCTTCGATTTTCCTATCTAATTCCTTAACGAATACTTCCAAGTCTTTTAACAGCTTTTAGCACTGCTGCGTTAGAGGCTTCGGTGTCCGAGCCACGCGTTGGGCCCTCTTGTTGCTGCGGGTTCTTAGGCCTCCCCATAGTACCTCCTATAAAGTTGGCAAAGTTATAGTTTTTTGCAGTCTAACTGTATTTTCAGCTTGCAGGACACTTTGAGAACCGAAATCAAACTGTATGTTGCCCAAAGTTGAATTTTGCTATTGCAAATTTACAGATATTTAGCCTGTAGACAGGCGCTCCTGTGGAAGACGTCTTTGTCAGTCAGCAGCTAGCCACGCTTTTACCCCATAAATCTAGAACATATTGTGACTGTCACTGTGTTGTGGTCAGTATTTGAAGGGGGGGGGTAACTCTACAGTTTTTTATATTAATATTTTCTGATGCGAATACAATGTCTACAATTTTGTTTTCCCTTGTAGGATGACAAACATGTTGTTTTAGATGAAGTTGTTGAGAGGTATTTACTAAATGTTTTCATGCTGCACTGGTGGCAGTTTGTTTTACCCAGTCAATATCATAGAAAAATAGACTTTGACAGCAGATAAGGACCCCTTGGCCCACTCAGTCTGCCCATTCCCCTACCTACTGGATAATAATAATAATAATAATAACTTTATTTAGTTAAGCACCTTTCAAAGATATCAAGGCGCTGTACATAACAGTTAAAATCAATGACAAAGCAGTATAAAGACAATCCGTAAAACCCATTTTCGGTAAAATTAATTGTATAAGCTGCAGATCCTAGTTAACCAGCAGCCTACTTCCTCCTACCCCCACTATAATTGTCTTGTCGGTCCCATGCATTCTTGAATTCCTCCACTGTTTTTGACCCCATAACCTCCTTGTCCAATTTATTTTGCAGACTTCTAACATTGATTAGGATACGCTTGGTGTCACTTATCTGGACTCCTTGTGTTTCCTTTCTAATATTTGGGGTAATTATTTTTTTAGTATTGGTTTCCCCCTGAGTAGTTAGTTTAAACTCAGCTTTTTGAGGGCATCCTTAAATTTGTTCTCCAAAATTCTTGAGCCTAAGTTAAGTGTAATCAGTCAATTGAATATGCCCCGTGATTGTTGCAAAAATCAGACCAATGGTTTATGAATGTAATATTTTCCTTATGGCACCATTTTTCTAATATTTGTACATGATATGGTAAGATTTTTTCACTGTGATCCTCAGGAGGATGTCTGATATTTATTTATTTATTTATTTACAAGGCTTGTTTTGAGGTGCAACCCAGGGAAGGGGAGAAAAGGAGCAACTTATGCATGAGATTCAAACAAGAGCTACACATAATATTGAGTAATTGTACAGGTAAAAAGACAGAGATTACATTGTAAGGTTTTTAAGGCATACCAAAAACTAACATAGAATCTGAGTTTCTAACATAGATCAAGAAGGCATTTGTAAACAAGTGCAATGCAACAAGCTAAATATGAGAAAATAAAGCTGTATCAGGAGGTAGCGAGTTGTGTGAGAGGTGAGGATTATCGCTATTTTGAGGCAGAAACAGGGAGAGCGCAAATGTAAGATTCGCTTGTGTATAGTTACATTGCGCTCCCCACCTGTGATAGGTTGGTCATATTTCTCTACATTAAAGAAGTGGTTGTTGAATAAATCCACCACCATTTTAGGATCTGTTTATCTGGTGCCATTAACTTCAGTCACCACCATGGGGACCACAGTGGTTCTAGCGTTGAGTGTGTTATATATTCAAGACCAGAATTTTGTGGCTAGTTGTGTGCTAGTTGTTTCAGCCATGTCTGACTAAAAGGTGCCTCCTTCTAGTTTATTAATGTGTCTAATTTGGCACAAATAGTAGCAATATAAATGAATTTCCTGGCTCCCTACTGAAGTTTGTCAAGTTTTTGATGGTCTCCTATGAGGACCGTTTGAGTCTCTAGCTTTAGGGGGTGGACAATATTTGTGAGAGCATATCCTCCATCTCCTGCCAGTATCTATGCAGGTGAGGGCATGAAAACGTCATACACAGTAAGTGCTACCCCTCCTGTTTGCAGCAGGACATAAACCATCATATCGAGAGATTTTTTTATGTCTAAGCAGAATATAAGAAGATTGCTGAATCGTTTGGTACTGAATCAGCTTAAATTTGCACTGGATAGGACTTTTCCAGCTGTCATTTAAAGTATCTGTCCAGTTCTTTTCCTGTATAGGGGTACCTAGCCACTCCTGCCATTTTTCTCATGTGTCAGTCTTCCTAAATGGGACCTCTAGTAAAGTATGCTGGTACAGTTTTGTAACCAGCACTCTAGTGTCCTGTGCACTACCAATAATTCGGACTAGACCTGAAGAAGGTTCCTGCAGTGGATATGTGGGACCTAGAGTTCTGACAGTAAAAGGGTGTAGCAGAGCATATTTACAGTGGTGAGTTGCAGGAATATCATAATCTGTTCCCAAATATTGGAAAGATCTTAATTCCCCATTCTCAGAGAGTGGCCAACTAGATGTATCCATTTTTGCAATGAGATGTGTAAGCCAGAGTCTTTTTTAAAACTTAGGGTAGAGGTGATTGTCTCACAGCGGGGCTACATTACTGCAACAAGACATCATTCACTTGAGTCTGTGAACCTTGTGCCATGTTTTCAGTAAATGTGTTTTTATGGTTTTTTCTTAGCCACCCTATAGTTCCTTTCATTCAGTGAGTATAGCAGGTCGTCGAACCTGGTCTTACTTGTAATTTCTTTTCCCATGAGTATCCCTTTTCTTTTACATTCCAAGTCATACCAGCCTCTCAGTCCTGCTACCTGTGCTGTGCAGTAATGCTTTTCAAAGTGGGGGACTCCCAGCCCTCCCTCCGTGGCAATATTAATTGGTCGTATTTTGTCCGAGGTTTTTTTTTTTTTTTTTGCCCATACCCAATCTGAACAGCACATCTTAAGGTGTTTGAAAAATGTGGGTGGCACATATATGAGTAGCACTTGAAGTGAACACAGGAAGCATGTGAGTATTGTCATTTTAAGAACATTTGCACTACTTATCAATGGTAGTGGCAGATACTTCTATTTAGCACACAGTTTTTTTGTATTGGCTAAGAGAGCTGGAAAGTTGGCTTCATGCAACCTATTAACCTTTCGGGTGACATTTCCTCCCAGGTATCTATAACCAGTTAGGGTCCACTGGAAAGGTAGGGTGGACTGCAGATCATTGGTGGTCACATTTGCAAAGTGGCATCACAGTTACTTGGAGAGGTTAACTTTATATCCTTCCTGTATACTAGAAGCTTCAGTTACCTCCTTGAGAGGGCAGGGATGTTTGTGGATGTGTGACGCTGTTCAAAAGGTCATCTGCATATGGCGTCATCAGTGCTGCAGTCTGACTCACCCCAATTGCAGTAATGCTGGGGTGCCCCCTAATTGCTATGGCCAGTAGGTTCAAGGGCTATATGAAACAACAGTGGTGAGAAGGGACAGCCCTGCCACATACCTTTGCCTAATGGCACCTGCCGGGTGATCCACCCATTAGTGTGTACTGCTGCTATGAGGCTGTTATAGACAGTTTGTACCATTTTTACATATCTTGGCCTGAAGCCCGTATATCATTGTACGCCATAGGTGTTCCCACTCGATCAAAAGTTTTCTCGGCATTGAGTGAGACCACCATCGGACATTCGGAAGCATCCACCTGTCCCCGTGCCAATATCTGTGTTAAGTCAGCTTTATATTATTAGCAATATTATCAACAATATTATAGTTGGCAACTCTGTAGTCTCCGATAGGCTTTCCATCCTTGACGCTTTTAATAATCATTTTACTTCTGCTGGTCTGGCCTTTGACTCTTCTCCTACCTGCTCTCTCCGTCACCAGCTGGCAGAGGACACTCTAGATACACCTATCTGCAGCCCATCCTTCTCACTCCAGCCAACGCCCCTGAAAGAAGTTGAAGACCTCCTCCTACAGCTAGACTCCAAAAAAACAGTCTGGCTTCAGGGCTCAGCATAGTACAATATCTGCCCTTGCTAAAGTGACCAACGACTGGCTAACAGAGCTGGATAATAAGTATGTTATCTGTGCAGTGTTTTTGGATTTAAGCAAGGCATTTGATATCGTAGACCATAGCCTGCTTCTTAGAATATGGGCCTAGACGTCCTCTCTTTACAATGGTTCTCAAACTCTCTCTCTGATCAATTTCAGCAAGTAAAGGCTGAGGGAGAAGTCTCTCTTTTAAAATCTTTGCTGAGGGGTGTACCCCAAGGTTCCATTCTGGGACCCTTGCTGTTTGCTATCTACATCAACAATATCGACGCAACCGTAAATGAAGCAAAAATACATCTATTTGCAGACAACACAGTAATTTACGTCAGAAGCCCTTCCCCTGTAACTGCACAGAAAACCCTTCAAAGCGAATTCAGTTTGTTGCAGCTTCAACTACTAAACCAGAAGGTACTGCTTAATGCTAAAAAAACTAAAGCATTGCTCCTATCCCCCCCCTTTCACATGCATCAAATCCTTCTGTCGACAGAACACTTCTAACTATCACCACCATCCTTGGTGAGCAACTGGACTACGTAACTAAATTCAGGTACCTGGGTGTCTGGATAGACAATAAACTCACCTTTACCGATCACATTGAAGAGCTGATAAAGAAACTTAGCAGAGAATTGGTCTTTTCTTTAGGATAAATAACTTACTCACTAGAGATGCCAAGCTGAAGTTGGTCCAAACCACCTTTCTCTCTCTATTGGACTATGCTGACTTCCTATATGGCCAGAGAACTGCTGGTACTCTAGCAAAGCTAGACACACTCTATCACTGTGCCTTAAGATTTGTTACAGGTTTACCGTATTCTACCCATCACTGCTGTCTGTACTCAGCAGTAGGATGGACATCCCTGAGCTGCAGATGCAAGAGGAATGCTGCTTTTTGGACATACAAAGCGATCATAGGAATGCTACCTCAGTACATCTCCATCTACCTCCTGATATGTTTTCTTGGCAAGTATGCCCTGAGAAGCACTTCTTTCATTGCTCTGCACGTATATAAGGCAAAATCACATTTTGGCAGAGCAGCACTATGCTATGTACTACCCCAGTTGTGGAGTAAGCTGCAAAAAACCTTGAAACTAACCCATCCTATCTCCCTCTCTAATTTCAAATTCCTTTACCTAATTCATAATAAAGAGCCATGCACCCGTTTCCCTTGATGACGTTAATCCCATAACTCTAGCCTAGCTTGAGCCTTGCCTCTACAGTTACACTGTGTTTGATATTTATAATTTTATGCCCCCTCCTCTGCCTTCCCCTTCCCATGCCCTTGCTTTTTACCTCTTCTGTCATCTCTGGCTTATTTTTCAGTACCCCCTTGTCACTCTTCTCCTCCTGAACCCTCTTGTCAGCTGGACGTAGTTTCCCTGCTATTGCTGCGATCCATTATTATCTTCATGTTTTTGTTCCTTTTCTTCTCTCCATTCAGTTCCACTATGTCCCTATTCCTGGCCCTTCTCTTTACTCTGTTGTTGCTACCTCCTCTGAAATACAGTACCTCCAGAATAGTCTATTAACCCTCATCCTTACCCAGGACCTTTACTTTAGTGTATACTAAGCACTTTTTATTCTGCTGTACTCATTGACTGCTATATTATTTTAAATTGTTGATATGTGTATATACTTTGCTTGATGTGTCACCAGTTTACCCAAATTACAACTGTCTTTCTGTACATGCTTATAGTTGTTAATACCTGTTCATATTTTTCTAGTGTCGCATTTATTTTCTGCACTGCATATTATTCAGTGTATCTTCTGACCTGTTTGTATCCTGTATACCCCTGGTCCACCTCGAAAATGAGTTATGCTCAACGGTGATCGCCTGGTTAAATAAAGATTTTGATTGATTGATTGATATGTTTAATAGGATGCTTCAGTTCCTTAACATTCTGACCATGAAACCACCATTGTGATCACATCCATAGTGCCATAGGATTATATTTTTGCAGTACTGAATGAATATTAGCGTAGCAGCTTACTTCTTCTTGGTAGGCGATTTAGGTTGTTAAGTTTTCTTGTTCACCAGGATGACTTATGATTGCAGGGTAGGAGAGATTTATTTATTTACTTTGTTACTTGCTAAGTACACTGAGCCAAAGGCCCTTTTGCAGGAATGACCTGGAGCCACATTTACAAGACATCTACAAGATTATACATAAAATACAACCACATTACAAAAATACATCATGCAGTATGCAGGAATGCTGCTTAAAAAACTACATCGATAGATGTATTCAAGTAAGGTAAGTTTATTGGCAGGAAGACTTCATTGAACACGCTCATTTTCGAGGAGGTCCTGTAAGGACAACGTTAAACAACAGCGTACAAAAAAAGTGATGACATAGCATACAGGTACAATAATTGGCAGGAAAAAAAGTGCATATATGGTCAGTAAAAACAATAATAAAACAGATTGGAATCCGGTGCCTGGGTAAGCAGCGGTGACATACCTTAAGGTAACAGTAACTGGTAGGAAATACACACAGGATCAATGAAAAGAAAAACAGTAGTGAAGCATACAGGAACCAATTCATATGGAGAGGGAGAAACAAAAAATTGTATCAGTAAGAACTTATTCGATTGCTGTCAGCTTCCCAAGATGACTGAGAGTGCAGGAAGGAAGGAAGGAAGGGAATAAGGAGAAATACATAACTACTACTGACGAGGAAGGATGCATAATCCAGCTGTTTTAACAAATAACGCCTTAAATGGTTTTGGAAAACTGCATGACTTTCAGCATTGTGAAGAACATCGGACAAATTGTTCCAACATTTAGCAGTGCGAGTAGAAAAAGTACATTCACCCATAATAGAAGAAGTGATTGGCATACACAACAACAGTTTTCCAGCTGATCTAAGGTTCCTTCGCTCTTCTCTAAAAACTAGTAAATTAAATAAAGGGGCATCAGATACTGTTCTCGGTGTTTTGTCCACAACACAGCATAAATTATAAAAACTGCCAAGCTTTGCAGGAAGCAAGCCAGTATTTTTCTATAACACACAATGATGATCTGTATGCATATTTAATGCAAAACGACAAATCCCATTGAATGTCCTAGTTAATAAAGTTAAGTCCGTAGAAGATAAATTAGCAAACACAAAAGAATTATAATTAAATATAGGTAACATACTTCTTGCAATAGTATGTCTGGCTACTAATGTTAGACAGCTATTTAATTTAAACAATACTCCCAAGTTTTGATTGACTTGTTTGCTGATAGCCTTTATATGAGCCGAAAGGGTTAAGTTGGAGTCCAAAAGCACCCTTAGGTATTTAACGTTATAAACTTGCTCTAAGAGGGTGCCATTGGAGACAGAAATTAGCCTTGGTGAACATTTAGATAACCTGACTTTAGATCCGAAAAGCATATTTCATTTTCTTGCTATTTAAAGAAAGACGATAAAAAAGTCATCAATTTAAAGTGGTAAAATCTATATTCAATGCTAAATTATTTTCTTTAATAGATGAGGCACTAAAGTATGTAAATGTCATCTGCATAAAGAATTGATATAGTAAAGGCTAAAGTAGAAGGAATGGAGTCAGTTAAATTAAATTTAATGAGATTAAAGTTGTGCTGCTGACACGGAGCTCCTGGTAGTGCGTCCTCACAGGGTGGCGTCCATCTTCGAATAACCCTGTGACTAAAAAGTACATGTATTCCCTGGAGGACAAGAAGAACAAGGGAGATGGCATGATTGAAACATATACAGCATGTAGGGATATAATAGGGTGGACAGCACAGAGACTTACGTTTAAGAACAGTGCAACCACCAGAGGGCACAAACTCGAGCTGGAAGGTGGTCATTTCAAAAAGGACATCAGAAAGCATTTTACCATGAAGCGGTTAGTGGACAGGTGAAGTAGTCTGCCTAAAAGTGTGAGCAGTGCTGAGGCAATGTCACATCAAAACACACTGGAACATCTTCAAGAGGTTACTGGGAACAAGAGGGAGGAAAGGGGCAAGGGAGAGCTCTGGAAGGGTAGAGTAATTCAATGTAGGACATCAGGGCAGATTTGATGGGCTGATGTTTTTTTCTGTCCTCAGTCAGTGCTTCAGTGTTTCAATGTGAGGAAGAATTTTTTCCTGGAGTGTGGTAAATCTGTGGACCTTATTCACAGGTGGATGGAAAATAATGTCTGGAACATGAGCAAAAGCAGTGGTCAGCAGTCAGAACAGAAAATAACACTGCTTCCTAATTTGGCTGCCTGTACTACTCTCTTTTGTGTTTCAAGCTTCATTTTCAATCCACCGACTAGTTGTCTATGGAACAAAGTGTTAAATGAAGCAGTGGAAGTTGGTAGTGTCAGACATGTTAAACTAATGTTTGATTTGTTTCTCTTGGAAAACGGTATTAGTGGGTGCAGTATCTGATAAATTGTTATGGAAGGGTTATGAGGAGTGTATAATAGAATTAATTTGCCTGGAAGAAACGGGTGGATCAACTCCCGTTTCTGCCATTGGTGGTGGTTTGTTCTTCTCGGTGCCAAGGTCCATAATATCAAATCATCCAGCATTTTCTATGTTCCTTTATAGAGAACCCTCGAGGCTGGCCAGTGTCTTTATTTTTAATATACAGCTCAGTTCTGATGTCATCAAGAGATAAAGCATTGACATATCTGTTTCCTGTTATAACATCGTATAGACAAACACACATTCCCTTTTTCGGAGAAAGGAATGCATTATAGTGTCTAGTGAGGATTAGTTCTGCATGGATTTTCATGCCAGCTGGAACCTTGTTGTACCACAGTTCAAAGGTCATGGAACACGGTTGTACCCTTCTGTGGTACAACAAGGTTCCAGCTGATCAGAAATCCTCGTGGCAGCCACTGTTTTTCACAACATTACTGCACACACAGCAGTCAGTTCAAACTCTGATTACTGGTTGGGCAAGCACATACCCAAGCAGCCTGTGCTGCCGCCTCAGGCTTCTGATTACACTGAACCTTTTGAGCTTTGCTGACGAGGTCTGATGTACTCAGAACTCCTCTGTGGCAGCATAAGCTTGCTGTGCATAGTTGTCCACCAGTATTCTCTATCTTGTTGTTTGCCTGCCATACGAGGCACCCAGATTTGTGTCTTGAACTCACGGCCACCAGGTTTCTAAGTGCTGTCCGGTTTGACACTCAGTTTCTTCAAGGGCGGACAGCATCCTCTGTTGCCTGATGATGTGGGGAGTATGCCAAAAGATCTGACCGTGGGGTAGCCCCCACCCTACAGAGCACCACTGTGAGTTGCTTGTACCCCCAACGGTTAGTGTTTCACACCCTTGATTTTTCATCCTCGTTGTTCATCTGGAACTAACACGTCAAGTTCCTTTCTCTGGAAAGCTTTTGTGGAGGATAGCTGGTGGATGAAGACATTATTGAGTGTGGCAGTGGAATGGGGGACTTATAAAGGGGGAACAGCAAGGGAAAAGGAGGTGGGTAAAACATTAACAAAAAAATGTCAAGAGACAGATCATTAAAACAAGGCATTATTGCCGGCCTGGGAGAAGGAAAGGAACATCCCAGGATGGCTCGCCTTCTCCTGGGGGAGGGTGGGGATGCACCTTGGCGCATGCTGCCCCCTGGCGGAGGCCGGATGCACAGCACAGATGCCAGAGGTGAAATTGCTGGAGGAGTGGCAGACGGCGCGGGCCTTGACGTCCGTGGGACGCCACTCCCTGGGGAGTAAACCAGGAAACTGCCTTGGTCGACCGGATGATGGTCCCTCTGGTCTCCGACTGCTACCAGGCCTCCCAACTGACACCACTGCCTCAGTGACACCCCTGGGCCAATACAGATGCACTGGCCTTCCCCACCGGCGACTTCCCCCTCGGAGGAGAGGGACACGTCCAGCGAAGGGATACACCAGGTTACCTGGGGGGGTCACGATTTGAAGTGAGTGGTAGCTGGGGACGAGGGAGAGCGTGCAGTCTGAGGGACATTGGGGGACCCATAGGAGTGGCCGACCAAGGGTAGGAGGCGGGGGAAAAAAAAAACAAGGCATTATTTCACATATGCTTCCACTTTTAAAGTATAAGAAACATTTTTTTTCAGGCAGATTTGCTGTCTTGCAACTTGGAATCCAGACAATTGTGGATCACATAAGCATTTTTTTTATGTCTTTCCTTCTGTCATGGAAATTCCATCCTCCCTTCACTTGAAGGGTATTATAACATGGGGTCCGAAAATACTGTCTTCTGATTCGTCCAAACAAGTCACCTGACCATTGATTAATCCCTGATATACCCACAGTTACATGTTCACAGGGCTTTATTTTAGTATTTCTTTAGGTAAAACTCAAGCATAACATTGGCCATGTTATAAGAGGATTAACCCACTCCAGGGTATGGGTTTACTGAGCATTAATCCACGACTGGGTGGTTGAAGTCACTCGGCTTCACCTCGTAACTCCAACCCCCTTCCCCCGGCATGGATTTAATCCTCAGTAAACCCATACCCTGTTGTGAGTTAATCCCTCCATCTTTCCTATTTACTACAAGTGTATAACAAAACATAAAATACTTTTCTATACACAGAGTTTGAGAAAGGCTGTCTACCTAAGCTAATTTGACTTGAAATGCTGAGAAGGAACTGTGCTTTCTGAGAAACATGCAAAATTGTAAAAAAAAATTTTCGAGGAGCCACTTTTGCCTTTTTTCTTTTAGCCTAGTTTGAAATCTTAACCTGTTTGTATGTTGCTGAACAAAAAGGTTTTTATCAGCCTAGTGTCCAACTGGAGGTTAGCATGCTGCAAAAATGGAAGGTACGTAAAAATATTCAGGGAGTGAGCATGTGTGTGGGTGTGAGTGATTTTAAAGGCACAGACAGAGGAAAGGATATTTAAAGGGTAGCTAAAGGCGATAAGATGTTATTCAGGTACATAAGTGAAAAGATGAAAACAAGGGAAGGGATAGTAAGAATTAGGACGGCGGCTATGGGTGAATACACAGAAGAGGATCAGGAAAAACAGACATCCTTAACAAGTACTTCTGTTCAGTCTTCACATTGGGGCGGGTACAAGTCCGTTTTCAAAGGAAAGAGTTGTGAAGGGACTTGCACATCTGAAAGTGAACAAGACCATGGGACTGGACAGGATACACCCAGGGGTACTAAAGGAACTTGGGGACGGCCTTGCTGCACTACTGATGGCCTTATTCAGCAGGTCACTGGAAACAGGTGGGGTTCCAGAGGACTGGAGGATAGCACGTGCGCTCCCGCTCCATAAGAGTGACAGCATGGAGGAAGCAAACAACTCTAGACCACTCAGTCTCACATCAGAGGTGGGGAAACTAATGGAAACCCTGTTAAAGAAGAGGTTAGTAGAGTATCTTGAATGTAACGGGCTACAGGACCAAAGGCAGCATGGATTCACGAGGTGAGGGGGAGGTCATGCCAGACAAATCTATTGATTTCTTTTGTTGAATGACCAGTGAAATAGATCAGGGGAGGCAGTGGATGTGGCCTGTTTGGACTTCAGCAAGGTTTCAAAACTGTGCCGCACAGGAGACTGATAAAGAAATTGAGCTGTCTAGGGGTAGGCTCCAAAGTGGTAGATTGGGTAAGTAACTGGTTAATGGATAGGCAACAGAGGGTGGTGGTAAATGGCACTCATTCTAAGGAGGGGAGAGTGACCATAGGGGTGCTGCAGGGCTCAGTACTTGTTTTTTTTTTTGCAGGTGACACCAAAATCTGTAATATGGTGGATACTCAGGAGGGATGGAGAGAATGCATAGAGACCTTGGGAAATCTGAGGAGTAATCAAGGGCATGGCAGCTGGGGTTCAATGCCAAAAAGTGAAAAATCATGCACTTATGGCATAGAAAACCAGGGTCTGGGTATAGGATGGGGGTAGGTACTGACAGTCATTAAGCAGGAAAGGGACCTTGCGGTACCCATATCTGATGACCTTAAAGTCACGGGGCAGTGTGACAGAGCTGTGGGTAGTGCTAGTGGAATGCTGGGATGCATAGGAAGAAGCATCACCACCAGCAGAAGAAGGGAGAAGGTGCCACCACTGTATCAGTCACTGGTGAGACCCCACCTGAAGTATTGTGTCAAGTTCTGGAGGCCACACCTCAGAAAGGACATAGACAGGGTGGATGCATTCCAGAGGAGGGCAACTAAAATGATGCAGGGGTTGCATCAAATGCCTTACAAGGAGAGACTGAGGGATCTCAGCATTTACATACTAGAAAAGAGGAGAGCGAAAGGGGACATGATAGAGACCTACAAGTACCTCATGGGGTGAACAAGGTGGAGGGGAGGAGTCTTTTTCAAATGAGAAAGCACTAGGACCAAACAGCATGTGATGAAGGTGGAGAGTTCAGGAAGGATATGAGGAAATACTACTTTACTGAAAGAGTGGTAGGCACCTGGAATAGGGTGCCAGCAGAAGTGGTGGAGGTAAAAACAGTGACGGGCTTCAAGCATGCATAGGACAGACATAGGGGAATATTAGTAAATAAATCAGGGAGGAGGGACGGTCATTAGATACCAGGTAGTGTCAGCAGGGACCATCTGAGCATACTAGGTGGGCAAAGTGCGACAAGGTGGCAAGGAAGGTGAGTGGAATGCTTTGGCACACAGGGAGAGGTATCACCAGCAGAAAGAGGGAGGTGGCTTTGCCTCTGTATAGATCACTGGTAAGACCCCACCCAAAGTACTATGTCCATTTCTGGAGACTACATCTCCAGAAGTACATAAACAGAGTAGAGGCAGTCCAGAGGAGGGCAACTAAAATGGTGCAGGGTGTGCATCAAAAGCCCTACGACGAGAGACTAAAGGACCTCAATATGTACACCCTGGAAGAAAGGAAGGAGAGGTGGGATATGATGGAGACCTTTAAATATCTCACAGGGGTAAACAAGGTACAGGAGGGAAGTATTTTTCAGAAGAAAAGGTGCCTATGAACAAGGGGACATGCTATGAAGTTGGAGGGGGTAGATTCAGGAGAGGTGTGAGGAAGTACTTCTTCATAGAAAGTGTAGTGGATTTCTAGAACAGCCTTCCAGCAGAGGTGATGGGGCGAGAACAGTAGTGGGGTTCAAGAATGCATGGGATAAGCACACGGGAATCATAGTGAAAGGAAAGGGGGAGGAAGAAAAAGCTGCAGATTAGACATGGTCTGCGATAATAGTGTAGGTAGGGAGAAATGGGCACACTGGATGGGCTGAGCGGTCTTTATCTGCCATAAGATTCTATGTTAAGCGGTCCTCATCTGTTGCCACGTGCTGCGTTTCTTTGTTTCTAATTATCTGTCTGTCTTTCTGCAGTCAGTAAGGCCCTGGCCAGAGTACTTAACCATTTTCTAGATTCATGCTCAAAACCATTTTTAACCAAGCATTTTAAATATTTTGTCCCCCATTTTCCAGCAAAAACATTCCCAGTTGGTATTAGCAGAACTCAAGTTACACAAAATTACCCAGACATACAAATTTGGGGACTTTCAATTTTTCCCTCAAATATAGTTTTAAGGCATTTGCAACAGTACTCTTCTGCAAAATAAACCATTGATGCCATTCCATTTATACATACCATATTATTTTTGACATATAGTTACAACTTACAATATATAAAAACAAGAAGTAATGATACATCTGTAAACGGACATTTTTAAGAAAGAACACACAGACATATTCTATTGTAACAGAATCCATAATCTCCAAACATGTGCCTGGCAGTTTCCACATACACAGGCTGCATTTGCTGTTTCCTACTAGATGTGAGAATGGGGGAGTAGGGAAGCCCAGGACCAATATTTTTTTTAAGATTTTGGGGGACTTCCTTTTAAGCAGCTACCCTTCCTCAGGCTCACTGGAAAATCGCTCCTCCCTCACACTGCTTATAAGGTGCCCAGATGCTCTTCTGTCCCTTACTTGTAAACAAGTTTCTTTTAAGGACATTTTGTTGTGCGTAACTCCCCTCCAGTATCCAAATGTAGGCTGTTATAACTGCTTCCAGTTTGTGAGTATTCCCAGTTTAGCAGCTGAGATTGCCAAGAAAGTTAGATCTTAATTTGAGAGGGTTCCTTCAGTAGGTCATTACATACAGGACTGGCGCCACCTAGCGTCGGGCCACTTGACAGACTTCTCTAGCCACCCCGATGGGGGACCGCCCACCTGACGTCACGTGACCGACGTCAGCGTAGCCATATACAGTGGGTGGTTCCCACGCCTGCCCTCCAGTTCTTTACCAACATCACCTCATGTCAGTTGCATTGCAGACTTCCATATAGCAATCGTTGTATTAGTTCTTGCGTCGGATTAATTTCTCCTTTGCTAAATCTTTATTTTTGATATTCCACTACTTGATGTCTTCACCCAAGAAGAAGTGCTTGTCCTGTGGCACGCAGATCCCCCTCATAAGGACGGTCACCTGAAGTGCGTGATCTGTTTGGGCCCAGACCACCCTGTCTCCTCCTGTTTGAAGTGTCAGACTTTTAATCAGGCCACCAAAAAGCGTAAACAGCAGGCTTTGGAGGCCCACCTTTTAAAGGTCCGCTTAGCTTCTTTAGAAAAGCAAATGGACCGCATTAGAGAGTCCTCGTCTGAGAAATCTTCTCCCTCAAAGAAGCATCATAAGGAGAACTCTTGGGAGTGGGAGTGCTCTACAGACCAACCTGAGACCTCGCGGCCCTCGACAAGCAAGGCCCAGCAACCACCTAAGAAGACCCCGGACGGTAAGTCTGGTAAATCTTCAGCGGATCAGTTGATTGTTGGCTCCTCCGACGGCCGCACCACTACGGCTGCTAAATCGGCCCTCCAGCTCCTCCAGGGACTGCACGGCTGCTGGTAAGACGGCTCCCCAGCCTTCGGAGACCCGCCCAGCACCAGTCAGTAAGTCGGCTGGGGGCTCCTCCGATGGCCGCTCAGGCGTGGTTGTCCCATCGGGGCCTAGCGGCGCCACACCCAACGACCGGCAAAACCAGGGGGAGAAGGCCCCTCTCCCCCTCTTCCTTCGCCTTTACTCTTCCCTTCTCAGGCGGGTACTTCAGGCAAAGACAGCGTGGAACCCCTCGATATGGTAGATTCCTCAGGGTCTGTCCTGCGCTCTCCTGACGGGGACATGGAGAAGGAGGCTCCTCCTCGGCCATCTGGCCTTCCAATGGAGGCCCCTACTTCTCCTCCAGGTGGGATCCCTTCGGAGTCGACGAATATCCCGGCCCCAATCCCACCGTTGGATCCGGCGAATCCCATTCTGACGCCAGATATTCCTACGACTCTTCCACAGCCAGGGCCCTGTGGTCTGCCCCAGCCTTCGGCTCCGACACCAGACCTGGTCCCACCATCAGGCCTCCTTCATCCGGCTCCAATGCCAGCCCTTCCGATGCCGGATGCCCTTCCGGCGCCAGATCGGGTGGTGCCAGTCCCGACGTCGGTCCCCCCTGATGTTGGCTATCCTGACGCTGGACCCCCTGCTGATTTATACTACAGCGGGTCCGATATGTGTACCCCCTCCATCAGATCTGACAATGCGGATTTATACCAGACCCTGGACTTTCCCACATTACCCTTTCGGGTATCCTAGGAACGATTTACCAGCTGGTCCTCCTTCAGAGTGGAGTTCTTTTGGGCAGTACTACCCTGGTTATAACCCCTACCACCATTATCAGGGATACCAGGGTTATCATTACCCACTCCCACCAGTTATGCCTCCTCCCCACCTCCTCTGGCTACGCCAGATTTTAAGACCTTCATCCAGTCTTGGTGGCAGGGGGCGCTCGGAGTTGGTTTCAGACCTGGAGACAAGACTCCCTCTTCCACAGTCTCCTAGGTCTGCGCCCCCGAGAAGCTCTTCTCCATCCATGGTACATGTCTCGGGGCCGGCTCATCAGGACATTACCGTTCCCGACATCCGTAATCTTCCTGACATGGGGGCAGACGACGAGGATGATGATGAGGAGGAGGAAGAGGATGCCGACAAGTCTGCAGAGGACACCTCGGAGGAGTCCGAGGGTCTGAAAGGCAAGGTTTCCCCGAAGTCCCCCCAGAGGACCCTGCCTTCTTGGATCTTCTGAGGTCCATTAAGGATTTCTTCGACTGGGAGTCTGAGGAACAAGACCCAATGAGACAGAGGCTAGCCTTACACCTGGACTTAGAGTCTCTATCTCTAGTCCCCATTCCTCCCTGGATCAGGCCTCACCTCTATGGTCTGACAGATGCCTCATTCTCTCCTGTCTGTCCCCAAGAGGGCGGACAAGATTTACCAGGCACCGAAGGATGCTACTTTCCTAAAGACGCATCCTAAAGCGGACTCTGTTGTCATCTCAGCTGCTCATGACCGCTGTGCTGCACCCAAGCACATGAGCACCTCTCCTCCAGACAAAGAGTCGAGGCAGATGGACCAGTTCGGTAGAAAAGTTTACGCCTCGGCCACATGCGCACTTAGATCCCTCAACTATGTGGCCCACATGGTGTCCCACCAAAAGGCTACCCTGGCCAGATTAGAGGCTCGTGTCCAGTCTATGAAACACACGAGCCTCAAAGAGGAGCTTGCCAAGGACCTTCGCCTCTCGCTTTTCATGTAGGCATGCTTTGCGGGCTACATATGACTCCGTCGACTCTGTAGCTCGCACCTCGGCAACTGCCGTCGCCCTAAGATAGCATTCCTGGCTTCGCATCTCTGGCCTTGCCAACGAGGTACAGTCGGTGATACAGGATGACCCCTTCCAGGGCTTGGTGCTTTTTGGTGGGGACACCAAAGATATCGTCACTGATCTCCAGGACAGAGGCCTCGACCTCAGATAAGTGAGGTCCATGTGCCATTCGGGCACTCAACAGCAGCAGCAGCCCTTTCGGAAAAGGACCTGGAAGCAGGCCCCAGCTCGGTGCCAGGGCAAATGCAGGTCCACGGGTTCTGCCACTCCTCTGGCCTCCAAGAACCAGAGATGCGAAGGGGGCCCTCTACCTGAATGTCCTGCCACTTCCTGACTCACCATCCCCACTACCTCCTCAGTCTTATGACAAGGAGCAAGTGGGGGGGGGGGAGGTTTGCCTGCCATGTGCAGGAATGGAAGGCAATAACCTCTAACGCATGGGTCCTGCAACTGGTGTCCGTCGGACACACCATAGAGTTTCTGGAACTTCCTCCAGAATCTCTGCCAAAAAGGTCTTTTTACTCCAGGGATAAGGCTCTTCTCGTCCGAGAAGCAGTTCAGAGCCTCTTGCTCAAGGAAGCAATAGAGCACGTTCCCCTCCGGCAAAGGGGCAGGGGGTTTTACTCCCATTTTTTCCTGGTTCCAAAAAATACGGGAGATGTCAGACCCATTCTTGACTTAAGCAACCTCAATCAGTTTGTCAAGTACAAAAAGTTTCGGATGTTAATGCTCCAGAGACTCCTCCCACTCCTTCTGGAGGATCATTGGTTGTGTGCTCTGGACATGCAGGATGCTTACCTGCATATCACAATCTTCCCCGGTCACC
This sequence comes from Neoceratodus forsteri, assembly GCA_016271365.2. Lineage (NCBI taxonomy): Eukaryota > Metazoa > Chordata > Ceratodontiformes > Ceratodontidae > Neoceratodus > Neoceratodus forsteri. Next base: position 1,316,620,733 of record CM057455.1, on the reverse strand, counting down.
ACCATTTCCTGCAGTTCCAATTCCAAGGGGAGCACTTCCAGTTTCGAGCACTCCCTTTTGGTCTGTCCTCGGCATCCCGGGTGTTTACCAAGTGCCTGGCGGTGGTGGCGGCTTCTTTACGCTGCCAGGGTATTACAGTTTTCCCTTACCTGGACGATTGGCTGATCTCAGCCCCATCCAGGGACTCCTTACTAGAGGCTCTCTCTTTCACCTTGGACCTCTTTGGCAGACTGGGGATTACAATCAGTATTCCCAAGTCATCCATGATCCCGTCCCAGAGACTGCAGTTCATTGGGGCAGTCTTGGATGTGGTCCAATGCAGAGCCTTCCTTCCTCCAGACAGGGTGGAGACCCTGATCCATCAGGCTTTGCAAGTGGCTTCATCCAGGACCATCCTGGCCCGGGAGATCCTCCGCCTTCTTGGCCTGATGGCAGCCTCCATCACTACTGTTCCCCTGGTGAGGCTTCACATGAGAGTTGCTCAGTGGTCCTTGCGCATGCAGTGTGACCAACTCCTTTACGACCTGGACATCCGGTACTGGTCTCCTCAGCGGTTCAGAAAGAATTGCTTTGGTGGAGGGACCCCTGCAGCCTTTCCTTAGGTCTTCCATTCAGGAGCCCTGCTCCTCTGGCATCCCTAACTATGGTCGCTTCGAACATGGGATGGGGAGCGCATCTGGGGGAGCACCAAGCTCAAGGACTGTGGTCCAGCTTGGAAGCACCTTTGCACATCAGTGTTCTGGAGATGAGAGTGGTCTTGTACACCTTACAAGCCTTCCAGACCCTCCTTCCCAAAGGATCACTGCTGGTCCAAACGGACAATATGTCGGTAATCTGGTACCTCAACAAACAAGGAGGAACTCGATCGTACCCCCTGTGCAGGGAGGTGATGCAGGTGTGGAACTGGGCGGTCCAGCACAGTCTGGCTGTTGTGGCCATGCACGTTGCAGGCATTCTAAATGTCCTGGCAGACAGTCTCAGCAGGTCTCGGACCCTAGCTCACGAATGGGAATAAAATCAGGAAGTGGCAGAATCTCTCTTCCTAAATTGGGGGCATCCGGAAATCTACCTTTTCGCCTCCCAATACAACGTAAAACTTCCCAGTTTTTGCTCGTTCGAGGGCATGGTGCTTTCTGGCGTGACACGCTGTTTCTCTCCTGGACAAGGACATTTTTGTACACCTTCTCTCCATTTCCCATTCTCCAGAGGGTCCTTCTCAAGCTTCAGGCAGAGAAGGTGAGGATGATTCTCATCACCCCTCTCTGGCCGAGACAAATTTGGTTTCAAACAACATGAAGTCTTGCTATATTATAGACATTAGCAGTTTGATCCAGCTCTAGAACTGCCCCGGAGTGAAATGGTTAAAACCATTCCAAAATAGAATTTTGGCACGAGAGCAGCTCTATCTGTGTCATTTCAAACTTGAACTGTCAGATTCTTTACTCCGCCTCAGTGAACAGTCGCTTCGGAGATTTCTCTTTCTGCTCAGTTCATTTCTCGGTTTAAAAAGTGTTTTCTCGGTTGGATTTAACTGAGAATAGTTTTATTTAACACAAAAACCGTTCGTTCAAGCTCTATCTGTGGTAACCGTAAGTAAATGAAGGTTTTGTCTGTGTGGAACTTGTAAGTTATCGGTTCGGTTTTGAACCGATCAGTGGGTTTAAAACTCATTTAAAACTAAAAGTTACTATTTTAGAGTGCGGTTCCAGGTTCTTATCGGTTCTAAAAAAAACGGATTTATTACGGTTTTTTCCAATACCCGTGACACGGTTAGGAACCGATAAGGGTGTCTTGCCTGGCACTGCCGTGTAAAAGGGCAAGTTTTTGGTTAGGCTGGCATTATGTCTGAGAAACCCAAAAGAAAAACCGGGCCCACTGGGTTTCAACACTGTGATGTTTGTGGGGAAGTCTTTGCCAAGGCTGACCCACACACCACATGTGTTTATTGTCTGGGGTTTGACCACCTCCAGTCAGACTGCCAGGTATGTAAGAATTTCCCTGCAGCCACCCTGGAAAAAAGATTGGGCAGGCTCAGGGAACGAGAGGCCAAAAAGTCCGCTGACCCGGATGGCCAGCCCGGTTCGGTGCCAACCGAACCAGAGGGAGTGCCCTCTGACCAGGGCCAGACTTCCTCGGGCAAAAGAAAAGCTGGTTCTGAGGAACCAATTCCAGTAAAGAAGACAAGAAAATCAGCAGGTCTGGAGTCCAAAATTCCTTCTCCAACTGCTGCAGAGATAGCAAAAGCCATACAAATTGTCCAGTCACTGTCTCAGGGTCCATCCGAACCACCACTATCTGGTAAAAGGTCGGTTCGTCCGGTCCCAGTGGTTCAGGATTATGATATTGAGGAATTTTATGAACCAGAGGAGGGGGAGGAGGATTATGAACAGTATGAATGTGGCTGGGAAGGTCTGGGTGTGCCCATTGAACCGGACATCTCCCAGACAGACCTTTAGAATCTCCCCATGCTGTCTGAGTCCCCATCTCATTTTATGTTTTATAAAAAGTTGCTGAAACCCTCCAGCTTCCTTTAGAAGAGGCTGTGGATGAGCAAGAGGAGCCTGATTTTGTAGAAATGATGGATATTCCAGAGTCTAGGAGATTGTCTGTTCCTTTACATAAGTCTTTTAGGAAACAAACAATTAAAATTTTAAAAGCTCCTAATTCTGTGCCTCCTGTAGATAAAAATGGACAGAAGGTATACATTGTCAGGCCCTGATACAGAATTCCTTTCTCAGCAATGCAGTCATGTTGGGGTAGTTCAGGCTGCTGCCTGTGATAAAGCTAATATTCCCTTGGCTACATCCTCCTGACAAGGATTCCAGGAAGATTGATGCCATGGCAAAAAAACAGTATATGGCAGCCTCTCTGGGACTCAGGCAAGCAAATTATATGGCTTATGTAGCTAGGTATCATAAATCTAGATGGGATACTGTTATGCAATTGGCCAAGCAGGCCCATGGCCAGCTGGCTAGTGAACTAGAACAGGTGGCTGCTGATGGCATTGAAGCCTCTAAGGTTCAGTTTCATGCTGCTGTAGATGTTAATGATGTTTCCTCTAGGGTCATGGCCACATCTGTAACTTTTCGTAGGTTGGCCTGGCTCAGGTGTACTAGTTTGTCACAGGATACCCAGACTAAGGCTATGGATTTTCCTGTGGTGGGAAATTCTCTGTTTGGAGAGCAGACAGAGAATTACATGAAGAAGATGGATGAATATAGGACTACTTACAAGAGTGCCAAGGCTAAGGCGGCAAGCCACTCCTCAAAGGCATGCCCCAGGGGTAGGGGTGAGGCCTTTCACAGGCCTTTCTACCAGACTCAGGCCTCCTCTGCCTATGCTCAGAGGGCTTCTTCAGAGGCAGGGGCAGATGAGGGTGGGCAGACCTGCTCCCACCCCCCAGCCTAAAGCTCCTGCTGAAACAGGCACCCTGATGGGGTGCCCAGGGCCGATTCTCCTGTACCAGTGGGGGGCAGGCTGGCTTACTTCAGTCAGAATTGGGCTTCTTTTAACCTCAGACAAGTGGGTTCTGGAAGTAGTAAGCCAGGGTCTGGTTCTCAGCTTCAAAAAGTTTCCCAAGTTGAGAAGCAGACTTTTTCTACCTGCAAGTGCTTCAGAGACCCTCGCTCTGGAAACAGAGGTCTCATCCTGTTAGCTCTCAGAGCAGTAGAAGGTTCCTCCCCTGCATCAGGGCAGGGTCTGTATTCAGATATTTCCTTACCCCAAAAGACAGGAGAGTGGCAGCCATTTTAGATCTCAGATATCTGAACAAGCATCTTTTGAAACCAAAGTTCAAAATGGTAACTCTGGCAATGATTTTACCTTCCTAAGGCCAGGGACTGGCTAGCCTCCCTGGACCTCAAGGATGCCTATTTCCATGTCCTAATCAGAAAACCCCATCGAAAGTACCTCAGATTCGAACTGCCCTCAGGTCATTACCAGTTCAGAGCAATGCCCTTCGGCTCACTCTGCTCCAAGGGTATTCACAAAGTGTCTAGCAGTGGCAGTGGCCCACATAAGGAGGCAGAGGATTGCTGTTTTCCTATCTAGATGACTGGCTCATTGTAGGCCAGTCCCCAGAACAGGTAAAATCTCACCTGCAGGTCACCCAGCAGCTTCTCACCTCCCTGGTTTTCTGCTAAACCTACCAAAGTCGGTTCTGGAACCAGTCCAGGTACTCACCTTTATAGGGGCAGAATTGGAGACAAAGCTAGCCAGAGCCTTTCTTCCCCAGAAAGGGTAAGGAATTTAGTGGCTCTGGCCTCTTCCTTCACTCTGCAGGTCTCTCGACCAGCAAGACACTTTCTGCAGCTCCTGGGCACATGGCTGCATCCACAGCTGTTGTGCAGGAGCCAGATTTCAGATGAGAGACATTCAGTTTCACTTGAGAACCTTTTGGTCTCAGAGAAGAGACCCCTTTCCAAGTTGGTCCCAGTGACTCGAACCTTGATCCTAGCTCTCCAGTGGTGGCAGGATCAGAGCAATTAAGGCGGGGTCCCTTCATTTCCCTTCTCACGACTTGACTCTCACTACAGATGCTTCCTTCTGGGTTGGGGAGCCCACATGGGCCACCTTTCCACTCAGGAGTTTGGTCCCAGGAACCTCTGCTCCACATCAATTTGCTGGAACTCAGAGCTGTCTTTTTAGCTCTTCAAGCTTTTTCTGCATCTGTCCACGACAAGGTGATACAAGTCAGAACAGACAACACCACAACAATGTGGTACATCAACAAACAGGGGGCACTCGGTCTTCGGCCTTGTGCACCGAGGCAATGAAGTTGTGGTCTCTGGCCTATTCCCTGAACACTTCTCTCATAGCAGTTCATCTTCCAGGGAAGGACAATGTCCTAGCGGATGCCCTCAGCAGGATTTCCCAGGGCCATCACGAATGGTCCCTGGATCCTCAAGTGCTGGGGATAGTTTTTGCCAGGTGGGGCATCCCTCAGATAGATCTTTTTGCAGCCCCAGACAATCACAAACTTCCTCTGTTCTGTTGCAGGCCTCCAGTGCTGGGCTCAGTTCCCCTGGATGCCCTTCTTCTGGATTGGGAGGGGAAGTTCCTCTATGCTTTCCCTCCTTTCCTCTCCTATTCAAAGTACTAGTCAAAATCAGATCTCAGCCTTGCAGGGTGATTCTGATTGCCCTGGATTGGGCCAGGCAGCCCTGGTACCCACTCCTTCTGTCTCTGACAGTCCATCTTCCCTGTGCCTCCCAGGAATCACAATCTGTTGACTTGTGCCCAGGAAGGGTTTGGTATCCGGACCTCAATCCCTCAACCTCAAGGCCTGGCTCTTGAGGAGTTAGAGTTTGCTGATTTACACCTCTCTCAGGGTGTTCTTGAGATCCTAAAGGCTTCCAGAAAGCCTTCCACTAGACTACTTATAGTTCTAAATGGAAAAGGTTTTCCATTTGGTGTGCTGGGAAAAATATTTCCCCAGAATCTGCTGAATTGCCCATTTTGTTAGATTATATGGTACATCTTAATTCCTTGGGTCTCAGACCAGCTACCCTGAGAGTTCATTTGGCAGCTGTGTCTGCTTTTGTGTCAGCAGGAAAGTCATCCCTCTTTCCTCTCATCCTGTGTTTTCCAAGTTTTTAAGGGATTACTCCATACTAATCCTCCCTTTCGGTAACCGGCCCCTGCTTGGGACCTTAATGTTTGCATTGCCCAGTTAATGCAACCCCCTTTTGAACCTCTGTCTTCTGCAGAGCTTAAGTACCTAACTTGGAAAATTGTTTTTCTAGTGGCTATCACTTCTGCCAGACGCATAAGTGAATTGCAAGCCTTGTCAGTGGAGACTGACTTTATTTCTTTCCACAGGGATAAGGTAGTCCTTAGGACTAATAGGAAGTTTTTGCCTAAGGTGGCTTCAGATTTCCATCTTAATCTATCTATCAGTCTACCCCAACCATACCCTTGAGCAAAGGAGGGAGAGAGGTGATATGATCGAGACATTTAAACACCTTAAGGGCATAAACAAGGTGAAAGAGTCTAACATGTTTAAATATAAGAAAAATAGCAGGACAAGAGGACACAGCATGAGATTAGAGGGAGGCCGATTAAGGGGGAATGTGAGGAAATTCTTTTTCACAGAAAGGGTGGTAGATGCATGGAATAGCTTACCACAAGAAGTGGTGGCTATGAATACAGTGCAGGGCTTCAAACAGGCATGGGATAGGCATAAGGGAGCAATACAAATGACTATGAATAGATAGGTCACTGACAGAGCAAAGGCCGATGGCACATTTATAAGGTAGAAAAAGAAATGGGCAGACTGGATGGGCCTTGCAGTCCTTATCTGCCGTCAACTTCTATGTTTCTATGTTTCTATCTCCTTCCAGTATTTTTCACTGATCACTCCTCTTCGGGTGAGAGGAGGTTGCACAACCTGGATGTTAAGAGAGCTCTTAGTTATTATATAGGCGTACCAAAGGTCACAGGTTTGAATCCCTCCAACTTTTCCTTACCTATGGTGAAGTTGGGAAAGCAAACCTGCCACTAAGAGATCAATAGCCAGGTGGATTGTCTCTTGTATCCAATTTTGTTATCAGAAAGTGAGCAGAGCCCCGGTTTGAGGGTCATTCTACAGGGGGTACAGCTGCGTCTCGCTGCTGCCAGAGATATCCTTTATTAGAGATTTGCCAGGCTGCTACTTAGAAAACGGTACACACTTTTACCAAGCATTACCCCTGGATGTCCAGGCCAGGAGAGATGCTCGGTTTAGCACAGCTGTTCTTCAGAGCCTATTCCCTAAGTAGGTTCTGCCCTCCTCCATGGAGGTACTGCTGTGTATTCTGCTAATGTCTATAATATAGCAAGACTTCATGTTGTTTGAAGAAAAATTACTCACCTTAGTAATGTTGTTCTTCTAATGGAGTTGCTATATTATAGACCTTCCCCAACCTGCCCCTCTCAGAACCTCTACTTGGTGGGGTGCGGGCAACTTAGTGTGGCACTACTTATGTCCTGTTAGCATTTTGTCCCCTTTGGGACTTTGGGGTGTGTATGTATGCGTGTGTGTGTTTTATTATACTTATGTTCCATTTTCATATTATTAGAATGGTGTTAGTATTTCTGGTCCCCTGACTTGAGTCTTGGGTGTTGGGACCATCAATGGTTGTTATTATTTAGGTAGCCATTTGGCTAGTGTAGGTTACAGCTTCCACAGACCTTAATGAGTTTGGCTCATAAAGATCTGACAGTTCAAGTTTGAAATGACACAGATAGAGCTGCTCTCGTGCCAAAATTCTATTTTGGAATGGTTTTAACCATTTCACTCCGGGGCAGTTCTAGAGCTGGATCAAACTGCTAATGTCTGTAATATAGCAAGACTCCATTAGAAGAAACAACATTACTAAGGTGAGTAATTTTTTCTTCCGCGGTTACAACAGCTATCCAGGGAACCTCCGTTTCCACTTCGAGTGACCCACGACCTTTTGACTCAGGATCGAGGGGGTCTGGTACATCCGAGGCTCAGGACACTGCATCTTCATGCATGGCTCCTGCAGACATAGCGATTTCTCACTTTGGGGTCTCCTCTTGAGTCACTCAAGTCATTATAGAGGCTAGAAAACCCTCTACTTGTTCCACTTACGCCATGAAGTGGAAACATTTTTCCATCTGGGCGACTTCCAAGAATTGGAACTCGTTTTCTTGTTTTGCCCCTCAAATCATGGAATACTTCCTTCATCTGTCAGACTCTGGTCTGTCATATTCTTCCTTGAAGGTCCACCTTTCTGCAGTCTTGGCATACCATGAGATGGTGGATGGTAAACCCGTGGCTCAATTGGAAGTCTCAAAAACCTTTCTTAAAAAAGGGATCCTCCATCTGAAACCCACCATCCGCAGCCCAACTTCACCTTGGGATTTGAACTTTGTGTTGGAGAAGCTCATTCTTCCCCCATTTGAGCTGGCCATGAGCTGTGATTTGCACTTCCTTTCCTGGAAGACGTTATTTTTAGTTGCCATTACGTCAGCCCAAAGGATTTTGGAGCTTCACGCTCTGGTTTGTAAAGAGCCTTATCTTATTTTCCACAAGGACCGAGCGGTCCTCAGGACAAATCCTAAGTTTCTACCCAGGGTGGTGTCAGAAGCCACACTGAACCAATCAGTAGAGCTTCCTGTTTACTTTCCGTCCCCTTCGAATAGAGGTGAGGCACTCATACACACCATGGTCGTCTATCGGATCCTTCGGTGCTATACACACCGGACCAAGGATTTCCGTAGCTGCGATCAGCTTTTTGTTTCTTTTGCCCCCAGGTCTAAGGGCAAAGCGGTTTCCAGGCAGTGCTTTTCCAAATGGTTAGGCAACTGTATTTGGTATTGTTAACAAAAGTATGAAAAACCTCTGCCAGGTCCCATCAGAAGTCATTCTACTAGGGGCATGGCTGCTTCCACTGCCTTTTTGTGGAACGTCTCTGGGCTGATATCTGTGCCAAAGCCATTTGGAGTTCTGTCCCTACCTTTACCAAACACTATAGTCTGGACATTGCTTCTAGGCGAAGGGCTGACTTCGGTCTAGCTGTCTTACAGGGCCTTCTGTCCTAGGCTGGGTCCATTCTGGTTCCCGGTTTCTGTTGGAGCTATTTTCTTCTCCTTCCTGGTTTCTCTTGGTCTCTCTTTGGAGGGACTGCTTGGGACTCTGTCCTATATGTAACGACCTACTGAAGGAACCCTCTTGAAGTAAGACAGTACAGTTACATAGGAACTTACCATAACAGTAGGTCTTCGAGAGAGGTTCCTTCGGTAGGTCATATTTTTAAGTTCCTGCGTAACTGTACTTTTCTGTTGATTGGCCTGTATATCCTCTGTGCTCTGTATCTACCACATCCCTGAAGAGGACCATCCTGGGTGTTACGGTGAGCTGTTTATCAGAAATCTGTGCCAGTGTGGCTTTAGTTCCCTGCCAATATGCCAAAAGCTTGGGGCATTAATACATCATATGTGACAGTTTGGGACTTATAATTTTTTATGTCTATAAACATTTTTATTAAGACGGGATTTTTAAGCGTTAGACTTCATCTGTTCACATTACTCATGAAATGGCAAGGATAAATCCAGAAACCTGATTAGATGAGAAGAGTCACCTGACTGTGCATTAAAGTACTAGTGATGCACGATCAGACACCAGGTGTCATTACAAAGAAACTTCATTACATGGCACCATCAACTTAAATATCACTACAAACGGAAAAAAATCAAAAACTGAATTGCCTCAATATTGGAAATCCTACTCTTTACACTTACGACATCTAAAAAATTATTACTGCTGTTGCCTTTTTTAATAAAATCTGTTCAGTTTTGCTATACTGAGTACCCCCTTCCCCCCGCTCAGGAACTCCGTAATCTACTGCAGGAGCAGCGGTGGGGCTGAAAAAGAATAACACTGTGAGAAGAGATGGGCACCTACTTTAAAACTGAAACTATTACTTCTGAAACGTGTCATGACACTCCTCCTTGTATGTGCTGACCTGACATCTCTGTCAACTAACGTCAGGCCCGCTCAGACCATGATCCTAGGCATCAACAGAATCATCAGTGAGCAAGAGGATAGGTGTGGCAGGGAGTGAGAGGCCAGACAGGCAGGTGCGGGTGGCAGGGAGCAAGATTCTGGACAGGTGGGTGGGGTGGCGGTGAGCGAGGGGCCAGATAGGTGGATATGGGTCAGGAAACATCAATCATTGTTCAGCAGCAACTCAATCAGGCATAAAACGGACCTGTTGACAACACATTGCTCAGCGGCTGTGAAACAGTCCCAAAGAAATAACTGGAAGCATTCAAACAGCGTTAGCAGTCATATGTCTGCATATAATTAGATGCATAAGCGGGTCTAGACCCCAACAACAGTGAGAACAAGGCATAAAATAAGTGGGTTTGCATCGCGATTTACGAATCAAAAACCGGCAATTGCGAATCAATTTCGGTTTTGATTAGCGGTAGGTGCTAATCAAATTTTTCCAGGACTGCAGGGCTTGGAATGCGCAAATGGCACTATTTTAGCCATCTCCCCCACATTCTGGACCCCCCAGTACTAATCAGCTTCGACCAGTTGCTAATCATTTTTCATTTTGATTAGCAAAGGCAGCTAGTCAAGTCTCCAACACTAATTTATGCCTTGGGGAAGCACTAGGAATTAGACATACAGCAAAAGTGGACATAAAGGTGAACCACAGTAGTAAAGCCACTCGGCCAACAAAACACTACTTTCTTTTTAAGCAGTGCAAAAAATGTAAACGAACAAAAAAAAATTTCTTTACATCTATTTACAGTGCCATCTACTGGACAACTCCTAGAACATGGACTATTTTATTACTTTCCTACAAGTTTTTAAATGAAAGCATATTTAAACTAATTATTTTACATTCAAAAACAACTTGTTATACAAAGAAAAAAATACACGTTTCAATTTATTCTTTTATTTATTTGTAAACTTGAACCGTTTCATATGTACAGTAAGCTGCTTCAGGATGTGCACTAATAAGATTAACGGTCATTCCCAGGAATGTAAGGACAGTCGTCCTTCGGTCTTGCGCCTTACTATGACCCCGGGACATACATCGTTACTCCTTTAATGCACACCTTACTGTGGCTTACTACTTCCTTATTCTGCTGTGAAATCATAATCCTCCATTTATGAGATAGAAGCATAGACTGTGTTGTCAGAAAAAGACCCAGTGGTCCATCCAGTCTGCCCATTTCCCATCACATCATAACATCACAGTCTGTTGCAATGTAAATAACAGTATTGTGATGTCACACACAGAGGAGTATAACTTCAGGGTAGGAAAAGATTATGTTAAAGAGGCAAAGAGCTTGATTTCATACATATCTCTTTAGTTATAGGGAATGGAATGTCCTGAAATTCATATGTTTGAGGAATATAATTGGTGAACGTTTCTTTCCCATAGGGCAACCTGGTTATACGTTGTCGTTATGGTTGTTAAAAGATTTGAAAATCGATAAACATATATTATAAAATAAAAAATAAATAGCCAGCTAGTTATAATGGCAAACAAGTGTCAGGTTTCCCTGGCTTCTTGCATGCGCCTGTTGGGTTCTTGCCTTCCTCTCTTACATCAGCTTCTTCAAATCAACCATGGCTACCAGCATGGAGATCGATTTCTATTGATATAATTACTGTGGCAAAAAAATGCTCCACAGCAATTATATGAAACAATACATGGGGTACTGTGTAAAAACTCAAATTTTGTACATACCCTTGGTGTTGGATGCTTCTGTAAACCCCTCGAGCTTTGCTGTTGGGGTTTATGTAGCATCCAGCACTTTGTGTCTGTGTAAAATTCTCTGTATGCACACTATCCCACACATCATTCTACATGTTATGGGATTGAAGTCCTTCTGATGACAACTATCTTGTTTTTGCAGGAACCTGGAAAATTACTTTAAGGCCCTCTATCATGCTGCACTCAGCGGCATTCACTGGCAGCATAACTTTTACTTATATAGTACTTTTCTAAAAAGTTCAAAGTTTTTTACATTTTGTTTGAGAATTGGAGAAAAAAAATCCCCCGCCAGGGGAAAAAAAAAATCACTTTATAGGGACATGGATATGTTGTTCATCCACACTTTCTGGCAGGTATCCTTGCCGCTCTAATTCTTACCGGAAGGTCTTCAAGCTGGCTCCTCCCACCCACCTGGGTGGTAAAACTCTTGGCTGCGCCCCATGACACCAGATCTTCCTTACCGCTTGGAAGCTCAGGTTCCCTCCTTAGCGCTCTGCGTGTTAGACTGGATCCTAACTCTTCGGTTCGTCCGAAATTGGTTTTGAAGTTTTCTAAACTTGGACTTCTTCTTCCTCAGCGGCCATGGATGGACAAATCTGTTCCCCGGCTGGAGGTGCCTCGCGGCAGAAAATGTCCAGGATGGATCCGCACTCCATGCGCCTACTGCTTAGGCCTGGATCACGACCCGCAGGCTTGCGAGTTGTGCCGCTCTTTCTCGGCCAACGTTCTGGATGATCGCGCTGCCCGTTTGAAGCTCAGGCGCCCCGAGAAACGTTTCCCGCCGGTAAAATCTAAAGAGGCTCGTTAGGCGGTGTCCGCGGCGGCCGGCTCGGCTGAGCAGCTCGAGCAGTTGATCGCCCTTAAGGAGGAGGCGGCCCAGGCAACTCTTCCTCCTCCTCGGCCGCGGCATTTATCTCGCTCTCTCTGAGTTCCTCGTACACGGCTTCGTTCAAGGAACTTTGTACAGTCCCTTTCCACGAAAGGAGAGGGGCCTTCGGGACATTCTTCTCGGCCCAAGAAAAAGGAGTCGAAAGGTAAGTCCCACTGTCGGCGTTCGTGGGAGTGGGAGATATCCCCTTCCCCGGGCAGCCGACCGTCGACTTCAGTCATGGTTGCGACTGAGGCCGCTGGCTTCACGGTGCCCCCGTCAGGCCAGCCTGCCGAGACTCCCGTCGATGAAGTCGAGATTTTTCTCGATCCGTTAGACGGGCTGTCGACTGGAGAAGCCGACAACCCTACTTCACCGGTTCCCCCGGTGGATACCGAGGATCTGCCTGCTCCTTCGGGACCGCAGTCCCCGGTTAAAGTTCCCGAGCCGAGGGAAGAGCGGGGTGTCCCCGCCTTTCCCAGACCCACCCTCGGTCCCCCGAGGGTCTCGTCTCGACCTCTTCGTCCAGCCGCTCCCCGCCCGACATCGGGCGGTCTCGGTCTTGTTACCGAAGTAAGCGGCGATATCGTTCTTCCTCATCCTCCTCCTCGGGTGAGGAGAGGCTGCGGCACAAGTTGCGCCGAGGATCTTATGTGGCAGCAGTTGCTGTTATCTGGGCCTAAGTCTACCCCGGCCAAGACCCCGGCCATCAAGTGGCTGTCGCCTGAACGCCTGAAGCAACCACTCGTTCCAGTCGAGCTGCCCGCTCCAGGGCCGGTTGCTAAGCCGAAACCAGCTGGTCCACCGATTGTGGTGGAACCTCCACCTCCACAACCGTAGTCGGGGGCACCGACCAAGAATTCTCGGTCGGGTCATGGCCTGCCCCACAGGTTGTCGGTCACCCTCACTCCCGACTGTCCTCGGCAGGTGGAGGGTGGCTCAGGGCCGAGGCAGCTCTTTGCAAACTCTTCGTAATCCGACGACGATTCCTCCCTGTTCTCTAGGCAGTGCGATCTGGAGTCCTCCGGGGGCCAGTCAGTGGACGATAGCCTATCGTCCTTCTTGGGTCTGCTTCGACTCATCTCGGAGTCCACCGGGATGCAGCTCGAGCCCGTGTCCAAATGGGCCAAGTATCCCCTGATGGAGATTCTGGACCGAGGGGATTCTCCCACGGAGGCCTTTCCGGTGGCTGAGGCCATTGTCGGCCCAGCCTTGGAGCTTTGGCAGCAGCCTGCTTCCTGTCCTGCGCCCTCGGCCAGGATGGCCAGGAAGTATGCGGTCCCTACTGGCTCTTTGCCCGGTTTCTCAGAACACCCCTCTGCCGAGGGGTTAGTCACCAACAGCGTTTTCCGGTGTTCCAGTAACGCTCGGGACATGGACAAGCCCCCCGACAAAGAGTCCAAAAAGCTGGACTTTGCCAGGCGCAAGGTGTACGCTGCGTCCTCCCTCGGCCTCCGACAGGCCAGCTCGGCCATGCTGATGGCACACTTCTCCCACGCCCTCATGGGCTCCCTGGATGAGGTTGTTCCTCATCTCCCGCCTGACCTGCAGACCACGGTCCGCCAGGTGCGGGACCAGGGTAGGGCGGTGGCGAAGCAGCAGCTCCAGACTGCTCTGGACATAGGTGATCCTGTGCCAGGTCAGTAGCGGCCGCGGTGGCCATGCGTCGCAGGGCGTGGCTGAGGATATCCACCTTCACGGCGGATACTCAGCACAAGTTGGTGGACGTCCCCTCTTCTTGGGGACTGACCTCTTCAGCCCTGGAGTGGAGGGACACCTCCAGCGGATCGAGAAGTCCAGTGCCACTCTGGACTCGGTCACCTCCGCCCAGAGGGACAAAGGCCGCCGTCAGCAGCAGAAGTCCTTTCGCCCTTCGGCCCCTGCTTCTCGGCCGGCCCAGCAGCACCAGCAACAGGGCCAGCAGGCTCACGCTTGGCATCCCAAACCCAAGCCAGCGGCTTCCTCCAACAGGAAGCAAGGAGGTAAAGGCCGGGAAGTTCCTCGGACGGTTCTTCCTCCAAGCTTGCCCAGTGACGGGTTGAGGGTGCCGCCCCAACCTCGCTACCCCCCGGGTTCCCCTCCTGGGGGGGACGGCTCCGCCACTTCCTTTCCTCCTGGTCTGCTATCACCATGGACCGCTGGGTGCTGGAGGTGGTAGGAAAAGGCCTGCCTCTGGAGTTCGAGCAGGCTCCACCTTTTCAAGCCGTCGCCCCTCGGGGGGCCATGGGGTCCGCAGCCTCGCTGTCGACCCGCCGGGCCGTTATTGCCCTGCTCCTCGAAAAAGAGGTAATCAGGAAGGTGGCGGATCCTCCTCCAGACCCGGGGTTTGTTTCCAGGTACTTTCTGGTCCCAAAACGGACGGTGGGGGGGCTGGCGCCCCATTCTCGACCTGCACGACCTGAACAAGTTCCTAAGGTCTCGGACCTTCAGGATGGTCACTCTGGCTCAGATAATCCCATCCTTGGAACGAGGTGTGTGATTCTGCTCCCTGGACCTCCAGGATGCGTTCTTTCATGTCCCAATCTGTCCGTCCCATCAGAGATTCCTCCACTTCAGAGCGGAGGGATCCCTATACGAGTTCCGGGCCATGCCCTTCGGCCTTTCCCTAGCTCCCAGGGTCTTCACCAAATGCATGGCAGCATTACTGCGGCGCTGATGGGTCCGGGTGTACCCTTACCTGCACGATTGGCTGATAGCAGCCCCCTCCAGACTGGAGGTGGAGCGGTCCAGAGATCTGGCCCTCCAGGTTTGCTCTCAGGTTGACCTCCTCATCAACGAGGCCAAATCAGAACTCGTGCCAAAGCAGGTGATTCTGTTCATCGGGGCAGAGCTCGACTCTGTGCGAGCCAGAACATGGCTCCCGGTGGACAGGGCCGAGGTTCTCTCCTCCTTTGCCCAATCATTTCTGGTTGGGCAATTGTGCCCTGCCCGGGACTTCCTGCGCCTCCTGGGCCTCATGGCGGCCTGCACCAGCGTGGTCCGTTGGGCCTGGCCAGCCAATGGTCACAACGCCGTGATCCGTTGGACCAGCCCGAGACAGTGACCCAGGAGATGTGGAATGCCCTCCAATGGTGGATCGTTCCAGCACATCTGCAGGAGGGTATCCCGTTCGTCCGCCCTGAGCCGATGGTCTCTCTCTCGACCGATGCATCTCTGATGGGTTGGGGTGCCCATCTGGGGGAACACCGAGCGCACGGCCTCTGGTTCCCTCGGGAGTCCCAATGCCACATCAACCTGCTGGAGCTCCGAGCGGTCCGTCTAGCTCTCACCGCCTTCGCTCCGTTTCTACGGGGTCAAGTGGTTCAGGTCCAGACGGACAACACCACGACCATGTACTATCTGAACCGCCAGGGCAGGACGTGCTCCATGCTGTTATGCAAGGAAGCTCTCCGCATTTGGTCCCTAGTGCACAGCCTGGAGGCGTATCTCCTAGCCATTCACGTGGCAGGAGCCTCCAACACCCTGGCCGATGCCCTAAGCCGGATAGGGGCTGCGTCTCACGAGTGGTCTCTCCTGCCGGAGGTAGTACAAGATCTCTTCTCCCACTGTGGCACGCCTCAGGTGGACCTGTTTGCCTCCAGGGAGAATGCGAAGCTGAGTCTGTTCCATGCCCGCCCCCCTCAGCAGGGCTCGCTGCAGGGGGATGCCTTCTCGAGGCCGTGGACCCCGGGCCTCTTCTACGCCTTTCCCCCATTTCTCTTGATCCACAAGGTGCTTCTCAAGGTGAGGAGGGACAAGGCGCAGGTGGTCCTGGTAGCCCCAGACTGGCCCCGCCAGTTCTGGTATCCAGATCTCCTCAGCCTCAGCTCCAGGCTCCCGAGGCGGCTTCCAGCCCGCCCGGACCTGATCTCAGTCAATCAGGGGAAGGTATTACATCCGGACCTTCAATCCCTGCACCTGTTGGCCTGGTTCCTGAGCGGCTAGAGTTCCAGGCTTTGATTCTTTCCGACGAGGTCCTCAATGTCGTTGAGGCGTCCCGTAAGGAGTCGACCAGGAAATGCTATGCCTTCAAATGGAAGAGGTTTTCCATTTGGTGTCAGGGGAAGGGCTTGGACCCTTCCGACTGCCCCTTGGCAAGCTTTCTGGACTACCTGTGGTCCCTTTCTCAGCAAGGGCTTCGGTCGACGACCCTTAAGGTGCACCTGGCAGCCATCTCTGCTTACCGGGCGCGGGCCGGCAAGCAGTCGGTGGCACAGGAGAAGGTGGTCGGGCGCTTTTTCAAAGGCCTTGACCACATTTCCCCTCCAGTCCGAGAACCTCCACCTCCGTGGGATCTACTGCTGGTATTGGCCAAGCTCATGGGCAAGCCATTCGAACCAATGCACAGGTGTGATCTTTCACACCTGTCGTGGAAGACCGCCTTCTTGGTGGCTATCACGTCAGCCAGAAGGATGGGAGAGCTCCAGGCGCTTTCCATCGAGTCTCCTACCTGGTCTTCCACAGGGACAAGGTTGTCCTGCGCCCACACCCGAAATTCCTTCCGAAGGTGGTGTCGGAGTTTCACCTTAACCAGGTGTTGACTCTGCCGGTGTTCTACCCCAGTCACACCTCGGAGGCCGAGTATAGGCTCCATACTTTGGACCCTAGACGAGCGCTCGCTTACTATAAGGAGTGGATGGCTGAAGTTCGGGGAGAGGTTCACCAGCTGTTTGTCACCTATGCTGAAGCCGCACCTGGCAGACCTGCAGCAAAGCGGACGATAGGCAGGTGGATCACCTCCTGCATAGAGCTCTGCTACAGGTTGGCGGGCATGGAGCCTCCCAGAGGGATAAGAGCTCATTGTACCCGCCATACCGCTGCATCGGTAGCTGCTTCCAGGGACGTCCCTATCCAGGATATCTGCAGGGCTGCTACCTGGAAGTCGGCACATACCTTTATTACCCACTACCACATCGACCTCGAGTCACGCCGGGATGCTGGTTTTGGGGCCTCAGTTCTCCAGTCTCTCTTTCCCAAGTAAGTATCGGGGGTGTGCGCCTTGCCTCCCTCCTCCCGGAGAACTGCTAGAGTCTGCCAGAAAGTGTGGATGAACAACATATCCATGTCCCTAGAATACAGGTTACTCACCTGTAACAGGAGTTCTAGGAATGGTCATATGTTGTTCATCCACACGACCCACCCGACCTCCTCAGCTTCGGACGCGACAACCTGAGCTTTCCAGCGGGCCAGATCTGGCGTCATGGGGCGGAGCCGAGAGTTTTACCACCCGGGTGGGTGGGAGGAGCCAGCTTGAAGGCCTTCCGGCAAGAATTAAAGCGGCAAGGATACCTGCCAGAAAGTGTGGATGAACAACATATACCATTCCTAGAACTCCTGTTACAGGTGAGTAACCTGTATTTATTCAAGATGAGGCGTGGTGTTTTGTGTCTATGCAAACCCCAGCAATTAGTCCTTGTTCTGTATTAGCCAGAAATTGATAACGATGGCACATCAGAACAAAACAGTGATGCCTGGTGTTGTTGCTGCATTCACTGCCTTCCTTGAGTTGCCTGTCTAGTTGTATGATACTTGTATCTTTCAACATGTTGTTGTGGGACAGTGGCTCATAAAATAAGGGACACATCATCAAACATGATGGAGACACAGGACCAGCCCTGAACACTATGCAAACTAGTGTCTTTACTTGTGCAGATTTAATAATGCAGAGCTACATACCATAGGTATACATAGACAGTGATGGCAGAAAAGGCCTACCAACCCTTCCAGTCTGAGTGCTTTAGCATCATGGAGCGTTACGCAGTTTTGCTTTCAAGTCTGTGTGTGGACAGCACTTTTTCCGTGCAGAATGAATGTGGGACAGAACAGTTCTGATGGGTGAAATGAAGGAGCACTCTGAACTGTGGGGAGGTTTAAGTTGTATCAATCTTCTGGTTTTGCCGAAAGCTGTGATTGAGCTGTGCAGGTGTGTGTTAAATTGTTGTAGTAGGAAGAGCTGTGATCCACTGTCAGTTGTGTTTATTGTCCGTGATCTGCTGATGGATTCAATGAAGACTGTGAGGGACAGAATGGTTCTCAACCCCCACAGCACCTGTTCCATAGCATTGTTATGATGCACAAGGTGAAACATTGAGCTTGCTGTATTACACATGGACATTGTGTAGTCCTGATAATTATTTTTAAAACTATTTAAAAGGGACATTTTGGGTACAAATCTTGAGATCAGTATGTCTGGATGGCTCAGTTGGCAGACCCTCACATTTGGATCAGAAGTCCAGACTTTAACTCCAATACCAGGAACTTGGGCTCAGATCCAGTTTTGACGCTGCACTGCTGTACTGCGGGGGGCATGCTACACTGCTTGAGGTGCAGTCTGTCTTTGGATGTGACTTGAAACTAAGGTCCCTTATCCTGTCTGTGATGATTGTAAGAGATGGAGAATTACCCTGACATCCTGGCTAACTTTCTCCATCGGACAGGCTCTGATGCAATGCTCTATGTCTGTTTATGGATGTCAAGTGCTGCTGCTGATAAATGCATACAGTCCCTGCACGGTCAGTCTCTGAATTGTTGCGTTGTAAAGCTCTTTGGCATACATTGTGTAAGAAAGGCACAACAAGAATTAAGTGCATTTACTTATCATTTTCTTTATCGATTTAGTAAATGGGCCTGTTTGTGACTTTTTCATGATCTACATTTTTCATTTTTGGTGTATTGCCAAAGCTAAATGCTTGTTCCTGACATAACCCTATGTTATTTTATGCTCCACAGGGGTGGCCTTGCTGAGAGGTTAAACCGACTGCAGGCCAGAGAGAGGTCTGCAGTTAGTTTTTGGAGACACCAGTGTGTTTCAGATTACAGAACACCGGCAGGTAGGAACTTTTTCTAGCTAATACTGTTGTGACCTGTAAAACATCTGTGTGGCCTTTACCAGATCTTTTCGCAAGGATGAATGATGTTCATGTTGTGTACTGATGTTTATGGAAAGCAAAATGCAACAGTCATAATATACATAAAAAAGGTAAGAAAAGTGTAGAGCTGTGTCTGATTGGCTGTGAAAGACTCCAACCCGTGTAATTATTAGTCCATAATCACATGGGTTACAGTTCCAGGCAAGCCAGCCAGCTCACAGGGATGTAAGAATCCATACACTCCTGCCATCCAAAATGACCAGCAGATAAAGATGCAGTGAAGTTTAATTTCACTGGTGAAGTCGTCAGTTTTGCCCCACAGAATATTTCACTAAATTTACGCATTTCATTAAATATTCCGTAGGTGCGAAATGCAGAATTTCGCCTGCAAATGATGGAATTTCGCCATTTGCAGGTGAAATTTTGCATTTCACTGACGGAATTCCGTACCCACGGAATATTCCGCAAAAAGTTTATGTAATTTGTGGACTTCGCCCATCTCTACCAGTAGACATTCAAAAGAAAAAAAAAAAAGCTTTCTTTCATATTTGTGTCCCCCTGCCGAACCTATGTTGAAAGTGCCATTTTAAGTGTGGTGTTGTTGCTCCTTATGCTGCTTGTGTTTCAAACATCACACAGTGCAGCAGCATGACAGCACAAGAGGTGTCAGCAACGGGTGGTGTGTGCGCCATTGTGTGCATGGGGGGTGGCACGTACACAGCAACAAGGGGACTACTTTTGAAATAAGACAGGAAAAAGTCATTTTTTTTTTTTTTTTTTTAAATGTATTCTGTAGGACTCATTTTATAAAGGCGATAAGGCACTTCAGGATGTGTGATTATTGTCAGTACATATGTATTGGGGGGGGTAAGGAATGGTCGGCGAAAAATGGTGATCGTTTTGAGCCCAGTACCTGTTATACTTTGCATATGGCGGGAGTGTGGCATCATCCTTCTTTGAAACTACTGTTTAAAAGTCACGGCATTCCAGCACAAAGGTTTCAGAAGTCTAAAATCAGAGTCAGTGTCGAGAGCCTGGTACGCGCTGACTACCAAGTAAAAAAAATTAATAAATAAATAAAATAAAATAGCTGTCAAAAGGGATGGAGGTTTCAGCATGAAGAAGCTGCATGTAAATATGCATTAAAATCATCTGCAAAAATGACGAAACACAGGGAGGCCACCGTTTATTGTTTATGATTCATTTAGCAGTTGCACACAACAATAAATAATTTCCTTTAAGAGGCAGTCAGGTTAACGGACAATTGTGGGTGTCTCAGTTTAGAAATGTTTTCCCATCAGTCTCTTATCCTTCCACTCAAGCTGTGGTGTGTTATTTGTTTAATCCAACTCTTCCCAAAGAACTGGAGGCATGCATCTAAGTGATAGACCAGTAGAAGGAGCCACTTCCATATATACCCTGTTTTTCCTGCCCAGATCCCCATTTTTTTCTGACTCTTTAAGGAACAGCATCCACACAGTAAGGTTTTCTTTTTAGTTTGCAGGGTTTTGTGGTTTTTGGATGGAGCTTGTGTTTTACTTGAAAGTAGATTTTTTTTTTTTTTGGAGAGACAGGTCTGCAATTTTTGATATTTTGGGCAGTATAAGTCAGTTTAGGATAAGGACCCACAGATGAGGACTGTGTCTCTTCCTACCAGGTCTAATTTTAGCATACCTGCTAAGGTGCTTGAGTGCCTTTTCTACTTGTTGAGTTGAGCTGTTATCCCTCTCACAGTACAGAATGAGTGATCAGGAGACAGGTGTCTTGCCTGTACAGCAGCCTATCAGGCTTTGAGTATTAGCCATTATGCACACGGTGCTCTACAGAGGAAGATCCTATGCTTCAGGAGCAGGTCTGCAAATATCCAGGATCAGCCTGCTAGTCAGTGGTAAGTATGGCCTCGGAGCTAGAGTTGGGAAAAGAGCTGGTAGAGCAGAAGGAGAATCGTAGGGAAAAAAAGCATTCTAGGGACATGGATATGTTGTTCATCCACACTTATTGGCAGGTTCCTTGCTGCTTTAAATCTTGCCGGAAGGTCTTCAAGCTGGCTCCTCCCACCCACCTGGGTGGTAAAACTCTCGGCTCCGCCCCATGACACCAGATCTTCCTTACCGCTTGGAAGCTCAGGTTCCCTCCTTAGCGCTCTGCGTTTTCGACTGGTTCCTGATTTTTTTGGTCTCTCCAAATTTAGTTGGAAGTTTTCTAAACTTCTATCTTCTTCCCTCGCTGCTGCGATGGATAATTTGTTTTCCAGCTCCCGGAGGCGCCCGGTTAATTCCTCCAGGAAAGACCCTCACTCCACGTGCGTTTACTGCCTCGACTTGGACCATGATCCGCAAGTTTGCGATTTTTGCTGTGACCTTTCAACCAGCGCCCTGGAGGATCGTGCGGCCTGTTCGGGGCTCGGTCGACCTGAAACTTTTTCCGCGCCGGAAAATCCTTGGAGACTCGTCGGGCAGTGTCCGCGTTGGCTGTCTCAGCTGAGCAGCGTGATCTCCTTTCCCCCTTGGAGGGGGCGGCGACCAAGTCTGTTCCCACCTCCTCCTCAGTCGCGGCGCCTATCCCGCTCTCCTTGAGTTCTCCTCATTCAGCTTCGTTCAAGGAGCTTCGCCAGTCCCTTTCCTCGAAAGGAGAGGGACCTTCGGGACCTGCCTCTCGGCCCAGGTCAAAGGAGTCGCAGGCTAAGTCCCATTGTCGGTGCTGGCAGGAGCGGGAGATCTCCCCTTCCCCTCTCGGCCAACTTTTGACTTCGGTCGAGGGTGCAGCTCAGGCCGCTGGCTTTACTGTGTCCCCGTCAGGTCAGCCGGCCAGGACTCCCATCGACGTTGTCTAGTCTCTCGACCCATGATCTGGGCTGTCTTCTGCTGGAGCCGCCATCCCTTCGCCGGTTCCCCCGGCGGAGGCCAAGGTTCTGCCTGTACCTTCGGGGCGACAGGCCTCAGTCCTTTCGTCCGAGCCGAGGGAAAGCGGGTGCTCCCCGCTCCTTCCCAGGCCCACCCTCGGTTCCCCCGAGGATTTGGGTCTCGGTCTCGGTCCTCTTCTCGGTCAAGCCGCTCCCGCCAACTTCAGCGATCTCGGTCGGGGCACCGACTTAAGTGGCATTACCGTTCTTCCTCGTCTCCCTCCTCGGATGAGGAGTGGCTTCGATGCAGATGGCGTCGACGTTACGAGGAGTTCATGTGGCAGCAGTTGTTATTGTCCGGGAATCAATCGACACCGATTCATTCCCCATCCAGCAAGCAGCTGCTGCCCGATCAGCTGACACAACCGCTCGCTGCAGTCGAGGTGCCCACTCCAGGGCCGGTTGTTCGTCCGAACCTTGCTGCCCCACCGTCTTCGGTGGAACCTCGGTCAGGTCACGACCTGTCCCGCAGGTTGTCTGTTCCCCTCACTCCCGCCCGCCCTCTGCAGGCGAAGAGTGACTCAGGCTTGAGGCAGCTCTTTGCAGACCCTTTGGAGTCCGATGTTGACTTCTCCATGTTCCCCAGTCGGGAGGACCCGGGGTCCTCTCCGGAACGTTCTGTGGACGACAGCCCATTGTCCTTTATGGGTCTGCTTCAGCTCATCTTGGAGTTCACCGAGATGCAGCTTGAACCCGTGTCCAAACGGGTCTTTTATCCCCTGACGGAGATTCTAGACTGAGGAGGTTCACCCTCGGAGGCCTTCCCGGTGGCTGAGGCCATTGTCGGTCTGGCCTTGGAGCTCTGGCGGCAGCCTACTTCCTGTCCTGCGCCCTCGGCCAGGATGGCCAGGAAGTACTCTGTCCCTGTCGGTTCTTTGCCCGGTTTCTCGGTGCACCCCTCGGCTGAGGGGTTAGTTACCGATAATGTTTTCCAGTGTTCTGGGAATGCTCGGGATGTGGATAGGCCCCCTGACAAAGAGTCCAAAAGGATGGACTATGGTGGGCGTAAGGTTTACGCTACGTCCTCCCTAGGCCTCCGACAGGCCAGGTCGGCTGCACTGGTGGCACATTTCTTCCACGCCCTTTTGGCTCCCTGGACGAGGTGCTCCCTCATCTCCCTGCGGACCACGGTCCGGCGGGTGCGGGACCAGGGCAGGGCGGTGGCGGAGCAGCAGCTTCAGACTGCTCTGGACTTAGGTGATTCCTGTGCCAGGTCGGTGGCGGCCGCAGTGGCCATGCGCCGCAGGGCGTGGCTGAGGTTATCCTCTTTCTCAATGGAAACCCAGCACAAGTTGGCTGACATCCCCTTCTTGGGGACTGACCTCTTCGGCCCTGGAGTGGAGGGACACCTCCAGGGGTCCGAAAAGTCCGATGCCACTCCGGACTTGGTCACCCCTGCCCGGAGGGACAAGGGCCACTGGCAGCCTTTGCGTAAGCCCCTTGGCCCCTCGGCTCCTGCGGCTCGATCGGCCCATCAACTCCAGCATGAGGGCCAGCAGGCTTGCGCTGGGCATCCTGACCCCAAGCCAGCAGCTTCCCCTAAAGGGAAGTGGGGAGGTAAAGGCCCAGGAGCTCCCTCGGCCAATCCCTCCTCCAAGCCTGCTCAGTGACGGGCTGCGGGATGCTGTCCCTGGCCCCATCACCCCTACCTGGGTTCCCCCGTTGGAAGACGGCTCCGCCCCTCCTCCGTCTGGTCCGCTTTCCCGGACCTCTGGGTGTCGGAGGTGCTGGGGAAGGTCCTGCCTCGGGATTGCGAGCAGGCCCCACCCTTTCGAACCGTTGCCCCATGGGGGTCTTGGGGTCCGCAGCCTCGGTGTCGGCCTGCCGAGCCGACTTGCCTGGCCCCTCGAAATAGAGGTGTTCAGGAAGGTTGCGGATCCTCCTCCAGACCCTGGGTTCATGTCCAGGTATTCCTGGTCCCTAACAGACGGTGGGGCTTGTGCCCCATTCTTGATCCGCACATCGGGATGGTCTCTCTGTCTCAGATATCCCATCCTCAGAACGAGGCGTGTGGCTCTTTCCCTGGACCTCCAGGACGTACTTACACTTCATTCCGTCCATTTCTTGGGAGACCCCTCCATTTCTTAAGCGGGGGATCTCTTTACGAGTTCCAGGCCAGGCCCTTCAGTCTCTGCTCAGCAGCATTCCTGCGGCACCAAGGGGTCCGGGCGTAACCCCACCCAGATGGCGGCCTGACTGCAATCCCTCCAGGCGGAGGGGGACGGTCCAGAGTTGTGGCCCTCTAGGTTACTCTCAGACTGGTCTCCTTTTTATTGGAGCCATGTTGGAACTCGTGTCTTAGCGGGTGATCCTTCTTCGGGATGAGGCTCGACTCTTGAGTCCGAGCTCGGCTCCTGGCGGGCAGGGCCGAGGTTCTTCCTCCCTTACCTAGTCAGGTCTGACTAGGCAATTGCGCCCTGCCCGGGACTTCCTGCACCTCCTGGGCCTTGTGGCGGCCTGCACCAGCGTGGTCTGTTTGGATCCGCCAGTTCATGCATCCCCCTAATGGGAGCTGGCCAGCCAGCGGTCACAGCACTGCGTTCCTTTGGACCAGTCCGTGACAACAGCCCAGGGGTTAGGGAATGCTCTCCCTCGGACCGTTCCAGCTCATTTGCAGGAGAACATCCCGTTCGTCCGCCCCGCGTTGACGGTCTTCTCCAACCGATGCATCTCGGATGGGTGGGGGTGCCCATCAAGGGGAATACAGTGTGCACCACCTCTGGTCCCCTTGGAAGTCCCGATGTCTTTCGTACCTGCTGGAGCTCCAGGCGGTCCGCTTAGCTTGCACCGCTCGCTCCGTCTGTGCGGGGTCTAGTGGTTTAGGTCCAGGCGGACAACACCACGACCATGTGCTACCTATCCCGCCAGGATCGGATGAGCCTCTTGCCTCTGCGTAAGGAGGTTCTCCGCATTGGGTGTTTCGTGCAGCCGGGAGGCGGTTCCTAGCCATTTCAATGGCAGGAGCCTCCATCACCCTGGCCGATGCCCTAAGCCGGATAAGGGCTGCGCCTCACGAGTGGTTTCCCTGCCGGAGGTAGCACAAGATCTTCTCCCTTTAGGTCACACCTCGGGTGGACCTTTGTTTTTCCCTCCAGGGAGAACTTGAGGCTGAGACTGTCTCATGCCCACCCCCTCAGCACGGCTCGCTGTAGGGGATGCCTTTGAGGCCGTGGACCCCGGGCCTCTTCTACGCCTCTCCCCCATTTCCCTTGACCCTCAGGCAAGGCGAGGAGGGACTAGGCGCAGGTGATTCTGGTAGCCCCAGACTGGTTTTGCCAGCTCTGGTATCCAGCTCTCCTCAGTCTCAGCCCCAGGCTCCCGAAGCGGCTTGCGGCTTCCAGCCCGCCCGGTCCTGTTCTCTGTTTTTAGGGGAAGGTACTCCATCTGGACCTTCAATCCCTACACCTGACGGCCTGGTCCCTGTGCGGCTAGTGGCCAGGCCTTGGGTCTTCCGGCAAGGTCCTTGACATTTTTGAGGTGTCCTGCCAGGAGTCGACCAGATAAGCTCGCCTTCAAATGGAAGAGTCCTCCATTTGGTGTTGGGATAGGGCCTGGTCCCCTCTCCTGTTGCTCAGCGAGCATTCCGGACCATCTGCGGTCCGTTCTTTTCTTGAACAAGGGCTTCGGTCGACGACCCTCTTGGTGCTTCTGTTAGCCACTCCTGTCTTCCAGGCGCAGGCCGGAAGGTAGTCGGTGGTGCAGGAAAGGTGGTCGGGTGCTTTCCAAGGCCTTGATCACACCTCCCCTCTGGGGAGAGTATCCCCATTTTGGTGGGATCTTACGCTGGTATGGGCTTAGCTCACGGGCAAGCCGTTTGAACCTTTGCACAGGTGTGAATTTCCCCACCTGTTGTGGAAGAACACCTTCTCGGGCTTCCATGCCAACCAGAAAGACGGGAGAGTTCCAGGCGCTCCTTTGAATCTCCCTATCTGGTCTTCCACAGGGACAAGGTTGTCCTGCGCCCCACCCGAAGTTCCTTCCGTAGGCGGTGGCGGAGTCCTTTTTCCCTAACCAGGTATTGTCTCTGCCGGGGTTCAACCCCATTCACGCCTCGGAGGCCATATATAGGATCCATTGGGACCCTATTTAACGCTCGCCTTCCCAGGGAGCGTAGGGCTGAAGTTCGGGAGAGGTTCGCCAGCTGTTTGTCATCTACGCTGAAGCCGCACCTGGCAGACCTGCAGCCAAGCAGACGACGAGCGGGTGGGTCACCTCCTGCATTGATCTCCGCTATAGGTGGGCGGGCATGGAGCCTCCCAGAGGGATAAGTGCTCATTTTCCCCGCCCTTCCGCTGCATCGGTGGCTGCTTCCGAGGATCCCCCTGTCCAGGATATCCGCAGGGCTCCTACCTGGAAGCAGGCATATACCTATTCCCCCTTCCACATCGACCTTGGGTCACGCCAGGATGTTGGTTGGGGCCTCAGTTCTCCAGTCTTTATACCTAAGTAGGGGGTGTGCGCCTTGCCTCCCTCCTCCCGGAGAACTGCTAGGAGTCTGTCAATAAGTGTGAATGAGCAACATATCCATGTCCCTAGAAATACAGGTTACTCACCTATGACAGGAGTTCTAGGAATGGTATATGTTGTTCACCCACCCGGCCTCCCCGGCTTCGACGCGCAACCTGGCATCCAGCGGGCTAGATCTGGCGTCATGGGGCGGAGCCGAGAGTTTTACCACCCGGGTGGTTGGGAGGAGCCAGCTTGAAGACCTTCCGGCAAGATTTAAATCGGCAAGGAACCTGCCAACAAGTGTGGATGAACAACATATACCATTCCTAGAACTCCTGTTACAGGTGAGTAACCTGTATTTCCTGCTCTTCTCCCAGAGACCATCAAGGTTTTGAACAGACCTTCTTTCGGGACCAGGCAGCACCTCAAAAAGAGGCTAACTTAGTGACTAGGACCTCTGCTTTTTAAAACAAGTGGTTTGCCATTGTGGGGATTGGGGGTGCACACAGATGAAAAGGCTCTTTGACAGTGGACAGCTAGTCAGTTAGTTTGCCCATCTATGGAACTTTAAAAGTAAAGTGGTTGATGTACTTGATCACAGAAAGACATGTAAGATTGTCCAGGCCAGCTCTTCGTTGGGGGGATTTAGTGGCATCAAGATCAGATCTTGTCCTCAGCGCAAGAAGGAACACAGTAAAACACCTCCACCAGAGGATTCTCCAGCTAACTCTGTAGGCTTGGGACTGGACTCTGCATCCTCCTATTTGAAGGAAGACTTAGTGAGGAATAGATATGGTTATATCCATGTTCCTATTTGACACTTCTCATCTGCTTTTGCTCTCGAGCCATGATAGCCTGTAGAGGATGACAAGGGCAAGCTTTTTCCCTCAGTTGACTGGGTGGGAGTGGGGGGTATTTTTCATCATTCTTTATTTGATCATAGGCAGGAGTGGCGCTCCATGAAAACATCCCCCTCCCAGTCCCTAGGATTCTCTTAAAGAAGAACTGCATTGAACCTGAAAGTTATTTTCCCAGTAGAATTTGTTTTTTTTGAATACTGATTCCAGTCCTTTTGTTGTTCCATCTACATAGGGCAATTAGTGACCTCATGGGTTGCTTCTGATTTACATTCCGGTGTTAGTACCATTTTAGAATTGTGTGATGTACTTTATGTCCTTCTCAACCGCAGTACTCTATAGTAGAACATGGATGCATTGTGCCAGTCATGGAAGAACAGAGCAAGGACATAAACTACATCATACAGTTCTAAAATGGTGCTAACTACCTGTGTGTAAATCAGAAACACCCACTAGAATAATTGAAAAACCTGTAGATATGAAACATTAAGAGAATTGGAAGCAGTATTTAAAAATCAGCTTCTACAGGGGAAAGTGACTTGCAGAGTCAGCACAGTACTCCTTTAAAACTTTGTCAGTTTTACTTCGTTCCTCTGGTGAAACCTATTCTACATCCTTAGGTCAAACATTTGGTTGAGAGATACACTGTCCTGTAGGATCCTCATGACAAGCTCATAGACTGTTCTGAAGTCCCATGATCTAGCCACTATATCCCTTGGTGTAAGCAGTTAAATGGCCTACGTGGCCCCGGTGGTGGAGACATGGTTCCAGGAATTGTAGCAATTCTTAGATAGGAAGAAACTTACGTACTGCCCAACTCACAAAAAGCATCTGGGGCAGGGTAATCATATTCTTGGTGAATGCTGTTCTTGACATGGTTACTCTCTCTTGTCGGTTAGCCTTCACTCAGATTTTGGCAGGACACAAGATCTGGCTTCACCCATGGGCAGTTGACCAGGCATCTAAATGAGTTTCCATCAGATTAAGTGTTCTTGGAGGAGGGACATTGTTTTCCAGGTTGTAACATGTTCCACTCTAACTAGTTCTTCGGAGGATGACAAGCTCTCTGTTTTAAAGTGGTGGATACTCTTCCCCTGCCCTCCCACAGAAGTAAGTCCCAGGCTTCCGGATACTTTCTGAAGGTAATTTAAAATAAGGTCCCTTTTAGGGTTCTGGTTGTCCTCTCTCTCAAGATATCCCTTTGTGGTGGGGGGGGGGGTTGGTTTTAGGCTGTAGCTGTTTGTTCAGTAGTGAGTAGCATGATCAGAGACAGGAGAGTGTGAAAGATCATGGATTTAGGATATTCCTTAAATTTTTCACCTGTCCCCTGCGAAAGATTTTTTCACTGTAACCACAATCCACAAATGAGAGCATTAGTTCAGGAGTCCATTCTAAAGCAACTTCAGCTTCAGATACTTGTCTAAATTCCCATGAAAGTACAGGAGCACGGATGCAGTCCTTATTTTTAAAGTTCTCAAGAATACATGCAGATTCCACTCCATTTTGGACCTGAATTCAAACAACATGAAGTCTTGCTGTATTCTGACTATTGCAGTGATATCCAACCTTTGAACTGCCCCGGAGAGGAAAGAGTTCACTTTCCATGCAGGGCATGGAACGCTGAGCTCGAGCTCGGTTGAGACTCTGTCTGTTGTTGTTTGAACCCAAACTGCTAGATTCTTTACTCCGCCTCACTGAACAGTCGCTCCGGAGATTTCTCCTTTGCTCGGTTCAAATTAGTCGGTTAAAGTGCCAAGGACAGGCTTCATCTTGCCCCATTAGGGAAAGAAGTCCTTAAACAGGGGATGGCTGACTACATTCAAGAAAGGTGGAGTTTAAACTTGTGAGGGGGGGAAGGGATAAGGAAGGGGCTGACCAGAAGCCCTCTCCTCCAGATGAGGGGAGTAGCCTTCTAGCCCAAGGGGAGGGGAAACAGACTGGGGTGGAGGTTTCAGGAGGAGCAGAGGGAGGATGGAAGTATAAGGAATCTGGGTGGGGTCTACAAAGTGGATCAGGGATAAGGGTGGGGGCTGGTGTTAGTAAATGCCAGGAGCTTGGGAAACAAGTTGCCAGAGTTCCAGGCCATGCTGTTCGAGGGAGGGGTGGATGTGGCGCCGGTCACGGAGACGTGGGCCAACAAAAACCATGACTGGGACCTAAACGTGTGGGGGTACACTATGCTTAGGAAGGATAGAAAGGAGGGCAGAGGGGGTGGAGTGGCTATGTTCATTAGAGATGACATAGAAATTGCCAGGGTAGAAGAGGCAGAGGGAAACGTGGAGGCCTTATGGGTCACCTTATGATCCCCAGCAGGAGATAAGGTCAAGCTGGGTGTAGTATATAGGCCCCCCGGGATGAGTGATGTTCTAGAGAATGGTTTGCTGGACAACATCATTGCCCAGTGTGGACCAAAAGGGAAGGAGTGGTGTTGATAGGGGATCTTAATATGCCAGGTACAAACTGGGGAACCATGTCCTCTAAGGTGGCCAAGGAGCAGAGGCTGCTGGACGGCTTCCAGGATGTGTTCTTAACACAGCATGTGATGGAGCCCACAAGGGAGGGGCATGTCCTGGATGTAGTTCTGGCAGATGGGGATCTGGTAAGGGACATGGTTGTACAGGGCCCCCTGACTGGGAGCGACCACACTGTCTGGTTTCAAATAAGCATGCGGGAGGGGGTGAGATCTAGGACACTGGCAGTGGACTTCAGGGGGCAGACTTTGTAGGCATGGGAAATATTCTCAGGATCACTTGAAGGGATTGCATCAATGACAAGTGTGGAAAGGAGATGGGAGGTCATAAACGGGACTTCATGAGGCAGTCAGGATCTGCGCTAAGTTGAAACGTAAGGGAGCAAGGTCACATGAACCATGCTGGTGGTCCAGTGAGGTACAGGTAGCAGTCAGAGAAAAGAAGGCGGCCTACAAAAAATATAAAACAACAAGAGGGGATAGGGATAAGGAAATGTACCATCTTGCATCTAGAAAAGTCACCCGTATGGTGAGGGGAGCAAAGTCCAGTAAAGAGCAGCGGCTGGCACAGGGGATACATGGAGGGGAAAAGGGGTTCTTCCGGTACATTGGGGAGCGGAGAAAAACTAAGGGCCATCTCAGCAGATTGAGATAAGAAGGAGGGTGGGTGGAAGAGGTGAGGGACCAGGCAGAGGTATTTAATGAGTACTTTGCCTCTGTGTTCACTAGGGAGTGGGATGGGATATCTACAAAGCAAGGCATGAAGGGGATAGAAGTGGCAGTAAGTGGGATCAGGGGAGCAACAGAAATGGAGCAAGAGGGAGGGAGAGGTACCCCAGGGGTGTCACATCTGGATAAGGATAAAAAGGCCAGTAAGGTGGAGGGGATGGATGATGCTATCTCCGCCAAAAGGGTGTGGTTAGCCCTCAAGGCCCTAAAGAAAGACAAATCTCCTGGGCCGGATGGCATTCATCCGAGAGTAGTATGGGAATTGGCGGACATACTGGCTGCACCCCTGGCGGAGCTCTTCAATAGGTCACTTGAGACAGGGAGGGTACCTAGGGATTGGCGAGAGGCACATGTGGTGCCAATCCATAAAGGGGGGTCGAGGGAAGTACCAGGTAACTATAGACCCATCAGTTTGACCTCGGTGGTGGGAAAATTAATTGAGAGTATACTAAAGGAACGATTGGGGGTGTACTTGGAGGAGGTGGGAGATCTGGATAGTCGGCAACATGGGTTTGTGCCAGGTAGATCATGTCAAACCAATCTTGTGGAGTTCTACAAATGGGTAACAGCAGAACTGGACAGGGGAAAGCCTGTGGATCTATTATTCTTGGACTTCAGCAAGGCGTTTGACTCTGTCCCCCACAATGGTCTGGTGGAGAAACTGATGGGGTTAGGAGTAGGCCCTTTGATGGTCAGATGGATTGAAAACTGGCTAGCTGGGCGCACCCAGGGAGTAGTGGTCTGTGGGGAGCTCTAGAACCCTAGGAGGTTAGTGGGGTACCGTGAGGGTTCGGTCCTGGGTCCAATCCTGTTTAATGCATACATATCGGACATCAGGGAGGGTATAGGTGTGAAATGAGTCTCTTCGCTGATGACTCCAAGATGAGAGCAGTAGTTGAGGGAGAAGAGGAGGTTGGCCCTGCAAGGACCTGGACACTCTGGAAGCTGGGCTCACACATGGAAATTAAATTTCAATATCACCAAGTGCAAGGTGTTGCATCTTGGTTGGGGAAACCCTAAACACAGGTACACCCTGGGAGGGAGGCGCTGGAGGCCTCAATAGGGAAAAGACCTAGGGGTCATGGTGGATGCATGTTTGAATAACTCTGAGCAGTGCAGGGAGGCGTAGCAAGGCAAACAGGATGTTGGGATGCATCGTAGGGGGATCACTTAGGAGCAAGGAAGTGATTCTGCCGCTGTACAATGGACTGGTTAGACTACGCCTTGAGTACTGTGTACAGTACTGGAGACCACACTTGAAGAGGGACATACAGCTCCTGGAGAGGGTACAGAGGAGGGCAACTAAGATGATATGAGGGCTAGGGATTTGACGTATGAGGACAGACTTGAGGAGCTCTGCCTGTTTTCATTGGAGAGGAGAGACAGGGGAGACATGATTGAGGTCTTCAAGTACCTCAAGGAATAAATAGGGTAAACATGGAGGGATCTTTAGACTAAAGCAGGAGGTATCACCAGAGGCATGGTTTGAAGTTAGAAGGTGGAAGGGTGAGGGGAAAAGAGGAGGAGGTTTTACTGAGAGGGTGGTGGACCTTGGAATGCACTGCCTGGCAGCTGGTTCAGAGATCCACAGTGGAGGGTTTCAAGAGGGTAGGACAGACACAGAAAGTGGATATATCAGATGATGGCCTGTCCCAGGGGGTGGGGATGGATGATGGAGGTTTCTGGAGCACAAGGGATGGGAGGGCCTCGGCACCCAACTAAGGATCTAAGGTTCGAGCAGACTCGATGGACCATAAGGCCTAATCTGCTGGCAAATAGTATGTTAGTATGTTAGTAAAGTGTCATTTTTTCCCTCGGTTCAACCGAATTTCTTCTATGTAACCTGTCGGTTCAGTCTCTGTCTCTGGTACCGTGAGTACTAGATAGGTTTATTGTTATTAGTTTCTGTGTGGAACTTGTAAACGTCGGATCGGTTCGGTTTGAACCGATCAGGTTTGTAAAAAAAAGTTTATTCTGTTTTTTAGAGTGTGGTAACCAGTCCTTATCGGTTCTAAAAAACCGGATTTCATTACGTTTTTTTCCACGACTCCGAACACGGTCCAGGAACCGAAGGTTGTCTTGCCTGGAAGTGGATTGCCGGTAAAAGTTTGATTAGACTGGCCATATCTGAGAAACCCAAGAGAAAACCAGGCCACTGGGTTTCAACACTGTAGTGTGTGGGGAAGCCTCTGCTAAGGCTGACCCCCACACCACCTGTGTTTATTGTCTGGGGTTTGACCACCTCGATTCAGACTGCCAGATTTGTAAAAGTTTTCCTACAGCTACCCTGGAAAAGAGAGTAGGTAGGCTGAGGGAAAGGGAGGCCAAGAAGTCCGCTGACCCGGATGGCCAGCCCGGTTCGGTTCCAACCGAACCAGAAGGAGTGCCCTCTGACCAGGGCGAACTTCGGTGCAAGGAGAACCGACTCTGAGGAGTCGGGTTCGTTAAAAGAAAAAGAAGGGATAAGCAGCCGTTCGGATCCACAAGTTCTTTTCTCCACCCGCTGATGAACCAGCCAGCGATAAGGATTGTTCAGTCGCTAACATTGCCGACCGAACCGCACCATCGTTAGGGCTCTGTTCGGCCGGTTCCCGCGGTTTCGGATTATAATTTAGAGGATTTTTATGAACCGGAGGAGGGAGAGTATGAGGATAGTGATGGTGATTATGAAAGTCTGGATGTGCCCATTGACCCGCACATCTCCCCAGACAGACCTTCAGGTGTTTCTTCTCCTAGGATTCCACTCCATTTTGGACCTGAAGTACCTGAGCAGGTCAGTTATAAAAGTCAGATTCCATATTGAGATGCTGAGGTTGATTATTCAAGCAGTGCGCCCAAGGGAACTTCTCTGTTCAGTGGATCTCATGGAAGCCACCCAAGTGTCCCAATTTCTCCCCCACTATTTGAGATCTCTGGTTCACTGTGGGGAATGACCACAGTCATTATAAAGCTCTTATTCAGCCTAGCAGCAGAACATCAGTTATTTTCCGAGGTCATTTGATTAACCCATGTGTGGATGACTAGCTGATTAGAGGGAGTTCTGTGGAAATGGCAGCTGAGTCAGTCTTGGCAATCATTCATGCTCTTCACACAGGTTGACACGGGTTCATTAGCTACTTGGGGGGGTGACACCTTGAATCTGAGTCGGTTCAAAAACAGCTGAGGGGTTGGTTCTAAATGGATCTCAAAAGGGTTTTGCTATCAGAGGAGAAGACTTAGCATATGGTCCTTGTCACAACCTCACTCAGCAGGTCAGGCTCTCTGCTCCCACAGTGCCAACCTCCGAGCGCAGTTTTGTGAACAGTTAACAGAACAGGGTAACCCTCCTGTCTGTTTTGTGGGTTAGAATCAAACTTTGGTCTCAAGTTCTAGAGCGATTCAAACTGTGAACCTCTTGCTAACGCACCCAGTGTACAGGCTCAGATAATTCTGCTCTTTGGGGGGGACAGATATCTTTTGCCTATGGGCAGCTAACCAGGCGTACAAAATGACCCCTTAAAACTCTATTAAAGACCTCAGAATAAACTCTTACCTTTTTCCAGTTTGGTAAAACCAGTAAGCTTTGTACAGTGTCAGCTTTAACCATATATGCTTCCCTTGTCAAAGAAAGAATTTCAAAGGCACACCAGGTAGTCTCTAAACATAGAGATTTACTTAAAATAGATAAAAATGTAAAATGTAAATCACAGAACCATATATCACAAAACATACAATCTTTTAAAACAATAAGGTTTAAAAAGTGCAAATTCCTACCAATAATACACCTAGACCTGTCTACCTAATGTATTCTTATATTCTTATAGTGCTGTAGATGTTTCTTTTTTCAGAGTCCAAACATGTGTGCCTTAGTGGAAAACAGAATACTGTTTTAAAACTGGCTTTGCCAACCTCTTTACATGAGGTCACCTAGCTCTTCCCTGTCAGAATATAAAAAATTATGCACCCAGGATGTCTTATCAATCAGGATGTAAGTTAATTAAGTGAAATTTCAGCAAAACTCATTTCACAAATTATGACATTCTTTAAATAACATCCCCTCTTTGATCTTAAGTAGCTCTTCTTCCCAGGACACATCAAAGAATCTTTTATGACTTCGCACTAAAGCGTCATAACCTGCTCTCTTCCTCTAAACGTTATAAAAGTTTATGATTTCCCATCCTAGCAGCTGCAAGCTACAATTAAGCTAGATAAACAGGAGATTCTTATTTAGCTCTCTTCTAGCCTGTAATTATCTCCTGTTCTTCCAGGTAACACCTTGTAGCTAAAACCTTGGGGGGGGCGTCATCCCACAGGCTGTCTCCGCATCTCTCATGAGAGACATTCAGTAGCATATTTTTATATTACAAAAGTCATACAGCGATCAGAACCAGCTGTCCAAGTGTCACAGTCCTCTATTTCACCCTCTTCTTGCAGGCTCCACAGTTTTCTTTGCAGACAGCTGTACAAGTGTTAGGGTAGATGATCTTTTTTTTTTTTAACTTAATTAGTTTTTTATTTATATAGTTTATCATACTGATACATCTTAGGCAGAATTCCATTCTCAATACATAGCCATATTATGGTAATTAATCAACTTATTTATACAGTACAGATCTTATTTCTCACAACAGTTGCTTTCCAATGAACTGCCTTCAGTTAATATTTTCTTTCATAGTACATAAAACTATAAGAGCAATGCAGCATAACTCCAAAAGGTAGATAACTACCTTACTGCCCTTCAGCTACACAAACTTTTTTATTTGACGTGGATTTAATTCTTAACCGTCCAGTCTCTCTATTCAAACAAAGCTTCCTTGCTCAGGTCTCATGTTACCTTTAAATTTCCCCACCCTTATCTCCTTGCTATCAGTTGATGACCCATCTCTCGGATTATGCCCCTCAGCTTTGAAGAAGCTGATCTAGAACTGAAATTCCTTCAGTATCTTCGATATAATCGTAAAATGGTAACCACCTCGCATTATATTGATCTACTCTAAGATTTAACTGTGTGGTGACCGCCTCCATGACTTTGATTTTCTTAATATTTCTTCTCCACATGCCTTTGGTCAATGAGTTTTTTTTTAACCACTGCTGAGTGATAACCTTAAGGGCTGCAGTTACCAGGATATAAAATTAGTATTTCTGGTTCTTTGTACTAATTTCCTTTGGGGTCAGAGTTAATATTATATTAACAACTGAGAGATTTTCCTGAAGATGGAAAATGTTTTGTAGAGTCTGCATAATTTCCTGCCAAAAGTCTCTAATCAGGGGGCATTCCCAGAAAATGTGTGTATATGTTCCCCTATTTCCACAACCCCTCCAACATAAGTCCATAGGAGGAGTAGTATAGTGTGCAGAGATTACCGGAGTAATAAAATACCTAGAGGTGACCTTCCACTTAAATACTTTCCACCCAGGAGAGCTTATGGTTTTAGGGATTCCCCCCCAGATTTAGTCCCATTCCACTTCAGTTATTATAGTGTTCAGTTCCTTTTGCCACTCATTCTGTATTTTAGCCACTTGTACTTTCCCCACATCTTCTTGTAGAGCCTTATATATGAGTGAGATGTATCCTTTCTGGTCAGCCATGTGACTTTTTTGGTGGGTGGTTATTAAAGGGGGAGGAGGACGGGTTTTTAAGGCTTTCACCCCTACCATGGTGGTGATATAATGCCTGCATTGCAGGTATTTAAAAAAATCTGTTCTTGCTAGGTTATATTCTCTCTGCAGGTCAGTAAATGATTTGATCTCTTCTCTCTCTCTATAAACTGGGTAAGATTGTTTAACCCCACCCTTCTCCACCTGGAAAAACAGCCATCCCCTTGACTGGTGGGGAATTTAGGGAGATGATTTAAAGGGATATCATCATCATCATTATCAAATCTGTATTTATTCAGGCGAACATCATTGAGCAAGGCTCATTTACAAGATGGACCTGATAAGGTCAAGGTTCAACAGTTGATACACAACAGATACATCATACACTTATATAAAAGTTATACATACAGGGGGGAAAAAAACTTTATAAACACAGTGATGTACAGTAAATTCACATGATAAAAATTGGTTACAGGAAAGTTAAGCTAATATTTACAGTATATACAGTATATAGATATCCCAGTGGGGGGGTGCCATGGCAAGCACACAATATAATGTAATACTAGGATGGTGGAAGGTATTACTGGGTGCCATAAGATGGGGTGTCTGTCTGGAAGGATTATGCCACATATGGTTAATTTTTTGGGAGGGAGATTGTGAGATGATAGAGCTAGCTCTAGCGGTAGCAACTGCATTTCTCTGTGAAGAAGACTGTACAATGCTGTTTAAATGATGCAAATGGAATGATATTGGACAGTTTTAGGGATTTTTGTAGGGTGTTCCATGCTATAGCTAGAGAGTAGCTAATTGCTGCCTTCCCTAGCCTGGTGTTGAATTTGGGCAGTTTGAGCAGGATGATGTTGTTGCTTCTTAGGGCATAGGAACTAGGAATGGTCTGGGTGAAGCAGTCCAGAATATAGTTTGGAAGTTTTTTTGATAACGCTCTGTAAATCCATAGTGCTGCATTTCTGTTCCTTCTGAGGTGAAGGGAAACCACCCAACTGCAGCATAAAGAGAGCAATGATGGGTATTAGATGGCAGATCTGTAATGAATCTTATTGCTCTATGATATAAGGTATCCAGCTTGTGAAGGTAGGAGATGGGGCAGTGACTATAAAGGAAGTCTGCTTAGTCAACAACTGATAGAAAATGGCCTGGACTAACCTCATCTTTGAGTCTCTGTTTAGAAGGGTTTTAATCTATAGAGAAGGCCAAGCCTTTGGCTAAGCTTTTTAACAGTTCTTCTAAATGATGAGTGAAGTCAGTCTGTTGTCAATCCACACACCTAGGTATTTGAAGTTTTCACATACTCCAGATTTTCCAAGTATAGTGCATAGCTGGGGAGAATGATTGAGGAGGAGGTGCTGGTGGAGCTTTGGTTTGTGAACATCATTGCTTTAGTTTTCTTTGCATTTAACAGAAGCTTTTCTCAAGTAGCTGATATTGTAACAAGGAGAATTCTGTTTGTAGGATTTCACGAGCAGCTGCAGAGGAGTTGCTGACTTACAAAACAGTGTCATCAGCAAAGAGGTGTACAGAGGAATTGGTGAGGTTGAATCAATATTATTTATATAAATGGCAAAAGGATAGGACCCAGTATAGAACCTTGGGGACTCTCTAACAGTGGTTTTAATGGGGATAGGTCACCTTCAGCTTTTACCTGCTGTGACCTACCGGTGAGATAACATCTGAACCACTTAAGGGAGGGTGGATCAAGACCAAGGGAGTGCAGGGATGATAGTAGAAGCTCGTGGTCCACAGTATCGAATGCTTTGCTCAGGTCCAGGAATACTGCACAGACATTATTCTTTTTATCTAATTCGGTTTGCCAGTCATTTGTGACCTTGGCTAGTGCAGTGATAGTGCTATGCTTGGCCCTGAATCCAGATTGAGCTGGATTTAAGAGGTTAGCATTGTCAAGATACTCCCTTAACTGGTTACTCACTAATTTCTCCAGCATCTTGGATAGCACTGGTAGGATGGAAATGGGCCTGTAATTATTAAGTTCCATAGGGTCCCCTGATTTTAGAAGGGGAACCACTTGGGCTGTCTTCCACAGTGTGGGAATAGAGCCAGAGTTTAGAGATAGGTTAAAGAGGTGCGTTAGGGGGACTGCAAGTACATGGCACGCAATCTTTAGAAAGTAGGGGTCCAGAGAGTCTGCCCCTGCGCTTTTTCTGGTATCCAGTTGCCATAATAGATCCTCTACTTGCTTCAACAGTATAGATTTGAAGCTGAAGGAAGAGTCAGCTCTCTGATCACCAGTGTAATGGGAGCTTAATTGTTCCCTCAGCAGGTTAGCTGGAGGTGTCAAAAGCAAGGCCAACCGTTGTGAAGTGGTTATTGAAGGCGTCCAAATTTCCATTTTGCCAGTGATAGGGCCATAACTGTTGTGTAATTGAGTTGGAAGGGAGGTAAGCGCCCTGCCCCACTGCACTTTGATGGTACCCAAAATCTAGCAGGATTATGATAGGAGGAGTCGAGCTCAGCCAAGTAGAAGGCAGCCTTTGCATCCCTAACTTTCTTGGTGCATCTGTTTCTGGCTTTCCTAAAGATCATCCAGTCATTTGCATTCTTGGTTTTTCTTGCCATTTTTCAGAGTTTGTCTCTCTCCAGCAGTGCAGCTTTGAGGTCAGCTGAAAACCAACGACAGGATTTGTTTTTTATTTGGATACTAGAGATTGGGGCATGGGTGTTAAGGGCATTTGTTATAATGCTATTTAGCACCTGCTGAGCTTTTTCAACAGAATGGGCAAGATAAAATTCTTGCCAGTGTGGAGAGTGAGCTAGATCATGCAAATATCCTTCAATATTGATGTTTTTCTTGGATCTCCTCATGAGGAATTTTGCAGGGATTGTTGTTATGCTGGTGGATCTTACCCCTGCGATGGGGCAGTGATCACTTATATCGCAGAGAAGCACTACAGCGTGTGTGAATAGATGT
The DNA here is from genome assembly GCA_016271365.2 of Neoceratodus forsteri. Taxonomy (NCBI): domain Eukaryota; kingdom Metazoa; phylum Chordata; order Ceratodontiformes; family Ceratodontidae; genus Neoceratodus; species Neoceratodus forsteri. Next base: position 1,316,581,846 of record CM057455.1, on the reverse strand, counting down.
GGTTTATTCACTAGCATGATATCAAGTAGTGTGCTGTTATTACTATTCCTTGCATTAATTCTTGTTGGCTCATTAATTAGTTGTGTGAACCCATAAGTATCACAGAATGATACCAGAGGTGCAGCTGCCTGGGTAAGCCAGTTGAAATTCAGGTCACCTAGAATAATGACTTCTTCAGTGCTAGGCCTGAGCAGGTTCCCCAGGTGGGATAAGAGCTTGTGTTCAGCAGAGGGGGGTCTGTAGCATCCAACTAGCTGAAAAGCTGCTGTATTGGGGAGAGAAACTTTTAGGGATAGGCATTCAAATTCCTTGGGCATAGAGGTTGCAGCAATACAGGATACAGATATACTGGATTTTGCATATATGGCTACTCCACCTCCCCTTGTTTGGCGATCAGCTCTGAATAGCTGATAGTTGGGTAGGTTAACATCCCTGTCTGCTGTGGTGGGTTTGAGCCATGTCTCAGATACCACGAGAAAGTCTGGCAAGGTATGGGCAACCCAGGCTTGTATCAGTGTAAGTTTTTTCAACAGACTGCATACATTAATATGCAGGAAACTGAGGCCTTTAATTGAGATTAGGTCTGATGGAGAGGTGATACATTCAGGGGGTCCAGGGTTGATTTCCACGTTACCAATACAGAGCAATAGAAAGAGCAGGAGTTTCGTGAGGGCTGCCAGTGATAGGGAGAGGGGGCTGTCTTTGGTCTTCCTTCTCTTATTCTGTTGCCACTCTTTTGGGGTGCTCCATGTGAGGTTAAGGAATTGTGTCGAGACACCAAGTAGCAGTTTGGTGGTTAGGCTTAGGGGGGATCTGTATATCCAGTAGTGAAGCCTTGATTGAAATACATGTGTGGTGGTATGTGTCTCTTTTTGGTGGTCACACCACTGTAGTCAATGCAGCAATGGTAGGGCATATGTGAGGGTTTGAGTGTCAACCAAGGGATGGTTCAGAGAGACTGGGCGGATGGATCACCCTAATTTGTGTGACAGGGACATCTTCTTTGTGGAACCCCATAGGACAGTGAAAGAAGTATCAGAAGTAAACTCCCCATAATGAGAGAGATATTGTTAGTTGGCTATCGGGAGTAGTGAAGTTGCTGATTGGTTGGATCAGCAAGCATGTGACAGTCCATTGGTTTAGAATAATGCTAAGGGCGGGAAGAGATTTCGCAGGAAGATGCCTATAAGTAACACACAAGAGGGGGAACGACGGTGGGCAAAATTTTGCGCCTTTCCCGAAGTGCTCCTCTGTCCCTCCCGCCTGTGGTTCCCTGAGTCGGCTTAGGTGCCGCCACCGCCCACTGGATGGAGCGGGCCCCGCGCTCAGCTGGGTGCTGTGGTAGGGATGGCAGGCTGAGAGAGACAGAGGAAGGTGCAACAATTAAATAGAGGCAGAAACTAGTGTTCCTGTTTGCCACTGACTAAATCTGCACAACAAAAGACTGTGGGGGGGGGGTGCTGTGGCGCCTCAGCATCTGGCCCACCTTGCAAATGCAAAAAGGAGTTGTAATCACAGTAAAGAGCAATAAATCAGCAGTTTCCCCTTGCAATTACATTAGCAGAAAACAGCACCTTTTAGGTAAATTACCCAGTTTAAGGGAGGAAAGTGGCGCCTCAGCGTCTGGCCCACTTCAGATACCAAGGATTAGAATTACAGCAGAAATACAATTAAATCAACAGATTCCCTTTACAGATGCAGTAAGAATAGAAGACAGCTCTTTTTGGGGATTTTGCAAGAATACAGGGAAGAAAATCAAGTCCCAGACAGATTTCGGTAAGGCAGGCTCAGTCAGTGTAAGTCAATGGGGCAGGAGAGCCAATCGGCTGCTGTGCCTAGAGGAGCGCTCGCCTACCGATTGGCTGCGCCTTTCCCGAGTGCTCCCTCACTGTCCCTCCCGGCCTCGTGGTTCCCTGAGTCGGCTTAGGTGCTGCCGACTGCCCGCTGGCGGAGTGAAGCCCCGGCGCTCAGCTGGGTGCTGTGTGGTAGGGATGGCAGGCGATTGGCTGTGCCTTTCCCGAGTGCTCCCTCGCTGTCCCTCCTGGCCTCGTGGGTCCCTGAGTCGGCTTAGGTGCCGCCGACCGCCTGCTGGTGGAGCGAAGCCCCGGCGCTCAGCTGGGTGCTGTGGGGTAGGGATGGCAGGCGATTGGCTGCGCCTTTCCCGAGTGCTCCCTCGCTGTCCCTCCTGGCCTCGTGGGTCCCTGAGTCGGCTTAGGTGCCGCTGACTGCCCGCTGGCAGAGCGAAGCCCTGGCGCTCAGCTGGGTGCTGTGGGATAGGGATGGCAGGTGATTGGCTGCGCCTTTCCCGAGTGCTCCCTCGCTGTCCCTCCCGGCCTTGTGGTTCCCTGAGTCGGCTTAGGTGCCTCGACTGCCGCTGTGAAGCTGACCCAGCCCAGCTGGGTGCTGTGGGGTAGGGATGGCAGAAGCGTTAGCTGCGCCTTTCCCGAGTGCTCCCTCGCTGTCCCTCCCGGCCTCGTGGTTCCCTGAGTCGGCTTAGGTGCCGCCGACCGCCCGGCCGACTGGGATATATTCCCAGACCGGACTCGGGATCTCCCACCATTGCCGTGTGTCTAACCAGAGCTTTATTGTATGTTTGGTCCATCTGTTCTTGATTAATTTAACATCCGGCTATCCAAGGTAATAGTTTCAAAGGTACCGTAGGGTGGGCCTCTGTTTCCATTAAGTACCAACCCCCACTCTGATCTGCGTTTAATATTTTTAGGATTGGGAGAACTTGTGCTGCTCTGTAATAGTTATAGAAATTGGGTATCCCTCTCCCCCCTTTGCTCTTATCTACCGTAAGAAGCTCTCATCTCTTCCTCGGCTTTGGGTAGATGATCTTTTTCTTAGACTTAGTTCCTTCGGCACTAGTGCAGAACAGAATCTACCAATCTTGACTAATAAGATCAGGGAATTACCTCTTCCTCTACTGTTTCTGCTTCTATCCTTTCTAGAGGAACTATGATCAGATCTTTTCTGGTGACTGATTCCAGTCGACCTTTCAAACGGGGCACTTGTGAAAGAATTCCAGCCATTAGTCATTCCCTCGGTTGCCATTTCAGGGCTGGAGTGTGGCATTTGGGAAAAGACAACCCAGTGCCAGTGGTCCTTGTATGAGAGATCCCTAGGGATCTGTCTTCTGGAGGCCAGAGCTATTTGTGAATTTCTGGCATTTGCAGTGATGGTTCAGGGTCGCACAGCATTGATGTAATTGGACAACAGCACAGTGGTGTCCTGCGTGGCACAAGGAGGCATGCTATGATGGATGTCTGACCTTTGCTCCAGTGGGCAGAAAAAAAAGTTGGAGAGGGGGTCTCCAAGAGATGCACCTTTCAGAAATCAAAATGAAAAAGAAGATTGGCTCAGTAGTGAAGATTTCTCTCTAAAGTGAGTGGCAGTGCCACCTAGACATATGCACAATGCTGGTAGCATCTTGGGGGCTTCCAGAAGTAGACCCATTTGTGATCAGAAGGAACAAACAAATCCAGAAGTTTTGCTCTAGGTTTCCTGATGGTCTGGCTTGGCAGATGGATGCCATATTGTTAGTTATAAAGGAATATTAAGATCTCTGTTTCCTCCTCTTCTGAACAAAGTAATGGATGCGGCCAACTTTCCATTGAGGAGATCATGATTTTCTGATCTTCTAGAAATGCCAGATCTTCATCAGGGGTATCTCAGTCATTAGGTCACACATATGGAACTTCACCGTCAGTGAAGCAGGATCCACATGGAAGATTTTCAGCAGTACCACCAGGGCCACCCATGCCAATGTTATCCATTACCAACCCTAGAAAGGCGTAAGCGGTCTGCTCCCTCCTTTTTTCTTTCCTGCCATTGACTCTGTTCATGTGGGTCTCCACGTAAGCTCTGACACAGTTTCATGCCGTTTTCGCCTACAGCTTTTATATTACCTAGTTTTTAGAATCTCTTTTTTATAAGAGATTCCTTTATCTTGTTTATGTCGAGAGTTAATTCTTCCACTTCTCTTTTTTGTCGCTGCCTCTGTTGAAAGAAGATTGCCTCTTCAGATGACCATATTCTCTGTGTCTGCTGTCTTGGGCCTGACTACGATGTCTCAGACTGTGAGCTATGCCAGAAATTTAATCAGACCACCCTCAGGCAATGTAAAAAGTCTCTCAAAAAATTCCTGATTGAACAACAGGTAGCCAGTTCTAGGCAGGGGTCCTTGGGGGTCCCTCGTTTCCATTTGCCGGTGGGTTCGTCGAGCTCTCTGGCTGCAACGGTTCAAGGCAAGTCCTTTGGGGGGGGTGGTCCTAAGAAAGATGGTGATTGGGCTTGCTCCCCCTGGCAGTGTTCCTGCTCCCCGGCGGCCTCTTCTTCAGACCTCAAATTGGAGCAGGTCAGTGTCAAGGAGGAGTACCACCCTGACCTCATCCTGCCTGAGGAAGAGGAGGAACCCCTTTCCTCTGACAAGTTCACTGTCTCTTCAGTGAGTGAGTGAGGACTCTGTCAAGCATACTCCCAGGTCTCCTCCAGAAGACCCCACTTTCTTTAATATTATGAAGAAGCTGTCCACAGCCATGGGCTTCCGTACTGAGCAAGAGGATGCCATCAGATGGGAGTTGATGGACTTTCTGGAAATCCCAGAATCTCCCCCTAAGGTCATTCCTCCTATCCTCCATCCCTGAGGGAATGCCACTACTGCTGCCTGGCACAGACTCGACATGGTCCCTGCCATGCTCCGCAGGGCAGATACAATAAGTTGTATCATGCTCCCCAGGGCCTTCCTTACTATATTGCCCAACCCACGACCAATTCAGTCGTCATTAAAGCAGCTCATGACAGGTCTGAGGTGCCTAAACACCTCAGCTCCCCCCCCCCAAACAGGGAATCCTGGTGAATTGACCTTTGGGGTAAAAGGGTATACGCCTCCTCCACCTTGAGACAGAGGATTGCTAATTATCTCTCACATATGTTCAGATACCAGAATATTATCTGGAAGAAGGGCAAGGTGGCCCTCCCTGACTGTTCCCAGAAACATGAGGTTCTTAAGTGCTTGCAGGGTGCGAAGGATATTAGCAAGCATCTCTTCAGGCCTTGTACAATATCTCTGATACCGGTGCCAGGGCTGCTGCCACAGGCATTTGCCTTCATAGGCACTCCTGGCTGAGGGTCTCTGACTTTGTGGCAGATGTTTAGCAAAAGGTGCTTAACGCCCCTTTCAGTGGCTCCAAATTATTTGGGCCAGTTGTTCAGGACATCGTCAATGACCTACAGGTATCTGGCAGGGCTATTACATCTGTCCCCTCCCTCTGTCATACACAGCCTAGGAGCAGACAGCATCCTCCCTTTCGCAAGGTATCCTGCAAGTCCGGAACAGCCTCCCATCCCCAGAGCAAAAGAAATGCCTCCTCCGCGTTGTCTACCCACTCCTCCTCCTCTGGTGCTGCAGCAAAGCGTCCTAGGGGTGACGGATCAGCCCCAGTGGCTGGATCCGCTTTTGTTTGACTCCTTGCCAGACCCCTTCTTCTGGTCCCCAACCAAGAGGTGGTGGTCAGAGGTCGGTTCTCCCTCCATCTCAATCAGTGGAGAACCATCACTTCAGATGCCTGGGTTCTTCAGATTATAGAGAGGGGTCGCACTCTGGAACTCGTAGAAATGCCTCTAGAGACTCCTCCAGTACCCTGCACCTATACCCCGGCCCATCTTTCCGTCCTCTGGATGAAGTACAGTCTAGTCCTTCCTGCAGGAAAAAGGCCCATTGAGCTGATACCCAGGCACCAAAGGAGAACAGGGGATTTTATTCCAGGTTCTTCCTGGTCCCCAAAAGAACCAGGGATCTGAGGCCCATTCTAGATCTTGAGGACCTCAACTTTTATATCCAGTACAAAAACGTCCGCACCCTGCCAGGCCTGCTGCCCCTACTCAAGCAGGGCGACTGGCTGTGTTCCCTGGACATGCATGATGCTTACCTGCATATCTTGATGTTTCTGCCACACAGGAGATTCCTCCGGTTTCTTTTTCAAGGCAAGCACTACCAATTCAAAGTATTGCCCTTTGGCTTATCCTTTGTGCTGCAGGTCTTTTCAAAGTGCTTAGCAGCGGTAGCTGCAGATCTCTGAAGGGCGGGACTATATGTTTTCCACTACCTGGATGACTGACTCCTAAAGGCCCCATCCAGAGAGCAGCTCCTCTGGACCTTAGAGAGAGAGAATCCTTCAGCTGTTTCTCTCCCTAGGCATCACTGTCCACCTACTCAAGTCCGTCCTGATCCTGACCCAGAGGCTGCAGTATATAGGGGCGGTCCTGGACTCTGCGCAGGGCAAGGCCTTCCTGCCTCAAAACAGGGTGGAGTGCCTTATTACCCAGGCTCAGGAGGTCACCTAGAGCTGTTATTTCCCTACAAGTGTGTACCTGAAGCTATTGTGTCTTATGGCTGTGGCCATTCCCACAGTTCCCTTAGCCAGGCTACACATGCGAGTTCTCCAGTGGACACTCAGAGTCCAGTGGGATCAACGCACAGACGAATTAGATCAGTTAGTGCTGGCCTCCTTCCCAGTCCGCAAGGTGCTCCAGTGATGAATGGACCCAAAGCACCTCTCAAAAGGTGCCTTCTTCCAGATTTCCTCCCCTCAGCAGATCCTTACCATGGATGCCTCCAGTTTTGGACTGGGTGGTGCACCTGGGTCCCTTTTAGACTCTGGGATCTTGGTCCCAGATCAAAACATACCTGCATATCAATGTCCTGGAGATGCAGGCCATGTATGCCATGCAAGCCTTTCAGTACCATCTCCTCCCAGGTCAGCTGTTGATCCAATCGGACAACCTCAGTGTTGTCTATTATATCAACAAGCAAGGGGGACACATTCATACCGTCTGTGCAGGGAGGCCATGAGAGTATGGTACTGAGCACTACAACACAGTCTGGTCTTCTTGGCAGTCCATGCCCCCGGCATGCTAAACACCCTGGCCGACAGCCTCAGCAGGACACAGTCCAGCATGCATGAGTTGGAACTTCTTTCATCTGTCACAGAAGATCTGTTCACCAGATGGGGTCATCCAGAGTTGGACCTATTTGCATCCCCACTCAATGAAAAACTGCACAGTTTCTGCTTGCTAGATCTAGGGCCTGGAGTTTGGTCCCTCTCCTGGAGCTGGAGGTTCCTTTACTCCTTCCCTCTGTTTCCTCTGATTCAGAGGGTGCTAATCAGACTGCGGATGGAGGGGGCCAGCATGATCCTGATAGCACCATTCTGGCCACAGCAGATACGGTTTCCATTACTGCAACTGTTAGCAGAGGAACCTCCAGTCCCTCTGCCCCTCTACAAGGATCTGCTGATGCAGGCTCATGGGACCTTGGTCCATCCCAGTCTCATGTCCCTGCTTCTGCATGTCTGCCTCCTGAGGACATAGCCATTGCCCAGTTTGGGATATCCCAGAGAGTCACGGGTGTCCTCGTGGCAGCTCGAAAGCCCTCCACTAGAGCCACACATGCCATGAAGTGGAAGAGGTTAGCCATCTGTGCTGCAAGACATCATCTGGACCCTTTCACTTGTCCGGTGAGCCAGATTTTGAACTATCTTATATCTCTGTCGGACTGCAATCTCCAGCACTTCTCCCTCAAGGTGCACCTTTCAGATATCTCTGTCTTTCATGAGCCTGTGGGCAGTTGCACTGTGGCTCAATTGGATGTGTCACATACCTTTTCTCAGGCACATCCTGCATCTGAAACCTCCAGTGTGTTTCCCTGTTCCGGCTTGGGCTTTAAATTTTGTTTTGAAGAAGTTGACCCTGTCTCCGTTTGAGCCTGCTGCAACTTGCAAGCTATACTTTCTCCCTTGGAAAGTATTAGTTTTGGTTGCTATTACTTCTTTTCAAAGGACTTCTGAGCTTCAGACTCTCTGGTGTGAGAGGCCTTATTTGATTTTTCACAAAGACAGGGTGTATTTGTGTACAAATCCTAAGTTTCTCCCTAAGGTGGTGTCTGAGTTTACGCTGAACTGATCTATCCACCTACCAGTTTATTTTCCAGAGCGTGCCAATCAAGGGGAAGTATTGCTCCATACATTAGATGTGTGCACAACTTTGAAATATTATCTGCTCCGAACTAAGGACAATAGAAAGTCTAAGCAGCTTTTTGTTTCTTTTGCCCCAGGTAGAGAGGATATTCAAGTTTCTAAACAATGTTTGTCCAAATGATTGGCACATTGTATTGTGTTCTGCTACAACAAGCATGACGAAAAGTTGCCAGGGGCGGTGAACGCCCATTCCACAAGGGGCATGGCTACCTCTGTGTCCTGTTTCAACAGGGTCTCAGCAGTGGACATTTGCACTGCTGCCACCTGGAGTACTGTCCATAGTTTCACCAAGCACTACAGTCTGGATACTGCTTCTAGAGCCTGTGCAGGTTTTGGCAGGGCTGTCCTGTAAGGCTTCTTGTCATAATCTTTGGCCATCCTTCCTTCCTCCCAGACTGTGCTGTTGCATCAGTAACTGCTTGGGACTCATTCCATATGTGTGACCTGATGACTGAGATAACCACGATTTAAAGATAGAACAGTTACGTAAGAACTTACCGTAACAGTAGATCTTCGAGAGGATCTCAGTCATCAGGTCTGCCTTCCCTCCCACCATTCCCCCTTTTTTGGGGTTCTCTTCTCAGAACTGGCTTACTGGTGTATCCAGCCTTTTATTTTGGCCTGAGCACCTCCCTCTCTACTTCTCTCTCTCCCCTAGGTCCCCCATGGCATGGGTATACCCCCTTAGTCTCAAGGGGAAAGAACTGAGGAGGTAGCAGGGCCACTCATGCCTTTATAGGATTGGTGATATTGGCAGATGATGTTGGCATGGGCAGCCCCAGTGGTACTGCTGAAAATCTTTTCTGTGGACCCTGCTTCACCGACATTGAAGTTCCATATGTGTGACCTGGTAACTGAGATCCACTCAGAGATCTACTGTTACAGTAAGTTCTTACATAACTGTTCTTTTTTCCACTTCTGGACCTTTCATGGCAACAGGATATTGTGATGTAGGATCTGTTATTTCACAAGCAGTTAGGCAGGCTCAACCTTTCAGTTTGGAAGTTTAGAGGAGGAGGAGGTTCTCCATCCTGTTATTTGCTGGAGGTGATTAATAGGCAGTTAAAAGCCAGAAAAGGTTAATCTTGTAGAGTATAGTACAGACTATGGCAAATGTTCACTTCATGGGCTAGGGAGAAGTGATTTAATCCAGTAACTGCTGAGGCTAGTGAAGTACTGGATTTTCTGCAGAAGGGTCTGCTTGTTAGCTTAGCTCCAGCAGCTCTTATGGGTCAGGCATTAGTATTGTCACCATTGCTTCTGGAGGTGGATCAGGGTGGGACACATCAGTTTGTGAGCTGTTGGTCAGTATGGCCACTACTTTTCAAACTCTGGTAGCCAAATCAATATTTTTAGTGGCCATCATTTTAAAGGGCACTGCAATCACTTCAAAGGCAGATAGCCAGTTGGCCTGTAACTTTTCAGAAGCTGGTAGCCAATCCAGTTTTTTTAGTGGGCATTGGCCAACTGGCTACGTGGTTTGTCCCATCCTGAGGTGGATGGTACGCTGGGTGGGGCTCATCCTCTTGTAATTTATTTTCATTAGGTGGTATTTAAGAGCAGTCCCAGGATGAAGATAATTGTCACCCCATGGAATTTGAATTTGGTCAGTAACAATTTGAAGGAAGCTCCCTTTTGAACTTTTAGCTTTGATGAGCCTTTGCCGTCTGACATCACCTCAACAAAAGTGAATTAAGGGCACTTTCCTCTGGTGAGCTTTTCTGCCTCTTGATGCCAGATTCATCAGTTCTTAGGGCTAGTGTGGAGTGTGTGATTTAGGTTAATGTGTTATTTCATATTGGTCAAGAGCTGGTCCTTTTCTTCATTGTGTCCAAATCCATGAAATAGGAAGATGTGCAAATTATATAATCGTGATATTCATAGAGCTCTTAAGTATTATATACTGCAGTCAGTGGGTCTGCATAAGTTCACTGCTCAGTTTGGTATTTTAAGGAGAAAAAGCAGGGTGTGAAAGCCTCATTGTCTACCATCTCTTGATGTCTAAAATAGATGTATCAGGAAGGTGTGCACTGCAACAAACAGAACTCGAGAATTGCTGCACAGTTATTCAACTCAAGCTATGGTGACTTCATGGAAAGAAAAAGCACTGTTTTCTCCAACATACATTTGTAGTACTGCTGCTTGGGCCGTGGTTCATACATTTAGAAGCATAGAAACAGATAATGTGGGGGCATGGCTAGCTATCTGCATGAGAGGACGCACGTCTAGAGAGGTCCCTGTTCAGCATCTATTCTAACGGCTTAATTAATAACTTACCTATTTGATTCTGTGTTCAAAGTTAACCTCCTAGACTTTAGGTGTCCCGCTGCTTTTGGGGATACCAAACTTGCCAGGATGGGTAGGAAAACGTCGAGCAAAAAGCTAATTTCTTTGCTCCACGTGGCGAGGCCTCCAGGCCACCACTTACACCCGTAAATCTCCCTGCAGCTGAAGTTACAGTCGAGGAGCCTGTCCCAGCAACTCTTGAGACTCTGCAAAGTGCAATGCTCAATTTAACCAAGACTGTCTAACGTATTGATAAAAAAATGGACAGTTATAATACCCACCTTGTACAGGCAGAGCAAAAACTGGACAGCCTTGCTGAAACCGCACAAGAAGCAGAACGATCTTCATCCTGAGCACAGGCCACGGCCCCTACCTACGTGAAAGAGCAGGCCCTTCTGCGTTCAAGATTGGAGCACTTGGAGAATCTTACACAAGCAGCTAACGTTCGAATTATTGGGCTCCCAGAAGGAGCAGAAAAAGATGCTCTGTCTCTTTACTTGTTGAATTGGCTACAGGAGACCCTGGGGTTGGAATTACAAGACCAGATTGTGTGAACCTACAGGGTGAATATTCACCAACCGCAGTCTCTTGATGGGGCTAGGACTGTCATGCTCATTACCGTTTCAGTGATGGTACAGGACCGAATCCTACAAGCAGTGTGGGTGAAAGGTAACATTTATGTGGAAGGCTCTAAAGTTCTGCTTTTTCCTGATATGTCCTACTCAATCCGTATGAGGAGGAAAGGATTTGATGCGGTCAGGAGGCACCTGCGTGCACTAGATGTCCCCAACAACATGCTAATGCCAGTCAGACTTCATGTTACGGTGGGCAGGAAACCTTGTTTCTACGCGGATCCTAAAGAAGCCATGAAAATGGCCGAAAAGCTGGAGTTTGACAGAGCAGTTCAGTAGGGTGACTCCGCGTCAGATTTGGAGGGCGAGGACACTTGAACACAGTTCAAATGAGTGAGCTTTACCTTTTTCCTCCCTTGCCAAATGAACAGTTGTTATGACTTAACAGGAGCGATCCTGCACTTGGTTCTAACCTCTCCTCGGGGAGGTGGGACATTGTTAATTTAAATGATGGTTTTCTTGGGCTGAGAGACTTCGTGATTTTGAGCCACAGGGTCAAGGCTCTGAGACATTGGGACCTATAACTAAGTACTGTTAATAAGTCTCTGACTCCTGATTTTCATTTTTTTCTTCTTTGCTTATCACCTTTTGAATTGGCAGGAGGCTTAGGCAGAACTTTTTGAGACCTTACATTTATACAGAAGCTGTTGGGGAAATGCTTTGATTATATCTATACATAGTTCTTCTTCGAAAATGAATGCTGAGGGAGCATTTTTTGGGAGGTAATCAGGAGTTTAACTTGAGTTAATAACAGTTATGGGCGTCACAGGCCAGGAGGTGTTTTTCATATGTGCTGTAGCAGAACACAGAATTGCCACAATTAGCTTTGATAGCATATAGTTAAATGAAAAAATACTTTAGTTGGAAGTAGCTGTGAGCTGGAATCCCCCGATCTCGTATCTGCATATCTTCTTAATGCTGTTTACTTAATGATGTACTGCATTGTGTAGCATGTCATGATTTAGTTCGCTTTTGTTGATCAGGTAAGTGCACTAGACAAATCCTGCCTATTTTCAGGCACAACCCGGGGGAGGGGGATACAGATGAATGCCAACTGACCTTGAACAGATGAAACTGTTGGTATTTTTAGTGAATGAGGGAAATTTGGCCAGGGCACCGGGGAAATTCCCCTACTCTTTTCAGTAAGTGCCATGGGATCTTTATCATCCACCTGAACTACCAGCAATCCAGGCAGATGGGACTTCGGTTTAACGTCTCATCCAAAAGACGGCACCTCAGAAGTGCAGCACCCCTCTCATGCCGCACTACAGTGTCAGTACTGGGATATTAACCCAAGTGCCAGATTAGAAACATAGACTTTGACGGCAGATAAGGACCGCTAGGCCCATCTAGTCTGCCCATTTCCCTACCTACAGGATAGGCCACAGATCCTAGTTAACCAACAGCCTATATCTTCCTGCCCCCCACAAGAATTGCCTTATGTCTGTCCCATGCATTCTTGAATTCTCCCACAGTTTTAGACCCCACAACTTCCTCAGGAAGGCTGTTCCATGCATCCATTACCCTCTCTGTGAAATAATACTTCATCACATTGCCCGAACGCCCTCCTTCTATCTTTAAATTGTGTCCCCTTGTTCTTGCAAGTCTCTTTTTCTGAAAGATGCTACCCTCTTGGACTTTGTTGATTCCTTGAGGTACTTGAAAGTTTCTATCATGTCCCCTCTCCCTTCTTTCCTCAAGGGTATACATATTAGCTCCTTTAGTCTCTCCTCATACGGCTTCTCTTGCAGACCCTGCACCATTTTAGTTGCCCTCCTCTGGACTGCCTCTATCCTGTCTATGTCCTTGCGGAATGGGGTCTCCAGAACTGGACACAGTATTCCAGATGGGTCTCACCAACTGTCTGTGCAGAGGGATAACAACTTCCTGTTTTCTGCTGCTGAAGCCTCTCCTATACATCCCAGTATACCCCGGCCCTCCCTACTGCCTTCTCACATTGCTTGCTAACCTTAAGGTCATCTGATATGATTACCCCCAGGTCCCTTTCCTGTTTTGTTGTTGTTACTACCTCCCCACCCATTGTGTATTCTTCCCCTGGGTTCTTGTTTCCAGGTGCATTATTTGCACTTTTTGCATTGAATCCTAGCTGCCATCGTCTGACCATTCCTCCAACCTTGCCAAGTCCCTTTTCATCCTTTCCGCCTCCTTGTGTATCAACCCTGTTGCAGATCTTTGTGTCATCTGCAAAAGGCATACTTTTCCTTCAGTCCCTCTGCAATGTCACTGATGAAGACATTAAAAGGACTGGACCCAATACTGAACCCTGCGGTGCCCCCACTAGTAACCGCCCTTTCTTCAGAGTGGACTCCATTTACAATTACCTTCTGTGTCCTGTTGTCCAGCCAATGTTTTACCCAGGCTACCACCCTGGGACCCACTCCCAGGCTGGTTAATTTGACTAATAATCTTTTGTGTGGGACTGTGTCAAATGCCTTGCTAAAGTCTAGGTAGGCCATGTCCACAGCCCCTCCCTGGTCTACTACTTTGGTCACCCAGTCAAAGAAATCTATTAGATTCGTCTGACATGACCTTCCCGCTGTGAACACATGCTGCTTTGGATCCTGTGCTCCACTGACCTCTAGGTACTCAACTATTCTTTCCTTCAGAAGTGACTCCATCACTTTCCCTACCACAGAGGTCAGACTGACAGGTCTGTAGTTTCCTGCCTCTGTCTTGGTCCCACTTTTGTGAAGGGGAATCACATCCGCCTTCCTCCAGTCCTCAGGTACCACACCATCCTCCCATGATTTATTAAAAAGAGTAGCCAGTGGTTTCACTAGTTCCTTCCTTAATTCTTTTAGAATTCTGGGGTGAATTCCATCAGGACCCATTGCTTTGTCCACCTTCAGTTTTAGGAGTTCTTGCAGAGCCCTTTCTTCTGTGAAAGGACTGGGATCGACCCCCTATCAAGAGTGCTTCTGTTAATTGGATTAGGCACTTCCCCCTCCTCTTTTGTGAATACTGAGCAGAAATATTTGTTCAGTATTCCTGCTTTTTCACTGTCCCCCTCTGCCCACCCACCGTTCATTCTATTCAGCCTCACTATCCCTCCCTTTGTCTTTCTACGCTCGCTGATGTACCTATAAAAGGTTTTATCCCCCTTCTTAACTGAGTTGGCTATCTTTTCCTCAGTTTGGGCCTTTGCTATTCTGACTTCCCTCCCTGCTTCTTTCTGCCTTAACTGGTACAGCTCTCTGCCCTGCTCCTTCTGTGTTTCCTTATACTTCCGGAATGCTATCTTTTTCTTCCTGACTTTCACAGCCACCTCTCTTGAGAACCATAGTGGCTTTTTCTTTCGTTTTGATTTGTTTATTTGCTTCACACAAAGGCTTGTTGCCTCTGTGATGGCAGTTTGATAATTCCCCATCGTTGCTCCACCTCCTTCTAGCCTGTTTGCTAGTGCTTTTCTGAGGCACTCTCCCATCTTGCCAAAGTCAGCCCCTAAAGTCCAGTACCCTCACTTTTGTGGCTTGACTCTGTAGCTGAGTTTAAGCGTGAACCACACTGTTTGATGGTCACTTGTCCCCAGATGGCAACCCACTTCTAGATCTGAGATCCTCTCACTGCCTCCGTTTGAGAGTCAGGGTCTAAGATTGCTCCCTCCGCAGTGGGTTCGAGAACTAGCTGTCTAATGCCTGCCACCTGTAGGGCATCAAGAATGGCCCTGCTCTTGGATGTGGCTGCAGCAAATGTGCTCCAGTTAACATCTGGCATATTCAGGTCTCCCATCAACAGTATCTCCCCTTTCTCTGCCATTCTAAGATTGCCTTCTATCATATCCTTGTCCATTCCTTCCCCCTGACATGGGGGTCTGTACACAACCCCTGTGCGGATTGTGGTGCCCTTTCCAGTCTCCAAGGTGACCCACAGTGCCTCCTCTCCTCCCTGTTTACTCTTTTGTTCAGTTGCTTTTATCCCTTCCTTTACATAGAGAGCTACTCCTCCCCCTCTTCTCCCCTGCCTGTCTCTCCTGTAGGTTATGTACCCTGGTATGTTAACATCCCAGTCATGGTTTTCTGTGTACCATGTTTCTGTTCACAGATGTGGGAACTGAACCCACAGCCGTCTGATCTTCTGGCCCCAGAGGCAAGTGTGCAGCCTACTGAGCCACTGACACTGCATGCTTTGTATTAGCATAAAATCTATAAATAAAAAGTATAAAAGAAAAGAAACTGAGACAGTGTGGCAGGAAAAGACCAAAGGTCCATCCAGTCTGCCCAAGTTCCCTATTTATCCCTGGGACCCACTGTTCCTTCAGAGTCCTAGCCCTCCCCATCCTCCCCTCATTCTCATCCCTGATTCTAAGGCCCCAAGCAGCTGCTGTACCCTTCATTCTGTCCCAGCCGTGCTTAAAAACACTAACAGTTTTCACACCCACCACCTCAGCTGGCAGCCAGTTCCACAGCCCCACCACTCTTTCTGTAAAATAGTGCTTCCTCACATCCCTCCTAAACCTTCCTCCTGTTAGCTTCCTCTCATAACTGTGAGCTAGTATTCAAGTTAAATAGTTCACCCTGTTACTTCCTTTCAGGAGTTTTAAGATCTCTATCATTTCTTCCCCCTCCCTTCTGGTCTCTAGTAAGTACATGTTCAGTGCCTTGAGGTGCTTCTCTTAGGACATGCCCTGCTCTCCCTGAATCATTTTTGTTACCGTACTTTGCATTGACTCCTACTAGACGCACTGTTTCCTGCGGACATGCCCATTTATTTTTAAAGGCATTATAAATTAGGCATGCAGGTATTAGGTGTTGCAGCCTTTGGGTAAAAGGTTCTTTAACCTTTTCTGGTTCCTTGAGCACCTGCAGTGGGGATTCTAGCTTTTCGTTTTGGCGATCAGGCTGCTGTTTTTGGTTTTCTGCTTGGTACGTGCCAGTATTGCACAGCAGCTTGAATGGAAGGATATGGGCTCCGCGGGGAATGGAGAACTTCCTACTTGGAAATTAATTTTTCTTGGGTATCACAGATCTTTCCTTCTACTTCCCACCAGTTCGAATGAGAGTCTGTGTTGATGAATTAGATGTTAATCTTTTACTCAAGGAGTTACTTTATTAAAATTGTTCTTAGGGATCGATATCGTGTGCTAAAGGCGGCCCGGGAAAAGTGCCACATGAGATATGGGGAGGCAGAGATATCAATATTCCCAGACTTATCTTGTGGCACCAGACAGAGATGCAAGGCATATGATGGGGTGAGGAGCTGGCCTCGTAGCCTGAAGGTACAGCATCAACTCGTATTTCCTGCTCGCTTAAGACTGTTTTGTCAAGACAAGTTCTACATGTTTGGACCTCCTGAGGAGGCTGAAAAGATCTTGCTGATTATAGAGAGGGAAGTTGATGGAAGACAGGAGGATGGGACTTGAACATCATAGCCCTGTAAAACTATAATGTACTGTGCCTGTTTTTCCTCAACATGGCGAAACTCTGTTCCATGTTGTTTGTTGATGAGGGTAAAGTGGGATTTATCCCATGTCACTGTTTATGGGGCTATTTTTCACTATTGGGCCCTGAATTAAGGACTTTGTAAGGGGTATGTTGTGGGGCTACTTTTTGGGTGGCCCAGTTTTGATTTTTGGGCTGAGGGACTCTTACTGTTCATTAATGGCTGGGATGTTTGTTTTTTTCTGGGGTGCCTTTGATGGCACTTCAGCCTGCGGTGTCACTTTGTCCCTTAAGCTAAGGATTCATGAGCCCCAATGACTTATCAGTTATCTTTTGATTACCTGGGCTACAGGATTCAGTACATTGACTGTATATGCATGTATTCTTTTTTTCATAAGGTTTGAGGGCAAGATGATGGTTCTAGGAAAATTATTATAGAGTAACTCTTGTTTTAATAGGAGTTTTAAGGCCATTAAGGCCAACAATGTTATTGCTTGGGGCTATTAATACTGGAGTGGAAATTGATCCACAGAGGAAGGTGGGTCGTTTGACCTGCCCACCGGCTGGCTTGGATTGCAAGCCGGCTAGGAATTTCCTCAGTGATTCTCCTTGAGTTGCATGCTTACGTCAAAAGTAATCTTTGTATTTCTGTTACCAGCTTTGTATTTCCCCCAGTGTGGAGAGTGAATGTAGGGGTGTTTTCTTATTATATCCTGTACTATAAGATATATGCAACAGATTCCTGTATAGATTCACCTATGTTTATATGCTTTTGTGAGATGTATTCTTACAACAAAGCTGAATAAAAAGATAATACATAAAAAATGAATTCTTGTTAGGCTTTGTGTTTCAGGCTTTGTGGCTTTAGCCTGTTTTGTTCGGATTTCAGTGTTCACTTTAGATGGTTGTCCAGTTGTAGCTGTTGCAGCAGGTAACGGGGGATTTTGGCGGGAACAGCAGGTTTTGTATGGGAGAAACTGCTCCTACCTGTCACTTATTTTTAGGTAGTATCCAGTATCCCTCCGGTTCTGTGAGAGGAGGCCAATTCCTCCAGTAGCGCACAACAGCTTGGCAGTAAGGCTGTGGAATACTCTGGGAAACCAAATTTCCGGGTAAGAAATCCTCCAGTGCATCTATATGGATTTGCTGCTTTGGTTTGAGTATTGCATAGCCGGTATTTTATAGGGAGCTCTCTGTCCCCCTCTCTTATTGCTTACTTATCAATCAGTAACACCCTTCTTTAGGGAACCATAGCGAGTTTTTTATTTGAGTATCGTAGACCCAAGGCTGCTTCTCTGTGCAACTGCTTTTCTGTAGAGGGACATTTTGAAGGGAGCTGGCCTAAGCTACTGAAGCAGTGTTGCCCTACCGTTTGCCAGGGTTTGCTACTGTGAGTATTAAGCACAGAAGAGGGAGATGGGTTTCAGAGGATGTATTGTATAATGAGAAATGTCGGGGGCGGGGGGGTGAAAATCAAAAATCATACCCATTTCATTTTTTGTTCCTCTAATAGTATTAACAACAGACATGGCTTGGTTGTTCTGGGAGGTGCACCCCTATATCATTGCGTGCCACACCTCCCACCACAGGGGACAAAAACGGATGCCTAGGCTGATTGCCAAAATCCTCCCACGAAGCCTAGCCCGAGGACCCCCCAAGCTGCCGGACTACACAATGTGGCACTGTTTGGAGGGGTATGAAGGGAACCCTCCCAGCGGCCGGGCCCTGATGGACCAGTCCGGGGTGAATACTGGCTGAGGTGAGCACGGTCCCAGGGGATTGGGGGGGACGAGGTGCGAAGGGCCAAGGTGTGTCCAAAAATTAGACTTGAACTAGTGCTAAATGTTGTCAAAATCCATCCGTAGCCAGGAGATAAGTTCACAGGGAGAGGAGTCAGATGCAAAAAGAACTGTGTCATCAACATACATATGAATGGACGCAGATGAACAGACAGAGGGTTAGTCATTAAGGAATATGGAATTCATGCCTGGGACGGCAGGAGCAGAGGCGGGCAGGGAGGGCTCAAGCGTCCTCCTGATGCTCTCCTCCCGGGGGGGGGGGTGTTAAGTAGGCACCGCCCTTTGGCGGCTCCTGATGGCTGGTTTCACACATTGTGGCTACACTGTATGTGCGATTAGAGTAGGATGCTGTGGCGTGCCTACAAGGGAAGCCCTAACAGAAAATGGCCACCCTCCTGCTCTCTGCGACGGCCCTGTGCTGCGCCATCACTGCCCCCGGGTGAGATGGAAGAAGTGCCCTCGAGTCATGGACAGCCCCCGGAGGGGGCCCCTTGATGAAGGGATACGCTCGGGTCAAGTTGGGGGAGGCAGGATGAGAGGCAGTGGATGGCAGATGGGAGAAGTGTGGAGGTGGGCCTGGCCGCCCAAAGGAGTGGACGGCTAGGCTGGCAGGGGGAATAAAGAGCTTAATACAAAAACAAAAAAAAGGAATATTGAAAAGAGAACAGGACAGACCCTTGAGGGACACCTGAGCCAATGGGAAGTGAAGATGAAAAGGATTTTCCTATCCAGCCAGCTTGAGACCTGCCTTCAATGTAAAAACAAAACCAACTTACAGAAGAGTCAAGAGGGGCCTGCAGCTTTAAGTTTGTCCAGAAGGAGGGGATGTGCTACAGTGTCAAAAGCTTTGGCAAGATCAACAAAAATGGCAGGAGTAATCAGACCTTGAGCCACATCTGTGAGTGTGGAGTCAGTGAGCCGAAGGAGGGAGGTGGAAGTGGAGTGGCATTTCCTAAAACCAGACTGAAAGGGAGTGAAAAAGGCGGAGTTTTCAAGAAAGGAAGTGAGCTGAGATAAAACAGTATCTTCCTGTAACTTAGTCAAGGTAGGAAGGAGAGATATTGGACAGACGTGAACTGGAGAAGGATTCTGAGCTATCATTTCTTACAGAGACTTAGTAAAAGACAACATGACATTCTTTGTGAAAAAACAGCCAGTAAAATTGGTTAAGGTTATTTAGAAAGTACTCTCCGTAAAAACAGCCCTTATGGAGAAGTCTTAGGAGGATACCTTCAGCTCGATTCTTACATGCAAAATATAGCTGCAGTTGTGTAATTTCTTGGTGTATATGTTAAATACAGAAGAAAAATGAATGGCTTCATTTTTGTTACTTTAGTGGTATCATATCACTGGGATAAAATTCAGATATTTATTTGGTTTTTGTTGACTGGGTAGGTACACTAGACGGAATGGCTGCTTATTTTCAGGTACGACCCAGATATAAAACACTGCAATAGTCAACTCCTACGTAGCACACCACAGAATACAAAGCACATCACTGAGAAGCACTAGATGGAATGTGTCACAGAGAACTGAAATGTATTGTGAGTGTTCAGTTTTCATTGGATTGAATGTTTTATGTCAGATGATCCCAGATCTGCCCTGTTTACCTTTCAAGTACACAATGGCTTCTTTTCTCGGTACTTGTTTGTGGAATGTGTTGTTCTCAAAGTAGCTCCTGTGGCTGACACCTGACAGGTTCTTTGGTCAACTGGTATGCAGCATTCAGCACCCAAGTTCAGTATGTACACCCTGGAATGGGGGGGGGATACGATATTGACCTTTAAATACCTCACGGGGGTAAATAAGGTACAGGAAGGAAGTATTTTTCAGAAAGAAAAGTGCTCAAGAACAAGGGACATGCTGTGAGGCTGGAGGGGTAGATTCAGGAGAGATATGTGCTTTACAGAAAGAGTGGTAAATTCCTGGAGCGGACTTCCAGCCGAGGTTGGGGAGCGAAAACAGTGGTAGGGTTGAAGAATGCATAGGATAAGCACAAGGGAATCATAGTTGAAAGGAAGAGGGGGATGGAAAAAGAGCTATAGATTGGGTGCAGTCTGTGGTAATAGTGTAGGTAGGGAGGAATGGCCAGACTGGACGGGTGAAGCGATCCTTATTTGCCATAAAATTCTATGTTTCTATGTAAAGACATATTGAGGGCTGTCACTGTTGTCCGGAAGATACGAGTGTCATGTTTGGTGAGTAGATATCACCTAACAGAACCTTGTGGTCGGGTCCCCATCCCCCTTTCCATTTACTCTACATCCTTACAGATTACTTAAAAATATTACAACCAAGAATATATTTCTGCATGTTCATTTTTTAAAATTCAGTCTTATTAAACATTGGTACAGGTATAAAACAAACTCCAGCGTTACATCTCATTTCACAGCACTTGTCTGTATGTAGTACAGCTTGGGATATGTATCTTCATTAAGTTATCAAATGACACAGTAGCAGAAGCTCTGCAGGGTTTCTCCCCCTACTATACTGTTAGGGTACCTGAGGTGCTCTGTGCCAGTCCCCAAGGGCGATCCCTTGCAAGTAGGTAGTGGTTCCCTGTTCTGTCTGCCTCAGTAGTGACTAGTCTGTGGGACATAATTAGGATAATTCTCCCCCTGTACAAGATCCATCTTAACCATCAGGTAGTGATGCTAGGGCCCCTCTGGTTAACTATAAATGTCAACTGCTCCATGTTGTGTATCTCTCCTCCTACTTCTACCCAATTCTTTAAGGAGATGGGATTTCTTCTGGTAACCATCAACGAGTGATCATTTTCTGGGCAGCCATAGTACTCACCTTAAATAGAGGGGTATCTCTGCCTCTAACCCTTTCTGGTACCACCCGATGATTGTCTGCACACTGTTCAATGGGGATTTGCAGTCAAATATTTCTTTAAGTGCTCCCTCCACTTCCTCCCAAAATGCAGTGAACTTGGGGTATGGTTCACCCACAACGTTGTGCCTGTAAAAGCGAAACATGAGTGCACGCAGTGTGGCACCATTAGTTAGGGTGCCTGGCACCACAGCACTGACACACACAGGGGGCTCTGCACCCCACACACCCCCTTAAAAAAAATATAATCACCTCCACCTATGGCATATCAGGATGGAGGCAGCAT
Organism: Neoceratodus forsteri; assembly: GCA_016271365.2. NCBI lineage: Eukaryota > Metazoa > Chordata > Ceratodontiformes > Ceratodontidae > Neoceratodus > Neoceratodus forsteri. Next base: position 1,316,560,570 of record CM057455.1, on the reverse strand, counting down.
AGAGAATGGCGTGCAGAACTCCCAGGCGCCTGAATCAGTTTTTGCCCTCATTTGGGTGCCCTAATAACGATGCTGTAATTATGGCACCCATGAACAGTATACCTTGGGGTATTGCCAGAATATATGGGATTGGTGAGCTCTAGCTTTACCACATCATCTCCAGCACTCCTGTATTGTCACCGACATCCCGTGTCCAATTTGCTATGTATCACTAGAGTGTAAAATTATCTGCACATAACCCATAACCTTCCAACTGTACCCATGCCATAATGGAGAATACATAATTTTATTTATTGCGCCTTCCAAGCCCTCGGCCGGCCACTCCTTCAGGCTGCCTGGGCCCCTGACCCGCCACCATGTCCCTTTGCCATCCACTGCCCCATTATTGCCGCAACCTGACATATCCCTTCTTTGTGAGGGCCCCTTCCCCATGGAGGGGAACCGGGATTGGAGAGTTACCCAAGTGCATTCCAACTGTATCCCTGGTGCAACAGTGGGCAGCATGGATGCTTCTGGCAAGCAGGGACCAGCCACTGTCATCCGAGCTGCTAGTTTTCTCCCCAGCCTCCACCTTCTACGAAATAGTCTGGACGTGACAGCGTCCTGGGGCCAGGGTTGTTCATCGGCACGTTGAGCCCACATGCCACCAAAAACGCCAGCCACTAGCCACCACCAGGAGCTATCAAACAGCGGTCCAGGCCCCCTGGGAGGGAAGCATCTAATGGATGCTGTAAACTCTCTCCCTGCCAGACTCCACTTCTGACGTCTGGGCTCGGGGCGCGAACCCAGGTCACCAGCGTGCCGAGCAAACACCCATCACTCAGCACCACAGAGACGGCGAATACGTGGTTTTAAAGGAAGAATGGCAACTGTGCATCCCACTTCCATGCTTGTTTTTTGTTTGTTTTTTTTTTACTCTCTTTATTGCCAGGTCGATGGCAGGGGATATACCCCCTATCAGTGCCCGGACTGTCTACCTGGTATCTCCCACCAGGCTGCCTGGACTGGATGGCCCGTAGCTTGCCCCTTACGGTGGGGCTCCCCTGGAAGCATGGGGGAGAGACTGAGATCAACCAGAGGCCCCAGACGATACTTACGCCTGGGGCATCATTCAGGAGGCGATCCAGGGGCATCACAGTGCTCCCTATCTTGGGGTTTTCTGACTTGGTGTCCCCCAGGAGGTGCAGCCATGCAGTGATGTCAAAGCAGCATGGGTGCACTCCCGCACCAGTCCCACAGACGTCTGCCGTCAGCTCTGATTGTGACAAGTGGTCCCGGCTTTTGGAACACCCAGTCTTCACTGGGTGTCACTAGTATGCCGGGGAAGCAGAATGCTCCCCCCCCCCAGAGGTGGAGAGCTGTCATTGGCACACTCATCTAACCTAACCCCCAGCCGACCCTCTGACGCACCATGCTCGCTTCCAAAAAGGGGTCATCAGCACCGCAGGCAGTAGCACTGCTGCTGCACCAGTGGGCCGGCTCTTCCATGCTTGTTTTATTCTGTCTGCTTGGTCCTGGTTTAATCTCTGGAAGGCTAAGATCTAGTTATTTACTATCTTACTGCCCAGGATGTCATGCAGTACCTCTGGGAGTTTGGGAGACCAATAGCGGGAGCTGTATCACTCTCTCCTGTGTTTGTATAAATGCCTGTACTTGTAAGTACCCAGAAAAGTCAGAGTTCTCCAGGTTGAATACCTGTCTGAGAGTCTAGAAGTCCTTCACCATCCCTGGTGAATAACACTGGATTGGGGCACACAGATCTCTTTGCACCCAGCGTCTCTATATCTAGCATCTGTCTGGGCCAGTATAAAGGAATCCCACTAAGCCATCCACCCAGGGGTCGATCTTAACATTCATTTACTAGCCCAGGTACTAGTGCAGATTGCCGCGGGCTAGTGCAGGATCTCTGTCACTTGCCTGGTTTGGCTAGTGCAGTTCTTCCGGTGGAACGCTGCAGTTCCATACTCTGCTTGTTGTGCTGTGTGGCACCCTTGCGGTTGCTAAGAGAAAAACACCAGCAGTGCAATTGAAGCAGTGAGACCGCAAAGAAGTAACGCAAAAAAAAAAAAAATCGGGATTGGACAACTGACTTCCACATAGGAGCCCGCCCCCCGCCCAGCAGCAACGTTCAGGACACAGTGCGGTTGAAAAAGTGAAACCGCAAACTGTACATAATTAAAGACAAGCGGCTCAGTATTTAAGTCAAGACTAGTAGTAGGGCAGCATTAACGCCATAACGTTGGGTCGGAAGTAAATCAGGATAGACTGCTGAAGCTGAAATAAAGTTAGTTTCGCTAGTATGCACTCTGACCTCATTGCCACTGTTCCATTTGTTTCAGCCTTGTCCCTGTCACCCTGTGCTGTGGTCACCGTCTGAGAAGCTGCGAAGCAGCAGTGGCATTAGATATTATGCGTGCTGAGAAAATGGGCTACTCCATAGGAAAAACACGACTGGAGCACCCCCTGACTTGAACAGTCAACATCCCGCAGCATTCAGGAGTCAGGACATGGCGCTGTTGGAACAGTAAGACACCTTGTCCTGACCTTGTCACCCTGTGGTCACAATCATTCTGAGAAGCTGCTTCCAAAACTCTGAAGCTGCAGCTGCAGCAAGTATGCGCCAGTGAGAAAATGGGCTCCTTCGTCCTAACTGTAATAGATAGTCTCTGTCTCCACAGGCAGTAATGGTACAAAGACAGACCCCCAATTCCCCCCCCCCCCCAAGTAAAACAACATCGCTAGATTTGCCAGCATTCACACCAGGGTGTGGTCGGAACAGCAAGAGACTGCGGCATTAATCAAACAAGAGACTAATAGGCTACAGTCCAGGAACACAGGGAGGTTAAACCAGCATTCCGACCTCCACTGTTCTTTTCTGCCTTGTCCCTGTGGTCTGTCTGAGCTGAGAGTGACTGTGATAGTGATACAAGTTTGCCTGAGAGTGAGCCGCACTCCCTTGATACCACACAGTCCAGCAGCATTTAAGGATCGCTTGACTTTTATATTGGGAACTTTAAGACAATGACATTAAGATACTAACTTCACTGAGTGTTCTAGGTATATACTATATATATATATATATATATATATATATATATATGTGTTAAGTATTTTATTTCACAAAGTTCCTTTGTAGCTTAGGTTTCAAATAAATTCAGACACGTGCTTGTTACATTTCAATTTTATTTGCCTTTTGTTTAACAAATCACTGTGAACCATACTGACTGCGGGCTAGTGCAAACTTCTGCGGGCTAGTGCAATCTCTGGTTCACTAGCCCAGCTGGCTAGTGCAAAAAAAAGTTAGGGTAGACACTTGCATCCACCTAAATGTCCATAGGCATTGTGTCAAGTGCAGTTTATCCCAATCCCAGTGTCGTTCTAACAACCGACAGTGTACGTTCCACATTTGAGCGCCTAAAGCTTACGTCCATTAGTCTAGCTCCTGCGGGGGGTCCTCTTTCATCTGCTCAGTCAGCTTTCATCCAGCTTCATATGAGGGCATCGCCCACAACAAGTTTTGAACATGTGAGGCATAGTAGTAAAGCTCTAAGTCTGGGACCGCCCTTTCAGCTTCTGCTCGTTCCCTGTTGCGTCAACTTACATTTTTATTCTCGGCCACCTCCCTGCCCAAGTACAGTATATGTGTACACAGAGATTTCTGGCATTGTATGGGTTGCCTCTTGTTAATCGGCACTGGCAAACTTTAAACAAGTATAAATATCTAGGGAAAACACTGATTGTTATAGATTCAATTCTGGAGTAGAGGGGGAAGTTAATTATGGACCACCTCTTCGGATTCTCCTCTATTTTATGGGTTAAGGGATTAAAATTTGCCTTGTACTGCTTTGTTAGGTCCTTTGTAACTTGTATCCCCAGGTAACAGATCCACTGAGCTTTCCAATTTAGGGGTAAAATAACTGCTTTGAGGTGTGATAATTTAATATGAGGACATCTGTCTTAGTTTTATTCAGGATGTATCCCGCATGTCTCTGAGATATTTCTAGTTCCATCCACACCTCCTTTATTGATTGCTAGTTCAGGTTAGAGTGTCACTTTACTAGCATGTTCTCGCCCAGTCTAGACATTCTTGGCAGTTTCTATTGGCATTGTCATTCAAAAGTCAATCCCTTAAATTATAATGCCAAGCTTATAAAAGGATGGCAAGCTGCCAGTTATGCGGCTGTCTCTGGTTTCAGTAGATGATGCCTGAACTTGCTAACCAAAAATCAAAACAAAGTAGCTGATAACATGCTGTTATTTGTGCTCTCAGTTTTTTTACTGTAATGCAGAGAATTATGTACACAATGTCCAGTGTTTTTTCTTTTTTTTGTTCTGGCTTGTAACCTGCTTCCAATTTCGGTAGTTCTGATATTGTTTATGACCTGAGCAAGCAAATTAAATGCTTTTCTAACCCTGCTTTTAAGTATTGTATAAGATAAAACTATCTGAACATTGTGGAGCGGGGCATGCATGGAGCACTTTTTCACTATGACTTTGGCGCTAGTTTTGGGATAGGGCTATTTAATCATATACTTTATATATGGGCTGTTGAACAGACTGCAGTATTTTAAGTGCAGAAGGGACTCCAGAGTCATCATGTCGGTCCACACTCTGCCTTCACCATCAGGAACGAAATAAGTATGCCATGGAAAAGCAATTTTCTCTCTCAAGCACCCTTTCCCCAAGGCTCAGGGTGTTGTACAAGATACAAAAATACACACATAACAAAACGATGAAACAAAGTAAACATAATCCACATTAATTTAGAGATGAGCAGTGTTTGTAGTGTACTTTTCAGGCTTCAGACAGTATCGTTTTTGCACTCTTCCAGATTAAAAGACCCTGGCTCTTGGAAATTCATTTAGCAGTTAATTTCCGTTAAGGCAGTAGTACTAGTTAGCAAGCATAAAATATCATCCTACCCTTTTTTTTAGCAGTAATGTATTCCTGATAATCTGAGATTCTTCATTCAGGTATTTTAAATGCAATCATCTATTTTTAAGACTGTGTTTAATTATAACCTTTGTAATTTGCATGGATCTGCAATAAAGATGGTACCCACAGCAACTTTTTTTTTAAATCAAATAAAGTTTATTGATTTTACAAACATAACACAACAAAAAGAAACATTCTTGGTGATTAAGCCATGATACAGAAACCGGATAAATAAAAAACCTCCCCGACCACCCCTCCCAACCTCCCCTCCATTCCTCTTCAGCCCCTCCCAGCCCTGGCGAGGTATACAAGAAAATAGTATAAGTATTTAGAACATATGTATCCAGCTATGAGGTCAGAGTACAATCTATACCTTAACCCACAGCAACTTTCTAAAATCTGCTCCCTAGAGATCACACACTGACTGCACTTAGTGTATTTATAATGCAAATATGTCATGGTATTACTAGAACATGTTTTTTTTTTTTTAATTACTGTTTTTCCCCCTTCTCTTTGGCCCATGATCAGGAGGGAGCTCCAGCCCCATCCCCTTGACTTCCACTGGCTGACGCCGACCATCTTCCCCCAGGGCTTGCCCCACCCCCCGGTGGGGTCAGCAGGGGCACCTCAAGCCCCTACCAAAGTCCGGATCCAATTCTGGTTGGCGCCATGGCTATTCGGGGAGCGGGACCTGTGAGCCCCTCCTTCATCTAGCTGGGAGATCTTTTTCACTGTTTTTTCCACCCTCAGGGGCGGGGCATGCAGTGACTCCAAGGACAGTGCTGCGCATGGTCTCGTGTGCACCCCGTCAGGCATCTGCCCTGCCTCTGCCCACTGTGGACAGCATCAGTGTGCCAGCTCCCAGCCTCTGCTAGGGGCCAGGCAGACACTGACAGCTGATTGCCCCCCCTCCCCGGAGAAGGAGAGCTGTCCTTGGGATGCTTGATCCTTCTCCCCGGCTGACCTCCAGTGACTCGCTCACACTGTGGACATGGGTCGCCGATGTGGCAGGAGGTAAGGCAGGATGCCTCAGCCCTCCACGCCACTGGGCTGGCCACTATAACATGTTTTTGATGTCCAACATCACAACACCACCCTAATCTACTTATATCTATGATGGTGAACCTGGTAAGGGACCAGTAACTTTTAAGAACTTCAAGCTCCTCTACCTTGCCTCAGGAATGAAATAAAGCAAAATGAAAATCAGACATATTGATGTTTTGGTTTGTCCTAACTGCCAACCCAATTATTAAAATTTTTGTTAACTAGTACTGCTGCTTTAAATGCTTGCTTGTAAAGATGGAGATTTAGAGCCTTGTAAATGCCTCCACCAATGGGAAACTCCAAAGGGAGATGGGAAGCTAAGTTCCAAATCATCGGTGGTGACCCCTAAAAGGCCCTATCCCCAGACTGCTTTAGGCAGGATCTGGGGATAGTCAACAAATTTACCTTGGTAGAGCAAAGGCCGGCCCAGCGTATAAAAGGCTGAGTTATTTGAGGTATCTTGGGCACAGTCTGTGTAGGGCTTCATACGTAAATAGTGTAATCCCTAATAGGTCATGCACTCCCTGCTCCCAAACTTGACTATGGTGCCCAAGCCCTTATGCTAAAAGTTTTCCCTGACCCCGCCAGAGGCCCTCTTTTTCTCACTGTCTCCTACATAGCCCCAAGGAACCAGAACTCGCCAGTCCCTGATCGACTACCTTACATCCCTCCCGCACAAAGTCGAGCAAGTCATCCTTGGTGATCTTGATGTTAACTGGCTTGCTTCCGCCACCTCCCAAACCAGGGACTCCTTCACTGCCCTAGATATGTCCCAACTAGTCTCACAACTACTCTCACAGCCCACCAGGTTCAACCAATCCAGTGGAACCAACACCCTCCTAGACGTTATCTTATCAAACCGCCCTTTTAAAATTTGGGACATCACTGTCCTCCCCGACTCACTTAGTGATCACTCCCCAGTCATCTGTACCTGGTCATCCTCCTCTCCAAAATCAGTGTCCCAGGCTACACTGTGCCAGCGACTATGCCCTGGTGGCCTAAAAAGGTTGAGACAGGACCTAGCCAAGCTAGACTGGTCCCCTATCTGGCATGCCCCAGATATCGACTCAGATCTTGACTTCTTCATAAGAGCCTTCTGCAAGGCCTGTGACCTCTTCACCCCCCCACCAGGATCCATACAAAGAAACGCAACACCCCTTGGATCAAACCTTCCCCCATCCAGAAACTTAAGAATAGGGATAATCTCTGCCGGTGCTCTTGCGGGCAGAAGATGTCACGTACTGACATGCATGCCACGTACGTTTATTGCCTGGGCCATGAGTATGACACCTAGGCCTGTGAGATTTGTCACTCGTTCCATTGTGTGGTTCTCGACGATCGTCTTGCCTGCTTGCAGTTGGGCTGCTCAGAGAAACGGAATCCACCAGTCAAATCCAAGGATGCCCATTGGGCTGTCTCCATGACTGCAGGTTCCGCCGAGCAATTGGAGCAGCTTAAGGCATTGAAGGAGGAGGCTGAGCAGTCCTCTTTGGTTTCTGCCTGTTCCACTGAAATTGGGCTTCACAATTTCAGGCTCCTTCAAGGAGCTGTGCCAGTCTCTCCCGACTAAGGGAGAGGGCCCTTCAGGTTATTGCCCAGCTTCGTGCTCCGTAAAGTCGAAAGATAAAGAGAAGACTCGCCATCAACGTTCTTGGAATAGAGAGAGCAATCTCATTCTCAGGAATCTCTACTTCCGACTTTGGTTGAAACCTCGACCTTAGCCACTGGCTTCATGGTACTCCTAACAGGCCAGCTAGCCGAGACGCAGGTCGATGATCCAGCTGAGATCTTTCTCGACCCAGTCAACCCAATGTCGCTCGATGAGGCTGACAATTCTCTGTTTAGGACTCTGGTCCTAACAATGACCAGCGAGGGGACTCAGCCTGCTGAGCTCAACCCTCCGGTGTCCAACCCAGACCAGGAGGACCTGCGGCATTTCTCGGCTCCCTCCGAGAACCCCCGGTGGTCGAGGTCTTGACCTTCCTCATCCAGTAGGTTGAGCAAATCCCGCAGACATCAGAGGTCTCGTTCTCAGTGCCACTGCTATTCTTCGTTCTCATCCTCCTCGGCTGAAGAGAGACTTCAGCGCAAGTTTCGTTGATGCTACGAGGACCTCATGTGGCAACAGTTAGTGCTGACCGGTCCGATGCTGACCCTGGCTCCCACACCGGCCATCACATGGCTGTCACCTGACTGGCCGACGCCTCCAGAGCCGGTCGACACCGTCCCTCTGCCTGTGGAGCCAGTGAAGACCATCTCGGCTTGGCCAAAGCTGGCCTTTCCACCGATCCTGGTGAAACAGCCACCCCAGCAGCCACCGAACGGGGCTCTGACCAAGGAGTCTCGGCTGGCTAAGGGATTACCACATAGGCAATCCCTTAGCCTCTGACATCCGACTGTCAGCGGTGGGTCGAGGGCGACTTTGGTAATTGGCCACTTTATGTGGACTCTTCGGGATCTGAGGACTCCTCGCTGCACTCCCGTCCGGTTGACGTAGAGTTGGTGAGGGGTCTCAATGGAGGAGGGACCCACGTCCTACATGGGCATCCTCCGTCTTATCTCTGAATCTACAGGAATGCCACTGGAGTCCGTTCAGAAGTGGGCTCGTTATCCCCTATCAGATATTCTGGATAAAGGGGATTCTCCGATGGAGGCCTTCCCAGTGGCCGAAGCCATTGTCGGCCCGGCCCTGGAGCTTTGGCAGCACCCCGCCTCCTGCCTTGCGCCTTCGGCCCGGATGGCCTGCAAATACACTGTGCCCATCAGTTCCCTCTCTGGGTTCACGGAACACCACTTGGCCAAGGAGTTGGTGACCGATTCAGTGTTTTGGCGCTCTGGCAATACAGGAGATGTTGATAGCCCACTGCACAAGGAGTCCAAGAAATTGGACCACTCAACTAGAAAGGTCTGTGCTGCCTCCTCGCTCGGTCTCTGCCAGGTGAGCTTGGCCGTCATTATGGCACACTTCACCCACGCTCTCTTGGGCTCTCTGGATGAGGTGATTCCTCATTTTCCTGCAGATCTCCAGACCACAGTCACGCAGGTCCAGGATCAGGGTTGGGCTGTGGCCAAACAGCAACTCCAGATGGCTCTGGACATTGGGGACTCATGTGCCTGCTCGGTGGCGGCCGCAGTCACCATGCGCCGTAGGGCTCGGCTGAGGATCTCGACCTTCATGGCACAAATTGGTGAACGTACCCTTGTTGGGCACAGACCTGTTCAGGCCTGGTGTTGATGGTCACCTCCAATGTAACGAGAAGTCCAGTGCCACCTTGGACTCCGTTATGTCTGTCCAGAAGGATCCCAAGGGCTCCAGGCAGCAGCAGGACAAGCACTTTTGGACCTCCACTCCTGTGGCCAAACAATTCCGGCAGCAGTCTGGGCAGCAGGCTCAGTTTTGGCGCCCTCAGCCCAAGTTGGTGGCTTCAGTGCCCCGAAAACCTGGAGGAAAGGGACCCGGTGGCTCCTCAGCCAGATTCTCCTCCTTCTCCAAGCCTGCCCAGTGACGGGATGGGGGCTGCCACCCCCATGCCCATCACACCTCCCTGGGTTCTCCTGTGGGGGGCCGGCTCCACCACTTCATTTCCACCTAGTCCGCTGTTACCACAGACGGGTGGGTTCTGGAAGTGGTCAGCCAGTGTCTGCCTCTGCAGTTCGAGCAGTACCCGCCAAACCAAGCCCATGCCCCAGAAGGATTTGGTATCCTCAGACACTCTGTTGGCTCTTCGAGACAACATAGCCCAACTCTTCCACAAGGAGGTAGTGGTTAGAGTAGTGGATCCTCCAGTATACCCAGGGTTTGTCTCCAGGTACTTCCTGGTGCCAAAACAGACGGGGAGGGGGGGCTGGTGCCCCATTCTAGATCTGCACAACCTGGACAAATTCCTCAGGTCTGTCACCTTCACGATGGTAACTCTGTTCCAGATCATACCATCTCTCGAGCAGGACATATGGTTTTGCTCTCTGGATCTGCAAGACGCATTCTTTCACGTCCCGATCCGCACATCCCACCAAGGATTCCTCCATTTCTGAGCCTCTATGAGTTCCAGGCCCTGCCATTCAGCCTCTCCTCGGCTCCCAGGGTCTTCACCAAATGCATAGCAGTGGTGGCAGCCTAGCTGAGGCATTGAGGGGTTTGGGTGTACCCCTACGTGGACAACTGGCAGATAGCAAGACCCTCCAGGCAGGAGGTGGAGCGGTCTGGGGACCTGGCCTTCCAGACCTGCATTGACCTTGGCCTCCTAGTCAACAAGGCCAAGTTAGAACTCTTGCCGAGCCAGAGCCAGAGCCAGGCTTCCGGCGGACACGGCAGAGGTTCTCTCCTCCTTTGCTCAATCATTTCTGGTTGGGCACTTGCACCCTGCGTGGGACTTCCTGCACCTTCTGGGCTACATGGTGGCCTGCACCACCGTGGTCTGATGTGCCCGGTGGCATATGCGCTTCCTGCTCTGGGAGCTGGCCAGCCAGTGGTCTCAGCGCAAAGGTCACTTCGACCAGCTGGTCACTGTGACCCAGAGGATGTGGGACGCTCTCCAGTGGTGGATTGTCCCAGAACATCTGCAGGAAGGGATCCCGTGTGTGCACCCTGAGCCGACTGCCATCCTGATGACTGACGCCTCTCTCTCACAGACTGGGGTTCCCATCTGGGGGAACACAGTGGGCTCTGGATCCCCGAGGAGTCCCAATGCCACATCAACCTGCTGGAGCTCGGAGCAGTTCGGCTGGCGCTGACTGCATTCGCTCCATTTGTTCGGGGTCAAGTGGTTCAAGTCCAGACTAACAATACCACGCCCTTGTACTACCTCAACAAACAGGGTAGGACGCACTCCCTGCCCTTGTGCAAGGAAGCTCTCTGCATTTGGGCCCTCGTGTGCAGTCTGGAGGTGGATCTCCTAGCTATCCATGTGGCAGTAGCCTACAGTCAGCTGGCAGACGCCCTCAGCCGGGTGGGCAAGGTGTCTCACGAGTGGTCCCTCCATCCAGAGGTAGTCCACAGTCTGTTCTCCCAGTGGGGCACCCCTCAGGTGGACTTGTTCACCTCAAGGGAGAACACAAAGCTAAGGCTGTTTTGTGCCCGCCCCCGTCAATAAGGCTCTCTGCAGGGGGATGCCTTCTTGAGGCCGTGGATCCCAGGCTTCTTTTATGCCTTCCCTCCACTTCCCTTGATCCACAAGGTGCTCCTCAGGGTCAGGAGGGACAGTGCACAGGTGATCCTGGTGGCTCCGGACTGGCCTCACCAGTTCTGGTACTCCGATCTCGTCAGCCTCAGCAACAGGCTCCCGAGGCGTCTACCACTACGCCCGGACCTGCTTTCCATCAGTCAGGGGAAGGTACTCCACCCGGACCTTCAGTCCCTGCACCTTGACAGCCTGGTTCCTGAGCAGCTAGAGTTCCAGGCTTTGGGTGTCTCTGACAATGTCTTCACTGTCATGGAGGCATCTAGAAAGGAATCAACCAGAAAATGCTATGCCTTTTAATTTAATGGAAGAGATTCTCAATTTGATGTCAGGGCAAGGGGCTGGACCCCTTAACCGGTCCGGTGGCCATCATTTTGGACTATCTGTGGTCTCTCTCCAAAGGGGGACTTCGGTCGACAACCCTTAAGGTACACCTGGCAGCCATCTCTGCTTACCGGGCGTGGGCCGGTCAGTGGTCGGTGGCACAGGAGACAGTTGTCTGGCACTTCTTCAAAGGCTTAGATCACATATCCCCTCTGGTGTGTGAACCACCACCACCATGGGATCTGTTGCTGCTTTTGGCAAAGCTCATGGGCAAGCCATTCGAACCGATGCAGAGGTGTGAGATGTCATACCTGTCATGGAAGACCACCTTCTTGGCGGCTATCACATCAACCAGAAGAATTGGGGAGCTCCAGGCACATTTCAGTCGAGTCTCCTTACCTGGCCTTCCACAAGGACATGGTTGTCCTGTGCCCCAGCGAGAAGTTCCTCCTGAAGATTGTGTCGGAATTTCACCTGAACCAGGTGATGGCTGTTCCGGTGTTCTTCTCGAATCACACCTCGGAGGCCGAACACAGGCTGCATACTTTGGACCTGAGGCAAGTGCTCGCTTATTACAAAGAGCGCACGGCTAGAGTTTGGGGAGAGGTTCACCAGCTTTTTGTCACCTACGCTGAAGCTGCACCTGGCAGACCTGCAGCCAAGCGGACGATTGGCAGGTGGATCACTTCCTGCATTGATCTCTGCTATAGGTTGGTGGGAAGGGAGCCTCGCTTAGGGCTCATTCCACCTGCCATACTGCTGCGTCGATGGCTGCTTCTAGGGATGTGCCTGTCCTGGAAATCTGCAGGACTGCTACCTGGAAGTCAGCACACACCTTCATTTCCGATTACCACATTGGCTAGAGTCACACCGGGATGCTGGTTTTGAGGCCTCAGTTCTCCAGTCTTTATTCCCTAAGTAGGGGGTGTGCGCCTTGTCTTCCTCCTCCCAGAGAACTGCTAGGAGTCTGCCAGTACATGTGGATAAGAACAACATATCCACATCCCTAGAAACACAGGTTACTCACCTGTAATAGTAGTTCTAGGAGTGGTATATGTTGTTCATTCACAAGGACCCACCCGACCTCCCCAGCTTTGATGCACTCACTCTGCTTCTAGCGGTCAAGATCTGGCGTCATGGGGTGGAGCCGAGGGATATACCACTCGAGTGGGTGGGAGGAGCCAGCTTGAAAACTTTCCAGTAAGTCTTAAAGGGGAAAGGACATGCCAGACAGTGTGGGTGAACAACATACTGTATACCACTCCTAGAACTACTGTTACAGGTGAGTAACCTGTGTTTTCTAACCAGTTCAGTGGCATCCGTGAGCTCTGGGCTGCTATTACGTCCATAGCGGAGTTACTTAAGCCTGCTAATTCAGCTCATCTTCTCAGGTCAAATACGTTATCTCTCCTCCTTGTCCCAAAAAACAGAACTCTTATGGGTGATCAGTACTTTGCCGTGTGCGTACCTCGGACCTGAAATTCCCTTCCTGCACATGTTCACAGCGCAACCTCTCACAATAGCTTTAAAAACACAGTTTGGAATCATCCAAGACTTACTGCGGCCTGTAACTGCACCTAAGCAATGTATCCTCCTCTGTGTCTGTGATGGCACTTCACTGTTCCTGTATGATCACTGACCAAGGCCAGCTCGAATATATGCTTGAGCATAAACTTTGAATTTGTTTGCCACTTTACTGTGTTGTGATAATCTGAAATACTGTTTACTTCATGCTTTCTAAGCTTGCTCCATTGTTGTACCCTGCATTGTCTGTATAACCCTTGAAATTGTGCTTAATCCTGTGTAAAATCTTATACTTTTGTCTGCATATTCCAATGTAACCTCCTGGGTCGCACCTGAAAATAGGGCATACGTTTGTCTAGTGTGCTTACCTGGTCAACAAAAGCTTAAATAAGTAAATAAAACTCTAGGACCCTCAGCAGTCACTTTTTGTTCTAAGGTAAGCTTGACTTGGGGCCCATTGCTGGAACCCCAGCTTCAGCCATCCCTGCTTCCCTCCCCGCAAACAACGCAATTTCTCCAGCTTGAGTCCATTCAGATAATTCCTCCACTGATATACCCCTGGTGGGGACACAGCAAGCAAGACAGCAGGACTCTTTTGGTAGGGTCTTGTCAGTCATGGTCACCCCAACCAGCAGGTAGTTCACTCACCATGAAGGTGTGAAAATGTCTTTTTCCTGGACTCCAGTGATTTTTGGGCCCTAGAGAGGTCCCGTGGTCAGGATGCAGATAGCCATTGTGCTGAGCAAGTAGCCATATCCATTGGTTAGTCCTTCTGTGCTTTGCTTTTGAAAGATGCTTCCTTGGTTTGAACAATCTCTTGGAGGAGGTTCAGAAAAAGAAGTTTTGCCCTTTAGATGACATCCTGGACCATATGGCTATCCAGGTTGTCTTAGGGATTTGGTGGCTGCAGTAACCATACAACATCGGGCATGGCTTTGTATTTCCTCCTTCTTGCAAGGGATTCAGCGGAAAGTGGTTGAACTCTCATTTGTGGGGAAAGATCTGTTTAAGTTCATTGTCACCTTCAATTCAGTCACATCCATTACCGACACAGCCACAGAACCGCACACTATGCTGAAGGTTCCTTTCATAGCTGCTTTTGTGGTCCTCAGAGACAACAGCAGTACCGTCTGGCCATGTCCCTTCACTGCAAGGATTCGGGGGTAATTGTAATTTTGGCATTCACGAGTTACATACCTGCCCCCTCACAAGTGAGGATCAGTAGCCATCCCAGTAGCACTGTAGTAATGCTACTGTTTCCTATGCTGGCAGCCCATGTTCGGGAAGAAGCGCGGATCATTGTGGGCCATCCGTGCGAGGAAGGGGGAACAAGCCTCCCACTGTGTGACTGCTGCCTGGTGGAGGCTTAACAGCACAGATAGGAGTACACTCAAGAGAAGGGGCCACTGCTGGACATCTGGCATATATGCTCACCACAGCATGCATAGCCACTTGCAACATTGCATGCAGTGCCCCTGGGGAGAAAATGGAAAAGGCCGGGCTACTACATGCCAGCACCCCCCCCCCGGCTCCCACATGACTGTCACAGCTGGTCACCCACCATGGACAGACCCTGTGGGAGGAAGATAACTTAACCGAAAAATAACAACTGATCATCAATGTCACAATTTGAGTCAGGCCATTGTGTGTCCAATTTAAGCAACATATTTTAAATTGTAAAGCTTTTAAATTACGTCTTTTTATGAAGCAGGAGATGAGGCCCAACTTGCTTGGCACACGCTCAAATGACGCAGTACAGGAAGTGAGTCCTCCTCTGGACCCTGCATGAAGTGAGCAGGAGTCCTAACTTTCTTCGCACACAGCAGGGGATGAGACGTAACTTTCTCACTATTTTGTTTGTGTGTGACTTTAATTGTAGTATGCATGCTACTGGTTTTGATTTTTTTTTGCAGTCATGTTCTCATCCGTTTTTCATGTTTCTCTGCTTTAAATATTTTGTTTATGTAGGACTTACTACGTTTTTCAACAGTTTTCGGCTTTAAACATTTTGTTCCAGGGATGTGGCTATGTTGTTCATCCACACTGTCTGGCAGGTTCCTTGCCACTTTAAATCTTGCCGGTTCCAGGGATCTGGCACTGTATGGGTTTGTATGGGTTCGAGCTGCATGCCAGTGGACTCTAAGATGAGCCAAAGAATTTCCAGGAACGAGGATGGTCTCTTGTCCACCGACTGACCCCCGGAAGATTCCAGGTCAAGAGGCCTGGAATACAAGGAGGAGTTGTCGAACTCCGAGGAGTCCGTGAACAGCTGCCGAGCGCAAGAGCCACCCTCCACTTGCCGAGGCCGATTGGGGGTGAGGGTGACCAACAAACTGTGGGGCAAGCCCTGACCCAACCGAGAATACTTGGTTGGGCCCCCAGTCTTAAGTTGTGGAGGCAGTGGTTCCACCACAATGGGTGGAGCAGCCGGTTTCAGCTGAACAATCGGTGCCGGAGTCAGCTCCTCGACGATAGTGAGGGGTTGCTTCGGTCGTTCGGGCAACAGCCACTTAATGGCCGGTGAAGGCAACGGAGTCGGCTTATTACTGGCTAGCAAGAGCTGCTGCTACATCATGTCCTCATAGCACAGATGCAACTTGCGCCGGAGCCTATCCTCCGAAGAGGATGATGAGGACGAGCGGTGATGCCTTTTTCCATGATGCCAGGACCGAGACCGCCGATGTCGGCGGGACCTACCCAACACGAAGGAGGACCGAGACCTTGAGTGCCGATGAGTGGGTCAAGAGAGGCCGGGGGAAAACCGCTCATCCCTTGGTTCAGGGTCCTTGACCGGGGACTTTGGCACAGCAGGCACGGGCAAGTCCTCAGTAACCACCGGGGGAACCGGTGAAGAAAGGTTGTCAGCTTCTTCAGTCGACAACCCGTCCAACGGGTTGAGAAAAATCTCGACTGCATCGACGGGTGTCTCAGCTGGCTGACCTGACGGGGACACCATGAAGCCAGCGGCCTTAGCTGCAACCTCGACCGAAGTCGAAAGCCGACAGTCCGGGGAAGGAGATCTCTCCCGCTCCCACGAACGTCGACGGTGGGACTTACCTTTCGGTTCCTTTTTCTTTGACCTACTTGTGTGAGTCCCCGAGGGCCCTTCCCCCTTGGTGGAGAGGGACTGACAAAGCTCCTTGAAAGAAGCAGTGCAGGAGGAGCCCAAAGACAGCGGGATAAATGCGGCGCCGAGGAGAAGAAGAGCGTGGCCTGGGCGCTTCCTCCTCGAGGGTAGCAACTGCTCCAGCTGCTCTGCAGAGCCGCGGCGCGGACACCGTAGCAGACCTCCTTTGACTTCACTGGCGGAAACCGTTTCTTGAGGCGCCCCAGTTGAAGTCGGGCAGCGCGGTCCTCAAGAACCGAAGGCGCGAAGGACTTGCATAGATCGCAGGCCTGCAGATCATGAGCAAGTCCCAGGCAGTAAACGCACATGGTGAGCGGGTCGGTCCGAGACATCTTCTGCCCACAAGGGCACCGACGGAAGCCAGGAGTAGTTTAGTATCCATCGCAGCCGCGAGGGAAAATGAAGACTGAAGTCTAGTAAACTTTAAAATTATTTTTGGAAATTCCGAAGTGTTAGGATTCAGGCCTACAACGCAGAGCGCTAAGGAGGGAACCTGAGCTTCCAAGCGGTAAGGAAGATCTGGAGTCATGGGGCAGAGCCGAGGGTTTTACCACCGGGTGGGTGGGTGGGAGGAGCCAGCTTGAAGACCTTCCGGCAAGATTTAAAGTGGCAGGGAACCTGCCAGACAGTGTGGATGAACAACATATATCACTCCTAGAACTCCTGTTACAGGTGAGTAACCTGTATTTTTTGTTGGACTTAGAACATTTTTCATGAAGATATTCACACTTTTTTTGTTGGTGTTTGACTCTCTTCAGAGAACTATGTAATGCTAAACCTTTACAGGTTTTTTAGTTTTTAGCTTTTAAAGTTTTTAATGCGCAACTTACATTCGGAAAAAAGGTATATGTTTTTTAGCTGTTTTTTCAAGCAGTTCATGCATGTGCTAAATTTAAAACTTTAAAGCTTTATAAAAATGACAAATATTTTTATTTTTAATTTCTATTTGTGCCCCCTTCACTCTGCCAGGACTCCTTCAGGACCCCCAAGGTTAGTGAGCCGTCCTCCTTACCGCCTATCCCGAGGTACTATTCTCTCATTGAGCCTTGGCTTACCCCCCCCCCCAAGAGGGGTGGGGACCCCCCAGACTCTTCTTGTGTCTTGTAGGAATGCCCTGCTCAAATGGCAAGTAGGGGATCATGCTGGTGCCTGGGGTTCATCATCTCCAGGTCAGGGATACTGTTTTGTGTAGTAATGTTGCTCCCCAGCCCTCTCGGAGATATGTATGCAAGAGCTGCAAGTGAGTATGTCACTCACATGCAGCCTGCGCAACTCTGCTCACCCCAGTTCATGTTGGGCCCGACCATCCACTGCTCCACTGCATCAAAGGGGCAGTGTGGCGGCGACTGATGGAACCCCCCCAGCTGCCCCCCGAAGTAAAATTTACTTTTTTAAGACTGTTTTGCTTACTTTCAACTTAAAAGCAGCGGACATTTAAAACCTGAAACTTTCAAGCTCATTACAGTTTGATCCAAGGAAGTGCCTTTTTTTAGGTGGTTTTACTGAAAAATATGTAGATTTTAAATTATCAATTAAAAAAATCCTGTTTCTGGGGGAGTGGATACAGTTCACTATCCACACCTTGGCAGTTCCCTCAGAAATGCTGATACATCCGACATCTTAAAGTTAAGCTCCTCCCACCACCCAAGCATCACATCCCCCAGCTGCACCCCATGACATCAGGTCTTTCTTTCTGCTGGAAGAACAGGTCACGTCCTTCAGGGTGGTCACTTAGGAATTAGTGCACCATAGACGAACCATTATCTCTGGACATTTTTCAGGCTCTTTTTTAGCTATTTCCTTGGTCCCTTCAACTCCTTGGTGTTCTTGATGATGAGTAACGGAAGCTGGGGTTGAAGTTCTGTGTTCGGTACCAGCAGAAGATGTTGGTCACCAACCTGCACGACATGTGCCTGTACTGCCTGGGTGAGCAGCATGACATGGCTGGATGCAGGCTGTGTCTATCAAACGCTTCCAGAATCCCAAGAGGATCAGAAGCATTGGCTCACCCTCGACTGTCCTTCAGAGTGGGATCTGAAGTACCAGCCCAAGGGCTGTAAGAAGGCCTCGGCGGCTACTGGGTCTATACAGCAACTTGTGACCCTTGAGGAGGTGGCTGCTGCAGTGGGCACCTCCTTGGTCTCCGCACTGCTCCTTCATGGAAGGTTTCTGTGATATCTTCTTGGCCCTCCAGACTTTGTGGGAGAGCCCTGCATACTGCAGCAAGTAACACAAGTGTCGCCGGCCCTGATCATGGAAATGGGAATGATTGAGGTCTTCCCAGCCACTCGACAATGGTCGAGACCCTTTCGGGCAAGGTGAAGGTCAAGGGCTCCTCAGTGCCCCTGTCAGGCTTGTTGACCTTAACTCCAGTCAAGCAGGCCGTGGAAATCTTCCTTGAGCCTGCCGATCGGCTGTCTGAAGAAATCAATGACTGGATCTCCCAGACTCTGGTGCTCTCAGTCCTCATGCAGGAGAAGGTGTACTGGTCAGTGTTTCCAACCAGTTTGCCTCAGGAGCTGAGCCTTCCAAGCCTGTCATGCTTAATGTTGCCAGGAATGTGGTTTACCATGACCAGCCGAAAGGTCTCCCTCGATGTCGACTGTCCAGTTGACAGACAAGGTCATGGTCAAAGGTCCTGAGCAAGATGCTCACGTTCTCAATCCCCATTGACCGGGAGGCATCGCCATCAACACTCCTCGACCTCCTCCTCGGGTAAGGAAAGGCATCACAACAAAATGTGCCAGTGCTATGAAGAACATCTTTGGCAACAGTCTGCCATTGCTGGGCGGGGTAGGACTCTACCCTTTGGACCTTTGGTCACTTGGCAGTTATGCCCTTGCTGGTCCACACCTCACGGATGCTTCCAGCAACTGCTTCCGCATCCCTACAGGTGCTTCCCCACCCCTACGGGTGGAACTGCCACCACTGCAGCCATAGGTGGGTACTTCAGCCAAGGAGGCCTTGTCAGCAACCAGCTTGCCAGGCCAGTTGTTGGTGGAGATCACCCAAGCTGAAGACAGTCGGGTGGCCTGCATTGAGAAATGGTCGAGGGCACTTTTTGAGGAGTCCTCCGATGACTCGGATCTTTCATACATGGCCTCCTCAGGGACTTGCTTCCTCAGCCAGGGATTGGTTGAGGAACTGACCTACCGACCATGGGCTGCAGTCTTTAGGAGCTTTTGTCTGATTGATTTTGGAGTCTGTGTCTGTCCCACTTGGGCCAGTCTAGAAAAGGGCCAAGTACCCTTTCACAGACAACTTGGACAGGAACGATTCACTGGGGGTTGCCTTTCCCATGGCTGAGGCCATCTTGGGACTGACACTGGAGCTTTGGCCTGGGTCCAGCATCCTGCTCGGCATCCTCCACCCATATGGTCTGCAAGTACGCAATCCCCACTGGATCCCTCTCTGGGTTTTCAGACCACCTTTCAGCCAAAGGGCTGGTTTCTGACTCTGCTTTCTGCAAATCCAGGGGCCAAGGAGATATGGACAAGCCTCCTGACAAGTAGTCCAGAAAGACAGACAACACCACTATAAAAAGTTTACTCTGTGGGGTCCTTGGGTTTTTGTCAGGTGAGCTATGCTGTCATGATGGCCAACTCTGGACACTCACTGATGGGACTGTTTGATGACATCCTCCATCATCCCCTTGCTGAACAGGACTTAACAGTGAAGATGGTCTGAGATCAGGGTCAATAACTGTCTAAACACCAGCTCCAGACATTCTTGGACATGGGTGACTCCTGTGCCCTTACCATAGCAGTGGCTGTCTTCATGCATCGCAGGGTCTGGCTACATCTGTCCACCTTCAAGTCAGACACCCTGCATAAGCTGACCAATGTCCCTTTCCTGGGCACAAACCTGTTTAACCCTGGGGTGGAGGGACATCTTACCTGCACCGAGAAGTCCAGTGCCACCCTTGACTCTGACTTTCTCCCAGAGGGACTTAAAACACAGGCTTTTCAATATTGGCCCATTCAGGCACAGCAGCCACCACTGCAGCACCCCCCAGCAGTGCCTGAAAACCCATTTTGGTGGCTGGGGCCTCAAAAGAGGTGGGAACAGGGGTGGTGGTGCCCCTTCGGCTGCAGGCGTTAGTGCTCCCGTAAAAGCTGCACAATGACGTGTTGGGGGGGGTATCATCCCTCTGCCAGCCTTGTCTCTGTCTGCGCTCCCTGTTGGTGATTAGTTACAGTAAGTCGCATCTTGCCACGTTGGTCCACTATCACAGCTGACAAGTGACTGCTAGAAGTGGTAAGCAGAGGGCTGCCTCTCAGTTTTAAAGATTGCCCAACTTACTGACTCTGTGCTCTGCGGGAGTCCAGGGTGTCGCAGGCCACAGTATCCATCCTTTGGGAGAACATCATTCAGCTCCTCATGAAAGGAGCCATAGCCCATATCCCTGATGCCCTGGCCAGTCAGGATTACACATCCAGGTACTTCCTGGATCTGAATCAGATGGGGACTGGCGCCCCATACTAGATAGGTTCATAGGATGGATTAGAGTTAAGAGGCCAAGGCCTTTTGAAACTCGCCACCTAAATTAGATGGAGTCAAGATACTCACATTTTTTGTTACGTAGAGCCCTGTTTTAAAAGTTGTCATATTTTCGCTGTTAATGTGCATGATCTGGCCACTTCATGCAGAAGCGCAAATTCAGAGTGGTCACTCTGAATCAGATCATTCAGTCTCTGGAGCAAAATATGTAGTTTTGCTCCCTGGACCTCCAGGATGCATTCTTTCATATCCCAGTCTGTCCGTCGCACTGCTGATAGCTCTGGTTCCAAGCAGAAGGGGTCCTATATCAGTTACAGGTCATGTCCTTCGGTCTCTCCTCGACGCCTAGGGTCTTCACCAAGTGCATGGCATTGGTGACCGCCTTCCTGTGGCGCAAAGGTACTAGGGTGTATCCCTTCCTGGATGACTGACTGCTGGCCAGCTGTCCAAAGAGACCGTCATGAGGTACAGAGGTCTGGCTGTCCAGACCTGCTGGGACTTGGACCTGCTGATCAACCTGGACAAGTCAGAACTGGTACCCTTGCTGGTGATCAAGTTAATCAGGGCAGAAGTAGACTCTCTGTGGGCCAATGCCTGCATCCCTGTGGACCAGGCATTGGGTCTTTCATTCTGTGCCCTATCATTTCAATTTGAGAAAATTCTGTTGTGTGTTAATCTTCATGTTTGCACTTTAATAACATGGCTGTTTCATGACAGAATAACTTGAAATTTGGTATGCACACTGTGACTCATTGGATCTCTACATCCTGAAAATATTATAATGATAGGTTCAGCGGTTTAGAAGTTCTAAAGTGGTCCAGCAGCAGTCATTGTACTGTTCAGGCTACCCAAATTCAGGTGTGAGCTGGGTTGCTATGTTGGAAGACAGGTCAGGCTGATCTAGTTAAGTACCGTGTGGCAGTGTGCCTCAGTTGGGAAGGGTTGGAGGCCTGTTTCTTCCCCACATCGACCCTGATGGTTAGGCCAGGCAACTTGTTCTTTTCACTGTGGCATTGTATGCGTGCAATGCCGATAGGTGCACTGAAAAGTAGGTGACGATCGGCATAGTTGTTTAAAAGTTCTTGAAGTTTGAAATACATAAAATATGCTGTTGTATGTTTAATTTCTATTTTTACACGTTAATAATACAAGTGTCCCTATAGAAAGCACAGAAATTGTCAGCAGAAAGTTGCCCATTCCTACTTAATTAATGCTGACTGAGGGAGCCCTACGGGCACATCACTACCCCCTTCCCCCACTTCCTTTGGTTAACCGGGCCTTGGATCTGTCCCACCATATTTTGAATTCCCCCACTGATTTTCCACATACAACCTCCCCTAAATGCGTATTCCACCCATTCAGCATCCTTTCCAAGTAGAAGTGCTGCCCGTTATCTCTCTTAAACCCCCCTCCCCCACCCGTCAGTTTCATGGAGTTGCCCCTGGTGTATGTTCCCACTAAGTATAGGGAGCATGACAATACGCTCCTGACATGGCTGGATTAACCTGTACGCAAATTATGCAATGGCGTAGGGCCCCATGGTTCAGGAGGGCCCCCACTGTTAACTTATTTACTTTCTTTAATCCCTGTACTGGGTGACCTCTGTGGCCACTGACCGCTGAATTGACCAAAAGCACCCCCTCCTCAGAGTCAGTCCCCCCGTCCTCAGACTGAGTCAGCCTATTTCCCCACGGCTGCTCCAATGACGAGTCTCTCAGTCTCTCTAACGGGTGTTGGCTCTGCCTCTGATCCACCCTGGCCCCACCACACAACCAATCATGTCCGTCAGAGGTCCTCTGGAGGTGTGGCTACAGGGGAGCAGGGAATCAGTGCTTGTGTGCATGGTGTCAGGGCATGTGGCCAAGCCAGGCAGTGAGGAGTCAAGGAGGAGGACAAGAGAGCTGTGGACATCGACGGTCAGTCGTCGGTGCCAGTGGTTGGTCTCCCTGCTCGATTAAAGAAGAAGACAGAATAGTAGAGAGAGGGCGTGGGGGGTCGCCCAGAGTTGGATTCAGCTTCACCACCTGGTGTGCAGCATCATGTGCTGCTGGTGTTTTTGGTGTAGCCAGGGTCAGTCAGTGCTGCTTAAGTTGGGCCTCTGGTCCTGCTGTGAGGAGTCCTCCCATGCCGGGCCAAGTCGTGTCGCCACCACCTGTATGATCTTGAGGAAAGGATCTCAGACATTTGTCCACCACCAGGCTGAGGCTGGCATTTATCTTCTTCCAGTCCAGTCATCAGGACAGTCATCACATCACAGTCAGGCCAACCAAGGCAGGCCACACCAGGTATGTTGACTAGTCTGCGTGTTGTAGTGTCCAAGCCATTGTGCTGCAGAATGAAATAAGCTATTGGAGAAACCAGCTACTGATATACTAAGGATATACCTTGTTATACCTTGTTGTGACATTGCAGTAATAACAACACCAGCGGGCTAAGAATAGGGCTGGCATTTGCTCCCTGTCTTACAACTCTGCTTGTGAGCACTGTGGGATAGTGGAGGACCAAGTGCTGTGCTTGTAAACCTTGTGGCACCAGTCTCTCCCTTCCAGCAAAGAATTCTAAATTGCTCTTGTGGATTGAAACTGTTTTAATCCTAATTACACACTAGGAGAAGCCTTTTTAAAGGCTAGTTATTTTCAGTTTTTATGTAAACTTAATGACAGCGAGTAGCGGGAGGCGCACTTCAGTGTCCTTGAATAAAAGTAAGCTCTCAACAAGTGGGCAGGCAATAGAAGCTACTGATATACTAAAGATATACCTTGTTATACCTTGTTGTGACGTTGCAGTAATAACAACACCAGGGGGCTAAGAATAGGGCTGGCATTTGCTCCCTGTCTTACAACTCTGCTTGTGAGCACTGTGGGATAGTGGAGGACCGAGTGCTGTGCTTGTAAACCTTGTGGCACCAGTCTCTCCCTTCCAGCAAAGAATTCTAAATTGCTCTTGTGGATTGAAACTGTTTTAATCCTAATTACACACTAGGAGAAGCCTTTTTAAAGGCTAGTTATTTCAGTTTTGTAAACTTAATCACAGTGCGAAACCGGAAGTAGCGGGAGAACGCACTTCCGGTAATCGTGAATAAAAAGACGCTCTCAGCGAGTGGGGCGAGTGTGCGCGGGGCCGTGTGTGGAGATGCGTGCAGATGCGCGTGTCTACCGTGTCCACCGGGGCCACCAGGACCAGGCAATCCCACTAAGATACATTCATCTAAGGTAACAGAAAACTACAAAATCATTACTCTTGTATCCTTATTAACGCAGACCATGAAGAGAGCAAATAAAATGTGTTTAGAGTGTAAAATGTATACTATTGGTAAACAAGATCCAAAGTTCTTATGTGATAAATGTATCCTAATTGGGAACTTACCGGAGGAAATTAAAAAACTGCAGCCAAGTGAGAATATGAGCTCTGACATTAAAGCACTTGAAGAATATATTGACCATATGTCACTACTTATAGAGGCCAATACCTCCACCTCAGAATGTCTGAAAAACTCCTTTTCTAGTGATCCACCACTTAACTGCTTGCCACTTTCTATTTTGGCTGAACATCCAACAAATACCTCTACTCCTTTAATCACCATTACTAAAAACTTAGTGGACCCCCCTCAGAGTTTGAAAACTGGTCCTTAACTTCCCCAAAAAGGCATGTTAAAAACAAACTTGTTACCAAGCCATACACGATCCCACTCTCAAATTCCTTTGAACCCCTCAACGAACTGGTTGAGGAAGAGTACAATAACACCTTGGGTACTATTGAGCATGTACAGGTGTAACCCCCCTGCAAATGGGGGTTCCCAAAAGACTTCCAGGAGCTTGCTTGAATGCTCCAAGCCTGAATGGTGTTTGGCATTTAAGCCATTTATCAGTGAGTGTTTTTAGAACCTGTGGTACTGTCTCTTTAAGAGCTGTCTGCTTGCAGACATAATTAGTTGTATGGGGGACTGTGTGTTTTTGATTGAGTACCACTCAAGCTGCTGCCAATTCACTCCATTTTGCAGTCACTAGGAGTGCAAAGGAACCTATCTGAAAGATGTAACTGTTTGCCAGAAATCATTTAGAGTGATAATGAAATTACAGTTTGTCTAACCTGCTTTCTTTTGCAGTCAGAACAGTGTCTGCTTAGTTCCCCATTCTGGTTTGAACTGCTGAACTGGACCAATCAGTGTGGAGTAAGCTAGCTCTAAAATGGTGCCTTGGACGAATCAGAACTTGGACTCATAATCTGAGCCAGCCACAAGAGATTGTATGGGCAGTGACTCTGGGAGATGTAGTTTAGACTTCAGTGCCTTTTTGGACCAACAGCAGCAGTCTATTGTGAGTGACAGCCAATCCAGTCAAGAACTGGGAGGAACTCAAAGGAAGTGCCGGTTTTGTCGGTTGGAGTTTGAGTTGAGCTTTGGCAGTGAAGAAGGAAGGAGCCCTGTGCTTTTCAGTGTGCAGTTTTAGTCAAAAAGCGTGTGTAAGGCCCAGAGTTCCGGTCTGCAGCTTGTTAGGACTGAATCCGTCCTGTGAAAAGAATCAAAGGATCTCTGAAGAGTAGAAACCAGGCTCACCCTGTAGAAGACTGGAGGAATTGCTGAAAATTGCACTCGGTCTGTCAGGAACTGAATCTGCTGTGTGTTCTCCCGGGTATTGTGCAGTAATTGCGATCGGGATACAGATGCAGCCTGCCTGGTATAGTGCTTTCTTTTATATAAATGTGTGAAGAGGTTTGTGTACCCCAAGTGAGCCCTGCTGACATTGAAGGACCCTATCTTATTTGGAGGTCGTGAGTACTAATTCAGGGTCGCTCCCTGTTGAATTGCCACATTAAATCCAAATGGAATTACTGTACTGTGATTGTTGCACTGTATCTCATTTCACAGGAGGTCCCAGTGCCGGAACCAGTCCTGGGGGTAAGTGTATACTGTGAAGGTAATTCTGATATATTGTGTGGGCCACTAGTGGGAAGAAAGGGGTTGCAGTGTCCCAGAGGGCTGTGACCAAGTTAGTTTAACTATTGCAAACCCTGACCTCTGGGTGGAGGCACCGCCATTGGATCACGCCCCTCAACCTGTTAGTGGCAAATCAGGCAGGGGTAGTAGCCCCTGGGATAGCGCCATCTAGGGGTTACATCTTGGAGGCTCACCGCTGGGATTGTGTGTCCTCTAGTGGCCATATTTACAGACCACTGTTAAGAAAAAATGGGTACCCGACAGAAGTGGCTGTGCACGGCTGGTGGAGTGGTGTACTGGGAGGAGATCGACCCCCAAAATGCTATGCTTATCCTGGACATCCCCTGGGTATCAATACGGACACTGTGCAGGAGTACTTTCCAAGGTGGAAGGTTTACAAAACCCTGTGGTGGTGGGTCGGCATGCTAATCTGCTCACCCACACTTTCCTGGCCCTAGTAGAGTTTAAGGATCCCATAGATAGCTCCAAAGTGCCACAGACCATTACCCCAGAGGAGCCCTCACTGCTTGGAGAGTGATAACTAAGGACAGTAAAGACCGGGGAATCAGCCCCACCACTATCTGAAACTTTGAGGAGAAATTTGCTGAATGGTTGCTGGGAGAGGGAAAACTGTGGAGGATTTGAGAAACTATTCTTGCCACCTGGGGTGTTCCTCCCAACACCCTCTCCTGCTCCAGTGCCCGTAATGGTGGCTGAACCAATGCAGACTCCTATTTCTGCACCTGCCATTAGTCACGACTCTTACGAAGGTTGAGAGTCTTCTCTGGCACCCTCCCACCCCCAAGGGGAGGATGACTGGGAGACCTGGATAGACTATGTCGCCCCCCAAGTGCTAGAATGGCAATGCTCGGAAGGCGAAAAGCGAAAGAGGGTTAGTGAGAGCCTCCGAGGTCCTGCCCTGGCTACCATCCGTGCTAAACGGGCCAGTAACCCTGAAGCGACTGCACAGGCCTATCTTGAGGCCTTGGAGAATGTGTATGGAGCCCAGATTCTGATGAGGACCTATGGTGGAGAGTAAGAAATGCACAACAGTACCAAGGGAGTTGTTGTCTGTGTATGTCTCTCGCTGGAAAAATTGTTGCAAGAATGCCTCAGAAAGGGTAGTTTGCCAGCGATTGAACTGGACCGAACCAGACTGGACAGAATCCTTAAGTCTGCCCCTTCTCAGAACTGCTGTTGCTTCAGTTACGCCTGGCAAATCGACTGGAATCCCCACCCTCCTATGATGAGTTAATGAGAGAAATTCGAGGAGTTGAGAAAAGGCGACCTCGGAGGTACCTGCACCAACAGCTGTGGCTACGACCAGTGACTGAGGGTGACCCATCAAGTGAAGTTCAGGGGCAGAGGTTGACAGTCAATGAGTGCTCTGACAAGGAAAAGATATGCCACAATGGGGCGAACTGTTGAGAGAGATCCGGAATTCAAAAACAGTCCCTTTATGAAGGCCACGCCTGCAAATCGAGGCCCTGACCTATATCCGACTGCATCTGCTATGGGGGTGGGGGTACCCACCCATGTATCTCCTGCTGATAACAGCTCAAACTCAATTCCTTGACCATGGAAGTGGAGAATCTGACGAG
Organism: Neoceratodus forsteri; assembly: GCA_016271365.2. Taxonomy (NCBI): domain Eukaryota; kingdom Metazoa; phylum Chordata; order Ceratodontiformes; family Ceratodontidae; genus Neoceratodus; species Neoceratodus forsteri. The sequence goes on along the minus strand of CM057455.1, from coordinate 1,316,533,402 downwards.
ATGTCTCCAAATGCTTATCACGCCGCAGACAGAGATGGCACCCAGGTTTCCAGTTAGTAATACCCCCGCCCTGGCTCCCAGTGTGGCGCCTCGGCCAGCTCAAACTCCAGAAAGTATGTTTTGCTATAATTGTGGGAAAGATGGGCACATGAAAAGGAATGCCAGTCCCCAAAAGACACTGACAAAGTTGCATATAGGCTACAAGGAGAGCTTGGAAGAAATCGGTGGTTAAGAGGTGCACGACATGATCCCAGTGAGGGCACCAAAAATGCTAATTCACGCGCCTTTGTGGCAAGGTCAGTTGCCCAGGCCCCACTACCGCCTCTCCAGACTGGTCCAGAATAGTGGGTCCCTCCATGGAGACCACTGTAAAGGTGAATGGAGTGTCTACAAGAGCTGTATTAGACAGTGGCTCCCAAGTGACAATTATGTTCCAGGATTGGTATCAGAAGCATTTGTCAGACGTACCCTTACAACCATTAGAAGGACTGCATGTATGGGGGTTAAGTGAGAAGGCCTACCCCTATTCCGGGTATATCCGAATTTGGCTGTCTTTCCCCACCTCCGTGGCTGGAGTGGCAGAACAAGTAGAGACCCTAGCCTTAGTGTGTCCCCCACTGGCCTGTATGATGGTGTCCCTTTGTTGATTGGAACAAATGCTCATATGTTCAGAAGGCTGGCACAGTTGTGTTATGAAAAACAGGGTCAAAGACTAGTAGAGCTTTAAGAGTTCCGCTTTAATTAAGAAGGCCTATGAGGCACAGAGAGATGCTGAAAAACAGAACCAGAGGAACCGGTCGGAATTGTATGGAAGAAGGATCCTGAGTCTCTGATCCTGGCGCCAAATGCCCAGTGTACCTTACAGGGAGAGGTCCGTATCAGAAAGGATGTTAAGAATAAAATATTAATGTTGGATGCACCAGGCGATGGAAAATTGCCAGAGGGACTGCTAGTCAAGCCTAGTATTTTGCCCGCTAGAGCCCATGCTTATGCCAGAAGGGTAATGGTCCAAGTTCATAATGTGTCTGAAAGAGACATTCGAGTAAACAGAGGTTGCATCCTGGCTAATGTGCATTGTGCAGACACTGCAGTGCTACCCAGCAGCAAGAGTTCAGGAAGAATGACAGAGTAACGCCTGACTTGTTTGATTTCGCGACTCCCGCTGCCAGCTGAATGGAAAGTGAGGATCAGTGAGAAGCTTGCCCAGAGAGACCAGGTGTTTTCTTTAAAGGAATGGGATGTAGGATGCGTGCAAGGAGCTGAGCACAATATCCGGCTGCATGACGAAGACCATTTCGTGAGAGGTCTCGACGCCTGGCACCTGCTGACATAGATGATGTGAGACGGCATCTGCAGAGATGTTAGCTGCTGGTGTAATACAAGAATCCAGAAGCCCTTATGCTTCCCCATTGTGGTAGTGAGGAAAAAGAATGGAACAGTAAGGATGTGTGTGGATTATCGCACCTTAAACCGGCGGACTATCCCTGATCAGTACACAATGCCCCGCATTCAGGATGCTTTGGACTGCCTAAACGGGAGCAAGTGGTTCTCTGTGCTGGATCTCCGCAGTGGGTACTACCAGATCCCGATGGCCCCAGAGGACCGTGAGAAGACGGCCTTTATCTGTCCGCTTGGCTTCTATGAATTCATGAGGATGCCTCAAGGATTTCAGGTGCCCCAGCCACTTTTCAACGATTGATGGAGCGTGCAGTGGGGACATGAACTTACTAGAGTGCCTGGTATACCTAGATGATGTTATTGTGTTTGGCAGCTCACTGGAGGAACATGAGAGCAGATTATTTAAGGTATTGGACCGACTGGAGGACTTTGGCCTTAAACTGTCCATTGATAAGTGTCAATTCTTTCAAACATCAGTAAAGTATGTGGGACACATAGTATCCACCGAGGGAATAGAGACCGACCCAAGTAAAGTTGAGGCCTTGACCACCTGGCCACAGCCCAAAAATCTAAAAGAACTGCAAAGATTCCTGGGATTCTGTGGTTATTATCGGCGCTTCATCAAGGACTATTCAAGAGTGATCCGCCCTTTACTTAACCTTACTCAAGGGTATCCCCCAACCCACAAAAAATACCAAAAGTCAGCGTCCCTCAAGACTGAAAGAGTGTATTTTCATCCGAGTGAAGTATTTGGGGCCGCTGGACTCCTGATTAATGAGACTGCTTTTCATGAGATCATATATCAACACCCATGCTCCAGTGCTGGCCTATGCCGATCCAAGAAAACCTTACGTCCTGCACATGATGCTAGCTTGCAAGGGTTGGGGGCTGTGTTGTACCAAGAGCACGAGAATGGCCTGAGACCAGTGGCCTTTGCCAGTAGAAGCCTGACCCCATCCGAAAAGAACTATCCTGTACATAAGTTAGAGCTCCTAGCTTTGAAGTGGGCTATTGTTGACCAATTCCATGAGTACTTGTATGGGGCTAAAATACTAGTAAAAACTGACAATAATCCTTTGACCTATGTGCAGACCTCAGCTAAGTTGGATGCCACTGGCCATAGGTGGCTTTCTGCATTATCTACATATGACTATGCTCTCGAATACCGAGCAGGTCTGAACCACATAGATGCTGATGCTCTCCCGGAGGCCTGTTCCCCAGAATGATTGGGTCCGATTGGCAGAACCCTGACATTCGGGCACTCTGCCGAAGTTTGACAGGGAGGAACAAATGTCCACGGACGCAGTGGACTGCATGGTGGATTGCTTGGGACCCTCTGAGAATTGCATACCTGCTGCTTATTGCCACTTTTCTGCAATAGACATTGGTGCACTGCCTCAGCTGGACAATGACAGTATTCGGCGGGCTCAATCCCGCGATCCCATGATCAAAGCAGCTTTAGAAGCCCTCTATGCAGGAAAAGATGTGTCCAAATTACGCTCCACTGATTTGAGAACTGCACTGTTATACAAAGAAGGTCCTAAGTTGAAACTGATCAATAAACTGTTATACAGAGAAACAGTAGACAGAGGGGGACAAGTAGACAAACAACAACTAGTGCTGCCCACTGCCTTTCGAGACTCAGTACTGAGGTCCTTGCACAACCACATGGGGCACCTTGGTATAGACAGAACACTTGACTTGGTGAGATCCAGATTCTATTGGCCTAAGATGGGGCTGATGTGGAGCAACACATTCAGACTTGTAGTCGCTGCTTACAGAGGAAAGCTTTGCCCCAGAGGGCTGCCCCCTTGTTAACATCACCACCAGTGCACCCATGGAGCTGGTCTGTATTGATTTTCTGAGTTTGGAGTCAGATCAAAGAAATATCAGTAATGTGCTGGTGGTCACTGACCATTTCACGAGATATGCCCAAGCTTTCCACCAAAGACCAGAAAGCATCCACTGTGGCCAAAGTACTTGTAGAAAACTTTTTGTTCACTATGGGGCTCCACAAAGAATCCATTCTGATCAAGGGAGACTTTGAGATCGTCTGATCAAAGAGATGCTTTCTCTGTGGGGAGTGAAGTCCAGAACCACTCCTTACCACCCCAGGGGACCCACAGCCTGAACGTTTCAACCGCACTTTGCTAGATATGCTAGGCACCCTGCACCCAAAGGACAAGCCTAGATGGAGCCAACAAATTAGCACCCTGGTACATGCTTATAACTGCACCAAAAGTGATGCCACTGGATTCTCCCTACCGCCTGATGTTTGGAAGAGAAGCTCGACTACCAGTAGATGTGTGTTTGGGGCTCTCCTGATGGGGTTCAAGCTGACAACTATTTACAGTATGTGCAAAAGTTAAAGGCCCAGCTAACTCATGCGTACTCAACTGGCTCAAACCATGGCTGCCAAAAGAAATCTGGCCAACAAAGAAAGGTATGATAAAAGGTGAAAGCACAGGAACTCCAAGAGGGAGATCGGGTATTGCTAAGAAATCTGGGACTGCATGGCAAGCACAAGATTGCTGACAGATGGCACCATCTCCTCACATTGTAGTGGGCAAACTAGATGATCTGCCAGTGTACAAAGTAAGGCCTGAGAATAATTCAAAGATGTAAAAACAATGCATAGAAATCATTTACTGCCCATTGGACAAATCTTAATTGAGTCTGAACCCTAGAAGATGCCCCTCTGGACCAGTGACTAGAGCTGCTGCTGAAAAGATCAAGAAAGTCTGCACCTACAGAAGCAAAGTTAAAGTGTTCCCTCCACAAGTCCCAGTTGAGCATGACTGTCAGTCCATATCGGAAGAAAGTGAGAGTGACTTTGAATACTATCCTTCTACGAACTGAGTCAGTTGTTTGGGCAATCCCTAGTCAATACTGGAGATGAAGCTGGGCCTTCTGGACTGTCTAAGCCCCAGCTTCATCCCTGGAGCCAATGCTCCCAGAAAGTGAAGTGCAAAGCATCAGATCAGATGAAATGGAATCATTGTGCATGGTTGAACTGTTTGAGCTTTCAGGAGGAAAATGATAGATTGGGGCAGACTGGTGATACACCCGAACAAGAAGAGTATTTTGAGTGCCCTGACAGTCCACTGCCAGTGTCCGAAAGCTCTCCATGCGAGCCAAATGTTGTGGACTCAGAAACTGTAACTCCTGGAGCTGAAAGTGCCCCAAGTTCTAGCCTCTCTACCCCCATGGAGACTCCCCTGACAAGTGAGGACAATGCTGAAAATGAGGCTCAGAGTGCAGAGACTATAACAGTTCCCCCTAGAAAGACTGGTCGAGCTGTAAAGCCTGTGGTGCACCTCAGTTATGAGTCCCTTGGGAGGCCTGTGGATTTGCCTCTCAATGTTGTCCATAAAGGAGTGTATGTGTCCCCGAGCTCATTGCCCAAACTGAGCGTCAGTGCTAACTCCAAGTTACTTGTGTTGCCCTCTAAGTATGGTGCCCTTGTCCCGTCCAGCCCCAAGGTAACTGATAGGGAAGGGTCCCCTCTCTTCAGGTTTCATGTACAAGAGGTAATAACCTGAGTTATGGTACAATGTGTGTGTAATACTATGTAAAGGGTGACGTACTGCAATGTTTCAGAAATGTTCTTGGTAAAATGATATATTGACTGATGATTACATGTGTGAGCCTAATGCAAATGTATATGGTTGCAGTTAAAACTGATGGGGGTACTTGCTTGACGCGGACGTCAAGCTTTCCCAGGCCAGGAAGGGTGTAACCCCCCTGCAAATGGGGGTTCCCAAAAGACTTCAGGAGCTTGCTTGAATGCTCCAAGCCTGAATGGTGTTTGGTATTTAAGCCATTTATCAGTGAGTGTTTTAGAACCTCTGGTACTGTCTCTTTAAGAGCTGTCTGCTTGCAGACATAATTAGTTGTATGGGGACTGTGTGTTTTTTTGATTGAGTACCACTCAAGCTGCTGCCAATTCACTCCATTTTGCAGTCACTAGGAGTGCAAAGGGAACCTATCTGAAAGATGTAACTGTTTGCCAGAAATCATTTACAGTGATAATGAAATTACAGTTTGTCTAACCTGCTTTCTTTTGCAGTCAGAACAGTGTCTGCTTAGTTCCCCATTCTGGTTTTGAACTACTGAACTGGACCAATCAGTGTGGGGTAAGCTAGCTCTAAAATGGTGCCTTGGACGAATCAGAACTTGGACTCATAATCTGAGCCAGCCACAAGAGGATTGTATGGGCAGTGACTCTGGGAGATGTAGTTTAGACTTCAGTGCCTTTTTGGACCAACAGCAGCAGTCTATTGTGAGTGACAGCCAATCCAGTCAAGAACTGGGAGGAACTCAAAGGGCCGGTTTTGTCGGTTGAGTTTGAGTTGAGCTTTGGCAGTGAAGAAGGAAGGAGCCCTGTGCTTTTCAGTGTGCAGTTTAGTCAAAAACGTGTGTAAGGCCCAAGTTCCGGTCTGCAGCTTGTTAGGACTGAATCTGTCCTGTGAAAAGAATCAAAGGATCTCTGAAGAGTAGAAACCAGGCTCACCCTGTAGAAGACTGGAGGAATTGCTGAAAATTGCACTCGGTCTGTCAGGAACTGAATCTGCTGTGTGTTCTCCCGGTATTGTGCAGTAATTGCGATCGGATACAGATGCAGCCTGCCTGGTATAGTGCTTTCTTTATATAAATGTGTGAAGAGGTTTGTGTACCCCAAGTGAGCCCTGCTGACATTGAAGGACCCTATCTTATTTGGAGGTCGTGAGTACTAATTCAGGGTCGCCCTGTTGAATTGCCACATTAAATCCAAATGGAATTACTGTACTGTGATTGTTGCACTGTATCTCATTTCACAGGAGGTCCCAGTGCCGGAACCAGTCCTGGGGGTAAGTGTGTATACTGTGAAGGTAATTCTGATATATTGTGTGGGCCACTAGTGGGAAGAAAGGGGGGTTGCAGTGTCCCAGAGGGCTGTGACCAAGTTAGTTTAACTATTGCAAACCCTGACCTCTGGGTGGAGGCACCCGCCATTGGATCCAGGCCCCTCAACCTGTTAGTGGCAAATCAGGCAGGGGTAGTAGCCCCTGGGATAGCGCCATCTAGGGGTTACACATGACAAACCAAACATAGGTAGTCATAAGGCATCAGAGCATGAAATAACTGAGATCTCAGCTTTTAAATCTTCCCAAGCTACTGACCCCCTGAACACTCCCTCTGTGCCTCAATTTCTGCATGCTCCTGACATGTCTTTTCCAAAAAAACAGATATATGTACTAGGTGACTCCATAACAAAATATATTGATCGAATAGTCTATAACTCCGACAAAGAAAATCGGACTAATTCTAGCTATAGAGGAGCAAAAATAGCGGACCTTACATCAATGGCAAAAGTAATTCATGTTGGTTCAAATGACATCACACAATCCCCACTTTATCAGATTAAACAAGACTATGTGGCTTTATGTAAAGTACTAACTGATCGTGGTTGTAGTATATGTTTGTCTGAAGTTTTACCCATTCCAAGAGCAACTAGACACATTAACAATAAAATAAAAGCATTAAATGAATGGATTCGTAAGTGGTCTTATCGACAGGGCATAAGCTGCTTAACTCATTGGGAGGAATTTGAGGACAGGCCTTCACTTTTCTGCTGGGATGGTCTGCACCTTAGCAGAAGAGGTAGCTCAGTATTAGGACGAAAAATAACAACTTTCATAAACAATCATTTAAACTAATAGGAAGGGGGAAGATAGGGACTACCCCTATCCCTTGTAAAAGCAGTCCATCTTATCTCATTGGACAAACCTCAATATTCTTTCTTTAAATGCCAGATCACTCACAACCACCAAACTTGCTGAACTTGAAATTTTAGCTAAAACTTCAAACTTAGCTTTAATAGCAATCACTGAAACTTGGGGAAATACGGATTAAAAGTGGAGAGTAGAAATCTCTGGTTTTAAACACTACTTCAAAAACAGAGTGGACACAAAAAAAGGTGGTGGGGTTAGTTTGTACGTTTGAGATGATATTTCATCATATGAATCAACAACTACCGTACATTCTGAAAGTATTTGGGTTCATATTAGGCCCACTAGTACCCACCAATTTCTTATAGGTACCTGTTATCGTCCCCCTTCCTCTGATATTGATCAAACCAAACAACTTTGCAGTGAAATCACTCAACTAGCTAACAAAGATCCAGTTTTTATTTTAGTGGACTTCAACCTTCCCACTATAAACTGGGATGCACTTTCTGGAATTAATAAACACGATGAACAGTTTCTGTCAGTTATAATTAATCTGGGACTTACTCAATGTGTAAACCAACCAACTAGGGGGAATAACATATTGGACTTAGTTATAACTAACCCTGAGACACATATATCCGATATTCAATTAATCAACCCTCTGGGAAATAGTGACCATTTGTCTCTTTTTTTCTCTATTCAACTGCCCTTATTACCAAAAACGAACAAACTAAAAATAAAACAATACAATAGGGTGGACTTTACAGCTATTAATCAACAGATAAAATCTTTCAACTGGGAACAAATAATGCATCCAATGAACACTGAGACAGCTTGGGGCTATTTAAAAACTAAGATATTGGAACTGGAAAAAAAAATATGTCCCTGACAAACTCAAGTATAACAATAAAGGGAAAATCCCCCCATGGTTCAATGGCAATATTAAAACACTAATTAAACAGAAAAATAAATTATTTGCAGCTCTGAAAAAATGCTCATCGGATCAGAAAAATATCTTCCTCCTCAAATACAAAGAGGTGGTTAGACAATTAAAGAAAACCATTTTATTAGCTAAACGTAATTTAATTTTGAATTTAAAATTGTGCATACCAAGGATAACCATAAGGCTTTATACACTTACCTAAATGGTAAGAAAAGTAATAACAATATGATAGGTCCCTTGGTATGCAATAACATGACTATAACATCTGATATTGAAACAGCTTCAGAGCTGAACAAATATTTTTCATCTGTTTTTACTCCTGAACTTATTAAAACTACATCTACTACAGTGGATTTTAAACTTGAAACATACGAAACTCTCTTTCAGGACATTCAGTGGGTCTTTGATACCCTTAAACAATATACTAGTTCTGGTCCAGATAATATTAGCTCTAGATTCCTTATAGAAACTAAGGATACAATAATTCCCCCCCCCCCCCGATTATTATTTTAAAAAAATCACTATATGAATCCTCAGTCCCAGATGACTGGCGTACTGCCATTGTCACACCCATTTTTAAACAAGGCTCTCATTCTAAAATTGAAAACTACAGACCCATCAGCTTAACATCTATACCGTGCAAACTTATGAAGAAAATAATTAAACATCAACGTGAAAAAGAAATGTCTACATTAAATATTAATGATGAGTATCAACATGGCTTCAGAACAGGATCTTCATGTACTACAAACTTGATTACTTTTTATAATTATATTAGTTCCAACCTTGACTGTAAAATACCTACAGATGTCATTCTTTTGGATTACAGCAAGGCCTTCGATAAAGTATCGCATGGTATCTTGATCAATAAACTTAATCGGCTAGGCTTTTCAGCACCCATCATATCTTGGATAAACAACTGGTTGTGCGGTAGAACACAGAGGGTTAGGGTGAATGGGGTGCTTTCAGGGGTGGGTGTGGTGGCAAGTGGTATGCCACAGGGAACCGTCCTGGGCCCGATACTGTTTAACCTGTTCATCAGCGACATGCATATTTCACCACATAATATAATGGTTAAATTCGCAGATGATACCAAACTTGGAGGAAAGGTAAATACCTCTACAAATTATCATAATTTAACATTGGATCTTTCACTAATTGAACAATGGGCCAGTATAAATAAGATGCAGTTTAATGTAGCTAAATGTGCTGTACTACATTTTGGAAAAGATAACCCAAAACAAAAATACTACCTAAATAATAATATTATTAGGGCATCTTCTATAGAAAAGGACTTGGGTATTATGGTTAATGACAAACTGTCATCTACCTCACATTGTTCAAAAATTGCTAACCAAACAAATGCTTTACCGCGTAGAATCAACAAAACATTTATTTCTAACTCAGAAGAATGCCTATTAACTTTGTACAGGTCACATGTAAGGCCATATGTTGATTTTGGATCACCATTTTGGAGCCCTTATTTAAAGGAAGATATAAACAAAATTGAACAAATACAACATAGAGCTACCAGATTAGTACCACATCTTACTCATTTGGAATATGATATTAGATTAAAAAAAACTGGACTACACTCTTTTGAGCGAAGACGAACCAGAGGTGACCTCTTACAATTGTTTAAAATACTTAAATCACCTGAGCAAATGAAAAAATGTGGTATTGCTTATTCAACAAGAAAAATTGTACCAAGGCTACATAATAGACAATTGGAAATAGAAAAAGTAAACAACAACAAGAGATTAAATTTCTTTACTATTAGATCACCCAGATTATGGAATAAACTACCTCAAGATATTGTTGATTCAACAAATATATCAATATTCAAGAATAAACTAGATAAATGGATGAACAAATGGGACATGGGTAAATGATCCATCAGTATGGAGGACAATCCCGATGGGCTATCAGTCTTCTTTTGTCCAAGTAACCAAGTAAACCCGAGTACTGAGTCTTTAATAAGATTTGAGTTTGGCACTGTGGACCATGGGGTGCTGTCGTGCTGATAAGTCACCTGGGGAACTATATGGGACTTGCTGGCTGGCACAGTTTTGTCCTGGTTTGAGTCATACATTACTGGGAGGTTGCAGCAGGTTGCTCTAGGAAACAATCTCTGAAGTGACTACAGTCACCTGCAGGGTTCTTAAGGCTCAGTCTTGGCACAACTCTCTTTAGCTGCTTTGGCATCAATGACTTGGAGTAGGGGCAAAGATGGCAACTCAGCAGCAAAGCAACTTTTAAGTCGACAGCAGTGACAATGGAGATGGAGGAGACAGTGGGAGAACAGAGAGAAGTGAGGACAAAGATAGCTGCACAGAGGGAGATTGTGGCAGATGCATTGCAGAGGCAAGGAGCTTAAGCATGTCTCAGGTTTGGAGCTCGAAGGAGTCTTGAGCAGGGAGATGATGGGAGCTGTGAGCCCCACTAACTGCTACAATAATACATGTCTCAGGGTTTTGGTTTTGGCAGAGAGAATAGATATTGAAGGAGGCATGTATAAGAAGATCCTGCTTGAGTACCCTGGTTGTTGTCGCCTTGCCGGCCCAGCATCGCAGAAGAGTGCGATGTTGGCATTTAGGGGCCCCCGGGCCACAAAATATGACTTGGAGTAGGGCCCCCACATCCATTAATCTGGCCATGGCTCCTGTAAATTCGCTCCATTAGCAACCCGCTCCTGTCAGATACGCTCCCTGTTTTATGTATAACAAAATAAATTAATTCAGCACTCCTCTGCCAGCAGGATATTAAACAAAACGGAAATAATGAGCAGCAGGAACGAAATAAATATGCTCACAGCACCAGCTCACTAACCATCACCAGTAAACTAAACGAAATAAATACGCTCCCTGTTGTGTGTTCAACAAAACAAATTAGAATATTAGTAGCACCAGCAGCAGTAAACTAAAAGAAATAAAACTAAATGAAATTTATTATTGGCAGGAGCAAAATAAATATGCTTACAGCACCAGCTCACTTCTAACCATCAGCAGTAAACTAAACGAAATAAATACGCTCCCTGTTGTGTGTTCAACAAAACAAATTAGGATATTAGTAGCACCAGCAGCAGTAAAATAAACGAAATAAAACAAAACGAAATTTATTATTTCCAAAGCACGCTGCTTAGCCAAATTTATTGTGGCTCCCTTTTCAACCGCTGCAGGGTCGGGGGCATGAGTGTGTGCACTGAAGCTATAAATTATGGTTGGCTCATTGTATTGTTACTGGTGGTGTGTACTCTGTCGATACAACTTTTGGGTTTCTGGACTGCTTTCTCACACTGCCAGATTGCTTTCCCTTGGAAGCTACGCTTGTGATGAGTGTAAATAAAATTACACTCATCGACCAGTTTCTTCTTTTGTCTCTCTGAGGTAAGAAAACAGCAAGCCATACTAGCAGGAGATAAGAACTAAGCAAACCTGAAGGTAGCATGGAGCAGGATTAAAAGGATTTAACTAATTGATGCAAGCTGTCACATTACAGCTGATTGGGAACATTGCAATTTAGTAATTACAGTGCTGCTTTAGCTGTCACATTACTGTTACTTTACAGTTGATTGAAGCTTAAACAGTTAAGCAGTTACATGGATTATGTCTGCTTAGGCTGCATGTAATGCGCGGACTGTCACAGCGGGAGCGAATTGGTGAAGGAGTGAGTTAGAACGGGTGCGAGTTTAACAGGAGCGAGTTGTCATGTACCCCTAAGTATAAACAAGTAGTGCACACAAAGTCAAGTTGGCACAACTAGTGCTGGGACTGGTGCACTCCAAAGGGTTGGCTCAACCCTGCTACAAATACAGATTCCAAAAGTATTGAGTGCACTGCGGGGTTTGTGCAGTAAAGCACTGCACTTGAATAGTGGCTGCTAGTCAACAATAAGATATCACAAACTGCCGATGTTCTTATTTCTATCAAATGTATTATAGCCAGAACTGGCATAGCAGCAGCAAGAGTTTTATGTTCATAGTGATGTGAAATACATACCCGTCTGGGTTATCAAGATCCAAGCAATGCAAAAAAAACAGGGTTATACCACACACTACAAACCTCCCACCTAGCTGCCAGGAGACCCTTGCCTCGCACTTCGCTCAGAGAGCTTCATCAGGGGCATGAACAGTTCCCTACCATCTACCTTATTTAACCCATGGAGTCATTTTTATGTGTCAGTTGTATCCCCTCTTTCCCATCTCACCTCAAGTGTGTACATGCTCAAATCTGATAACCTCTCCTTTTATGTCCTTTTCTGCTGTTTTTTGATCATCCAAGTTACCCTCTTCATTTGGGGGGGGGGAGTCCAAGACATAGATTACCACTTAAATACATTATCAAGTAAATACACATGACTATGGTGACCAGTCATGTAACAGCACCTCACCTTATGTCAATTGTAGTGAAGAAATGCAAATAATTAATTGTTACCTATAAACAAATATACAGTTGCACCATAATGTATAGATAAATAACAATGTTTGAAAAAAGGTCAATACATTTATCAAAGAAATCCAACTATCTCATACAGACAATCATGGCATTGAAAGGAGGAAAAGTTTTTTTTTATATATATATATATATATATATATATATATATATATATATCATTTTTCTTATGTAAGAATCTTTTTGGTTATATGAGTCATATGACTTTAAACTATATAAAGTTAAAAAGGTTAGTTTGTGTCCAATATTTCAGTGTGACAAATCATGCCAAAAAGAACCTATGTATTATTTCTACTATTATAAATATCTTATATTTCTTGTAAGATGCTGTTAAAATTCTCCGCTTTTAAGATATTCCTAATAAAAAAAAGAGGACAGTGGGGTGGAGGGGGAGGGAAAAGGATTAGGAAAGAAAAGAAGGAAAAACATTGGAAGGGAAAAGAAGAGAAAGGGAGATATAGAAATAGGGGGAGAGGGAGGGAAATGGAGGAGGGAGGGGAGAGAGGGGAAAATATGAGGGGCAAGAAGGGTGGGAAGAAAGAGGGAAAAGAAAGAGGCGGATCTGCTAAATTTAGCGACACTCCTCTCTAAAAGGTTCACATTGCATGATGTCACACTAAAATTAGTTTATTAAGATTGCCAAGATGCCATAGAATAAGTATAAATAATTCACTCAAAATACCACCAACAGCTTAATCTGGTTCAAGGTCAGTTGGCATTCATCTGTATCCCCCTCCCCCGGGTCGTGCCTGAAAATAGGCAGGATTTGTCTAGTGCACTTTACCCGGTCAACAAAAACTAAATAAATAAATAACCAAAAATGTATGACAGAAGCAGAAATGATTAAACATTGAGTCAAAATGGAAGAGTTTAAAAGAATGCCGAAAATGCATTCAGAAAGAGGCGGACTCATCAAACAAAGCATGTTGAAATAACATGCATCACAAATACACTGTCAGATCCAGATCCTTGTTTAAACCACAAGAATGTAAGGTTCCTAAGCCAAAAATCCATTTTGATTCTTTTTGTAATAATAGCTGTTTTCTATCACCCTTATACAAAAGTGGCTTAACATGATCAAGAATTTCAGCAGTGAAAAATTACTGTTATCTTTATCAAAAAATGTGACGTCACAGAGGACTCAAGGTTGTGATTTCTGATGTCCCTGATATGCTCTAACATTTTCTCTTTTGCCTGTCTCACTGTCCTGCCCGCATAAAGCTCGGGACACTGTGCCACATACATAATATATTCTGTAGAGCAATTCACAAACTCCAGAATATCGACTTTAATGTCCTTTGTTGGGTGGTGGAAGACTCTACCTTGTGTGACATGTCTGCATTGGAAACATCCTAGTGGCCTTTCAGGAAGCCAAGTCAAGGCACGGTCTCTATTAGGCACGTAATGACTTGAGGAGATAATGTCCCCAATACTTTGGGCGCGACAAAATGTTACTCTAGGGACATCCAGAAACAAATCTGGAATGTTACAATGTTCTAACATTTTCCAATTATTCAACAATATGTTTTTTACTTAAGATGCAATGCCATTATATTCCAAGACAAAGGTCGTCTCGTCAGAAACTGTACCTTGTTTATTGTTTGGAGTTAATAGTATTGGTCTGTTTTGCGACTTGGCTCTCTTTTGCCTCATTAAGTTCAGAAGTATTATAACCCCCAATCTCAGAACCTATTCAGCATTTCATTTGACTGAATTTCAAAAGTTTCTTCTGATGAACAGTTTCTCCTTAATCAGAGGAACTGGCCATATGGGATGGAGGACATTAGTTTTGGTGGATGGGCGCTATCGGCATGGAGAACAGAGTTACCTGCTGTCTCCTTTCTGAAACAAACTGTTTCAATCTTACCCCTTCTCGTGCACTCAAGGACAAATCGAGAAACTCAGTTTTTTCTTTATTTATATATGATATGTAAATTTTAAATTCATATAATTGTTGTTTAAATTCCTAACAAAACATTCTGCCTCTAGTTCTGTTCTTGACCAGATTATTAATAGGTCGTTGATAAAGCGACTCCAAAAGGCAATTTTGTTACGATACTCATTTTCTTCACAAAAAATATCTTTCCTCCCACCATCCTAAATATAGGTTGGCACAAGTTGGTGCTACTGTTGCACCCATTGCCATTCCTCTTTGTTGTACATAGAACTTACTGTTAAACAAAAAACAGTTATGTGTCAAAATAAAATGAAAATACAAAATCACACGTGCCCCCACAATGCAAAGCATCATGGGCTGCATATGCAAATCACCACAGAATGTTATGCTGGTCCAACTTTAAGCAGAATTGCATGGTGCCGAAAGGCCTCTCACACAGTTTGCAAAGGGTCCTACCAGGACTCATCAGTATGCCTCGTCTGTTTGACACCCCAGTGGAATGGACCAGCTACCCCTAAGGCAGTGGGCCTGGGCTATATTGTGGTGAACCCATTAAAATAAAAAACTATTTAAAAGACAAAGAACCTCTGTGCGTAAACACTGAGGCAAGGGTTACCCCAAAGGGCATTTGGCTGGGAAGCCAAGTTTCAAGAAAATACAAAATCACACGTGCCCCCACAATGCAAAGCATCATGGGCTGCATATGCAGATCACCACAGAATGTTATGCTGGTCCAACTTTAAGCAGAATTGCATGGTGCGGAAAGGCCTCTCACACAGTTTGCAAAGGGTGCTAACAGAAGACATAGACACGTGTTTCGTCCTACCAGGACTCATCAGTATGCCTCGTTTGTTTGACACCCCAGTGGAATGGACCAGCTACCCCTAAGGCAGTGTGCCTGGGATATATTGTGGTGAACCCATTAAAATAAAAACTATTTAAAGACAAAAGAACCTCTGTGCGTAAACACTGAGGCAAGGAGTTACAAAAGGGCATTTGGCTGGGAAGCCAAGTTTCAAGAAAATACAAATTCACACGTGCCCCACAATGCAAAGCATCATGGGCTGCATATGCAAATCACCACAGAATGTGGGGGCACGTGTGATTTTGTATTTTCTTGAAACTTGGCTTCCCAGCCAAATGCCCTTTGGGGTAACCCTTGCCTCAGTGTTTACGCACAGAGGTTCTTTGTCAAAATAAAATGAACTGCCTCTAAGAAGAACTTGGGGGGAGGGACATTATCAAGCCTTGTCCTTGTGAGAAAAAATTTTAATGATTCTAGATCATATTTTGGGGTATAGAGGTGTAAAGAGAAGTCACATCCACTGAAGTCCAAATGTAATTCTCCCTCTACTGCGTCCCATCCAGTTTTTCCAGTATATGTGCTGAGTTCCTTGTATAAGAAGGAAGATGTGTGACTAAAGGCTGTAGAAAAAAAAGTCACAAAATTTAGACATATTTTCACTTAATGAGCCTATGCCAGAAATCATTGGGTGATCGGGGGTGTCTATTTTATGCACTTTAGGCAAATAATAAAATGTTGGAATAATCTGTGTTATAATTTTTAGAAAACACTTTTTTTTCAGACTGATAAAACCCCTCCTGGTCATCTCATCAGTTAGTGCCCACAGAGTTTTCTTGAATTCCATCAAGCTGCCTCCTCCCTGTCCCTGTCCTTCTTCAGATGCCGACTCCAAAACTGCAAACAGTACTCAAGGTGAGGCCAAACCAGTGCCTTACAGTATATAGAAAAACACAGAAAGGAGGAGCACTTAGATGCACGTAAAGCAAGAAATAAATCAGCACGCAGATATAAGGTGCATAAGCATGGAGCCCATGGCTACAGCATCCCAGGCGCTTCGGGTCTTCTCGTGACCCTTTCTCAAGGGGAGTGGCCAATGTGCTACACATGCTGTGTTTTATTTCTTGTGATTTAAAGTGACAATGCAATAATTAACCATATTGCTACATAAATAAGTCATTACTATGTATAAAAAACAGCAATCATGCACACATTAGTGCAGGTACAACTTAATTTCAAACAAGCTGAATGATGCATTATGAATTAAACTGAGCATGTCAAAACCATACTAAGACAATGATTAAATCATAATTAAGGAGGAAAAACAAGTATACAGTATATAGTGGCAACATCATCTCTGTTCTCCTGCTAGTGATCTCTCTCCCAATACCCCCAAGCATCCTATTCGTCCTGCTCACTACACTGTTACATTGTGCTGATGCCTTCAGGCTATCTGATGTTCGTACTGCCAAGTATATTTCCTTCACCGTGCTTTCCTCTGTTACCTCCTCCATCCTGTAAATGGTAACTTTTAGACCTGCCTAGTGGTGTTTTGCTTTATGTTAGGGCCCTTAGCAAAGCAAACCACAGTCTGGCACCATTCCCTGTGGGACTGCTGCTTCAGGCTCTCTGTGAAGCAACCAATCAGTCCAGTGCCGTGCTTTTTGATTCAGCAGCTTCACATGAAGCAAGATACAGGTCCATGCCCCTGCCCAACGGGTCTGCTGATTCGCATAGGGCCCTGTGCAAAGCAAGTCACAAGTCTGGCACAATGCTGGACTGGTCTGCTGCTTCATACTGGGACTGCAAGGGCCTGTGCAAAGCAAACTAGCGGTCAAGTGCCGTGCCTGGTATTATGTAACTTTTCCAAAAAGTAGGGTAATAAATTGGCAACAACTATGTGAATGCATCTGTTAGTAGAATAAAACGAAAAGTTGGGGGGAAGTTAGTGGAGCCTTGGTGAAACTGTGGTGCGCTGTTCCTTGGGGTTTAAAAGATCATGTAGAGCAGCGTTGGTGTTTCTGTGACTTCAACACAGTCTTGTCAGACAAAGTAAAATACTGACACAGCAATGCTTGGATAGAGGGTGCTAAAGTGAGGGTAATGGCAACACTGTGTCTTCTGAGCCTTTAATCCTGGAGGAACAGCACAACATAGATGCAGCATAGCTCCACTGCCTTTTCCCCCTAACTTTTTATTTCCCAGTTTTTTGTTTCATGCTTGAACCCAAATATGCATTAGGATTGTTTTTTTACAATATATATAATATGTTAAAAGGAGCGGACCCTAACACTGATCGTTGATTCTGAGTAGCAAATACTGTGATTCTGGGGCCACAAGTAGGGCTTTGTGCACAACAAGACTCTCCGGGATTTGTGCAGCACTAAACATCACAGAAACATCACAGCTCCATCAGTGGTGGACAAACTTTCCTCACGATGATTCTGAGCTGTTTGTTGAGTTTTTTAGGGTTAGTAATAATACTGCTGACTATGAATGTTGGTGGCGCCCCCAATTTGTGAGTAATTGGTTGGGGGGTGTGCGGGGAGAGTGAAGGCCCCCTGATTCTGTACTGTTTTTGAATCAGTTTAGAATTTTCTGGAGGAAATGTCATCCACCTTTTCAGGAGAGGCGTGTTCTGCACTACTGCCATTAGTAGCACATGAACACTAGGGAAAATTTGGTTTACTTTAACAATTGCATTATACTGTAAAAATAATGCACAACATTAAAGATGAAATGGAGTTGTTTTAAATATTGTTAAAAAATACTTATTTGGATCATTTGGGTCTGGAAATTGGTGCCTTCAGTGGTACACACATTTCCATAATTTGTGAAGACGTACATGCAGTTGTACTCTAAAATAATATACTTTTGAGGCAGCGTGCCATATCTCAGTTTAGGACTCTACTCCACGGACACGGACCCTGGATATTGACACCAGATGCGTTTAGGATTGTAACACTTTTTTAATGCATAGACACAGGCCAGATTCTCCTATTCGTGGTTCTTAAGGAAAAATATAATTTACAAGCTGCCAATCACTTATGTTATCTTCAGGTCAAACATTGTATGTAGTAATTTACTGGCAGGCACCAGGACCCTACACCCCTACCTCTCAACTTTTCCAGTTCCTGATGCAAACAGTGATGGGCCCACTACCCTCTCATCTTAAATCATCCTTATAGCAAGTCCTCCTTGTTCAAGTCCACATTATGACTATTTAGACACTGCACTAATGGTAGTTTACTCACCTGGTGAAGGTGTGATTGCGGTCTGAGGCACTCCACAGTCATTACATCAGCGGTTATGTTCACCTGATAGGTTGCATGATGCACATATGACTTCAACGAAGTCTGACCTCTCTTCACTTGGAACCTTCCCAGACTGGATCAATTTGATGTCTTCAAAACCTGTACTTAAAAAGTAACTGGATAATTGTTGGATAGCGATACATACCATACACTGTGGCCCAAAACAGATCAAAGAAGAGTACTTTATTTCCCATTCATACACTCTAAGGAAGAAAGCTGGCCCATATGGCATGCTGGTACTGATCTGTGTTATCTGAATGTGAGTGTCTACCTGGTGGGATGTGGCGTGCCTCAGAGATATATACCTCCACAATCACCTTTACCAGGTGAGTAAACTATCATTGTGGGGGACAATCTCTGAGGCACTCCACAGTGATTACATCATGGGTTCTAAAAAGCAGTATCTTGATCTACGGGTGGGGTAGACGTCGCATTCTGATGGAACTGTCTTGGCCACTTGGAGTACTGAGTGGGCAATGCTAGTCTTTGTTTCACTTGACATGTCAAGTCTGTAGTGTCTGGTAAATGTATATATAGATGACCATGTGGCCACTGCACAGATTTCTTCTGTGGTGGCCAGATTTCTTTCCGCCCAAGAGGTGGCTACCACTCTGGTGGAATGAGCTTGTTTGTAGATAGGCCTGTGTCACTTGCTTTATATGCCTCTAGAATAACTGATTTGAGCCATGAGGCTATCATGAAACATGATGCCGGGTGGCCCTTTCTGTGTCCTTGCAATATGATGAACAGTCGATCTGTCTTTCGTATATCCTTGGTCGTGTGGATGTAAGTGTTTGAGTCTTTTCATTCCCAGAGTTTGTAGTAGTGGTTCCTGTTTGACCTCTGATGCTGGGATTTAGGCTGGAAGCTCTGTTGTTTGATTGTTATGCAACGTTGATGCCACTTTTGGTACAAATGGGGGGGATTGTTCTTAGGGTCACTTGTTTTTTGTGAAACCTCAGCTATGGTTCTCTGCATGAGAGGACCTGTAGTTCACTGATACTTCTAGCTGAGCAGATCACCACCAAGAAAATTGTTTTTAGATTCAGCCATTTGAACGCCACTGTGGCCAGTGGTTCAAAGAGGGATTCCATCATCGCCCTGAGTACCAGGTTGAGGTCCCAGGTGGTGTCACCAGCTTAATTTTTGATCGAATATTGGTCACTGCTTTTAGGAATCGAAAGACATTGGGGTGTGCTTCAGGTGTTGTTTTATTTATTTGGCCCTGTGCAGCCTCTCTTGCAGCTGCTTGTACTTTGAGAGATGATGCGGATAGACCCTTGTTCAGACCCTCTTGGAGGAATTGTAAGATGTCTGCTATGGATGATTCTTGAAGTATGATATCCCTGCGAGTACACCAGCTTGTGAAGGTGGTCTAGTGTCTCTTATAAGTTGTCATGGTGCAGCTCATCCTTGACATTGTCATGGTGTCAATTACAGAGGGGTGGTAGCCGTCTCTCAGCAGTTTCTTCCTTGCAGGAGCCAAGCTGATAGTTTGAGGTTGTCTGGATTGGGATGGAACACCAGTTCCTGGCAGAGAATGTCACGCCTGAGTGGGAGTCTCCAAGGGTGGTCCAGGGCCATGGCCACTATCGTGGCGAATCAGGCTTTCCTGGGCCAGTAAGGGGTGATTAGAATCACTCTCATCCTGGTCTGTCGAATTTTTCTCAATACTTGGGGAATGAGAGGTAGAGGTGGGAAGATGTATGCCACGTCAAAATACCAATCCAATGACAGGGCATCCACCCCCATGGCCTGGCCGTCCTTGTACCGAGAAAATAATTTGGGACATTGTGTGTTCTTGTTTGTGGCCATCAGATCTATGCGTACTGGGCTCCATCTGTTGTTGGTAGACTGGAATACTTGAGGGTGTAGTTTCCACTTGCCGGGGTGGATTTGTTGTCGGCTTAACCAGTCCGCTGTTGTGTTCAGTTTGGCTGCCAGGTGTATTGCTGATATGCTTGCGAGATGACTTGGGCTAATGACATGAGTTTTGTGGCTTCTTTTTGCATGGCCCTGCTTTTTGTCCTCCTTGTTTGGATATGTATGACACCGTCACCTGGTT
Organism: Neoceratodus forsteri; assembly: GCA_016271365.2. Classification (NCBI taxonomy): domain Eukaryota; kingdom Metazoa; phylum Chordata; order Ceratodontiformes; family Ceratodontidae; genus Neoceratodus; species Neoceratodus forsteri. Next base: position 1,316,512,821 of record CM057455.1, on the reverse strand, counting down.
GTCCGATCTGATAAGGACATGCTTGCCTTTTATATGCTGGCTGAAGTGAAGGAATGCTGCCTTCATCTCCAATACATTTATCACCATTTTCGTCTCAGCTAGGGAACATTGTCCTTGTGCTGACTGGTGTCCTTTGACTGCCCCCCAACCTGATAGGCTGGCATCTGTGTCTGTGATTATCTCTTGTTAAATGTCTAGTGGCATCCCTTTGAACAGGTTTTTCTTGTTCATCCACCATACCAGGGACCATGCCACCTGTGGTGGGAGGGTGACTGCTTTGGAGCAGTCGATGTCGTGTGTTGGTCCCTGCTTTATAAAAAAGGTCAGCAGCTGTCACATATTCCGTCTGGCCCATGGGATGATGTCTATGCACGAGGACATTAGTCCCAATACCTGCAAAATCAGTTCCAGTGATGGGTGTTTGATCCTCTGTAGTCAAGACACCTGTGCAATCAGGTTGTTGACATGTTTTTCTGAAGGGTAAAATAGCCCTGCTACTGTATTGATCACTGTGCTTAGGTGTTCTGAGGCTGCTCTTGGGGCAGGTGATCATACAACTGTGACTCTCCAGGTACTGTACCACTGCCTCCATCTCCCGGTTTGACTGTTGTACAGACCTGGTTCTGATCAGCCAGTCGTCCAAGTATGGGATGACTTGGATCCCCTGTTCCTCAGTTTGGCTGTTAGAACCACAGATACCTTTGTGAAGACTCGGGGCTGAGGCCAGACTGAAGGGGAGAACCTGATACTAAAAGTATCTCCCCAGGATGTGAAATCTGAGGAATTTGTAGTGTGACGGTCTTATGGGGATGTGAAGGTAGGCATCCTTCAGGTCTATTGATGTCAGGAAGTCCCCGGAGCGTATGACTTTCAGTGTCAACCTGATTGTCTCCATCTTGAATGGCTTGTATTTTATTGAGGGATTTAAGTAAGTCTAGCACTGGTCGTAGGCCTCCTGTTTTCTTTGGTACCGTAAAGAAGATGGAATATATTCCTTGGCCTCTCTCTGTTGTGGAGACCTCTGGTACTACCTTGTTGTGAATTAGGTCCGCTAGTATCTGTTGGATCTGTGAAGGTTTTACTTTGTATTTTGCCACTGGTAAAATAATTAGTCTGTTCTGTCTGTGGGCCCCTGACAGTTCTTTGGAGTATCCCTTTTTTGTTATTTCTAGTACCCACTTGTCCTCTGTTGATTTTTCCCATGCCTTTGTGAATAGGTTTAGTCGCGCACCTACTGGTACGTTTTGGCAATTGTACTAGGGAGTATAGTCATAGTTTTGAGTTGGTTCTGCGGTTGGAGGAATTTGTGGTCCTGCCCCTGCTTGCTCCTCCCCTGCCTTTGAATCTGTTGTAGTTGTTGGGAGGTGGATAGTGAGGTCAAAAACTGTTACCACTTTACCCATAGTGGTTCTTTCTCTTGTCCTGAAAGGAGTTCAGCAGGATCTCTGCTTTGCGGGAAGGTATGCGGATCTGTTGGCTTGCTCCTTCCCCACTGCTTTGCCATCCTCCTTGCCCTTTAGGTACTTTTCTAGCCCCTTCCCGAACAATAGTAAACCCTTGAAGGGGAGTTTATGCAGCATGGATTTTGACTCATTGTCAGCATCCCACAGTTTCATCCACAGAGATCGTCCCTATTTATTAGAGCTGTCGCCCTGGCACTGATTTTGAGTGAATCCATGGCCATGTCTGCTAGGTATTTGGTGGAGAAAATGGCACTTTCCAGAAGTTGAGCCTCTGTGGATTTTGCTGTTTCTTAGAACTGTTTTCATTATGCATATCTGTTTTCTTGCGGGACAATGCTCTTGTACAGTACGCTCAAAGCAATGTTTAAAGTTACTGGTGTTTAGGAAAGTAGACCGATTTAGTCTGAAGTTTTTAAAGAACTTTTTAGTCTGTGCTGGTATGTCTAAGTTTTTATTTGTGAGAGTGACAACAGGGTAATAGTACTACAGTGGAATCCGCATAAATTCACACCCATTTTGCATGGCGAAATTGTGCACTTATGCGGGACGTGCATTTACCCGAAGCTGCAATTCTGTGCCTTAATAAAGTTGCATTTCACCATGGTAAACATAAAAATAACATTTATTGGTCCAAACATTAAACAGTACTGTAATACTACATTTTGTCATTTAACAAATCACAGCTCAGTGTATCATCTTAAAACAAGCATTTGTCAATGCTGAATGTTTGCTTTCTGGCATTGGCATTGGTAGTGTAGAAGTTGCAGAGCTGCATAATAGAAATGGCAGTGAAGTATTGAACTGAAGCCAACCCCACCACCACCCTGCAGAGAGTGACAGGCATTGGGGTGTGCCTTTGGGTCGTCAGGCATAACGGCCACGCCTTTTCACCACACCCTACCCTGCAGACACTGACAAGTGTCACGGTGTGCCTTGGGGTCTTTGGCCCTTATGCGCACCCCATTCCATCAGGAAATACGGTGAGATGTGTGCGGTATAGGAGAATGGGGTGAACTTTGGGTCCGAAGAGTTCAAGGCATGCCTTGATGCCTCTCACTGGCTGCAGGGTGTGGAATGGTATGAGCATTACAGGCAAGAATCCCAAGTCACATCCCTGATGCCTGTCATTCTCTACAGGGTGGGGCATTATGGTTGGAAACCCTAAAACCTCAGGCATTCGTTGGTATTTTCACTCCAAATTTTCAACATGGTTTTTTTGAGACCCCCACCTCATGAAAAGTGGCAATATCAGTTTGTTAGCGGAAAGCTGCTTAAGCACAGCGATTATGGCATTTAGCACCACAGGTGCAAAAACACATTCGAACAGGATGTGAAAAATGACAGCTGTACTGTTCATGGGGAGGTGTAAAAAATGGCAGTGTTGCAAATCTGCAGTAAAAATATTAAAAAAACTGGTGAAGTCAACGAGTGTGCATAGAAACTGTGCAACGCACACCCGTAATGTAATTAGTTTGGGGATTTTTTACAGCAGATTGTCAACACAGGCATTTTGGGACCTCCGATCATGAACAGTGTCACTGTGATTTTCTTAATCTGTCCCAAACATTGCTTTCGCACACCGACTGCACCATTGTGTGCTACATGTGCGGAAACACATTTGGGGCGACGTGAAAAATGGCAGCTGTACTATTCATAAGGAAGTGTAATAAAATGGCAATGTGGAAAATCTGGAGTGAAAATATAGAACATTTGCAAACTTGCGAGCGTGCGTAGGAACTGCGCAACGCACGCTCGTAAAACAGTAATTTTAGGAATTTTTTCACCAGATTTTCTAACATAGCCATTTTATGACCCTGCTCATTAACAGTGTCACTGTGATTTTCTTAATGTGTCCCATACATTGATTTCAGACACCGACTCACGCCATTGTGCGCACATGGGCGGAAACATGTTTTGGGCAAGATGTGAAAATGACAGCTGTATTGCTCATGAGGAAGTGTAATAAAATGGCAATGTTGAAAATCTGGAGGAAAATATTGAAAATTCAAGAAATCCCACGAGCATGCGATGAACTATGCAACACGCACTCGTAGTAAACAGTCATTTTAGAATTACTCAAATTTCCAACATAGCCATTTTAAGATCTTTGCTCATTAACAGTGTCACTGTGATTTTCTTAATGTGTCCCATACATTGATTTCGCACAACGACTCGCCATTGTGTGCTACATGGGCGAAGCACGTTTTGGGCAAGATGTGAAAAATGACAGCTGTACTGCTCATAAGGAGGTGTGGTAAAATGGAAATGTTGAAAATCTGGAGTGAAAATATTGAAAATTCGCGAACTTACGAGCGTGCGTAGGAACTGTGCAACGCACGCTCGTAAAACAGTCATTTTTAGGAATTTTTCCACTAAATTTTCAACATAGGCTTTGAGAGCCACCTTATGAACAGTGGCAGTGTCGTTTTGTTACTGGGTCCGAAGGTGATTTCGCCGCAGTGACTGCGCAACTCACCCTTCGGACCCACTAACGCCATGACAGTGAGAGCATTCATGAAGGGGTCCCAAAACCCCATGTTGAAAATTTGGTGCAAAAATTCCAAAAATGCCTGAGATATGCAGCAAAGTTGAAAACCCTATCTATCCCATTATACAGCTTACCGGCATTTCCTCAGTTAACGTGTCGACTTTGAAAGTGCAGAGCGTGCTCCCGTCCACGAAGATCGTCGCGCCCGTAGTCCAGAGGTAAGTATGGGGTGAGGGGCGCAGTGGGTGGGCGCGGGTGGGGGAGACGCAGTGACCGCTTTTCATTTTCAGGGTGTTTTTTTTTTTTTTTTTAAATGACGACGCTGGACGCTTGCCACGGGGTGGGCTCCCAGCGTGGCACAAGGATGGCTGGTGGGGGCGTGGGCCGATGGGGATTGGCACCCCGTCGGCTGACAGCATCTGTTGCCACGCTGGGGTGGGCTTGGCGAGGCACCCTGTACTCGGGGAGGGGAACCAGCCCGTCGGCTATGGGATGTGTAGCCACGCTGGGTGACGCAGCGTGGCATATGTAACTCTGTTTTGGGCGAGCACAGCCGACGGGGATTGGGCACTCCGCCGGCTACACAGTGCGCATGCGTGGGGGAGCACGCAGTATGCGCAGCAGGTGTAGGGGAGCGCGCATGAGCAGGCAATATCTTATCGCTGCTCACTGAAGCGTAGCTCCCCCTTTCAACTGTACTCCACTGCATTTTGGACTGCTGTCATAGACAGCTCCAGCAGGCATTGGAGAACTGCGGCCGCACCTGCAAACACACTGACTGAATTGGAAGAGGGCTGCCACACCCCCGAAAACTCGGATGATGGCACTATGTTTCTTGCACATGCGTGCAAGCAAACATAAAAATCACAGCTCTCAGTCCCCAGCAATGTTCTCACCCAAACTACCCCCGGATTTACAGCTCCAAAAAATGAAATGATTTTACTTTGCTTTGTGCTCTGTATTGCAAGCTGCGTCACGTAATGTTCGAACTCGAACAGCTTGGTGAGATCTTTTTTTTCTCTAGTGTGAACTAACAAGCTTAATCTTTCAAGGCATTGCAGAACTTCTGCCATGTGTACCTCTTGCTCTGTGGTTTGGATTTCTGGCTCAATTTGTTCCTAGTCCTCCTCGGGTCATCCAGTGACCTCCCCACAACTTTCTGCATCAGAGACCATACTGGTTGTTACTAGGGTTCGTCAGTGTCACAACGCTCCCAATCAGACAGCAGTTGGTCTTTGTTTAAAACAACTCGTGTCACTGTGGACACATCTACACCAAATTCTGCTGCAACATCTATGCATTTTACATTCTGTTGCTTCAAGCGCTGGAGCACTTGGATTTTCTGGGCTAAGGTCAGCGTTACTTTTTGCCATTCCATGCAGTTTCTGCCTGCTGCTGACTGAATGGAGAGAAGCATTAACGGCTTGAGGGGAGGTATTAAATGTGCCTGCAATACCTCATGAAGACCTATCAAGATACCCATTTCAAACAAGTGCACTAATCCAGAGGTAATTACACCTAATTAAATGTGTCAGCGATCTAGCGGTTGGTGTATGTAACCGAAAAGTGCACTTATACAGAGTGCACTTATGCAGAATTTATAACACAATAAACACAGGGAGAAAAAGGCAGGAAAACAAAAAGTTGTGCTCTAAAATGGAATATGCACTAATCCGAAGTGTTCTTAAGTGGAATCCACTGTATCGGCCTAGGCAGCTAGCAGGGGTTCCAAGACGCTACTGTTTCTGTCTGGCTTGCCAGGGGGCCCCACTAGCAGGGGAGCCCCTTCCACTCTTTCCCCTGCTTAAAGAACGCCTGAGTTTGCTGCTCCGTGTCTAATCCTGTGACTGCTAGCAGGGGTCCCAGGACACCTCCGTCCTGAATGACTAACAGCTAACCCTGGGAAGCTTACAGATGTTAACTTGGGACAGCCTTTTAAAACAATCAGTAGAGGTAATTTACATCACAGTTGTTCTCATATAACTCCTGCCAAAAAAGCAATAGTAAGCCTGTGTAGCCCTTCAAAATGTTGCACCAACGCACTGCTAAGCTAGTGTAGAATATCCCATAGGGTTTATTTAAAGAATGAAAGAAACCAAGCCTTCACAGCTATAGGAAGCTGATTACCTCTGGTATATTTTGCAGAGTCAGATAGAGTTCTTTTGTCAGGTAAAGTTCTTTTTGTTTACAAATCTTGTTGCACTCAGGAGATGATATTGGGTGCTGCAACCTGGTCAGATAGTCACAAAGTCCATTGCAAAAGGATTGCACGCTCGCTGTATAGCAAAAAAGTATTTTATTGATTAAAAGGTTATTGCCAACCACCACAAAACAGTTGCAGACTAAAACCCCGACCGGTTTTGTGCGTAGCCCGACATCACCCCCTGGGTCCAGATATGATGCATCCCAAGATCTTGAAAGAGCTAAGGATGGAATCAGCCGAACCATTGGTGGAACTGTTCACCCTGTTGCTGGAAATGGGAGAGGTCCCAGAAGACTGAAAGGGTGCGACAGTAGTGCCAGTTCATAAGGGGGGGGGAGGGGACAGGGAAGAGGCAGGAAATTACAGGCCTGTGAGCCTGACGTCAGTGATGGGGAAAATCATGGAGTCACACTTAAAGAAAAGACTGGCGGACTACCTAGAAGGGAGGGGGCTGGTTGATCACAGACAGCATGAGTTTGTTAGGGGGGAATCCTTTCACATGAACTTAATATGGTTTTTCGACTGGATGACAGGAGTGGTGCAACGGGGGCAGGATGTGGCCTGTCTGATTTCAGAAAAGTTTTCGACACTGTACCCCAGATTCTGGATACCGTACCTGAAAAGGGATATTGAGAGGATGGAGGCAGTCCAGAGGAGGGCCGCTTGGATGGTTCAGGGGAAGGCATATGTGGAAAGGTTGAGGGAGCTGGACATGTACTCCCTAGAGGATAGGAGGAACGGGGGATATGATTGAGACATTCAAATATCTGAAAGGTATTAACAGAACGCAATGGGGGATCCTATTTCGGATGAAAGGATGTTCAGCAGCTAGAGGCCACAGTATGAAACTAGAGGGTAGACTCTTTAAGGGTAACATGAGGAAATACTTTTTCATGGAGAGGGTGGTGGATACTTGGAACGACCTACTAGAGGAGGTGGTTGAGACAGAAGCAATATTGGGTTTCAAGTGTGCATTGGATCGGCACTTGGGAATCCTGGGAGGGAAGGAGACAAGGGTAAAATCTGGGGGGGAGGGGCGCTCTGTAACAAGGGTAACACTGGGCAGACTAGGTTGGCCATGTAGGTCCTTATCTGCCGACATTATGTATGTATGATCTAGCACTACCTTTTCCAGGCAGAGCTCTGGAAGCAAGGATGGAATCAGATCACTGGTGGTTGAAATTCCTGCATCATGCTGTACATTAGGATTTCTCCACGTTAACCTATGAATCTCACGTATACCTTTGGGGGGGAATGTGCACAGTACCTCCATGAATCATCTCCTGTGATGATGCAGTGTGGGGGTGAGAGGACTTGCACTGTGACATTCCCACTACCCTCGCTGTTCCAGTCAGGGGATTAGTCTGGGCTTGGATGCCAGTCCTGCTTTGGTGTCATTGTGACTCAGTTGGTAGCACATCCATCTCTGGGTCAGAAGGTTGTGGGTTCTAGTCCCTCACTGGGATTGGGCTCACACCATGAATGCTGGCACTAGAGTGCAGTATTATAAGGGATACCGTGGCCAGCCCATCGGTGCAGCGGTTGGATTTCCACTTGCAACGCTGGCAAACCGGGTTCGGGAACGGACTCGGGTCGCTGGATGGGCAGCTTGGGGAGAAGGCTTGAGGGGCCTGATGACTGCTCACCTTCTCCAGGTGGAAGGGTGGGGATGTGGTCCAGCGCCTGCTGAACCCCAAAGGAGACCAGGGGTATAACACTGCACTGTACAACTAATTAGGGGGTGTTGCAGAGAGCGTATGCCTTGACGTCATGACACACCGCGCCCTCAGGGGAGACAATTCTCCTCCGCTCAACCGGATGACGGCCATCTGGTCCCTCTACTGCCATGAGTGCCCTGATCGGGCACCAGATGCCACCTCAGCAACACCCGAAGGGCCAAGTGTTGCGCTGGATGGCCGCCGCCTTTCTCCTCAGAGGAGAACCCATCCGGTGAAGGGTTACACTGGGTTACCCCGAGGGTGGCTGCCATTTGAGGTGGAAGACGGTGGCAGTGGGCAGGAGCGCGAGCGGTAGGGGAACAAGACCATTGATGGCCCGAAGGAGAGGCTGATGGGGGAGACGTGGGGAGAATAAAGAAAAAACACACAAAAAAATTAATAAGGGTGCCGTACTGTTGGGGTGTTCTGTCCTTCGGATGAGCCTTTAAACTGAGGTCTGTTTGCCTTTTCTGGAGGTTGTTCTGGTTGACATTAAAAATCTTATGGCATTTCTCGAAAAAAAGGGGAATTTCTCCAGTGTGCTGGCCAAATGCCCCCAAATCCCAGCCAGAGGAGGAGGCTGAAAACAGGCAGTATTGTACAGCCCTAATTACCTGGTCAGCAAAAGCCTTACAATAAATTTGAAATGCTGGCCTGCCGTAAGGTAATTGGAACTAATGCAGATATTCCTTTAGTGCAAGTTTTCATTAGGTAAGCAATAAGACACAACAGGGTGTGTGCTAGACAGTTCTAACGCATGGCTGGGGCGTAGTGAGGCACAAGGCTGCAGGCCGAATGCAACCAGTCCCCTAGGGATCCGTACTGTTTCCCGACTGATCGTTTCCCGACATTGCAATTACCATCACCATTTTGCCGACTCCCATCAATCACCTGTCTTATTTTCTCTCGAATACCAGATTACCATCAATATGAATTACTGACACTCACGCTCCCGACAAGTCTATCTTAGACAAGAAGGCGTCACAGACAAAAGATAGGTACATTGGACAAGGCGAAAAAGCTGTTAAACTACTGGATTTATGGTTGAAGAAACAGACCTCTAAGCAGATCTCGGCTCTTGAAATCCCTTACTTCACTTTAACCACTAGTAATGCCAAGGAGACGTTTACACATTTTTCCTACATACTTTCAGGAACTGTACACACCAACTAATCATAAATTCTCTAACAAATAAATACCAGTTGCTCACACTTCACTCGCTTCTGAATTAAGATTCTCCTGTCCCACAACACAAAAACTTCTACTTACTATATATCTCTCTTTCCCAGACTACTGTTGACTACTCCTTCATGCTCTTTCTCTCTCTCTCTCTCTCTCTCTCACTAGCACTGTTGCTTGCTCTCCCATGCTTGTTCACTCTCGCAACCTGCCAAAAATATCATACAGCAAATAAAATATGGGGAGGGACAAATTATTATTTATTTTTATTTTATTTAAACAACTGATAACTGGGAAAGGCACACTGAGCCGAGGCTCGATTCCAGGTGCGACCCCGGGGGGAGGGGTGTTAGAAGTACATACACTGAGCATGAACTCACAAAACTTTTAGTAGGTTACATAAGTAAAAGAGACTGTAGCAATGAACAGTTTAAAATTGAGGTAAGAACAGACAATGGGATTACAGTAAGAGGTGGTAAGCAAAATGAGTAGGGTGAGAGAGAAAGAGAATGAGCAGCTGCCTGTTGTGTTTATGTAATTATGTATGTGAACGCCCGACACCAAACCTGGTGGGATACAAACATTCGGTATTGCGTACCAGTCAGGGGAAAAAAGTAATCGGGGAAATCAGTGACGGTAAAATACTAGACGGCAGTGTAAGAGTTGGGAGATCGTACCTAACTCGTCCCCTAACGCACATCCCTGGAGTGGTTTATTACACTTATAAAATGGGTCTGTGTATTCTAAATGGGGTTTCTAGTTTTAGCCATGCGTTAGACACTTCTAACGCTTGGCTAGCAACCATCAGATTGCTTGAAATCCTTTGCCCATTTTATAACCCAGTATGGGGTACATGCAAGTGACATAATTCCTGCTGCTCATTTAACCATTTTCATGCATAGAAACCACAGACTTTGCACGTCTTATGGGTTCTTGTGGTTGGTGATGATAGACTGATATAACACTAAACACATTCCTTGTACTCTCCTAAATGTTTTTATCTGATTATAAAACTGAAGTGAATACATATATATGACAATGCCTGGGTAATTCATTGCTTTGTAAGAGTATGTTATTGTATTTTTTAAGATGTTACTATGAATGAGTCTTGGCTAGGTGACTTATTCCTAATAAAACTTTGTAACTTTTGAAACTTTGAAACTTGTGGAAGCAGTCTCTCTTTTGCATATCTCAGTCCAGTCCCGAAACAATACATTTTGCAATTCAGTGTTTAATAATTTATTCTTCCTCTTGGTTAGGGGAGCTTTTTGTAAAATATAAGTTTATGACGAAAACTTGAATAAGAAAGGAAACTGGAAAATAATTGTGCAGAAGGTACAGCCAAATTTCAGTTTCCACATAAAAAGAGTTAGTATCTAAGTAAGTAAAAGTAAATACTACAGCTGTTCGCTTATATAACAGTGTGGAAAGATGTATTTTAAGAAGTTGCCAGAAAGGAAGTGTATTTAATAACCTACCAGTAATAATACAGAGTCTCTGCGGTCTGATTGTGGTAGATGGCCTGTAATCAGGAAAAACAAAATGTCTTTTTGGTGGTTACGCTGAATGCAAACTGCCATCTCTTCTAAACTTGAGAAAAAGTGTAGTGTATATGCAGACAACAGGAAGCTTTGTGCTGCGTGGGCTTATTTTCCATCTGAAATTAAACAACAGTTAGTGCTCAGTGGCGACATTGCTGAACTCCGTCCACTGTGCAGTGTTTGATTTTATTACACGTTATGATGTCAGCAAAAGACCCCCTCCAAATAAAATGAAATCTGCTGTTGCTGTTTTGCTTTTTACGTGGGGTTGAATACGCATTTTGTCACCAGTGCGAAACAGGGAAATAGGAACAGGCTAAATTACATCTGTTTAATTGAGTTGTCTTGGCAAACTGTGTGTGAATCTGGATACACTTTTAACTGGCAAGCAAGCAAACTTTATTTCCGAAGTGCCTATCCCCCAGAGGCTCTAGGCACTGAACAATAACATACATCAATATAAAATATCAACGACATGTAATAAATGAATATAACAACATTAAATAATGGAAACTAAATAGCTAAAACAGTATAAGACTTTAAGTAGCCAGTAAGAAGCACTCTGTTTTTTTAAAAAAAAAAATTCCCTTCTGAGTTAAACTTCTAGCTTCATATGAAGTCCGAACTATCCATTGCTTACCTGACACAAAATGGCTGCCCAGGAAATAATGAGTTAAGTCCGTCGACAAAATGCTTTTATTTATTTTTATTTGTTTGTTCACTAGGTAAGCCTGCTGGTAAAAACAAATTTCCGTTTTACAGGAGTGACCCTGGTGTCATTTCAGTGGTTTTACAACAGCTTGGTGAGACAAAGGCATTGTAAGGTTCTGCACAACATTTACAACAAGCATTTGTCAATGCCGAATGTTTGCGTGTGTGTTGTAAGAGTTTGTTGGTGTTTTGTTGAGGGGCATGGTTGAGCGAATTAACCCATAGTAGGCCAGGTGAGATGAAGTACTGCATCTCATTTTCATTTGATTCCTGGGAAGCCACATCAGCAGACCCTTCACTCCAAATTCCCACAGCAGGCCTTGCACTCCATAATCCCCCAGCAGGTCCTTCACTCCAAAGTCCCCAAACCAGGTCTAGCTTTTGAAGGGAAGTGTCTTGGAGTTTTTTGGGGTTTGGGCGCTTCTTAAGCCAGACCTGCAGTCCTCTCGCTTCAAGCCCCCCCTCCCTCAACACCAGCAAGCCCTTCACTTCAAAGTCCACCAGCCAGCCGTTTGCTCCAAAGCCCCACCAACATAAGCCCATCATTCCGTAATGTCCCCAACTACTGTATGTACCATTTGAATCCTCACACCACACAGAAACATCACATAGTAACCCCCCCAGCACCATTTCAAACCATTACTCAATCACAGAAAGTGCCCCATCTTTACAATCACTGAACAGGGGAGATTTCTGGTCAGCAGGAGGAGATGGGCCTTGTCAGCTAGTTGAGGAGTTCTTGGTTTGCAGTCTAGGTCAGTGGTCAGCGTGATCCAACAGGTTTGTAGTCCTTGGTTGCACCTGCTGTATAGCGGGTTCTGGTGAATAGGATTGCTGGGTTAAGGCGGTCCAAGTTGATGGCATCCGGCGGTCCAGATCGGCAGATTCAGACGGTTGGCTGTTAAACTCTGCCACCCATTGGCTGCAACCACCTCCCTCTCATTGGTCAAAATCCCCTCCTCTCCCAATTGGTCAGTTACTTTGTTTTTCCTGCTTCCCCATTCACCGACTCTGGATCCTTAGCACTGCATAGCCCGTCTGGCTGAGCTTGAATCCAGAGCTCAAAAACAAGTGTGCCCCAGGGCTGGGGAGGGTCTATGGCGGGTTCTTGTGCTGCAGGTCACTAGAGGAGTACTGCAGGTCAGAGGAGTAGGTTCAAGAGAGAAACACAAGACCATAAGCACAGTCAAGGCAGATGGTTGCAACAAAACACACAAGCAGGCCGGTCCACTGGCACAGTGGTTGGATGTCCGCTTGCGACGCCAGCGACCTGGGTTCGAGAGCAGACCGAGGGAGCTGGAGGGCCGGCCGGGGAGAAGGATTGAGTGCCCTCAGGGCTGCTATCCTTCTCCAGGGGGAGGACTGGGGAGACCGCCTGGTGCACGAGGACTCCTGGTGGAGGCCAGGAGGAATCGCAAGCGCTGGCGTCGGAAAGTTACGAGGGGCGGGGCAGACGTAGGACGTTATTGCACGTCCCCACTCCTGGGGTTTAAACAAAGGAAATACCTTGCTTCTGGCCACCATGCTTGACACCAACTCCTGGCCCTAATTAGCCTCCAGTCTGGCTCCCGATTCTGGTCCCACGTTTGTGGCACTAAGCTCAGGTGCCGCAACCCCACCCCGAGGGGGAAGGCCGTGGGTTTCGGGAGTCGCAGCCAGTATGGAGGTGGGGGTTCCAGGGGTCCGTGACCGGGCTGAGGACTTGGTGGCTGTGGGCAGCATAAAGAAAGAATAAAAAAAAAAAAAAACACACACAAGCAGGAGCACTCGCACAGAGATGAGGAAAAATTCACAGTCAGGATAAGTTTGCTTGAACTCACGGTTCTACTCAGCAAACATGGAGAACGCAGCTCAAAACCCAAGCAGTTTAGGACAACCGTGTGTCCCTTCATCAGGGGGGTGTGGCTGCTTCACAATATAAGTGTAATGTATACAGATTTTAATACAAGTGTATAGGGATTTAGTTAAATCCATTTTGGGAGTATTTGACTTCCAGAAATAAGGCAAAAACTTCCAGAATAAAGTGGGAGGAAATCATTGACTTCCAAATGTAAAACTAAAAATTAGATGACTTCCAAAATTGCAGGCATGGAAGTCAGAAATGGTGGATTTTTTTCTGAAATGTTAACATTCATGAATTGGTCCTTCCTAGTCTATTGGCTTCCAAAGGCGGGATAGTGGAAGTATTTGAAGTAACTTCCAGATTTTGACTCATGGAAGTTTGACTTCTGCTAAAAAATAAATTAACTGAACCACTGCAGGTATATCTAATGAGTGAAACAGCAACATCAGATGAAGCCAATGCAGTTCATTCAGAAAGAACATTAGTACTTTGTTTTTGTTTTTCAAACCCCGATTATAGAGAATAAAGAAAAGATTAGTGCAGGGAACACAAAGTGTCAAACAAGAAGGGGGATTGGGACATAAGTTTGTTTGCCCTCTTGTACAGCTACACTTGGACTTGCTGAGAGGTATATGGCTTTCTGTGACCAGAAATGAGGCATAGCAGTGCACTGAAAATAAAGTGCCGTAACAGAAAATCACAAAAACCTGGTATGAGTGGCAGAAGAGAAGAAAACTGAGTGAAAAAAACAGGAGCTGAATGCAACCAAAATAGAACAGCTCTTAGTATAACGATAAAACATACAGTGAATATGATGTGATGCAATCTCTTGCATGCAGAGAAACTGTGCTTCGGATGTATTATGATATCATACAATAAGTAAAAAAAAGGGGGAGGGTTAAAAATGAGTAGATCTTACTTCGAGAGGGCTCTTGCAGTTGGTAAGCACCTTGAGAACTGTGCCCCCTGGAGTCAGGACCACACAGAAACTTTAGCCAACAGTATTTGACAGGGACTGCCCACCGACGTCACGTGACTGACATCAGCGTGACCCTATGTATTATGGGCAGAACCCACGCCTGCCTTCCAGTTCCTTTCCGCCATCGACCTGAACAGTCAGACCTCACAGAGATTGTACACTGCAGTTTGACCGCTATTCGGATAGGTATCCATGTTTTCTTTCTTTAAAATTACCAATTATTTAGTTTTTTGTGCATGTCGTTGTCTTCCATCGTCGAGAACAAAAGTAAGTGTGCTTCGTGTGGCGCGCAACTACTGCACAAAGATTTGCACTCCCTCTGCCTCTTCTGCTTAGGCCCGGAGCACAAAATAGAGAATTGTGAGGCATGTGCCAGCTTTAATCCGGCCACACAGAAGTGCTACCAACAGGCCCTAGAGGCCCATTTGCTCAAAAAGAGGATGGTCACAATGGAGAAAGAGCTCCAAAAATTACACAGTGCTTCCACCTCGCCCACTGAGTCCAAGCATGAGAAGAAGAGGAAGAAGGAGAAACACAGGGACCAAGACTGGTCCCCATCGTGTCCGGAGTTGTCTGCAGGCCCTTCAGATGAGCGACAACTGCCTTCCTCCGGAAAGTTGGCTGCCGCGGCCCAGCCTGCTCCCCCCAAAGAGCAGTCCTTGGGCCCCCTGCTGCCACTGGTCCTAGTGGCTGCAGGAACCTCGGCTGCGCTTAGACTCATCTCCCCGGGGGGGTCTAGTGCACTGAGGCGAGCCGCTAAGTTGCTAGTCAGACCCTCCGATGAACGCCCGGCTTAGGCTGTGGTGTTGGGCTCCAGAGGTTCCGAAGCCCAGCTGGCTTAGACTGCTAAGCCGGACGTCAGTCAGCCTGACGTTCGCATGGCAGAGCTTACCGCGGGGCCTCCATCAGGACCTTCGGCCCCACCGTCAGGCCCTGCAGCAGGTTTTCCGCTGTCGACCCCTCCATCAGAATGTCTCCCATCGGACCTCCCATCGAGATACCCTCCATCAGGGTACTCCATCGGGACCTCCTTCAGGGTTCCCGCCATCAGGATATCCAACGCTTCAGGTATCGGCATATAACCTACTGGGCTACCCCCATCAGGGTTTCATATGCCAGGGTACGCTTCAGTCTACCCTCCATCAGGATACCGCCTTCACATTTTCTTATGACAGGTTTCCCGCATTATCCCCCGGCTTACCAGCCTCCTCCTCAACCTCCAGTGGACTTCTGGTCCATTTTGCAGTCCTGGTGGTCGGAGACGAAGGCTGAACTGGTAATGGAGTTGTATAACCATCAGCCTCCCAGAGAATCTCCTAAGAGCCGTAATGTTCAGAAACTGAGGCAGGTTCCAGCCCCTCCGCCTCAGCCAACGCCGGCCTCTTCGAAGGCTCTGACGCTGGCTGGCCCCTCAGACAAACCAACACCTGAACCCCTGGAGTCTTCCGTCTCAGACCTGGATTCAGACTCAGAGTCTTATGAGTTGTTAGGGTTGGGTTTTTAAACCCCGCCTATAGGGGAACCCCAGCCCAAAGAATCCCCCAAGTCACCTCCGGAGGATCCTTCCTTTGCGGACCTCCTCAGAAAAATAGCAGAGGTGTACTTTTGGGAGTCTGATGCCCAGGATCCAAAAAGGCAGCGCCTTTCAGAACACCTGGACATGCAGGAGGTGGCCCCAATACTTACCCCACCCTGGCCCGAGCCCCATGAGGATCTGACATCAGCGATCTGGGTGATACCCTCCTCTATTCCAGCGGTTGCCAAGAAAGCAGACCGCACATACCGTATGCCAGAGGGGAAGGACCACCTCAGTGCACAGCTCAGGCCAATTCGGGCATCATAGCAGCTGCTCATGACTGGTCTTCTGAGCCCCGGCATGTGTGTACCTCCCCACTGGACAAGGAGTCTCGGCAGCTGGACCAGTTTGGTTAGAAGTTTTATTCCTCCTCCACTCTGGCCATGAGAGCTCTTAACTACACCAGGCACATGCTGGTTTATCCGAAATCCTTGTTTGCCCAGCTTGAACCAGCCTTTCAGGCACTCACAGATTTGGAATCAAAATTCCTGTTGGCAGATTTGATCCATTCGGCAAAAGTGGCCTGCAGGCATTCGCTGAGAGCCACCTAGGATGCAGTAGAGTCTTCTGCTAGGGGGGCTGCCACAGCCATCAGCCTCCATCGTTTCTCTTGGTTGAGAGTATTGGGTTTGTCACAGAATGCCATCCAGGATGCACCTTTCAGGGGATCCGTCCTCTTCGGTGGTGATGCACAAGACATCATTACCACCCTACCGGATAAGGGCATGGCACTTCGGTCAGTACAGACAATGTACCACCCAAAGTTTCAGCAAAAGAAGACATTTCGGTGCCAAGGCAAGCAGCAGCCAAAGCAACAGCAGATGGCCCGATGTCAAAATAAACGTAGGGCGCAGTCAGCCTCGCCGCCCCCAGGCCAAGTCCCAGAGAGCTCAGGTGCAGCTTCCCAACCCCACCCCACCCCCCTCGCATGACTTGCCATCCGCCTCCTACTCCCAAAATCCAGCAGGGGAGCAGGTGGGTGGAAGATTTGCTTGTCACCTGCAGGGGTGGCAGGCGGTGACAGCCAACTCATGGAGCACGTCCAGACCCTGGAATTTTTCACAAAACCTCTAGACAGGCCTCAGGCCCACTCTCATTACCCGAAGATGCACATTCTTCCCCTCAGAGTGGAAATTCAAGCTCTGTTACAGAAAATAGCAATAAAACCTGTTCCACTGCACCAGGTAGAAAAGAGGTATTACTCCCACTTCTTCCTGTTCCCCAAAAAGACAGGAGATCTGCGTCCCATTCTGGATCTCAGCACTCTGAACCGGTATGTAGAATACAAACGGTTCCGGATGCTGACCCTCCCGGGTCTGCTGCCCCTCTTGCACAAGGGTCAGTAGCTCTGCTGTCTGGATATGCAGGATGCCTACCTACACATCCCTATTTTCAGGGCCCATTGTCGCTATCTATGGTGCTCCTTCAGAGGGAAACATTACCAGTTCAGGGCTGTGCCCTTTGGCCTTTCCTCGGCACCTCGAGTTTTCACGAAGTGCCTGGCGGTAGTGGCGGCAGCTCTGAGGTGCCAGGGTCACTGTGTGATCTTACTTCGAGACACAGCTCTTGCAGCAGGTTACACCATTAGGACCGGAGCCGCCAGGCGCCAGGACCCCACGGAAAAATTCTAGCTAGCTAACTTCAGCGGGGACCGCCCCCGACGTCGGTCCCGCCTCCGACGTCAGGCGTGGTACAAAAGGGGGCGGTCCCGCCAGATTCCCCAGTTCTTTTCCCCGTCGACTTAGCTACCTGACCCCTCTTCGGGTTAGTAGTCTAGCGCGGCGACGCGAATAGTTCTTTTTCGATAAAATTTTCAAAATCTTCAGACCTCTTCAAGCAAGATCTTGATGTCATCACCAACTCGGGCCATCCTTCAGTGCGCTTGTGGAAAGCAGATCCTGCTCAAGGACCCCCACACGGCTCATGCCCGTGCTCTAGGCCCAGACCACGATACCCGGCCTGTCCTTCTTGCCATAGGGTTCAACAGCCGCATTCAGGATCCAGGCCAGAGGGCTTTGGCAGTTTCTTCTGGAGGAACAACTGAAGACCATGTCCTCCAAGGGGAAAGCTCCAGGGTCCACAAGCACGCGGAGAAGAGAAGGGAGAAGGCCCTTCCAGGTCCCTTCTAGGGGTTCGGAGTCCCGTAGCTCCGGTTCGAAATCTCCCCCGGCTGCAATCAAGAAACCTTCATCTCAGGAGAAATCCGCCAGGCCTTCCTCCCTTCCAGGGCCTTGGCGAAGTCCGGGAACGACACCATCACCACCGCAAGTCGGGTTCCCGCCTCGATACCCGGCGTCAGGTCTTCGCTGTGCCTCCACGCAAGGCGTTGGAGCTCACGCCTTTAAAAGGCCTGTAGCCCAGACGCCGCCCGACAGCCGCCAGCCAGGCGCCTCTTCTTCCCTGGAGCCGCTGTCGACGACCGATGCCGGCTATTACATCCCAGCGGACGCCGGTAGGGGACCACGCCCCCGCCTCCTGAAAAGAAGAAGGCCTTGTTGCCTCCGACCGACATCGGTCAGGAGCCTTCTATCGGAGGAGGACCTAGAGCAGCCCGAGGACCAGACGGGCGACTCCGGTCCTGTAGGTACTCCCAGGATCCTCGCCATTACCAGAGCCCCTGTGGAGCCGACGCCGACCCGACGACCCACCGGCACCCAGGCCGGGCTGGCTGGCCTCTCTCTAGTGGAGGTGAAAGATCTGTTCACCTACTGGTGGGATACCATTAAAAAGACATGGTTCCCTCCTCCTCCTACTCCTCCTCCTCCTCCTCCTACTCCGGTTCCTGCCCCCCCGCCATCGGGTCGGCAGGTCGGGTTCCTCCTCCCCGAGCCTAGAACCTCCCAGGGGAGACCTGATAAACGGAGACCTCCGTCAAATCCTCTTCTGGATCACCCAGCCCCAAGAGATCCAGGAGACGCCGACGTCGCCTTCAACGGAGGACACGTGGATCAGACTACTCACCCTCTAGATCCCCATCTCCACTCTCCATCCCTTCTCCGGACCCACGTGAGATGCCTAGATCTCCTCCGATGATCCCTCGCTCCTTGATATTATGAGACATATACAAGAGAACATGGGATGGGATGCTGAAGACTTAGACCCGGAAGAGGCGACTCGCCAAATATCTTCGGCAAAAGGACCCCAAGCCTGTGGTGGTACCACCCCTTGGTTGACACTTTCGCGTGATCGCCACCAGGCCTGGCGTGAAGCGCCCACCGCTTCACCGGGCGAGACCAAGAAAGCTGATCGCCTGTACAAGGCCCTAAGGACGACCAGTACTTGACGCAGCATCCTCAGGCCGATTCTCTGGTCATCACAGCCTACATGACCGGGTCACAGAGGCCACAACATTTGAGCACCCTGCCACCGGACCCAGAGTCCAAACAACTGGACGATTGGGTAGGCACGTATGCTTCCGCTACTCGCGCCATCAGATCCCTGAACTATTTAACCCACATGGTTCAGTTCCAGAACGCTTTGTGGAACAGGGTCTGGAAGCGGCTGAAAAGATGCCCGAAGGTGAGCAGAAGGAGGAGATGCTTCAGCCTCCGCACGGGTTCAGACGTGGGACCCAAGTGCTAAGAGCGCGTATGACTCCAGTGGACATCGGCCCGAGCAGCAGCTTCGGCGTTTGCCTCCGGAGACACTCTTGGTTGCGCTGCCTCGTGTACCCTCGGACGTCCAAAAGAACATCTTGACGCCTTTGAGGAGAAGTATTGTTTGGTAATCCTACAGAAAAGATCCTTACCAAACTCAAGAGGCCGGGAGGCGGTAAGGTCGGTTCAGGCCATGTACCTACCTAAGCTTGGTTCCTTCGTAGGAACCAAAGCCTGTTGCTTGGGACGCAGAGGTAACAGACCCACTCCGCTGCACCTCAGAGGGCTCTGGTTTCGTGAGAGCCCAGGGCAAACACCCGCCAGCCGAGGCCAGCGCTCTCCTAGGCAGGCCCAGCCAGCGGGTCCATCTGCCGCCCAGCCTGACTCCTTGCCGGCCCCTCACCAGGATCAACGGGAGTTTATAGTCGGGGTCGATTGCGAACTTCCTGCCGGGATGGCAGGCCATTACCACCGACAGGTGGGTTCTTCAGTTGGTCAGTCTAGGCCACTTTATAGAATTCAGAGGAAAGCCACCCTCGAGGCCTCCTTTGCTCTCCCGGTATCAGGGTCAGCACAAAGCCTTGATCTGGCAAGAAGTACTCGGGCTACTACGAAAGGGAGCGATAGAGTGCACGTCCCAGAGACCAGAGAGGACTAGGATACTATTCCCACTTCTTCCTGGTTCCCAAGAAAACAGGGACCTCCGTCCAATCTTGGACCTCAGCGACCTCAATGTGTGGGTCACTACAAGAGATTCCACATGGTGACCCTTCCAGGTCTTATCCCATGCTCAAACAGGACGCCTTTTAGCGTCTCTAGACATGCAGGATGCCTACCTGCACATCCCTATGGCTCAGGCGCACAGGAGGTTCCTGCGCTCGAGTTTCCGACCACCACCTTCAGTTCCGAGCCCTTCCTTTGGACTGTCTTCCGCACCGAGGGTCTTTACCAAGTGCATGGCAGTCGTGGCAGCGCCTCTGAGGAGACAGGGCCACCACGTGTTCCCTGCACTGGACGACTGGCTTCTCATGGCCGCCTCCAGAGACGTTGCTTCTGCAATCAAGAGCTCCCAGGATCTGTTCCGATCCCTGGGCATCCTCATAAATTACGAGAAGTCTCTCCTGGTACCGCCGCAGAAACTGAGTTCATAGGAGCAGTTCTGGACACTGTTCGGGAAGAGCCTTCTTCCGCCGACAGAGCGGAGCGCATCAGATCCCCATAAGGGACCTATCACTAAGCAAGGTTGTACCTGCCAGGTCGGTCCTTTGCTTGCTCGGACACATGGCTGCGGCCATTCCTACTGTCCCTTCGCAAGACTCCACATGCGCATTACCAGTGGATGCTCAAAGTGCAATGGGACCAAAGGCAAGACCACTTGCAGCATCCGGTCAGACTCACGAATTCAGTGATTCAAGACTGGCAGTGGTGGCTAACCCCAGGGTCGCCTCATTAGGCGTCCGTTCATTGCGCCGTCCCGGAGGTCACCTCACCACAGACGCTTCCGGTCTTGGGTGGGGGCACACCTGGACGGGTAAAGTCCCAGGCACGTGGACCCAGATGGAAGCTCACCTCACATCAACGTGCTGGAAATGAGAGCGGTCCTCTATGCCCTGCAGGCCTTTCAGTCAGTTATCCCACCGTACTCTTCTACTTCAGACAGACAACACGGCGGTGATGTATTACCTCAACAAACAAGGAGGCGACACTCTTCTCCTTTGCAGGAGGCCATAGAGTGTGGGATTGGGTAATCAGACACGGCGCGAATCTGATCACTGTGCACGTCTCCGGAGTGGACAACACGGTTGCAGACGGCCTGAGTCGTCTCAGGCCAGAGTCCACGAATGGGAACTCCTTCAGGAGGTAGCAGAGGATCTGTTTCTTGATGGGGAACTCCAGATCTAGACTTGTTCGCCTCCCATCCAACGCAAAACTGCCCAATTTTTGCTCGCTAGATCCAGGACCTGGTGTTTTCTGGCGAGACGCTTATCCCTCTCCTGGGCCAACAGATTCCTCTCGCTTTCCCTCCTTTCCCGTGATCCAGAGAGTTCTTCTCAAACTGCGAGGGAGCACGCATAATGATCCTAGTGGCCCCATTTTGGCCCAGACAGATTTGGTTCCCTTTGTTGATTCAACTATCTCGGGAACCCCCGCTCCCGCTGCCGCTCAGCTCCCACTTACTGTCTCAGGAGAAGGGTTCACTTGTCCACCCGACCTCACGTTCCTTGAACCTGCATGCTTGGCTCCTAGAGACATAGCCATTTTACGTCACGGGTCTCGTAAGAGGTTGCAGAAGTCCTTTCTGCAGCCAGAAAGCTCGAGCAACGATGTACGTATCGCCATGAAATGGCGCCTGCTTTGTGTATGGTCGCGAGCACGCCGACCTTTCCCTTAGGTTGTCCTGTGGGAGTAATATTAGAATATTTGCTCTCCCTCTTTCATTCGGGTCTAGCCTACTCCTCTATTAAAGTGCACCTCTGTGCCATTTCGCTTACCACCTCCCGGTGGAAATCGCACAGTGGCTCAGGTGGACGCCTCGGGAATTTCTTAGGGTGTTGCACCTTAGCCTCCTATTAGAGACCCTGTGCCTCCATGGGATTTGCTTTTGTCCTTGAACAGCTCACGCTTCCCCTTTGAACCTGCCATGGATTGCGAGCTACGTTTTCGTCGTGAAAACGTTGTTTTTAGTTGCTGTTACCTCGGCAAGAAGAATTTCTGAACTTCACGCTCATGTGAAAGAGCCTTATTTAGTTTTCCACGGGACAGAGTATCCCTGAGGACGAACCCTAAATTCTTGCCTAAGGTGGTTTCTTCACTCACTCTGAACCAGGATATCGACCTTCCGGTCTACTTCCCGAACTACTCTAATAGAGGAGAGGCTCTGCTCCATACCCTGGATGTTCACCGCAGCCTGAGGTTTTACCTCAACAGAACTCAGTCCTTTCGTAGTTCTGAGCAGCTTTTCATTTCTTCTCTGAGATAATGATGGGCCAATCAGTATCCAAACAGTCCCTTTCTCGCTGGCTTGTCCAGTGTATTTCTCACTGTTATGGTATACAAACAAAGCCCTCCGAGTACAGTCCGGGTCATTCCACTAGAGGGTGGCTACTTCCTTGCAGCGCCAAAAATGTTTCCACTTCTGCTATATGCGCTGCAGCCACTTGGAGTTCTGTGCATACCTTTATCAGGCATTATAGCCTTGGACACGCCTCTCGTGAAGGGCTGGTTTTGGTTTGGCTGTACTTCAGGGTCTCCTGTCCTAGGTTCAGGACCTGGTTTTATCCTTTAATTTCCTCCTCCCGGATTTTCTGACAGCGTTACTGCTTGGGAATCAGTCCTAATGTGTAACCTGCTGCAAGAGCTGTGTCTCGAGTAAGATAGTACAGTTACGTAAGAACTTACGTAACAGTAGATCTTCGAGAACAGCTCTTGCAGCAGGTACCTTCCGCCCACCTTCCCCTTGGAGGAAGCATGGCTCAGTCCTTTGAGCAAGAATTGTTATCTTTCTGTCTTCTGACGCGAATCCTAGGTCTCCCATTTTGATGTCAGCCTCATGCAAGAAGTCTCCGCGGAGAACTGGGGAATCTGGCGGACCGCCCTTTTTGTACCACGCCTGACGCCGGAGGCAAGGCGACCGACCGGGGCGGTCCCGCTGAAGTTAGCTAGCTAGAATTTTTCCGGGGGTCCTGGCGCCTGGCGCTTGGTCCTAATGGTGTAACCTGCTGCAAGAGCTGTTCTCGAAGATCTACTGTTACGGTAAGTTCTTACGTAACTGTACTTTCCCTTACCTCGATGACTGGCTTCTGCCAACCCCGTTGAAAGAGCAGCTGGAACTTTCCCTTTCTGCAACCCTGGACCGACAGTATTTCAACAGGTTGGGATTACTGTCAGTTTTCCAAAGTCTCAGCTTGTTCCTTCCCAACACCTGCAGTTTATTGGGGTGGTGTTGGACATGGTCCATGGTATGGCTTTCCTCCCTCAGGACAGGGCGGAAACACTGCAGAGGCAGGCTCATTTAGTGGCCTCCAGCTGGAATGTCTTAGCCAGGTCGATTCTTTGACTGTTGGGCCTGATGGCAGCAGCCATCCCCACTGTTCCTTTAGCCAAGCTTTACATGCGTATCTCACAGTGGACGCTCAGGGCACAGTGGGATCAGAGGTCAGACGACCTAGACCAGATGGTCATGGTCTCCGATTCCATGCAGAGGGATTTCTCGTGGTGGCAGGATCTATACAGTCTCACCAAGGCGGTCCTTTTTCAGTCTCCTCCTCCCTCCCAGACCCTGGCAATGGATGCATCAGGGACGGGATGGGGCGCTCATCTGGGAGACCTCAGGACTCAAGGCACGTGGTCTTTAGTGGAATCTTCTCTACACATCAGCATGTTGGATATGAGGGCAGTGTTGTACGCACTTCAAGCTTTTCAACACAGGCTTCTTCAGGGTACTCTGCTAGTCCAATCGGACAACATGTGCACAGTCTGGTATCTCAACAAGCAAGGAGGCACTCGCTCATACCCTCTATGCAGGTGTGGAATTCGGCAGTTCTGCATCGGATTCACCACACAGCCGACACGTTCCAGGCGTGTAAAACATCATAGCGGACAGTCTCAGCTGCACCATAGTCAGAGCCCATGAGTGGGAGCTAAAACAAGAGGTAGTCAACTTCTTTCACCTGTGGAGTTGGCCAGAACTAGATCTGTTCGCCTCCCCATACAACGTAAAACTTCCCAAGTTTTGCTCGCTCGCTCCAGGGCATGTTGTTTTCTGGTGAGACATCTGTTTGCTGGACAGGGAGGTTCCTGTACGCCTTCCCTCCCTTTCCGGTTCTGCAGAGGGTGCTGCTCAAGCTACGGGCGGAAGGGGCCCACACGATTCTGATTGCCCCTTTTTAGCCTTGGCAGGTTTGGTTCCCACTGCTTCAGTAACTTGTGGTGGAATCTCCAGTTCCCCTGCCTCTCTGCAACGACCTCCTGATCCAGGAGGTGGGCACACTGGTCCATCCAGGACTGAAGTCCTTTCACCTTCATGCGTGGCACCTCAGGACATAGCTGCTTCACGCTTTGGGGCATCTTCCAAAGTGGCTCAGGTTCTAGTGGAGGCTAGAAAGCCATCCACAAGGACCACTTATGCCATGAAGTAGAAGCATTTTTCTATTTGGGCCACTGCTAAGGGTTGGGATCCTTTCTCGTGTCCACTTCCGTCGGTCATGGAATACCTTTTACACCTCTATGAGTCGGGCCTAAGCTACTCATCAGTGAAGGTCCATTTGTTGGCCGTCTCTGCCTACCATACCTTGGTTGACGGCAGGACATTGGCCCAGTTAGAAGTCTCTCAAGACTTTCCTTAAAGGGATTTTACATCTGAAACCCCCGGTGCACAGCCCCGCGCCACCGTCGGACCTTAATTTTATTTTGGAAAAGTTGATCTTGCCTCCTTTTGAACCGTCTGGTTCTTGTGATATATGCTGTTTATCTTGGAAAGCGCCATTCCTAGTGGCAGTCACTTCAGCTCGAAGGATTTCAGAGCTTCAGGCCCTGATTTCTAAGGAGCCTTATTTAATGTTTCTCAGAGACCGGGTGGATCTTTGTACCAACCCTATGTTTTTACCTAAAGTGGTTTCTGAGTTTACGTTGAACCAGTAGATTCAACTGCTAGTGTACTATCCCGAGTATTCTAATTGGGGAGAAGCGCTTCTTCACACGTTAGATGTTCACAGAATCCTTCGTTATTACACAAACAGGACAGTCTGTCCGAAAAACGGATCAGCTTTTTGTTTCTTTTGCACCCAAGAGAGAGGATGCGGAAGTTACTAAACTGTGTGTATCCAAATGGTTGGCAAACTGCGTTAATTTTTGTTACCAGAAGTATGGTAAAACCCTCCCGGGGGAAGTCAAGGGGCATTTCGCTAGGGGCGTGGCTGCCTGCACTGCTTGTTTCAGGAATGTGTCTGCTGCTGACATCTGTGCTGTGGCTACCTGGAGTTCAATCCGCACTTTCACAAAGCATTACAGTTTGGACATTGCTTCTATGTGCTGGGCAGGTTTTGGCCTAGCTGTACTTCAGGGCCTCATGTCATAAATTTCCTGTGCCAGTAGCAGGTTTAGTTCGTGCCTCCCGTGTTAACAGTTTTTTCTTCTGGTTCACATTGCTTGGGACTCAGTCCTCAAGGTGATTACCTACTGCAAGAGGCCTCTTGAAGTAAGATAGTACAGTTATGTAAGAACTTAGTAACAGTAGATCTTCAAGAGAGGCGTTTGCAGTAGGTAACCTTTTTCCCTCCCTCCATCCCCCTGTTATTTTCTGCTCTTTCTTTATGGGCTCATTCTGAGCTCCAGGAGCCTCTTGTCCTTTCTCCTGTTGCACCTCCTTGGAGGTCTCCAGTGGAAGAACTGGAAGGCGGGCATGGGGACCTCCCACTATATAGGGTCACTCTGACATCAGTCACGTGACATCAGGCGGGCGGTCCCCCGTCAAGATATTGCTGACTAAAGTTTCCATGTGGTACTGACGCCAGGGGGCACAGTCCTCAAAGTGATTACCTACTGCAAGAGCCTCTCTCGAAGATCTACTGTTACAGCACGTTCTTACATAACTGTACTTTCTGTGCAGATAGACAGGTACAGCTGCTACAGTTAATATTGCATAATACTCAATACAGTGATCAAACAGGTGCCAAAAATGCATTGAAGTGAAAAATGGGAGAAGGGAAGCAGGCAATAAGTGAAGTACAAAGTCACTCAAAGGAATGATGCGGTGTGATCTATGCAAGCAAAAAAGCCCTTCTCCCATGTGCAAAGCATGAGATAATTCTGCTAATAAGCAAAAAACCACCAAAGGGAGAAAAAAATTATTTGAAAAGTAAAACAATAAAAAAAAAATATGTGGTTGGGGGGAGGAAAGTAGAAGGAAAGACAAAAGGGCAGCTAAACAGGAGTATTACTAGACATGCCCAAAACACCAAATGGTGCTGCACGAATAGCGGTATTGCTTTTTTATTTTTATTTTTTTCTTCACATTTCTCACTTATTAATATGCTACTTTCAAATCAGCTGACTTTTTTTTCCAGCGCTAGCCTGATAGCGGTCTCCATGTACATCATTCAAGGAGTGGGGTTGTTGTACAGCGGCACGTTGTAACCCCAACCAGCAGTCTCAAGCCCATGCACACACTAGAAATTAACAAGCAGAAATGTACTCAAAAAAGCATTATGTGCTTTTGTCAGTGTTACGTGTTTTTTTTAACATAAATTATTTACATTTTTGTGAGACAGTGTTAGTTTATTAACCCTGATTCAGACTTAGATTATCAGCATGCATAGTTCAAACTATTCACACCAAGCCTTGCCCCCCAAAACTTGGACAAACAGCAGTGTGCAGGCGCTCACCATGGCAGTAGCTTTCTCACTCTGAGCACATTCGAACATCATTCTTGAGTAAGAGAGATTCTTAACTAAGATTGCTTCTGGCAAGTTGTGTCTGATTTTCACACAAGTCTGTTAGCCCACTTGTGGTTGGGTTGGGTGGGGTGGCAGCACTCGGAAGGTGCTATGCAAGAAAAATGATCTGTTATGTTTTAACTAAGTGACAGTAGCTTCAGTCATTAGCATGATTGTAGTGTAAGGTTTAACGATGAGTTAGGCTGCCCTACATAACAATGAAATACAAAACACTTCACATTTAGCATTGAACATTAAATTCCATGGATGTGATAAAATCATATGAAAACTGAAACAATAGCAGGCAGACTTTTGTTTTTGTTTTTTTGTTTTTCGCTTTTTTAATTTGCACCAGCACCCTCTGAGCACCCTTCCTCTACCTTTCCCCTTAGTCCATTCTAGTCTCCTGTAATTCTAAGCATTTCTTGTGCCGTTTTCCTACTACCTATTGTCCCTTAACCTACTGTGTTTTTTTCACTGTTTCAAATGTTGATTGCTTCTGGTTGTGTGCAATCTTTGTAAAAAGGATACGTCATTATTGTATATAATATTGTTTTTGTCACGTAATTGTAGGGTTGTTTAGTCTTGCCTTTGTGAGTCTTCTCTCAATGATGTCTTTCCTGGTAAAATAAAAATTGAATTGAGTGCCCCACCACCAACCACAGTGGGCTAACTTATGTAAAAATCAGGCACACAACCTGCCAGGACTTCACACCAACAACATGCGTACTGATGAGCATAGCATAAAAATTATAGCATCTCTCTTCCTTTTTAAATAGAGTCACTCCATACTGCTGGTTTCTTTGACAAATTAGTTGTTTTACTGAAATTGAGTATAACGAGAACTGCGTCTGACCATGTTACCGAACCTGCAGTGTGAGGGAAAAAAACAGATACAGGTTAACAGGTTCTGTTAATGTTAGTTAAGAATCTTTCATCGTTAAGAATGATGTTCAGATGTAGTCCGTGTGAGAAAGTAACTGATGTGATGATTGTACTGCACACTGTGTGTCCGGGTTTTGGGAAGGGGAGCAGTGTGAATCGTTTGAACTGCACATGCGGGATAATCCAAGTCTGAATCAGGGTTAAGCAACCGAGTTTTATAAAATGTAAATAATTTCTGTTAAAAAAAATTGACAGAAGCAGATAATGCCTTTCTGTGTAAATTTCTGCTTGTCAGTTTCTGGCGCGCGCATGGCCTCGAGACTGCCGGACGGGGTTACCCCATGTTACTCCTTGAACGATGTAGATAGCGACTGCTGTCAGGCTGGCGCGGGGGGAAAAAAGTCAGACAGCTGATTTGAAAGAAGCATCTTACTCAAACCTCAGAAACAGTTTGCTTGTGAAATAAGTAAGAAACTCACAGACACTTTTGTTTTAAAGCAGCAGTGCCATGAAATTGGGCAAAAAACTTGACCCTACCCTTTTTCACTATAAAAGGGTCCAGGCATCCTCTAGTTTTATTTGGTGGTGCAATTTTCTGATTCCGTCAAAATTTTAGTATTTTTTTAAAGTTCTAATTTATTTTTTACTGAAGAAAAAAGACGCCTGCCACATTTTGCGTAGAAATAGCACTGTAGACCTGGCAAGGGTTAGGACTGAGAAGTAAAAAAAGGCTCTTGGTGTGCAGCATAGGAGGTACCTAGACAAGTACGTTTGATGGGTATGCTAATATTTTTCTTAATTGTAGTTGCAACTAGGCTTTTTGGAAAAACAGTTTTCATTGCACTGCTACTTTAATTAATGTTTTTATTACATTGGGGGAAGAAGAAGTGAGAAATATGGGGGGAAGGCAATGCCATTGATATTTAACTAATTTTGGGGGGAAACTCCGAAGAGAGGCAGGCATCAATAGAGATGACAGAGAGGGACGGGTCGGTACAGCCTCCACTGAACATGTCCCAGGGCTTTGGAGGAGGTAGTCAGCAGCTTCAGAGGAAGGAATTGGCATTTTGGTGGTGGGAGTGGTGGTGGGTGTAGTACAGATACAGCAGGGGGAGGGGGTGTAGTATCTGACTTGTTACTGTATCTATAGTGAACCTGACGATATGAGGGCAGAGGAAGGATGGATAGGGAGGAATAAAGGGAGTATTGGTGGGTACAAGGAGAGGATTTAGTGGCAAAACAGCAGAGAGAGAGTTAAAGAGCGTGTCCAGTCTGGTAAGGGACATGGAGAGGGCGGTGCCATAAATCAAATCCATGTATGCAGTTGGAAATAGGGAGCACCATTTTGGTAACAAGCTGCCTGCGGACCTGCAGAGAGGACTCAACACCCAGTATCACCATGTCCTCTACCATTTATAGTTGGTAGAGGTTACTGCTGTTTCAGAATGCAGTTGGCTGACCCTGTTTGGGGTTACTAGCCTACAGCAGGCATGTAGTATGTTTAACATATGAAAAGGTGAATTAGTCATTTTCTGTAGCGCTCCACATTGTCAATGGATAATCATAATAACTGGATATAGTGCACCCCCACCGAGGGAATGGCACAACCCAAGCTTTAGAATGTTGGGCACATGAGGATTCCAAGCAGCAGCGACTCCCCAGTTTAGCTGTGTCATTGAAGGGGACAGAGCTACTTTTATCTTCTCTCTCAAGATTTCCAAGTTTCAAGATTTCAAGACTTCTTTTGGGGCTGCAGTTCTGCATAGCAGGTCGGGGCTGCCTGTTCCAGGGAGCACCCCTAAATTAAAATCGTGCCTGTTAAACTGTGGTTTCAGATTGACTAACCTGCCTTTTCTCATTCCTTGTGTGGATTGGCAGCCACTTCTGCTTTGTTAGGGTGTTTTTTAATGGTCTCCATTTAAAAAAAAAAAGAAAGAAAACAGGTGCCACAGGTAGGTACACATTTTATTTGTTTCTGGGAGTGTAGGATCTCTGTGGGGTTCTTTGGCTCTGGCGTCGGTCGCCCCCTCTGCCTCAGGTTCTGTGTTTGTGTATTTCTGCAGCTATTGTGTGATTTTTGTGTACCTCAGAGGTTTTTTGGTGGTTTTTCTTCACAGACCTCTGTTTTTCCATTTGTGCGGCTGCCATTAGGGCTGGGTGCACGCTCCTCTTTCAGGCCGTTTTCCCGCCTTTGTTTTAAGCACGCACCCGTGGTGCACACATTTGTGCAGCGCAAGGTGTGTTTGCACAGCACAATCACCTATTAATTACATTGTGCTATTGTGCTTGTGCACTTACTGGTGTGCGCATGTCCGCACTGGTATGCTAATGTCCTGCGCACACCTGCTAGTGAGCTCACATGCCTATTTAGTGATTTTTGGCACACTAATTACAGTACACAGCTCAGTGGAGATTTTTTTAGCCCAACAAGCTGTAGGGCTAATATTGTTTAATATATTTAACCTGGGTTTTTCTGTGGTAACTTTTATTCCTGGCGCCATGGCTTATCAGAGACCATTAATTGTGAAACATTGTAAGACCTGAAAAAGGGTGGTGAGGCCCTCCCCCATGGGTTCCTATTGCACTCATTGTGTTGCTCAGCATAATATTTCTCTCACGGTTCCCCCAGCCAGTCCTTCGAGCTGGGGAAGGGGGTACCTGGTTCTTCTATGGGCAGTAGCAAAGCAGAATTGTAAAAAATCACTTTTGTTGCTCCTGGGTGAGCTTTTGGACCCCGATGTTCTACAGGACATCTCAACAGATACACCTGACCCCAAACTGGGCCCCTGAGGTGGGGGCCATACAGGCATGTCCAGGTGCGTTGCAGCAAGACAAGGCTGCGGAATCAGATGTGAAGGCAGACCTGACCCTGACTTCTTAAAATGCCAGGATGAGGATTTTGGGGATCTTGGGGAAGCTTCTGACCTAACAAAAATTGCTCTGTGATGAGGAGGAAGAGGAAGGGGAGTGGATGGAGCCCAAGTCAAGGATACCGATTCCCCTCCTGTTTGACAAGAAGTCCATGTCCTTTTTGATAGCTGTGGCTTGTAGATCCTTACAGCTTAAGGAGAAGCAGTCTGTGGAGATGCTGGATGTCAGTCCAATTCTGTCTGTGTCCTCCTCTGCTCCAAAATGTTTCCAAGGTTTTATTCACTGTGACCAAATTATTGAGCAAGAATGGGCTGGTGTGAATCGGAGAAAAAATATTCCTAAACCAGTAACAGGGAATTTCCCTTTTTAAG
The DNA here is from genome assembly GCA_016271365.2 of Neoceratodus forsteri. Classification (NCBI taxonomy): domain Eukaryota; kingdom Metazoa; phylum Chordata; order Ceratodontiformes; family Ceratodontidae; genus Neoceratodus; species Neoceratodus forsteri. Next base: position 1,316,481,964 of record CM057455.1, on the reverse strand, counting down.
GGGAAAGGTCTCACAGGTGGGAAGCTCCTCCTCTGGTGGACAAGGCTGTTTATAATTCAGTAAAACACACCGCCCTTCCTATTGAAGGCTCTCTGGCCCTAGCGGATTTTCATGACAAGCGGGTGGATACTGCGTGCAGGAGGGCTATCGCCTCCAATGGCACAAACATTCCTATATCTTATACTTCATTTATTGTTGCCAGAGCCTTAATATCTGGGTCACTACTCTGGCCAGTTTCATTCCGCGTGATTCAGAAGGTGCGAGCATTTTGCAATTGGTGGCTATGGCCTCCACTTTTCATGGTTATTCTGCAGTGGAGAATTTATGCATGTCAGCCCGTTCGGCCTACCACATTGCTTCGGCCATGAGGGGCTTGTGGCTCAGACATTGCTCCGCTGATCAAGCTTCAAAAATGAAACTGTTTAACCTTCCTTTTGAGGGAGGCTTATTGTTTGGTTCTGGCCTGGATTCTGCCTTGAAGGATCTTCAGGACAAGAAGGGCCACCACCCAGTGTCTAAACAACAGTGTAAGACCACAGTAGCCCAAAGGGGTCAAGGCGATGTCTGGCTCAAGCAGTCCTGAGGGGGGTTTAGTTCCTTTTGGAACTTTGGTAACCAGAGAAATAGAGGAGCCTACTCGGGTAACAAAGGTTATGGTAACAGAGGAGCCTTTGCCAGGTGCCGTGGAGGAGGAGCAGCACAAAAGCCTGGTGCCTCACAGTGAAGGTACGTGGGCCCATTCCTGCCCCCCTTTCCTTGGTAGAAGATTTCAGGAGTTCTTTTCAAGATGGGCCCAATCAACATCATACGCCTGGGTTCTAGAAATCCTTCACCTAGGCTATGCCGTAGAATGCTTAATGATTGCCTCAAAGGAACACTTTTTACCATTCCCAGTTTCCAAGCTTGTAGCAAAACACCAGGCAGTGTCAGAGACTCTTACCCACCTCATTCAAACTGGGGCCATTGTACCGGTTCCAAGTGAGCAAGGTCAAGGGTTCTATTCAGTCTGTTTCATAGTTCCCAAAAAGCCATGGGGGTTTCAGAAACATTCTGGATCTGAAGCATCTGAACAAGTTCATCCGCCACAAAACATTCAAGATGGAGTCGCTGAGGTTGATAACCCAGACCGTTCAGCCAGGGGACTTCTTAGCCTCAACAGAGCTGATGGATGCTTATCTTCATATTCCCATCTGTCAGTCCCACCAGAAGTATCTTGGGTTCTCGATACTGGGCCAACATTTCCAGTACAGGGCGCTTCCGTTTGGCCTTGCAACAGGCCCTCGAGTTTACTCGAAGTTTATAGTCCTGGTGGCTCAGCTTCAGCAGTCTTCAACATGAAACTAGGAAGGGTTTTTCTGTCCCCTTCCTGGAAACAGACCATATTGTCGGAGGTCCAGTGGCTCAGGAATCAATCATTGAGGGGGGTCGCCAGAGAACCATCTTCCAGTTTGGAAGCACTTCAAATGAGCTCCTTTCCTTGAGACATTTCATTGATCTAAAAGCAGAAAAACTTTAAATAAGCTCTTGCAAAACAATACCAGATCAACATTCCTAAAAGTATCTGGAATCAAAAGATAGAACTTTTATGATGGTTCACAGAAAGTGCAGCACCAGGTACCCCCAAGGGATTCACAGCAGCCGAACGTGAGCAAGGCTGCTGGAGCGGGAAGTAGTAGGGATGCGAGTAACTTGGCCTCATCGGAACCCCCATGGAAGGCGATGCTCAAGTCCATGAAAGCTATGGACTCAAAAATTGAGAAAACACTGCGGAAGCTAGAATCTCACGATGCTGCAATCCAGACACTGACAGGATCAGTGACCGAGACTGAAAAACATTCAGTCTCTACTCTGGCAACAGTGGCTAAACTAACCCAAGAGAATACCCAATACCAGAGCCGCATGGAGGCTATCGAAAATGACGTTCGCTCTGGGAATGTATGACTGGTCAGGATCTCTGAGGGAGTTGAGGAGACTGACCTACTGCGGTTCTTGGTAGACTGGCTACAAGAACATCTTAATTTACCAACAGATTTCGACTGGTCCTCCCTCAGAAAGGCATACCGGGTCAATCCTAGAGTGCGCCCAACTGGATCTAATCAGCCACGCACCATACTCCTACGATCAACAGGTTCAGAACTAAGAGATGCTATTATTTTGGCTGCAAGGGCTACCTGCCCTTTGGAGATCAATGGCTCAGACGTCTAATTATATCCGGACCCATTCTTCCAGATGAGAGCCAGACAAAAGAGTTTCGATGCCATCAGACAGAGGCTGAGAACATTGGGCATCATCAACTCGTTTTTGTTACCGGCCCGGTTAAGGACTGTGTATGGGGTAAGACCTGGGACTTCAGCAACTCTCAGGATGCCGGTCGTTGGCTCGAGAAGGTGGAGGCTGAGTTTGCAGGGCGCAGGGAAGCCTCAGATCATCAGCACTCAGGCTTGGATACCGATGACTGAATTTAGGCCACTGCTTCAGTCGGTGGCAGTAAGTCGGGACTTAAATGCAGCATTTAAAAACAACTGTTAGCTCCTCTTAGGAATGTCTGAGGGGATAAAAATGTTTGGGATTTTGAAGTGCTTGAATACTGGGGATTGAAAGGAGCCATGGGATTTGTTTTTTACATGTGGAATATACATAATGTTGTATGTCTATAACAAGGGCTCATATTTAACAATGAGCACGAGAAGAATCGCCATTTTGTTAGTCCCCTACATCTGCTAAGTAATTGCTGCATAGGTGAAGAGGTTTTAGAGCTATGTAAGGCATTACAAATTGGATGTTCAGAGTTCTGCTGATGCAGCTTTTGGTCACAGAATGCTACAGGCAGCAGTTCGCAAGTAATTTTTAGTGCTTGCCTCTGGCATATGGGATAATATTCTCCCCCCTCCTGGTTTGTCGGGGTAGTGCTTCTTCGAACCCAGTTGTTATGATTACCCGTTGACAATATGGAGCACTACAGAAAGAAGGAATTTCTTCATACTTACTGTAATTTCCTCTTGTGTTAGTTCCAACATTGTCAATGGGGCGCACCCAGGAGCCTCACTCCTGCAGGACAATCTTATCAAGTACTCTAGGAGAGATACCCCATTTGATGAAATCCCCCTACTTTCAGATGCCTCTCTGTTCTGCTGCACTGTATTCATATATAGATATATATATATATATATAAATAAATAAAACGTTTTTCAACGAGTCTGTGACCGCAGGTTAATAGGTTTCATTATATATTTTATGGTGTTTGTTCCTTGTTGCAGGTAACCTCACTAATTGCATTGTTGCCTGGAAGTTGTGCCTCATTGTGTGGTCAGACTCGGTTCCCCAGATTTGTCACTGGTGTGGAACATGCCTTGCTGCCTGATTGTCCTTTTCTGCAGGGAGGGCCAAATCATCCAAACTTTATGTCCAGTTGAGAGCATTGTCTTCCTCGGATGTCTGCTAAGAAGGTTAGGCAGCATTTATTTACAGTACTAAGGGTTGTTGCATACAAGTAATTGGTTATAATATAGGAAAATGTGTAGCTACTTTGACACTGTGAGGTCACTAGTGACTGGGGAGTTGCTGCTGCTTGGAATCCTCATGTGCCTAACATTCTGAAGCTTGGGCTGTGCCATTCCCCCCCTGGTGGGGGTGCACTATACCCAGTTGTAATGATTACCCATCGACCATGTTGGAGGTAACAGAAAAGAAAATTATGGTACGTATGAAGAAATTTCTTCTTTCTTTTGTCTCGCTTGCTCTCATCACCAGACTAAATAGAAGGAGGATGTACCGAGCCGATTTTGCTTGATGTAGGGAGGGGGGGAAGTGGGTTGGAGAAAAGGTGAAGTGTTCTCAACTGGTTGTCTTATGTATGTTGTTGGGTGGGTGCGTGATAAAAGGGACTGGTGTTATGTGGGAAAGGCTTTTGTGGGACGGGGAAATTTGGACTGTTTTATAATGAGTGTCAGTATTTCTGTGTTGGTCAGGAGCAGAATGCAGTTAGGGTTACAATCACTCTCTCCATTTTTATGTGGAGGGTTCAGAAATCCTTTATTAAAAAGGCACACCTGTTTTTTGTGTGACTTCTCTTCTTGGTTGCAAGAAATGGGGGGGGGGGGTTGTTATTTATTTATTTTTTTCATATAGCTGTTTTCTCGCCTGTTGCCACATTCTTCTGCCATCGGGCCCCCGAGGGGCTACCCTGGCGGCTGTCCAATATATCAATGGGGGACATAGTATTTTTCCTGGTGTTCTTCCCTTATGTCCCTGGGGTCCCAGCAGACACGGTTGTGCATGTGCGCCAGAACTGGTAAAGACCCTACTCCACACACCCAGCCTAGAGCCAGCCTCCCAATTGCCCGACACTACCACTGAGCCTCCACCTGGTGGCAGTTAAGGGCCGGGAATGCTAACCTCCCCAGTCCAGGGAGGAGAGCTGCCTATCGGCTGCTCAGTCTTCTCCCAGCCCCCATCCACGGCTGACCCACGGCGGCCTGAGCACATTCCCGAACTCAGGCCGCCAGTGTGGGAGAGGTGACGTGCTCCTCAGTGCCTCTGCCCTCTAAGCCACTGGGCCATGCAGGGCAGGGTTTGTTATTAAAAGAAAAACTGACTTCATGGATGAACTTAGGCTGGCAGACAAACAAGGGAAGTGCTGAAAGTACGCACTCAGATAAAAAGTTATTTTTTCAGCGGTTGATGTGCAAAAGGTTAGGTCATGGAACATTAATGGTATAAAACACCTATAAAACATAAGATAATTTTGAGCAAGATTTGGAATGCGCATACCGATATCCTGTTCCTCCAAGAAACCCATGTTACTGGGAGGAGGAGATCCTACATGTCCAAAAATTGGGGAGAGGATGATATGGATCTTACTTTATGATGAAGGCCAGAGGGGCTGCAATCTGGTTAAAACCTAGGTTTCCAGGAGGTCATCAAATCTCAAATTGATACTGCAGGTAGATATGTATTGTTATAAATGCAGCTCAGTCATGATGGCTTGCTGTTGGCTCTGCACACGGGTCTAACACATATAGTTCTGATTTCTTCATAAACTGTCTGTAGATGTGTGAGCTTTGAAGGTCCCTGGATGTTAGGCAGTGTTTTCAGCTGTGTTCTTGACATGCTCCTCACAACAGATTAGTCTTCCCTCAAAAAGTTTGAAAGTCTTGCTCACTCTTATGAGGGAACAGTCCCTTATAGATGTATGATGTAATCTGGAATCGAGCTTTTAGCTCAGTATACTGGGGGGTGAGATACTAACAACAACAAAAATGGAAAGGGACCTGGGGGTAGTCATATCAGATGACCTAAAGGTGGGCAAGCAATGTGAGAGGGCAGCAAGGAGGGCTGGGAGATACTGGGATGCATAGGGAGAGGCATCACCAGTAGAAATCAGGAAGTTATTATCCCTCTGTACAGACAGCTGGTGAGACCCCATCTGGAGTACTGCGTGCAGTTCTGGAGACCCAATCTCCGCAAAGACATAGACAGGATGGAAGCTGTCCAGAGGAGGGCAACTAAAATGGTGCAGGGTCTGCACCGAAGACATATGAAGAGAGACTTAAGGAGCTTAATATGTATAGCCTCGAGGAAAGGGAGGAGAGGGGGGACATGATAGAAACTTTCAAGTACCTCAAGGGAATCAACAAAGTCCAAGAGGGTAGCATCTTTCAAAAAAAGAGGTGTGCAAGAACAAGGGGACACAATTTGAAGATAGAGGAGGGGCGCTCAGAGGTAATTTAAGGAAGTATTTTTTCACAGAGAGGGTTGTGGATGCATGAAACGGCCTTCCAGAGGAGGTTGTGGAGTCAAAAACAGTGGTGGAATTCAAGAATGCATGGGACAGTCAGAAGGCAATTCTAGGGGTTGGGGGTAGGAAGAAGTAGGCTGCTGGTTAACTAGGATCTGCAGCTTATTCATTAGGTAGGGAAATGGGCAGACTGGGTGGGCCAAGCAGTCCTTATCTGCCGTCAAATTCTATGTTTAGTATGCTTTCCTGGTAAATCTCATAAATAAATCTCGTAAATAAATAAATATATCGCCAGGACAGGGACTGTACTTTTTATTTGCATGCCTACTCCTGCTCTGCCAGATTAGAGGGAATTTTAGCTTCTCAAGCACTTGTACTAATCATGCAATCAGCGCAGCATGGTACTATAACCATTACTGATCATGCCGCAGTTATGGTTAACTTGGTAGGGTGGGTGTCCCTGTCCCTAGCAGAGTATGGGAACTGGACCCATTCCTTTAAAATACTGACTTCAAGTCAGGCCAGTGGCGCAGAGGGCTGAGGTGCTGGATGCCTTGCCTCCCATCATGCCGGCAACCCGTGTTTGGGAATGACCTCGGGTCGTCGGAGAGCCACCATGGGGGCGGGAGGAGGAGCAGGTTTGAGCAGCCAAAGCAGCTCTTCTCTCCCGGAGGCCTGTTGCCCACCTTAGTTCCACTGCCCCCACATGGAGGTCCAAGGGTAGTGTAGCGGGTGGGGTGGCAGGAAGCGGGAGGTATATCCCTGCACTCAAGGTCAGGCACGTGCCTCCACACACTGCTCAGCTGAGACCAGGGCTGGGAGAAAAACATGGGAAAAAAATGGGGATAAAATGTATCTATAAAAAAAAAATACTGACTTCAAAATTTACATAAAATAACAAATTCAGTGATAACCTGTTAAATAAAAAAAAAAAGGGCCACATCAGTTTCTACTAGATGGGAGGCAGTGAAAGCAGTATGGGGGGGAGGGCCGTAGGGATATCCTTCGCTGCACACCAAAAAAATGGATGAACAGTAAATTAATAAGATAGAAAACAAGAGTAAGGAAGCTGAAATTGCTCATTTGGCTAACCCAGCTCTAGAAGTTGAGAAGGGAATTCAACTATCTGAACAGCGTTAGGATGAAGAAGGTGATACTTTTAACCAAAGCAGGACAGTACTTTGAAGGGGACAGAGTATGTAAATGGCTAGCCTGGCAGCTAAAAAGTAGGGAAGAGGCAAAAAATGTACCCGTTGTACATAATTCTGTTGGCGAATTGAAGACCTCAGATCAAGAAATAGGAGAATGCTTCTCAGAATTTTACCAAAATTTGTACACCTTGGAAACCCAACCGCTTTCCTCACCAAAGCTTCTCTGCCGCCACTGGATGACACACAAATCCAAAACTTAGAGGCTGGGCTGGGCTGCAGAGAGATGGAGGGGGTAACATGGTGCCTGAAGGGTGATAAAGCTCCCAGACCCGATGGATTCCCTATTGACTTCTGTAAAGTCTTCTTAACAGAACTACAGGAGCTTTTGTGGGACATGCTCAGAGAAAGCTTGGAGTCTGGTATTATACCTCTTTCCATGCGATCTGCCATGATTACCATCGTGCCAAAACAGCACCAGGACCTCCGACAATGTGGATCATATTGACTGGTCCCTTGTCATATCCAATTATAAGATTATGGCCAAAATCATGACATAGCGGGGGCGCTGATGAGCAGCTAGCTGAACGGTCGCGTTTCCTGGTCGCTCCACTCGAGCAGCTACTAAATAATAGTAAAGTAAATTAAAACTACCTCTGCGTAGATAAGTGATCATATCTTTTGGTGCAGAAAACTAGTATGGATGAGTTTCTAACCCCCAACTCCGCATGAAATCAACGAGCTTTGGGAAAGCCAGGAAGAAGAATACGACGGTCCCCACAGGAGAAAACTCGGGCCTGGTGTCTCTCTCTGTTGCAGAGGTCACCGCGCTGGGAAGGGAGCTGACTGGCCATGTGATTGCGGCGCTCGAGCCACAATTAATAAAGCTCAAGGACAAATTAGATAGTCGGCTGCAAGAAGTATTGGAGCAACAGACCCAGCAGAGTTCCAGGTTAGCAGAGGAGTGGATATCACGGCTGGAGGACGAAGTCCTAACAATGCCTGGGCAGGTTAGGGCACTCCAAAAAGAGCTGCAGGAGTTTAAGGAAGCCTATGATTATCAAGAAAACTATCATAGGCACCTAAATCTGCGCCTGAGAGGGCTACTGGAGGGGCAGGAAGGTGGGGATGCTTTGGATTTCTGCAGCAGGGTTTTGCCGGAGCTGTTGGGCCTGCATACTAAGCACGGAAGGGTGGAATTGGAGCGGGATCATCGTGCTGTGCTGCCACGTCCACCTGCAGGCCAACTGCTGCGTCAAATAATTATGAGGTTCCATAACTTCCAGGATTGGGAGGCGAACTTGAAGGCCTACAGAGCGAAGGGCACGCTTAGTTATGAAGGAAGCCGGCTATTCATCTCGCAGGATTATTCTGTAAGGCTGCGGAAAAAGGGGAAAGCATTTAATGGACTTATGGCTCAGCTGAGAGGCCTGAAGATCGAGAATTTTTTAGTGTATCCCGCTACGTTGAAAATTAAGCACGAGGAGGCGACCTTCTCGTTTTGGGGGCTGGAGAAGGCTGAAGAGTTCTTGAAGGCCCTGAAAAAGAAAGTGGGGTGAGAGACATGAGGGAAGAGTATCCTTGGTGAAATGGCGTGCAAGCCATGAGGAGATCCTTTTTTCTGTAGGTTAATTAGCTGTGCTGATTTCTAAAAGAGCAAGGTGGACTGGCATGATGCCCTAGTTTTATTTAATTTACTCTCCTTCATATGTAGATAAAAAGGAGTATGTGAAGGTTGTTTGAATCAAAACTGCTGGACTTGATCGGACTGGTACTCTCTCTCCTATTAAGACTCAATGTTGAAGACTGTTTTTGGTTTTTTTCGGGAGCCCCCGCTGAAGGAGACATTGCTGAGCAGCAGGCCTAGTGCCCTGGCACCAGTCTCATCGGAGGTTGGTGGAGGAGTGGGCTTAGCGCGTGTATTGGAAGGCGCGGCCTGGCTCTCGCACCTTTTCTTTCTTTTTTTCTTTTTTTTATGGAGGGGTGTCAAGGCTGTTCATATAGGGGCAATACCTATAACACATGGAGGGTTGTAGGGAGGTTGAGTAGATTGAATATTAGTTTTATAGGAGATGGTAAAAGGGGGAGGGGGGAACTGAACGGAGGAGGGAAGAGAGGATGGAAAGGGGATTTGTGAGGCCATGCGGGTGTAATCTGTTCTCAGCCCAGGTAGAGGCATAATCGCCGGGGTGGTGGGTTTGTATGTTGGGTCTAGTGGGAAGGGATTTGTATTAGCTGCCCGGGTTAAGGTAAAACTTCTGGATGATGGGAGAGAAGAGTCATGGGCCGAGGAGGAGGAGTCGCTTATGGTAAAGGATGTATATTGGGGCGAGTCGCTTTGAAGGGAAGTGCACTCGGGGGCAGAAGATATGAGAGAACTGCATCGGGTAAATACTAATGATTCTGATCTGCTTACAGGGGTTAAAACCATGGGGGTGGCTGTGAGTGCAGCAACAGGACGCATATTTCAGTTGAGGAGGGATTTTTGCCTTTTTTAGACACTTGTGCTATATTAGCAATTAGTGTCGGTAGAGAAATAGTGGAGAGGAGGTAAGGTTATCAGAAGACTGGTTGCTGTTTTGTGGGGAAAAGCCAAAGCAGGAGAAGAGAGATATAGGTCTTAAAATGTATAAGGGAGGGAATAAGGTGGGCACAAATTTGGGAAATAAGAGTTACTGGAAATGTATGTGATGTGTAGGGGGGAGAGGGGGACATTTGGTGGAGGGGGAGGAGGGAGGGGTTTACAAAGTTAGAAGTGTTCCTACTGTTGGAACTGTTACTACTGTTATGGTTGTTGTGTTGTTTATAGATGCAATTGATGATGTGAAACGTATTGTTATTGTGCAGTGTTGTTTACTGTGCTGCCATTTAAAGGGGAAGGGAAGGAGAAACGGGCTAAGAAAAGAGGGGCAGATCTGGAAGGGCTATCTTATGAAACATGGCTGACGTCCCAAACTTAAATGTAATTTCATGGAATGTAAAAGGTATAGCAAGCCCAGTAAAGAGGACAACACTTTTGACCGCATTGAAAAGGGTGGGGGCTCAGGTGGCCCTGTTGCAGGAAACCCACCTGACTGATTTGGAACATGCGAAGTTGGAGTGGAACTGGGTGGGGAAGTGTTATGCAGCTTCCTTCTCTTCCCATAAGAGAGGTGTTGTGATACTTTTGCATCAGAACCTCCGTTTTGAGGTCAAGAGAGTGGTGCGTGACCCGAGAGAAGGCAGGCACATTTTCGTTATGGGTGTATTTCAGGGAGAGAAGCTTACATTTGGGGGCATTTACGCCCCGGCGGTGTATGAGCTGCAGTTTTATTCCTCTTTGCTGGCCTTGCTTGTTAGGGATAGTTTCCGGGGCTCATTATGGGAGGGGACTTTAATTGGACTATGAACGCATGTTTGGACCATTCTGAGGGGAAGGGACATATGTCGGAGGCTATGAATCAGTGGCAGATTGGGGTAGCAGATCTGGACCTCGTGGATGTCTGGCGGTCGGTCAATCCAGGGGTGAGGAAATACCCATTTTATTCCAACCCTCATAAAACATGGTCTTGCTTGGATTATATTTATCTCCCTAGAAGTTGGGTGGGTAGGATACAGGAGATATCTCATAGCCCCATCTATATCTCAGACCATGCTATGGTGAAATTGAAGTTGGTGGGCAGGGGGTTTGGAGGGACACCCCCACTTTGGAAATTCCCCATGTACTTGACTAAAAACCAGGCCTTTAGGGAATACCTAGTGGAGCAGTGGCAACTATATGAGGGAACAAATTCCACACAGGATGTCTCCGGAACTATCTTTTGGGAGGCTGGTAAGACTTTTATGAGGGGGGCTATTATAGCCTATGTTGCAAAAATCAAAAAGCAAAATAGGTGTAAGCGATAGGAACTGGAAAGACAAGTGAAGGAGCTGGAGAAGCGGGTTGTGGGGGGTTAAGGGGGGGAACCCCCAGGTTACTGCTTACAGCTAGGGAGGCTCTTAATACACTGCTGAGAGAAGAGGCGGGAAAATCATGGTTTTATTGCCAGAGGAAGATTTTCGAATGGGGTAATAAACCGGGACCTATGTTGGTGAGATTGATGAAAGGGGGCAGGCATCCAGCACGCATATTAAGGGTGTGAAATGGGGAAGGGAGGATTTGTACTAATCCAAGGGATATAGGGGAATGTTTTAGGAAATTTTATGAGTCGCTGTACAGGGCTGAACATAAAGGAAAGGAAGCTCATATGCGGGAATTTTTGGATGGTTTAATTCTGCCGACTGCTACAGTTATGCAGAGGGAATTGCTGGGGCAGCCTATTTCAAGGTCAGAAATTTTAGGGGCCATCCAAAAAATGCAACAGGGAAAGGCTAGTGGTCCAGACGGATTCCCTGTTGAGTATTATAGAATCCTAGGTGGCCAGCTAGCTTGGGTGTTGTGTGAGGTGTTCAAGGCAGAGGGGGAGACAGGGATCCCAGCATTGCCAGATTCTTGTTATGATGCAACTATCTGCCTGACACCCAAGTCCGGGCAGGATGGGCTTGATTGTGCAGCTTACAGATCCATCTCATTGCTTAATGTGGATCTGAAAATTTTAGCTAAGGTTTTGGCTGTCAGGCTGGAGAATATGCTCCCAGACCTGGTTCACCCAGACCAGACCGGGTTCATTAAAGGTCGACAGTCATATCACAGTATGCATAGGTTACTTAATGTAATATGAAGGGCTGGCCGAACGCAAGAGAAGGTGGGGGTGGGCTCTCTGGAAGCTGAAAAAGCGTTTGATAGGGTGGAATGGGATTATCTGTTTGAGGTGATGGCCCGGTTTGGTCTGGGTGATTCTTTTGTAGGTTGGGTGAGAGCTATGTATCTTAGGCCGAGTGCACGAGTTATGGTTATTGGATGCCTGTCGGAACGATTTGGATTAGGGAGCGGTACAAGGCAGGGATGCCGACTGTCTCTCTTCTATTCGCCTGGCGATTGAACCACTGGCAGTGGCGATACAACAGCATCGGGGTGGGGATTGATGGGGCAAGGGGACGGAGCATAAGGTGGCATTGTATGCTGATGATATGCTATTATTTGTGCGAAATCCACAGAGGTCCATGGGGCCACTGCTGTCTGTCATTGATGAGTTTGCAAGTTTTTCTGGGTATAAGATTAACACTGAGAAATCTGAAATGATGCGTTTCCCAGATGCTGGTATGGAACTACAGCAGATGGGACTTAAACTTGTTCAGTCTGATTTTAACTATGTAGGAGTAAAGGTAAGTCGGAGGTGGGGGGATTTATATAAGTTGAATTATCCTCCTATGATTAAGATGATTCTTGCAGATCTTAAAAGATGGATGCAACTCCCTATCTTGTGGTTAGGGAGGATTAATCTGATAAAAATGAACATCCTTCCCCGAATCTTGTACCCTATGCAAGTGTTGCAGTTGAGATTAACTATGGGAGATGTAAAAAGAATAGAGAAGGGTTTTTTGGGATTTATATGGCAGGGAAGGAAACCTCGAATCAGTTTAAAGTAACTCAAGGCAGATAGGACTAAAGGAGGCCTTAATTTCCCGGACTTGGGTATTTACTATCTGGCAGTGCAACAGAGAGAGATTGCTGACTGGGTACACCGACCATCGGTAGCAAGCTGGGTGGAGCTAGAACAGTGGGGGATTTCAGGGAGACTCACTGCATATTTGCATAGTAGGGGACTCGAGTATATAGAGAGCTGGGGAGCGGCAATCCCCTGGTGAGGGAGACGCTTGAGACATGGGAACAGCTCCAGAGGAGGAGGAGGAAAGGATTGGGACAAGGGGAGACTATACTGTTACCGATAGCAAAGAACCCCTTTTTTCTGCTGGGGATGGAGGATGGTGGTTTTCAAGAATGGGAAAGGTGAGGGGTAGACAGTGTGGGTAACTTGTTGGAGAAAGGGGCGCTCTGTGCATTTGAGAAGGTTAAGCAAAACTTGAAGCTAGGGACATCCCACTTATACAGATATCTGCAATTAAGAGCTTTTGTGGTGAGGTTGGATAAGAGCGTCAGAGAAGGGCTGCAACCGAATAGGGTTGAACAATTGGTGTATCATGCCAAAAAAGACCCGAAAGGTTTTATGGGGAGGGCCGCTAAACAGGGTAAACAAAGACTACCAGATCTGACTGGGAGTACAAAAGCTTTATGGGAAAGGAATTTAGGGCAACAAATCTCCAAGGAGAACAGGAAAGTGGCCTTATATATGCTGGAGCGTATAATGGTCTGTAATAAGTTCAGAGGCTTTTTTTAAGTTTCTGCATAGGCTGTATTGGCCCCCTCCTGTGGTGCACAGGGCACATCCCACGATATCTCCGCAATGTGGGAGGTGTAACATGGATGTGGGTACTTACATTCACTGTTTCTGGTCTTGTCCAGTCTTGGTTAAATTTTGGGGGGAGGTAGTGACCTAGGTGAACCGGATAGCTGGAAGTCAGTTGGCATGAGATCCCCTGATATGTCTCTTTGGGGTTGAGGTGGTAGAAGGAGATGAGGAGCGGTTGCCGCTTACCAGATGGATGAGGGTTATGTTTGTGTTAGCCCGTTACTGTATTCACAATACCTGGGTCTCAGGGACCAGGCCAACAGTACTGCTTTGGCATCGGCTGATCCTTCGCTCCCTTGCATTGGAAAGGCTGACACAGGCTGTTAGGGATAGGGAGGAGATCTTTTTGAGAGAGTGGTCGCCCTTTCTAGCCTATTTGAGTGTGTCTGAGAATGTGATGCTCAGGATGGGGCTAAATATATAAAACTAAATGGTACATAGAAAATAATGGAATGAAGTGGAAACATGATTCTTTTTTCTTATGGTAACATCCAATAACACACACGATTGCATCTGTTTGTTTTGTTACTTGTGTGTTTTTTAAATGTCCAAGTTTGTCTGTAAACTTAACTGTTAATAAACAGGATATTCAAAAAAAAATCATGACATAGCTGGCACACTGAAAAAAATCTTACCCTTCTTAATCCATCTAGATCAAGCTGGCTTTGTCCAAGATAGACATGGGAAGAACAGTATTTGCTGAACCTTGAATGTGGTGTGGTAGTGGGTGGGGAGATCGGTTGAGGAATGCTCAGGGGTCCTTGCCCTTGATGCAGAAAAAGCATGTGACGATGTGAAGTGGAGGTATATATTTGTAGCACTTGAAAGATTTGGGATGAAAAAACAATATTTCTAGGGACATGGATATGTTGTTCATCCACACTTATTGGCAGGTTCCTTGACGCTTTAAATCTTGCCGGACGGTCTTCAAGCTGGCTCCTCCCACCCACCCGGGTGGTAAAACTCTCGGCTCTGCCCCATGACGCCAGATCTTCCTTACCGCTTGGAAGCTCAGGTTCCCTCCTTAACGCGCTGCGTTTAAGACTGGTTCCTAATTCTTCGAAAGTTCGAAATCAAAAAGTTTTTTGCTAAAAAGACTTCGGTCTTCTTCTCCTCGCGGCTGCGATGGACAAATCGACTCCTGGTTTTTGGAGGTGCCCTTGCGGGCAGAAGATGTCTAGGACGGATCCGCACTCCACGTGCGTCTACTGCCTGGGCCTTGAGCACGACCCGCAGGCTGCGACTTGTGCTCTTCCTTTTCGGCCTACGTCCTGGAAGACCGTGCTGCCCGATTACAACTGGGGCGCCCCGAGAAAAGAATTCCACCGGTGAAATCTAAAGAGGCCCGATTGGCGGTGTCGGCGGCGGGCTCGGCGGATCAGCTCGAGCAGATGATCGCTCGAAGAGGAGGCGGCGCGGCCGCTTTTACCCGGCTGCGTGCATTTGTCACGCCTTCCTCGTGCCTCGCCCCGGCTTTTTAAGGAGCTTTTGTCTGACCCTCTCGACCAAAGGTGAGGGTCCAACTTCTTCGGGACCTTTTTCCAGGTCCAAAAAGAGCAAAAGTAAGTCTCTCCGTCGACGCTCTTGGGAGCGGGAAAGATCCCCTTCCCCTTGTCGACAGTCGACTTCGGTCGACCCCTCAGCTTCGGCCACTGGCTTCACGGTGTCCCCGTCAGGCCAGTTGACCGAGACTCCTGTCGACACGGTCGAGATTTTTCTCGACCCGTTAGACGGGTTGTTGGCTGGAGAAGCTGAGAATCCCCTCTCCCCGGTTCCCCCGGTGGGAGTTGAGGATCCCGTCGGCTCGTCTGTGCCTCCGGTTCCGGAGCCTTCGGTGGGATTGTCCGAGCCGAGGGGAGTGCCGATTTCCGACACTTCTCCTCGCCTTCCTTGGCCTAGTCGAGACTCTTGGTCTCGGTCTCGGACATCCTCACGGTCCAACCGATCCCGCCGCCATAGGCGGTCTCGGTCTCGGCACCCCGGCAAGCGGCGCCGCCGCTCTTCCTCGGACTAGGGAGGCTTCGCGCAAGTTGCGCCGGAGGTACGAGAACTCATGTGGCAACAGTTTTTTGATCGAATAAGCCACCCAGTCGCCTTTCCCGCCATTAAGTGGCTGTCACCGAGCAGCTAAACAACCCTCATTGTAGTCGAGGAGCCTGTTCTCATGCTGGTTGTTCGGCCAATTCCAGCTGCCCCACCGATTCTGGTGGAACCTCCGCCTCCACAGCCATTAGTTGGGGCTCCGACCAAAAATTCTCGGTCGGCCTTGGGTTTGCCCCATAGGCTGTCTGTCACCCTCACTCCCGATAAACCTCGGCAGGTGGAGGGTGGCTCAGGCCCAAGGCAGCTTTTTGAGGACTCTTCTGAGTCCGATGATGGTTTCTCCCTCTTCTCCAAGCGCATGGACTTGGAGTCCTCAGGAGGGCAGTCAATGGACGATAGCCCTTCGTCCTTCTTAGGGTTGCTTCGACTCATCTCGGAGTCCACCGGGATGAAGCTCGAACCCGTTTCTAAACGGGCCAGGTATCCCCTCACGGAGATTCTGGACCGAGGGGATTCTCCTACGGAGGCCTTTCCGTGGCCGGCTTCAGGGTCCGGCCTTGAACTTTGGCAGGCCCCTGCTTCCTGCCCTGCGCCGGCCAGGTTGGCCAGGAAGTATGCGGTCCCCAACGGGTTCGCTGTCGGTTTTTGAACACCCTCGGCCGAGGGGTTGGTTACCGACAGCGTTTTCGGCGTGCCGGGAATGCCAGGATGTGGACAAACCTCCGACAAGGAATCCAAGAAATTGGATTATGCCGGCGGAAAGTCTATGCTGCGCTCTTTCTCGCTTTCGTCCAGGCCAGTTCGGCCGGCCCTTGCGCACATTTTTCTCACGCCCTGTTGGGCTCCCTGGATGAGGTTGTCCTCATCTTCCTGCAGATCTGCAGACTATGGTCAGGCAGGTGCGGACCAGGGCAGGGCGGTGGCCAAACAGCAGCTCAGACTGCGTTGACACGCGAGGACTCATGTGCCAGGTCTGTGGCGGCCGCAGTGGCCATCGTCGTCGGGCTTGGCTGAGGATATCCACCTTTACCTCGGATACCCAGCACAAGTTGGCGGATGTTCCCTTTTTGGGGACTGACCTCTTCGGCCCTGGGGTGGAAGGTCACCTGCAGAGGATCGAGAAGTCCAATGCTACCTTGGACTCGGTCTCTTCCGCTCAGAAGGACAAAGGCCGCAAGCCACAGCCTAAGCCCTTTCGTCCTTCTGCGCCCCCGGCGCGCCCGGCCCAGCAACGTCAGGGCCAGCAGGCTCGACCTTGGTATCCCAAACCCAAGCCGTCGGCTTCTCCAACAGGAAGCAGGGAGGTAAGGCCTGGGAGGTCCCTCGGCGGGTCCTCTTCTAAGCCTGCCCAGTGACGGGCTGAGGGTGTTGCCCCCATCCCTGTCACCTCACCCCTGGTTCCCCCCGTGGGGGGACGGCTCAGACACTTCCTTTCCACCTGGTCCGCTGTTACCACGGACAGGTGGGTACTGGAGGTGGTGGGAAAAGGCCTACCTCTGGAATTCGAGCAGGCCCCGCCCTTCAGAGCCGTCGCACCTCGGGGGGCCTCGGGTCCGCAGCCTCACTGGCGGCTCGCCGAGCCGACATCGCTCTCCTCCTCCAAAAGGAGGTGATCACGGAGGTGGAGGACCCCCCTTCAGACCCGGGGTTCGTGTCCAGGTATTTCCTGGTTCCGAAACGGACGGGGGCTGGCGCCCATTCTCCTACACGACTGAACAAGTTCCTAAGGTCTCGAACCTTCAGGATGGTCACTCTGGCGCAGATAATACCATCTCTGGAACACGGCGTGTGGTTCTGCTCTCTGGACCTACAGGACGCGTTCTTTCACGTCCCTATCCGTCCGTCCGTCACATCGGAGATTCCTCCGCTTTCGAGCGGAGGGATCCCTCTTCAAGTTCTGAGCCATGCCCTTCGGCTTATCTCCAGCTCCCAGGGTCTTCACCAAATGCATGGCGGTGGTGACAGCATTCCTGCGGCACCGAGGGGTCCGGGTGTACCCTTACCTGGACGATTGGCTGATAGCAGACTCCTCCAGATGGGAGGTGGAGCGGTCCAGAGATCTGGCCCTCCAGGTTTGCTCTCAAGTTGGCCTTCTCATCAATGAGGCCAAGTCGGAACTCGAGCTGAAGCAGGTGATCCTGTTCGTCGGGGCAGAGCTCGACTCTCTTCGAGCCAGAGCACGGCTCCCGGCGGACAGGGCCGAGGTTCTTACCTCCTTTGCCCAATCATTTCTGGTTGGGCAATCGCACCCTGCCCGGGACTTCCTGCGCCTTCTGGGTCTCATGGCGGCCTGTACTAGCGTGGTTCGTTGGGCACGCTGGCACATGCGCCCCCTTCAGTGGGGACTAGCCAGCCAGTGGTCACAACGCTGCGATCCTTTGGACCAGCTAGTCATAGTGACCCAGGAGATGTGGAACGCTCTCCAGTGGTGGACCGTTCCATTCCATCTGCAGGAGGGCATCCCGTTTGTCTGCCCCGAGCCGACGGTCTCTCTATCGACCGATGCCTCTCTGATGGGTTGGGGTGCCCATCTGGGGGAACACCGAGTGCACGGCCTCTGGTCGCGGGGTCCCGATGCCACATCAACCTGCTGGAGCTCCGAGCGGTCCGCCTAGCTCTCACGCCTTTGCTCCGTTTCTCCGGGGTCAAGTGGTCCGAGTTCAGGCGGACAATACCACGACCATGTACTACCTGAACCGCCAGGGCGGGACGCGCTCATGCTTCTATGCAAGGAAGCTCCTCATTTGGTCACTCGTCGCAGCCTGGAGGCGGATCTCCTAGCCATTCATGTGGTAGGAGCCTATACCCTGGCCGATGCCCTGAGCCAGATAGGGGCTGCATCTCACGAGTGGTCTCTCCTGCCGGA
Organism: Neoceratodus forsteri; assembly: GCA_016271365.2. Lineage (NCBI taxonomy): Eukaryota > Metazoa > Chordata > Ceratodontiformes > Ceratodontidae > Neoceratodus > Neoceratodus forsteri. The sequence continues at coordinate 1,316,463,841 of CM057455.1, read as the reverse complement.
GGTAGTACAAGATCTGTTCTCCCACTGGGGCACACCTCAGGTGGACCTGTTTGCCTCAGGGAGAACGCTGATGAGGCTGTTTGATGCCCCCCCTCAGCAGGGCTCGCTGCAGGGGGATGCCTTCTCGAGGCTGTGGACCCCTGGCCTCTTCTACGCCTTTCCCCCATTTCCCTTGATTCACAAGGTGCTTCTCAAGGCAAGGAGGGACAAGGCGCAGGTGATTCTGATAGCCCCAGACTGGCCCCGCCAGTTCTGGTACCCAGATCTCCTCAGCCTCAGCTCCAGGCTCCCAAGGCAGCTTCCAGCTTGCCCGGACCTGCTCTCAGTCAATCAGGGGAAGGTGTTCCATCCGGACCTTCAATCCCTGCACCTGGCGGCCTGGTTCCTGGCTAGAGTTCCAGGCCTTGGGTCTTTCCAGCCGAGGTCCTCAATGTTGTTGAGGCGCTCCCGTGAGAGTCGACCAGAAAATGCTACGCCTTCAAATGGAAGAGATTCTCCATTTGGTGTCAGGGCAAGGGCTTGGACCCTTCCTCCTGTTCTGTGGCAAGCATTTTGACTATTTATGGTCCCTTTCTAGTCAAGGGCTTAGGTCGACGACCCTAAAGGTGCATCTGGCAGCCATCTCTGCTTACCGGGTGCGGGCCGGGGCGCAGTCGGTGGCGCAGGAAAAGGTGGTCTGGCGCTTTTTCAAAGGCCTTGATCACATTTCCCCTCCAGTGCGAGAACCTCCACCTCCGTGGGATTTACTGCTGGTACTGGCAAAGCTCATGGGCAAGCCATTCGAACCAATGCACAGGTGTGATTTCTCTCACCTGTCGTGGAAGACTGCCTTCTTGGTGGCTATCATGTCAGCCAGAAGGATGGGAGAGCTCCAGGCGCTTTGCATCGAGTCTCCTAACCTGGTCTTCCACAAGGACAAGGTTGTCCTGCACCCCCACCCGAAATTCCTTCCAAAGGTGGTGTCGGAGTTTCACCTTAACCAGGTGCTGACTCTGCCGGTGTTCTACCCTAATCACACCTCAAGGCTCGTAATATAGGCTCCATACACTGACCATAAGGGCGCCGCTTATTATAAGGAGCACATGGCTGAAATTCAGGAGAGGTTCGCCAGCTGTTTGTCACCTACGCTGAAGCCGCACCTGGCAGACCTGCAGCCAAGCGGACGATAGGCAGGTGGGTCACCTCCTGCATAGATCGCTGCTATAAGTTGGCGGGCATGGAGCCTCCCAGAGGATAAGAGCTCATTCTACCCGCCATACTGCTGCATCGGTGGCTGCTTCCAGGACGCCCCTATCCAGGAAATCTGCAGGGCTGCTACCTGGAAGTCAGCACACCTTATTACCCATTACCACATCGACCTTGAGTCACGCCGGGATGCTGGTTTTGGGGCCTCGGTTCTCCAGTCTTTATTCCCTAAGTAGGGGGTGTGCGCCTTGTCTCCCTCCTCCCGGAGAACTGCTAGGAGTCTGCCAATAAGTGTGGATGAACAACATATACCATTCCTAGAACTCCTATTACAGGTGAGTAACCTGTATTTTATGCTGGATCTCCATGTTTCAAAACCAATCATCAGTTCAAATACTTGTCAACCTCTCAACACCTTTTTCACTAACACGTGGAACCAGACAGGAGTGCCCACTGTCCCCTTTACTGTATGTCCTCTCTCTTGAACCCTTAGCTGCTGTGTTGAAGACGGAGAAAGATAAAGTGGGTGTTAAGGATTGACGGCAAGCACCACAAGTTGGCCCTGTTTGCTGATGGCCTCCTGATGTATCTAAAGGAGTCCAGTAAGAGTATGCCAAAAATCCAAAAACTACTAGAGGACTATGGCAAATGAGCAGGACACAAAACCAGTTGGTTAGAAACTGGAATGTTAGCCCTGGTTAATGACCATTACCCTCTGCAAGTACAAATGATATAGTTATAAAATATCTGGGTATCAAGATTCCAGGTAAATTGCAACATCTATACAGTGAAAACTGTCTGCCCCTTCTGATAACTAAAAAGGGACTGTAAGAGATGAGAACATCTACCTGTCAGTCTCATTGGCGAAATCAACACTATAAAAATGTGTATACTGCCTAAATGTCTGTACTGTTTTCAGAACTTACCAAACTCCCTGCCTCCTTTTTTAGGCAACTCTTAACAGTATACTGACTAAATGGGGAAAACAACACGTGTAAAGAAAAACAGTGCAACAGCCACTCGGATCTGGGGGACTTTGCTTGCCAAACTTTAAACATTATCTCTGGGCAGCCCAATTATCCTTCCTGTCATATTCATTTCTGGGCAGCCCAATTATCCTTCTTCTTGTATTCAAAAAATGAGAGAAGAAGGGAACCCACGATAGGTCGATATGGAACAAGACACAGTTTAGGGGCGCTCATTCCCCGAGTTTCTTAACCAAACACTTGTGCATGAGCAACCACATGGTTGTACAAATCCTCGTCTAAGATTACTTGAGCAGCTATGGGTAATTGTGCATAAATGTATCAACACAAAACAGATGTCTGTCCTAGGGCCCCACTAAGGTTAATCTTCAAAAATAAACTGGGTACAATGTCTTCATGTGCCAGGCTATCCTTATGTAACCCTCCTGCAAATGGGGGTTCCCAAAAGACTTCCAGGAGCTTGCTTGAATGCTCCAAGCCTGAATGGTGTTTGGCATTTAAGCCATTTATCAGTGAGTGTTTTTAGAGCCTCTGGTACTGTCTCTTTAAGAGCTGTCTGCTTGCAGACATAATTAGTTTGTATGGGGGGGACTGTGTGCTTCTCTGTTTGAGTACCACTCGAGCTGCTGCCAATTCACTCCATTTTTGCAGTCACTAGGAGTGCAAAGGAACCTATCTGAAAGATGTAACTGTTTGCCAGAAATCATTTAGAGTAATAATGAAATTACAGTTTGTCTAACCTGCTTTCTTTGCAGTCAGAACTGTGTCTGCCTAGTTCCCCATTCTGGTTTTGAACTGCTGAACTGGACCAATCAGTGTGGGGTAAGCTAGCTCTAAAATGGTGCCTTGGACGAATCAGAACTTGACTCATAATCTGAGCCAGCCACAAGAGGATTGTATGGGCAGTGACTCTGGGAGATGTAGTTTAGACTTCGGCGCCTTTTTGGACCAACAGGAGCAGTCTATTGTGAGTGACAGCCAATCCAGTCAAGAATAGGGAGGAACTCAAAGGAAGTGCCTAGTTTTGTCTGTTGGAGTTTCAGTTTTAGCTCTGGCACTGAAGGGGAAAGGAACCCTGTGCTCCTTCAGTGCACAGTTTTAGTCGGGAAACATGTGTAAGGTCCGGAGTTCCGGTCTGCAGCTTGTGTAACTGCTTGTTAGGACTGAATCCGTCCTGTGAAGAGAATCAAAGGATATCTGAAGAATAGAAACCAGGCTCACCCTGTAGAAGACTGGAGAAATTGCTGAATTGCACTCGGTCTGTCAGGAACTGAATCTGCTGTGTGTTCTCCGGTATTGTGCAGTAATTGCGATTGGGATAGAGAAGCAGCCTGCCTGGTAGAGTACTTTCTTTTGCCATATAAATGTGTGAGGAGTCTCGTGGAGCTCAAGAGTAGCCCTGCTGACATTGAAGGACCCTATCTTGTTTGGAGGTCGTGAGTACTAATTCAGGGTCGCTCCCTGTTGAATGGCCACATTGAATCCAAATAGAATTACTGTACTGCTGACTGTTTAACTAATTTTCTTTTCTCTGTGTGAAAGGGCCCTACCAGCTGCCACGGTTTGGACTAGCCACTAGGGCTTGGGTACCCAGGGACAGTAACTGGTAGGGATAGGCCTGTGCACAGAGCCATAGGTAGATGAGTAAAGTATAGCTAATTAACCTGATTTCCCCTGTCCTTGTTATATTCCCCAAATAAATCAGAGCTGCTTGTTTCAGCAAAGTTATGCTGCCTGAGGTATTTGTCTATGTTAAAGTATTGTACTGTGATTGTTGCACTGTATCTTATTTTAGGAGGTCCCAGTGCCTGAACCAGCCCTGGGTGTAGTGTATACTGTGAAGGTAATTCTGATATATTGTGTGGGCCACTAGTGGGAAGAAAGGGAGGTTGCAGTGTCCCAGAGGGCTGTGACCAAGTAAGTTTAACTATTGCAAACCCTGACCTCTGGGTGGAGGCACCCGCCATTGGATCCAGGCCCCTCAACCTGTTAGTGGCAAATCAGGCAGGGGTAGTAGCCCCTGGGATAGCGCCATCTAGGGGTTACACTTAGATGGGGAAAAAAGAAGGATCTGGGGACTTTGTGACTTAATCTCTGGAAGGGTTCTAAAATCTTTTGCTGGTCTCAAAGTGGAGTTTGGAATACAGGTTGGAGACTTTTTTGTTTACCTGAGGGTGAGATCCTATTTACAGGGAACTTGGTTTGGTTTATTTTAAATCTGGAAAATCCGTGAGCATAAAGCCCGTTTTCATGGGCAACCAACTTCTCCCTCCTTAACCAAGCCTTTCACAGCATACTACAGATTATTACAGGGAATCACCCTAGCTCCAACTAATAAATTGTCAGAGGCTTGGAAATCAGACCTGTGGTGTGACATAGATAGCGAAACATGGAACCTCATTATCCAACTTGTACATAACTGCTACTGAACTAACAGGTTACGAAGAGTTCAGTTACACATTTTATACAGAATGTATTTTACCCCCGCAAGATTTCATAAATTCCAACCCACAAGAGACCCCATGTGTTGCAAGTGTATAACTGAAGAGGAAGAGTTTTTGCACCTGGCATTGACGTGTTCTAAGGTGCCACCTTTCTGTTTTAGTGAAGTGTTCGTAACATCAAGGAATAATTTCTAGACTGCTCTTTACCAAAAACCCCATTATAATTTATGTTGGGGCAGAAAGCATCCCAAGGGGGAAGAATAAATAAAAGTCATACCGTATGGAATTTGGCACTAGTCAGTGCCAGAAAAACAATATCCCAACATTGGGTAAGTGATACTCCACCGAGCTCGGTACTCTGGTTAAATAATCTCATGTTTTGCATGAAATTAGAGGGGGTGCAGTTAAACTCTGTAGGACAAGGAGATTTTTTTCAGTTTGTGTGAAACCCCTAATCCATGCTATAGAAAAGGGTATAATTAATGCCCAGGGGCTATATATATAGCTCAAAATCAAGCCACTGTAACAAGGCCTATAGGAAGGGTAATAGGATGCTGGGGTGTATCGGAAGGGGTATTGACATCAGGAAAAAGGAGGTGCTACAACCACTATACATGTCACTGTTGAGGCTGTACCAGTGAATACTGTGCTCAGTTCTGGAGTCCTTACCTAAGGAATGACAGGGACAGGCTGTAGACTGTGCAATGCAGGGTGATCTGGATGATTCAGGGCCAACAAGGCAGATCTTACGAAGATCATCTCAAGACACTGAACATGTACTCCCTAGAGACCTGATGGGAGAGGGGGGATATGATGGAGACCCTCAGGTTCCTGAAGGGAATAAACAAGGTGAACTGTGAGGAACTATGTAGCATGAGCATAAAGTTATGAATCTGAGGTCATGAGTGTAAACTGGCAGGAGGAAGGTCTAAGATGGATATGAGTAAGTTCTGTTTTACGGAAAGGGTGGTGCAGCCAAAGAACAGTCTGCTGGAGGAGGTGGTGGGGACCAAGACCATAAGTGGTTTCAAGCATGGCTGGCACAGAGTGAAGGATGTAGTGGTTGCTCAGGCCAGCAGCAGTAGGGTGGAGAGCAGGGGGTGGACCAGGAGGACTAAAACCACGCATGGACAGTAGATCCTGGGGCAGATAGGGAACTCCGGGCAGACTAGATGGACCCATGCTATTTTTCTGTTGTCATTGTCTATGTTTGTATGTTTCTGTCTGGAGGCTGACACAGAAGGTTCTACTCCTTGTCATACATCATCAGCCCAATGACCTTGGCCAAAGTCGCGCTGACCAGTCTGTAGTTCCCAAGGTCTTCTCTGCTCTCGTTCTTAAGGAGTGGGACCAAAGTGGCCTCCCTCCCAGCTAGAACTTCACTGGAACCACCCCTATTTCTGTGGAGTAGTGAAAGAGGTCAGTGGGTCCACCAGAAGCTGGGCAACCTCCCTGAGTACCCTTGGGTGCATACCATTTGGGCCTGGTGACTTGTCCACTTTCAGGGTCCTGAGCACCTTGTACACTGTCTGCTGCTATCCCTCCCATCTCTGACCCCCGCCCAGCTAGAACTTCACACTCTGGAAGCAGTTCCTCCTCCTTGTTTGTGAAGACTGAGAAAAGGTATTCATTTACAATATCTGCCTTCTTATCATCTTCCTCTGTTTCCCCTCCTTTGTTCAATTTGACAATTCTCCCTTTGTCCTCTGGTGTTCCTTGATACAGCAACTGTCCCTTTCCTTTATGCCCCCTGCTATTTGCAACTTGACGTCCACTTTCACTTTACTTACCACTCTGTGAACCTACTCCCTTGCTTTCTTGCATAAGAGTTCCCTATTTCCCATTTGCTGGACCCCCTTATACTTCTAAAAACTGCCAGTTATATCCTTAATGTGTCTGACACTGCCCTCGAGAATCAAAGTTGGCTTTTGTGTTTCTTATTCTTTCCTGCTTGTCTCAAACAGGAGCTAGTTGCTTCCACAATTCTCTGCATTATAATTTCCCACTTGGCCTCAATCCCCTCTACTTCCCTAACCTTCACTTCTGAATTAACTGCCCTGCCTTTCTGAAATCTTGCCTTCCGAGGTCCAGGACCATTGTCCTTGAACTGAAGCTTTGGGTTTCCAGCAGGACGTTAAACCTCACTGGGTTGTGATAGTTTGTCTCCTCTACTCTGTCCTCTCCTCTGCTGTCCCAACTGGGAGAGCATTAAGTCCAGTATAGCCCCCTAACCCATTGGGTTAGTAGGCACTTTTTCTTTACCACTACCAGCACCTAGTTCCATGTGCTTTTGGCCAGTAGGATTTCTTTGTCCGTATTTCGTAGGTTGAAGTCTCCAGTTGTACAACCTTCCCCTTTGCGACTGCCCTCTTCATCCCCTCTCCTAGTGCTTTATTAATATCATCTACCTGGTTTGGTGTCCTGTATACAACCCTCACCCTAATGACCCTCATCATGACTGTCACCAGCTGTACCCACACCAATTCCAGCTCACTGTCCCTTTTTAAGGTGCTATCTTATGTGGTTTCTGTGCTGTCTTTTATGTACAGCGTCACCTCCTCCTCTGCCCTGCATCCTGTCTCTTTTAAAAAAGCGTACTCAGGATATGCTAGATCCCAGTCATGGTATTGAGTTGCCCATGTTCTTGTTATTGCCAACAAATCTAATTTTGTCTTTGCTGCTACTACCTGGAGCACCCACATTTTATTTCCAAGGCTCCTTTCGTTCATACAGTCTGCCTTCCAAGTTTCTACTTTCCACCCTCTTCCTGCCTTCCTCCTATCCAGCCCCCTTGTCACTCTTGGTTGACTCACCCTTACATATTCCCTTATTCCCTCTGATCTGGACCTCTTCTGTAGTTCCCTTACTATTCTTATCCTCTCAGGCCTCTTAGTGCACCTTAACCCCTTGGATCCAGTACATGCCCTCTCTCCTGCGCTGTTGTTATCACCCTGCCCTGCTCCCCCTTGTTTACTAAGTGGTGGGGGAGAGCCCTTACGCCTTCCCATGTGTGTGGTTGTCGTGTACCCTAGCAAAGCCCTCCCCAAATCCTAGTTTGAAATCTTGCTAATTACAACATCAAGCATTCTAACACACTGGTGTCATTCCTGCTCAGGTGCAGGGCATTCCTGGCAGTCAGCTGTGATTACAGTAGACACGTGACTGGAAGCTGACAGTCAGCAGTGGAGATGAGTGAAGCGTCTGTGCTGGTCACCGAGGGGGAGGGAAGAATTGGACTGGCGGGTTGCCAGGGTCAGGTCGTGGGAGTTGAAGCGAGGGGTGGGAGGGATCACTGGACACCAGAGGTAATTGCAAGAATACCGTCAGGGGTATGAGGGGGTGAGAGGGACCACTGGACACCAGGAATAATTGCAAGAATACCATTGTGGGTATGGGGGGGCAGAAGGGACCACTGGACACCAGGAATTAATAACTACTGACAGTCTGTGGGCACAATTAGGGGATGCAGGTCACAAGGACTGGTTTTGGGGGGCAGTAATTAGTGCGGCACTGCCAACTACTTACTGTTTCTCCAAACCTGCGAATTTGGCAGTGTGCCTGTATACAAGGCGCTATCACAGTCCCACCAGCATATTGTTGGGCCAGCCATGGGTTAGTGACTTACTAACCTTGCCATCCTGTGTGGCATTTTGCAGTCCCTCCCTGCATCAGGCCATCAAAGTGGTGTTAGCAAGTCGCTAAGCTGTTTAGTAGTTGCTAAATGCGTTTGTTTATCTTGGCCATAGACTCTTACATATTTAGAAGGTATAGGACTGGAAAGTGTTCAACTCCCACCAACCCTTGACAGACACACGCGCGCGCACACACACACACACACTCTTTTCTACTGTAGTTGTAGCTGTATGATGCCTAAGCATACAGTAACATAAAAGGTTATCTCTATCAAAGGTTGTTTGGCTTACACACACTGGCCTGATTTCGACGCAGTACCCGATGTGTAGACTCCGGATTAGATTACTTCATGACAGAGTTTTGAGGAATTTGTGATCTGTGCTCCAAACATAAAGATTTGAATTTGTGGTAATAAACATGGCTGGGTCACTCAGGGCTTCTACTCACCAATGAAAACAAGGCACAAACTGGTGTACCTGGAAATATCTAATAATAATGATGTCCTTGCTAACTATTGTAAAGCAAGAAATAAATGCAAAATCTTGATTTGACAAGCAAAAATTTTACGAATCAGCAAAATGACAGCATTCTAATCCCACCAAACTCTGACAGACGATATAGAGAATACTAGTTGGGCAGCCATGCACAGCCAGCTGGTGCTGCCACAGAAAGGTTCTGATTACATCAGACCTTGACAGTAAAGCTCGAGAGGTCCAATGTAATTAGAAGTCCGAGGCGGTGTCACAGGCTGGTTTGGCATTGTTTGCCCAATCAGTACTTTTTATAGTGTGCAGGGTTTTTTTTTTTGTTACCTTTTTTTAAACAAAAGTGTTTTCACAGTGCTCCCATGGCAGCAGTGAATATGCTGGCGATTTCAGTTAAGAACTTAAACTTATTACTGTGCAAGTGGCAGCACTGTGAAAAACACCAGCTGTCTCAAGGATTTCAGATCAGCTGGAACCTTGTTGTACCACACAAGGGTACAACCGTGTTCCATGACCTTTGAACTGTGGAACAGCAAGGGTTTAGCTGGCACAGAAATTCATGCAGAACAAACCCTTACTATACACTATAAACTCCCTTCCAGATAAAACTAAGAAATGTACATCAACACTTTTAGATGTAAATGGTAAATTGATCACTGACCAGAATAGTATCTCTGAATGTTTCAGTAACTATTTTGGCAAGTTAAAATGTTTTGCCTCATCATCCTCGCAGCCTCAGCCTCATGGTGGTAATAAAACACAGGGGTCATCAAAGGGTCTTTCACCTGACCGCCCTAAAAAAAAATGTTTTGGTCCAGTAACTCCAAGTATGGTCTTCAATTGATTACACCAAGGAACGCCCAGACGTTGTTATAATGTATGGGTAGCCCTTATTACTCAATGAAAGTAAGCTGTTTACAACCTTATAATGTATGGTAGAACGCTGTTAACCTTAGGAAATCATCATTTCCTAAGGTTGTTAACCTATCGATGTGACGTGGACATGTTGTTAACCTATCAATGCTACGTCACATCGATAGGTTAACAACAGCGATTGGTCTGAGCATGTGTGCTTTTTTTTTTTCAGCGGGGAACCGACAGATGAACAGCAGCGGTTAGGAAGGACTGAACGGCCGCGGCGGTGACTAGTTAGCAAAAAGTAAGCAGCCTTTTTATGTGGGACCATACACTATAAAAAATAATGTATGGTCCCTCTTGCAACCGGTCAGTAACTGGCCCGAGGTTGTTATGGTAACGTAACCTCGAGCTCGCCCTCGAGGTTTACACGGTCGCCCTGGCAACCTCTCGACAGTTAACTGACCGGTTACCGATAGAGGACCATACATTATCCTCTATGTAATCCCACTGTTGTGATGTCAGAACCTTATAAACCTCTCTCACCTATGTCATAGCAGTGGGTTTACAAAATGGAATGCCAGTGTTTTTCAGTATTCTACACACCCAGAATGCGATTGTTAATCTCAGTACAGTATTTAAATAACATCCCAGTTGTCACAGTTTACTGTAACTGAGTCTAGCAATCACCATGTCTGATAGAGATTTTAACTCTGGTGCTATTTCGTCCTGCTGTAGTTCAGTCTGTGTATCCTAATAAATTGTTTTCGTACACAATCATGTGGCTGTAGTGCAGATTCATTAAGAAGGTAAGCTTAATTACTTGTGTTCCGGGGGCTGTAACTTCTCATGTTGGGTCCCATACACTATAAATGACAATGCCTGATGTACGGTGATAACCACGGTGTAATCACCTCTCGTGGTTGCTAGGGCAACAGTAAACGTCTCGAGCTGTGCTCTCGAGATTTACCGATGCCCTGGCAACCACTCGAGGTGATTACACCATGGTTATTACCCGTACATCAGGCATTATCCTCTATGTTATGAGGATGGTTAGACTAGATAAAGAAAGAGCTTACCAGTCTCTTATGTAAAATCATAAATTATCACCAAGTATAAATGCTATTCCAAAGGTCTGGAAGCAAGCCTCCGTACTGACAGTCTGTACTGGAAGAAGTAAATCCTTAGTTGGCAGTTACAGACCAATTTTCCTGTCCAGCCTATTGGGAATGGGTTATTTTTTATCAGTTGTTTGTTCATTTAAACGACCATAACATTCTCACTCCTCCTCATGCCTTAAGGCATCCCCAGTTCTCAAACTGCTCTGATTGGCTTTATTGATTCTATTCACTGTGCACTTAATTCTGGGTTATCAACAGAAGCTATTTACATTGATTTAGCCAAAGCATTTCATTCAGTTAATCACAGACTTTTCTTGACAAAACTGGAAATAAATGTAATAAAGTAGCAGGATAAATTTCAGATGATTTGATGGGGTAGAGAGCAGAGAGTAAATTGGTAATGTCTTCTAATAGGTGGATCATAGTAACGTAAGGGTTTACCAGGGTTCTGTCCTAGAGCCCTCGCTATTTACTTTATTAATAAACTGCCCAATGCCTATACTAAAACTAATGTGATTTTGTACATAGGTTTTGCAGCATTGTTTGCCAAGGGTCCCACAAGTGAGAGAGAAAACTCTCCAGCAGGATTTATTAGCTCTATAACACTGTTTTTTGGAGAATCACCTAAAACTGCATTCCACAAAAAAAAAACAGGTCAATGGTGTTTTCTAAAAATCTCTTTACCATAAATCCTTACCACTAATCTTGACATTAAAGCCTTGGAGAATACCCCCTAGAAACAGTGCAAGGAATCATCTTTGCTACACAAAGAGCACATTGATTCAGTGGTTAAGACAGTTTACAAGAATCTAGACAAGCATGTTATGGGAGGGATACGAGCTGCCTAAAGCAAAATGCTAAACAAACTGTGGCACAGACACATTTACTATCTGTTATAGATTCTGGCATATTAATCCACACAGCAGCTCCTTTCAGTACACTGTCAAGGGTCAAAATCCTGTTCAGTACACATCATTTTGTGTTGGGTAGTGATCCCAAAACACAACATTATGATCAGTATAGATCCCAAGGATGGATGTCCGTACGGGAACGGTCCACTTATTTTGTTGGCACTCTGACCTTGAAAACAATAACTCCCATCTGTTTTAACATGTATTTTATTTCTTTTATGTCAAAACAATTAATATACAGACTTCCAATGATGTCAACAATGGGAATTCAGCAAGCCACCTGTGCTCCACTTTCCAGCCTAATCAGAGAGTCTCCCATCTAGTTTAAAACTGCAAATTTTACCTGCAAACTTCATTTAGAGGAAATGGTTGACATCCATGGGAGAGAAAAAGAATAAAACTTTGGCGGCCGACCAACCCCCATGACCTGGGCTAGCTATCCAACTCCCTGACCATGTGCTCTGCATCATCACTTACTTCAAATGCCTATTTGTAGTCTGCCCTTATCACCAATGCACAGCGTTTGGAGGAACTCCAGGCATTTTGGCAGGACGTGTGGTGCTTTTTCCAGTCTCTGTGGACATATGTAGACACTATCAAAAAAAGATGAACGGGACCTTGTCAGATATATTTGACCGCATCAAGCAACTGACTCATCGCACCCTCCATCATCGTCAAGTACAGCTTGAAAACAAGTGTGGAGACATGGAGAAGAGACTTCGTTGGAACAACCTGAGGATGTACGACCTTCCAGAAGGTGTGGAAGGTCTGCAAATTTCTACATTTATGGAGCACCTCCTAAGAGATGCTTTGGGCTATCCAGCTGACTTAAATTTGACATTGTGCATATGCATCAGACTCTGGGCTCTAAGTCCTCTTGTGAGAAGAGGCTGCAGTCAGTAATTATGGGGATCTTCTTCGGGGGTATCTCAGTTATCAGGTCACACTATAGGAACTTCACCATCGGTGAAGCAGGATTCACATGGAAGATTTTCAGCAGTACCACTGGGGCTGCCCATGCCAACGTCACCTGCCAACATCACCAAACCTATAAAGATGTGAGCGGACCCACTTATGGGTCTCCGTGGAAGCTCTGACCCAATTTTGCACCATTTCGCCTATGACTTTTATTTTACTTCGTTTTTTAGAATCTCTTTTTTATGAGATTCCTTTACCTTGTTTATGTTGATAATGGAAGATTTGATACCTTTTATTGGACCAACAAGTGGAGTTAGTCCTTCCACTTCTCTCTTCCGTTGCTGTGGAAAGAAGATTGCCTCTTCAGACGACCATATCCTTTGTGTCTGCTGTCTTGCAACCTGACCATGACGTCTCAGACTGTGAGCTCTGCCAGAAATTTAATCAAGCCACCCTTAGGTGACACAGAAAGGCTCTCAAAAAATTCTTGTTGGAAAACAGATGGTCAGTTCCAGGCAGGGGTACTCGGTGGTCCCTCCTTTCTTGTCACCAGCAGGTTCATCAAACTCCCAGGGCGCAAAGGCCTTAGACAAGTCCTTGGGGAAAATCACAGGAAAGACTGAGCATGGGATCGCTCCCCCTGGTGGTGTTCCTAATCCCCGATGGCCTCTTCTTCCTTCTCCTGGGGTACTCTGTTGGTTGCGGCTGCACCGACACCTGTAGCTGTCCAGGCTACTGCTCCTACCAGGCCCATAATGACAGCGCTGCCGCACGCCTCTCAGGGTGGTCGGTCATTGACCCTAGGGTTGTCGGCCCCCAGTTTGTCAACGCTTGGCTCGTCTATGACAGCCCCTCCATCATGGCCTGATACCTCTTCAGGCCCATGGCCGTCGGGCTCTTCAGGCTCCTAGGCCCTGATGGACGGGTCCATTGTACCCTGTGTCGATGACCCCTCCTCTGTCAATGCACCAGTCTCCTGTCATCAACCTCAATGATATTCAGGCCAGGTTCACTACAGTCCTGGTCCACCAATTGGGTGCTTACAGCTATCGACAGCTCTGGCCATCGATGCCACTTTGGCCTCCTCGGGTGATTCCCTGTGGGCCATTGTTGGTCCCTCGTTCATCGGACCTTGAGTTGGAGCAGGTCAAAATCGAGGAAGAGTACCATCCTGACGTCATGCTACCTGAGGAAGAGGAGGAACCCCACTCCTCGGACAGGTCCACTGCCACCTCAGTGAGTGAGGACTCTGTCAAGCATACTCCCGGGGGGTGCTAATGAGCAGCTAAGGTGAAAAGTCGTAACTCTGGAGCTCCAGATCAGAACGCAAATTAAATTCATTTTTTTAGCTGCAAAGTTTAAAATTTTGTCACTGGTTGGTGCCTAATAATCACCACAAGAGACGAGTACCTTTCACAGGGGAAAACATCGCGTTAAGGAGGCAAACGTTTGAAGAAAACAGCCGGGCAAGACCAGATGACTACTGGGGGACTAGACCCTATCTCATTCTCCGCCTTGGAGCTCACCTTAATCAGTAAATCTGTCTCGGATCAGGTGCTTGCAGAATTAACCCCACGATGGAAAAAAGTGAAGAAAACTATTGGTGGCATAACCACAGAAATTAAACAATAAGCAAGTAGAGCCAGCCCGCCGGCGCAGCAGTTGGATTTCCGCTTTCGGCGCCGGTGACCCGGGTTCGGGAACGGACCTGGGACACTGGAGGGCCGGCTGGGGGGGAGAAGGATCGAGCGTCTTTGGACAGCTCTCCTTCTCCGGGGGGAGGGCAGGGCAGCACTTGGCGTACGAGCGGCACCTAGCGGAGGCTGGGCTGCTGCGTCACGTCGATGCTCAACAGTACGTCAGGATGGGGTGGACGCAGGTCGTCATTGCACGTCCCCATCCTGCTTAAGGGGGGGGGATAAAAATCCCGAACCTCACCGTCTATATGGCGCTCTGCCCCCGTAAGGCCTCAATTAGCCTCTAAGAGCCGGTCCCCCGACCAGATATTAGTACCGCGGCTCCGATAATGGGAGGGTCAGAGCCGCAGCCTCGCTCTCTGGGGGGGAAAGCCAGGGATAACCGTGGGGACGGAGGCATTTCTGGAGGTGGAGGCATAAGGGGGTCTGTGACCAGAGCTGAAAATAACGACGGGAGCAGTAGGGGCCAAAAAGAATAAATAAAAAAAACAATAAGCAGGTAGACTGCAAGAGGCTGAGCAATGTATTTCTAATCTGGAGGATATCATGAAAGAGGTCCCAGAGAAGATGGCCCGACTGGAGAAAGTGATAAAGGAACTATGAGACGCTCTGGATTATCAGGAAAATTATAGCAGATGTAACAATCTACATATCTGAGGCTTACCAGGGGTTGCAGAGAAAGGGACCCTCCTAGAATGTTGTGCTGTAACACTGCTCAAGTTGCTGAACCTAAACCCAAAACTTGGCAGACTGAAGATCGAGCAAGCATATCAAGCGCTTACCCCGAGGCCGCCTGCAGACCAGCCACCACGGCAGGTCATATTCCGCCTACATCACTACCCCGATAGGCAGGCCCTTCTAGCTGCATACCGAAATGTGAAGGAGCTCAACTTTGAAGGAAATAAGCTTATGATGCATCAGGACCTGTCCTTACGAATTCAATGCAAGCACCAGCAATTTAATTCTCTGATGGATCAACTAAGAGAGAGAGAGGGTTGGAGTTCTTTATGGCGTATCCTGCAGTGGTTAAAGTTCGATGGGAAGGTGCAACATTCTCTTTCTGGGAACCCAACAAGCTGCAAAATTACATCGCAGAATGGGATAAGAAGAACAAAAACGGCTGAAGAGCCCAGTGAGTATGTGGGCTTAATTTACGCTTCTAAGACTTCTTCACTATCTCATGGCCGGAGCTGAACCAGAAGTCTGGGGGGAGGATAAAATGGGACTAAAAAGGTCAGGGATTGCCTGACAAAGCACTTTTGTGACTAAAACTACCCATTGTCCCTCAAGGAAGTTACTATTCTTATGTATTGTGCATGTTTTGTTTAAATGTGGTCTTCCAAAACAATGGTGCCGCGATGGACAGTAAAAAGGCACGCTTTACAGAACTTTCACAAACAGAATATACAGCTTTTGAATCACTTGGAGAGACATTCTGGGGGCCTAAGGAATGAATAGGGAAGGGGGTACTGGACTAAATATGGGAAGATGACAACTATGAGGTGGGGGGAAAGGTCTGCCTCTGGGTATATTATCAGATGCTGCTATAAGGGAAGATCGAAAATGGTAGCAAACAACATGGGCTCCTTACAGGGCATTAGGCTTGACAAAAGCTGTTCTCGCAAGGACAGCATTAGGGTAATGAGTTTAAAATGTAAAGAAATATAACGTTAGCTTAAAATTAGTGTGGGGGGGTTGAGGGGTTCGATCACACAATTGATGAGACTGAGAGAGAAGGAGATTAGAAGCTTAATACAAATATGTACAAAGAGACAGGGAAAAGGGGATTGGGTCATATTGGGCGGGAGGGAAGGGGAGAACAATGTTTTCAATGTTTTTGTTCCAGTTTACTGTTACATGCATAAGTTTAAATGTGCACTTGTTACATGTTATTTCTCATGCTTTGTTAGAGATATCACTGAATGGAGCTATTTAAGTGAGGGAGCGCACTGGGTGCAGCAGTGGGGGGGAAGGGCTAACAAGGGAAGGGCAACATGGATAAGACTCCACATAGTGTGATCACTTCTTGGAATGTCAAGGGGTTCCGCTCTCTGGCAAAACGAGCTAAAATCCTTGCAGCATTAAAACATAAAAATACGGATATCACCATGCTGCAGGAGACTCACTTGACTCCAAAGGAGCATACTAAACTAGTGGGAGGGAGTGTGAGGGCGTGCTACGCCTCCTCTTACAGTTCACATAAGAGAGGAATAACGATCCTTCTGAGGAAGGGTTTCCCGTTTATCCTGCACCGTATGGTGAAAGATCCGCTGGAAGGAAAGTATATCTTTGTGGCCGGAGAGGCAAATGGGAAAACCATAACCCTGGGGAATATTTATGCACCCTCAGTGATGGATCCAACCTTTTACCAGCAAAGTCTGGACGTAATAATGAGGGAGCAATTTCTTAACCTAATACTAGAAGGAGATTTCAATTGTGTGGCTGACCCTAAACTGGACTACTTGGGATCCAGATGTAGAGACGTAGCAGCAGTCCAACAGTGGCTACTTGGGCTGATGAAATTGGACTTAACAGACATGTGGCGCATGGCTAATCTTGGAGCCTGCGAATATACATTCTGTTTCCACCCACATGCCACATGGTCCAGACTTGATTATTTATACATTCTGTGCTATGCTCAGATAACTAAAGTGGAACACAGCCCCATTTTCCTCTCCGACAATGCAGTGGTGCACCTTGAAATTATTTTAGGTCATCAGGAGGGGGGGGATGGAGTTTTCCAAGCTACCTCCTAGCTAAGAAAGACTTTAAAGAATACTTACAGGATCAGTGGAAATTATACCAGGAAACGAATCGGGGTACAGTATAGGATGAGGTGATACAGTAGGAGCCAGCAAAGCATACAGTATATTGGGGGCGGGGTGATAATTGGCTACTACAATTCAAAGAAAACGCTGCCCGGTGGCACTGAGGGGCTGAGGCTGACGCCACACTCCGCCTCCACGCTGGGCGACCCGGGTTCGGGAGCAGATTCAGGTCGCTGGTGGGCGGCCGGGGAGTTAGGCTTGGCGTCCCACGACAGCTCGCCTACTCCGGGAAGGGTTAAGGCAATGCCCCGAACACTTGCCTGACTCCGAGCGGAGGCTCGGAGTACTGCAAGCCCCTAATGTTAGGGGAAGGGCTGCCTTGATACAGCGTGACGTCGGCGCTTTGCGCCTTGACGTCAGGGGTCCTACGCTATAAGGGGTGGGAGAAAAAATGGAAAATGCCTGCCGTCGCCGGGAAGATGGAGCCTCCGGAGACGTGCCCTCGATGTGCCTTCGTCCGCCCGATGGCCTTTGGACCGACGCAAGTTGATTGATGGGGTAAGGGGGCTCTGCCCCATCCCCGCTCGGGGGGGGTAAACCGAAGCTACATGGGGCTCCAGAGGGTCATACAGGCAGGGTAGAAGGTAGAGGGATGTCTGCCTTGAGGCTTCTGAAGGGTCGGGGATGGCAGGGAGGTGAATAAATAGAAATTTAAAAAAAAAAAAACACCAGAGAAGGGAGGCAATAAAACATAAAGTAAAACTACTGGAGCAACGAGTGATTAAAGAAGGAGGGGGTCATGCACTGAAGGAACTGCAGATTGTCAGAGAGACACTGAATGAATGCCTCACGGAAGAAGTTAGATCAAAACAAATGTATGCTAGACAACGACTGTATGAATGGGGCAATAGGCTGGGCCCACTGTTGGTAAACTTAATGAAAAGGGGTAAAAAGTCTAAAAAAAAAACTAAAGATAAAAGATAAAGGAGGAAGGGTTCTCCAGGCTGAGCCACACATAAGAAAAAGATTCAAGGAATTTTACAGTACGCTATATACAGCTGATTGTAAAGGAACAGGCCAGCTAATGGACAAATTTCTGGAGGGACTCTCATTTTCAACGCTGACAGAAGACCAAAGGGCCTTGCTTTGTGGCCTTATTACTAAAGAGGAGATAATAATGGCCATAGGATCGCTCAAAAGGGGAAAGGCTGCAGGCCTTGATGGCTTTGGAGCCGAATATTATAAGGAACTCATGCAGGAAAGGGTGGACCCCCTTTGTAGGGTGCTAGAGCAGGCGAGGGGGAAGAGGGGACTGCCCAAGTCATGCTGTGAAGCTACTATATGTGTCTTCCCCAAGCCGGATAAGGATGCCCAGGAATGCTCCTCATATAGGCCTATTTCGTTATTGAACCTGGATTGTAAGATTATGACAAAGGTGCTGACTATGAGATTGGATGTGCTTCTACCCTCAATAATTAATCCGGATCAAACGGGGTTTGTACAAGGGAGAACGTCATACCACAATATGCAGAGGTTATTAAATGCAGTCTGGTGGGGATCTAAGAACCCGGGGCAGGCATGTGTCCTCTTTATGGATGCAGAAAAAGCATTTGACCGGATTGAATGGGAATATATGTTTAAGATCTTGGGAAAGTTCGGTTTGGGGGAGAAGTACATCCAATTAATAAAAGTCTTTTATAGAACCTTAACGGCGCGGATCTTAATCAGCGGAGTGCCCTCAGAGGAGGTCCAGCTTGGGAGGGGTACTTGACAGGGCTGTCCGCTTTTCCCCCCTCCTGTTCGCAATCGCCATAGAACCTCTGGCAATGAAAATTAGGGAGGTCCCATATATTAAAGGTATCCAGGGCAGGCAAGGCTGAAAACACACTATCACCCTTTACGTGGATGATGTCCCTCTGTTCCTCACGGAACCAGACCAATCCATTCCTGCATTGCTGCACCTAGTGGGCTCTTTTGCGGCCTTTTCAGGCTATAAGTTAAACATTAATAAATCAGAAATCATGTACTTGGGTAAAGGGGAGAGGGCGGGCACACAAAACACGTGGGGACTTAAGAGGGTCCAAAAAGCAATCACATATTTAGGAGTGAAAGTAGGTCAGGATATAAAACAAATGTATAATTTAAACTATACACCCCTCTTAGATATAATTTTGAAGGACTTACAGAGGTGGAAGGCCCTCCCTCTATCATGGATGGGCAGAATAAATGTTCTGAAAATGAACGAACTTCCCAGAGTTTTATACATTTTGCAGATGATGCCCATAGGCCTGCGGAATAGTGATATTACAAACTTAGAAAAGGGTTTTGGGCAATTTATTTGGCAGGGGAAAAAGTCAAGAATTAGCCTGAAGAGATTTAAAGCTACTAATAAGTTGGGAGGGCTAAATTTCCCTGATATTAAGGGGTATTACTTAGCAACCCAATATAGATATATACACAATTGGGTCAACCAAGGAGAAGCTCCCCAGTGGCTAGATTTGAAAGAGGAAGGTTGTAGAGGCCGCCTCTCAGCATATTTAGGAAAAGCAGGGCTGTAGACCTATAAACATCTGCAACACCCAAACCCCTTGGTTATTAGTAGCTTGGAGGCCTGGAACACCACCAAGGACAGAAGGGGAGGAGTTGGGGATAACACCATTCTGGTTCCGATAGCAGGCAACCCAGAGTTCTTACTAGGACTAGAAGATGAGGGCTTCATAACATGGCAGGAAAGAGGTATCAGATGCGAAGGAGAGTTTATTAATAGGGATGGAATGTATACATTTCCAGATATTCAGAGGGGATTGGGTGTACCAGCAACATATCAATACAGGTATCTCCAAGTTCGCAGTTACTGGAAGAGTCTGAATGGGGCGGAGATAATCTCTCTAGTCTAGCTCTGGTAGAGAACGAGATACTGGGGGCAGTACAACAGGAGAAGGGGTTAATAGGACAGGTAGTGAGGCTGGACAGGGCCTTTTTTCAAGGTGAAACCCAGAAAGTTAATAGGTGGTGGGAACAAGATCTTGGAATTGTAATCACAGACCCCAACTGTGACTTATTGCTGAGATCCCACATGGGATTACTGCTCTGTAATAAATTTAAAGGAATGCAATATAAGTTTCTTCATAAGCTGTAATATCCACCTATTATGGTACATAAATTTCATCCCAGAATTTCTCCCATCTGTACGAAGTGTGGTGGAGCCAGGAGTACGATGATGCATTATTACTGGAATTGCTCGGGGATGCAGAGATACTGGGGGGGAGTGGCAGCTGAGATAACCAGAATGGAAGACCAATCCATGGAATTCTTCCCGTGCTCTCTGCTCCTTGGGGTGATCTCTCAAGGGGAGGAGGACTGGGATCTCCATCCTAGGAGAATTAGGGTCTTGCTGGTCGTAGCTCGACAGGGCATTCAGAATTTATGAGTATCTAATAATGTCCGCACAGTAGAACAATGGAAAATCCTGGCTGTAAGAACATTGGTGGTGGACAGATTAACATATGTCCTTAAAGGGAAAGAGGAAAGTTTTTTGAAGGCATGGGAGACCTTCTTAAGGGCACTGTCGATGAAGGAGGCAGCAACCCTGAGGGAGGGCTGGATGGCTTAGATTATGGTTAGAGAGCCTCAGGAACCTGGAATAGATAGGGTAGGGAAACCAGGACTAGGACTTTCTCTTTGCTTCACCTGACTTCTTTGCTTAGTGCACATAAGTTTAACAGATAAAATGATAATTCAAGGAATACTCGACACAAGGCATTTTGTTTTTTTATTATTTTATTATGTCATAACACAAGGATTGATTATTACTTTAAAAAAAAAGTACATTCTTAACTGTTTAACATTGTCGTCATAGTACCTGTTTTAAAATGACATAAGTTTATAACTCAGTTTTATCTTAGCAGTACCACAGAGCAGTCTATAATATATAATGTACTTTAGACTACTAACTGAAGGTGAAATGATTTTGTACACTATACAGTATGTAAGATATTATAGATTTTCTATGACCTGTATGTACTGTATCAGAAAAATCTAATAAAAGTGTGATACAAAAAAAAAGCATACTCCCAGATCTCCTGCAGAGGCCCACACTTTCTTTAATGTTATGAAGCAGCTGTTCACAGCCATGGGCTTCCATACTGAGGAAGAGGATGCCACCAGGTGGGAGCTGGTGGACTTTCTAGAAATCCCAGAATCTCCTCCCAAAGTCATTCCTTCTATTCTGCCAGCCTTGAGGAATGCCACTACTGCTGCCTGGCATAGACCTGACATGGTCCCTGCCATGCCCTGCTAGGCGGATAAGTTGCATCATGCCCCCCAGGGTCTACCTTACTATGCTCCCCAACCCGAGACTGACAGTGTGGTCATTTAGGCAGCTCATGACAAGTCCAAGGTAACTAAGCATCTCAGCTCCCGCCCCTCTGACAGGGAATCTCGTCGGACTGAACTTTGGGGTAAGAGGGTATACGCCTCCTCTACCTTGGGGCTGAGGATTGCTAATTACCTCTCACATATGGTTAAATACCAGAATACTATCTTGAAGTAGGCCAAGGCGGCTGCCCAGGCCCTCCCAGAGTGCTCCCAGAAAATAGGAGGTTCTCAGATTCTTGCAGAATGCTGAGGATATTAGCAAGCATCTCCTCAGAGCCTTGTATGATATTTCTGATACTGGTGCCAGGGCTGCTGCCACAGGCATTTGCCTTTGTAGGTACTTCTGGCTGAGGGCCTCAGATTTTGCAGCAGATGTCCAACAGAAGATGCACAACACCCCCCTTCAGTGGTTCTGAGTTATTCGGGTCAGACATCCAGGACATCATCAATGACCTGCAAGCATCTGGCAGGGCTGTCAAGTCTGTCCACTCCTTCTACCACACATAGCCTAGGAGCAGACAGTGCCCTCCCTTTCGCAAGGTATCCCACAAGTCTGGAGCAGTCTGCAGTCCGCAGGGTAAAAGAAGGACCTCCTCCGCCTTGCCTACCTCCTCCTCCTCCTCTGGTGCTGCATCAAAGCATCTCAGGGGTGACAGATCAGCTCCAGCGGCTGGATCCGTCTCAGCTTGACTCCTTGCCACACCCCCCTCTTCTGGTCCCCGACCAAGAGGTGGTGGTTGGAGGTCGGTTCTCTCTCCATCTCAATCAATGGAGAACCATCACTTCCGATGCCTGGATTCTTCAGATTATAGAGAGGAGTAACACTCTGGAGCTTGTAGAGATGCCTTCAAAGACCCCTCCAATACCCTCCACCTATACCCCGGCCCATCTAACTGTCCTCCAGGAGGAGGCACAGTCCCTGCTGTGGAAAATGGCCATTGAGTCAGTGCCCAGGCGCCAAAGGAATAGGGTTTTTACTCCAGGTTCTTCCTGGTTCCCAGAAGAATTGGAGCTCTGAGGCCCATTCTAGATCTCAAGGACCTCAGTCTTTATATTCAGTACAAAAAATTCCACATGGTCACTCTGCTGGGCCTGCTGCCCCTACTCAAGCAGGGCAACTGGCTGTGCTCCCTGGATATGCAAGATGCTTACCTGCTTATCTCAGTGTTTCCACCACACAGGAAATTCCTCCAGTTTCTTTTTCAGGGCGAGCACTGCCAATTGAAAGTATTGCCCTTTGGCTTATCCTCTATGCCGTGGGTCTTTACAAAGTTCTTAGCAGCGGTAGCTGCAGCTGTCTGGAGGGAGGGTCTGTACGTTTTCCCCTTACTGAACAACTGGTTCCTAAAGACTCCGTCTGGAGAATAGCTCCTCCAGACCTTGGAGAGATCCCTTCAGCTGTTTTTCTCCCTGGGCATCACTGTCAATCTGCCAGAGTCCATCCTGATTCTGTCCCAGAGGTTGCAGTATATAGGGGTGGTCCTGGATTCAGTGCAGGGCAAAGCCTTCCTGCCTCTCAACAGGGCAGAGTGCCTTATTGCCCAGGCTCAAGAGGTCGCCCAGAGCCGTGATATTTCTGTGAGGGTGTACCTGAGGTTATTGGGTCTTATGGCCGTGGCCATTACCACGGTCCCCTTGGCCAGGCTGCACATGTGAGTCCTCCAGTGGACACTCAGAGTGCAATGGGACCAAGGCATGGACTAATTAGATCAGTTAGTGCTGGCCTCCTCCCCAGTCTGCAAGGTGCTCCAGTGGTGGATGGACCCATAGAACATGTCACAGGTGGTCCCATTTCAGATCTCCTCCCCCCAACAGATCCTCAACATGGATGCCTCCGGTTTGGGCTGTGAGTGCACCTGGGTCCCTTTTAAACTCAGGGAACGTGGTCCCAGATCAAATCCTCTCTGCATATCAATATCCTGAAGATGCGATCTGTCCTGTGTGCCATGCAGGCTTTTCAGAACCATCTCCTTCTGGGTCAGCTGTTGATCCAGTCGGACAATCTCAGTGTTGTCTATTATATCAACAAGCAAGGAGACACATTCCTAGCCCCTGTGCAGGGAGGCCATGAGAGTATGTTACTGGGCACTAAACCACAGTCTGGTTCTCTCAGCAGTCCATATCCCAGGTATGCTAAACACCCTGGCAGACAGCCTCAGCAGGACGCAGTCCAGCATGCACAAGTAGGAACTTCTGTCATCCATCTCAGAAGATCTGTTCGCTAAATGGGGTTGTCCAGAGTTGGGCCTTTTTGCATCTCCACTCAATGCAAAACTACCCAGTTTCTGCTCGCTAGATCCAAGGTTTGAATTTTTCTGGTGAAGTACATTGTCATTTTCTTGAAGCGGGAAGTTCCTTGATGCCTTCCCTCTATTTCCTCTGATTCAGAGGGTGGTAATCAAATTACGGATGGAAGGGGCCAGCATGATCTTGATTGCACCATTCTGGCCACTACAGATATGGTTTCCATTACTGCAACAGTTAGCCGAGGAACCTCCAGTCTCACTTCGAGGGGGCTCTTGCAGCAGGCAACACCATTAGAGCTGAAGCCAGCAGGCACCAGGACCCCACAGAAAACTTCTAGCTAGCAGTATACAACGGGGGACCACCCCCTGACGGCCCACCCACAATGTCCACCTATGGTATAAAAAGGGCGGTCCCCCAGCCCAGCCTCAGTTCTTTTCCTGCCATTGGCCCACGCAAGTCTGACCTCCACAGATGCCTTTGGTATAGTTGACCGCCATTTTCTCTGCGTTTACCCGCACTTTATTATTTTACTAATATTCTTCAGTTTTCAGTCATTTTCTTGCATGTCTTCTCCATCCTTCTCTTTGGAGCGGCGGTGGACTAAGTGTGCGCGTGGCAAGCAGCTTTCTCACAAGGAGAGCCACGCTTCTTGTCTACTGTGCCTAGGCCCGGACCACAACACTGAAGCCTGCCAGCACTGCCAGGATTTTAACCAGTACACCAGGCTATGCCACCAGAAGACCCTGGAAGTCTTTCTGCTGCAGCAGAGACTATAAGCGATGGAGAAGGAGCTCCATAAAAGCTTCTCTTCTTCCCCAGCCTCCAGGGCTTCGACTTCCTCTTCATCTCTTTATTTTATTATATGTATTAAAGATTGTATTGTTCCTATACAAATACATGGAAGACACAGTTCATATCATAGAGTTACAAATAAAAATAGGTTTCTGATCTTCTGTGCAAAATCAAAAGGAGCATCATCTATAAGTTCTAATTTAAACGATACTGTCTCATCAAATGTTCCAGGGCTTTTGTTGAGATATACTTTGAAATACCATCAACACAAATTAATTCAGTTATTCATATGAATTTGATTACCGTTTTTAGGCGTGGTGCAAGGAAATATTTGTGTCCTATTGTCAGGCCTGATGGAATGTCCATACTTTTGATCCTCATGGGAGAGAAAAAACAGTTGAAAAGCAGTGTTCAATAAGTCAGTCTCATATCTCGCCCATTGATAGACGAGCCAATGCTTCCCTTTTAGCATGGAAAAAATAGTACATTGACAGTATATGGGCCAACTGTCAGTGCTTCATGTGAATATTTATATTTATTACAATTTTAAAATTGATATTACTTAAAAAAGGAAAGGACAGAAAAGAGAAAAAAAGGGGAGGTGGAGAGGAGAGAGGTCGCTGTTGTGTCTCAAGCAAAAGTAATTCCCTCCCATAAACAGGATCGCCTGTGATCCCAGAACCCTTAGTATGGGGCTATCCCTCTCGCTGCCTCTGGGACCCCCATAAACTTGCATCCCTTCCCCACCTTCAAGGAACAAAGTCGGGACAGTGAGTTATTTGATACATAACCCACCTCCACCAATGCAGATCAAAGACCTCTACTCGGTCCTGCAATCTGGCGGAAAGTCATTCTAGAGCATATATTTCCCTAATTAGGGCACACCAAGTTTCATTGGTGGAAACTGCCTTGGTGTGCCAGAGCCTGGTGATGGCCTTTTGAGCAGCTAAGACCAATAGAGTGACCTGCTTGTAAGTAGCTTTACCCACTCTAATCCCCTCCGGGGGGGGGGGTTAGTTGTCAAGATATAGGCGGGAGTAAGAAGACCCGAACAACCATATATATCAATAATTTCCTAAATTACTTCTTTCCAATACAGGGCCATAGACTGACACTCCCAAAGGACATGAGCCTAGTCTGCATGGCCACATCCACACTTCCTCCAGCATCCCAACATGGAGGCATCAGTAAATTTTTGCAACTATGGCAGGGGTGCGGAAAAATCTGGTTAGAAGTTTACATGCATATTCTTTCCAATATGGGGAGCTGGAAACCGTGAGAGCCTGGAGAGATGAGTTGGTCCAATTGGAGGAGGGGATGTCAGCCATACAATTCATTAGACCATGCTACTCATATTGAGTCAGTTGAATCCACTGATCTCTCATTGAGAGCTTTATATATAGAGCTAATCAAATGCTCAGTGAAAGCACCACCAATGTGAGTTTGGATCAATGAGACCAGGAGGGAAGGTTTCTTCAGTATTGTGGAAAGGGCCTCCTCAGAGGACCACAGATATGATTTGAGCTGCAGATATCTATGAATGTCTGCTGGTAGGAGCTGATAAGTAGTTTGTAATAACACGAATAGGTGCAGGCCAGTAGGGCCAACCAATTGGTATACATATTTTAGCCCACAACGTTGCCATTGACCCAGAGCCTTGTCAAACTTATTTGGGGGAAGGAGGTGTCAGCAGCTAATGCTCTGAAAATGAAGAACTTTGGTTGGAGTAAGATAGTTACAAAGCATTGCGAGCCACTGACGAAAGGGTTCAACAGTATATTGGGGAAATCTAGAGAGGGGTAGGCAACAAGGAGGCTGACCAAAAAGATATCTGGTAAGGTCAAACAGGTCACTCCAGTGGAGCTTAGATTGTTTCCAGTGGGCATCATATTGAGGATTTATCCAACATAATAAGGTGCGCAGTTGGGATGCCGGTGCATATTTATGCAAATTAGGTAAAGTTAGACCTCCCGGCTCCCGGGGGAGCTGAAAGAGGGAGTAACGGACCCTAGGTGGGTACCTCTTCCAGATAAAGCGTGAAATTGATATGTGAACAATGATAAGTTTAAATGCTACATTGACAAGTATTTAAACTAGTAAAGGGGGGTGGCAGGCCAGCAAGGAGGGTACCTACTTGCTCACCCCCCGCAGCTAGCAGTGGAACCAGTGAACCAGAGGAGTGGCTATTTCTGCAAAGCAGTGTGCAAAAGATGGAGATTAGTGCCCAAGAGGTGGATAAGCAGAAAAGGGGCAACATTCAGCAGAAGGGCAGACAGCAAGGAGAACCAGGGATAAATGACAACCAGGAAGGGGCTGGAGTAGAACAGTGAAACAGTCTAGGGAGGTCAAATCATGGAAAGCCATGTGTGCAAATGCCAGGAGCCTTAGCAACAAGATGGAAGATCTGGAGGCTGTCATGGTACAGTCAGATCTGGACATTGTGGCCATCACTGAAACCTGGTGTAATGATAACCACGACTGGGAGATGGCCATACCTGGCTACAACATATTCAGAAGAGACAGAGCAGGCAGGAAGGGAGGAGGAGTGGCACTGTATGTGAAAAATGACATAAGAGCCACAGAGATCCAGAGGAACAAAATGGGGAGAGATACTGTGGTTAAGCTGAAAGGAAAATGGGGCCAGCCATCTGCACAGGTGTGGTCTATAGACCACCAGCCCAGGAGGAAGAAACAGATAGGAGTTGATGCTAGCCATCCAAAGGATGGCAGACAAGGGTGAGGTAGTACTGGTTGGAGACTTCAATATTCCAGACGTGGACTGGAGCATCCCAGCAGCAGCATCAACTAGAGCAGATGTATCCTGGACTCCCTTCAGGTGCCTTCCTCAACAACTGGTCATGGAACCAACTCGGCAAAGGCAATACTGGACCTTGTGCTCACAAACAGGGACAGTGTGATGGGGGTAACAGTGGGGGAGCACCTGGGAAACAGTGACCACCAGTCATTGTGGTTTGAAATCACAGAAAGAGCAGAACCAAACCACACAAAAACACGTATCCTGGATTTTAGGGGGGCAGACTTTGGGAAAATGGGGAGATACTTGAAAGAGGAATTAAGGGGAATAGGACAGGAATCGGGTTGAGGAACAGTGGGCAGTATTTAAAATGGGGATTACAAGAACAACAGAATTATGCATTAAGCAGGTTAGCAAGAGGAAAAGGAAGAGGAGACCATTATGGTTTTCCAAAGAGGTAGCAAAGAAAGTGAAAGCCAAAAAGATTGCATTCAGGCAATACAAAAAGACACAGGCAGAAGGGGATAGGGAGCAGTACCAGGAGAAGCAAAGGGAGACAGGGAGGTCAGTAAGGGAAGCCAAATCTCAGACAGAAGAACACATTGCAAAATCAGTGGGTAGAGGGGACAAAACCTTTACAGGTGCATAAGTGAAAAAAGAAAGACAAAGGGAGGGATAGTGAGACTGAAGGGGGCCGCGTGGAGGATGACAACAGTAAAGCTGACATATTTCTGCTCAGTCTTTACTGAGGAAGAGGAGGGTAATGGGTCTGAAGGGAGTACAAGGGGTGAGAATGGTGCAGAAATGGACACAAGTCCCTTTACACGAGAAAGGGTCCTGAAGCAACTGGAAGTAATAAGAGTTGATAAAGCAATGGGGCCAGATGGGGTGCACCCCAGGGTCCTTAAAGAACTAAGAGAGGTGGTGGCTGAACCTCTGGCTATCCTGTTTAGCCGATCACTGGAAACAGGGGAGGTACCCAAAGACTGGAGGACAGCAGATGTAGTCCCCTTATACAAAAGTGGGAACAAAGAGGAAGCGGGGAACTACAGACCAGTCAGCCTCACCTCGGTAGTGGGGAAGATCATGGAAGCACTACTGAAGGAGAGATTGGGAACATCTGGCTGTCAATGGACTACAGGACCCAAGGCAGCATGGTTTCACCAGGGGAGGTCATGTCAGACCAACCTCGTGAATTTTGACTGGGTGACTAGGAGGTGGATCAGGGAGGGCAGTGGACATGGCCTATCTGGACTTCAGCAAGGCCTTTGACACTGTGCCACATAGAAGACTATTACACAAACTGGGGAATATGGGTGTGGGCAGGACAGTAGTGTGGTGGGTAGGTAACTGGCTGGGCGGCAGGACACAGAGGGTGGTGGTAAATGGCTGTCACTCCACAGAGGGAAGAGTGACCAGTGGGGAACCACAGGGATCAGTGCTGGGACCGGTCCTATTCAACATCTTCATCAGTGACATTGCGCAGGACCTAGAAGGCAGAATTTCACTGTTCGCTGATGACACAAAGCTCTGTAATAGAGTAGACACACCAGAGGGTGTAGACAGAATGAGAAGCACCCTGCAGAAACTTGAAGAATGGTCAGGGGTTTGGCAGTTGAAATTCAATGCAAAGAAGTGCAAGATAATGCATATGGGGCACAAAAACCCTGGCACAATATATCAGTTGGGGGTGAGGATATAGCATGCCAAGCAGGAAAGGGATCTTGGGGTTGTCATCTCTGATGACCTCAAGGTAGGGAAACAGTGTGACAAGGCAGCAGGTAAAGCAAATAGGATGCTGGGATGTATAGGCAGGGGCATCACCAGCAGGAAAAGGGAGGTCATAATTCTGCTATACAAGACACTAGTGAGGCTCCACCTGGAGTACAGTGTACAGTTCTGGAGACCATACCTACGTAAGGACATAGACAGGGTAGAGAAGGTTCAGAGGAGGG
Organism: Neoceratodus forsteri; assembly: GCA_016271365.2. Taxonomy (NCBI): domain Eukaryota; kingdom Metazoa; phylum Chordata; order Ceratodontiformes; family Ceratodontidae; genus Neoceratodus; species Neoceratodus forsteri. The sequence goes on along the minus strand of CM057455.1, from coordinate 1,316,434,712 downwards.
CAACAAAGATGGTGCATGGATTGCATCACAAGTCCTATGAAGACAGGTTGAAGGAACTGAACATGTATTCCTTGGAGGAGAGGAGGGAGAGAGGGGATATGATAGAGACATACAAGTATCTTACAGGGAGGAACAGGGTGCAGGAAAACACTATTTTTAAGCGAAAAAGATGTTCCAGGACTAGAGGCATGGGATAAAGTTGGAGGGAGGAGCGATTCAGAGGAAACATGAGAAGAATTTCTTCACAGAGCAGGTGGTGGACAAGTGGAACACCCTGCCAGAGGAAGTGGTGGGGGCTGAAACAATCACGGGATTTAAGAATGCATGGGATAGACATAAAGGAATTCTGGAGGTAAGGGGCAACAGACTTCTAGGAAAACAAACTGAACTTACAAGCTCAAATGGGCAGACTGGGTGGGCCATAGGCCCTTATCTGCCGACACTGTCTATGTATCTATGTAAATTCGCCGGTTCCAGGCTTGAAAAAAAGATTTACTAGGTAGCATGGGGAGAGTTTGTAACAAAAAAAAAAAAATAGAATATGTGGGAATATATTTTGTTGGACTGCTTCCACCCTGGCCAAAAAACTTCAAGGGATCTGAGACCATTGACCAAGGTCTTCTGTAAGCTGTTGTGTTAAAGGCTCATAGTTAAGTAGTTCTGCATGGATTGGGTTCTTAGTTAATTTAATATCTATGAAGCACATGGTTTGTTTATGCCATTTGAAAGGGAATGTTGCTTTTAGAGATGCTGGGGGAGTATAACTGTACGAAAGGACCTCTGTTTTTTTGCTCATTCACCCTGTACCTCGCTAATGATCCAAAAGGGTTAAGTAGATCCCATACCGAGGTGATGGATTTATCTGGGGAGGTCAAGGTGAGCAGGATGTTGTCTGCAAAAAGAGATGTTTTGTAGGATCTACCCCCTATGGGAATGCCTTCTATATCTTGGTGATTTTGTATCACCTGGGCGAAAGGTTTGAGGTACAGGGCGATGAGCAGAGGGGACATGGGACAACCCTGAGGAGTCCCACGCGTGAGCGTAAACGGATTAGGCAATGAACCATCTAATTTTAAATAGGCCTTTGGAGCATTATATATATTTTGAAGTTGTGTTATGATTTCTGGTGGGAATCCAAAATGTGACAGGGTTGCCCAGAGAAACGGCCAGGCAACCCTGTCAGAGGCCTATTCCACGTCGAGTCTCGGGAGGACAAGTGGAATTTTACGTTGCCAATCAATCAGTCATTATCTTTATTGGCATAATCCACCAGCAAGTAGGTTTGCCTGTCTGCATCATGTGCTTGTTGGTTTTTAATAAATCCGACCTGGTTGGGGTTAATAAGAGATGGGATTAGATTTTCAAATCTACAAGCTAGGACAGTCATAAACATTTTATAATCGAAGTTTAACATCAATATCAGGTGGTAAGAAGTGGGGTGTTGGGTGTCTTTTTGAGGTTTGGTTATAGCTGCTATTACCGCATATCTCCAGGTAGATGGTGGGGGGTCACCTTCTTGTACTTCAAGGTATGCAGCTAATAAAGTAGGTGAAAGTAGTTCTTTAAATTCTTTATAAAATTAAAAGGGATACTCATCAGGGCCAGGCGCCTTCAATGTTTTAGCAATCTTAAATACTGTATCCAGTTCTCCCATGGACATTGGGGCAGCAGTACTTCTGCTTGGGCTGGGGACAATTTGGGCAAGGCTAGGTTCTCTAAATAAGTTTCAGTTTGTATAGGGGGTGGAGCAGGGTCTGCCATATACAAAGCTTCGTAATATTTAGCCATAGTACATCTAATTGCCCGTGGGTGTGTAAGCAGCTCCCCTGAGTGAAGATCAGCCAAACTAGGCACACAAGCTCTGTTTTTTTACATCCTAAGTCTACGCGCCAGATTCCTGGCTCCTCTGGGACCCTCTTCATGATATGTGTGCTTCAGATAGAATAAATGCTGTTCTATCGTTTGATCTACGAGTTCTTGTATTTTTTGCTTGACCATTTGTATCTGAGACTTCACCGTCCGATCTCCCTGGGCATAAAAATACTGCAACATCCGCAGTTCCTCCTGAAGCCCCCGAAAGCAGGCCTATCTTTCTTTTTGCTTTCTAGTGGAGTGGGCTATAATTTCCTCTTGAATGACAGTGTTTAGAGTATCCCAGAACACCGCAGACGAAACCTGTGACTGGGAATTCTCAGAGAGGATTCGCAGTATTGAATCCTGGATCATCTGCCAAAACTCAGGATCTCTCAAATGTATTAAGTTCAGTCACCAAAGTCTTACCACACGACTGCACCCTAACATGAATTTAGCATAGACCAGACAAAAAAGTCATGCCATACCAGACATCCTGGAGAGTTTCCCGATGTTCAGCTGTAGCAAATAAATCTAGTTGAGATGCTACTCCGGTGTGGGGTGTCATATGGGTAGATCCCCTGGTAGTGGGGAAGCAGTAACGCCATGTATCAGTAAAGCCCTGGGAGGGGACAGTCCGCTGCAGATGCTTCTGAAAGGAGTTGTCACGGTGCGCCGGTAAAGTAGAAACATCCAGAGTTGGATTAAGAGTGGCGTTTAGATCATTTACCATGAGCAGTTGCCCCTGTAATACATCCAGCAATTGAGAAAACAATTTTGTGCCAGTATTCTAGAGGATCCCGGGGGGGAAATAAACAGGAGCCAATTTAACTGGATGGGCATGCAGTCTGCCTACTGCAGTGGCATACTGGCCCTCAGGATCCAGGACCTGGTCCTGGAGTTCAAACGGGACCACCCCCAGGAATCAAAATAGCTGTCCCATGTCTCCTACCGGAGGCATGAGAGGAAGCCATCACCACTGGGAAGCCAAATGTTTTTTAACTTATTATGCTCCTCAGGAGACAAATGAGTCTCCTGTAGGAAGACAACTTCTGGTTTGTCCCTGCTAATGAACTGTATCAATCTCAAACACCTAATGGGATTATGAATCCCATTAATATTAAGTGACATAATTAGTAATGGCTTATCCATATGGGAACTTATGTAAAATTCCTGTTATGTCAGCAACCCCTCTATGCCTCCAAAAGAAAATTCTAAAAAAAACATATGAAGCAGTAACAACTGTAGCATAATGTCAAAAGAATATATAAGAGCTGTGTCTTCAGTTGTTATACCTTCAGTGATTTTTTTGAAACGTTTCAAAAAATGTCAGCAAGTGCATTGTTATAACATACATAATTGAACCTTACACAGAATCTATCAGGATAACATCTGGAACAAGGAACATAAGTCACATAACATAGATAATTAGCAAGAACCATCATAACCCATGTAATTAAACCAGAACCGGATTGGTTCGAAATACACCAATTCACAACTAGTGGTGACAAATACCCTTTCCAGTATCCAGTCCTGTAGTACTCCCAAGGTTGGGAGGGACTCCATTTCCCTCCTATATAGGGGATGATGTTGTTTCCTAGTGGGGGAAAGTCACAGGCATACTGAGGGCCCCCAGCACCACCACAGCTCAAAGTTATGGCGATAGAAATAGCTAGTGGAAACAGAGTAAGCAAAGCCCAATGCCAGAACAAATGAGGCTGCCCCCCATCCCAATATTTCAACCAAAGCTTCACCTCTCAGGGGGAATGAGGTGGGTCTAATGTGTATAATATATAATGCCTGAAAATTGCCATTTCCCGGATGCCTCTCGGGCTTAAAGAAGACATAACTTGATTTTTAAGGGGAGGTCAGGTTACTTGATATGTAGTGTGGGGGATAGGGAACAGAAGTGCTAGACACTCAAATGAACCCCCTTCCCCCCGAGGAGCCGGAGGTCGCGAGGGCTGCACTGAATTGCCCTCCCTGCTGCCTGGAAGGGCCAGAGTCACCACTCAGGACTCTCCCTCCCCGAGGGAGCTGAGGGTCACAGGGGCTACAGGAAAAGCCCTCCCTGCCCTGTTGAAGCTAGAAGCTGCAGATCCAGGCCCCCCTCCCCGAGGGCGGAGGGTCACAAAGGGCTGCACTAGATTGCCTCCTGCTACCTGGAAGGAGCCAAGTCACTCACTGGGACTCCCCCTCCCAGGAGTTGAAGGTCATGGAGGCCTAGCACGGAAAGCCCTCCCTGCCCTGTTGAAGCTAGAAGCTGCAGATCGAGCCCCTCCCCTGATGAGCCAGAGGTCGCGAGGGCTGCACTGGTGCCCTCCCTGCTGCCTGAAGGAGCCCGAAGTCACCGCTAGGACTCCCCCCTCCCCCTGAGGAGCTGAAGGTCGCGAGGGCTACATGGAAAAGCCCTCCCTGCCCTGTTGAAGCTAGAAGCTGTAAGGTGAAAATTACCTGAAAACTGCCTGCTGCAGTCGCGACCGTCGGGAGCTAGCCTGACTGTGGACAATCCTGCTACTTGTTTAAATGCGGTTTTGGCGCCTTTTCCAGGCTCAGCACCCTAGTTCCTTTTCGATTGCCTGGAGACCCTGATGAATTTTATAATACCTGTAAAGTACTTGTGGTTATGTAGATTAGCCTGGTTCAACTCTGTAGCCTTAGAAAAAGAGAAGGTTATGTGCTTAGCCTGTTGCAATGTGATTCAGTGAATTCTCTGTTAGTTGATAATTTCTCCCTCAGTTCTGTAGCTGCTTAGCCAGCCTGATTTAATCTGCAACCTTAGATTAAAAAAAAAAAAGAAGAAGAAAAAATGATGTATATAAAAATAAGAGTGAAGTGTTAAGCCTGTTCCAAAAACTGAAGTGGTGATTTCTCTCCTGGGTCTTCGGCTGCAGAGCCATTAGCCATTCGCCCTCACCAAGACCGGCTGCCCCTACCTAATCCCCCTACCTGCCTACTTAACCTCTGCTCTTTTCCTCTCCTACAGATCGAGCCTCCCTCCCGAGGCGGAGGTCGAGAGGCTGCACTGAATTGCCCTCCTGCTGCCTGAAGGAGCTCAAGTCACCGCTTAGGACTCCCCGAGGCTGAAGGTCACGAGGGCTACACGGAAAAGCCCTCCCTGCCCTGTTGAAGCTAGAAGCTGCAAGGTAAAAATTATCTGAAAACTGCCTGCTGTAGTCGCGACCGTCGGGAGCTAGCCTGACTGTGGACAATCCTGCTACTTGTTTAAACGTGGTTTTGACGCCTTTTCCAGGCTCGCACACCCTAGTTCCTCGCACTCGGTGCCTGGAGAAGCCCTGGTTCGGCTCCCCACCGTCCCCAGCACCACCCTTGGTCGGCTCTCCCTTATATAGGATTAGTCACATGGGGAGCCAGAACCAATCAGCCAACTTTCCCATTTGCTGGTTATATCCTTCTAGCACTAGAGGGAGCCTGCACTCATTTTCTGCTCTACCTAATGATATATCTCTCACTAGCATGATCCTTGCTATACTGGTACTCCTCTTACCACAGCACCCTATGCTCCTCTCAACCCCTTATATCCCCATTGACCTGCCCCGACCAAACCACAATCCCCCACACTCAATACCTACTTTCCCTCAGCTTACTGCACCTACCTCTCAGTCCATCCCCAAATCCATCCCGAACCCTGGACTACCCTACCCCACCCACCCACCACCAAAGTGCTACTCTCCTTATCGCGATTTCTACTCACAAGTGGTCACTCTCCTCGCTCAGCGTTTCCGGTTTTTCTCTTCCCATCCATGCACCTCCCTTGTGAGGTCTCGCAGCTGCACACACCCACCCTCAGCAATCAACACCCTGTGAATACACCTAATTTTTCTGCTCCTGCTCTCTGGCAATGTGCCCAAACCCTGGGCCCGCCAACTCTGCCATGCCTCAGCCACGGTGGCAAAGGTCTCAATTGCTTTTATAAACATATGTAGTCTCCCAAGAAAACTGCAGCTCTCCAATGCTGGGTTACACAACACTCCCCTGACATTCTCATGCTAGCAGAAACCTGGCTCTCCTTGCTCACGCCTGACTCAGCCGTCTCTCTTCCAGGCTTTTCCTGTTCAGGGCTGATAGGATGGGCAGGAGACGCAGGAGGTGCGCCTATCTACTATGTGACTCGGTCCTCGGCCATGCCCTCCCTACCCCTGAGCTCAACCATGGGGTGCAAGCCATTACTCTTAAAATCACACCCTACCTGGTCGGCCCCTATACCAACCACGGCTTACATACCCCAGTGCAAAAAAAATTTGGCAGTCCTCCCTCCTTGACTATCTATCCACCTTACCTCAGAAGGCTGAACAACTAATACTGGGTGACTTAAACACCAACTGGCTCAGCCCCTCATCTGATAATATAAAGGATGAGCTTGTAGCCCTTGACCTGTCTCAAATGGTCACTCAGCCCACTAGACTTAACAAAGTAACAGGAACCAGCTCCCTCCTGGACGTAGTCCTCTCTAACCGGCCACATAAAGTGGCATCCGTACAAGTCCTTGCGGACTCACTCAGTGACCACTCCCCTGTCATCTGCTTTTGGTCCTCCCCCACTCTCAGCCCTGTGTACAGCAGCACCCCTCGACGCAGGTTTCTCTCCAGGGGTCTCGACAGCCTCAAGCGTCACCTGCACAAGTCAACTGGATCCCAGTAGCCTGTGTATCAGACATAAACACTGCCTAACCTACCTCACCACGACCTTCAACACGCCTGTGATCTGTTTGCCCCTTCACCACATCTAGACAAAAAAGACGGACTGCTGCATGGATAGCTCCTGCACTGATCCAGCAACTAAAAAAGAGAGATAATCTCTGGCACATAGCAAATGACTCTGGTAGAGTGGCTGATAGGCAAGCCTATAGGGCAGCCCACAACCAGTGCACCTGGGCCATCAAGCAGGCTAAAGCTAAATACTACCAGGCTGCCTTGACATCCTCCTGGGGCTCATCCAGAGCTTTCTGGGACAACATTAAAGAACTGAATGGTAAAACCCCTTCCCGTCTCAGATTGTCATAAATGGGGCAGTCTCAGCCGGACCAAACATATTGCAGACTGCCTTAATAAAACCTTCACGGACTTAAGTGCAGTTCTCCCTGCCCACTTTTTTGACCCGGTTGCCACGCCCACCCATACTCACACTTCCAGGCCACAATTCCACTTCCGGATGATCTCACCCCACGATGCCAAACCTTTCTTAATAAAGTCCCTTGCCTCTCAGAACCCAAGTAATGGCCCTCTTGACTCCAAGATGCTCCGCCTCACGCTGGATGTCATGCTTATCCCCCTCACGCTTATCATAAACAAATCCTTATGCCTAGGCCAATTCCTGGATGCTTGGAAGCACTCTGAAGTAACCCCCATCCATAAGTCTGGGGACCGTATACTACCTAATAACTATAGGCCCATCTCCATCCTCCCCACCCCCATCCAAAGCTTTAGAAAAAATAGTAACCACACAGCTCACAGAATACCTAACTAAACACAACCTTCTATGTCCTGAGCAACATGGGTTTCGTAGCGTCCACTACAGCATCCACTGCCCTCCTGGAATTCTCCCACCACATACACTCTGCACTTGACAAGGGTCAACTTGCAGGGGCTGTATTCATAGACCTATCCAAGGCTTTCGACACGGTGTGCCACCCCTTGCTGTTAAACTCCCTAAGCCAACTGGGATTCTCATCCGACCCCCTGAATTGGTTCTCAAGCTACCTGCACAACAGGTCCCAAAGAGTTAAGCTAAATGGGACCCTCTCCTCCAACCTACCAGTACTCTCTGGGGTCCCACAAGGCTCCATCCTTGGACCCACCCTTTTCAGTCTATTCCTGAACACCCTCCCAAGCTCCTGTTCCAACAAAATACTGCTCTATGCTGATGATGCAGTAATCCTAGCATCACACTCTGACCCACTCCTACTCCAAGGCACGCTGCAAGCTCTTTCCTCCAACCCGAAAAATGGTTCAGTAACCATCGACTAGTCCTGAACCTGAAGAAAACAAAGTCCATGCTGTTCTCACACCCGGCAAAACAGCGCAAGAGACCTCCCTTCACATCACCACCAGCATGCTCCTCCCACTAGAACAGGTAACATCCTATAAGTACCTGGGCATCACCCTTTGACAGGCCTTACATTCCACGCCCACCTAAAGCCCTGTCATCAGCCATGAACTCAGGATCGGGCTCCTCTACCGCCCACAAAGATTGCCTCCCGAATCTGCCTTAAAACTAGCCATTACCTCCTCGGTATTGTCACTGGCCGACTATGGACTTCCAATTTACGCAGCGGCCAACCCCTCCACTTTATCAAAAGTCCAGACCTCTATTAACAAAGCCTGTAGGCTCCTTACAGTGCCTACAGCAGAACTCACACCTGTCTGCTATACTCCACCACTAACATACTCACTCTTGAGGAAAGACTGAAATATCATACCTGCCTGCTGGCCAAAAAATCCATGTCAGGGCTCTGCCCTCCTGGGGTCTCTGCACCCCTGCAGCTGGCTGTCCGGCCTTTGCCAACCCGTAACTCCACTGCAGCCACCTTCATAGTTCCCAGAGCAAGGACCTCTCGCTGCCAAAGATCCTTTCATCACAAAGCCCCGCCCTGGTTCAACTCCCTTCCTGAGGCTATCACTAAGATCCCTGGGATTGGCCGTTTCAAAATCGCCCTCCGCCAACATATTATTGACAGCCGATGTTGTAAATGCCTGTAGTTGACCAAAACCCTGTCTCGTTTAGCCCTATGGGTCCCATAGACGACTGGCTCTGGTACTATATAACAGACTGTAACATGATGTTATTTAATGATGTGTATGTTGTTATATAACAATGCGTGTAACTCAACATATGTTTGTACCTGTACATTTGCTGCCTGTAACTCCACGTGTGTATTTGTGTATCTCACCCGTATGTAATCCCTGTCCTAACCTCACTTAATTGTTGTCCCCCAATGACGAGGTACCTTTGTAGCGGTCCCTGACTCAAAGGTTGTAAAACTGATTACTTCAATAAAAAAAAAAAAAAAAAAAATAATAAAATTATAATGCAGCCTTCGTCCCAAACTTTATAACAAGAACAGCATGTCCAGAACACGGGGATCGTTATTAACTTTTACCATGAACTCTGTGGTTGATAAGAACATAGAACAAGCCAGCAGAAGAAGAGAAGGCCATTTGGTCTATCAAGTCTGCTCGTATTGCAGGGTCCACAGCTTGAGCTAATGTCCCTGCCCTCCCTCCCCACTCCTCCCATCCTCCCTACCCATGATTCTTATCTTCCCCTATGCCTATCCCAGCCTCTCTTAAAGCTGCTCACTGTCTTTAATGAGATGACCTCTTCCGGCAGCGCATTCTAAGTGTCCACCACCCTTTCTGTGAAGAAGTGCTTCCTGACATCCCTCCTAAACCTCCCACCCTCCAGCCTAAGATTGTGCCCCCTCGTGATATGGTTGCCACTCAGCTTAGAGACTTTCCTTATCAACATTATTTATCCCTTTCAAGTACTTGAATGTCCCAATCATGTCCTCTCTCTCTCTCTCCCCTGTCTTCCAGGGAGTACATGTTCAGTGCCCTCAACCTCTCCTCGTATGCCTTGCCCTGCTGACCGGCTGTCATCTTTGTAGCCCTCCTCTGTACCTTCTCCAGCAGGTTAATGTACTTTTTGAGGTGTGGGCACCAGTACTGAACTCCATACTCTAGATGTGGCCTTACCAGTGACCTGTACAAGGGCAGTATAACCTCCTCTCTCCTACTACTGATCCCCCTAGCTATGCATCCCAGCGTCTTGTTTGCCTTTGCTGCTGCTTTCTTGCACTGCGTGGAGTGCTTCATGTCACTAGTGATCATCACTCCCTGGTCCTTCTCCTCCTCCTCCTCTGATGCAGCTACTCGGATTCCACCCAGGTAATACTCTGTCCTGGGATTCTTGGCTCCAATATGCATATCTTTGCATTTCTTGGCATTAAAACCAAGCTGCCAGGTCCTGGACCACCTCCCCAGCTTTTCCAGATCTTCCTGTAGGTCCCGTATCCCTTCAGCTGTGTCCACTCTCCCACAGAGCTTGGTGTCATCTGCGAATAGGCACATTTTGTGTTTAATGCCATCCCCAATGTCATTGATGAAGACATTGAATAACACTGGCCCTAGCACAGAGCCCTGTGGGACCCCACTGTTTACATCTCTGGTGCCAGATAACTCTTCCCCCCACCACCACCCTCTGGGTTCTGTCCCTCAGCCAGTTTTCCACAAATCTGGCCATCTTCTCCCCAACTCCAAGATCCACCAACTTCCTGGTCAACCTTTTGTGGGACACAGAGTCAAAGGCCTTAATGAAATCAAGATAGAGGATGTCCACTGCTTGGCCCCTGTCTACTGTCTTAGTGACACAGTCAAAGAAGTCAATCAGATTTGTTTGACACGATCTCCCCCCATGAACCCATGCTGCCTCTCATCCTGGAGACCATGCTCTTCTAGATATGCCACCAACCTTTCCTTTAGTATGGTCTCCATGAACTTTCCCACAATGGAGGTCAGACTGACTGGTCTGTAATTCCCTGGATCATACTTGGGACCACTTTTGTGAAGGGGCACTACATATGCCGTTCTCCAGTCCTGTGGTGCCACGTCTGACTCTAGTGAACTATTAAATAGGTCTGCTAGCGGCCCTTCCAGCTCCTTAGCCAGTTCCTTTAGTACCCTTGGATGTACTCTGTCTGGGCCTGGTGATTTGTCAACTTTCAATGCCAGCAGACCCTCCCTCACTCTATCCTCCTCTATCACTATGTCTGTATCCCCCGCTCCTCTTTTCTGTCCTGAAGGCACTGGTCCATCCTTCTCCATGGTGAAGACAGAACAGAAGTTAAGTACAGAAAACCCTTTGAAGAGCTAATGGAGTGGCAGTTCAGCAGCTGAACTTGCAATGCCTAAACTCCTAAGCATCTGATAAGTTGCGTGTGCAATCCTAGGGATTGACCCCCACCCTCCCGCCAAGGACTGTGCCCCCCTCCCCATCAAAAGGTTTGTCCCAGTTTCCTATGAAAATTACACAAGGGTGATAGGGGTATGGAATGTCACTATTAGATTAAGCATGCAGTTGGAAATTACCAGCGTTTACATCTGACTTTGTAACAAACCTTTTAACCTCAAGATGTCCTTTTGAGTATTAGCTAAGTTTGATCAACCTTTTAAGTGTAAACAACAGAACAACGTCTCCTGAGAATTGCGGGCTGAGCCCGCTACCTGTAGGAAAGCGTCCTGAAGAACATTTCATAAATTTCAGTCCGGGTTTGTTCTTTGAAATTTCTGCAGCAGGGCCTTCACATCCTACAATGTGGTGAAGCCATGACATTTGCGGCTTTGCTGTTCGGATGCTCGAGTACTCAATCCCTCTTTCAAGGCCTGTTCTTCCTTTCTGGCTGCAGAGCGACGTGGAAGAGGAAGTGATATCTCTTTACTGTGCAAGTATTTAATTGCTGCCTCCAGAGTTTCATAGGTTTGAGGGCTTTCTGGAACCATTATTGTAAGTCGGGCTGGGTATGGGGTGTTAAAGCGTAGTTGTTGCTGTTTTAGGATGCGTAGCACTGTGGCATAAACCTGCCCTTGAGCTGACACTGCTGGTGAATAATCATTGTCAAAATAAATTTAGCACCTGTTGTAGAGTATTTCTTTCATTCTCCATGCCTGTGTCAGTAATTGTTGCTTAACTGCATAGTTTAATAGCTTGAGAACTATGAATCAGGGCTTCTGATCTGGCTGTTGAGGCTTTGGAGTTAAGGCCTGGTGAGCTTTTTCAATATGCAGTACAAAAGCTGGGTCAAGTTGCAGAGTCTCTCACAAAAGAGAGTCTAAGAAAGCACACAAGCTCTTCATCTTCAGGGACATCATGAATATGGATATTGTTTCATCGCAATCTCTTCTCCAGATCTTCACATTTGTTTTGGAGCTCCTGCTGTTCATCCAAGAGGCTGACCACCAAACCTTACAAGCCGATCAGTCTGTGCATCTAGGTCAGTATGATGCATCTCAAGATCGGTAACTTTCTGACTGAGCTTATTTAATTCAGAAGTAAGCTCAGTATGAAACGTTCGGACTTCATGACGAAAGTCCTGTAGTTTCGACAGGATTGTGGCATTGCAAGGCTGCAAGGCCAGCTCCTGCCGAGAATCATCCATGCTGTGAGAGTTCGAAGAGGGATCCTGTAGGGTCACTGTCAATCCAGGGGCATCTGGTAAATTAGGGGAGTTTTTCTTTTTACGACGACCTCCCATTCAATTCTGGCACTCCTATAATATAGTTTGTAAAAGCTTCTAAATGGAAATGTGATTTAGGAGCCTTTATAAGCTTGAGGCGCTAGAGCAGTCACTTCAGTGCTTCATTCTCCTGTGGTAACATCACCGGAAGTCTACCTTTCTCTTCATCTCACAAGTAGAAGAAGTCCAGCAGAAAGCACAAACATTGGGAGAAGCATAGGGACAAACCCCGGTCAGCTTCCCGCTCCAGGTCCCCGCACAAGTTGGAAACCAAGCCTGGGTCTTTCTCCCGTGGGAGGTCGGCCCCTTCCACTCCGGCAGCCCTCACTCCCTCCGAGCTCCCAGTGGTCAAACCACCCATTCTCATCACCATCTCGGGTGGTGGTTCTCTGGGGCTCGGAACTTCATCCCCAGCCTCTCAGCCCCTGACTCTCAGGCCCTTACATCAGCCGAATCTTCAGCCAGTAGCTCGACTGGGTCCTGTTTGGGTGGTGGATCTTTGCCCGTTGCCCTCTCGGTCAGGGTGTCATCTAAGTCAGACCCAACTTCACGGACCAATGCCACCAAGTGACATCTGGGGCATGTGCTTACCTCCCCCACAAGAGTGACACCTCTGCCCCATTCGGGAGCTAGCTCCACAAGACAGGCTTCTCTTTCACGGATGACACCGGCTGCATCTCCAACCCGTATCGGTGCACGCCTGTCTGGTTGATGCTGGCCACTCCAGCATCGACTCCAGCGACACCTCAGCCATCATCCCCTATCCCTCCACTGTTGTCGGCCGACCTTGTCGTTACTCAGTTGACGCCTGAGGGTCCAAAGCCCGGTCTGTCTACTCCTGTCAGACTGATTCTGGCTGGCTCTATGCTCCAGAGACCGACGCCTGTAGAACTGACACCCGGGTTACCAAAGCCTAAGGAACTGATGCCAGGGCCCTCTAATCCTACCCCACCAATACCGGCTTCCCCAGTCATGCCTCAGAATCCAGCCACAGATCTTAACACCCTTTTTTGTGGCCTGGTGGATGTACTTTAAGGACAAGGAGTCCCTCAGGGAGCCCCCTACTCTGACTCCTAAGGATCTTCTTTTGAATCTGGCAAAGGATCAGGTCCCTCCTAAGAAGACTCTGATGCCACCTCCTAAAGAACCTACCCCATGGCCTGACGAAGCTGGCGCCAGTCATCTGACAACTCACTGATGAAGACATCGTTGCTCATTCTCTCCATCTCCAGACTCAGGGGAGTTGATCTTCTCCAGATGACCCTACTTTTATGGAGTTGATGAGGCACATCCAGTCCCTCATGGTTTGGGACACGGAGGAAGTGGATCCCGAGCGATACTGGCTTGCCATCTTAATCCATATAAAGGAGTCACTGCCCTTGGTTGTTCCACCACTTATTGAGTCCTTGAAGGACATCAATAGGGTTGCCTGGAAACATCCATCTTCTACTCCAGCGATATCCAAAAAGGCAGATCACTTGTACAGTGCTCCATGGGATGAGCCTTTTTATGGGGAGCACCCAGAGGCTGATTCTGTAGTCATTAATGCTGCCCATGACTGCTCTAAACGGCCCAAGCACCTTAACACTCAGCCTTCCAACAGAGACTCCAGTCAGATAGACTAATTTGGCAAGAAGGTCTATGCCTGTGCCACCTGCACTGTCTGTTCCCTGAACTTTCTGGCCCTCATGGTCCAATATCAGAACACCCTGTGGGAGAAGGCTTTGGAGGTAGCACAGGCTCGTCCTGATGCCCCTAGCAAGACTGAGTTGCGGCACCTTCCCAAATCGGGCTCAGATGTTGGAACTCATGTTCTCTGGCCCTCCTACGACTCAGCACACTATGCAGGCAGAGCTGTGGCTATGGAAGTTTGTCTTCGTCGCTACTCTTTGCTCAGAGTCTCTGGTTTTGCACTGGATGGTGCAGTCCAAGATCCTGGATGCCCCCTTCAGGGGTCCATTTCTGTTTGGCGTGGATTCCCAAAACATAATCACTTGCTTACAGGAGTTTGGCAAGGCTGTGTGATCAGTACAAACTTTATACCAGTCTCGGCCTAAATCCTCCCAGCGGCAGTCCTTTCGTCATCCCTCCAAATCAGCAACCCGGGGCCAACAACCCAGAAGTGTCTGCAAGAGAAAAGCTACTACCCAAGCCACTGAAAGTTCTGCCCCCAGAGCTCCCACAACCTCCCGGGCCGCATTGCCTCTCCCCAGCTCTTCAGCTTCACTCCTTACCTTCCCCCCCCCCTCGCCTCGGCCAAATCCCTGGGGGAGATGGTTGGGGGTCATTTCTCTCTCTACATCAAAGGATGGCACAGAATAACCTTAGATCATTGGGTCCTTCAGTTAGTGGAAAAAGGGCACACTCTGGAGTTTTTAGAGATGCCCCCAGACAATCCCCATTGCCCTCCCATTACCCTCAGGCCCATATCACCCTCATCCAAGAGGAAATCCAGGTGCTCCTGTGAAAACAGGCCCTAGAACCTGTCCCGTCGGCACAGCAAGGGAAGGGATTCTATTCTCATTTCTACCTGGTCCCAAAGAGAACTGGAGACCTGCATCCCATCCTGCCCATCCTAGACCTCTGCCATCTGAACCAATACATAGAATACAAACGATTCAGGCTGGTCACTCTCCCCAGTCTTCTCCCCCTGCTTTATCAGCGAGATTGGATTTGTTCTCTGGACATGCAGGATGGCTAGCTTCACACCTTGGTCTTCCCACCCCACAGGAGGTTAATTCGCTTCTGCTTCCAAGGAAACCATTACCAGTTCCGGGCTGTGCTGTTCGGCCTGTCCTCTGCCCCTGAGTCTTTACAAGGTGCCTTGCAGTAGTGGCTGCTGCCTTAAGGAGGGCAGGCCATTATGTCTTCCCTAATCTGAACGATTGGCTTCTGACAGCTCCCACCAAGGAACAGTTGCTCAAAACCATGGAGGCCACTTTCACTCTGTTTCGGGATCTGGGGATCACGCTCAATCCCCCCAAATCCTCCCTGTGGCCAGGTCAGAGGCTTCAGTACATCAAGGCAAAACCTTTCTGCCCCCAGACAAGGCAGAACATCTTCAGGCACTGGCTCAACTGGTCTTATCTTCTCGCGAGGTCCCAGACAGATCATTTCTATGGCTTTTCGGAAATATGGCGGCGACCATTGCAACAGGTCTCTTGGCTTGCCTGCTTATGAGGGTAGCCCAGTGGAACCTTCAGGTCTTATGGGGTCAGCGCACAGACAGTTTGCAGCAACTGGTGACAATCTCCAACTTTGTGGGACAGACTTTGATGTGGTGGTTGAACCCCTCCAACCATTCCAAAGGGGTCCATTTTCGGACAGAGTCATCTCGCCAGATCCTGACCAAGGACGCTTCGGACCAGGGCTGGGGCACCCACCTGGCAGACTGTCAGACTCAGGGAACTTGGTCCCCACAGGAGCAACATCTCCACATCAGTGTTTTGGAGATGCGGACAATTCTGTACACCCTGCAGGCCTTTCAGATGAACCTGCTTCCGGGCCCTCTATTGATATAGATGGACAATATGTCTGTGGTATTTTACATAAACAAGCAGGGGGAATGCATTCTTACCCCCTCTGCAGGGAGGCCATGATAGTGTGGTATCGGGCCATAGAGCATCACCTGGACCTGACTGCTGTGCATGTTCGAGGCGTTCAAAACACCTTGGCTGACAGCTTAAGCCAGTATCGGTCCCAGGCGCATGAATGGGATCATCTTCCCTATGTAGTTGAAGATCTCTTCAACAGGTGGGGCCATCCCGAGGTGAACCTCTTCGCGTCCCCATCCAATGCAAAATTGCCCAGTTTCTGCTTGCTAGATCCAGGGCTTGGTGTTTTCTGGCAAGACGTGTTGTCCCTCTCCTGGACAGGGAGGTTTCTGTACACCTTTCCTCCTTTCCATTACTACAGAGAGTACTTCTTAAGTTGCAGTCAGAGGGGGCAGAGATGATTCTAATAGCCCCTTACTGGCTGCGCTAGATATGGTTTCCACTCCTCCAGCAACTAGCAGTGGGGCCTCTGATTCTCTTGCCTCTGTGCTCTAATTTGCTCTCCCAGGAGCAGGGCACTCTGTTCCATCTGGACCTCAAGTCACTGCACCTTCATGCATGGCTCCTGCAGACTTAGCAGTTACCTGATTTGGGGTTTCTTCCCGGGTGACAGATGTCCTTATCCAATGAAGTGGAAGTGGTTCTGTATATGGGCAACTGCTCGTCACCTGGATCCCTTCACTTGTCGGGTGAATCTCATTCTAGAGTACCTCTTTTCCCTGTCGGACTCAAGTCTGAGTTGCTCATCCCTTAAGGTGCACTTATCTGCCATCTCTGTGTACCATGCGCCTGTCAAAGGCAAGATTCTTGCCCAGCTGGACCTCTCCCGCACTTTCTTGTGGGGCATTCTGCATCTGATACCTCCCATCAGGGACCCTGTCCATTCCTGGGATCTTTTGTTTGTTTTAGAAAAGCTTACTTTGCCTCCCTTTGAACCTGCTGTGAGCTACGCTTTCTGTTGTGGAAATCGTTGTTTTTAGTTGCTGTTATTTTATTTATTTAAGTCTTTGGTTACTGGGTAAGTGCACTGATCTGAGGGACCGTTTTCAGGCACAACCTGAGCCAACAAAGTGGCACAACAAAATATACAGACAGGTGCAGTCATATAAAATATACATACAGGTGCAAAATGGCGCAAACAAGATACACAATACTGGAGTAAATGTACGGGCAGAAAAGATACATACAGTACAAATGAAGGAAAGCATGTGAAACAAACAACAATGGTGATTAGGGAAGACCAGGAATGCTAACAATTTACACTGGGTAATCAGGGTGGGGAGAAAAATGCAAGGCAAGTGGGGAAAACGAGCAAGATAGCAAAATACAAATATAAATATATATAGGGATTCCCTTAAACAGGAAAACTGAAATGAATTACAAAGAGATGCAGTCAATGTACAAGCAGGACAAAAATAGATACAGTACAGCATAATTGTGAGGGTGCAGGGTAGATAACAGCAGTGTGTTGGAGAAACATGGAAAATGCTTTAAAGTTACACGGGTAAACAGGATGGAGGAAAAATCAAGACAATTGGTGGGGGGGAGTGCAAAAGCAGAAATACAAGTATGCATAATATATTGATTCCCGCTATGAGAACTGAAAAGATGTGTGGAGCAAAAGCAGAGGGTTATAGTGGTAGCACACGGAGTATGGCTGGTGAGAACGCTGGGGTAACAGGCGGAGGAAAGCTGATCAAAATGGATTACCCTGGGTAACACAGTCATTTTGCCTCATTTAGTAGCCAGTCTTTGAGTAACATTTTAAAGGTGCTGTGGGTGTCAGCAGATCAGAGCGAAGCAGGAAGACTGTTCCAAAGGGAGGGGTCAGTAACTGACAGGGCTTTGCCACCCATGGCAGAGGAAATTTTAGGTATTTCCATGGGGGGACCGAGGACACACACAGACATCTGGGAGCTGCTCGGGTTTTTAGGATGGTTATTTATGGGGATAAGAGACCTACTCATAGGGTGTTATCTGCCAAGCAGCCTAGGGCATAGTCATGATGGACAGATAGTGGAAGCCAGCCAAGTGACTAGTACAGGTTACAGTGGTGAGTGGAGTAAGGGGCCAGAAGAGCAAATCGACAGACACTGTTGTAGACCAAGGTGAGACACGAGCAGAGGGCAGAGGACATACGGGAATAGATGGGGGAGCAGTATTCAAGGATCGGGAGCGGGTTGCCTTGGGCAATTGCCAGATGGGCCTCCCTGGTCAAGAATTGTGTTTGCCGATAGGCAGCTCCAAGCTTTTGGTTCACCCGTCTTACGATGGAGTTCATATGTTCCAAAAAGAAGAGGGAGTGGTCGAGAGTTACGCCTAGGTATTTGAAATATGGGACATTTTCTAGCGGGAGTCCATCCAGCGTGAGCACTGAGAGGGAGGAGCCTGACTTGGTGATATAGGTCAGGTATGGTTTTGACCCAAGAAGCAATGCTTTTTTTTTTTTTTTTTTGTACATTGACCAGGAGCCTATGTGACAGAAACCAGTTATGAGCTGAGCCATAGTTCTGGGATAGGGTGGAGAATATGTTTGTCAGTTACTTATCACTGCAAAAGAGAATAAGGTCATTCACGTATACTTTGCAGGTAAGACAGAGGGGAGGGAATTAATGAGTAAGGAGAACAGCAGTGGGACCAAGATGGAGCCCTGGGGGATGCCCGAGGAGACAGGCAAATCTGGGGAGGTGGCATTTCCAATACATACAGACTGGGATCGGCTGGACAGATAGCTCTTAAACCATTGCGATGTCCCTGAGGAGCAGCCAAGCTGTGTAAGAGTGTTATGTAGAAGGGGGGTGATTGACCAGGTCAAATGCATTGGTCAGGTCCACAAACACTGTACCAGTAGCTTTTCCCCGGTCCATGTTTCTCAAAAACTGGGCCAGAACGGTTGTGGTGCTGTGGAATTTACGGAAGCCATGTTGCTGGTTACACAGCCGGTTATATTTTGTAACGTAGTCCGATTGTTGCTGATGAACACTGTTCTCTAGTAGCTTGTTCAGGTGGGGGAGCAGGGAGATTGGTCTATAATTATCAGATGAGAGAGAGTCCCCACTTTAAAAATGTGAACCACCTTGGCAGGCTTCCAGGAATCCAGCATGGTAGATGTGGTCAGTGCCAGATTAAAGCTAAAGGAAAGCAGCTTGGAGAACAGCAGGGGAGATGAGCTTAAGTAAAGAAGGAAAGGGCTATCGCTGCCGGGGCTTCCATGGTTAGGGAGAGTTTTAAGGATCTTGGCGGTGTCCTTGTTTGAGATGACCCTGAAATAGAAAGGAGGGGGAGTGCCTAGGGTGGTGGGGGGGTTGATCAGTAGGACCAGAACAAGGGTCAGTAGGTGGCTGGGGGGACAGCTTTCGTAGGTAATCATCGAGGTTGGTAAACTTCATGTTGAAAGCTTGGTCAACTTCGATGGGATCAGTTAATGTACCAGTGGGCGACCTAAGATGAATTGTGGAGCTATAGGAACGTGGGTTTAGTAGGGAGCCAATAGCGTTTCAGAAATGACGCGGATCCCCGAGGCTATCTCTTTGCTGATTATAGAGGAAATGTCACTTAAGCACCCTGGCGGTTTGTTTGCACAGATTTCTTAGGTGCCTGAAATTGTTCCAGAGAGCAGGAGAGGGGGACTTTTTGTAGGCAGCCCATGACTTATCCCTAGTCTTCATCAAGGATAAGAGTTCTTTAGAGACCCAGCGGGTATAGCCACCCCGAACTCTCCAGGTAGTAAGAGGGAAGTGGCGGTCTTGTACCATAAGGAGGGCCTTGGTGAAAAAGCCCATGGCCATTGTTAAATCCATGAAGGAGTAAAGAGCTGTCCAGTCAACTGCCCTTACATCCTCAAGGACGGAGGAGGTATTGGGACAATTAAAATTATGAAAAGAGATGTCTTTTTGGTGGGGGGGGTTATGGACTTTGTGGCCAAGGTGATAAACGTGGGGGAGTGATCACTGATTGAATCGGACATAATCCCTGACTGGAGTACCTTGTCCTCTCTGTTCAAGATCACCCAGTCTAGGAGAAAATGGTTTGGGGTCCGAGTGTTTTGCCTGGTCGGGACGGAGATAACTTGGGTCAAGTTGTGCAGTTTTAACAGGTTAGCATAGTCAGCGCCAAGGGGACATAACCAATTAAGGTTAAAATCCCCTAGGAGAACCGTGTCCCTGGGAGGAGATAGGTTCCCTAGGCCAACCAGGAGGTTTTCAAGACCTGGAGTGCCCCCTGTTGGGGGTTGTAACAGCAACCCACATGCATCTTTTTTTTTTACAGAGCCAAGGGTCATTTCAGCTATAAGCCATTCACTGGGGGATGCGGGGTCAGAGTAGAGTACAGAGGAGGCATTTAGAGGTTCTCTGAAATACAGTGCCATACCTCCACCTTTCTTTCTACCTGGCCTGTCCTGGTGTAGCAAGGAGCACCCAAGGATGTGGTAGAAACTATTCGGGATGTGAGGTTTAGCCATGTTTCTGAGAGACCAAGGACATGGGTGTTGTGCAACCCAGGCCTCTAGGTCAGAACGTTTAGATGGAAGGCTACATAGGTTGATGTGAGCAATTTTCAGGCCAGAGGAGTTATTCCACTTATGGCTTGAGTGGGCTGATGCTAAATCTGTGGGATCAGGGTTCCTTTCAATGTCTCCAGCCAGCAACAGCAGAGAGAAGGTCTGCTCAAAGGATTTTTGAGCTTCAGGCTCTGATGTATAAAGAGCCTTATTTAGTTTTTCACAAGGACAGGGTGTCCTTGAGGACTAATCCTTAGTTTCTACCTAAGGTGGTGTCAGAGTTTACTCTGAATCAAAACATCCACCTACCTGTGTATTACCCAGAGTATACAAATCAAGGGGAGACCTTACTTCATACTCTGGATGTTCACCGGGTGCTTCGCCATTATTTAGACCACACTCGTGCCATTAGAAAATCTGATCAGTTGTTTGTTTCACTCGCCCCTAGGAAAGAAGGGGCTTTTGTTTCAAAACAATGTTTGTCCAAATCTTTAGTTAATTGCATTGTTTACTGTTACTGCAAGTTCGACGAGCCTTTACCAGGGCCGGTTAAAAGTCATTCTACCAGGGGCATGGCTGCTTCTTTTGCTTCCTTCAGGAATGTATCCTTTGCTTATATCTGTGCAGCGGCTAAGTGGAGCTCTGTCCACACTTTCATTCGGCATTACAGTCTGGACATTGCATCTAGACACAGGGAGGTTTTGGACTTATAGTCCTGCACAGCCTTCTCTCTTGAGTACCTTACGCTGACTTCTGCTTCCTCCCAGCTGATCAGAGTCAGTCCTTACACTGCTTGGGACTCAGTCCTAATGGTGTTGCCTGCTGCAAGAGCCCCCTCAAAGTGAAATAGTACAGTTGCATAAAAACTTAACCATAACAGTAGACCTTTTAGAGGAGGTCTTGCAGCAGGTGCTGCTTTCCCTCCCTCCATCTTCCCGGTGATTGCTTCTCCATCTCTCTCATTTCGCTTTGCTTAGTGTAGCGGAACCACCTCGGTTCACCAATTTCTGCATGTTCCTTGGTCTCCGATGGGAGAACAGAGGTTGGGCTGGAGGACTGCCCCTTTTATACCATAGGCAAATGTCAGAGGCGGGCCGACGTCACGGGGCAGTCCCCCATTATATACTGCTAGCTAGAAGTTTTCCATGGAGTCCTGGGGCCTGCCAGCTTCAGTCCTAATGGTGTTGCCTGCTGTAAGAGCTCCACTCGAAGATCTGCTGTTACGTTACATTCCTATGTAACTGTGCTGTCCCTCTGCCCCTTTGCAGGGATCTGCTGATGTAGGCTCAGGGGACCTTGGTCCATCCCAATCTTAAATCCCTTCGACTGCATGCCTGGCTCCTGAGGACATAGCCATCGCCCGGTTTGGGGTGTCCCAGAGAGTGGCAGGTGTCCTTGTGGCAGCTCGGAAGCCCTCCACTAGAGCCACATATGCCAAGAGGTTTGCCATCTGGGCTGCAAAACATCATCTGGACACTCGTCCAGTGAGCCAGATTCTGGATTAACTGGTACCTCTGTCGGATTCAGGTCTCCAGTACTCCTCCCTCAAGGTGCACCTGTCAGCTGTCTCTGCCTTTCATGAGCCCGTGGGCAGTCGCACCGTGACTTATCTAGATATGTCCTGTACCTTTCTCAGGGGCATCCTGCAACCTCCAATCCATTCCCCTGTCACAGCTTGGGATTTAGATTTTGTTTTGGAGAAGTTGACCCTGACTCCGTTTGAGCCAGCCGTGACTTGCAAGCTACACTGTCTCTCTTGAAAAAGAGTTATTTTTGGTTGGTATTACTTCTGCTTGAAGGATTTCCAAGCTTCAGGCTCTCTGGTGTGAGGAGCCTTATTTGATTTTTCATAAAGAGTGTCTTTGTGCGCAACTCCTAAGTTTCTTCCAAAGGTGGTGTCTGAGTTTACCCAAAATCAATCTATTCAGCTACCAGTTTATTTTCTTGAGCATGCCAATCCAGGGGAAGCACTGTTCCATACATTGCATGTCCACAGAATTTTGAAGTACAGTACACTCTCGTTTATCCGACTGCCTTCGGAGACATCCGAAATGGTCGGATAATCGGGAGGTCGGATAAACGAGAATTCACTTGTATTACAGTATTGTTATTGTTTTCTGAAGTGGCCTGAGTGGGGAGGAAGAGTCAGGAAGCGGTCTATAACAGCACTCTACTTGATATCAAGTGCGAGTGACTAGCACTGTCATTGCAGGGAAAACGCTTTAACGTGCTTTCTTCCCAGCCCAAAGTTTTACTCCTGGGTCATACTGCTTAGAATTGTGGAAAGGCACTGAGAGAGAAAGTGTGAGTGTGGCACGGTATAACTGGTGAGAAAAGTACATTTTGTTTCACAGCATTTCTTTTGAAACTATGACCGGGAGCTGTAGCGGTTGTGAGCTGACGAAGAACAGATACTATCTCAGTTCTATATAAAAGACAGGAGGAGGGATGGGTTTCATGTTCGCTGTTAGAGCTACTCTTAGTGGGGCGGGGAGATATGCCTCTGTAGTGGACAATGAGCATGTTGATGCTGGAGTAGTGGCTGCACACGATGCTCGGTGGGTGGGTGGTGAAACAATGCCTTTAAATACTGTACAAATAAAAGCCTTCATAGAGATTTCAGAGACTTGGCTATAATGTTTTACAGTTATGTTTCCAGTTGTGCCGCATCATTTCAGAACTCTGAAAGGTACAGGTCTGCAAAAATTCACAGTGTGTGGGGGACAATCCGACCGTCCGTTAGATAGCGAGATCGGTTAAACGGAGATAGGATAATCGAGAGTGTACTATATTATCTGCTCCGAACTAAGGAATGCAGAAAGTCGAAGCAACTTTTTGTTCCTTTCGCCCCACTTAGAGAGGGCATGCAGGTTTCTAAACAATGTTTGTCCAAATGGTTGGCACATTGTATTGTGTTCTGCTACAACAAGCATGGCAAAGAGTTGCCTGGGGCAGTGAAAGCCCATTCCACAAGGGTCATGGCTGTCTCTGTGGCCAGTTTCAAGGCGGTCTCAGCGGCTGACATCTGCACTGCTACCATCTGGAGTACTGCCCATACCTTCACTAAGCATTAGTCTGGACATTGCCTCTAGAGCCCGAGCAGGCTTCGGCTGGGCTAACTTGCAGGGTCTCCTGTCCTAGGCTTTGGTTGGTCTTCCTCCCAGACTGTCTTGCTGCACCTGTAACTGCTTGGGACTTGTTTCTGTGATGTGACCTGATGACTGAGATACCCCTGAAGAAGATGGAACAGCTACGTAAGAACTTACCATAACAGTAGATCTTCCAGGGGATCTTACTCATCAGGTCTGCCTTCTAGCCCCCTCTTTTGGGATTCTCCTTTCAGACCTGACATTCTCGTGTTCCCAGCCTTTTATTTTGGCCTGGGCACCTTTCTCTCTCCTCGGTCTCCCATGGCTTGGGTTTGCTCTTTAGTCTCAGGAAAGAAGAAGAACCTTATGAGGGAGGCGGGACCACTTAAGCCTTTATGGGGTTGGTGATGTCGTCAGGAGATGTTGGCATGGGCAGCCCTATGACAGGGTTAAATAAGGCCCTGTCCCATTTGTTATGCAGAAAGAGTTAAACGCAAGGATCCATTCTATCCTCTCCTTTTCTGTCTCTTGTCTGTCTTGTTACGCAATCAAATGTTCTTGTGAGACCTAGGAACTGATCATTTGGATGGTCTCTCAATTCTCCGCTTCATGCCATCTCTCTACCTTGACTTGCTGTTTCTGTCGTTTCTTCCCCTGCATATCTGCAGTTATAAAAATATATGTGAATCTTTATGTGAAACTGGGATCCCTTGATTTGAAAATGTATATAGTTATACTGTTGAAATGATTGCAAAAAGCTATTTGAAATTTAGGGGGTTAGCCTGAGATGCAGTTTGAGCTCTTCTCAGGCTTGCTTGCAAACTCTATGCAGAGCTGTCAACAGGAGGTCAGTTCTGGGACACCATCTTTTATTTGTTGCACCTGCAATAAAACTGACAAGAAAATTTTTTTTTTAATTTACATTTTTATAGGATTTTTCTTGTTTTCGTCCGTTGCTGCCCGCGTGCGTCCAGGCGCTAACGTATGCATGTGGAGTCACATGCACATCAGGCACTGTGGAGTGTCCCACCCTACTGGCTGCCCCGTACCCCGACTACGCCACCACCGGACCTCCACCCTGTGGTGACGGGACTACGGGAGGGACAGTGTGGACCCCAGGAGAGGAGAGCTGCTGAAATGCGGCTCAATCCTGCTCCTAGCCCCCCCCCCAGCCAGCTCCCCAATGAACCAAGGTCATTCCCAAACCCAGGTCGCCAGCGTGACGCGAGGTAAGACTGGATGAATCAACCCTCTGCGCTACTGGGCCGGTCTTGACAAGAACATTCTATGAGAAACAGGATGCCTCTTTAACGAGCTTAGAATGATGAAGTTAATTATCAGGCAAAGACTTGATATAAAAAGAGCAGCAGTATTTTTTGCTGGAGAGACTGAAACTTATTGATAGTAATAAAACGCTGCTTGCAAATTTTACAACTGCTCCTGGTCTTCCTATGCTTTCTGAGCTGTGCCTTGATGACAGGCCCCAGTGGTACTTCTGAAAATCTTCTGTGTGTATCCTGCTTCACCGACAGTGAAGTTCCTACGGTATGACCTGATGACAGATCCCCTCAAAGCTCTGCTGTTATGGTAAGTTGTTACGTAACTGTTCTTTTTTTGACTACTGTGTAAAGCGCTGTCTTAAGGTAAGGCAACTTAAAATTGTGTAGTGGCAAGACACAAGACTGTACTTTTGATCTGGACTATGCCCCTATGGTGCAGGCAAAGCGGATGAAATATGAACCCTGCTTGAAGGCTTTAAGTCTTGCAGAAATTAAGTTTCAGATGCCTTTTCCAGCCCACCCTCAAGTACACCACGATGATGGCCTGATCTTGTATCTCTCGGCAGCTGAAGCAAAGACAGACATGCAGCGCAGAGGCATCACCGCCATCCCCCCAGCCATCAAGGAGTTCAGCTCAGCCTTGAAGGGAGAGCCATCGTGGCAGCTAGGAGCGCAGGCTGAGAGGACACAGACCCCTTCTCGATCATATTCGGGTCAGGGAGCAGTCCAAGGATGTAATGCACCTTATCAAAGACTTTTTGCACTGCGTTCACAAAACCATTTAAGTGCCTTTTTCTTCCAGCACTCTTGACTTTTCCTTGCAGACTGTTACATTCCCTTGATGCCATTTACAGTACTTTAAAATAGAATTTAAGTTGCATTCTTAGCTATATGAATCATGGAGTAACTGGTAAGTGGCTCTGCTGTCACCTTCCCTTGACTATCGGATTACCTCCACGTATTTTCATATGTATCTTGCAAGTCAGTGTGGGGGGTGTAGTCATACTGGTCCTGGACTTACCATAGCACCATTGTAGGCATTGATATGTTGTTGGTGATGGTGGGTGGCTCATGCTTCCTTGGGGCCACAGGTGGGCATAACTACCTTTTAGTTTTGCAGATGGATTTATACTCTGCTATACTGTACTGAACCCAAGCTTCAGTTTGACCTCAAAGGAATATATTAGGGTTGTTAGCCCTGATCAGGTTCTTGGCGGTAATGGACATGCAAAAGAGACACAACCAAGCTGTATATCGATAATAAATCTTGTTTATTACACAAAAGGAATCACATTTGCCCTAAGCAGTTCTTACCGTAAGACACTGGGATCCAAGCTGATTGTTTCCCAGTACCCCAAGGAGTGAAGATGGTCTCCGAGGGGAATATGTAATACAGTAAATTATATACTACTGATAGTAGTCCTAGCAACCATTAGTAAAAAGCAGGACTAGATACATAAAGTAAGCCCTATTGGCCAAAAATTAGGTGGCTCCATACTGTTATCTATCCTTATACAATAAATGCTAAGTCAGCTAAATCGTATAACAAATGATGCATAGAAAATACATAGAATCACAGGATGTAATGTAGTTATACATAAATTCAAAAGATGACAGCATTGTCTGACTAATAAACAACTCAGAAGATAAAAAGACACAGGTGTCTTGGCCTGCTGCAACATGCTGTTACTAAGCATAGAGAATCAGAATAAAATATGTCATTATGTTTCCCTGACCCTTACTCTTGTACGGCAAGTGCCCATGCCCTATATGTTAGTATAGCATATATGTAGTATAGTTTGTCTTAGGTGTACAGTGGGATGCCAATTAGAGTGTGGGGACCTTGCATAACATTCCCCCCCCCTCCCCGTTGCCTTACCGAAAAGGTAACAACACTGTGGGAAAGTAGTGGGAACAACCTCCATCATTTACCGACCCGACGCACAAGCCTTGTAAAGGAACTCAAGCTGTTCACGGTGTTGTTTGAGAGTACGCCTTAAACAGCAAAGTGTTAGTATAAAGAAAAAACAATTAAAATTGCTTGAATAATAACAAAACCTTAAAAGGTAATCTCCAACCAAGTATTAAAAAGTGCATTACTTAAATTACCGTCATTGATAAGTGTATTAAGGGCTTCTCCAGCTTTGGAGATATTGTTACTGATGTGGATAAGGTGAGTAACCTTTCTAAAAGTGACTTTAAAGTTAATGTCAAAGGGTCAATATGGACATTAAAGATAGGTACATATTGAGATAGAGCAAGCAAATATTCAGGGCTACCGTCAGTAACATCTGGTTCTGCGATGGGAACAGGAGTAATCACTGTATGGCCTGTAACAGTGGTTTGTGGAGGAATGAAACAAAAGTTGGGATATTGGATGTCACAGACTTTGTCACCATAGGAGAAAGACTTATGGTTAGTTACAATGCAGTATTGACCATCAGAATTATATGACATTTTAACAGTTGGCAACCTCCATTTTTGTAGTTGGACTGGGCAGGTGAATGATTGATTCGTAAGTCTTGTAGTCAGCCGATGAACCTCTTCTTTGTAAGTCTTGTAGAGACATCCAGCTTTTTCAACTGGCGGTGGCACTGTTGCTTATGCTTGAGGGGTATCTGTGTCATTTGAGTTAATGTCCAAGTCCAGACTGCAAGACCAGTCTGTGCTGTCCGGTGAATATCCACATACCGGTTTGATGATGTCGAATGCATCACAACTACACAAATAATGATGGCCCTTCTTTGCACAGCAGTCTGTGTGAGGTGAAACCCATGCTTCAAGGGTAGGATGATATACCAGTAGAGGTGGCAGATCGAGGCATTGTCTGTAGATGTCCTCGTCAAGGTGCCCAGTGGAGTGGATGGAGGCAGGTTTATCAAACAATGCAGTTTGTGGATCAAAGTGAGGCAGGGACACAGTAAAGGTGACAAACATTTTGTCCCAGATAGTGCAACGTTTAGCTCTATAACATGGACCTTTGTTAGGATGGCATGTGGCATATCCTATCAGTAGATATTGGAATAAAAATAGATTGAGACATACACAGTGTAATGCAAGCAGTGGGTCTACAATGTGGGCAGCACCGTTTAGTAATCCTATCATGAATAAGATCTGGAATACATGCAGTTTCCAGATTGCGGAAGAGATTATTGACGGTGATTATGATCTAAGAGCCATAAGCAGAACAGAGGAGTTCCCTGTCTATATATTGCTTGTCTGCCTCCTTGTTATTTTGAAAAACAAGTTCATTGATTTTATTTTTGGTATCATTAAAACTTTTAGCCATAGTGAGGCTAGTGAGGATGAAACCCAATTCTGCAGCATG
Source organism: Neoceratodus forsteri (assembly GCA_016271365.2). Classification (NCBI taxonomy): domain Eukaryota; kingdom Metazoa; phylum Chordata; order Ceratodontiformes; family Ceratodontidae; genus Neoceratodus; species Neoceratodus forsteri. The sequence continues at coordinate 1,316,406,857 of CM057455.1, read as the reverse complement.
CTGCAGCAGAGTTAATGTGGAAAACAATGTAATTTAAATGTTAATTAGTCCCTTTTGTCATGCAGGAAACTGTGGCATTCACAGTTTGACCTGGATTGGCCAATGCTTGTTTGTCCATCATGGCGGCCGTAGTGGGCTAGCCATCAGCAGCAGGGAACCAGAGTAGTTTTACTTAAGTTTTATTTTATTTTATGTGTAAATTTTTTAATTTTTTTTGTGTTTTAAGTATTTTTATTATTTTAGTTTGTTTTGTTTAAATGAGGATAGTTTACAGTAGTGACAGTGCAGTTTGGGCTTTGAGTGAGTTAGTGAAGTTGGCGCCTTCGGGTATAGGTTAGTGCAATAACGTTGCCGAGTTGTTTGGGTTTGCTGTAATATCTCCAGAACTCTTTATCGCAGAATGCAGTGAGCAGATACATGTGACGTACCGGCTTAGTCATTTGTTATTTTTGATAATTTAAAGCACTTACCCACTGGTGTTTTGGAGCCCAGTGGGAGGTCGCGGGGTGAGGATCCGCTACTGAGTGGCTCATGGTATAACAGCCTGATTGAGGGAGGAACTCTGGTACAGGCAGGCCAATGAACTGGGACATTGCTGAGAAGACGACGTGGCTGGAATTACGCTGGAAAATCTTCGAGCACTTCATTGTGTGGGACCGTATAGGACTACATACCAGCCGGCCAGTCTGGATTAACTAATATCTTAGGGTGAGCTCGACCTGTGGCAGTTGGGGCTCCATTGCGAGTGGTGGGGGCTCTGCTGCCTGGTACCTAGAGTGGCCCTGTCTATGGGCAGCCTGAAGGGCCTGTCCTCTGCACGTGGCCATTAGGTCCTCCGGGGGTGGTCACCGGCGGGTGAGCATTGCTCTGGTTGACCGGGGATTATTTGGGCTAGTTGATCCTCATTTACACTAGCATCTTTGGTGGCCCCAAGGGAGTTGTAGTCCACCTTTGAAACTCCACCCTTGCTGTCTTAAAGAATAGCCCCTAGGCAGCGGTGGTATCTGCTGCTGGAGGGAGAGGCCTGTTTTGGGGTGGGGGGTGACCGAGCCATGGTAGTGCTCACAGTCCACAGTCTGCTGCCTCAAAAACTGTTACGGGTTATTGCCTCAAGATCGCTGGACTATCTGCTTGTTCTCTTGGAGAGGACATGGAATTTCTTTTCACATTACACTGCTGGAATACTAACTTTGGTTTCATACAGCATTAAGGCAGTGAGAGTGCCTTAGAAAAGATTAACTGCTTATAGAATCAGTTGTATCCATTCGAGTCCTGGTGGGACCTATGTGGAGCTTTTTGTGTTCATCATCCTTCTGATGTGAGAGAACTTAGGGACATTTATTTGAACTTTTTACCCTGAGAGTGTCAGCAACTCTTTTACAGTTATTCTTTTTTTTTTTTTTTTGAGATTCTGTTTTTTCCTCCCTTCCTAGCTCCGGATCTAGCCACTCCTTCAGGCATCCTAGGTTCACTGCACCCCCTCCAACTTCCCTGGGCACCCTTTCTGCCTCAAATCGTAGCCTTACCTTGAGGTAGCTCTGCGTTACCCAATGCCGAGTGGGTCCCTCTCCTCCGAGGGGGAAGGCACTGGTGGGGTGAGCCAGCACACTATTTTTCCTTTTCGCCTCTTTGTGCTGCTGAAGCGAGGCTGGCCTTCAGGAAGTCTTCGGACGTGACTTGAACTGGTGCCGCCATCCGCCAATCCGGAGCAGTTTTTCCTGTGTTCTGGTGTTTCTGTCCCTCCTATGCGCTGCCTGCAGTGCCCCTGGTCTCCACCGGCGGGCCAGTACTGGAGCCGAGAGTGTCCCACCCATCCCACCCCAGAGAGGAGAGCAGTCCTCCGGACGCTTGATCCTCTCCTTCCCCTGCCAACCCCCGGCACCCTGAGTCCGTTCCTGAACCCGGGTCGCCGGCGTGCTTCAAGGTGTGGCATCCAGCGCTACAGCCCTCAGCGCCACAGGGCTGGTTACAGTTATTCTACCTCAGTCATTAACTCTGAGATTATAAATTCCTGCTGCACTTTAGATATTTTTGTGTATTTTGTGATATTTGTTGTTTATTGGTTGGGTGATAGTTTGGGGTAGATGTGGTGGCTTTGTGATAGAAGGGAGGGTGGGTTTAATTGTTTATTATTTATTTTAGTGTGGGTTCCTGTAGTTGGTGGGGTACTGCTGCCAGTCTTGGAGTGTGAGGTATGTGCTGACAGTTGTCTTCGGTGGACAGGCACTACTCCCCCTCTAGGCTTAGGGGCCTGTGCCTTTCTGATTGTCCTCTGCTGCCGCTGAGGTCTATAGGCATTGTCAGGCCTTGAGGATAGCCCGGAGGGGATGGGGGGGTGCAGGTCCCTGGCCGGAAGGGTGGGAGGAGCAGTGGATGGATTAGGGTGGTGGGTACAAGGAGGTGCCCTGGGGCGAAAAGGGTCCAGGAAAGGAGTCCTCCCTGCCTGGTTCTCATACCTAAGGGCTCCACCAGTGGTGGGCAAATGGCACGCTCTTCCTCTGCCGCTCATCCAACTCGGGCGGTGTTGTGCAATGCTAGGTCGGTAAAGAACAAGACAGCATTAATTGCTGATCTTATTGGAATATTGGCCCTAACTTGCATCACTGAGACCTGGCTGGACAAAAATGCTTGTCCTGTATTAGAATCAGCAGATCTTACTTCGAGTAAGAGCTCCTGCAGCAGGCTACCCCTTAAGGACTATGTCGTCAGGCACTAGGACTCCATGGCAAACTTCTAATCAGCAGTACCCAGCTGGGGTCTGCCCACCAACGTCACCCTCGGTATAAAGGGGGAGGTCCCCAGCCCCACCTCAGTTCTTTTCCTGCCGTTGACCCATGCGCTTTGGCGCCTCGTTGCATCTGTTGACTGCCATCTTTAATCTTCTAGTCCTAAATGTACCATTTAAGTCCTAATATAGTCATTCCTCTATAGTTTTACGTCTTCTCCAACTAAGCGACGGAAGTCTAAGTATCCGGGCGGGCTACAGATTCCGGCAAAAGACCACCACTCCCATTTCCTCTTCTGCCTGGGGCCTGACCACAACGTGGATGCCTGCTCAGACTGTGCTAAATTTAACCAGCGGACCTGCATCCGTCACCGCATGACACTCCAGGCCTACATCATGGAGCAGCAGCTCACCGCCCTTCAGCGCCCATCGAATGTCGGCTCTTCAGCCTCCAGGTCGCTGTCTTCCCACAAGGAGAAACAATCAGGAGGGAAGCACCACCACAGGGAGCACAGAAAGTCAGAGTCCCATTCGAAAGATGAGCCTTCCAGTTCGCACTGTGGCAAGAGAGCGGACTCTGCCCCTCCATCAGACCTCATCTCCTCTGGCCTGCCATCGATGAAGGCTCCCGCCATTACCCTTTCTAGGGGCAGCAGCTCTTCAGGCAAGGACCTTCGGGTCCCTCCCTAAACCTTAGGCCCTTCCAGCAACATTCGGGGCTTAAGACGGGGACTTCAGCCAATAAGGCTGCGGCGTCCTTTTCCTAGTCCAGCTCATCATCGACCACAGATGACAGGCGTAGACGCCAGGAACACTCCTGCTCAAGGGAGTGCTCTCCCCGAGACATGGCTGCAAAAGCAAGAACCCCGATGCAGTTCTCAGACGTCTGACCTTCCGACAGACCAAAGGACCAGAGGCAGACGCCACAAGACAACTTGTCAAGTGCTCAGACATCTGGGGAGGGTACTCCAGCCAACATGCTCCCTAGTCTTCCCGCCTCAAAACCTGACATCAGGACTGCCATCTCCGATGGACCGTCAGCTTGACGATCGGGTGCCTGCCGACACAGCCTCAGGCCATACGCCTCCGGTTCCAGTGCCTGACGACCAGGCATCAGGAGACCAGTCAACAGGCGACCAGATGACAGGTCCTAACAAACTGCGGAGCCCTGACCTACGCCTTCAGGAGATGCCATGGCCCAGCAACCCGCAAAAGGACTCTGCAGAATCTAAGGCCCCGCCACCCCCGCACGTACCCATGGTTCCCCTGGCGGATGTCGGGCAGCTGTTCACGTCTTGGTGAAACACAGTGAAAGGGGACTTGCTCAAGAGAGATACCCCCTCCTCCTCCATAGCCTCAGCCTCCCACACCGGTCTCGGACCTGATCCCAGACCCCCAGCATTTGTCTTCGCCCTTACCTAGAAGTCCAGCTCCGCCAGGTTCAGATCTGGAGCACCACAGATACAAGGGTACACATCGCCACTCCTCCTCCAGATCGTCATCCTTGGACGAAAGGAGCAGACGTCGGCACAGGCGTGAGCGTTCCAGGTCAGCCTCCTCATCCGGAGACTGCCCTTACTCCTCAAATTCCTCTTCTGAGGCTTACTCCCCCGAGCCAGCGGGTTACTTTAATTCTCCCAGGTCTCCCCCAGATGACACAACCTTCATGGCTGTTATGTGCCACATCCAAATCCTTAATCAGTGGGACATGGAGGAATTGGATCTCAAGGGGAAGAGGCTCCACACCTTTTTGGGCATGAGTAACCCAAAACCTTTGGTCATTCCCCCTTTGATTCCCCCCTTCCAGGATTTGACCAAATTGGCTTGGGAGCGCCCTGCCTCCTTTTCAGTGATTCCTAAGAAGGCGGATAGACTTTATAAAGCCCCTAAGGCTAAGCCTTTCCTGGGAGAAAACCCAAAGGCAGATTCCATGGTCCTAACCGCAGCACATGGTAGGTTCAAACAACCAAAACATATGAGCTCACAACCCCCCGACAAGGAGTCTAGGAAATTAGACCAGCTCGGGTGAAGAGTCTATGCTTCTTCCACCTGTTCCATGCAGTCCCTAATTTTCTTGGCACACATGGTCCTTTACCATAAATCTCTTTGGAAGGAAGCCCTGGAGCTAGCCCAAAAGCAGCCTGAAGGCACGTCTTGTAAGGAACTCTTGGACGTTCTTCAGTCTGGACTAGACGTAGGAAAGCACTTCCTAAGGGCATCCTACGACTCAGCGGACATAGCCGCTCAAGCCGCGGCTACAAGGATCTGCCTTCATCGTCACTCCTGGCTGAGGGTATCTGGGTTCAGGCAGGACCTCCAGGATTCTATCCTGGATGCCCCTTTCCATGGCTCTGTCCTCTTCGGAGAGGAGGTACAAAAGATAATTATGGAGCTGCAAGACTCAGGGAAGGCAGTGCAGTCCATCCATCACATATACCGAGCTGAACCCTAGCAATCCAAGCGTAAGCCATTTCGGCACCTGGGTACCAACAGACAGAGAGGCCAACAGCCCCAAGGTCCCTTCAAGCGTAAGACTCCCTCACAACCATCCAGGAACAGTGGGCATGGGAGTGCCATTTCCTCCCAGCTCTCGCTTCCCACCTCAGCCACCCATGCATGACTCCCTGCCAGCCCCCCATCCTCCAGCAGAGACAGCGGGGGAGGCAGTAGGGTGTTGGTTCTCCCTGTACCTAGATGGGTGGACCAACATTACATCAGAGACTTGGGTTCGGGACATCATTTAAAAGGGTTATATGGAGGGGGCGCTGTGGAGCCCGAGCAAGATGGATGTTCAGACATAGAGAGAGAGAGAGAACTAACAATCAATCAAATCTTTATTTATTCAGGCGAACATCATTGAGCACAGCTCATTTGCAAGATGGACCTGATAAGGTCAAGGTTCAATATTTGGTATATATACAGGTATATTTAAAACACTTAGATACAGTATTCAAAAGCAAAAATTGCCTAAAACATAACAAGACAAGGTAGGATCATATGAATGCACACTAACTAATCCAATATATACATATCAACATTGGAAATATCACGGTATATATCCAAAATAAAGCAACCAAAATTTCAATGTTCCAGAGTAAGTCATAGTGGACAAGGAGACGCAGTGATTGAATGACTGACTGATGGTGGTCATAGACTGTGTTAAATGTCTTGGTAGGAAAGTGTAAGAGTGACTTGAACAGGGGCTGGGGCTAGCACTAGGAGATGTATGGTAGGGATTGTGGTCGCAGATTCTCATTACTGTATATACTTTACCTTAAATTCTATATGTTCAATAACCACACCCAATGGTTATTCCAATAAACTCAGTTTATTGTCTGCACATACATATGTATGGGAGCCTCAGTTAAAAGACAGAGAGCTCCTCAAACTAAGTTTTACACAGTATTTTATAGCACTTCTTATCTTGAAAACACACTAACATTTCAGTATAAATCAATCATAGTTTCTTAGCAATGTAACAGAAAAACAGTTTCATATGCATTAGGTACTTTTTCACTGGCTTACTTCATCACTGCTTAATACATACACCTGGGTCAAGCTGACCTAATAGAAACAATGAGCTTCACTCACTCCATGGTACCGTACAGCTTGGTTTCAATGCAACTACATGTTCTTATCTCTGCTTCTTGCCCAACCCTGCCCAAGCTTGCTATTCAGGCTGGTACCATCGGTTCTGTTCAGCTTTATCTAAACTGCTATTTCTCACAACTTTAAGGAACTGGTTTTAGCCAGCACGAGCTATTACTTTCTGCTTGCCTTGCAATTCTTATAAACTTATAATGACCCTTAGCTTCTACTCAGGCCTGGCTATATTCAACTACACTAGCAGCTTCTATGTTATAATCATAATATATATATATATGTTGTAACACACTTTACTTTATATGTATGCTTGAATCCACTCTATATGTATGCATAAAAGAAAGATATATATATATATAAAGAAATTCCTCCACACTCCCTTTTGAGGCTCTGCCTCAACTAAATTTTAGTAAGGTCATCTATGTCTGCAAAAGGGAATGGGGTTCTTCTGGGAAAAGATTCCTTTGATAGTCAAGCAGAGGCATTTGGGCAGAGATGGGAGTACTCAAAGAACACAAGGAAAAATACACGCTTTCATATAGTGACCACAAGCCAAATGGCCAGTAGAATAAGGAGAGCCACCGCAATCCAATGTAACACAGTGGCTCCTCAATCACCAAAGATGCTAGAAAACCAGGACCAGGGGTCCCAGCCCTTTCCACTGGTGCATGCTCACTCAAAACTCGATCCTGCAACTGCTGCACCCCTGCAGGACCTGATTTAGGGGCCTCTGAATTATCAGGAATATATGTGCAACATTCTTCGCCAATGACAGCGCATACCCCACCCTGGGCAGCTAGAAGGTAGTCCAGGGCTGCCCTATTTTGCAAGGCCATTAATCTGGTGGCTCGTATTTCAGCATTTACTAAAGGCAATTCTGTTTTAGTACTGTTTATAAGAATTTCATAACTTAACTGATCTATGTAGTGCATTGCCTGCACTACCCCCCACCAAGGAAACACTCCAGCTCCAAATTTCTCATACCAGGGTATACGGATAGATTCAGGTGGGACAGATCTACCTAGGTTTCGTTTAACTCTGATAGTGTGGTTATTTGGGTTAATTATACGGAAAGTCCGCACTACTGGGTGCAATGTGGCCAAGTAACAGCATCCAGCCCACTGTGAGGGCAGGAATGTATACGCCTTACTTCCACATACCCAGTATAAACCAGTTAAAGTCCCAAAGGGAACGACGACACCGTGGATCACCCAAAGTTGTAGATCAGTAATAGCAATAGTAGTAGTACAATTGGATGAGCCCAATACCTGAACCCCCACCGTACTGCTACAGAGACAAGTCACTGGCTGGGACCTCGGAACCCGGGGCCACATGTGCAAGAGCTCACCGGTTGTGTTGGGGTGCGCTGGCGTATACCACGTGAGGAAGGGCCTCTCTGCCAACACAGTCACATTACTAAGGACACGCCTACCCAAGGACCCAATTTTTATAGGTACTGGCTCTCGCACGTACTCAAGAAACCGATGCCAAAGTCTGGTAGAGCAATGTAGTATCATTTTGAGGAGGGGTTCTGGATATAGATGGAGCTCAACCTTTGCTGAAGCAGGGGAGGCACACACATAACAATCAGACAAATTAATATTTTCTGCATGCAACTTCATTAAAGTCCACCAGGTATTTGCATGATGCAGGGCTCAGCACTTTGATGCTTCTCATTAAAGGAGGCGAAAGTCTGTTGCAAGAACCCCACCAATACAATGGTTGCAAGAACAGTAAGTCCTCCAAGCATTAATCCCTTTCGGTTTGTACTGGTCTCGACAGGTCTGTCTCACTAGCCGGCAATGTGATGCGTGGATCCATGTCTCCCTTTCTGCAACTTCATTGCTGTTGCGTTGTCAACAGGACCTGGTACGGGCCACGCCACCTTGGGGAACTCCATTTTTTTCTTCGGAAGTCCTTCACCAAAACAAAATCGCCAGGCTGGATCTGATGCAGGGGTGTCTCAGTAGGCACTGGCAAAGCTGCCTTAACCCTAGGATAGAAAGACCTCAAGACACCATTAAGGGATAAACAATAAGTAAGCATTTCCTCATCTACTCCATGCAGGGTGATTCGACTTTGTGGGTAAGGGGCATTTGGCATTCGTAATGGCCGTCCTAGTAAAATTTCATGTGGGGAGAGACCAAGACGCCCCACCGGCCCCCTCATAGCCATGAGGGCGAGAGGCAAAGCTGTCACCCAAGTCAGACTGGTCTCCGCCATGATTTTTGTAATTTTGAGTTTTAGAGTCTGATTTGCTCTCTCCACTGCCCCACCCGATTGGGGATGGTAAGCGCAGTGCATGCGGAGGTCCACCTGCAAGGCCTCACACAATGATTTTATCACTTTGTTTGCAAAATGAGATCCATTATCGCATGACAAGCGGCTGGGCAATTCCCAGCTAGGGATAATTTCTCGATTAAGGTTTTTACCACAGCGCATGCACGCTTCTAGCCGGAAATGCCTCACCCACTTTGAAAAACATATCTACAATAACTACAATATTTATAGCCTTGGTACGGATGTAGCTCTATAAAGTCCATTATAACATGCTCAAATGGACTAGCAGGAATTGGGTAGGCAGAGGGGGTTAGATGCTGTCCTCTGCCCACATTGTACTGCATGCAAATCACACACTTATTACAAAACACTTCAGCATAGCTAGTAAATCCAACAACATACCAATACTTATTTGAAATCTACCATGCCCGCCTTTTGAAACATGATTGGCTCCATGAGCCATTCTTGCCAACACGGAAATACCGATTCTGTAAGCATGGTCTCCCATTCCCAGACACTCACACTTTTAAATCCGAATCAAACACACTGCTGTTTCCAATGCGCTTTTTTGCCTCTGTACTATTACGCTGGAGCCCACTAAGTCCTGTGGAGAAAACAAGTTACAAGTTTATATTTACAACAGTTAACTGGTAGACTGAAGCACCATTGACTGAGCTGCCGCCTTTGCTGCGGCATCCGCTACAGCGTTACTCTGCGGAGACAAAATTTTGTTAGACGTGGCGCTGCACATTTTACAATTGCAAAACTCTAGGTAATTGGATAGCAAACAGTAACTCTTTACCAATTTCGCATGCAATAGGCTTACCGTAAGCCGTAAGGAACCTCTATGCTTCCATGATGTCCCAAAGTCATGTGCCACACTAAAGGCATACCGACTGTCTGTATACACATTTACTGTTCTGTCCTGTGCAGCGTGCAAGCCCTCGCCAGGGCTACCAACTCTGCAGCCTGGGCAGAGAAACTGGATGGCAATGAACTGCTCTCTATTACCTCAGACACAGTACATACTGCATAACCAACTTTAGTCACCCCCCTTAGGTCTTTAAAAGCTGAGCCATCCACAAAATATTTAACTTCTGCATTTGTCAGGGCTACATCTGTTATATCTGGTCTAGGTTTACTGTCACAGTCAATTACCTGTCCACAGTCATGTTGTTCACCATCGTCGGGGAAGGGCAACAAGGTTGCCGGATTCAAGGTGGTGCACTGCTTGAGAGTAATGTTTGACATTGTGAGCAATACATTCTGGTACTGCAAAACTCTCGCGGGTCAGATGAGCTGTGCGGCTTGTAACAATATAGCTTGCACTGCGTGGGTACATGCACAGGAGGGGCAAAATCCCACCAGATCCACACAAGACAATGTTGCCTCCGTGGCTGCCGCCACGGACTGTAGGCAGGAGACCATACCTGCCACTACCGAATCCAACCGCTTTGAATAATAAGCAATTGGCCTCTGGCTTCCCCCATGATCTTGTGTCAAAACTGCCGACATGTAACCCCCTTGACCATTTACAAACAGATTAAAAGCTTTCTCTAATTTGGGAGTCCTAAACATGGAGTGCTGGCCAGTACTTACTTACTTTGAATGTGCCGTTTCTAACTCTCGGGACCACTGCACCTCATCTGTCATTTCTATTTTGTGCTGTAGATTGCGCGTGTAATGGCTGGATGATGTAAGCATAGTCCATTATCCAGGCACGACAATAACCTGCCATTCCTAGGAATGACATCATTTGCTGCTTGGTTACAGGGCGGCCATTCAGTGATTGTTGAATGCGTTTGGGATCTAACTGCCTTCCCTCTGCAGAGAGTATGTGACCTAAGTAATGTACCTTAGTAGCACACAGTTGCAGCTTACCTTTGAGACTTTATGTCCATTTTGGGCTAGAAAAATCAACAGAGCTCTAGTGTCCTTTCTTTCACCTCCCTGGAAGGGCTGGCAAGGAGTAAATCATCTACTGACTGAATTAGGCCTGTCTCTGTGGGCTTACAAACCTGCAAGTTTTCACGCATTTGAGCAGAAAATACAGCAGGTGACTGCATAACCTTGTGGCATACGAGTCCAAGTCCATTTGACCCTTATACTGTAAATGCAAACCATTCTCGGCTAGCCGGATCCACTGGTATGCTAAAAAGCGCTTGCTAAGTCTATAACTGAAAAATGCGGCAGTATGTGGGATTTCTGACAGAATAGTAGCTGGATTTGGTACCACAGGAGTTCTTACATGTACTGCCTCATTTACTGCCTCTCAAATTTTGCACAAAGCGATAATCCCTACTTCCTTCTTACTGGCAATATTGGTGTATTAACTACAGCATCTGGACATGGAACAATAACCCCCTTTGTACTAACGCAGCATGCACCGGTGCAATCCTTCTTCTACTTCCCTCCCAACGGGTACTGGTGTCGACTGGTCTGTATGAGCTTTTGGCGTCACAACTAGTGGCTGTGCTCCTTTCATTAGTCCCACATTATACTTAGATGTAGCCCACAGAACTTCTGGTATTTGACCAATTCACCCAGGCTCAGGGTCTTGCCTTTTCTCCTCTCCACCATCTTTTCACATTCACCTGCCTTTCTGATACACATACTTGCACCCACTTTCTTAAACTAATTCTTTTCATTGCCCTCTGCTGATCTCTGCCCTCCCTTCACATCCACCCAATCTTTTAGCTGCACCATGCTTGCCATCCAGGGCCCAAATCTTTCCACCGCAGCTGTGGTTTTCTTTGCCAAGAAATATGTGGATATGAATCAGAACTTTAAACACCTTTTGTTGCTCCTCAGTGAGTAATACTGAGACCCCACCCTATCTCTACCCACATACAGATTATGCACCCACAACCATTGTTCAATTTGTTTGCGCCCCAATCCCCACATTCAGATTCATAATCCCTAACCCCCACAGTATAGTGTGTCATACAATGCAGATTAACCCTAAACTGCATGTTGCCCTTTGTTACTTTTTTTGCCCACTTCTCCAACCAGTAGTGCTCATCTGAATTTACAATTTCCAGCTGTACAGCCAATCCCCTCCCCTCATTACAAACATAGATTCCTACTGCTGGTGCTTCAACAATTATTCCCTAGGAGTACACTTAATTTGTACCTTTCCTTGCCAGGAGATCCCGTCCCATCAAATTTACCGCAGGTAGAACTGCTCAAAAGGAATGTTTTAACAAAGTATTTCCACACTTTACCGGTAAGGGCAACGTCATCTGCTCCTTTTGAGGTACTCCTGCTCCAATTGTTGTTACCAATTTTCCCGACAAAGGGGCAATAGTTCTTGTTGTTGTATGACCAAACAGACGCCCAGTGTCTATAAGAAAAGTCAATAAGTATTCATCACTATCAATTCCATCAAGGGACTCCTGCCGGAGTGGCAGAGACTCAACCATCAACGGGTGCTCCTGTAACCATCAGCTGCTGTTACCCATGTTTCCTGTGTCGGACCAGTACTGCGAGTTTTGCTGGTTGGATTTATACTGGCCTCCTTGGTTCCATTGGGTCGGCCCCATTGGCTCTGGACCATTGTTGTGTCTGTAGTGGTGGTGGTGGAGTGTAGGGGTACTGTCCTCCTGGTTTTAGCGCTGCTGCCACTGCGTGCTGCTGTACTCTGGGCACTCTGAATGTGTCCTTCTCGTGACATGCCGACAAATAATGTCTTTATTGTCTTGCCCCATACCCTACCTCCTTGCCTCATGTTGGGTCCTCCTTGTATTTGTTGGGCTGATAGTACCCTGGTCCAGCATTTTGGGCATAGTTAGTTCTCGGGGTCCTCTGCCTTGCCTCGACCTCGGTTACCCCCGCCGTGATACCTTGTCCTCCGTCTCTGGAATAGTACATTAGTTGCGCTTGTTCTAACTTTTTCTTTTCTTCCTTTTCCACCCCCTTTGCCTGTCTCTCAACATGCTCCGCATACCTAAAGACCTCCTTCAACGATTGTGTTTTCCAGCCAACGCAAACTGTCTTTACTCCCGTCTGAATAGTCTCTAATAACCCAGCACAAAATGCCATGGCCAGCTGGCTGTCATAGGCCGGGTTGTCTGGCTTTATACCAGAGTAGTGCCGGAAAACCTCCTCCAGTCTCTCCCGTAGCTCTTAGTTCCGCTTCTGTTTGCTCTTGGCATTTCAGATTCGGTCCCAATCCACCTTATGACGTATATTTCGTAATTTTCTCAGATTGTGCCTAAGGCCACAAGGTGTTCTCTGTCAGTAATAGCATTCCATGACGCTTTACCCCCCAACGCCCCTTCAAAGTGCCTTAGGGACCTCTGCTTCCTTGGGCGAGAGTTCATATGTTTTAATTAGGTTTTCCAACTCTGTTATGTACTCCTCACATTCTCATGGGGTTTGCGTATTTTTAAAGCATCCTTGAGCTCATCGGATGCCAGGGTCGTCTACTCAATGAGCTGTGGCCCGCCTGCCCGGGATTTGGGTTGATATCAAACCAAAGGAATCTACAGCTCGAATGCACAACTCGGCCCATAGCGGACTCGGGCAGCATTCCTTTTTGTCCTTCTGTGACGCTAACGGCCCGCATTTTCCCTTTCCCTCAGCTCCTTTGGTATGGGGCGCATTTTTCGCCCCCTCCTCATCCTCACTTTCTCCCTCCACGTGAACTCGAGGAGGTGGGCTCCTGCTCTGCCCTCGCCCCCGGCCCATTACAGTCCATGGGAGAGGAGGTACCGCTGGGCACCGCTCCTGATCCTGAACTGTCAGGTTGCACTAGCACTTGCTGATTTGCTGCCTGTGCACCTTTAGGTATCGTGGAGCCGCCGGGCGGTACTGTGGAGCCGGCGGTGGCCGACACGGTGGAGGGGCACCGTGATGTCTATATTGCCTCCTTCGATGCCTACCTCTTTTCCCCTTTCTTTAACATTAATTTCTGTTGACTCTCAAATCTAGCCCCGCTTCTCTTTCCCACATTCTAAACACATGCCATTTCACCGTCTCTCCCATTTTGTGGGTTTTTTCCCACTCACTAAGCCTAATACGAGTCTCCCTGAGGACATCTATACTGAGTGTCCCTGCCTGGGGGAAGACGCCCTTGGTCCACCTATTCCAATCCCCTATCTGACAGACCGAGTCCCCACCATACTTATCCAGCATACATTTCGCTGGTCCGGTTTCTACCCCACCTCCCTGCTTTGTCCCCTGATTTCCCATATTAGTCCCTTATAGGCGCCTTAACCAAACTCAGAGTGCCCACCCAACACTCCTATATTTTCTTTTGCAGGCGCCCTGACGCCGAGAACACCCAGCACTCTTTACCTTACGGGCGTCTCGACGCCGAAAGTGCCCACCCAGCACTCTTACTTTTACGGATGCCCTGACGCCGAAAGTGCCCACCCAGCACTCTTACTTTTTACGGGCTGCCCCTGATCACGAGTGCCCACTCCAGCACTTTGGTGCTACCCCTAGCACCTAAAAACAGTAAATGATGACTGTCACCGCTCCCAAGGCATCACACATATGGTGGGACTTGGACCTCCGGGGCCACCTTCCCCTGAGGCCGGGACTTGGCAGTCCGATCACAGTGCGACACGGAGAAGTGAAGTCATCCTGCCGACTACGCCAAAAAACTGTGGTCGCAGATTCTCATTACTGTATATACTTTACCTTAAATTCTATATGTTCAATAACCACACCCAATGGTTATTCCAATAAACTCAGTTTATTGTCTGCACATACATATGTATGGGAGCCTCAGTTAAAAGACAGAGAGCTCTCTAACTAAGTTTTACACAGTATTTTATAGCACTTCTTATCTTGAAAACACACTAACATTTCAGTATAAATCAATCATAGTTTCTTAGCAATGTAACAGAAAAACAGTTTCATATGCATTAGGTACTTTTCACTGGCTTACTTCATCACTGCTTAATATATACACCTGGGTCAAGCTGACCTAATAGAAACAATGAGCTTCACTCACTCCATGGTACCGCATAGCTTGGTTTCAATGCAACTACATGTTCTTATCTCTGCTTCTTGCCCAACCCTGCCCAAGCTGTTATTCAGGCTGGTACCATCAGTTCTGTTCAGCTTTATCTAAACTGCTATTTCTCACAACTTTAAGGAACTGGTTTTAGCCAGCACGAGCTATTACTTTCTGCTTGCCTTGCAATTCTTATAAACTTATAATGACCCTTAGCTTCTACTCAGGCCTGGCTATATTCAACTACACTAGCAGCTTCTATGTTATAATCGTAATATATATATATATATGTTGTAACACACTTTACTTTATATGTATGCAAGAATCCACTCTATATGTATGCATAAAAGAAAGATATATATATATATATAGATATCTATATATATATAGATATATATATATATATATATATATATATATAAATTCCTCCACAGGATAAGGGCTAAGGTATGTGCCAGGAATTAATGGGAGAAGACTATAGACAGGAGGTGCGGTGTCTGTGGAGATGAAGTTATAGGGAAGTGTATTGCCATCTTATGTTGGCTGCCTGAGAAGGGGAAGGTTAGGAATACGAATAAACTAGAACTTGTGGAAGCAATTGCATTTTTCTGGGAAGAGACTTGGTATAGATGCTTAAAGGATGCTAATGATATAAAGTTGTTCAGCTTCAGGGTCTTCTGTATCGTATTCCATGATGTAGCTAGTGCATAGCTGATAGCAGATCTCCCATGCCGGGTGTTGAATTTAGGCACTTTGAGCATGATGAAATTATGGCTTCTTAGGGCATAGATACTAGCTGTGGCCTGTGAGAAGCAGTCTAATATATATTTTGGGAGCATCTTAGTCAGTGCTCTGTACGTCCATACTGCAGTATTTCTGTTTCTTCTGAGATGTAGAGATGTCCATCCGACTGCAGCATAGAGAGAGCAATGGTGAGTGCTAACTTGTTATAAACCTCAATGCTCTGTGGTATAGTATATCCAATTTGTTTAGGTAGAAGATAGGGCAGTGACTGTAAAGGAAATCTGCATAGTCAAGCACTAAGAGAAATGTGGCCTGGACCAACCTCTTCTTGGAATCTCTGGTTAGAAAGTGCCTTATTCTGTAAAACAGACCAAGCCTCTGGCGAAGTTTTTTTAGAAGTTCTTCAATGTGATCTGTGTAGTCAAGTCTGCTATCTATCCAAACCCCCAAATACTTGAATTTTTCTACATAATCAAGGCTTTCACCAAGGATAGTGGATAGCTGGGGGAGATTGTTTAGTGAGGAGGGACTTGTCTGACTTTGGGTGGAGAAAAACATTGCTTTTGTTTTTTTTGCATTTAGAAGAAGCTTTTTTTCCAATAGTTGATGTTGTAGTATGTAGAATTCCGCTTGTAGAACTTCACAAGCTGTAGCAGGCGAAGGGTTGCTGACATGTAAAACAGTGTCATCTGCAAACAAGTGTACAGTGGCTTTGGTAAGGTTTGAGTCAATATTATTAATATAAATGGCAAAGAGGATAGGGCCCAGAATAGATCCTTGTGGAACTCCTCTTAGTAGTGGTTTGAGTGGAGATAGGTCTCCTTCAGCTTTCACTTGCTGTGTCGTTCCCGTGAGGTAACATCTGAACCATCTAAGGGAAGATGGATCTAAACCTCTGGAATACAAGGAAGAGAGGAGCAGTTCGTGGTCCACCATACCAAACGCCTTGCTTAGGTCTAGGAATACAGCACAAACACTATTTGTTTTATCCAGTTCGGTTTGCCAGTCGTTTGTTACTTTAGCCAGCGCAGAGATAGTACTATGCTTAGTTCTAAACCTAGATTGTGCTGGATTTAAGAGATTAGCTTCTTCAAGATATTCTCTTAGTTGGATGCTCACTAATTTTTCTAGCAGCTTGGATAGCACTGGAAGGATAGAGATTGGTCTATAGTTATTAAGGTCCATAGGGTCCTCTGATTTCAGTAGTGGGATAACTTGGGCTGTTTTCCATGTTGCAGGAATAGAACCAGATATTAATGACAGATTAAAAAGGTGTGTTAATGGAACTGCGAGTGCTTGTATTGCAATCTTTAGAAAATAGGGATCAAGGGAGTCTGCACCTGCACTTTTTTTGATATCCATCTGCGAAAGTAGATCCTCCGCTTGTTTCAACAAGACCGGTTTGAAGGAGAAGGAGGATTCAGTTATCCGAATTCCAGTGTTCTGGGAGCTTAGCTGAGCATGTAGCAGATTAGCTGGAGAGGTATCAAATGCAAGGCCAGCAGTTGTAAAATGATTATTGAATGAATCCAGTATTTCCATTCTGTCTGAAATTGTTCCCTTGTTATGGTTTATTTGAGCTGGAAGTGCAGTGCTATGATCTTGTCCTGTTATGCCCTTTATGGTGCTCCAGAACTCGGCAGGGTTGTGGTAGGAGGAGTCGAGTTCAGCCATATAATAGGCAGCCTTTGCATCCCGTACTTTCCTAGTACAGCTATTTCTGGCTTTCTTAAACAATATCCAGTCATTTGGGTTCTTAGTCTTCCTTGCCTTTTTCCATAGCTTATCCCTCTCAAGAAGGGCAGATTTAAGGTCAGTTGTAAACCAGAGTTGTAACTCAGATAAAAACAGCTGGGAAAATAAGTTTTTGATTAAAGAAACTCTACCAGAATCATAGCGAGTGTGTGGGAATATAGTGAGATCATTATGGGAAATCCTCGAAAAGACTGCCTTCCGTTAGATGGTGCAAAAAGTAAGGGAGCTGCGGGAGGGCACACCACGAGGTCAGCCACAGGTAATCAAGGGCCCGAGTAGCCAGCTGAAGAGATGTTGCAGTCTTGGGAGTGAAGATATCCCATCTTATCCAGTCTGTGGCAGGATTGTCAGAGAAATTCGACAATCTTACTAACCAGATAGTGTGTCTGGAAACAACTATGGACTCGGTTAAGACCGCTACAGCCGATTCTACCAAGAGATCTGAAGCGGCAATGGGAACGGCGGCAACCTTGGTAACAGAAAATGTGCGCCTCAGATCCCGGCTTGAAATGCTTGAAAATCAAGCACTAGCAATGAATCTACAAATAGTAGGGATGCTGGAGGATTCTGTGGGTGACCACCTGCTTTTATTTCTGGTAGAATGGCTCCAGCACCAGTTGGGAGAGAATGGGACTCTTAAACCGATCCCCATCCAGAAGGCCTATCGGGTGACGCCTTGTGGCAGAAGAGATGACAGAGATGCTACACGTACCATTACTGTGGTTCTAGACAGGGTCAGAACATGGGATTATGTTTTAGCTGTCGCAAGGAAAAAAGGAACGCTGCTTCAGGATGGGCAAGTGGTACGTCTCTATCTGGACCTAAGCTACACCACACGGCAAAAGAAGAGGAGCTTCGATGGGGTAAAAGCTATTTTAAAGGAGGCTGGAATCCCTCACGGTGTACTGTTTCCAGCGGAACTCCGAATTGTCCATTAGGGGAAGATTTACATCTTTAATGACCCAGCGGATGCACTAAAGTGGTCGCAGAAGAACGTCCCAGCACAAAGATCTAGGGAAAAAGACGAAGTCTCCGAGTCGGAGGATGAAGAACCCTGAAGAAAGACATTTTGTTAGTTAGAACTGAACATCATATCGCAAGGTAGTTAATATGGTAGGGGAGCAGTGAGTATTTGGTCTGACCCCAGGTAAGTGTACATTACCTTCTGTTTGGGGAATTTCATTCACTTTGGTCTCTGGGGTGACTACTCATTTGACTGTCATAAATAATATTGTTCCTCTCTTAAACCTGTCCTGAAAGCCTCTTTTTTTTCTAAAAAATGGTAAAGTTAAAATTTGAAAGATAAAGTGTGTTGCATGTTGCTTCTAGGTGGAGTTTCATTATTTGATTGCTTTTATATGATACTGTATGTACAAGTTTAATGGCAAAAAAGTTCTGAATGTATTCTTACTCTGATGCCTAATTGGTGATAGTTGCAAAGAAGTAACTTAACTATTGTTAAGCATGTTTAAGTACCCCTACCCCTATGGACTTGTTTAAGAAATCACACATGCTGCTCGTGGACTCTAAAGTAACAGCACCAACTAACTAATTAATGTAAAGTATTAATAGGATTAACCCTCCAAAGATGTATCTTAATAGTAAAGATGATTGAATTGTAGTATTAAGAGGAGTGGCGACCTTGTGTATAAAAAAAAAAAAAAAAAAACAACTGTATATCTTTACTTTGATGAATCAACTGTATGTTTATTATAATATACAATAAATATAAAGTTTAAAAAAAAAAAAAAAGGGTTATATGCTGGAGTTCGCCGAACTTCCTCCAGCTCCCTCTCGTTACTCCTCGACCCATACAGCCCTCATCCAAGAAGAGATCCAGGCCTTGCTCTTAAAACGAGCCATCGAGCCTGTTCCTACCTTCCAACAGGAAACCGGGTATTACTGCCACTTCATCTTAATTCCCAGGAACACGGGGGACTTAAGGCCCATTATGGATTTAAGCCAGCTGAACCAGCATATTGAATACAAGAGGTTCAGGATGGTGACCTTACCCGGTCTGATCCCCAGACTAAGTCAAGGGGATTGGGTATGTTCCCTGGATATGCAAGATGCATACCTTCACATGCCGGTGTTTCCAACTCACCAGAGGTACCTGCAGTTTGCCTTTCAGGGGAACTACTGCCAGTTTCAGGCTGTATCTTTCGGTCTATCCTCAGCACTGAGGGTGTTCACCAAGTGTCTTGCGGTGGTGGCAGCCGCTTTAAGGAGACAAGGTCATTTTGTCTACCCTTACCTGGATGATTGGCTCCTAACTGCCTCCTCAAGGCAGCAGTTAATTCGCACCCTCTTGGATACATTCCTAATGTTCCACCAACTGGGGATAATCATCAGCCACCAATAATCCTGTCCTTGGCCCTGCCAAAGGCTGCAGTGTATAGGGGCCCTTCAGGACACACAACAGGGAAGAGCCTTCCTCCCACCCGACAGAGCCAGTCAGCTGAGAGACCGGGTCTATGAAGTAGCTGCGACCAACCGTGTCACAGCAAGGACCATGTTGCAGCTACTGGGGTACATGGCAGCAGCCATACCCATGGTACCTCTAACACACTTGCATATGAGAGTCCCACAATGGAACCTACGGGTTCAATGGGACCAGAGGTCCAACGACCTCAAACATCCCATAAGTGTATCGAGGGCTGTTCAGCAGATGCTGTCATGGTGGCTGACTTCTCCCAATTTGGAAGCAGGAGTCCTGTTCCGATCAGATTCGCTGAGCCAGATCCTAACAACGGATGCATTGGTATAGGATGGGGAGCTCATTTTCAGAATCACCGTTCTCGGGGCACATGGTTAGACATAGAAGTGTCCCTGCACATCAACATTTTGGAAATGAGGGCGATTCTGTATGCCATGCAGGCCTTCCAGCCAGACTCACCTTTCCCAGGGCCCCTGTTTTCACAGACCGACAATATGTCGGTGATCTTTATATTAACAAGCGGGGCGATCCTACCCTCTGTGCAGAGAAGCCATGAAAGTGTGGTACTGGAACACGGAATCACGTTGACAGCGGTCCATGTCCCAGGTGTCCAAAACATCCTGGTAGATGAGCTCAGCCGCTCCCAGTCCAGGAACCACGAGTGGGAGCTGCTTCAAAAAGTGGTGGACAATCTTTTCGAAAGATGGGGACGTCCAGAGCTGTACCTCTTTGCATCCCCGTGCAATGCAAAACTGCCCAATTTTTGCTCGCTAGATCCAGGGCCTGGTGTTTTCTGGCAAGACGCATTGTCACTCTGTTGGACAGGGAGGTTCTTCTGTTCGTTCCCTCCCTTTCCCGTAATACAGAGATTGTTGCTGAAGATACAGGTGGAGGGAGCAATGATGATCCTGGTGGCTCCGCTTTGGCCGTGACAAATATGGTTCCCTCTCATACAGCAATTGGCTGTGGAACCACCCTTTCAGCTACTTCTGTCGTCCAGCTTGCTATCCCAAGAATGAGGTACGCTGGTACATCCGGATCTTTGGTCCCTACACCTTTATGCATGGCTCCTGCAGACTTAGCTGTCTCCAGGCATGG
This sequence comes from Neoceratodus forsteri, assembly GCA_016271365.2. Lineage (NCBI taxonomy): Eukaryota > Metazoa > Chordata > Ceratodontiformes > Ceratodontidae > Neoceratodus > Neoceratodus forsteri. The sequence goes on along the minus strand of CM057455.1, from coordinate 1,316,386,250 downwards.
GTCTCACAGAGGGTGGCCGAAATTCTAATGGAGGCTAGAAAGCCGTCTATAATAGCAGCATACTCCATGAAATGGAAACGCTTTTGCATATGGGCAGCCGCACGTTCCCTGGACCCTTTAACGTGCTCAGTGAAATCAATGTTGGATTATCTCCTATCACTTTCAGACATGGGGCTGCAATACTCTTCCATCAAGGTGCATCTCTGAACTATTTCAGCTTAATATGCACCGGTGGAAGGCAGGAGTGTCGCTCAGCTGGACCTCTCCTGCACATTCCTTCAGGGCATCCTTCATATGAAACCTCTAATCAGGGATCCTGTCCCTGCATGGGACCTTTTTTGTTCTAAAGAAATTGACCTTGTTTCCCTTCGAACGGGCCGCGGACTGCGACCTCCACTTTCTGTCTTGGAAAGCATTATTTTTAGTTGCCGTTACTTCAGCTCGAAGGGTTTCAGAGCTGCAAGCACTGATGTGTAAGGAACCTTATTTAATTTTCCATAAGGACCGGGTGTCCCTTCGAACTAATCCTAAGTTCCTCCCGAAGGTAGTATGTGAGCTGACTCTGAATCAAGATGTTTGCCTCCCAGTTTATTACCCTGAGCATTCAGATTAGGAGGAGGCCTTTCTAGCACACTAGACATTCATGGGATCCTTCGTTATTACCTGGACCACACTAAATTGGTCCAGAAATCGGATCAATGGTTTGTTTCCTTTGCCCATAGGACTCTGGAGAAACCCCTGGCAAAACAAACCATATCGAAATGGTTGAAGAATTGTATTGTCTTTATTTACGTCAAGTACGAAAAGTCCTTGCTGGGACCAGTCAAGGCTCATTCCACAAGGGGGATGGCTGCATCCTTTACAGCTCTAAAAATTTTTTCAGTGGCAGATATATGTGCCGCAGCAACTTGGAATTCTGTACATACCTTTGTCAACTACTACACACTGGACATTACTTCCAGGAGACGGGTAGGATTTGGCCTAGCTGTGCTCCAGAGCCTGATTTCCTAACCATCTAATGAGGGTTTGCCTTCCACCCTGTAATCCTTTTTGAGACACAGCTTGGGACTCCGTCTCTACAGTAGCCTGTTGCAGGAATCTTCTCAAGTAAGATGGTACAGTTATGTAAGAACTCAATGAACAGTAGATCTTTGAGAAGAGTCTCTGCAGGCGCTTATTTTCTCCGCCTCCATCTGCCTACTATTTTCCTTATGGAATTTTTGCACCTGCCTCAGATTCCTCCTGCTGATCATCCTTTGGGTCTCCGGCAGGTGAACTGAGGTGGGTTGGGGACCGCCCCCTTTATACCAAGGGTGATGTCATGGGCGGACCGACGTAAGGGGTGGACTCCAGCTGGCTGACAGTTTGCCATGGAGTCTTAGTGCTTGACAGCATAGTCCTAAAGATGTAGCCTGCTGCAGAAGCTCTTCTCAAAGGTCTACTGTTATGGTAAGTTCTTATGTAACTGTACTTTTCAGCTGGGTACTCAACGATACACCCCCCAAGATTGGATCATAGGGGCAGGGGTGTTGCCATCAGTTTTAAGATGGAACTGGACCTTATGGAGATACCAGTGGGGACCACCAGGTCCTTTGAGTGTATCATGGGTGCGGGTGTGAACTGCAGGATATTTCTTGTCTATCATCCACATGGAGATGGGAAAATATTCCTGCAGGAAGTTGTCGACTTAGTGGTTGACATGGTGTTGGAGTACCCCAGGTGGTTGGTCCTGGGGGATTTCAACACCTGGATAAACGACAAACTCTCGCAATTTGGACAGGACTTCCTCCAACTGATGACCTCATTAGGCTTCACATACGTTGTTACCGCTGCAACCCATAACCAGGGTCACTCCTTGGATCTGGTATTCCTCCTGGGGATGGAGGTCTCCGACCTGGTGATGGAACCAGTTGGGTGGTCCAACCATCATACCATAGGGTTCAGTTTCGCCGCTCCCCCCAATAGACCTGCCCCTTTGGAGATGGTCTGCTACCGCCCTTTACGGAGCGTGACCCCAGAGTCAGAGAGATAGTGGTGCTCGCCCTATCGAGTAGGTCGATGGAATGCTTGGATCTGGGGGAACTGGTACAGTACTATAATAGTGCAGTGTCGGGGGCCCTTAATTCCATAGCTCCTGTTTGTGTTCGCCCAGTCACTCTCCGTCCTCGATCCCCGTGGTTTGATGGGGGACTTGAGGGAGTTGAGGCGAGTGGGTCGAAGGTTGGAATGATGCTGACGGAAATCTGGCCTGGAGGATGACAGGCTTAGACTGATGGCCCATTATTTGGATTATCAGTCAGAAATCTCTCGTAAGAAGGCAGAATTCCTGTCCAGAGAGATTTCTGCAGCAAGAAATCGACCAGCTCAGCTCTTCTGTACTGTGGACAGGTTGTGCAATCCAGCCTGTCTCCAGAATTGGAGAGCTTTTTCACAATTGAAGTGTGAGGAGGTTGCTCAATTGTTTTGCAGATAAAGTTGCTGCCATTAGGTCTGAGATCCAGCTAGCACATTCTGCTGAGCATTGTGACTATCAGTGGGAGGGCACAAACACCCAGTCTGTCTGGGCGATTCTTGACCAGCCAGCGATCACTGATCTCATGAAGGTTGCCGGGGCTTGCAGCAGACTTGCTGTAGTTTGGACCCAGGTCCAACCCACCTCATTGTGGAGTGTTTGGATGTCATTGAACCAGTCCTGGCTGATGCTGTCTGGTGTTCGTTGGACCCAGACTCCTTGAAGGAGATGGTAGTAACACCCCTTTTGAAGAAATCCTGCCTTGACCCAGACTGTCTCACAAACTACAGACCTGTCTCTAACCTGCCCGTTTTGTGCAAGGTCATTGAGAAGGTAGTCGTGCTGCAGCTTGAAGACCATCTTTCCACCCATGAGGTCTATGTTCCTCTCTCCAGTCCAGCTTCCAGAAAGAGGCATAGTATCGAGACGGCCCTTGTATGGGTACTTAATGATCTCCTGATGGTGAGAGATCAGAAGAGCTTAGATCTTGGTTTTTCTTGATCTCTCGGTGGCATTTGACACCGTGAACCGTGGGGTATTACTGGAGTGCCTTCAGTTGATCTGTAGACTGTTGGGAACAGTTCTCAGATGGTTCCACTCATTCCTCACAAGCAGGTCTCAAAGAGTGGTGTCAGGGATGTTTTCCTCTGCCCCACTTTCCCTGTCATGTGGTGTACCACAGGACTCTGTTTTGTCTCCCATGTTGTTCACAATGTATATGCTACTGTTGGGAGACATTATAAGGAAATATGGGCTGAGTTTTCACTGATATGCATGATACTCAGCTGTACATGTCTTTTGTGCCCAAGCAAGATGATACTATCTCAGTCTTTAACAACTGCCTCGCTGAGATTCAGGACTGGATGAGAGACAGCTGGTTGAGATTGAACCTGGAGAAGGCTGAGGTTTTGGTGGTGAACCTCGGTCGTCGGGCAGAGGGGCTACCTCATGGTTGTTCATCCAGTATTATACTGCGGGACAATCTGTTGAGGGCCTATGAACGGGTGCGTAACCTGGGTATTGTACTTGACTGTGAACTGACACTTAAAGCTCAGGTATTGGCCGTTGTCAAGACCTTGTTTTATCATCTGAGGAACATCGTCTGGGTAAAACACATTGTTCTTCCTGAAGACCTTCCAACATTGGTCCATGTCTTTGTGTCCACTCACCTTGATTACTGCAATGCTCTATACCTAGGACTTCTTGGGGTGGACATCTGCCACCTGCAGCTGGTGCAGAATGCGGCAGCCAGGCTGTTGACTGGCTTATCAAGAGCCAGTCAGAGTATGCCTGTGCTCTGCGAACTGCACTGGCTGCCAGTGCAGTGGAGAATCACTTTCAAGGTCACTTTATTGACATATAAGGCCCTACATGAACAGGGACCACGTTATTTCCAAGATCTCCTTTGTCCTTACTGCCCTCTCTGCCTACTCCGTTCCACCGACGAGGGATAGCTGGAGGTTCCCAGGGTCTGTTTGAAGACCTCGGGGGCCAGAGCATTTGCTTTTACGGCCCTGAACCTGTGGAATTTTCTACCTTGTCAGGTGTGAGAATGCCTGTCCACTGAGTCCTTTAAGCCTGCATTGAAGACTTATTTATTTGAATTAGCATTTCCTGACATAATTTGATCTTTACATGAACTGGATTTTATGATTTGGGATTTTAATCAGACATTTTTTGAGCACTGTATTGTACAGGCGCTTTGGTTTTGGAAAAGCGCCTTTTAGAAATAAAATTTGACTTTGACTTCATCCTGGCAATGTCACAGTTTCCTGCATGACAAAAGGGATTAATTCTCATTGAAATTACATTGTTTACTGCAGTAACTCTTCGGCAGCATATTGCAGAATGCCTTACAAGTGTGTTTCATCCTGGCGAGCTTCACTGTATATCACGCATGTTGTAAACAGTGTAACATTTTTCCTGACTAAGTTCATCTACACCATGCAACAATGGGAGTTAAATATTATTTTTCAGGGTATCCTGGAATTTAACTGTGTGACTTTTTATGGCAGCAATGTCTGCCCTGTTCCAGATGGACATGCATGCCGGATCTGAAGAGTCCAGAGATGGTGCTAGTTGCACCAGTAACATCAGCAGTATCATGTTTCTTTCATGAAGAGGGATTTTTCTGACTTGAAGGGTTAGGTCTAGACCTGAATAAACCTAAGTGTTCAATAGTATGTACACCAGCTACTGGGTCTTGGGTACGTGTCTGGTAGGCTGCAAGACTGTCTAGTAACATAGTACTGAGAGACTTAGAAGTGTTTGTTATTAGAGCACATTCCAAATTCTGCCATATTCCAATGTGTGAGATTAAAAATCATAGGGATGTGCATGAATTGCACACTGTTAATTTGAGTACCTGGTATGGAAATTGCAGTACGACCACTAGGTGGACCAGGTTCCCGTGGTGGACATTCAGTAAGTTCTACTTCAGTAGGGGGTAATACAGACAAAAACATGTCGGCTGTAGCCATATAAATGTGGGTACAGAAATCTCTTGTTGAGTCTTGTGGGAACCTCTCGCGAAAGGTAGGGTCAGTCAAAGTGGAAAGATTATATAAACCAGAATGTCTGTAATTAGCTTGGCGAATGGATAGATTGCCATTTGGGGCAATTTTGGTGTTGGGCTAACCATAGAAAGTACCTCTGGATATGCAGGCCACACGTAAAGTTTGTCCATAAGGTCTGTTTGCCATGCAATTTGTAGGGAAGATTTGTCAGGGGCCACAACTGAGGCAGTAAGGCAGGCATCCTTGCCTTCCTGGACAGTAATGAATTTGTTTGGGACATTTATACTAACTCCTTCAGGGATGGTAGTAGGAGGATGGTCTAAATGTGGAAGGATGCGGCCCACCAGGCCTTGGATACAAGGGAATGCACTGGAGAGTAGAAGAGCCAGATGCAAGATAGCCATCTTGCAGGAATACCTGTAAGGAAAAAAAAAGTCAACGTCGGTACAGTTCCACCCATTGAAGTTAAGAAAAGTAATTATACTCCTTTATAAAGCTTTAATTGGTTTGCATGCAACCATTTCTCAGGAAGTTTTTTGTTTTGGAGAAGTCTAACTTGAAAGACTGCAGGACTGAGCTTGTTGACAATGGGGTTGGGTCCTTCCCACTTACTGGAGAAGGAATGTGTAGGATGAGCAAATCAGAGTACCATTACCTGATCTCCAGCTTGCCAGTCCACTTCTTGTGCATGTTTGTCAAATTGGGTTTTGGCCTGTTACTGGGCCTTGCCCATGTTATGTGCAGCATACAGATGTGTTTTAACAATGTCATCTCTGAGTTTTGCAACATATTTGTCTACAGACACTCTGTCTGCAGTGGGGGTATGCAGATCAAACAGGTGTTCATGTAATCTCATAGTTCTACCAGCCATCACCTCGAAGGTTGTCAACTGGGTGGTGGCTGAAGAAGTACACCTAATTGCCATAAGGAGTAAAGGCAAAAGGGAATCCCAATCCTTGGGATTGTCCTCGGTGAACCTGAAAATCATTTGCTTATTCCATCTGTTGGCTCTTTCTACCTGACCTAATAAATGAGGGTGGTAGGGTATATGGAATGTCTGGTGTATCCCTAGAAGTTCAAGTATTTCTTGCATTAACTTACCTGTAAAACTGGTTCCTTTCCTGGAGAACAGTTGTTCTACCAGGAGTCTTGCAGTCACTTTGGCTGTACAATTCTTAGTGTGAAAAGCCTCTATCCTCTTAGAAAAGAGGTCTGTGACAACAAGTGCATACTTGTTCCTACTGGTGTTGGTCAAGGTACCAATGAAATCAATTTGGATTGCATGCCAAAGGCCAGATTGTCTCTGAGGAGATAACTCGGCATTATGCTTGGTTGGGGCTGGATTGTTCTGGGCACAGATCAAACAATTCTCTATATAGTGTTTGACATTCTTGGTGATACCTTGCACCAACCAACAGTTTTCAGTCTCTGAAGTGTGTTTTCCACTCCCTGATGTCCACCAGTTGGGGTGTCATGAACCTGGTGAATAAATTTTGATCACAAATATTCAGGGACTACCCACAGCTTATAGTTTGTGTCCTCAGGCTGATACCAAATTAATTTGCCATCTTGTGACACATGTAACCTACTTGCATGTCTTTTGTAAAGACTGTGAGTAGGCAAGTCTTGTTCAACTCCATTATCAAGGAATCTGAACACATCCTTTAGTTGAGGGTCAGAATGTTGTGCTGTGGACAAATCCAGTGGCACAAAAGCTTCTGGTTTCTTTTTCATGGCAGCTATTTGTACGGCTGCAAAGGCATCAGGGTGAGCCATTATCCATGTCCCCCTCCCCAAGCACCTTCTTTTGAAAGAGTATCTGCTTGGTCATTGAATGAATGGTAGGGTTCAGATTTTGAGTGGGCTTTAATCTTGTGAATGAACAATTTATGTTTGAAATGCTGTGTAAGTTTGTGAATGTATACAAAGTGTGCTTTGTATTTCACTGGTGTGCTATCAGAAGATGCAAAGGAGTTCTTCTGCCAGAAAGGTAAAAATTCAGTCAGAGAACAACAGACCAAATTGGAGGCTGTAAAATGGTGTCTTCGGTACCATGTTGTATAAGTTCGAGGGCACAGGCCACAGCTGCCAATTCTGCATACTGAGAGGATGCAACACTGCAGTGCTTTGAGACATGAACAGTGTTACCATTAGGATGCATGATGAGCACTCCAAATCCAGCTACCTGTTCTCCTTGATAATATGAGGTTGAGCCATCAGTAAAGATATGACACAAGGAGGTTTCTGTAAGGAGTTTTGAAGTAGCAGGAAGGAACGGGCCTGATTCAGGCAAATAAGGTGGTTGGAGTATGCAGTCATGTGGTGCCCCCGCTACAAAAGACCATGGGTCAGAATTGAGGGCATTTTGGCAGGCTGGACCTGTATGTCAGAGCCCTAGAGAAGAAGAAACCAGTGAGTCAGTCTGGTGTTGGATACCGATCCATCCTTTACTCTATCTGATAGCAAGAAAGTTGTTGAGTGTGACTGGTGTTCAGAATGATAGGTGAGTACCCAGTGATATACAGAAAATGCTTGACAGCCCAGTAGGTAGACAGAAGGTTTCTTTTGCAGACTGTACTTCTGTTCCCCTGGTGACAACATTTGGGATGCATAAGCAATGGGCCTCAGGGTACCATTTACTTTCTGAACAAGGACTGCAGACATGGCAATGTCTGAAGTGGCTGATTCCAGATGGAAAGGTAAGGCTGGATTGGGGTTTACTAAGGCTGGAGCAGAGGCCAGGGCCTGTTTCAGGAGTGTCACAACCTGAGTGTGGATGGGACCCCAAGTCCAGGGAACATCCTTTTTGAGGTGCTCATACAGAGGGGCGGCCTTCTGTGCAAAGTAATAGATGAAGTCCCTGGAATAGTTGACCATTCCCAGGAAATGTCTGAGTGTTGCCACACTGGTGGGTAGTTGCAAATCTTGTACGCCTTGGATTTTCTTCCAAGCTGGGCTTCTGCCTTGTTCTGTTCTGCTTAGGCTAAGAAAGAAGACTTCTTTCTGGCAAAGTTGTGCCTTTGCAGGATTACATTTGAGGCCTGCCCTCTGTAGGAGGGTCAGTAGTTCATCCAAGAGGTCAAAATGTTGTTCTTTGGTGGCTGTTGCCAACAGCAGGTCATCCACATACTGCAGAACACATTGTGGGGCAGAGAAGCCTTCCAGAGCGTCCATCATGTGCAGATGGAAAAGGGAGGGCTATTATGGAACCCCTGAGGTAAGCAGGTCCATTTGTATTGTCAACCTTCAAAAGTAAAGGCAAATTTGTATTGACTTTCTGGAGCTAGGGGCAGTGACCAAAAGGAATTGTAGATGTCCAGGGCGCTGAACCACTTGTCATCTGGTGTCAGCAGTTTGAACACGTCGGGTGCTAATGCTACTGTAGGTGAGCAGCTAGGAGTGACTTAAGTCTCCTGTAATCAATAGTAAGTCTCCAAAATCCTGTGGGCTTCTTCACTAGCCAAATAGGTGAATTGGCAGTTGAGACACAAGGCCTGATTACACCTTCTCTGAGAAGTTACTGAATGGTTTCACTGATTGATGGTAGGGTCTCAGCAGGAAAGGGATATTGCCTTTGCCTGTCATGTGCTGATCCTGGGATCTTGATGTCAGTCTGCGTTCTCCCTCAGTCATGCTTGTGTGTGGCAAAAGTATGCAGATGCTTCTGCAGGATGGGCAAAAGGTTTTTGAAGAACTCATGGTTCTGGAATAGAGTTATAACATCATATTCCTTGTCATTAGTGGTTATAGCTGCAACCACATGCGAAGCAGAAATTATGACAGAGTGTGGTATTGTCCTCTGATCTGGATCAGGAGCATGTTGGCCAGATCCACCACACAGCCATGTGGCATGAGAAAATCAATTCCCAGAATGCCGAATCACATAACACCATAAGATCAAAGATATGGCATGAGCTGAGGTTTCCTATCACCACCGGAAGTACAATAGAATGGTAGGTAGATAGCTTGGTGCCATCCATGCCTGACGTACTGGTCCTACATCTGGTGGACAAAGAGGAGTATGCTGACTCCTCATCCACGCCTGTATCAAGCAACATAGTTAGCTGGCAGCCCCTGAACATGGCCTTTGTGCAAGGCCTTCCGTTTGTGTCATGAGTGAGCATGTTCACAATACGGACTGGGGCCTGTAGTTGTCAGCCTGAACTGCCACTGCCAGGAAGCTCCTGGAGGATTAACTGGGCCTACTCTTCTTGCTGGGCCTCCTCTGGGTCCTGGATAGCTGCAATGAAGGGTGTAGCACTGGGATTTAGGCCTGTTGCGGCCTGGTCCCCTGTGGCTCTGGCATCCCCTTGGTCTAGTGAGGCCTGTTGCACTGGAGCTAGGGCTGCAATGGTACGCGTTGGAATCGCATCCACTACTGACCAAACTTGTCCGAGAAGGTTGCAGAGGTTGTTGTTCTCCTCTGCAATTTCCCAGTAAGAGGGGCCTGGTCGATGATTTTGATTGCCTCGGTTGGAATTAGAGTGCCAATTCCATTTGTTCTTGTTGTGGTTCTGGTTCCCGCCTCCGGACTGGGAATACTGTCTTCTATCCAAAGATGCGGTCCTTTTGTCCTGGGCCTTGCCCGTCACTGTATAGTAGGTTGTGGACTCACTGGTAAATTGTACTGTGGCCACCTTTCTCGAACTGGAATTCAGATCTCAGAATTAGAGCTGGTAAACCCACTCGGTCTTCTGAATAATGTAATCAAATTTGTCCGTTCCGAGGAAAATTGTAGGCTCCACTTTCTCACGGACGCCTGGAATCATGTTCCAGAGGAATACATTTTTGTACTCTGTGAGATCAACAGTTGCGGTTTCACTTGCAAGGTGTTTGCCAGTACGGTAAGCCATCCATAACCTTTGGTGGTATGTCGCTGGGCTTTCCTTGGCAGTTTGTTTTACGGGGTAGGTCAACATCACGCCAGCCACACCTGGATTGTGTGTGGTAATAAGTTCTGCTGTGATCTCATCAAAGGTTGCAGTCATGTCATGACAGGCCACCTCTGGGAGTTTTGCCCAGAGGCCAGAGTCTGTGCTGTACTGGAGGATTTGTACCTGGTAGTCTGCCGGCAGGCTAAGCGTTTCACATGTGGAACGTACTTTCTCCAAATGGCAACTGATATTGTCACTGGGGTTCATGTGGTCTATGCTGTCAGCAATCTGCTGCACAGATTGGGCCAACTGACGGGGATTACTGTGAACATGGCATGGGGGAAGGGATGTCTCGTGCTCCATGAAGGGGGGCCTCTGCTGCAGCGTCAGCCACAGTGTGAATGATGGAAGTCTGGGCAGCAGCGTCCTTCTTCATCTTTTCCAGATGCGTTTTGAAGGCTCACTTGCTTTCCTCAGACAGACCTATTTTAGCGAGGGTGGTCTTGATCATTTGATCGATCTCCTGCTTGTCCACTCTTGTCAGAGCAGCAGTCGGAGGGGCCTTACCTAGGCCTCGACCTCCCCCCATGGGGGTCACCATCTTGGCGTCGCACATGATAGTTGTCATTCTGCTAATGACGTAGGGTAGTGCTATCGTAGCAAGGGAGTCCGAAATCTTGTGGGTGGCAGGGGGACACTGGACCACAGTGAAGATGTGTCTGTCATCGAGGCACGGGTCAGGAAGCATAGGAAAATCAGGAGCAGTTGTAGAATTCACCAAAAATATTTATTTGCAATAGCAGTAACATAAAAAGAAATAAACTTGTGTAGAATAACTATGTACAAAGGAGAAAAACAGTAGTTTTCCTTGAGTCTCTGTGTCCCTCTTTCTTTTCTCAGCAGTTGCAGCTTAGCTCCTTTAAAAGTCCTTTCAACCTCCATTCTTACCAAGCATCCTGTTTTTGTAAATATCAGGCAGGAGCTGCTAGAACGTAGTGTGCTTGCTGAGGCCCCTTTTGCACAGCTTTTGCAAAAGGCTCAAAGATTTTCACTAAGATGACCTCTAGTTTCCAACAGCTTTTTGCAGTTATCTCAAATTATAAATGTATACATTTCAACAGTAACACTATATTTTCTAAACAAAACAGATCCCAACATCAGTTTTCTTTCCACATAATGAATTGCACAAATTTTTATATTAGCAGATATGCAAGGGAGGAAAAACGGACAGCAGGGGAGGGCTGACAGACAGTGAGAGGCAAAGAATTCCGAGACTGTTTGGGGTGATCAAGTCCGAAGTCTCACAGAAAAATTTGGTTGCTCAACCAGACAGAGAAGAGACAGAAAAGGAAAGATCCTTGCGTTTAAACACTTTCTCCATAACAACTGGGACAGGGTCCTATTCCACCCTATCACAATGATGTCACCAGAGTCGTCATCACCGGATAATGTAAGGTCGATGGGTATGTAGTCAAACCCGCCCATAGCCTTGACATAACCAGTCTACACCTCTCACTGAATGCACAGTTTTGCCATGTTTAATCTACAAGCTTTGTGACTAACTTTTACAATGCTCTGTTCCACACCTTTCGCAACTTCTTTCTGTAACACACTATACACAGTGCTCAATTCGCAGTTGTCCCTAAGCTCCCTATCCAACTCATCACGTACCCGTTTCAGGTCATCTGATAACTCATCCATCTCATCACGTAATTGTGCATTCGTGTCACTCAACAAATCATTCACTTGTAAAACCTGTCTTTTATCCCTTCTCAGACTTTTACATTCATCCCTCAACATACTTAAATCGTGTTGACTACCTTGTACAGAACAGTGCAAAAGAGTCTTGTTCTTCATGCGCAACAACTTAAGTTTTGCTTCAAATCGTTGCTCCTTTTTCAAACTTTCAGACACCTGCAATCCCATGTCTTTCTTAAGGGAGGAGAGTTGTAGTTTAAGGGAATGTAACCTCGATTTGGATGCTTCTAAAGCAGCATATAGAGCCGCAACTTAGGCATTTAGCCTCATGCTTTTTGGCTGTTTGCCTCGTCTCGGAGTACTGGGTTGAAACCCACAGCATGGTTTTTTTTGGAGTGGCTTGCGTCCAGCGTGAAGTTGTTACAGCCTCCATGGGAGGTAAGGAAGTTAGAGACTTCGAGTCTCAAGTCTGCACGGATATCTGATGTAGTAGACATAATGGTACTATTAAAATTCTGGGGGAATATTAACTTCAACCAAGTAGTAGCAGTAGATGTGGTAAGGGTCATCCGGGAGTTACAGCCAGCCTACTGTAGTTTGGACCCGGGACCAATGCCCTTCCTTGTGGGGGTGTGTTGATGTCATTGGCCCAGTCCTGGCCAAGATGCCTAGCCAATGCTCTCTAGTGATTGGGGGGGGGGGGTCTTCCTGGACCCCTGAAGGAGGTGGTTGTAAGGCCCCTCCTTAAAAAATCATCACTAGATGCGGATTGTCTGGCAAACTACAACCTTTCTTTTGTGGGACATGTTATTGAGAAGGTGGTGGCTGCTCAACTGGTGACCTGTTTAACAACCCACGACATGTATGAGTCTCTTCAGTTGGGTTTCAGGAAAAGACATAGTACTGAGACTGCCCTGGTTCGGGTGCTGAATGATCTCCTAGCAGTGAGGGATCGAGGGAGACGTTCCATTCTTATTCTCCCCGATCTCTCGGCAGCATTCAACACTGTAGACCATGGGGTATTGACGGGGAGCACCTGTGGGTCTGTTGTGGACTGGCTGATACAGCCCTCAACTGGTTTAAATCCTTCCTCACTGGCAGGTTGCAACGTGTGGTGTCGGGGATTTATTCCTCAGCACCCATGCCCCTGCCGTGTGGGGTCCTGCAGGATTCCATCTTGTCCCCCATGTTGTTCACGGGTTATATGCTACCACTAGGGGACATTATATGGAGCTATGGGCTGAGTTTTCACTGCTGTGCAGATAACACTCAGCTCTACATGCCCTTTGCACCCAAGCAGCAGGAGATGGTCTCAGTGCTGAACACCTGCCTTGCCAAGATCCAAGACTAGATGAGGACGAACCGGTTGAGGTTGAACCTAGATAAGACTAAGGTATTGGTGCTGGAATCTGGTTGCCAGGGGGTGAGGGTGCAAGCTGGTCAAGTCTCAGGGCTGAGACTGGGGACTACCAGTGCTTACCTCTGATCGGGTGAGAAACCTTGGCGTTATTTTGGATGGTGGCTTGACGCTTAGACCACAGGTGTCAGCTGTGGTCAAGACTTCTTTTTACCATCCTAGAAACATTGCCAGGTTAAGCGTCTGATACGCCGACTGATCTGCCGGCGCTGGTCCATGCTTTTGTGACCTTGCACCTGGATTACTGCAATGCTCTGTACCTTGGGATAACAGGGGGAGCTCTGTGCCGCCTGCAGTTGGTGCAGAATGCAGTGGCCAGGCCTACCCAGGTTGTGTTATATTACACCTGTGCTACATTCTCTGCACTGGCTGCTGGTTAGGTGTCGAATCTCCTTCATGGTCGGTTTGCTAACCTACAGTGCCCTACACAATCAGGGGCTCAGTTACCTGCAAGACCTCCTGTGTCCCTATCGGCCCACTCACTTTCTTCCTTCCACTGTTGAGGGATTATTAGAAGTTTCCAGGATTTATTTGAAGACATCGGGGACTCGTGCTTTTTCTTTTGCAGCCCCAGTTCTGTGGAACTCCCTCACTTACAATGGAGTTTGAGACAGCTCACAGAGTTTCACTGACTCAATCAGACTGGTGGGTGCTAACAACCAGAGGAGCAGACAACAAACAGCTAATCGAGAAACTCGAAAGACGTTGTAGTACACTGTAACAAAATACCACTAGAAAGTAACATCAGATGAGGCTTACCTTATCATGCCTTCTTTTATTAGGTACAAAACCGGGTGTGTGTGGACAAAACAATAACCCGTAGCATAAAGTGCAGTGCATAAGTGGACTAGAATGCGAGCAAAAATTAAAGCACTGCTGACACCAGCATGGTGTTCTCCGTGTGGACAACCAGCAGCCTGCAGACCAGCATGCGTCCTAATTGGTAAGCGCAATGTGCTGATGTTTCGGCAAAGTGCCTTCCTCAGAGCTCTGTGGAATGGCGGATATTTTCAGATGGGAGCTAAAGACCTTCCTATTCAAACAGGCTTTTCTGGGAACTTAGTAAAGTTTTAACTTATATTTAATATGTTTATTTTTATCTGTGTGTTTTCTGTATTTTATAGTATCCTAAATTGTTGTTAGATTTATTGCTGTGAAGCGCATTGAGTCACGATGAGAAATACGCTATATCAAATAACATTTGATTGAGTGTCAGTGGCTCAGTAGGTAGCACACTCGCCTCTGAGGCTGGGAGATCAGAGGGCTGTGGGTTCAGTTCCCACATCTGGCACTTGGGTTAATATCCCAGTACTGACACTGCAGTGCAGCATGAGAGGGGTGCTGCACTTCTGAGGTGCCGTGTTTCGGATGAGATGTTAAACCGAGGTCCTATCTGCCTGGATTGGTGGTAGTTCAGATGGATGTTAAAGATCCCATGGCACTTCTAGAAAAGAGTAGGGAATTTCCTGGTGTCCTGGCCAAATTTCCCTCATTCACTAAAAATACCACCAACAGCTTAATCTGGTTCAAGGTCAGTTGGCATTCATCTGTATCCCCCCTCCCCCGGGTCGTGCCTGAAAATAGGCAGGATTTGTCTAGTGCACTTACCCGGTCAACAAAAGCTAAAAAAAAAAATTGATGATAGTATTTTCATCTAAATGGTAGTAATTCCTTCCACAGATCAGTTGGGATCTCCGCCTCAAAACCAAATCTGAAACTCACTGGGGTACCTGCAGCCATTAGCTGTGTTTGACTGGTACTGCCATGGAGTTTGTGATAACCTTCCTGATGCCACATAGTGTTAGTGTTGTGACCTTATTTTTAATGTTTTGCCAGGTTACAACAACCCTTGTGGTCTGCCAGATAGCAACTTCTGACACTGTCTCCTGTGCGGCACTGCTCAGTACAGTACTGCAGTCACAGATGATACTGATGCTGGTTTCTGTCTCCACCCCTACTGTTGCTTCCGCTCCGTTAGAACATAGTGCCGAGACTGGCATAGCTGCCAGTTGTTCTGGCATGTGTAGCAAATGTATTTTAAATGTGCAGGGTGGGAAACAAATTACTGAAATCAAAAAGTGGTAGTAAATCATGCAAAAATGGGTGTGAATATTCCTTTACTCCTGTCATCTGTTCCACTGGCCAGATCCTTGAGGCCTTCTGCGGCGGGCAGTTGATGACTGCCATCAACCTCTATATCCTTTTTTTTTTTTTTGGTAATAAATGTTTTATTGAATTTGTTTAGACACGAACATAAATATCATATTGCAAGTGTACAGTCACTAAAAATCGCATCTGAAATACAGAATCATATAATTTCAGATATATGACAAATTCTCCTATGGTGTATTATGGAATACATGTACTGTAACTAACAGATAAGTAATACAAATTAAAGAATAGTTCCTGTGATATGTGGAAAGTTAATTAGAAGGAAGTTTGCAGAATTTGGACATAAGATATGCATCCCATGTAGTGTTGAATGTATCCAGACTGTCTTTGCTAGCATAGGCAAGTCTTTCATAACCAGTTCTGGTAGCTAAGTCTTGTAGCCATGCTGTCAGAGGGGGTGGGGTTACCTGTTTCCAGTGTCTGAAAATAACATTGTTTGCTGTGCTACATGCAGCATGTAGCCAGAGTCCCTGGGGATTAGTAAGGTTAGGAAGATCTGTTGTTATCCTAGAATTATAAACTTTGGGGATGAAGCAGTTTTAGTATATGATAATCATTCCACATACTTTCCATACATCATTCCAAAAAGATTTAGTCAGAACACAAGACCAGATAATGTTCCTTTGTCAGACTGGCATCTCCAGCAAATATCAGTGTAACCCCCCCTGCAAGTGGGGGTTCCCAAAAGTCTTCCAGGAGCTTGCTTGAATGCTCCAGCCTGGATGGTGTTCAGCGTCTAAGCCGTTTATCTGCGAGTGCTTTTAGAGCCTCTGGTACTGTCTCTTTAAGAGCTGTCTGCCTGCAGACATAATTAATTTGGATGGTGGTCTGTGTGTTTCCCTGCTTGAGTCCCACTCGAGCTGCTGCCAAATCGCTCTGTTTCTGCCGTCGCTATATGCACAGAGGGAGCTCTTTCAGAAGATGTAAATGTTTGCTGGTAACCTGTTAGAGTAATAATGAAAATGCAGTTTGTTTTAACCTGCTTTCTTGTAGCAAGGACAGTGCAGAGCAAGCTCCCTCATGTTGGTTCTGAACTGCTGAATTGGACCAGTCATTGTGGGGATCCTTTAAAATGGAGCCTGCTCTGGGCAAATCAGAACTTGGACTCTCCTTTGGAGCCTGCTGTAAGGGGATTGTAGGAGCAGTGACTCTGGGAAATGTAGTTAGGACTT
The DNA here is from genome assembly GCA_016271365.2 of Neoceratodus forsteri. Classification (NCBI taxonomy): domain Eukaryota; kingdom Metazoa; phylum Chordata; order Ceratodontiformes; family Ceratodontidae; genus Neoceratodus; species Neoceratodus forsteri. Next base: position 1,316,369,889 of record CM057455.1, on the reverse strand, counting down.
CGGCGCCTTTTTTGCACCAACAGGGGCAGTCTGATTGTGAGTGACAGCCAAACCAGCCAACTGAACTGGGAGGAACGCAAAGGAGATGCCCGGCTCTGTCTACTGGAAAGATGAGATGAGTTGTGACTGTGAAGAAGGAAGGAGCTCCGGGCTCCTGCACTGTTGAGTTTTCGCACGGGAAGCTTGTGTGGGGCCCTGAAGTTCAGTCTACAACTGTTTGTGAGTGCCAGTGTGGACTGAACCAGAGTTGTAAGGAGAAAGAAGCACCAGAAGTGAGGAAACCAGGTTCACCCTGTAGAAGACTGGAGAAATTGCTGAATCGCGCTCGGTCTGTCAGGAACTGAATCTGCTGTGTGTTCTCCTGGGTATTGTGCAGTAATTGCGATCGGGATAGAGAAGCAGCCTGCCTGGTATAGTACTTTCCTTTTACATATAAATGTGTGTAGTGCTTGTGGGGATTCGCGTTTCAAATACCCTGTACAGTGAATTGAGTGCCTGAAGCTGGAAGTAAACCCCAGCTTAATCCAGACTACATCCATTTGCTCTGAACTACAGTGGGGTCCAGTCACAAGGACCTTGCCCACATGGTCTGCTCCTCCTGGCAATCCAGGACAATCTGCCTTCCATCCAGTTCCCAGCCTTGGGTTTGTGAGTACAAAGCAGGGTAGCTCCCTGCCACCTGTTTATTGAATTACAAGTGTGTCATCTAATTGTTTTTTTTTTTATTTCTTCACGAACTGAGCTAACCGGCTCCGGATTACAATTTGGGTATTGTGCCAGTGTTTTTTTTCCATCACAGGGCCCCGACCAGCTGCACCGATCCTGGCTAGCCCCCCCATCCTGGGTACCCAGTGAAAGTGACAATTTGGGACTCTGAATATGCGTACAGTACTGTGATTATTAATGTGATTAACCTAATTAACCTGATTTCCCCCGTCCTTGTTACAGCTCCTTAAACAAATCAGATCTGTTTGTTTCAGCAAAGTTACACTGACTGAGGTATTCGTTTATGTTAAAGTACTGCACTGTGGTTTTTGTACTATATCATCTTGTTTTACAGGGGGTCCCCAGAGTTCAGTTGACAGAGTCAGTCCTGGGGGTAAGTGTATATTGTGAAGATATTTCTGATGCATTGTGTGGGCCACTAGGGGGAAGAAAGGGGGGTTGCAGTAACCCAGAGGGCTGTGACCAAGTCTCTTGCGACTGTCTGAACCCCGACCTCTGGGTGGAGGCACACGCCATTGGATCCAGGCCCCTCAACCTGTTGTTGGCCGAGCAGGCAGGGGTAGTAGCCCTTGGGATAGCGCCCCCTAGGGGTTACATCAATATTAGAGATTCCCAGTTCGGCCATTTTACACCTCTTTATTTATTGGGTGGACATCCACTCAAAGAATAGTAGTGCACTGATTATCATTTTGCTTAATCTTGGGCAGGAGCTGCCCTTCCTCTCAGAGCCAAGTTTTCCTATTAGTTTGTGATGATGATGGGTCTTGGGGCGGGTGGGAGGGAGGGAACAGACAGTGGTGCTAGAATTCCAGTTGCAATTCCTATAACCCCATTTTTTATAAAATGGTCTTCCTGGATCATGGGGGAGACAGTTCAGTGAGCATTATAATAATATATCTTTAATTGTCTTCTACTTGTTTTAATAATTTAGCATTGAGCCTAGGCAGAAACTTCTTATTCTTTCTGACGTCTGATTTGTGTACCGTACTTGCGTGCATCCCAGAAGTGCACTTATTTTACAGGAGCTCTGTACAGGGAGCCCAAATACTAGTTATTCAGCTTACTCCCTAGCTGTGCCCCTCCCCCACAAATGGGCTCTGCAAAGGGACTTCATTATTGTGGCTCCCTGCCTTGGAAGCTTGGCCTTGCCCTGTTTCCAGCTCTGCTGGCTTATGTTTCTTTTATTTGTCCATGTTAATTCTAGTGGATGCCCTGCTGGCTGTCTCTTGCAGGCAAAAAGATAAATGGTTTAAGTTCTGGTTCATTCAGATAGAGTGCCTTGTTGGCGCTGTGTTTCTGTTCTGCTTTCTGAAACTTTATTCTGTCTGTATGTTACTAAGTCAGTACACGGGCCTTAATATAATGTGAGGAAAAGAGATGGCCCCTCAGTGCAGCCATAGTGTTTCTGCTTGCGGTGCCGGTGACCCGAGTTCAGGGAACAAGCTTAAGTCGTCGGGGGCTGACCGGTGTGAGGAGGATCAAGCATCCCAGGGGATGCTGTTCTACGCCGGGGAGTGAGGGCAGCTTGCTCTGCTGTTGTACTGGCATTGGGGTGACCACGGGTGGCAACGCAGTCAAGAGCAGCTTGGAGGGAGGAGGACTTCAACTGGTGCTGCACCACGGACGCTTGTGTGTGTGCTTTTTCACCCTTGCTACCAATGTGCTAGGGAAGGGACAGAATGTGGGAAAAGACCCCGACTGGCAGGATGACAAAAGCTCCCTTCGGGCCCCACATGGAAAAACAAAAAGCAACGATACACACAGGAGATGAACTTCTGGACAAATTAACAAATTTTATTTAAACAACCAGCAATGGTTCTCTGGCGCTTCAAGGGTGGGAACTCTCTTCATCAGGCCCCACACCTGGCTACTCAGGTGCCACCTCCACACACAGGTTCCGTTCTGCTGCAGAGATTGGGGGAGCCTTCGGCCCCCCGGCTCAAGAATGGGACAAGCTCTGGGGAAACTATTGAGGTGAAGGTAAGTCCTGGGAGACACCAAGGTGGCAGGGCTGGGGTGGCTGAGCAGATGGGGACCGACCAGAGATGAGGAGGTAGGAACAGTAGTAGGTGAGAAATACAGCGTGGGAAAAAGTACGGGAAAAAGCTCTATCATTGGAAGCATTTGGGAGAGGGGAAGAAGAGGTTTATGGGCCTATTTCCCCCGTTATTTTGGTTTATCTGGTGAACTCCGCTTGCTTCATACTGGTTTAATGACGTAGGTTACTTCATTCCTGCCCTATGATGTTAACTGAGTTCACAACCCAATCAGAAGGTACAGGCTTATACAAATGTAGGGAACTGCCTCACTTGTGGTGGTTGACTACCATTTCGGCACTGTTAAAGCCTGATAAAGACCTGTCTTCCCCAATTGTATGGGCCTATCTCCATTATAATTATTATTATAAGGTCTTCACTGTGATCTGGGCAGCCTGACTCAATGCTCTTGTCCCATCATTGCTGGACATGGAAGGCGGGATTCGACAGATGCATGACAATGTTCGTCACGCGCTTTTAATAGATTATGCAACCTCAAGATCGATCTCACTGATCCCAGACAGCCTTAACACAAAAAAGGCTTTTCATAGGGTGTCCTGGCCCTTTCTTTGGGACACCCTACTACACTTTGGCTTCCTGGGAGAGGTGGTGGACATCCTTGGGTACTCTTTGTCTCCTCACAGGCCTTTGTTAAAGCCTGCAGTTCCTTGGCTGATCCTGTTACTCTGGAGAGGGGCACTCACTGGGGCTGTTGCCTCTCCCCCTGTTGTTCACTCTTTGTTTCAAGCCTTTAGCAGCAGCCATCAGGGGAGATGGGGCGGTGGAGTTGGAACTACAAAATAGCACTTTTTGCTGATGACATTCTTCTCACTGTGACCTCCCTGAAGACATCCGTGCTCATGGTGTGGGATATTTTGCAGTGTTGTAAATCTCTGGTGGGTCTTAGGTTAAATGCAGCAGAAATGTTGTCCTTTAAGTCCCTTCTTTCCCCTTTACACACAGACACACACACACCCCTACTTCTAAAAGCCAGATTCTCCTTCAGATGGACATGCAGAGCCATGAAATAGTTAGGGATCCAGATTACCTGGCAGTTGGAACATCTGAAATTATTAAACAATTATTTACTAATAGCAACCAGGGGGACATGCACAGATGATAACAGATACCCCTGGGATTTCTCAAAAGAATAGAAGTCATTTAACAGAATATTCTTCCTAGACTCCTATACTGCCTACAGAGACTCCTCTTGATGCATAACCTACTTTACTTTCAGGCCTGGGATACATTAATTTCCCATGTCACATGGGGTGATGGGTGTCCAAGACTTAAACATTACAGTACAGTAATACGGCTACCTAGAGTAGAGCTAATGATTTTCCATTTTTAAAAATGGCCAGTTCCATTTAGCAAAATCATAAATGGCAAATCAGCATGTTTTGTACAAAGAGTTGCTTACAAAGGGGTTGCCAAAGCGCTGGTGCAGAGTACAGTTTTTCTTAAACAAATTGACTCTAAAGTGCTTGTTTAAAAATGCTGTTTTCATTGGCCTTACTGGGGGGGGTGCCCTTAATTACCTCTATCAAATAGGGAAGTACTTAGAGTCGAACCCCATTGGCTGCATGCCTTTTACCCTCTTCACCACTTCCTTACATATTTGGACTAGGGCCCTCTTTGATAAAGACTGTCCACTGACAAAGTTGGGCACTTCTATGAAACACTGGCATAGGCTGGACCTGACATATCTGAGGAAGACGCCTGTGTGTGTCAGAAACGTCAGCAAGTTTTCTCCATGGAATCTCCACGCATAATGCTACCCAACGTGCTGCTTCTGGAGCTGTAGACGGTCGACAGTGCAACAGGCCCAAAATGGAAATTAAACATTAAATAAGCAACACACCTCCTTGCTAGTCGCAACCGTTAAGAGGATGAGGAAGGATTAGGCAACTGAGCCAAGAAAATTCATGCTAAGGCACGGACGTACAAAAGAAAGAATATGCATAATTCAAAGTAAGACTGTTCCTTTCATGGTGTGTTTTTTGCTGTGCAGAGTTCTTAAGCATTGTACCTGCTTTGTTATAGACACCTGGCTAAGTGTTGTTACACTATCAAACAATCGAGGTGCATGTGTGTTACTTGTGGAAAGTGCTGCCAAATGCTTTTTACTTTGTAAAAACTATGTAGTCTGTCAATATTCCTCAGGCTTGCACTTTTATGAGCTCCGAATGAGGTTAAAGTCTGAAGTGACAAGATGTAGTAGTTTGAGAAGATACTTCAGGAAGTTGCACTACAAATTCCTCTTTTGTTTATATATCTTATCAACTTTTAGATACACATGAGTTATCATGTTTGCTGACCTGCAGGCTCAGTACAACCAACCCCACATAGATCATTTTTATGTTTGCTTGCACACATGTGCAAGAAACATAGTGCCATCATCTGCGTTTTCGGAGGTGTGGCAGCCATCTTCCAGTTCAGTCAGTGTGTTTGCAGGCGTGGCCCCAGTTCTCCAATGAACGCCGCAGCTGTCTATGACAGCAGTTGAAAATGCAGTGCTGTACAGTTGAAAGGGAGAGCTCCGCTTCAGTGAGCAGAGCCCCCCCTCCACACACACGCACGCACATTGCGTGCTCATGTGCTCCCCCCCCACGCACACCCTGTATGTCCGATGGAGGTGCCCAATCCCGCGTCGGCTCCAGCCCCCCCAAACAGCCTTCCAGCTGCCACGCTGGGAGTCCACCCCAGCGGGCAAATGTCCCATGTCGCCAGTTTTTCAGCTGCCACGCTGGGAGTCCACCCCAGCGTGGCAAATGTCCCATGTCGTCAGTCGCCCAGCTGCCACACTGGGAGCCCACCCATGTGGCAATTGATCGGGATGAGCCGACGGAGGGTGCCCAATCCCCATCGGCTCCATGGCCCCCAAACAACTTCCAGCTGCCACGCTGGGAGCCCACCCCAGTGTGGCAAACGCTCCGCTCGCCCAAGAAAAACAAAACAACCTGTAAACAAAAAATGTTCCCTCGGCGGTCTCCCTGCCAACCCGCACCCACCCTCTGCTCACTCTGTCTTCTCACACCCCCACCTCACCCCATAATTACCTCCGGAGCGCGGCGTGATGATCTTCGGTAAACCAGGAACACGTCTGCACTCTTCAAAGCCGACGGCGAACTGAGGAAATGCCGGTAAGCTGTATAATGCAGTAAATAGGTTTTTTCAACTTTAATGCATATCTCGGGCATTTTTCAGAATTTTGGCACCAAATTTTAAACATGGGGTTTTTGGGACCCCTCCTCATGAATTCTTGAACTGTCGTGGCATTAATCGGACCCAAAGGGTGATTTCGCAGTCACTGCGTGAAATCACCTTTCGGGACTGATTAACAAAATGACAGTGCCAGTGTTCATAAGGTGGGCTCTCAAAAAGCCTATGTGGCAAATTTGGTGAAAAAATTCCTAAAAATGACTGTTTTACGAGCGTGCATTGCGCAGTTCCTATGCACGCTTGTAAGTTCGCAAATTTTTAATATTTGCACTCTGTATTTTCAACATTGCCATTTTACCACACCTCCTTATGAGCAGTATAGCTGTCATTTTTCACAACTCGCCCAAAATGTGTTTCCGCGCATGTAGCGCACAATGGTGCAGTCGGTCTGGGACAGATTAAGAAAATCACAGTGACACTGTTCATGAGCAGAGGTCTTAAAATGGCTATGTTGAAAATTTGGTGACAAAAGTCCATAAAATGACTGTTACGAGTGAGCATTGCGCAGTTTCCACGCACTCTCGTAAGTTCATGAATTTGTAATATTTTCAGTCCAGATTTTCACCAGTGGCATTTTTCCACACTTCCTTATCAACAGTACAGCTGTCATTTTTCACAGCATGGCCGAAATGTGTTTGCACACTTTCAGCGCAGAAATGTGTGGTCGCTGTGGGAAATCATTGTTCGGGACAGATAAAGAAAATCACAGTGATACTGTTCATGATCGGAGGTCCCAAAATGCCTGTGTTGACAATCTGCTGTAAAAAAAAAAATAATCCCCAGACTAATTACATTAAGGGTGTGCGTTGCACAGTTTCTACGCACGCTCGTGACTTCACCAGTTTTTTTAACATTTTCACTGCAGATTTTCAACATTGCCATTTTTTACACCTCCCCATGAACAGTACAGCTGTCATTTTTCACATCCTGTTCGGAATGTGTTTTTGCACTTATGGTGCTAAATGCCGTAGTCGCTGTGCAAAAGCAACTTACGGCTAACAAACTGATATTGCAACTGTTCATGAGGTGGGGGTCACAAAAAAACCATGTTGAAAATTTGGAGTGAAAATACCAATGAATACCTGAGGCATTAGGGTTTACGACCATAACGCCCCACCCTGTAGAGAATGACAGGCATCATGGGTGTGACTTGGGATTCCCGCCTGTAATGCTCATACCATTCCACACCCTGCAGCCAGTGAGAGGCATCGAGGTGTGCCTTGGACTCTTCGGCCCAAAAGTTCACTCCATTCTCTTATACCGCACCCATCTCACTGTATTTCCTGATGGAATGGGGTGCATAGAAAGCAAAGACCCAAAGGAACACCGTGACACTTGTTGGTGTCTGCAGGGTAGGGTGTGGTGAAATGGTGGCCATTATGCCTGACGACCCAAAGGCACACCTCAATACCTGTCAGTCTCTGAAGGGTGGTGGTGGGCTTGGCTTCAGTTCAATACTTCACTGCCATTCCTGTTATGCAGCTCTGTAACTCCTACACTACCAATGCCAATGCCAGCAAGCAAACATTCGGCATTGACAAATGCTTGTTATGTTTGCTTGCACGCATGTGCAAGAAACATAGTGCCATCATATGAGTTTTCGTAGGTGTGCCTCCCCCACTTCCACTGCTCCTTTTTGCAGGTGCAGCTGCACCGCACCAATGAATGTACGAGCTGTGTATGATAGCTGTTCAGGTGCAGTGGTATACAGTTCTGAGAAAAACTTCACTATAATCAGCGGTGGTAATGGCAGTATGCAAATTGCTGACACATCAGCACTGCATGTGAACTGTCATAGACAGTTCATGCCCCCCCCCAATGAACACCTACATAGCACGCTGGGAACCCACCCCAGCGTGCTCTTGCGCTCCCTTCCACCCCCGCACATTGTATGACCGACGGGTTTGCCCAATCCCCGTTGGCTCCAGTGCCCCAAAAGCAAACTTCCTCGGTGCCATGCTGGGGCCCACCCCAGCATGGTCAAGTTCGTAGCCCACGGGTGCCCAATCCCCCATCAGCTCCACTGCCCCCGCCCCAACAAACTTGCAGGTGCCATGCTGAAGCCCACCCCAGCGTGACAAAAGTCCCACATCGTCTTAAACCCCCCCCAAAAAAATCTAAAAGAAAACTGTCACTCGTTGACTCTCTTGCCCCCTCAACCTAATTCGCACCCATCCTCTGGGTACCTCATCTCCCCATACTTACCTCCGGAGGCCGGCGTGACGATCTTTGGTGGACCAGGAACACGTCTGCACTCTTTAAAGCCGACCGTGAACTGAAGAAATGCCGGTAAGCTGCATAATGACATAAATGTTTTTGGGGTTTTTTTTCAACTTTGGTGCATATCTCGGCCATTTTGGGGAATTTTTTCATCAAATTTTCAACATGGGGTTCTTGGGACCCCACCTCATGAACTCAGCCAATGTCATTTTGTTATTCGGTCCCGAAAGGTGATTTCGCAGTTACTGCACGGAACTACCTTTTGGGACTGAGTAATGAAACAACAGTGTCACAGTTCATGAGGTAGGCCCCCCAAAACCCTATGTTGAAAATTTGGTAAACAGATTCCCCAAAATGACTGTTTTACGAGCGTGCGTTGCACAGTTCCTATGCACACTCGTAACTTCAAGAATTGTTACTATTTTCACTCCAGATTTACAACATTGCCATCTTACCACACCTCCTTATGAGCAGTACAGCTGTCATTTTTCACATCTTGCCCAAAATGTGATTTTGCGCATGTAACGCACAATGGCACAGTCGGTGTGCGAAATCAATGCTTGGGGCAGAGTAAGAAAATCACAGTGACACTGTTCATAAGCAGAGGTCTTAAAATGGCCATGTTGAAAATTTGGTGACAAAAGTCCATAAAATGACTGTGTTACGAGTGTGCATTGCACAGTTTCCACGCATCCCCGTAAGTTCACGAATTTGTAATATTTTCAGTCCAGATTTTCACCAGCGGCATTTTTCCACACCTCCTTATGAACAGTATAGTTGTCATTTTTCACAACATGGCTGAAATGTGTTTTCGCACTTCCGGTGCAGAAATGTGTGGTGGCTGTGGGAAATCAGTGTTCGGGACAGATTAATAAAATCACAGTGACACTGTTCATCTGCGGATGTCCCAAAATGTCAGTTGACAATTTGCTGTAAAAAAAAGTCCCCAAACTAATTACGTTACGGGTGTACGTTGCGCAGTTTCTACGCACACTTGTGACTTCACCAGTTTTTTTATATTTTCATTCCAGATTTTCAACATTGCCATTTTTTACACCTCCCCATGAACAGTACAGCTGTCATTTTTCACATCCTGTTTGAAATGTGTTTTCGCACCTCTGGTGCCAAATGGTGTAGTCGCTGTGCAAAATCAGCTTTCGGCTAATGAACTGATATTGACACCGTTCATGAGGTGGGGTCACAAAAAAACCCATGTTGAAAATTTGGAGTGAAAATACCAACGAACAAACGCCTGGGGCATTAGGGTTTCCAACCATAATGCCCCACCCTGTAGAGACTGACAGACATCAGGGGTGTGACTTGAGATTGTCGCCTGTAATGATCATGCCATTCCACCCCCACCCTGCAGCCAGTGACGGGCATTGAGGTGTGCCTTGGATTCTTCAGCCACAAAGTTCACCCCATTCTCCTACTGCACCCATGTCACCGTATTTCCTGATGGAATGGGGTGAGCATAAGGCCCAAAGACCCCAAGGCACACCGTGACACTTGTTGGTGTCTGCAAGGTAGGGTGTGGTAAAATGGCATGGGCGTTATGCCTGAAGACCCAAAGGCACACCCCAATGCCTGTCAGTCTCTGCAGGGTGATGCTGGGGTTGGCTTCAGTTCAGTACTTCACTGCCGTTCCTGTTATGCATCTCTCTAGCTCTTACACTACCAATGCCAGTGCCAGCAAGCAAACATTCAGCATTGACAAATGCTTGTTGTTATACTTACAGTTATGCTGCTATATTTTGGGGATGGGTCCAGGATTATCTACGCTTCCTAAAAAGTTAGGCCTCTTTTTTAGAATTATAATGGAGTCCCCGAGGGCCGAGGTGTGGCAGCACATTATAGGAAACATCTATAAAGGTCTCTCAGAATTAAATTTGGAATCAGCAGCCTATATATTACAGAAATGGAACACTGAACTGGATACTGGAGACTCCCTGGAAACGTGGCACGAATTCACCCTCCCAGTATATAATGTGACTTCTGCTCCATACCTTCAGGGATTTTCCTGTAAGAGTCAGATGCTTTTTACAAACTCAGGCTATTTTGGCAGTTTCTTGACCTGAAAAGAGGTTACTGCTGGAAGAGGGTGTGGGAAGGTCACAGCAAACCAGACTCATATGTTTTGGGGTGCCCATCCTTGAGCTCATATTGGCAGGCAGTACAAGAAGAGGTTGAAAAGATCTTTGGCATATTAAATTTGACTACTTCATCATTACTTCTGTTACTGATTCTCCCCCAAACATAAAATAAAGAGGCAAGACATGTACACTTTAATTCATTCTATTGACTTTAATCACTGCAGCAAAGAAAGTGATAACAAGGTTGTGGTTAGCCCAGACTTATCCATCAGTGGAGTCTTGGTATGAAGTTGGTATATAACGTATACAGGATGGAAAGGTTCACATATAAATAAAAACACCAGTTAACAGTTTTCGGTGAGACATGACGTCGCTGGGTTAATCTATCACATGGAAATGGACTCTTCCTTTGTTCCCTGAATGGTCTGGATCAAGCCAGAATTTTTTCTACAAGGACTTCCCCACTTGCTCAAGGATCAAATGGACGTATTAAGTTTGAATTCCCCAATTGTTTAATTTTTCTAATGATAAGGAATGCACTAACAGATATTTCTTGCTGAACAAACTAGGGTCTTTCTGTCATATCTGTTTGTTCTGTCTGTACTTTCTGATAAAAAACTAAAATCTCTTAATAAAATAAGCCATAAAAACAATTATCGTAGGTTACATTGACACAGGACATCAAATAGATACCACGTCATAGGTATATCAAATAGTCTCATAATCTAAGCTGTACTAAATTTGGGGAAGGAAGTATAAACCTAAACATTTAAACATATGCTTAACAATACTCGCTTCTGCTTTAAGCAGTGGAGTTTGATGAATTCACTTTTAGATTAGTTTAACACAGCATACTAAGCTGTTTAAAACTTCACTCCCCAAAAATGTCTTATGATTAATTTAAGCCCCATAACAAAAGCAACTTGCAACGTCTTATCGTTTTGATAAGTAAATGAGTCAGTCACATCTACTATATTTATAAACTCTAATTTTGAACAACTGTAAACTGTAATTTATGTAATAGTGATTTGGCAGCATCAACATGTTCTAACCCGTAATATACTGGCTGCATACAAGTTTTAAAGCCTCCTATGAGAGACTCTGGATACACTCAGAAGGTCTGCAAAAGTAAAATGAAACTGTCTAGGACCACGTGGTCAGTGACATTGTAGGCATTTTAGGCACAATGCTTGATAAACATAGAAATATGCAATTTATTGGCAGAAAAAGGACACTTGGCCTATCCAGTTTGCCCCGCTGGTCTCTGCCTAATCTGTCTTCAGAGACCCTAACTGGTCTCCGGCAACCCTCTCTCCTCCCTGCCTATTTACTAATATTCCTCTATGTCCCATGCATGCTTGGAGCCCCCTACTGTTTTTGCCTCTACCAGTTCTGCTGGCAGTCTGTTCTAGGCATCCACCACTATTTCAGTGAAGTAGTACTTCCTCACATCCCTCTTAAACACCACCCCCCCCCCGCTCTGCTTCATCACATTCACTTTGGTCCTGGTGCTCTTCCTCATTCAAAACAGACTCCCCTCCTGCACCCTGTTCACCCCCATGAGGTACGTGTAGGTCTCTATCATGTCTCCTCTCACTCTTCGAATGTACATGTTGAGAACTCTTTGTCCCTCCTCATTTGGAAAGATACTGGGAATGTTTTTAGTAGACAGAATAGTTCTCGCCTATAAAGAAGATTGTGCCTCGCTGCCAAAGATTTAGGAAAACACAAAAACAAACCGTAAATACCTCTGTGTTTACAACAGGTGAAACATAACATGGCACTGTACATAGTCCCAGCTTAATATGCAGTCAAAACCCCGGGGTCAGAGCTTCCAATTCTTAAAATAATATCCATGTACTGCTATCTCAGTCTTCAGAATAATCTGATCCGTCCGTACCTCCAGCTTGACTTTCTGCAGCCTGTTTAGCCACCCAATTCCCATCGTCTTGTGGACCAGAAAGTCGAAGAAATTTTCCCCCATAGGCTACTTGGCGACTGACAAGAAATAGGAGCGAGAATGATACCCAGTCCTCTCAGTTGATGTCTCACACTGTTGAATGCTTTGCATCTTGTCCTGGTTGCAAAGGACAAATCAGAAAATATATGTACTGGCCTGTGATCCTGAGTTAATGACTGCTGCTCCCTGTCTGGCTTTAATATCGTAGCTTTCATCTCAGCCATTGAAGTAAGTCTGTGGGGTATTCCCAGTATTTCCAATGTGTCTAGCACTGATCCATTAACATTTTTAGTCAAGAGCATTCCAGATGCGACATCATTTAAATGGAGTAGTTCTAGGATTGTGGATATGTTATTCATCCACACTAGTTGGCATGTCCCTTTCCCTTTAAGGATTGCCTGAAGGTCTTCAAGTTGGCTCCTTCCATCCACCCGGGTGGTATATCCCTTGGCTCTGCCCCATGACGCCAGATCTTCCTTTCCGCTGGAAGATTCGGGTTGTCTCCCTCGTGCTGCCACATTTTGTAGGCCCTGGCTTCTATACCTTCGGTTATTCTGAAAATCTGTCTAGTTCGCATTAGCAACCACGACTCTTTATCTTCGATTATGGAAGACAAGTCTTCCCCTGGATTTCGCCGTTGTTCGTGCTGTCTGAAGATGTCGCACACCGATCCCCACACCGCGTGCATTTATTGCTTGAGTGTCGACCATGACACCTCGAAGTGCAAGTTTTGTCTTCCATTTCACCCTAACGTCCTTGACGACCATTTTGCATGCCTAAAGTTGGGGAGGCCAGAAAAATGGAACCCTCTGGTGAAATCAAAGGAGGCTTGGTGTGCGGTTTCCATGGCTGCGGGATTCGCCAAGCAACTGGAACGCATGCAAGCCTTTGAGGAGGAAGCGGCTCATGCCACAGAATCTTCCTCTTGGAGCTTCTTCATTCCGCTCAACCAGGGCTTCCCTTTCTCGGGTTCTTTCCAAGAGTTGTACCAGTCTCTCCTGACTAAGGGAGAGAGTCCTGTGGGCACGCACTCCTCTCGGTCCCGTAAGCGGGAAAAGGACCCGGGATTGTCTTCATCTCGGCAAAGATGTTCTTGGGATCGGAAGAGATCTCTGTCCCAGGAACCAGCAGTCTCTACTTCGGTCAAAATTGCTTCTTTGGCTGCTGGCTTCTCGGCTTTGCCGTCCGGCCAGTCAACCGAAGTGTCAGTCGACGAGGTTGAAATAATCATCGATCCCATCGACCCATTGTCGCTGACTCCGGTCGACGATTCTCTCAGTCAGACTCCGGTCCTTTCTTTCCCCGACGAGGAGACCCAGCCTGCAGGGAATCCCATCGAGGATGTGGTCTCCAACCCTGGGAAATCACCAGTCCCACCGGTGTCTCCCAAGCGACCGAATCAGCCTGTCCGATCTCGATCAAGGCCCAGGACCCCCTCAACTGAAAGGCCAAGGAAGAGCCACAAGTGCTGTAAAAAGAGACGACACCATCGGTTGTCCTCGTCCTCCTCGGATGAGGAGAGGCTCCAGCGGAAACTCCAGCGCTACTAGGACCTCATGTGGCAACAGCTGATTTTGACCGGGCACAAGCCGACTCCGGCTTCTACCCCGGCCGTTACTTGGATTTCGCCTCCCAGGCTGAAGCAGACTCCTTCGGAGCCGATTAAGTCAGTTCCCCTACCTGCTGAGCCAGCGACACCTCCGGTTCGGCCTAAACCGCTCTCTTCACCGATAGTGGTGAAACCACCACCCAAGCAGCCTGTGGGAGGGGCTCCTTTCAAGGAAACTAGATCAGACACCGGGCTTCCCCGGCATCTTTCGGTCACTGTCACCCTGTACTGCCCGCGGCGTTTCAAAGGTGACCTGGACGGCCAACCGTTGTATCCGGAGTCCTTGGATTCGGATGAGGCCAGCCTACATTCTCACCCAGGGGATGACGAATCGACCGGTGGGATTGAGATGGAGGAAGGTCCTTCGTGTTTCCAGGGCATTCTTTGCCTCATCTCCGAGTCTACAGGGATGCCCCTGGAGCCTATCCAGAAAAAGGTGGAGTACCCTCTCACATACATCCTTAAGAGAGGGGATACCCTGACGGAGGCCTTTCCTGTGGCCGAGGCCATAGTTGGCCTGGCCTTAGAACTTTGGCAGCGCCCTACCTCTTGTCCAGCTCTGTCTGCCTGCATGGCACGCAAGTATGCGGTGCCCATGGGGTCCCTTTCGGGGTTTACAGAGCAGCCTTTGGCCGAGAGCCTAGTGACCACCTCTGTGTTCAGGCATACTGGCAGTTCTGGTGACACTGATTGACCCCAACCCCCCAAGAAAGAATCCAAAAACTTGGATCATTCAGCTTGGAAGGTCTATGCAGCCTCATCTTTAGGCCTCTGTCAAGCAAGTTTGGCCGTCATCATGGCACACTTCTCCCATGCCCTCTTGGGGTCTTTGGATGAAGTCCTGCCACATCTCCCTGCGGACTTGCAGATCACAGTCAAGCAAGTCCGGGACCAGGGCCGGGCTGTTGCCAAACAGCAGCTTCAGACGGCCCTGGAAATTGGGGATTCTTGTGCCCGCTCTTTGGCAGCCGCAATTGCCTCTCGATGCAGGGCTTGGCTGGGACTCTCCTGTTTCCCGGCAGATACTCAGCACAAAGTAGCTGATGTGCCTTTCCTGGCACCGATCATTTCGGCCCAGGTGTGGCTGGTCACCTTCAGCATATTGAGCAGTCCAATGCATTTTGGACGCCACTTCTGCTAAAGGTTCTTCGAGTAAGAAGCAGCAGCAGAAGAAGAAGCCTTTTCGGCATTCTTCCCCTGCGGCCCAGCAACCCTCCTTTCAAGGAGGCCAGCAGCAGCAGGCTCAAGCTTGGTGCCCCCGGCCCAAGCCTGGGCCCTCCCAGGTCCATAAAGGAGGCCGAGGTTCAGGTCCTGGATCCTCCAAGCCTACTCAGTGACAGGTCGGGGGCTGCCACCGCTCTCCCGTCACACCAGCTCTGGGTCCTCCCGTGGGGGGCCGGCTCTGCCACTTCCTTTCCACCTGGTCCGTTATCACCACGGACAGCTGGGTCTTGGAGGTGGTCAGACAGGGTCTGCCTCTGGAATTCGAGCAGTACCCTCCAAGCCGAGCCCGCGCCCCACGGGAGGAATGAGCATCTGCCTGTACTCTGTCAGCTCTCTGAGATGACATCGCTCAGCTCCTCCTCAAGGAGGCAGTAGCTCCGGTGGCAGATTCTGCAGCAGACCCAGGCTTTGTCTCCAGGTACTTCCTGGTGCCCAAGAGGATGGGGGGGCTGGCGCCCCATTATAGATCTGCACGATCTGAATCAGTATCTCAGGTCACGCACCTTTTGGATGGTCACTCTGTCCCAGATCATACCGTCATTGGAGCGAAACATGTGATTCTGTTCACTGGATCTGCGGGACACGTTCTTTCATGTCCCAGTCCATCCGTCTCATTGGCAGTTCCTCTGCTTCAGAGCTGAAGGGACCCTATACGAGTTCCAAGCCATGCTGTTCGGCCTGTCATCGGCCCCATGGGTCTTCACCAAATGCATTGCAGTAGTGGCAGCCCATCTCAGGTGTCAGGGGCAGGGTCAGAATTTACCCCTACCTCGAAGATTGGCTCTTAGCAGGTCTCACCCAGCAGGAAGTGGAGAGGTCCAGGGACCTGGCCCTCCAGACCTTCTCCCAACTCGGCCTCCTGATCAAGCGAGGCCAAGTCAGAAGTCGTGCCTTCCCAGGTGACGTGCTTCATCAAGACAGAGCTTGACTCCCAGCGGACAGGGTGGAGGTTCTCTCCTCCTTTGCCCAATAATTTCTGGTTGGGCAGTTGCGCCCTGCCTGGGACTTTCCGTGCTTTGTGGGTTACATGATGATGTGCACCACCGTGGTCCGTCGGGCCCGGTGGCACATGCGTCCCCTTCAGTGGGAGCTGGCTGCCCAGTGGGCTCAGCGCCATGGTCATTTTGACCAGCTGATCACTGTAACCCAGAAGATGTGGGACGCTCTCCAATGGTGAACCACCCCAGACCAGCTGCAGGAAGGGATCCCATTTGCCCGTCCCAAGCCAATGGCTGTCCTCATGACCGATGCCTCTGTCATGGGCTGGGGAGCACACATGGGGACAAAAGGGTCCACGGGTTCTAGAGTCCCAAGGATCCTGATTCCACAACAACCTGTTGGAGTTCAGAGCAGTCAGACTGGCACTGTCAACTTTCGCTCCTCCACTCCGGGGTCAAGTGGTTCAAGTCCAGACGGACAATACCACGACCATGTACTACCTCAACAAACAGGGCGGCACGCATTCCCATCTGCTTTGCAGGGAGGCGCTCCGCATCTGGACCCCCTTCAGCCATCTGGAGGCAGATCTCCTAGCCATTCATGTGGCAGAAGCCTCAAACCATCTGGCAGATGCTCTCAGCTGCTTAAGCAAGTCATCCCACAAGTGGTCTCTCCGTCCAGAGGTAGCTTACAGCCTGTTCTCCCACTGGGGCAAATCAATGGTGGACCTGTTTGCCTCCAGGGACAACACCAAGCTGAGGCTGCTTCATGCCCGCCGCCCCCCCAGCAGGACTCGCTGCAGGGGGATGCCTTCTCGAGGCCGTGGACCCCAGGCCTCCTCTGCACCTTCCCTCCATTTCCCTTGATCCATAAGGTGCTCCTCAATGTGAGGAGGGACATGGCGAAGGTGATTCTGGTAGCACCAGACTGGCTGTGCCAGTTCTGGTAACCAGATCTCCTCAGCCTCAGCTACAGGTACCCGGAGCAGCTTCCAGTGCGCCCAGACCTGATCTCTCTCAATCAGGGGAAGGTATACCATCCGGACCTTCAATCCCTGTACCTCACAGCCTGGTACCTGAGCGGCTAGAGTTCCAGGCTTTGGGTTTTTCCCGGGATATCCTCACCGTGGTGGAGGCATCCAGAAAGGAATCGACCAGGGAAATGTTACGCCTTCGAATGGAAAAGGTTTTCCATTTGGTGTCAGGGCAAGGGCCTGGACCCTCTGTCCTGTCCAGTGGCTAACATTCTCGACTACCTTTGGTCCTTGTCCAAAGGGGGTCTTTGGTCATCGACCCTTAAGGTGCACCTGGCAGCCATCTCTACTTACCGGGTTCGGGCCAGTCAGCTGATGTTGGTGCAGGAGACAGTGGTCAGGTGCATTTTTAAAAGCCTGGATCATATATCCCCTCCGCTACGTGAACCTCTACCTCCGTGGGATCTGCTGCTGGTACTGGCAAAGCTCATGAACAAGCCATTCGAACCAATACACAAGTGTGCATTGTCACACTTGTCGTGGAAGACGGCCTTCCTGGTGGCTATCACGCCTGCTAGAAGGACAGGGGAGCTCCAGGCACTCTCGGTGGACTCCCCTTATCTGGTCTTCCACAAGGAAAAGGTTGTCCTACGCTCCCACCTGAAATTCCTTCCGAAGGTGGTGTCAAGAGTTTCACCTTAACCAGGCGTTAACTTTGCCAGTATACTACCCTAATTGCACCTCGGAGACCGATTACAGGCTCCATACCTTGGACCTGAGACAAGCTGTCTCTTATTATAAGGAGAGGATGGCGGAAATTTGGGGAGAGGTTCGCCAGCTGTTTGCCACCTATGCTGAAGCCGCTTCTGGCAGACCTGCAGCAAAACGGACTATTGTAAGGTGGATTACATCTTGCATAAGTCTGTGCTACGAGTTGGCGGGCATGGAGCCTCCCAGAGGGATAAGAGCTCATTCTGCCCGCCATACTGCTGCATCGGTGGCTGCTTCCAGGGACATCCCTATCCAGGAAATCTGTCGGGCTACTACCTGAAAGTCAGCAAACACCTTCATTACCCATTACCACATCAACCTTGAGTCACGCCAGGATGCTGGTTTTGGGTCCTCAGTTCTCCAATCTCTTTTCCCAAGTAAGTATCAGGCGTGCGTACCTCCCTCTTCCCGGAGAACTTCTAGGAGTCTGCCAAGAAGTGTGGATGAGCGAACATATCCACAATCCTGAAAAACAGGTTACTCACTTGTAGCAGTAGTTCTAGGAGTGGTATATGTTGTTCATCCACACGAATGCAACTGACCTCCTCGGCTGTGGACGCACAACACCTGGCTTCCAGTGGGCTAAGATCTAGCATCATGGGGCGGAGCCGAGGGATATACCTTCCGGGTGGGTGGTAGGAGCCAGCTTGAAGACCTTCCGACGATCCTTAAAGGGAAAGGGACATGCCAAGAAGTATGGATGAACAACATATACCACTCCTAGAACTACTGTTACAGGTGAGTAACCTGTTCTTCTGGGAGCCAGATCGTTATGAAGGATCTCAGGTCCTCCTCTTCTGTCCCTTCTGCTAGGCCAACTATTCGATGTTAGGGACTCTTTTGGCATTCTCAGAAGCTGTGAGTTGGTAGCTGAGGAACGTATTCTCTTGCACCAACTTTGACGTCGCTGCCAGGGCTTGCATGGGGCAGGTTTCAGTTGCACTTGCAGTATCTGCAACTATGGGACTGAGAGTGGTGCCTCAACTTCAGTCTTGACCATTGACCTCTTAGCTGACAGTGGGTGTCCACTGGCTTGGCCACATAGACCACCTGCTTTCACAGGGAGACTACCATGGGCTTCTGAGTGGTAACCAGAGGGATGACCACCAGTGCAGGCACAACCTGGTCCGACATAACCAGGGTTACCAACTGGGCCAGTTCCTGTTGGATGAGGATCTGGAGAACTAGGGCCTGCAAGATCGACAGCAACTCAGCTCTCTCACCCTCTGACGAATGATCAACCATGGCTGCTTGACTCGAGTTGAGGTCATGGCTTTTGATGGAGCGCTGTGGAAGTCTCAACCTTTCCCTCAACCGGTGGAAGTTC
This sequence comes from Neoceratodus forsteri, assembly GCA_016271365.2. NCBI lineage: Eukaryota > Metazoa > Chordata > Ceratodontiformes > Ceratodontidae > Neoceratodus > Neoceratodus forsteri. The sequence goes on along the minus strand of CM057455.1, from coordinate 1,316,350,789 downwards.
GACCAGTGTCAGCCAATTAGGGAAGTACAGTGTGAAAAACGTGATGGTTCGCAGTCCCACGATCAGTGGCACTACTTCTGCTTGCACTCCTAGGGCGGGTTCTCATGATAGGTTTGGAAGACCAGATACAACTCGCAGAATGCATATTTGAATGACCCTCTGACAGAGGACCCAGACGGAAGCAATGCTGAGGCTGTGGACAAGCCTGCCTTCCTTCCTCCTCCAAGGCTGCGAGCTGGGCTGCCAACATAATTGCTGTCTGGGGGTGTTTGTGGAGCAGCATGGTCTATCATGGAGGACATTGCTTCCTATCGTGATTTACCCACAGGCAACAGAGGCATGTGTTATGCAGGTCCATGGCCGACATCTTCTGGCTGCAACACATATGCATTGCATAAAACCGGGTTTTGGTCGTTTTATCCTGCAAAATGTCAACTGAGCATAAACTGGAAGACAAGATGTGCTTTCTAAGTCAAAAGATTCTGAAACCGTCAAAAGGTCACCAAAGATATTAGCGACTGAACACTAGAATCCTGTCATGCATGTGGAGCTGCAGAGGAGACCTGTCCCTTCCAGTGAAAAAGATTTGACATAGAGGGGGTGGAGCTGGAAGACATACACCATGGGTGGTGGAAGGAGCTTAGCATCTGGGAACTCCTCGGTCTCCGGTTATCTGCCAGAATGTATATGTGAACTGAATACCACTAATACAACTATAGTAACGGGCGAGTAACCTATATGTCTTGAAACCTGCAAAGTGTATGAAGGTATTATATTCTCTGTACTTCTGTTTTTATGTTAATACAGAATGTTTGATGTATCATGTACGTCTTGTTTCTTGTATACTTGCCTACCCGGGTCACTCTTGAACACAGGCATTCTGCCCATCAGTGAAATCATTTAACAAACAATAAATACATTTTATCACAATGCACTCTTGGAAGACATTACTGGATGCTACCCATCTGGGAGGCTATTACACTGCTGTTGCATTTCTCTTAGGGCTTTGCAGATCTTGTTTCCCATGTCTTTCTCACTCAAAGGCAAGACATGATGCACAACGTGTCCTGTCCTCAAGTCACTGGCTTTCCCATCAGACAGACTTAGTGGAACCTCCCTGGGCAACAGGCATGTCTCTGTGAGCAGTGCTTGGCACACATGTGACCCCCAAGCTGGGGGAATGCAATCATTTTGGGGTAGGATTTCTCCTTGACTCCGCAGATGCTAGTAGTGCTATCCCGGTGGAACAGCCATCTATCCAGTTTGGACCAAATCTGGGAGCAATGATCCTCTCTCTGAGTTCTTTTACTTTTCTGCAGCTTTGGTTTTAGAAGGATCCATTGGGGGTGCTTATCTTTAATTCACACACCGTACATCATGTTACATTTTTCCGTAAGTTGTTACTTTGTAGTTAGATCCTATGCTTGGATGTTTAATTGTACAGCAGAGCCAGCCAGGATGCAACACAGTACTTTGCAGTAAGTGACATCATAAAATACTGCAGTAAAACTGAGCATTGTTCATATTACCACATTTATCACTTTTTGCAATTTACTGAATGCCATAGTCTGCCCTAGCGTGTATTTCGTACATGGTTGCTATTTCTGATCCTATATTACCCTATTGATTGTAACCCTTCTGCTCTCCACTTACATCCTGTCTCGGTTTGTGTTGTATTATCAATACATGTATATAAGGCTTCTCCAATATGTTTACCCTAAATACTGTGTTTTGTTAAGTGATATTGTATACCTTACATGGAGGATAGTCTTCTATTGTATAAGATGTGTACTTTCTTATATACTCGAATTTCAATAAAAAGATAAAGTGAAAAAAAAAATACTTCAGTAAAAAAGGGCTTAATTGCCACTGAATTACACCATTCCCTGCAGTATACGGCAGCATTTTGTGATATAATGCAGCATTACTATATTGCATCCTGCCGCTGAATTACACTGTTCCCTGCAGTATACTGCAGCATTTTGTGATATAATGCAGTATTACTGCGTTGCATCCCCCCCACTGAATTACACTGTTCCCTGCAGTATACTGCAGCATTTCATGATATAATGCAGCATTACTGCATTTCATCCTGCCACTGAATTATACTGTCGCCAGCAGTATACCACAGCATTTTGTGATATAATGCAGCATTATTGCATTGCAGTCTGCCAGTGAATTGCACTGTTTCCTGCAGTGTTCCACAGCATTTCGTCATATAATGCAGCATTATTGTGTTTCATCCTGCCACTGACTTACACTCTTCCCTGCAGTGTGCTGCAGCATTTTGTGATATAATGCAGCATTATTGCGTTGCATCCTGCCACCGAATTACACTGTTCCCTACAGTGTACTGCAGCATTTTGAGATATAATGCAGCATTACTGCTTTGCATCCTGACATTGAAATATACTATTCCCTGCAGTGTACCACAACATTTCATGGTATAATGCAGCATTACTGCATTGTATCTTGCCACTGAATTACTGGTCCCTGCAGTGTACCACAGCATTTCTTGATATAATGCAGGATTACTGCATTACATCCTGCCACTGAATTACTCTGTTCGCTGCAGTATACCGCAGCATTTTTTGATATAATACAGCATTACTGCATTCATCCTGCCACTGAATTAGTGTTCCCTGCAGTATAATGAAGCATTTTGTGATATAATGCAGGATTACTGTGTTACATCCTGCCACTGAATTGCATTATTCCCTGCAGTGTACCACAGCATTCCGTGATATAATGCAGTATTACTGCGTTGTATCCTGCCACTGAATTACACTGTTCCTGCAGTATGCCGCAGCATTTTGTGATATAATGCAGGATTACTGCGTTGCATCCTGCCACTGATTTCACTGTTCCCTGGAGTATACCGCTGCATTTTTTGATATAATGCAGCATTACTGCATTTCATCCTGCCACTGAATTAGTGTTCCCTGCAGTATAATGAAGTATTTTATGATATAATGCAGGATTAATGCATTGCATCCTGCCATTGCATTACACTGTCACCTGTCGTATACTGCAGCATTTTGTGATATAATGCAGCATTACTGCATTGCATCCTGCCACTGACTTAAACTCTTCCCTGCAGTGTGCTGCAGCATTTTGTGATATAATGCGGCATTACTGCGTTGCATCCTGACACAGAATTACACTGTTCCCTGCAGGGTACTGCAGCATTTTGAGATATAATGCAGGATTACTGCATTGCATCCTGCCTCTGAATTACACTGTCCCCTGTAGTGTACTGCAGCATTTTGTGATATAATGCAGCATTACTGCGTTGCATCCTGCCTCTGAATTACACTGTCCCCTGCAGTGTACTGCAACATTTCGTGATATAATGCAGGATTACTGCATTGCATCCTGCCACTGAATTACACTGTTCCCAGCAGTATACCACTGCTTTTTTTGATGTACTGCAGCATTACTGCATTGCATCCTGCCACTGAATTACAGTGTTCCCTGCAGTATAATGCAGCATTTTGTGATATAATGCAGCATTACTGCATTGCATCCTGCCTCTGAATTAAACTGTCCCCTGCAGTGTAATGCATCATTTCGTGATATAATGCAGCATTACTGCATTGCATCCTGACACTGAATTACACTATTCTCTGCAGCATACTGCAGCATTTTGTGATATAATGCAGCAATATTGCATTGCAGTCTGCCAGTGAATTACACTGTTTCCTGCAGTGTTCCACAGCATTTCATCATATAATGCAGCATTACTGTGTTTCATCCTGCCACTGAATTACACTATTCCCTGCTGTGTACTGCAGCATTTTGTGATATAATGCAGCATTACTGCTATGCTTCCTGCCACTGAATTACGCTGTTGCCTACAGCATACCACAGCATTTTGTGATATAATGCAGCATGATTGCATTGCAGTCTGCCACTGATTTGCACTGTTCCCTGCAGTATACCACAGCATTTCATGATATAATGCAGCATTACTGCGTTGCATTCTGCCACTGAATTCCACTGTTCCCTGCAGTGTACTGCAGCATTTCGTGATACAATGCAGCATTACTGCATAGCATCCTGGCTGGCACCGCTGTAATCATCTAATTAACAGAAAGGAAAAGATGCTATGTCATCCAGGCCAGGCAGGCGCACAGACAAGAGTTTACTAGAAGATTCTGTGCTGTCGCCTAAGACTCACTAAGCTCCCCTTCCCCCTGTTTCCTGTAATTGGTTCTAGCTGCACTGCAAGGGGCACTGGCTGACTGGTAACCTATTACTTCCCAGAACATTTGGTAGCCCATGTGACATTTAAGTAGCCCACCAGTTGGGTTAGAGGGACTGCATCTTTGTTATTTCTTATGTCTTGGTGCCAGCAGTTCATAGCCTATAACACGCTTTGGGGTACAGTGTGTTAAAGATGCTCTATCAAGCCAAATTCCTTTCCTGCATTCCTTTTTGACAGGTAAAATTCTTCAGGGACTAGCCACCTAACTGTTCTGGCACAAAACTGTTTCTTTTGCACCGAACATGCCTCACAGCCCTTCAGATGTGGGATTCTGGCCAAGCAACATCTGAGAATAAGAGACAAAATGTGAGCCACATCATCAGATGCATGCTGTAGAAAGGAGTACACTGATATTTCATAGATTCAAATAAATTATCGCTTTAAATTCCAGAGCTTGGATATTGTGATACCTTTTATTAAACTGTCATAGATTTTATTTATGTATTTGTTGACTGGGAGGGCTCACTGGAACAGCATCATTTTTACAGGTGTAACCTGGGCAAAGAGTTACAAGGCATTACACAGACAACGACTAGAACGAATGAACAGCTGGGCAGAGACACTTTGTATGTAGAGTAGATGGAAAAATGCTCTTTGAGATGAGCATTAAAAGTGGTGGGATGCAAAATCATTTTGACGTTAACTGGGAGGCTGTTCTACATTCTGGATACCCTGGAGCTGAAAGCCTTTAGACCTGATGCAGACTTTACATGAGGTACATGTTGCTAGTTAGTGGCTGTGGACTGGAGTGTGCGAGTTCTTTTCAGGGGGGCTGGGAGTCTCAGCTGGCAATTAAGATAGTCAAGGGTTTTATTCAGAATCAACTTATGAACGAGTGATCTAACATTATTCATGTATTTACTGTCCAGTGGGAGCCAGTTTAGGCTGGAAAATAGCTGGAGGTGATGGGTGTGAGGGTCGGCTGTCAGAACAAACCTGGCAACACAATTATAGAGCAGCTTTTTTTCTCTGCAGTTCCAGTGCTGGGACAAGGACATAGACGAGGGCCCTGTAGGCGAGGACAGGAACTCAGGAAGCAGGACCTGCTGGGCTGTAGTGACTCTGGTTTCAGTTGTAAGGCAGTTGGTTATGTACAGCATGCCAAGGCTCTGATGAACCATTTTGGTTGTTGCATTTAGGTGTTCTGCAGAGGTGGGATGGAGTCAAGTTACACCCCTAGACATTTTTAGTAGTTTATGGTTTCAGTTTGTGTGTAGTCAGGAGAGACCTGATTAAAGACATTTTTGTTTTGGTTTTGTACCAAAGAGCAGAGTCTTAGTTTTCCTTTTACAAAACAGAAACCTGTGGATTTGTAACCAGTCCAGTGCTCATTAGAAGTCATGTCCAAATTAGCGTTAATGGCATTGATGTTATCAGATTTGGAAAAAAATGACTGCATTGTCAGCGTAGAGCAGGAGGCAGAAGTGCCTACAGACTATTGGCAGAGGACTGATAAACAGAGAAAAAAGCATTGGGCCTAGTATTGAATCCTGGGGACCACAGTGTTTGACCATCTGGATGGAGGACAGGGCACCGTGAAATGTAACTACCTGAAAGCGTCTAGTGGGATAAGGTAGTCTTTGACCCATGTGAGGGAAGAGGGGGCCGAAGTCCAGGTCTTTTTTTTTTTTTTTTTACTTTATCTCTTTTTGTCTCCTTCCCTACTCTACTCTCAGAGCCCACTCATTCCTTCCTCTCATCCTCCATTCCACCTCCGTTGGGATCTGCCCCTAGAGTGCCTCCTTTCTCCCCTCCTGCACAGTGGGGTCTGTCCCTCTTTTGGTGGTCCGGATGGTTCCCGAGAGGCTATCATCTAGGGCTACCGAGAGGTTTTCTGTTTTCTCCCTGGTTTCCCCTGCCCTCTGAGGCAATGCGTGCGCTAGGACGTATGTCCAGTGGCGGCGTGCTAGCCTGCGCCAAGCCCTCATACACGCATCGTCTCCCCTCGGCTCCAGCGAGCGGAGCCGCCTCCATCCCTCATTGTCGGTGCTTCCACCGGCTGCGAGGGAGATGTAGAAGCGGGAAGCGTTTGGTTCCCACCCTGAGGGAGGAGAGCATCCTGGGACGCTTGATCCTCCCTCCCCTCAGCGACCCCGCCACCCGAGTCCGCTCCCAAACCCGGTCGCCGTGTAGCGCGAGGTGTGTGGCGTCCAGCACCTCAACCCTCAGCGCCACCGGGCCGGCCCGTCCAGGTCTTTTAGTTTAATTAGCAGTAGCAGTCGAATCCCACCAGAGCCACTTTTTCACTGTGTTACCTTGAGAAACTCTCTTAACCTCTCAGTGCTTCAGTCTTCTGTAAAAATGAATGCAAAACACACTCACTGGTGTGAGAATTTAATGCAAATTGTACTGTACATTAACGGCACAGTGCACAGGTTTTTGTAGTCACTCTGGTCCCTCATACCAGTACAGAGCGTGAGATAGTACCTTCTGTTTAAGGGGCATGACACTTCTGAGACGTATGGGGGTGGGGGGAGACATCCCTTATCCTACTGTGGGACAGTGTCAAGTTGTGGTACTTGGTACTTAAGAGCATACAGCCACTTTAAGGGGCATGACACTTCTGAGACGTATGGGGGTGGGGGCAGACATCCCTTATCCTACTGTGGGACAGTGTCAAGTTGTGGTACTTGGTACTTAAGAGCATACAGCCACTTTACTGCAGGCATTGTTAAGAACAGCATTTTAATTGCTAGGGAAGACTAGTAGCATTCTGTACACAGAAGCACTTCTGTGCACTTTTCTTCACTAAGGTGGATGTAGTATGCACGGACATGGAGCACTGATATCAAAGGGCGCCCTGTGCAAATGCAAGGCATAGGCATGTATGTGTGGCTGTTAGGCCCAGTGTACCAGCCTTAATAAGGGTGGCTTCTGTCACCCCAAGCTCCAGCTGTGACGTTCCAGCACTTGAGCACGAACAGCATATCAGTGCAGCAGTATGGTAACACCCTAGCACTTATTCATTGTCTCTTATTCCTACCAGCTAACTTACAGTACTATAACTTAGTGGTATACTGCCATGTGCCACAACACACACACACACACACACACACACACACACACACACCCACCAACAGCATCTAAGTAGTTCATACACCATGGGCCAGGCTGGCTTCCTTCTGACTGATTTGGCCACCATCCTTCCCCTGCCACTCGGTAGTAAGTGTACAGCACTCCAACCTTATTCACAGTCATGCTGATGTCTGCTGTGTCCCTTAAAGAGCACGTAAGGTGTTGGGCACACAAAGTGATTGAAACAGACAGAAGAGAGAAGGCAATAAGTCCCAACTATGACACTTAGTTCTTTCTCTCTCTTCTTTTTGTGTCACACTTTATATATATATATATATATATATATATATATATATATATATATATCTACACACACACACCACACCCTTGTGAACACAAAGTGATTCACCTGCTGTAAACCCCGTGCACTCAAGAAAAAAAAAAAAGACTGTTGCCCTTGTGCCCTGATTTTGTAGCACACCTCTTTGTAAATGAATAGCACCTGTGGACCAAGTGGCTGGCACACTGTATATAACTCCCTCAGTACGCAAACTCATATCATACCACAGTCAAGGCCCCCATGTGATCCAAAAGCTGCAGAAATAGCCACAGAATTAAGTCCTGGCTGGAAATTGCCCCTCAGAATTCTGGCCTGCTATTAAATGGCTCAAAAATTCGAAAATGACTGGAGGGCTTCCACAGTTCCATGTCCTGCAATGCACAGCTACATTTATACAGTGGTAGCCACCTATGGGCTGTCCCACAGCATGCATCTACTTTTGTAAACTCACTTGCCAGGCTGCCAGTACAAGATGGTGCCCTCGGTTATTTGTCTTGTGGTACAAAACCAAATCCTTACAGTGGCAAGCAGCCATGTATTTAAAATCACTTGCTGTCTTTCGGTTCAGGATGACACCCTTGGTTCCATGTCTGTCAGTGCACAGTAGTATCCATATAGTGGCAACTCTTCATAGTGTCGTCTCACAGTACGCAACCACTATTTTACAATCACTAGATGTTCTGATGGTTCAAGATGGCAGCCATGATTTTGTGTCCTGTGGCACAGAGCGACATCAGTACAGTGGTGACCGCCTGTGGCATTGTCCTGAAGCAAGTAACCATAACATGGAAAGGTGCCCATCAGTGGAACTTTTACGACTCAAACAAGGTGCACAGCCACCCACAACACGACTTATTTAGTGCTGCACTGAACTTCTCCCCCAACACCACCCCACATCACAGACTATTAAACAGAGAACTACAAATTAGCTACTATAACCTAGCAGTGTCAGTGGGTGAAGTAACACTCACGAATAACTCAGACAAGAAGTATGCTTCACAGCAGATCTAGGTGATTCTTTATTGTACCCAAACAGTGAAGCCCTCTACCAGCACAGCAGTCCCACCAATTCTTCAGGACATTGGTAAATCCAAGTAGTGCTGCCCCCAGGCCTGTTGACTATGCCAGAGGACAGTGTGCCTGCTTAGTGTGCATGCTGCCATGGCCAGGCACTAGGTGCACACACTAGCCTCATGTCTGTCACCTGATCTGGAAAGCAGCACTATTTGGACTGAAAAATATTCTGAAGAATTGATTTGATTGCTGTGCCATTTGATGGTTTTCACTGTATGGGTGCAATAAAGGATCACCTAAGTTTGGCAAGAAGCATGGTTCCTGTTTGAATTATTTACAGGTGCTGCTCCACCCACTGACGGTGGCTGTGTTAAGTAGTGTGGGAGACACAGGTACTTACATGCTTACAGGGAAAGCAGAGTGGGTGCTTGCCAAAGTACAGACCAAGCAGAGACACAAATGGCAGCATTCTTCTCAAACAGACGTATAAATTGAAATAAAGTCAAAGAACAATTTGCTCACTTAACAAAAACGAAAGCCATGACACAGCTTCCCTAGTGCATCACATCATGACTGTTTGTGTCTTTGCATGTTAGGTAGTATGTAGTTATCCTAGGCAGTGAAAACCATTAGTAGAACCCATTGGCGCAGCGGTAGTGCTACCACTTGTGATGCTGGCAACCTGAGTTCGGGAACCAGCTCAAATCATCAGGGGGCGGGCAGGGGGAGGAGGATAGCGCATCCCAGGGAGTGCTGTCCCCCTCTGGAGAGGGAGGGTGCTGTCCTTCGCTGCAACACTACTACCTGGGTGACTGCAGGTGGCAGTGTGTCTGGTAGGGCCAAAGGGTGGGTGGAGATGTGGCTGGCACCAGTGGGCGGATGCACACATAGCATGAGTGGGGCCACCTTGGTGTCCTTGCATTTCGTATATCTAGGGGACAGGAGAAATGCAGAAACTTGGACCCCAGCTCCTCCACGATGGAGGCCACAGCAGCGCTTGGGCCTCTGCCCCCCCAGCATGGCACAGCCTGACAAGCTGTGCAAATTCTGGGGCCCCCCAGCCCTGCCTGGGTGGCACAAGCCAGAGCTCAGTGGAGGTGAGTGACCATGGCTGAAGGAGGCTTGGGAGGTGGCTGACGGACCTGAGGGCTAGGAGGGGCTGGAGACAGGGGCATAAACAGATATTACAAAAAGAAAGAAAACCATTAGTAGTTTGTGAGCCAGAACTGCATCTGCTTGGTAATAAATAGAGAATGCACCCCGGCCTCCCAGAACAAGCTAATAAGCCTATAGTGGTGTGACTTCTGTTTCTTTTATGGTCGCTCAGCCTGGGTTGGCATGTCCCTTCCTTTCTTACTTTGTTTCCACAGTGCACAACACACAGCTCCTGCACTCACTGGTAGAGTCAGTCAGACATGGTGAAGTGGCTTCCACCAAGACCCTCTCTGTTATTTGACTGATAACTTGCACTGGGTATACTGTTTACCTTGTAGTCGAATGTCAACACTTTATTTAGTCTCTGGGTGTCTCATCGAAGATAGATAAGTTCTCTCTACAGAAACATAGAATGTGTCACCCGAAAAGCACCAGTAGGCCCATCTAGTTTGCCCTATTTTCCCTGCATATATTACTATACCCAATACCCTGGACCCTATTTGGTTACAGGTGTCCCTCCCTACTCATCTACTTACCATATTTCATTCTTTAGAAGCCGCTGCTTCTATTGTATTTTTCTATAAAGAGCCGCGGCTTCTAAATGGGGGCAGCTATAATTCAGGGGTGGCTTTAATTGACAGGTGCCCTTAAACTGCCATCCAGATTAACAAAATTGCCTTCTAATCCCATGCTGGCAAGAGAGAAACATTTAAATGAAAAGAAAGCACCACTGCTTTCTGTTTATTTGTGTTCTAATCCCCACTTTTCAACAGTATAGTGACAATGGCAGCATGATTAATGTCTACCAGGTTACCTAGACTGACTGTTGCACAGCACTTACAGATAAACTGGGGTCATTGTACTGAGACGTAAGGCAGTGCAGTGTTTACAGATATTAATCAACTGCAAATTACAAGTAAGTCAGTGCTTGAAAGTTTAATTTTTTTATTTTAAAAACATCTCTGCCAGAAATGCTGTTTACTTACTTAGCGCTGATCAGCATGCCGAGTCTTCACACTGCCATGTGATCGTTGATCTGTTGTTACTCTACTTGCTCCACCCACTCTATCTGCACGGCCCATTTCATCAGACCTGATTTCACTTGTTTAACTGGTAAGGTAGCATACAGTGGTCATTTCGTACATTCCACGTGGGGGGTTGGGGGTAGCAGAAGGACGGAGGCATCTGTTGCGTCTACTGGCCGGATATGACTATGCTCCAAGTGGGTGATTAAGGGGTAGAAGGAAGATTATGCTGTCTGTTTGTAGTGAGAGAGAGAGAGAGTCTATTTTAGAGTCTGTTTTTTAGCTGCTAAAATTGTGAGACTAGAGAGACCTGGGGAGAGACTGGAGAAATCATGTCAGCTAGCTTATGTATTTCACCATTTAGAAGCTGCGTCTACATTATGAGAGCAGCATCTATTAACAGAAGTTTTTTCAGCTGCGGCATCTGCTCCAGGGTGACTTCAAATTGGGGTCAGCTTCTAAATGGTGAAATACAGTATTATGCCCATATGCCTGTCCTACTCAGGCTTGAAGTTCCCCGCTGTCTTCACCACCACCACCACCTCTTCAGGCAGGCTGTTTTGGGGCATCCATCACTCTTTCTGTGAAGAAGTGTTTCCTCACCTTACATCCCTCTTAAACTGCACCCCCCTCCAAAGCTTTGTAGCATGCCCCTGTGTTCTGGTGCTTTTCTTCCTCTGAAAGAGACTCCCCTCCTGCACCTTGTTCACCCCCTTGAGGGTCTTATAGGTCTCAGTCATGTCCTTCTTACTCTCTTCACCCCCAGGGAGTACATGTTGAGCTTCTGCAGCCTTTCCTTGTATGATTTCTCGAGCAACCCCCACACCATTTTGGTAGCTATCCTCTGGACCTCTTCCACCATGTCAGTGTCCTTGCTGAGATGAGGCCTTCAGAACTGGATGCAGTACTCCAGGTGAGGTCTCACTAGTGAACGATATAGTGGCAATACGATCTCCCTTCTGCTGCTAGAAGTCCCCCTCCCTATGCCCTCCAACATCTGGCTTGTTTATTAATTTATTTATTTTGAAAGTCAGATTTACAACCTTTGAGTCAGGGACTCATTTACAAAGGCATCTCATCGCAGGGAGGGTAGACATGGTTACAGAGTGAGATACAACAGTGGTAACATACAGGTACAATACAGATAACAAAAAGAGCACAGGATAACAGTGGTTTATGGGATAAAGTTACATGCAGTAAATAGCAATCGTATATAAAAAAAAAAAAAGAAAAAAGAAAGGGGGGAGCAGTCCAACGGGCATTGTCAAGGCTGTGGGCAAGAAATGGGGAGGGACCCTAACATTAGGTTGATTAAGGGCAACTACAGCTCCGGCCACCAAAGAGGTGGTTAAGGAGAGCGACTTTAAAGCTTGCCTTGCCTACTGCCTTGTCGCACTACCCCGTCACCTTGAGATCATCGGATATGATTACCCCAAGATCCCTCCCTCTCTTGCATGTTGACTGTAAGTACCTCCCCGCCCCCCATACACAGTCCCTGAGTTTTTCCCACCCCTGGTGCAGGACTTTGCACTTTATTGGCATTGAAACACAACCGCCACACCCTAGACCACTCCTCTAGTTTCGCCAGATCCCTTATTCTTCACCCCCTCCTGGGTTTCCACCCTGCTGCGGATTTTTGTGTCATCCACAGAGAGACACACCTTCCCCTCCAGTTCCTCCGCCATGTCATTTATGAAGACATTAAAGAGGACAGGACCCAGTACCGATCCCTGTAGTACTTCACTGGTCACTCACCCATCCTGTCTCCCCAGTGACTGCTGTTTACACTCACCCTTGCCTCCTGTCTTTCAACCAGTATGATACCCAGCTTACCACCTTCTCCCCCACCCCCAGGTTGCTAAGCTTCTTAATCAGCCTCCTGTACGGTATGGTGTCAAAGGCTTTACTGAAGTCCAGAGAGGCCACAACTCTTGCCCTCCCCTGATCTACCTCCCTAGTTACCCATTTAAAGAAATCTGTGAGCTCTGTTTGACATGACCTCCTCCTGTGAAACCGTGCTGCTGGTGGTCCAGCAGCCCATTTGCCTCCAGGTACTCCAGCAATCCCTTCTTCTGCAGGGCTCCCATTAATTTCCTCACCACTGATGTGATACTGACTGGTCTGTAATAGCTAGCCTCCTCCATCCTGCTGCTCTTGTAAATGTAAGCCACCCCCTCAAATGGTGGGCTTACTTGAAGCTTTTTCCCTGGACTTTGCAAGGTTCTTCTGCCTAATAAGGATTCCAGAGGGTGCTCTGCTTCTAAGAGCCCTGGTATGCCCAGTACTGTAAATACAGTCCAGTAAGTGTTGCTGTAATCTTGGTTCCTGCATGAGTGTGTGAATAGATGCCACCGTGCTGCCACTTTAAGATGCTCAGACTTACCATGGTAGTGAATAGCCTGTGTTGGGTCCGGAAAATCCAAAGCCTGTGACCGGCCAGGCAGTACCCCAGTAAGTTTCATTATACAGTCACTTGTTGGTATGTGAGGCGCCTTGTTGAGTGATGTGATTGTTTACTCCTGGGTCCAGACTGTTTTATTTGGGGTGAACTGTAAATGTGGACCATTTACTTTGTCGGCAAGGGAGCTGCCATGTTGGGTCCTGGACTTTGCTTTTGGACCAGTTGGAATGTCAGGGGTCCTAATGGGTCCTTGTTACAGTAATTTCTGGGAGAAACTGTAAACTTTTCTCTTGGCGCCCAGTTTTACCCAGTCGGAGCTCCAGGACTGTGACTGGCAGTTTGGGCAGCCAACCGGAATGCAGAGATCCTAGTCTTCAGATGTGGGGATTGTTTAGAAGATCAGCTCGAGCTCTCAGGAAAGAGGGAGCCTGTGTGGCTTGGCTGAGAAACGTGGAGCAAAGGCCTGCCAGCCCCACTGCATGGTCTGTGTGGACTACGTCAAAGCAGAAAGGGCACTTTTCAGCAGCCTTGAGTTGGGTGAGAGAAAGGTTCATTGAACAAGTAAATTCTGGCTGAACTGTCCCAGAGGCTGAGGAGTTGCTCTGAGAATTGTTTAAGGGACTCCGGTGAAAAGTGGAGCCTGTAACCTTTGCGATTGTCTCCTGCCACGTTTAGAAAAGAGGGGGAGACCTGTTTAACTTGTGTCCAGCTTACAGTAAACAAACTGCAAGTCCAGAAGTGGGTAAGCTGAGAGTGCTGTGTAAACTGCATCAGAGACTGATCTGCATGTGCCTGGCCTGCATTAAAGAATAAAAAAAGTGTCTCCCAAGGTTCCCTTTTTAAATTGTTGGAGTTGAGGAAAACTTAGTTCCCCCTGTTTTGTGGAAAAGCATTTTGAATTTCTGTAATTATTTTGGAGGATATTTTTATGATATGGTTATTGGAATACTTGTATTTCTGTTTTTTACAGATTCTTTTGTTATTTGAACTTTGGATACATTTAATTATAAAAGGCTTTCGTCTGATGAAGGAACTTAATAGTTCTCAAACGTTACAATATGGAAATTTATTTTAAAGCCGTTTGAAAAAGAAAAAAAAATGAAAAATAATAAATACAAAGAACTGAATCAAGATAAGACTGAGTGAATAAAATAAGACAAATAAAAATAAATATTTCTCAAGTATTTTTCTTGGGGTTGAGTTGAAATATTTTTTTGAATCTGCATTAAAGCATGCCAGATCAACTGTTGCTGTAGATTGGAAGCCAGCCTGGCTAAAGACCAGTTCAGGGAGTCAGCCCCTACGGAGAGAAGAATTGCAGGTTGCGGACACCTTGAAGGGAAAGGCCGTGAAGTGGAGATGAGTCATGTTGGCCCTGGTCTCCATGTTCATTCGTGGCAGGCAAGAGTCCAGCCTGACTGCAGCTGTTGTGTCTGCTGATCCTGGTACCAGGAGTAATCTCAGGGTCTTAGCCTTGCAACCAAGATTAAAGTGTTTGTGGTCATCTGATTTACCTCCAAAGTTCATATTGTGGTTTGACTGTATTTGCAGGCTATCGGGCCTGGGAATTACAATCTATTTTGGGTTTAAAGTACTGGGGAATGTGGCTACAGATTAAAGTAAAAGAATCATTAGCCAATCATTTATTTATGGGCCCCAACCAGCTGCAGTGCTGGCCACCCCATGGCACTGCTCAGGCCTGCAACGCTTTAAAACCTGGGTACCCAGATTGAACCAACTGAATTAACTCAGAAGCATATGCTTGTGATTGCTAAAGCTATCATCCAAGCTGATTACTTTTTTTGTAGTAGCCAGTGATGCATCTGCCCATCCCATGTTCAAATCCCCCAGTAAATCAGTTTATTGTTTGAATGTTAATCTGCTTCATGAGCATATTATTACTGAGTGCTAGTTAATGGGAAAGGTACAAAGGTGCATTGTTGTTACTGCCAATCCTTCATTATAGGTGTACAAGGTATCCAAGAAGTCCAGACCCGGCTGGTAAGAGGGTAACTGTGAGCATATTATTAGTGCTCACCATTAATTGTAACTTGAACGTTAAGCGAAGTGTTCAGTAAAACTCCATGTGTGGGACCACTGATTGGGGCTGTGGGTAAGTGCAATTTCCTAGAGGGTTGTGCTAGCTGATATCTAACCCACTTGAAACTTTCTCTGGGTGGAGGCACCATGTCAATAGCATTATTCTTAGAACCAAGGCCCCTCAACCTGCAGTTAGGGAAGCAGGCAAGGGTAGTAGCTTGTTTAGAGGTGGTGCCCGGGTAACATAAAGAGAGACCTCATTGGCCCTCCTCCAGTCCTTCATCCAGGACAGATGCAAATTAGGTGCATTCAGATCGCATCTTAGGTGCATTCAGATCTTTCTTATCCAATATTCACAGGACACCTTGTTTTTAGAAGAAGGACTTAACAGCTTGGTTACAATTGTAATGAATTCTTCAGTTCTATGAGGTATAGCTCTGCGCCCCCCGCTCCCACCACCACCACCAAAGACTCTCATTCTGGGCTTCACTAATATCACACTAGACTGCCCTTTCTCAGACAAAGGTTTCTGTACTTTCAGACTGCCAAGACACAGCTTTACTAGATAGTAGAAAATGGGTGAAATGATTTGAGGCTTCCGATTGGCTGAGACACTTTTCTAGCTGGGCATCTATCAGACAACAGATGCCCAGCTATTAAAAGTGCCAGTCTAGCCTGCCCCATCACCTGCATCCATGCCCACCCCACTTCCTAATTGGCCAAATCCCCCTAATCTAATTTCAAATCTCTGCCATTTTTTTCGTACCGCTAAGCGAGACATATAGTGGCCCCAACGCTCCATAAGTAAGCTACAAACCGAATCGGACATAAAATACTAAAGGGCTTTAAAAAACAAGCAACAAGAAAAGAAACACACTGCCATTTTATTATGCGGTCGGAGAGAGAGGAGAATAACAGACCGTTTCTCCCAGCGGAACCGAAATTCTAATGGCGCCTTTCTCAACCGTGCTCTCTAGCCACACCTCCTTCGATTCAACATCACTGTCTTTACTGGTGTGCTACAAGCACCCCAGCCCTACCACCCACTTTTTGTCACACTTGACTTGAAGAAACACTTGTTAAAAACATTGACTGAGCTGCCGATGATCAGTCTCATTGTCAGCCAGCCATCAAATCCAGCTGACATGACAAAAGTATTGCAGCAGTACAGTAATGCGGCTCACACTATTCCCCCCTGTCATCTCGACAAACAAACCCACAGAAGAAACAGCTTTTTTCTTTTCTTTAACCAGCAAACTTTCCCAAGCTACTCACTGCCTACGCAAGGCACACTCCATCTCAAGACACAGTGCACTTTGAAAGTGCCACGGCATACTTGTACCACAGTACAAAATCACTCCCAGAAACAAAATGCCTGTTTTAAAATGGAGCTAACATGCTTTCTCCTGCTCAACTCAGCTCAAAAAACAACAAATAAAATACTGTGTTGTCTTGGGGGGCAATGGACAAAGCAGCAAGCAAGCATAACCTAGAGCTGCTAATAAAGAAACATTTAGAAAGAAAAAAACAGCAGTGCCCTACAGCATTGATGGTACTATAGGGACTACTTGACCAGAAAAGTTAATTTTAACTGTTGCTTTTATTTATCATTTACATCTATTTTATTTTTACATATTTTTTTAAATGTCACCTATAGCCCATTTTCTAAGCATAATACCTCCAGGGTGGTCGGTATTGTGCTATATCGGACCTTCCGGGCGCTATATCTTCCGCCTGCGGCGGCGTCGGGCCTCATTACACCCCTGGGCGGTCTGGTCAGGTATTATTGCTTACTGAGGTCATCACCATTTGCTGACGGAGCAGCATTTTACAGCTTTGTCTTTAGAGCGTGTGTTCTTGTGATCTCTAAATAGCCATGATCTGTGCAGTGGCAAAAATTGTCACATGGATGTGCATCAAGCTTTTAGAGCTCTCTGCATCATCCTTTCTAGAGACTGGGTTTAGAGGTTTGCATATATCTTTTGACATACTATAGCTTAGGTTGGTTTTATGGTTTAATTGCCACCTGACTAGGTTATAAGGAACTCTGCTTATCAAACTGTGACCAACTGTAAGATTTATGTTCTGTCATGACAAAAAATATTTTTTTCCAACATTATAATATCTAATATGTTCATCACAAGTGGAAGTTGATTTCTACTGACACTGAGATTCTTCTCCCTGCCCCCCCCCCAAGTAGCTGAGGAAGATGGGGCAGAGGAGGCTGGGGGTTTGGGCACTAGGACGAGAGGAGTGGGGCAGTTCACTGGGACTAGTAGTGTAGGGAGGAGGGTGGCAGGGTCTGGGATATTTAGTGGTAGAGATGGGGGCTATATCCAAGTGGATGAGGAAGGTAGAAGGCATGTTTATAAGGGAGTGCCATCACCAGTGAACATCAGCATGGGGCTGACTGAGGCTTGTAAAGGCACTATAGGCAGCCGAGCACCTGCCGTGCTAAGGAAGAGGAAGGACAAGGTTGTGTGGAGTGGCAAGAGGGTAGTAGTGATTGTGGTGCAGTAGTTAGGGTAGTTGGTGAGCTGGAATGGACATTGTTGGATCAGGATGGTCTCCTTGGAGAGGTGGTTTGCTTGCTGGAGCAGGGGTTGAGTGAGTGCCATCCAGGGAAAAGCAACGCAGCTGGGAGAGGAGCAGACTGGCCTTGTCTATGTTGGCATCAATGACATAGTGTGCACAAGTTCTGAGGCGGTCATAAGGAGGTCATTCACTAAACTAGGGATGTTCCTGAAGGGAATGGTATTCAGGGTGGTCTTCCCTGAGATCTTCCCAGTCAGTCCTGGGGGCTTGTGAGGAGCAGCAGTGAACTATTAGGCAAGCAGATGCTTGGCTAAGGGTCTTTTCAATGGGGGGGGAGGGGTATTTTTCTGTCTGATTGGAGGGCCTTCTGGGACTATGGGAACCTGTTTGTCCATGATGAGCTGCACCTGTGCCTAGAGGGAGTACCGGTACTAGCTAGGAGAATGGACAGAGCAATTAGGAACAATGTAAACTGGATGATCGGGTAGAGAGGGAACAATGTAAACTGGATGATCAGGTAGAGAGGGCTGGTGCAAGGGTTCCCCAAGAGCCGGAGGCAGATACCGGGAATAACCAAGGGAAAGACAACTGGATGGGCACGTGATCAAAACTGCTCATTTTCACAAGCGTGCAGTGACAGTCAACGAATACAAAACTACAAGTGTAATATAAACATGTGCAATGGTATATTAAACAATGAATTTAAAAAACACTCACACACACTTCTGTTTTTAAGTATGAGCAAAGTTGGACCCTGAACTTATGATGTTGGCAAACTATTAAAACGTTTAACTCCCTTATATGAAGGGGAGCGTTGTCCTTGAGTTGTATGGCAAAATGGAATCTGAAAGGCGTGCCCCATGGTATACCTGGAAATAGATCTTTTAATGGGCCTTTGAAAAAAGGAAACAGTACTGCTGGGCATATGACCCAAGTGAATTTTACAGAAAAAAAGTCAAGATCTTACTGTTAAATCTGTCATCTAAAAATAACCAATTCAAAGCCTTATAGAGGTCACAATGATGAGTCATCCTTGGGAGCCCAGTAACAAAGCAAATAATGCTATGGTAAGTAGTCCTTGACCTTCCAAGAATTTTTGCAGAGGTAGAAGAGTGGATAAGTGAGCTACTGTCTTATCAAAGAAAGCAAAAAACTGTTAGCCAACATAACCCTTGTTTCAGGTATCAAGAAATTTTACCCTGAATAACATACCAAGCCCAAGATGTAGTCTTTTAATCAACTGTCTTATATGATTTTCAAAAGACAGATGACAGTTGGTATAACTCTTGACTGTCACCTGTCTTTTGAAAATCATATCACAGGGTTTTAAATAGTCTGTATTGCATCACAGTTTGCGATGCAAACCGGCTGCTCTTGCAACCCATTTTACTTCTGCATCGCAAAAAATGCAGTGCATTCTGTGGCTGACTCTTCCCCTTCCCATCTCAGCCCCACCACTAGATCTTACTTCGAGAGGGTTCCTTCAGTAGGCCATCACATATAGGACTGGCACCACCTGGCGTCGGGCGCATACGGCAGACTTTTAGCAATACCTGAGACGGGACCGCCCACCCGATGTCCGTGACTGGCGTCAGTGTGACTGTCGTAGTAGAGGCGGTCCCCACCGCAGCGCCCTCAGTTCTTTCCTGCGTTGTTGCCTCGCGTCAGTCGCATTGCAGACTTCCAGATAACGATCGCCGTGAAAGTTATTGCATCAGTTTATCCCTCGCTGCTTTTTTCTCTCAAATTCAAGTTCTATCATTGATGTCTTCTCCCAAGAAGAAGTGCTCATCCTGTGGCACGAAGATTCCGCACAGAAACGGTCACCTCAGGTGCGTCCTCTGTTTAGGCCCGGACCATCCAGTCTCCTCCTGCCCTGAGTGCCAGACCTTTAACCAGGCCACTGAAAAGAGGAGACAGCAGGCTTTTGAGGCCCATCTACTAAAAGCCCGCCTGGCTTCCCTCGAGAAGAGGATGGAGCGTCTTAGAGATTCATCCGAAAAACCTTCTCCTTCAAAGAAACATAAGGAGAAAACTAGGGAGCGGGACCACTCCGCAAACAACACCAGGCCCTTGATGAGCAAGGCCCAGCTGCCGCCCAGAAAATCTGACGGTAAGCAGGGTTTTAAATAATTAATTAGCAGTTTTTTTCTTGGGACAATACTAACTGTACAGAAAGGTTTTCTAGAAGTGTTATGTTTGTTAAACACAGTGAGGCAAGTGCTATGCATTTTCACAACGTTTTAGAACTTTTATGAGCAAAACGCTAATCAGTTTTTAGAGTTAAATAAAACCCTGGTAAGTCTGGCAAAGTTTTGGCGGATCAATTAGCTGTCGGCTCCTCTGACAACCACACCGCTTTAGACGATAAGTTATCCCCCGGCTTTTCTGGGGACCGGCGCGGCAGCTTCAGTGTTGTCTACCCAGGCAGTGGTACTCGCCCGGCTCGGGTCAGTAAGCCGGCCGGGAGCTCCTCCCCTGTCCACCTGACCCCGCCCGCTAAGTCTGCCATCCCTGACGATCACTCGGGTTTGGTTCCCCGTTGGGGCCTAACGGCGCCACACCCGACGCCCGGCGGAACCAGAAGGAGAAAGCCCCTCTCCTTCCTCGCCCGTGCCCTCCAATTCACCAGTGGGTATGTCCGGCGATGGCAGTGGAGAGCCCATCGACCCTGTCGATGCCTCAGGTTCTACTCCACACTCCCCTTCTGGGGTCAAGGAGAATGAGGCTCCTCCTCGGCCTACAGGCCTTTCTGTGGAGGTCTCTCCTCCGCCTTCTGGCGGGCTTCCAGCGCTTCCTCCAACACCGGTTATCCCGACGACAGTCCCGCAGCTGGGACTGGCTGATTGGCCTTTGACTTTGGCCCCGACACCAAATCAGGACCCCTTCATCCGGTTCCGATGCCGGCCCCTCCAACGCTGGATCCCCTTCCAGTGCCGGATTGGGTGGTGCCGGTTCTGACATCGGTTCCCCTGATGCAGGCTGTCCCGACGCCGGACCCTCAACCTATTTACACTACAGCCAGTCCGACATGGGTTCCCCCGATGCCTGATCTAATGACAGGGATTTATACCCGACCCGAACTGTCCCGCATTACCTGTTGGGTATCCTGGGGACCACTACCCTGGGGGTCCCACTCCAGACTGGAGTCATTTTGGGCAGTTCTACCCTGGATTTAATCGCTACTCCCATTACATGGGATTCCAGGGCTATTATCCACCTCCAGTTATCCCTCCACCTCCTCCCTTCCCCCCCTCAGCCTCTGCCTACTCCACCTCCCCCCCCCTCCTCCTCCGGTTACCCCGGATTTCAAGACCTTAATACAGCTTTAGTGAAAGGGGGCTCGGTCAGAGTTGGTTTCGGACCTGGAGACTAGACTCCCACTACCGAGCTCTCCTTGGTCCCCTTCCCTGAGCAGTTTGTCGATAGCCACTGTCCACATCTCGGGGAAGACTCGACAGGACGTTTCCCTTCCGGTTACCAGACGTCGCCCTGTCGAGGAGGCGGACGATGATGATGACAGTTCAGATGGGAGGGAAGATTCTTCAGAGGAGGTACCGGAGGATCCTGAGGACACGAGACGCAAGGTCTCGCCAAAGTCTCCACCTGAAGACCCTGCCTTCTCAGACCTCTTGAAGGCCATGAAGGACTATTTCAACTGGGAGTCGGAGGAACAGAATCCCATGAGACAGAGGCTCGCGGAACACCTAGACTTAGAGTCTCTGTCTCCCATCCCCATTCCTCCATGGATGGCCCCTCATCAAGACCTCACCACTACCATCTGGCAGATGCCTCATTTTCCTGGCTGTCCCCAAGCGGGTGGACAGACTCTACTGGGTTCCGAAGGATGCTCCTTTTTTAAAGGCTCATCCCAAGGCTGACTCTGTGGTCATCTCTGCGGCTCATGATCGTTCTTCAGCACCAAAGCATATGAGCACTACTCCTCCAGACAAAGAGTCGAGGCAGATAGACCAGTTCAGGAAAAATATACATTCCTTGGCCACGTGCGCCCTCCAGTCCCTCAGTTACGTGGCCCACATGATGTCCCATCAAAAAGCGACCCTGGCCAGGCTGGAAGCGCGAGTCCAGTCCATGGATCCCTCACCTTTAAAGGAGGACCTTGCCAAGGATCTCCGCCTGTCCAAGGTTTCCTGTAGGCACGCTTTACGTGCCACCTACGACTCCGTCGACTCAGTGGCCTGTCGGTAACTGCCGTTGCCCTCCGACGGCAATCCTGGCTTCGTCTTTCTGGCCTTGCCAATGAGGTCCAGTCGGCGATTCAGGATGCCCCTTTCAGGGGCTCTGTCCTTTTTGGTGGGGACACCAAGGATATTATCACAGACCTACAGGACAAGGGAGTTGCACTTAGGTCTGTCAGGTCAGTGTACCGATCAGGCTCCCAACAGCAGCAGCAAAAGCAGCTCTTTCGGAAAAGGACCTGGAGGCAGAGAAAGAATGCTCAGGCACGCCGCCAAGGGAAGCAAAAGACCATGGGTACAGTCACCCCTCCTGCCTCCAAAAATCAGAGACATTTAGGAGGCCCTCCCCCTGAACGTCCTGCCACTTCTTGACTCCCTGGCCCCACTGCCTCCTCAGTCTCGCGACGGGGAGCAGGTGGGGTGGAGGTTCGCTCGCCACGCGCAGGAGTGGAGGGCGATCACCTCCGATGAATGGATCCTGCAACTGGTGTCCGTCAGACACACCATAGAATTTCTGGAGATTCCTCCAGAAACTCTACCCACAAAGTTCTCTTATTCTCGGGACCAGGCTCTTCTCGTCCGCGAGGAGGTAAATTCGCTCTTGCTCAAAGAAGCAATCAAGTGCATCCCCTTTGGGCAAAGGGAAAGAGAATTTTATTCCCATTTTTTCCTGGTTTCAAAAAAGACTGGGGACTTCAGACCCATACTCGACCTAAGGCAGCTCAATCGGTTTGTTGAGTACAAAAAATTTTGAATGCTGACTCTCCAGAGCCTCCTCCCTCTCCTCATGGAGAACCACTGGCTCTGTGTCCTGGATATGCAGGATGCTTACCTGCACATTCCTATTTTCCCCAGCCACCACCGATTGCTGGGCTTTCGTTTCCAAGGGGAACACTTCCAGTTCCGGGCACTCCCCTTTGGCCAGTCTTCAGCACCACAGGTTTTTACCAAGCGCCTGGCGGTGGTCGTGGCGTTCCTACGCTGCAGGGGTATTGCGGTCTTCCTTTACCTGGACGACTGCTTGATTTCAGCCCCGTCCAGGGATTCCTTACTGGAGGCTCCTTCCTTTACCCTGGACCTTTTCAGCAGACTTGGGATCACGGTCAGTGTTCCCAAGTCATCCCTTATCCCTGCACAGAGACTTCAGTTTATTGGGGCAGTCCTGGATACAGTCCAGTGCAGAGCCTTCCTTCCTCCAGACAGGATGGAGACCCTTATCTGTCAGACCTCCAAAGTGGCTTCCCTCAGGACCATCCCTGCCCGGGAAGTCCTTCGCCTTCTGGGCCTGATGGCGGCTTCCATCACTATCTTTCCCCTAGCAAGGCTCCACATGAGGATTACTCAGTGGTCCTTGCGGGTGCAGTGGGATCAGCTTCTGGATGACCTGGACCATCCAGTTCTAGTCTCCTCAGCAGTTCAGAAAGACTTACAGTGGTGGAAAGATTTTCGCAATCTTTCTTTGGGGCTTCCCTTCCGGAACCCTGCACCAGTAGCCTCCCTCACCATGGATGCCTCGAATATGGGGTGGGGAGCTCATCTTGGGGAACACCAAGCACAGGGACTATGGTCCGGTTTGGAGACTTCTCTCCACATCAGTGTTCTGGAGTTGAGGGTGGTCCTGTACGCGCTACAGACCTTTCAGACCCTCCTTCCAACGGGATCACTGCTAATCCAAACGGACAATATGTCAGTAGTTTAGTATATCAACAAACAAGGAGGAACCCAGTCGTACCCCCTTTGCAGGGAGGCAACACAGGTGTGGAACTGGGCAGTCCAGCACCATCTGGTCCTAGTGGCTGTGCATGTTCCAGGCGTTCTAAACGTACTGGCGGACAGTCTCAGCAGATCTCGGACCCTAGCTCATGAGTGGAAACTACATCAGGAAGTGGCGGAATCCATCTTCCAAAATTGGGGGCGTCCAGAAATCGACCTCTTCGCCTCCCAATACAACTCAAAACTTCCCAAGTTTTGCTCGCTCGTTCCAGAGCAAGGTGTTTTTTGGAGCGACGCATTGTCTGTATCTTGGACAGGGACATTTTTGTACGCTTTCCCTATGTTTCCCATTCTGCAGAGGGTTCTCCTCAAGCTCCAGGCGAAGAGGGCAAAGATGATTCTCATTGCTCCTCTCTGGCCGAGACAGATCTGGTTCCCACTTTTACAGCAGCTTTCCCGGGAACCACTGGTTCCACTTCCATTGACTCACGACGTTCTGACCCAGGATCAAGGTCGACTGGTACATCCGAGGCTCAGGACCCTGCATCTCCATGCCTGGCTCCTGCAGACATAGCGATATCCCATTTCAGGGTTTCCTCCAGGGTTGCTCAAGTCCTCATTGAGGCCAGGAAACCTTCTACCCGAAGTGGAAGCGGTTTTCCATTTGGACGTCTGCTAAGGGCTGGAACCCCTTCTCTTGCTCTGCCCCACATATCATGGAATACCTCCTTCATTTGTCAGACTCCGGTCTGTCCTACTCTTCCTTAAAGATCCATATCTCAGCTATCTCAGCATGCCATGAGCTAGTGGATGGTAAACCTGTGGCTCAGTTGGAAGTCTCCAGAACCTTTCTGAAAGGGATTCTCCATCTCAAACCCCCCATCCACAGCCCAACTCTGCCTTGGGACTTGGACTTCGTACTGGAAAAACTCACCCTTCCTCCTTTTGAGCCAGCTATGAGTTGTGATTTACACTTCCTTTCCTGGAAGGCGTTTTTTCTTGTGGCTATCACGTCAACCCGACGGATTTCGGCACTTCATGCTGTAGTCTGCAAGGAGCCATACTTGATTTTCCATAGGGACCGGGCGGTCCTTAGAACTCATCCGAGGTTTCTTCCCAAGGTGGTGTCAGAAGCCACGCTGAATCAATCAGTGGAACTTCCGGTGTATTATCCGTCCCCCTCTAACAGAGGTGAGGCACTCCTTCAAACGATGGATGTCCATCAGATTCTCCGGTGTTACACCCATCGGACCAAAGAGTTTCGCTCTTGCGACCAGTTGTTTGTCTCCTTTGCGCCGAGATCGAAGGGCAAACCAGTTTCTAAGCAGGGTCTTTCCAAATGGTTAGGCAACTGCATTTGTTACTGTTACCAGAAGTAGGAAAAACCTCTGCCGGGTTCCATAAGAGATAATTCTACTAGGGGCATGGCTGCCTCCGCGGCCTTCCTACGGAACGTTTCGGCGGCTGACATTTGTGCTGCCGCTACTTGGAGTTCTGTCCATACCTTTACCAAACATTACAGTCTGGACATTGCTTCTAGGCGGAGGGCTGGCTTTGGCCTAGCCATCCTGCAGGGCCTTCTGTCCCAGACTGAGTCTTTCTGGGACCTCAGTTTTTTTCCATTGGAGTTAGTTTTCCTCCTCCCCAGTTTCTCTTGGTCTCTCCTTGGAGGGACTGCTTGGGACTCTGTCCTGTATTTGATGACCTACTGAAGGAACCCTCTCAAAGTAAGACAGTACAATTACTTAGGAACTTACCGTAACAGTAGATCTTCAAAAGAGGTTCCTTCAGCAGGTCATATCTTTCCTTCCCTCCTTCCCCTCATTTTGTGTTTTACAGGGACTCCATATCCTTTTCGCTCCTGCTGTCAGGACTCTTCCTGGCTCCGCAGGAGAACTGGAGGGCGGGCGTGGTGACCGCCCACTATATACAGTCATGCTGACGTCAGTCATGTGACGTCGGGTGGGTGGTCCCCCGTCAGGTATTGCTAGAAAAGTCTGCCATGCGGCCCGACGCCAGGTAGCACCAGTCCTATATGTGATGATCTACTGAAGAAACCTCTCTCGAAGATCTACTGTTACAGTAAGTTTCTATGTAACTGTACTTTCTGTGCCAGCCCCCTCCCCTCCTGCGAGCTGGTTGGTCGGAAGTGCCTAACTCCCGAAAGCTGGTTGGTCGGAAGCACCTAACTGTAGAAAGGCACCAAGCTGCATGTTTCCGGGTGCATCAGACTGCACTGTAAATCATGAGAGTCGCGGCATTTTGTGTGCCAACCAGGAGACTACCGGGAAAATGCGGCTAATTGGGCAGACGTGGTCCAGAACAGCAAGGACTACAGCAGGCAGTAGAAAGCAGAATTATTTTCAGACGGGCGGCACATGGTAAGTAACCTGGTCAGAGTGGACAACCTGCAGGTTGTGTAGAAGTTAGGGCAGTGGGGGCAGACAACCCAGGGCCGGCAGAGCAGTTTAAAAAAATTCTAGTGCGTGCATATGTTGCTCTGATGGACAGTATCCTTCATGCTGCATGTCCATGCTCCTCATTTCAATGTCAAAAAGTTGAGAGGGCAGGGGACATGAGTGGTGAGGGTCGGTGGGGGAGGGTTTTGCCATAGATGGGCTGGTGTGTGTGTGTGTTACAAGTGCCTGTTTTCAGGGGAGGTAAAGTGACTTGCCGAGACTCACAGCATGCAAGTGGAGGTTGTGGAAATCATACCCAGGTCTGCTGGATGTACCAAACTAGTTCACAGCTCATTACTCTAACCCTAGGCTAACTGCCAGAAGTAGGCTTGTGTCTATTTTCAGGGGAAGTAAAGTGACTCACCCAGAGTCACGTAGCATGCAAGTGGAGGTTGTGGGAATCAAACCCAGGTCTGCTGGATGTACCAGGCTCATTCAGTGCACAGTACTCTAAACCTAGGCTATGCTGCCAGTTAGGCTTGTGTCTGTGTTCAGCTGAAACAAATCACGCAAAGACTGAGTTAATTTTAATGCAAATTTTTACTCAGTCTAAAATATTTTAAAAATTGTATGTATACACATTTTTACTTTGCTAATCAAATTGAGGCAAGTGTTATGCATCTTTACAATTGATTCAAGTGTTATGCATCTTTACAATTGATTAGCAGAAAGTGCTAAACAATTTCCGCAGCTTATTTAAAACCCTGCATATAAGAGAAAATGAAACCTAGAAAACTACCAGCAGAAGGCCTGATTGTCTCTCCAGTTTGCCCTATGAGGGGGGTACCTGTCTCTTAGTGATCTATGACCATCCTCCTCACCCCACCCCACCCCAGCCCTTAACCAGCCCTTTATGCCTGTCCCACCCTCTCGTGAATCATTTCACTGTTTTGCACTGATCAGATTCTTGGGTCTTCCATTCTACTCGTCCACTATCCGCTCCATAAAAAAGTGCTTCAGAAGGTCATTTTTAAACCTACCCCTACTAATGTTCTCTTATTCCCTGTGGTAAGGAGACTTAGAGAGGACACGCTCTCAGTCTCGTACTAAAGGGTATTGGCGGGGCCAAACAAAGAGAGATGTTTGTGGTGCTCCAACAGGACAGGGGGACACACCCTACACCAACAGGATGTAGGGACATACCCTGAAGCACAATGGTGAAAATTTGTGCTTACCATTGGAATCTCAGTGTACCCTGGGCAGCAAGGTGGGCTGGGAGTCCCTATCGATTAGTATATGTACAGAATTCACACTTACTGGCTTGTGCTAATGAAGCGGGGGAGGACGTGATGAACCTAGGCTCCCTTGGACTTTTAATCACTATGTTACTGCGTATGTTACTACATGAACTCTGTTAACGTCATTCTGTTGGGTTGTACATACAGACCACCAAAGCTGATGCAGACCTAGGTAAACCTACCAACAGTCCCTGTTTTCCCAGAACAGTCCCTATTTCAGGCAGCATGTCCCAGCTTCCCCACAAGTTTTGCAAGATGTCACTTTTGTCCTGGTTTTTGCTTACGTGTCCCAGTTTTGTCCCTTTTATTTTTTTGGACTGACTGCTAATCCATGAGTGACAGTTATTTCAGCACCAATGTGGCGCTGCTCGAGCTGGACAGTAGTTTGCAACTTCAACCCCTGTGCCTGTGCTGCACCGCAAGCATGTCAGTGGGAGCACAGTAAAGCATGATCCTTCCTGTTGAATTAGACCGGATAGTAGTGCAAACAAGCGCATGTGGACGTCTGCCTGCCAGCAGCTGAGAGGGACTCCAGACAGAGAAGAGACAGGCAGCAGTGAACTAGGGTATCTGAACCTGATCAGCTGTAGGGAAGTGTGTGACAACAATCTGGTGTGGTGGTGGGAGTCACTGAAGTGAAGTTTGCTCAGCAAATGAGGTGAGTGTAAGCGCATTGGATGGGACTGTCAGGAGGAGCAACACATGCAGCTTGAATGTCTGATCACAATTTAACGCAGGTTTGCTTCTAATGAACTTTCTGTACAACATGATTTGGAACCTGCTGCAGCAGAATGATGTATTGTTTTAATCTGGATGTTTGCTACTGGTGTTACTGTGGGGCAGCATGGCCAGAGCAAGCAGCAAAATGTAATTGATTTTGTGCAGCGTTGACTGCGGCGGTGCCCGTGGGAGTGACACGGTGGTGGGGGTCATGGTCAGGATGGACTGTCCCAGTTTTTGCCCTTGGAAAGCTGGTAGCTTTAGATCTAGACAATCTGTTCAGTTCTATAACCAATTCCCTAGGCCACTACATTTTGGAAGCATTTGTTTAGAGTGATTTTACAATTAACTGATTGCATATTTGTTCCACTAGATATAAAACACTGTTTGATGTAAACCTGAGGTTATAATAGCAGCAACTTGGCTAAAATAATAAATCAGATAATCATAGTCTTCTAGATGAGGTTCTAGCCCATGGGTATAATAGGGTCATTGTAAATAGGGATCTTACTGCTATACTGACTTCTCTATGAGATGTGCAGCTACCTGAGCTTTGTCTGTGTTTTTTTTTTTAACTAATGGTCCGCCTTTTTTCTGCTCTTTTTTTAGCCACAATCCCAAATCGAGCTCTCCATTTCAGCCGAGCGGCCCTGGTGCTGATCCCTGGCTGGACCTCTGCATCCAGCCTGCCACTCCCCGACCAAGGAAAGCGGGTACGATTGGTCAACTCCTAGCCCGGAGCTGCCAGGCTTCAATCCCTGTAATTGGACTGGTTCCTGGGGACTATGGCCACTTCCCGATTGGACACTGCAGATCCCATTGAGAAAGCGAGCGCTCAAGGCGCCTTTTTCAAATCACAGCTCAGCCACTGCCTTGCTCTATCACTCTATAAAGTTTTTTTTTTTGCCACCCCCCCTTTATTAAATACACTTCTCCAGTGATCCCCACTCCCTGAGGCCTCATACTAGTTAATTACAGCAACTTCCTAAAGGGGCTCTCCTCTCCTGCAACTTCTTAAAGGGGCGGTCCTCTCTTGTGCTCAAATTTAACAAACACTGCTGACTGCCTTAACATAATCGCACGCTCTTTCCTACAACCTCCCACTACCAGTACCTTACTACTGCTCTACCCCAGGCATAGATTCTTCTATCACCCTCAACTTTGTGATTACTGTCCTGTCACCTTCCCTCTTTTTTGCTACCAGCATGGAGTGAGTGCCCTAAGTAGTTCCACCTCCCCTACTTAATCTCACTCCTTGTTCTTCCCCTCTGCCCCCCTCTGCTCAACTCTCCTCACCCTGCCCCTCCCCCTCCCCAACAGTTTTGCCCCCCAGTATCCTTCTCACACCCTCCCTCATTTCTCTCACTCTCTCCTCGTCCCACACCTCCTTGCCTCCCCTCCCTTCTCCATCCCCCCAACTTGTGCGTCCAGATCCGTCCCTCCACATGTAAGCCCCTTCATCAGCCTTTGCCTGTTCCATGAGTTCTCTCCTTCCTACCACAGCCGTATCCTTTTCACCCACCACTACACCAGGCTATACTCCACCAAGCTGTCTTCACTTGTGAACCGCAGGCACTTAAGGCTCCTACTCCTTATCTCAGGCTCTGTTCACCCCAACCCTGTCCCCACACCCTCTACCGATTTCACCCCTCACTCCTCCCCCAAACCCACTAAACAGCTCACTTTTGTTCACCTTAATGTGCAAAGCCTTTTGACAAAAAAAAAAAACACAATCGAGTCCTGGGTGACGGCTAACGCTTATGATGTCATTGCCCTCATCGAAACCTGGCTGAAAGAGGACATCTCCGCCAATGAAATCCTCCTTGAAGGTTATTCAGTCTTTAGAAAAGACAGAGTGGGGAAGTGAGGGGGAGGCTGCCTCTTCTGGGTTGCCGATACCCTCCTTCCAATTGAATTCGACCCCCCACTACCCACCTCCTCCCTCGAGACCATCTCGATTAACCTCCTCCTCCTCCTTGGAGCAGATAAAATGGTCACAGTCAGCGTGGTGTACCTGCCACCTTCCTTCTTACCCCATGATCTCAACCTCCAACCTCTTCCTCGATATCAAGACCTCCCTCCCCCAAGGGAGGGATTAGATCATCCTTGGGGATTTCAACCTAAACTGGCTGTCCTCTCACTGTGACTCCACCAAGGAATCCATACTTGATCTTGGCCTACACCAGCTCATCACTGAACCTACCAGAACCAACTACAAAACTGGATCTCAGACCCTCATTGATTGGGTCCTGGTCTCACACCCCTCCCATGTCACCACCTCCAGAGTTCATCCTGACTCAGTCAGTGACCACTGTGCTGTTTTCTGCCGATGGTCTACAAAAACACTCCCCCCGCCCACACAGATTCATCCAAACCAGGCAATTGAAGAAGCTGGATGCCTCTGAGTTTTTCAAAGCCGCCCTATCCCAAGACTGGTTCTTCACTGAAAACATTTCTGACATTTGCAAAGTGCTTGAAGCCTTTAACAATATGTTCCTTGCCCTCTGTGACCATTTCATCCTGCTTAAAATAATCCGGGTTAAGGATTCTAGCCAAGAATGGGTCACCCCCGAGCTTCACAAACTAATGAGGAATAGGGACTGAGCCTGGAAGTTATACAGAAAACACAAAACCCCCCAACTCCTCCAAGACTTCAGAACCCTCAGGAACAGGTGTAAATCTTCCACAAGATCTGCTAAATCCTCCTTCATCCTGGAAAAACAATGTGCTGCTCAGGGGAACCCTAGGAGGACCTGGAACATTCACAACCTTATTGGTAGGGGAATTTCTGAAGATCATATTTGTCTTACCTCCGAACGGACAACCACCAGCAAGCCGAGTGAAGTAGCCTCCCTTTTCAATAAATACTTCGGTGACCTTGTCCAGTACAAGCCCAGCTCCACTCCTATCTCGTTTACCCCTGCACCCCTCCCAGTCTCCCACCCTAAGTTCCATTTCAGGTACCTAACCCCTGGTGAAGTGGTGAAGTTAGTCAAAACAAACGACCTAAGACCATCCAAGGGTGCTGACAACATTGACTTCAGAGTTCTCCGTCTTGTCTGTGACTCCCTGGCCATCCCTCTTACTAACATCCTCAACCACTCCCTCTGCACGGGGTCCTTCCTGAAAGCTTGGCAGTGCGCCATTATTAAACCTCTTGTGAAATCTGGTTCCAAGGATCTAGTATTCAGCTACCATCCTGTCTTTCTCCTTGCCCCTCTCTCTAAAATTTTAGAGAAAGTGGTCCAGAGGCAAACCTCGTAATTCCTCTCCAAATACAACCTGCTCACAGAGGCCCAGCAGGGGTTCCGTGTTCGACACAATACCGAAACTTCCCTCATCAAGCTCACCTACTCCATAGATAAGGCTAACAATGAAGACCTCTACACTGGTGCTGTATTTGTAAACCTCACCAAAGCCTTCGACCCCATTGATCATGAAGTCCACCTCCGTACCCTGGCTAGCCTCCATTTCTCACCTGAGGTCTGCCTCTGGTTCAAGGATTACCTAACAGGCAGATCTCAGCGCACCATTATTGGCGGTGTCCTCTCTGAATCTTGCCCCATCAAATACGGCATACCCCAAGGGTCCATCCTGGGCCCTCTTCTCTCTGGTCGTTAACTCCCTGCCTGACATTTGCACCACCTCTGAACTCATTCTCTATGCTGATGATGCAGCCCTTTTCTGTCAGGACAAAAAACCCCAACGCTTTCATTAAGAAACTCCAATTTGATTTCAGCAGACTTCACACCTGGTTCACGTCCAAAGATCTTGTACTCAACTCCAAGAAAACTAAGTTCATGGTTTTCTCCAGCCCCCGCAAACCTCTTGGCTTTGACTCTCTCTCTCTCTATGACAACTTTGGTAACGCCATTGAAAGAGTAAGTGAATTCAAATACCTTGGCTTACTCCTGGATAGCCACCTCAATTTCGATGCTCACACTAGCCTCACAATCAAGAAAGCCCACCAACGACTCTGTATCCTCCACAGAACCAAGCATTTCCTTAACAGGGAATCCAAATCCCTCTTAGTCTCCAGCTTCCTCCTTCCCGTCTTTGACTATGGTTCACTTGTCTCCCTCCCCCGCCTCTCTATCAAAAATTTCTCGAGACTTAGAAGCTCCTACCAGAACGCTATATGCTTTGCCTCTGGTCTCCCTAAACTCACACACCACTGTGACCTTTATAAGCTCTCTAGTCGGCCCTCCCTTGAGGCCCTCCTCAACTGCAAGATGGCCACCTTCTTCTTCAAACTCTTCCATGGACTGCTCATTGATTGCCTCACTTCTGTCTTCCAGACAGCCGCCACTGCCAGGACCACTAGACTGTCCTGCACTCTCTTTTTCACTGTTCCTTTCTGCTGGACCACTCAAGGCCAGAAAACACTCTCTTTTATGGGACCCAAGCTCTTCAACTCTTTCCCTCCGGAACTAAAACTCTGTCCTTCCACAAATGCCTTCAAACACAATGTCGGGACATTTCTCTCCCACCTGCACCTGCTCGCAACCCTAATCTGGCTCCCATTCTGCACTTTTTTCCCCTCATTCTCTGGTTATCCACCTCAGGCACTTACCCTCTCTTTCTAGTATTTGTAGTATTGTTAATCCACCTCGGCTAGTTTTTAGATTGCACTTAAATTTTTTTGTTTCCCACTGTTTTATTATATTATTGTTAAACTCTCACTGAATGCTTAATTTCACCTTGTATTTGTTAATTCACCAAGACTAGTTCATGGTTTGCCCTTTAGTCTATATTATCCTAAATTTATGTACCATTTTATTAACCCTTGCTGTTAGTTAAATGTTTAAGCCTATATCACGTCCCATGATTGTTGTATGTAACGTGACGCTTGTGTAAACGGACAGCAATGCTCACATACCTTTCCAGTATAACCAATAACAAGCATTTATCAATGCCGAATGTTTGCTTGCTGGCATTGGCATTGGTAGTATAGAAGTTACAGAGCTGCATAATAGGAATGGCAGTGAAGTATTGAACTGAAGCCAACCCCACCACCACCACCCTGCAGGGAGTGACAGGCATTGGGGTGTGCCTTTGGGTCATCATGCATAACAGCCACGCCATTTCACCACACCCTACCCTGCAGACACTGACAAGTGTCACGGTGTGCCTTGGGGTCTTTGGCCCTTATGCACACCCCATTCCATCAGGAAATACGGTGAGATGGGTGCAGTATAGGAGAATGGGGTGAACTTTGGGGCCGAAGAGTCCAAGGCATACCTCGATGCCTCTCACTGGCTGCAGGTGTGGAATGGTATGAGCATTACAGGCAAGAATCCCAAGTCACACCCCTGATGCCTGTCATTCTCTATACAGGTGGGGCGCTATGGTTGGAAACCCTAACACCTCAGGCATTCGTGGTATTTTCACCCAAATTTTCAACATGTTTTTTTGTGACCCCACCTCATGAACAGTGGCAATATCAGTTTGTTAGCCGAAAGCTGCTTATGCACAGCTTACTCAGGCATTTAGCACCACAGGTGCAAAACACATTCCAACAGGATGTGAAAAATGACAGCTGTACTGTTCATGGGGAGGTGTAAAATGGCAATGTTGCAAATCTGCAGTAAAATATTTAAAAAACTGGTGAAGTCATGCCGCGTATAGAAACTGTACACGCACACTCGTAATGTAATTAGTTTAGGATTTTTACAGCAGATTGTCAACACAGGCATTTTGGGACCTCCTATCATGAACAGTGTCACTGTGATTTTCTTTATCTGTCCGAAACAATGATTTCCCACAGCAACCACGCATCTCTGCGCTGAAAGTGTGAAAACACATTTCGGCCATGCTGTAAAAAATGACAGCTGTACTGTTCATAAGCAAGTGTGGAAAAATGCCACTGGTGAAAATCTGGACTGAAAATATTACAAAGTCATGAACTTATTAGGGTGCGTGAAAACTTCGCAATGCTCACTCGTAATACAGTAATTTATGGACTTTTGTCACCAGATTTTCAACATAGCCATTTTAAGACCTCTGCTCATGAACAGTGTAACTGTGATTTTCTTAATCTGTCCCAAACATTGCTCAGACACCGACTGCACCATATTGTGCGCCACATGTCGGAAACACATTTTGGGCATATGTGAAAATGGCAGCTGTACTGTTCATAAGGAAGTGTAATAAATGGCAATGTTGAAAATCAGGAGTGAAAAAATTGAAAATTCGCAAACTTACGAGCGTGCGTAGGAACTGCATAACACACGCTCGTAAAAGTCATTCTTAGGAATTTTTTCACCAAATTTTCAACATAGCCATTTTAAGATATCTGCTCATGAACAGTGTCACTGTGATTTTCGTAATGTGTCCCATACATTGATTTCGCACACCGACTGCGCCTTTGTGCGCTACATTTGCGGAAACACGTTTTGGGCAAGATGTGAAAAATGACAGCTGTACTGCTCATAAGGAGGTGTGGTAAAATGGCAATGTTGAAAATCTGGAGTGAAAATATTGAAAATTGCAACTTACGAGAGCATGTGGAACTGCGCAATGCATCGCTAGAAATATTTTAGGAATTTTCCACTAAATTTTCAACATAGGCTTTTTGAGAGCCCACCTTATGAACAGTGGCAGTGTCATGCTTTGTTAATCAGTGCCGAAAGGTGATTCGCGCAGTGACTGTGAAATCACCCTTCAGGCCCGATTAACGCCATGACAGTGACAGCATTCGTGAGAAGGGGTCACAGAAACCCCATGTTGAAAATTTGGTGCAAAAATTCCAAAAAATGACTGAGATATGCAGCAAAGTTAAAAAAAAAACCCTATCTATCCCATTGTACAGCTTACCAGCATTTCCTCAGTTCGTGGTCGGCTTTGAAGAGTGCAGACGTGTTTCCAGTCCACCAAGACTGCCGCCGAGTTCGAGGTAAGTAAGGGGTGAGGGGGTGGGAGGCAGGGTGCGAGGGTGGGCGAGGTGGGGCAGAGACAGCAAGGGAACCGTTTTGTGTTTCAGATTTATTTTTTATTTTTTAACAAAAGGACGACGACGCTGGACGCTTGCTACTCTGGGGTGGGCCTCAGCCTGGCACAAGGATGGCTGTTTGGGGGAGCATGGAGCCGAGCGAGTTGGGCACCCCCATCGCGATAGCATCTGTTGCCATGCTGGGGTGGGCTCCCAGCGTGGCACCCTGTACTCTGGGCGGGGAGAACAGTGGAGCCGATGGGATTGGGCACCCCTGCTGGCTATGTGATGTGTAGCCACGCTTGGGGTGGGCACCGCTTGGCATGTGGAACTCTGTTTGGGGGAGCGAGCACAGCCAGCGGGGATTGGGCACCCTGTCGGCTATAGCAAAGTGTCGAAGTGGGGAAGCACGTAGTATGCATGCAGGTAGTGTGTGTAGGGGAAGCGCATGAGCAGGCGTATATCTTATCCCTGCTCACTGAAGCGTAGTCTCCCCTTTCAACTGTACTCCACTGCAACTTCGACTGCTGTCATAGACAGCTCCAGCAGCCATTGGAGAACTGCGGCTGCGCCTGCAAACACACTGACTGAATTGGAAGAGGGCTGCCACACCTCCAAAAACTCAGATGATGGCACTATGTTTCTTGCACATGCGTGCAAGCAAACATAAAAATGAAAATGATGTACTGAAATAAGACTGCATTTTTTTTTTTTTTAGAAGAAGGAGGAAACTCAAATTATCTGGGGTAGTAATGCAGTGAAATCTGTTTTGGATCTCTCTCTCTCTCTTTTTTTTTTTTTGTTTTTGTTTTGTTTGTAATTTACATTTTTATTGCTTTTCAGGAGCTATACACAGTACATGGCAGCAAATCATACATAATTCTCAGTATGGAGCTATACAATTGTCTGGTCTAGCATTTACATACATTAAAACTGTAACTAATAAATCACTTACATTAGACCTATAAATCTTGATGGTGGTGGTCCCAACGCCAATGAGTGCTCTTCACCCTAGGGTCCCTCGCCCTTCTCCTAAGGTATTATATCTGATCTATGACCCCCCACCCATATTATCCACTTATTCCATAGTTTCGTAAATTTGTTCGTTTTCATATTTATACCTGCTGTAATTTTTGCCATTTGATAAATTTGCTGTATGACATCCTTCCACTCCCAATGTGTCGTGATGTCTTCCTGAAGCCATTTGCGAGCAATGGCTTTTTTTGCAGCCAACAAACAAATGCCATCAGTTTCTTTGCCTGTCTGTCTCAAAACTGCTCTGAAAGTGCAATACAGTAATTGTTTTGAATCTCTTTATAGCAGGGAATTTATTCCCCCCACTATCTTTTATTTACATCAGACAGTAAATGTTTTTAATTGCCCAGTCTGCCAGCTAGTATCTTGTATTGTTGTGCAGTGTCTTTTATGTTGTATTTTATATGTCATCAATTTGTACCATCTTTGGCTGCCACCACTGCGGCCCTGGGTCGTTCCTGAAAAAGGGCTTTTGCCCAGTGTGCTTACCCGGTAAACAAAGTAAATAAATAAATAAAATAAGTGCTATAGTGTCTAGGGAAATTAGATGTACAAAGTTCCCACCTAAACAAGTTAGAACATTTTGCAGTTATTTAGTAGATCTGTTAGGGTACATTGGGAATGGCTTGGCTTAATATCCAATAGCAAATTGGCCTCTGCCGTCTTCCTGCAGTGAGTTTTTAAAAGCCTGTGACACATACACATCCTGTTTACTGTTGTGACTTGTTTCAGTGAGAACTATTTACACCAGTTTCCCAGACACTGCACGTCTGATGTCCAGGTGGAAGTTAAAGAGCCTGTTGCATTTATCATTGGAGATGGGAATTCCCCTGGTGTTCAGGTCTGCATTCTTACAATTAATAAAACAGGTCTGTGTAACCCACTTCCTGGGACACACCTTAGAATGAGCTGTCACAGCTCAATGTGCCTCTCCTGACTAAACTAAATGATGTATCTACCTTTTATTGCATCTTTCCCCAAGGCTGTGGGTGCATAATGAAGTTGACAATAGTTTCATGGGCCACCTCCCCTGGTGCCGAGTGATAGGGATTGAGGTGGCATACTGATGACCTGAGTCTGCACTCTGAGCCCAGGTTGTGAGGATCGGAGGCTGGCTGGGAAGGTTCAGAGCATTCGATGGATGCTGTGCACTGGTAGGGGGTATACTAACAGCACTGCTCTTATACCTAGAATTGCAAGATGGAGGTGCCATTCACTTACCATTGCCTCTCCCCCCACTGCCAGCCAGTGTGTGTGTGTGTGAGAGACAGAGGGAGAAGTTGGGGAGAGAAGCATCAGAAATGCCACACCAGCATGACAGATGATGGCCTGTTTGGTCCTTCAGTGACAACAGACCCTCACAGCACATCACCAGCAGGCACCTTCAGATAGAGGCCCGACTCCTGCAGTTAATGTGCAGTTCCTCCTCGACTCCAGGGTGCCCCAGGTAAGCACAGGTCAACAACTGTGAAGAAAGAAGAGGGACATAGTTCCCCCACCAGGCTAGAGGAGGCCTGTAGCAGGGACAGGTCGGCCCCAGGAGGACATTGGGGACCTGGATGTCTGGATGGTACCTTTGGGTGGCAGTGAGAGGTGAGTCTGGTAGGCAGAAGAGGCCACTTCAATTCATTGAGCTCCAGGCGCTCTTGGTGGAGTTTCCTTACCTGGTATTTTACAGGGACAAAAGTTGTCCTTCTCCCCAACCCGAAGTTCCTTCTGAAGGTTTTGTCTGATTTTCACCTTAACCAGGAGATCAATCTCCTGGTGTACTTCACCAGTCACATTTTAGAGGCCGAGCATATGTTCCACACTTTGAACCTGCGGTGAACGCTCGCCTATTACAAGGAGCGCACAGCTGGAGTTTGGGGAGAGGTTAGCCAGCTATTTGTCACCTACGCTGAAGCAGCACCTGGCAGACTGGCAGCTAAGTGGACGATTGGCTGGATTGTATCTTGCATCGATCTCTGCTATAGGTTGGCAGGTAGGGAGCCTCTCATAGGGCTAAGGGCTCATTCCATCCCTCATACCACTGCTTTCAGGGACGTCCCTATCCAGGAAATCTACAGGACTGCTGCCTGGAGGTTAGCACACCTTCATTTCCCACTACCACATCGACCTTGAGTCACACCGGGATGCTGGTTTTGGGGGCTCAGTTCTTCAATCTTTATTCCCTAAATAGGGGGTGTACGCCCTGCCCTCTCCTCTCAGAGAACTGCTAGGTGTTTGCCAGAAGTGTGGATAGAACACCATATCCACATCCCTAGTAAAATGGGTTACTCACCTGTAACAGTAGATCTTACTTCGACAGTCAGCTCTTACAGCAGGTAACACAATTAGGACTGAAGCCAGCAGACATCGGGACCCCACGGCAAACTTCTTGCCAGCAGTATCAGGCGAGGACCCCCCCCCCGACATCGGCCTGCCCCAGTGTCACCTGTGGT
The DNA here is from genome assembly GCA_016271365.2 of Neoceratodus forsteri. Taxonomy (NCBI): domain Eukaryota; kingdom Metazoa; phylum Chordata; order Ceratodontiformes; family Ceratodontidae; genus Neoceratodus; species Neoceratodus forsteri. The sequence continues at coordinate 1,316,312,261 of CM057455.1, read as the reverse complement.
ATAAAGGGTGGGCAGTCGCCGGCATGCCCCAGTTCTTTTCCCGCCTTCAGCTTCGTTTATCGGCTCCACGGCTTGACTCGCACCAGTCCGTCCACCATTTTCAATATTGCTACTACTTTCTTATTTTATTCAATTAGTACCTGCTTGTTTAGTAATTGTCTTCTGTATGTCATCTTCCACGACACCTTCTTCTAGGCACACTAACAAGTGCGCCTGTGGGAAGCAAATCCCGCCAAAAGATGTCCATTTGGCCTGCTTGCTATGCCTGGGCTCTGACCAAGACGCTGAGTCTTGCATGCACTGTCAGCGCTTCAACAGCTGGACCTGGAACCGCCAGAAAACTTTGCAGGCCCACCTCACGCAACAAAAGTTGGCCACCATGCAGCGGGATTCCTCTTCGGAGAGGGAATCTTCCCACCACTCCCACAAAAATTGGGTAAACATTCTTCAGAAAAACATAAAGAAAAAGCGAGAGCGGGAAAGATCCCATTCACAATTGAGGTACTCGGGATCGTGCTCTGCCTCTAAGGGCAGCTCTAACTCCACCAACCATGACTCCAGGCTCACCTTCATCAAGGCCCCGGCTTCTGCTGGAGTCACGGGCCACAAGGATAAAGGTTCAGGTCGTCTGCCCTCTCTCCAGCCTATCAAGATTAGGCCTCCGGTCCTGCTGGCAGGCCTTTCCTCGGACTCAGGTAATGGACATCAGCCTCTGTATGTAGTGCTGACCCCCTAGGACAGAAAAAGCCCTTGGGGCACTCGTCAGGGAGATCTTCATCTGTTCCACCCAAGCAGTCTAAAAAATCGGCGCAGAAATCTCCTAGACCGCCATCGGACAAGTGTTCGTCTGATAAGCATCCTCTCTCCAAGTTCTCATCAGACCAGCACCAACGTCAGACTTCCGATGATGCTTCTGATTTTCCTCATTTGCCAGCTCCACCGGCAGGAACCCATCACCTCCGGTGTCACCACCTCCAGTGACTGACAACCGGACGACGACACCCAGGTGGAAGAAGAGGAGCCAATGTCGGTCCCTCAAAATAAGCAGTCGCCTGATGTCAGCACAGCCAAAGTCCCAGCGCCACCCCCTGTAGAACATCCGACTCCAGACCGACTCAACAATGGTACTGGCACCAGGGCTGGCACAGGAACTGGACCGACGCCGGACCAGGTGCCAGGTTCAGAACCTAGATTGAACCTAGCTCAGGTCAAGGACTTTAGCCACTGGTGTGAGACCATTAAACCAGACATTCTCCCCCCAAGGGCTCAACGAGATGCTCAGACAAATCCAGATGCGCCACAGGCTCTGGATGGCGGAGCACCCGCAGAACCCCCTCCCCCAACTCCGGACAAAGAGAAAGTCCCTCAACCACCATCTGATGAGAACCGTGGCAAGGAGCCTACCCCCTAGGAATAAGTCCAAAAGAAAGGCCTCTGGCAAGAGACACCGCAGATCTAGGTCTAGGTCACAGAGCCCGAGTTCTTCAAGCTTCCCTGACAGGCATGGGCACAGGAAAAGGCGACGTAGGTCTTCCTCTGTCTCCTCCTCAGATTCATACCAGCCCTCGGACTCATCCTATCCGGACTCTTCAATAGGAAATTTGTCTCTGGACCCAGAGGACACACCCAGAACTCCTCTGGACGATCCCTCCTTCATGGAGGTTATGAGACACATCCGGGCCAACATGGGTTGGGATACTAAGGATCTAGACCCAGAGAGAGAGAGAATGCATTTGGCTAAGTACCTCGGGCAGAAAGATCCAAAGCCAGTTGTTATCCTGCCCCTGGTGGACACCTTTGCGGATGTCACCCAGGCGGCTTGGAGGCGTCCTCATTCTTCTACTGCTGTCCCCAAGAAGGCTGATCGCCTGTATAGGACACCCAAAGAACAACCATTTCTGGCTGAACATCCCACTACTGATCCAGTGGTGATCTCAGCAGCATATGACCGCTCCCAGAGGCCGAAGCACCTTAGCACCCAACCACCGGATAGGAAGTCCGAACAACTGGACTCCATGGGGCGTAAGGTGTACTCTTCTGCAACCTGCAGCATTAGGAGTCTGAATTTTTTTACCCATATGGTCCAATTTCAGAACGCCCTTTGGGAACAAGGGCTGGACATTGTGCAGGAACTGCCAGACTGTCCGCAGAAACCAGAGCTTACAAAACTCCTACAAACTGGATCGGATGTTGGTACCCATGTGCTCAGATCCATGTATGATTTAGCTGATACAGTAGCGAGGGCAGCTGCAACCGATGTGTGCCTACACCGTCATTCTTGGCTTCAAGTCTCTGGGTTCGCGCAGGATGTTCAGTCAAACCTCCTCGACGTACCCTTTTATGGATCCATCCTCTTTGGTGAGGACACAGAAAAGGTCATTAACAGGCTCCAGAATTCTGGGAAGGCAGTGAGGACAGTTCAGTCTATGTATCGCCCGAAACAGAGACAGTTTCATAGATCTCCTTTTCGTTGCCGAGGGGGTGAACAACAACAGCAATCCCATTTCCAGCAACAGCCCCAATGGCGAGGCTACAGCTGGAGGGGAACCCAAAGAGGATCTGCAGGACCCTCCTCTTGCCAGGCAAAACCAACCCAGGTCACCTTTCCACCCCCTCCCACTGCCTGACTCTTCATAGGACCCGCCTCTCTCAGCACCTTGCCAGGTGAAACGGTCGGAGGACGCTTTTCACTTTATGCCGCTACGTGGAGGAAAGTGACCTCCGATCAGTGGGTCCACCAACTCATCGAGAAAGGACACTGTATAGAGTTATCCAACTACCACCAGACAGGCCCCCCCTTCCCATTACTCTGCAGAACACACAGGTCTGATCCACTCAGAGATCCAGGCCCTGCTATCCAAGAGGGCAATAGAACCTGTTCCCCCATCTCAGAAAGGAACAAGATTCTACTTGCACTTCTTCCTAGTCCCAAAACAGACGGGCGACCTGAGACCCATCTTAGATCTCAGCGAACTCATCCACTCTGTAGAGTACAAAAGGTTCAGGATGGTCACGCTCCAGAATCTGCTCCGCATGATTCATCAGGGAGACTGGCTGGTGTCATTGGACATGCAAGACACGCACCTCCACATTCTAGTGGCAAAACACCACAGGAGGTACCTCAGGTTTGCCTTTCAGGGCAATGATTTCCAATTCAGGGCGCTACCCTTCGGCCTCTCACCAGCACCAAGGGTCTTCACGAAGTGCCTTGCTGTGGTAGGGGCAGCACTCAGAAGGATGGGCCATTATATGTTACCATACTTGGATGATTGGCTTCTCACAGCACTGTCCAAGAAACAACAACAGAGATCCATTCGGGACACCTGTTCTCTCATCGAAGAACTGGACATCACTATCAACGTCCCAGAACCTGATATTTATCGGAGCTCAACTTGACACTGTTCGAGGGAGAGCCTTCCTGCCACAGGACAGAGCAGCCCAGCTTCAGGTCCTAGCTCAGCATATCTCTTCAGCCCCCGTGGTACCAGCCACAACCCTGTTATGGCTGCTAAGCCTCATGGTGGCGTCCATCATCACAGTCCCCTTTGCGAGACTTCGTGTGAGGATGATTCAGTGGAACCTTTGTGTCCAGTGGGATCAAAGACGGGATGATTTGGACCTTCCTGTCTCCGTCACAAGGCCGGTACGATAGGAACTCCACTGGTGGATGACATCACCTTCCTTGCTGGCAGGGATGCCATTCCAAATAGAGGCACCAGACCAGATCCTGACATCCAGTGCCTCAAACACATGATGGGGGGGCTCATCTAGGCATTCACAGGACACATGGTTCCTGGTCCGTGATCGAGGAATAGCTGCACATCAGTGTTTTGGAAATGAGGGCCGTTCTCTATGCCATGCAGGCTTTGAGCTTGATTCTCAGACCAGGATGCCTCCTGGTGCAGACAGACAACATGTCAGTGGTATTTTATATCAACAAGCAGGGAGGCACACAGTCCTACTCACTCTGCAGGGAAGCTATGAGAGTGTGGAATTGGGCTTCATCTCCTCACCTGATGCTCTCAGTGGTCCATGTCCCCGGGATCCAGAATACCTTGGCAGACGCTGTCAGCCAAACATGGTCAAGAGCTCACAAGTGGTCCCTTCTCCAGTCAGTGTGGAGTTAAAAGGTACTGCAAGAACGGACACTGTACTGGGAGCAACATTTGTGCAGTAAACTTCCAAGTCAAGACATCACTGCACACCGGCAGCGATGTTTTAGTGCCTTGTACTGGGAGCAACATTTGTAGTGTGCTACAGCAAGGCACACAAGACGTGGTTTGTCTGCAACACAATCTGGGCACAGTTTCTGTGAGGCAGACAGAGTTTCCCAGGGTGGGTGGGGATCAACATTTTCTGCCTTTATATACTGTGCGATACCAATTTTATTGTGTTATTTCTCAGTACTGCAGCACCGGATATTATTGCCTTTACATATTGTCCGATGGCGATTTTAATGTGGTTTCTCTGGGTACTACACTAGCGGGCATTACTAGGGAATTAATCCCACTAGTTTTGCATCACATGGTGCTTTTTGCCCAATGAGTACCTTCTTTTTTCAAGTTTACTAATTGCCATGAGTCTCTTTGCAGATGACTTGAAACTGGGGGCGGTGGTGGATGGGGAGGAGGGGAGGGTGGCCCTGGCCCTGCAGGGGGACCTGGAGGCTCTGGAAAGATGGTCTAGAAAGTGGAAGCTGAGGTTTAATGCAGGGAAATGCAAGGTACTCCACCTGGGGGCCAGAAACCCAGGCCAAGTGTACACCCTGGGGGGGGAAATACTACAAGTCTCAATGGCTGAGAGGGACCTGGGGGGTGGTGGATGTCAAGATGAACAACCTGAGACTTGTAGGAGGGCAGCAGCCAAGGCCAACAGGATGCTGGGATGCATCGCTAGGGGATCACCTCCAGAAGGAGGGAAGTGATACTCCCTCTGTATAACTGCTTGGTGAGGCCGCACCTGGAGTACTGCGTGCAGTTTTGGAGGCCGCACTTAAAGAGGGACATTAACCTCCTGGAGAGGGTCCAGAGGAGGGCAACCAAAATGATTTGGGGCTTGGGGACAGGACCTATGAGGAGAGGTCAAGAGCTAAATATGTACACTTTGGAAGAGAGGAAGGACTGGGGACATGATAGAGGTCTTCAGGTACATGAAGAGGGTAAATAGGGAGGAACAGTGAGGGTGCTTCAAGGAAGGAGGAGGGGCCACTAGAGGCATGGGTGGAAGCTGGAGGGGAAGATTCAGGGAGAAAGGAGGAGGTGCTACTTCACTGAGAGGGTGGTAGAGCCATGGAATGCACTACCTAGGGGCTGGTGGAGGCAGAGACAGTGGAGGGGTTCAAGAGGGGTGGGACAGGTGCAGGGAAGGGTTCAGGAAGCAAAATCTAATGCAGCAAGAATATCCGGAACTGGGAAGGGAGAAGCCAGAGAAGGCAAGGGGGACAGCAAGGTCAGCACCCAGGGTGGGGGCTGACCAAACGAGCAGACACGAAAGACCATTAGGCCTATTCTGCTGGCATTTTAGTATGTTAGTATGTTACAAAATTACATATTTACTTTATACAAAGTGATCTGTAGTGAAGTGTGCAGTAAACAAAGTTTACTTTTAAAGTTACAGAGTGATTAATTTGGAGCAGTTACAGATACCAGATTCAGAGAGAGAGAGAGATAATCAATCTAGATTTGAATAGTGATACAGAGTCACCATCTCTGATCATGCTAGCAAGCTCATTCCAGTGCTTGGCAAATCAGTAGGAGAAAGAGTTCTGACACAATGTTGTTCTCCTGGGAAGCAGTCACATGTGACTTGCCATACCTCTAGTAGCATACCTATTGTCAATAAAGGTGAGCGGAGACTGCAGGCCTGGAGAGAGTGGCCCATGCAGTGCTTTGTAGCCAAGCACAAGGGTGTGGTGGAGGAGCCTCTGGTTAAGGTTGAATAGGTTCAGTTTGGAATACAGGTCGCATATATGTGTATCAAGTCTAACATCAAGTGCCAAGTGGCAGGTCCTGTTTGGTAGCCCTCTTAACTGATTTAGCACCCCATCACTGGCAGACCCATAACCCAAAGTGCCATAGTCAGTGATACTAGTGATAAAGCTTTGAACAAGTAATTTTTTAACCTCTGGTATGAGGTTGTTCCTGAGTCTATAATCGAAGCCGATTCTTGCATTAACTAACCTTACTAGGTGGTCTACATGGTCAGAGAATATCACGGCACAGTCTAGAAACAGTCACAAGGTATTGAAAGTTTGCACTTGTTCAATAAGAGTACCAGTATTGGCCGAGACTGTGAGACCAGAGGATAGGTCTGCCTTGCTGCGGTTGCCAAATGACATGTACTTTTTTTTTTCATGTTCAAGACTAGCAGGTTGCTGGCAAACCTGGCTTGGACCAAATTAAAATCATCCTGCACCCTTAGTTTTAGTTAGTCAAGGTTCCTGTTATTAGAGAAGATGACCGTGTACAGGATTATATGGGGGGATTTGCAGATAGTGTGTAGCTCATGAATGAACAGGCTGAGTAACAGTTAGGTTGAAGATTAGCTGAAGGGGGTAAGTGACTTCCCTAAGACCGACTTTCAGAAGCTTCATGTCAATGCTATCTGGACCTACTCTGGTCTTAACTTTCATCCTAGACAGGTAGCAGCATACCTCAGACCAAGTGAGATGTTTGAAGTAAAAATATGGTTGGTTATGCTCACCAGGAAAGTCACCCTTTGCAGTAGCGTGGACATGAGGCTCAATAGGTAGCACACTCGCCTCTGAGGCTGGGAGATCAAAGGGCTGTGGGTTCAGTTCCCACATCTGGCACTTGGGTTAATATCCCAGTACTGACACTGTAGTGCAGCATGAGAGGGGTGCTGCACTTTGGAGGTGCCGCCTTTCGGATGAGACGTTAAACCGAGGTCCCATTTGCCTGGATTGGTGGTAGTTCAGGTGGATGTTAAAGATCCCATGGCACTTATCGAAAAGAGTAGGGGAATTTCCCCGGTGTCCTGACAAAATTTCCCTCATTCACTAAAAATACCACCAACAGCTTAATCTGGTTCAAGGTCACTTGGCATTCATCTATATCCCCCTCCCCGGGTCGTGCCTGAAAATGGGCAGGATTTGTCTAGTGCACTTACCTGGTCAACAAAAAATTAAATAAAAAAAAAAAACAGGCTGCCAAATCACTAAAAGCACTATTAAGCATATCAGCAATACCAGAGGCAGTGGAATCACCAAGTACGATAGACTGAGGTAGAGATTTTTTGGTGTTCTCCAGGAGCTTATTAATGCTTCCCCGTAGCCTCTTGGGTTGATTGATTAGGTTTAGTTGCTGGGATTTATAGTAGTTTGCCTTAACTACCCTGATATGGGTTTTCACCAGGTTTCATAGTGCCTTATACCTTTGGAGAAATTTGCCCTGGCCATGTTCCTTGTACACATTCCAGGCTCTGTCATGTTGATGAGAAAGACACTTAATAGTCGGTATGTTCCATGCTTGAGAGTTCCCCTTAACAATACTCCTGACAGGCGCAACAGCATTGCAGACCCCGTTAAACTGGTGAGTAAAGTAAGCTAATGCTGCATTGATATCTCTGGTGTGAGTTAGGAAGGACCACTCAAGTTGACCCAGTAGGTCCTGAAAGTGAGGGGTCTTATGGTTCCATAGAACCCTAACGGTGGTGCAGTCAGCAAAGAGTTTTTCCCAGGACTGGCGGTTCCTGAAACCCTCTAGTCCCCTGGAAGGGCCTTCAGTGACCCTGAGCCCTCTTGGCGTTTCCCCCTCTCTTAAGATATGTTTCCAACATTATTATATTGTATATGAGGTTTAATTCCTCACACCTCAAATTTTCTGATGTGCTGAACAGTTGCCTAAGATCTCCCTGTGAAGACACTAAAGAGGACCGGTCCCAGTACTGAGCCCTGTGGCACTCCACTTGTCACTCTTCCATCCTTAGAGTGAGTGCCATTAACCACCACCCTATGTCGTCTATCTGATAACCAATTTATAACTCAGTTCACCACTTTGGATCCTACCCCTAGGCTGCTCAATGTCTTAAAGGGGACCTGTCATCTTCAGGATTTCGTAATGTCGGAAAGCCCATAAAAGGCTACTTTGCATGAGCTATTGTGCTTACCTGTAAGTCTTAGTATTCCAGAGTTATTCATATGTAAATCATCCTGCAGTTAAGGGCTGCGGGGGAGGAGGACAACCATCTGTTTTAGGCTTCTGACAGGCAATGATGTCACCAAAGTGTTGGCCCTGCTTTGACTGCAGATAATCCAATAGGTTAAAAAGGAAGTTGGCTTTTTTTTTAAATGTGTTTTAAGGTATTGTTACAACACTTTCTATATTTATAATAGTTGTTTTGTATGTGAAATGAAACTAGTTAGTTATCGCATTTACATTTCAAACTGCTAATAAAAATAATCCAATAGAATTCTGGTATTGTTATGTTACAAAATACCATGACTATTCAGTCTGGAGTATTTGAGTTAGATTCTGTCATACTTTTAACTTTATCAAAATAAATAAGATATTCAATAACACATTTCAAGTTATGCATGTTTAACACTATTGTCCATCTATGTGTTTTTGCAATTAATAAACAAATCATTGTAAACGATCTTTGTCTTTTCAAGTCAAATCTAGATAGAAAGAGAATGATATTTGTGGAGTCATAACAAATGTTTACAATTTTTTTTTTTTTTTTTTTACAGTTTTTGTCCAGGAAAGGAACATTGTGCTGAGTGTGTGTTTTGTGAGCAAAGGGAGGTCAGGTGATCTGCTCAGGGTCACATGGGTCTATGTCAGTTCACTCCCGACAACTTGCTTCCAGTGAACCCGCTCCTGCATCAACAGGCTCCTATGTCAACTCACTCCCTGCATCAAACATATTTGCTGACCCAACACAATACAGATGCCAGTCGAACCAGCCATAAACTAACAGAGAAGCACTAAACACAAATTTATGCCAGCAGTACATCACAAAACATTTTACAATGCAGAAAGTCATCCTCACAAGATCATGTAGCAAATCTTATACAGTCCACACTGCATCATGTCCCCCCCAAACAAAGACAACATGGAAAACAAATCTCAATATTGACAACTAAACCATCATATTTTGTTTGAGTTCAATACCTGAAAACGAAAAAAAAAATACAAGGAAAAAAAAATGATGAACACAGCATGAAAGAAAAAATCAATATCAGCAAACTTGTTCAGTGCTTGCACAACTTGCAGTCACACACTAATAAAAACCCTCTTGTTCTTTCATCTGTGAAATGAACAATAACCCTCTGGTGTTATGACTACAATGGCAATTTACTGCAGCTAATAAAAAGAGAAGCATGTAATTTCTGAAGTCATACTTCTGGTGCTGCTTATCAAAACATAAACATCTCTGTCAAATGCAGCATTATTGCTCAGATCGTTGAAAAATGCACATAAAAAATCAGAAAATGGCCACATAACACAAAGGGGATGGTAATCTGAAGTAATATCACACACTTGAGAGACCTGACTGACTAGGACAGCACTGCATACTGCAATTGTACCATCAGACGTCTACCACCCACCACCCCTGCAGCATTGTTCGAAAACAATAAATTACTGAACAACCCAGTCACTTCATCAACTCACAGAAGATACTGCAAGTAATTTATTGACCTGGATCTGTTCATTGGAACACATGGCACCACTGAGTCCAGGGAGGGAGCGAGTTGGTGGGAGTGGGTTGTCAGGAATGAGTTGACAGAAGCGAAAAGACAGGAGCGGATTGTCGTGCTCCTGGGCCACACAATATGCAAGCAGACCATGTTGGAATCAAAACTAGTTCTGTTGGATGAACCAACATTGTTCACAGCTCATTGCTCTAACCTGTAGGCTATACTGCCAGCTGATCATCAAAAACTACACATTTCAAGGCTGCAGGTCTACAAGATGCAAATGTGGCTCCTTACCTACTGGCTTGGCACCATGGGGCCAGCCTTGAAATGTGTAGCTTTTGATGATCAGCTGGCAGTATAACCTAGAGCAGGGGTTCTCAAATGGTGAGGCCAGCCTTCCTGGGGAGGCCCCAACCTGTTCCAAGGGAGGCTCAAGCAAGTCCTGAAAAAAGTATTATAATTCAATTTTGAGCTTTATAGATTTTGTATGAAGGGATAAGGCAAACTGAAAGAGGATAACAGTAGGTGAATTTATGTATTTATTCACAAGTCTGTGACCAGAGAAGGTACTGTACACTGAGCCATGGCTTATTTCAGGTGTACCCAGGGAAGCGTAGTGAGAGAATACGATTCAAAATGTAACTGCAAAACACTCAAGCGATATAACATGAATAAAAGTGCAAACAAATTAAGAACAGTAAACTAACAATGCGAGGAACAACTGATCAATTCGACTGGCAGCAGAACTGTCCAAATACAAGAGTTAACCATACAGGTACTAGGAATAAAAGCAGGAGGGAGCAAAATGATCCCTGAGAAGTTGCTTAAGAGCAGGGTGAGAGGCAGAGGTTGGCAGGAAGGTCATTCCTGTTAGAGGGTAAACAGAAAAAGCAGTCTGACCCATGAAGGTATGGCAATAAGGGGTAACAATGGTCCAAGAGTCAAAATATTGAGGCAAGTAGGTTGTCCTGTTTGGGGGTTACAATAAGCTTAATAAAATGAGAGCCAGCTATGCAAAGAGGTTTCAATTTATTCCTGATGTACTGTGAAAAGTAAGCTATTTTCTATGGGGAGGCCCAAACATATTTCAGTATTTTGGGGGAGGCTCAAGATCTTTTCCGTGGCTTAGGGGAGGCTCACTATGATAAAGTTTGAGAACTGTTGGCCTAGAGGTTAAAGCAAAGAGCTGAGAACAAGCTTGGGTCATCCAGCAGAATGGGTTTCGATTCTAACATGCTCTACTTGTATAGTGTGCAACTCAGAGCAAGTCACTCAACCTCCCTGCACTCCCACAACACACCCAGGAACAAGCTGTAGCTCAGTGTGTCCTTTCTGGACAAAGACAGTAAAAACAATCTGAGCATTTGTTATGATTCTGCAAATATTTATTCTCTTTCTATCCAGATTTAACTTGAAAAGAAAAAGAAAAAATGGGACACAGTTACTTATTTATTAATTGCAAAACCGCATATATTGACAACAGTGTTAAACCATGCATAACATAGCCGGCCCAGTGGCATGAGGGCTGAGACATCCATGCCTTACTTCCTACCACACTGGTGACCCTTGTTCGCAGTGCGAGTGGGCCGCTAGGGGTCGGCCGGGTAGGGAGAAGATTGAGCATCTGGAGGACTGCTGTCCTCTCCCGGGAAGGGGTGGGATGCTGTCCGCCGCTTGACTGACCCCTGACGGTGGCTGGGGGCTGGCGTAGTGGACCCACAATATAGGGGGGAGGATGCGAGGCAGACGCCTGGTGTGCCGTGTGTGGAAGTGTGCACGGCTCAGCCATTGGCGTCATTGTACGCCTTCTGTCCACGCTTGGGGATGGGAAAGAAAACAGGAAAAAAGGAACCCGACTGGCATGATGATTCAGACCTCCCGCAGGCAATGCACCCGGCCAGCTGGCACCTTGTGAAGCAGTGGTGAGTCTGATGCACGCTGGGGATGCCGGTGGAAGGGATCCGGTCGGGAGAGAAAGAAAACTAACAACAGAAAAAAAAAAACATGCATAACTTGAAGTGTGTTATTAAAGCTGCTGGCACAGAGGCAAGGCGTCCACTTGCGGTACCGACATTGTGGGTTCGTGGATGGCCTTGGGAGTCGGAGGGCTGTCCAGGGGGAGAAGGATTGAGCATCCAAGAGACGGCTCTCCTTCTCCGGGAGTAGGGGGAAGTGTGTCCGGCAGTTTATGGACCCCCTAGTGGGGTTCCACCATGGCCAGCGCTGTCAGTTATGGGGGATGGGGCTAACATCGGCTTGGGCCCCTGTACATCATTGCATGACCAACACCTGGGGATCTGCATGTAAAAATGGCTGGTGATCCCGCCATGATGCCCGGTCCCACCATATCTGCCTCCTGGTTCTGACCAAGACAGTGTTCCATTGGTCGGCTCATCCCCACGGCCCTACCAGGGGAGGGGCAGCCCAGGGATCCCTGTCGGCGGCAATAATGAGGTTCTGCTGAGGGGGGGTGTCGCCTCGGTGAACCCGCCTTAAGGGGGCAAGCCAGGGTGGTTGACGATTGCAGTGGGAGCAGAATCCGTTAGGGGTACGAACGGATGCAAGGGATGCCAGGCCACAAAAAAAGAAAGAAAGAAATGCGTTATTAAAAGAATATTTTACTTCTTTTGATAAAGTTAAAAGTGTAACAGTTTCTAACTGAAATACTTTGGACTGGATGGGATTGTCTAACATAACAATACCAGAATTCTGTTGTATTATTTTTACTAACAGTTTGAAGCATAAATGTGATAATTCACCAGTTTCAATGCACATGCAAAACAATTATTATAAATGTAGGAAGTGTTGTAATGACACCTTAAAACACACCTAAAACAGACAACTTCCCATTTAACCTATTGGAATATCTGCAGTCAAAGCAGGGCCAAGCCTGCGGTGACATCACAGCCTGTCAGAAGCCTAAAACAGATGGCTGCCCTCAGCCCTTAATTACAGGCTAAATCACATATGAATAACTCTGGACTACTGAGACTTGCAGGTAAGCACAACAGCTCACTCAGATTTTTACAGGCTTTCAGACATTAAGAAATCCTGAAGATGAGAGTTCCACTTTAATCAGTCTCCTGTGCGGCACAGTGTTGAAGGCCTTGCTAGAGTCCAGATAGGCCACGTCCACTGTCCTCCCCATATCAATTTCCCTGGTCACCCAGTCAAAGAAATCAATCAGATAGCCAGCCCGGTGGCACTGAGAGTTGAGGCGCTGGACACCACACCTCGCGCTACATCGGCGACCCGGGTTTGGGAATCACTTCGGGTCATCAGGGTGTGGGCGTGAGGGGGAGGGCAGAGCAGGATCGAGCATACTTATGGGTAAGGCTGTATTATTTTCACGGGGGTCATGGATTTCACGATTACCGTGAAATCGGATGTCTCCCATGAAAAATCTCTAAATTACCAATCGTACCTAATCCTCTTTCGAATTTGTAAAGTCCCCAAATTAAATAGCTAGATTCCTGTCTGCACTGCAGCATTTCTGGTTTCCGTCCTGAGTTGTGAGGGGGAGGACAGCCATATTCAAACTGTGGCTGCCCTAAGACACCGGTTCCTTTTTCGTCTCCTGGTCTACTGAGTTGCGACTTGCAGCTGCAAACAAAAAACACAAATATTGCAGTCATTGGTGCAGGGAAAGGGCAGCCAAATTCAAACTGTGACTGTCCTGAGACCCCTGGTTTCTTTTTCAGCTCCTGGTCTCCTGAGTTGCGACTTCACTGCAAACAAAAACACAATATTGCAGTCCTCGGTGCAGGGAAGGGCAGCCGAATTCAAACTGTGACTGCCCTCAGACTCCTGGTTCCTTCTGCATCTATCACAGCGAGCAAATGGGACTAAATTGGACAAGAGGGGATGGAAGGCAGCACAAACAATGTCAATGGATAAGCCCGTTTCAAGTCTGTTTCTGGTCTCCGCTCTAAGCTGCGACTTGCGGCTGCAGGTCAGATTTGTGTTTAAAAAATATATATCAGCACATTCAGCCCCTCTTACCAGGACCGTGAAATGCCGTGAAATTGACCTATTTTTACCGTGAAAAACTTACAGCCCTACTTATGGGCAGCTCTCCTCTCCTGAGGGTGTGTTGGCGCCCCCTGTAGTTCTTCTCCCACCGGGTGGAGGTCCTGTGGGTAGCATAGGCAGAGGGGGGCGGCAATCAGTTTACGGGTGGTGGAAGGGGCTGAGCTGGCACCACAGGGTGCATAGCATGCCTTCACACACTCGCACGGCTGTGTGCTAGAGCTTCGGGGAGGAGTCAGGGGAGAAAACCTGTAAAAATACCTATGTGTCCCCGTCCCCATCGCCAATTGGCGGAAGAAGGTGACGGGGACCAAACAGCTATATGAAAAAAAGAAATCAATCAGATTTGTCTGCCATGACCTCCACCCCCCTCCCACGTGAATCCATGCTACCTTTGATCTTGTATCCAAGAAAACAAACGAGCCAGGTAGGAGAAGAACCTACACTCTTCTGATTCATAGTCAGATGTTTTGCACATTGCACATCCCAACAGGCAGTGGGGGCCCCCCAACTCATAGGGACATAGCCAGACCCAGTGCAAGTTATCAGTTTTTGAGGTTAAATGAGTCTCACTGTGTCGTGTTGAAACAGCACACAGGGGACTTCACTGGGCTGGACAGAAACTTCCAAAATTGGCACTGCGATGACATGAGATTACCTATCACAGTACAGAGGTAGGGACCCCATGACTAACCTTGCTGGAGGCACCAAAATTATAAGGCAGCCTTTGAATGCATCACAGAAAAGTACAAGTGTATCAGTCTTGCAGTAGTACAACAATACAGTCTTAACCAAAATGCTGTCTAAAAGATAAAAAATGTTTTAAAATCATTCTTCATCCAGCCCGGTGGCGCAGAGGGTTGAGGCACTGGCGCCTTACCTCAAACCACACTGGCGACCTGGGTTCAGGAATGGACTCAGGCGCCAGAGGGTCGGCAAGGGAAGGAGAAGGATTGAGCGTCCAGAGGACTGCTCTCCTCTCCTGGGGTGGGTTAGGGAGAGGCATTGCTCTGTAGCGGCCCCCAGTGGAGACCAGGGGCAGCACAGACGCGATGCACGAGAACTAAAGGAGGAAAACACAGAAAATGGCACCTCCAAACTGCCGGATGACAGATGCCCGGACCAGTGCCTCCTGGTAACTCCGAGAAGCCTACCCTATCTCAGCAGCACCCAGGGCCAATGCCTAGGCTGCCAGGCCGTTCCTCCTCGGAAGAGGAGGACCCATCTGACGTGGCTGCGATGTGGGATCGGTGTCGGAGCCGTGGGGGAGAGTGTCTTGGCAAGTGGCCTGAAGGAGTGGTGGTGGGTGGGTGTGGGGGGGCAGGAAGATAAATAACACACACACAAAAAAAAATCATTCTTCTTTTGTCCCCAACCCTTGCCACTTCACCTTTTTTCTGGTACCTTCTGTTGGTTCAGTCATTTCTGACCTGTACTGTATATGCCACCTCGATTTGTATGTTGCTTTGGCTGTACTGTATTTGCCATCTAAATGGCCCAGGTCATACCTGAAAATGGTCCCTTGGACCAGTGTTATCAAATAAATACATAATAAATAAATAAAACAAACTACAACTGGAGGCTACCCAGCCAGATCCCCCATTACACTTCTTGCACTGCAGCATGTTTCCTCTGGGATGAGACCCCCCCCCCCCAACACACTTTTATCAGCCGTGCAGGTCCTCATGGTCTGCTTAGTATCATTTAGCATGGAGGTTGGGAGCAGGGGACCAGTTTGTTCAGCGGCTGTGAGTTGGGCGAGCAGGTGACTAGCGCCATGTGCATGGGAGTTGGCATTTTTTCTACAGTGATGTCCCTTTCACTACCCAGTGACTAAAGCTGAGGCCTCCACAGCACGTTCCTGTAGAGGTGAGGAAGATTTATGGTCAGCCACGTACCCAAACGTACAGTAGGAATCACTGTTGCAGAGGAGCACCTTCACCCTCCTTTCCAGGACCAGTGCATGATGCCTCTGCATCACATCCTGGTCACACTGTCTCCGGGGAGTCGGAATCAAGTTTCAGTCTCAGGTTTCCCACTTGATACGGCAGTGGGGTGCACCAGCAGCCGACGCTCGCGTGGCAGGTAAGTAATATGTTTTAACCATTTTTTTTAACTGCTCATCACTGAGGTTGTAATTCTTATATTTAGCAGTAATGAATTGCATAGACTAGAAGCCACAACTGGGAATGCTGAGAAGAATAAATTATAACTGGTCTCTTGCATATTTTATGACAAAAAATAATATAGCCCTTAAATTTTTACAACGTAGTGAGCACAAGGTGCTGTAATTAAGTAATTAAAAGGTCTTGTAGGCAGATATGAACTAAACTCTTCATAGCTTTATATGCTAACATAAAAAGCTTAAAAGCAACACCCTACTGGATTGGTACATGCGCCAAAATAATCCTTGGCCCTCCCAGCCAAATGCTGGTACATTTTTTGTATCAGGGTAGCAAAAGTTGCATTTAACTATCCCTGCTGGCATGTATTAGGAAGTGTAATATTTCAGTAAATATACCAGTTGGACTGGTGGAAAGACTGGTGGCTGAAAAACGTAATTTTCTCGTCAAATCACAGGTTGTTAAGGCTCATGGAGAGCTACCTCCTCCTTGACCGTGCTCAGTCTCAGTGTTCTGCAGGGTTTCATTCTTGGGCCACATCACTTTTCATCCTCTTTGTCAATGCTCTTCCTTCTGTCTGCAGCAACCCTGAAACCAGCATATACACTGAAAAGCAGATGATACTGTAAACATCTAATTTTATTTATTTATTTGGCTTTTGTTAACCAGGTAAGCACACTAGACAGTCAAGTGCCTATTTTCAGGTGCGACCCTGGAGATGACAAGGTACAGGCAAAAACAGGCACGACAGAATATCAGCGAAAGGAAATAGACACAGCATGACTTAGTAGGCGGGCACTCAGAAAAGTATTACATGACAAGGTAACAATTGACAGTCACGTGTTGAACATCACATAACAAGATAGCATTTGACATAGCATGAACAATAATGACTTGTCTCGAAACATTCTAATAAAAAATGTTCCACTGTTTCAATTTTGTTTGTACACTCCAGGTAAGGGTAGGTTCTTTGTTTCAACTTTGTATGTTTCTTATTGCCCCATACGTTTAATCTTCCATAAGAGCTTAACCATACCACATCCCACATTCTTGTTGGGATTCTGCTTTCCAATAACTGTTCGGTCACAAAGGACTTTTTCTCAGGCCTACCATTTTTAAAATCAGGTTCTATGGGGCAAATGTTCCCCACTGCTGTATTATACAGGTGTTTTCTTGATAAGGAGATTATATTTCCTTCTAATATGTTCCACTTACTCAATTTCTGAATCCCTGGAATAATATACTTAGGTAATTGTAAATTCTTTATACTTTTAATGGACTTGTCTGTCCATATCCCTAGTAGTTTATTTAATCCTCCACGTATCCACAACTGGGCCATAGAGGCTTCTGTTTTACGTGCAATTTTTAATGTTCCAGCCCAAAACAAGGTGTGTACAAAAACTACCGGATTTAACATATTGACACCTACTTTATTATTTGGTAAGTACATCATATCTCTTTTGATTGGATTGTCTGCTCCCCCAGAACATCTGAAAAAAGATGCTGTACAGTCCCGTTTCAAATTTAATTGGTAGGGGATAGATACTCATAACTTATATATAATATCATGAGCACCATGAAAGATTTCAAAATGTGTACTCTCTTCTGTTCGGATAAGTGCCAACCTTTCCATCTACTGATTTTTTTTTTTGTTCACATTTCTCTAGGACTTCTTCCCAGTTTCTATCTACCATCTTCCCTAAGCCAAATTTTACTCCCAAAATTGTAATAGGTGCTTGTGTGATTGTAATACCTCCCACACGTTTGTTGTGAGTGTTTTGATGTTCTTAATTGTATTCGTCTCGATTTATTCCTGTTCAGTTTTGCTCCTGATGCACATCCATGAAGTCTCGTTACCTTTATTACTTCAGATACACTCTTTGAATCTCTCATGTATACAGATATCATCTGCATAAGCAGTTACTTTCAAAGCCCTTTGGTGGTTGTGGACCATAATACCCTCTGTTGTATCTTGCTGTATAAGTTTTCTAACAAAGGGGTCCAGAGCGAATGTATACAAAACGGGGGCTTAGTGGGCAAGCTTGTCTTACCCCGGTTTTAACTTGTATTTCTTTCCCTGTTTTTCCTAATACATATGGTGTTACAGTTGCTGAACTATACAGCTTTTCCAGCCACTGTACCAATTCTCTTGGAACACCATATATTTCTAGGACTTTAAAAAGAAACATAGGCCGGCCCGGTGGCGCAGAGGGCTGAGGTGCTGGTGCCTTACCTCGCGCCACGATGACGACCCGGGTTCGGGAGCGGACTGTGGCACCAGAGGGTCGGCAGGGGAAGGAGTAGGATTGAGCATCCAGAGGGCTGCTCTCCTCTCCTGGGGTGGGTTGGGGAATGGCGTCACTCTGTAGCAGCCCCCGGTGGAGACCAGGGGAAGCTCAGTTGTGACGCGAGTAGGGGAATCAGATGACAAACAAGAAAATGATGTCTCCTTCTACCGGATGACGGCCGCCCGGACCAGTGCCTCCCCGAGCTCCGCAACAGCTGACCCATCTGCAGCAGCACCCAGGGCCAATGCCTAGGTTGTTTCTCCTCGGAAGAGGAGGACCCACCCGACAAAGGGTTACGTTGGGTTATCCTGAGGTGGCTGCGATGTGGGGTCGAGATTGGTGGCGGCAGTGACGGGAGAGGTGTGAGTCCTTGTGGCAGTTGGCCTGAAGGCGAGGTAGGTCAGGGTCGAAGGGGAGATAAACAGATAAAGCAAAAAAAAGGAAAAAGAAACATGTGGTTAATCCTATCAATGGCTTTGCACTGGTCCAGAGATAAAATTAGCCCTGGTAAATTATTCCTGGCATGATAATCCCATACTTCTCATGAAATATACAGATTTTCTTAAATTGTCCTTTGTGGTAAGGCACAGGTTTATGCTGGGTGAATTACCTTTTGTGTTGTGTCCCTCAATCTATTCTGTAGTATTTTTGACAGTATTTTAAAATCTGAATTCAGAAGACAAATTGGTCTTCAATGTTGTATCAGATTTCTATCCCCTGACTTAAATAGGAAAATGACCAGACTACTTGTAAACATTGCTGGAAACTGTAACATGTCTAAAAAGAAAGAAAACGCTATGTGTATACACTCTCCTAACTCTTCTTTAAAGTTTTATAGAATTCATTGGGTATTCCATCCCACCCAAGTGAGGATCCCAATTTTAATGAAGTTTTAACTTGTTCTATTTCCTGCCTTGTAGGGACTGACCTCCCATATTTTCTAGAAACGTATCTATATCTGCTGCATTCACTTCTTAGAAACATATAAATTGATGGCAGATAAGGACCACTAGGCCCATCTAGCCTGCCCATTTTCCCTGCCTACCATAAAAACTCAAGACCCTACTTGATCTCCAGCTTTACTTTCTCGTTCCAGTTGCTGGGGTTCCCCTATGCCTGTCCCATGCATGCTTGAATTCCCCCACTGTGTTTGCCCCCACCACCGCTGCTGGGAGTCTGTTCCATGCAGCCACCACCCTTTCTGTGAAGAAATACTTCCTCATGTTACCCCTTAGTCTACCCTTTTCCAACCTCATGTCATGCCTCCTTGTTCCTGGACATCCCCTCTTCTGAAAGATGCTACCCTCCGGTACCCTGTTTATGCCTTTTAGATATTTGTAGGTTTCTATCATATCTCCCCTGTCTCTCCTCTCCTCCAGGGTATACGTATTGAGGTCTCCCAGTCTCTCCTCAAATGACTTTTAGTGCAGGCCCTGCACCATTTTTGCTGCCCTTTTTTGACCTGCCTCCACCCTGTCTACATCCTTATGGAGATGCGGCCTCCAGAACTGGACACTGTATTCCAAATGAGGCCTCACCAATGATCTGTACAGTGGCATCACCACCTCCTTCCTTCTGCTGGTGATACCTCACCCTGTGCACCTCAGCATCCCACTGGCTCTCCCCACAGCCGTAGAGCATTTTTTGGCCACCTTGAGGTCATCAGATATGATTACCCCCAAACCCCTTTCCTGTTTGGTGACCATCAGTCTCCCCCCCCAATCATGTAATCCTCCCCTGGGTTCTTGCGTCCCAAATGCATGATTTTGTACTTTTTTGCATTAAATCTTAGCTGCCACACTCTGGACCATTCCTCCTTCTATTTGATTATTCTTCCACAAATGTCGGTTGTGCTATATTTAGCAGTGCTTCTTTCCCTGACATTAATTTGCCTTCTTCATCTTTTAGACTGGTGAAATCTGATGCCATCGTCCTTTCTTTGCATGCTAAACCGGGGTCACTGAAAGGTGTGTTTTGGATTCCATAACTTAATTCTGCAAACAAAGTCTGTGTCCTATCATATTGATAAGTCTTCATTTCCTTTTTATGTTTGCTTGCACGCATACGCAAGGAACGTCTTGCAACAGTACTACTTTTGGAGGTGTGTGACCCTCCTTGCCAATGTAGTGCTCAGTGTAGCAGGCACGACCCTAGGGGACCGATACATGCTGAGCTGTGTATGACAGCAGTTCAACTGTGGTCTTCACTTCTAAGAAAAGGTCCGCTGCAATCAGCGATTTGTAGCGTGTATGCAATTAGCATACCTACCTCAGCCGAACTGCTGTCATGCACAGCTCGGCATGAAATCCCTCCTGCTTCCTCCCTCTGCTAACATCCTCCCCCTCCCTCATTACTGTTCTCCCCGGCCCCAAGTTTGTGCCGAGGGGCGCCTAATCCCCTGGCTCATGCGCCTCCAGCACACTGTGGTGGCTGATGGGGAGCCCAATCCCCTCTGGCTGCAGCCCCCAAACAAACAACAGTTGGCACACTGGGAGCCCACCCCAGCTATGCCTGCCCTCCCCATGCACACTGTATTGGCCGGCAGGGGTGCCCAATCCCCACTGGCTCCGCTCCCTCAACAAACATGGGTGGCATGCTGGAGCCCACCCCAGCATGCCAAAAGCATCTGTTCTTTTTTTTTTTTAATTATTCCTGTGAAAGAAAGCGGTCCCTCGGTGAGTCCCTGCCCGCCCCCACCAACCCCGCACCCACCTCCTCACCCCTCACCCCATACTTACTTCCGGAGCCTGGTCGCGATGTCTTGATTGGATTGGGAACACGTCTGCACTCTTCAAAGCCAACCGCGAACTGAGGAAATGCCAGTAAGCTGTATAATGGCATAAATAGGGTTTTTCCAACTTAGGTGGAAATCTCGACCATTTTTTCGACTTTTGGCACCAAATTTTCAACATGGGGTTCTTGACACCCCTTCTCATGAATTCGGTCACTGTCATGGCATTATTCGGTCCCGAAAGGTGATTTCGCGGTCACTGCGTGGAACCACCTTTCAGGACTGATTAACAAAACAACAGTGTCAGTGTTCGTGAGGTGGGCTCTCAAAAAGCCTATGTTGAAAATTTGGTGAGAAAATTCTGAGAAATGACTGTGTTACAAGCATGCATTGTGCAGTTTCCACGCACACTCGTACGTTCGCGAATTTGTAATATTTTCACTCCAGATTTTTAAGGTAGGCATATTTCCACACCTCCTTATGAACAGTGCAGCTGTCATATTTAACATCCTGGCCGAAATGTGTGTTCGCGCTTTCGGCGCAAAATAGCACGGTCGCTGTTGGAAATCAGTGTTGCTACAGAGTAAGAAAATCACAGTGACATTGTTCATGAGCAGACATCCTAAAATGCCCATGTTGAAATTTGGTGCAAAAAATTCTAAAAATGATTATAATTGCTGCGTTGTGCAGTTTCCACCACGCTTTTCGTAACTTCTGAATTTTAATATTTTCACTCCAGATTTTCAACATTTGATGCTTACCCACACCACCTTATGAACAGTACAGCTGTCATTTTTCACATCTAGGCCGAAATCTATTTTCACACTTACAGCGCAGAATAGCACGGTCGCTGTGGGAAATCAGTGTTCGGTACACAGTAAGAAAATCATAGTGGCGCTGTTCATGACCAGAGGTGACAAAATGCCTGTGTTGAAACTTTGGTGAAATAATTCCACTGAATGACTGTGTTACAAGTGCGGGTTGCTCAGTTTCCACACAGGTTCGTACCCTTGAGCACAACCAGGGCGTTAGTATTTCCTAAGACAGACACTTAAGAAGTATGAGGGTGAAATGTTACTCAGATGCAAGAGGAGTGGCAAAGAGGAACTCTTTTGGGATATGGATGCTGAAGGGACATGGATACAACTGGGGGAGGACCTGCACAAATGCCAAACACCAATGCACATACCTGCAAGCGAACATTCGGCATTGACAAATGCTTTTTTAAATAATGGATTTGTTCTGATAAATCTTGCCCTGTTCTTCCATCAAAGTGATTACTTTTTGTAATTGATTCCGTAGCTGTAGGTATTTAATAAACTTAATCCTCTGTTTCCTCTTACTCTCCACCGCCCCCAACCCCCACTGTACAAGGAGCACCGCCAGACAATCTCTCCATGTCCCATTTTTCCGTACCTCACAAGCGCAACGATCTTTCACTTATGGCTTTGTGAACTCCCCCCGAATCAGTGAATCAAAGCTAGGCCCATTTAAGAGACAACTCCACCAGCACCTCACCTGTCTTAGCATCTGAGATCACTAGCCCCTGATTCCTGTCCTTGACTCCCTCTGCCCGTTATTCCCCGGCCCCACCCCTCCCTCTTGGCCCCACCCTTCTTCCAACCCCACTCTCATGGAACCTGACAAAGAAGTACTTAGCTAGCTTAACTCCTGAGCTCGACAAAGAAATATTTATTTCTGCTTAAATATCTCATTCGTTGTACACTGTAATCTAATTGTATGATATCCTTGTATTCTTTGTTTCGGACACTGGTGCCCTGCACTTTTACTGTTCCCAGTGTTCCAGTCTTGTAGTGTATGATCTTACTTCGAGAGGGTTACTGCAGTAGGTCGTAACATGTAGGACTGCGCCACCTGGCGTCAGGACTGCACAGCAAACCTCTGTTAGCAATGTCTGGCGGGAGACCACCCATCTGATGTCACATGATGGACGTTAGCATGACCCTATATAGTGGGCGGTTCCCGCGCCCACCTTCCAGTTCCTTCCCGCCGTCGATCTGCGCAAAGAACTTTGCGGTAAATGTTGCTCAGTCGATCGCCATTTTCTGCCTTATTTTACAAGTTTTCAGTCCAATTTTCAATTCTTTTATGTCTTCTCCACCTCCGACTTCAAAGACCAAGAAGAAGTGCGGCGCACAGATCCCTCACAAGGACGGCCATCGTCACTGTCTCTTCTGCCTAGGCCCAAACCATGACACTGTGGCCTGCCCTGACTGCAAGCCCTTCAGTCAGGCCACACGCAAACACAGGCAGCAGGCTTTGGAGGCCCATTTACTGAAGTCCAGAATGGCCACTCTTGAAAAGGAGATGCAGAAAATGTGGGATACCGCTTCTTCCCCTTCTTCGGAGTCTAAACAGAAGAAAAAGAAGGACAAAGAGAAGCACAGGGAACAAGAACGTGTGG
Organism: Neoceratodus forsteri; assembly: GCA_016271365.2. NCBI lineage: Eukaryota > Metazoa > Chordata > Ceratodontiformes > Ceratodontidae > Neoceratodus > Neoceratodus forsteri. The sequence goes on along the minus strand of CM057455.1, from coordinate 1,316,289,004 downwards.
AGGATCGGGACCGAGTTACCTCCAGCAAGCCTTCAACCAGCAATGCCATTCCCCCACCGCCTGCCCTCGTGGTTGTCCAGGCTGCATCCGGGACTTCTCCGGGTTCCTCTGCTTCTTTTCAGCCTATGTCCACCAGTAAGTTCCTCTGGCAAACGCCTGGTTTCTACTGCTAAATCGGACCCTGGCTCCTCCGGGGCCCGCCTGGTAATCGATAAGCTGGATCCCAAAAAACATGCAGAGCTCCGCATGACACAGACCGATAAGTCAGTCGAGGGACACCCCCCCGCGCCTGGTCCCTCTATCACCCGATAAGCCATCGCTCAAGTTTCAGATGACCGCCCAGATGTAGCTCACCTGTCGGGGGCTGACGCCACCTCACCTGATGCCTGGTCGAGCCCGCCGACCTCCCTTGGTCAGCCCTCCTCCCAGGTCCCTCCTGGGCGAGAGCCTTCCTCTCCACCTACCCTGGTGGAACCTCCTACCCCAGATGTCACATCTGGGGTGGAGGAGGAAGTGGGCCCCCTGGATGTGATCTTTTTCCTTCTGTAGATACCCTACCGGGGATACCAATGCCAGACCCCATTCTCACGAGGACTCCTGGTGTCATTCTCCCTCCATTGGACCTACCTGCGGCTCTGCCATCAGGGCCTCCTCCACCGGGCATCCCATTTCTGACGCATGGGGCACTGCCAGACACTCTGTACAACCTCCCTCCATCAGGGCCCTTACGTTTGCCCCCGACTCAGGCTATTACTACACCAGGCCCGACGCCAGATCCCCGAACGTCAACTATCCTGACATCAGTCCCCCTGATGTTGACCAACCCGACGCAGGATCCTTTTCCATGTCTTTCGAGACCCCCAATGGAACAAGATCATCTGCCAGGGTATCATCTCTGTTTAGCTTTCCAGACGCTAGCTTATCCACCATCTGGTCAGACGATGGGTTCTTTTCCCCAGACATTTAACCCTGGGTATCAGACTCCTAGCTACCCCTATTATCAGGGGTATCCTCCTCCTCAGTATTCAGGGTTGGGTGCACCTTTTTACCACCCTCAGCCCACCCTTACTCCTCCGTCTTCTCTGCCTTCATCTCAGCAGGACTTTTGAACCCTTATAGAGTCCTGCTGGAAGGATGCCAGATCCCAGCTGGTTTCTGACTTAGAACAATGACTGCCAGGCCCAGTGGTCTCTCCCCCTCTCCATTCCATGTCCCCTGTCAGCTCTATCCACTCTGCCACATTGCACGTTTCGGGCACACTTCCCCAGGAGGTCACCCTGCTGGGGATTGGAATCCCCGAGGGAAGAGATTCATCAGACTCTGAGGAGGATTCCTCAGAAGCCTCATGAGATGAACAATTCTCTGTGGCCAAGGACAAATAATCGCCCAAATCCCCTCTGTAAGATCCCTCTTTTACTGAGCTCCTTCGCATTATTCAACAAACCAAGGGCTGGAACGCGGAGGAGCAGAACCTGAAAAGGAAACGTCTGGCGGAGCACCTAGACTCGGAGACTGTTTCTCCTGTCTCCCCTTGGACAGTCCCCCACGAGGACCTCGCCACTACTATTTGGCAGTTGCCACACTCTATCCCGGCCATCCCAAAGAAGGTAGACCGGATCTACCATGCACCTGAGGGTATTTCCTTTCTGGACTCTCATCCCAAGGTGAACTCTATAGTATAATGGCTGCTCATGATTGTTTGGCCACACTGAAACATATGAGCCCCTCTTCTCCAGATAAGGAGTCTCGGCAGCTCAACCAATGTGGAAAGAAAATCTGTTCATCCTCTATGTGCATCCTCCTTTCCCTCAACTACATGGCGCACATGGTTTCTTTTCAAAAAGCAGCTATGGCCAGGCTTGAGGCCTGTATCCAATCTATGGAGGCCTCGGACCTCAAGGAGGAACTGACCAAAGACTTGCGCCTGTCCAAAATGTCTTGCAGACATGCCTCAAACCACCTACGATTGAATTGGGCGCGGTGGCTGTTCCTCTGCCACAGCTGTCTTCTTCAGAAGACATGCTTGCCTACGCTTCTTTTTATTTATTTTTTTTTTTATATACAGTTTCTTTCTTTTTACTTTTTCTCCCCTTACGGGGGTCACGGTGTGCACGCACAGCAGGATCCGGTGACCCCTTCCACCCCAGACTTGCGTTGCCGCTTCTACTGCCTGCGCACCCATTGGGCCTCCACCCGATGGGTGCGGGTCTACAGAGGAGCGGGCATCCACCCTGGAGGAAATCCCAGTCAATCCCCCGCTGGCTCCCGGCGACCCAAGGTCGTTCCCGAATCCGGGTTGCCGGCATGGTGCAAGGAGTGGTGTCCAGTGCCTCAACCCTCAGCACCACTGGGCTGGTATGGCTATGCATTTCTGGACTCTCTGCAGGTGTTCAATCAGTTATCCAGGGTGCTTCCTTCAGAGGTTCAGTCCTCTTTGGGGGAGACACCAAGTACTTAATTACAGGTCCCCAGGACAGCGGCCAATCCCTGAGATCCGTCAAGTCAATGTACCGAACAGGCTTTCAGAGGAAACAGCCTTTTTGGAGACAAAACAAGAGGCAGGGTAAACAGCCCTTTAAAAAAAAAAAAATACACGAAAAGCAAGCACATGGACCAACAAAATAAACACACCAGAATTCTATGTAGTTAAGAGCAGGTACCCGCAGCACTATACCTCAGCGCTTCGTGTCCTCTCCGGGACACTTCACCAGGAGGCGGGGTTCTAGTGCTTGGTATTGCCTATTTATTCAAACCATTTAAAATGAAAGAAGAAACTTTTTAAATGTATATAGATACCAAGCGTTATAGAAAAATCCCCCCAAAAAACCATATACCTTAATCCATTATAAAATGAATGACATTCATTAATTACAATATTAAATTTAAAATAGAAGTATTTTAGGCAATATATTAGTGGGAGGTCATGAGTTTGTGCAAAAGGTCAAGATCTACAACACAGAACATACCATAAGAAAGATATTTTAATTTCATGGACCAACAATTATGTTTAAATTATTATATTAATGGGAGGTCACAAGTTAATGCCAAAGGTCAAAACATTACAGACAGAGCATTTCACAGAAAGAGATGATAAAACTTCTATAGGCAGCTTAAAACCCTAAAAAAGGGCCTACGGATGGATTTCATGCATATTCTAACAATAACTTTCCATTTCCCTATATGTTTTTTGTTTTATTGTACTAAACAGCCCTTTAACAGATGCCAAAATAAAAGAAAAGCTACGGGGTCCTCTTTCTCCTCTCCCCCGCCTCAAAAACCCAGAGAGCGACCGGGGGGGGGGGGGCTCCCCCCCCAGCTTCCAGACTCGTCCAGCCCTCACCCTCCTCCATCCTCCAGTGTGGAGCCAGTGGGAGGAAGGTTCACCCTCCACATGCAGGAGTGAAAGGGCATCACCTCAGATGCATGGGTCCTACAACTAGTTTCAAGAGGATACACTATAGAGTTTCTGGAGTTCCCTCCAAACTCCCCTCCAGGTCGTTCCCTGTACTCTCCGAACTAGGCACTGCTGGTCGAGGAGGAAATCCTGGCTGTAAGACAGAAGTCAGCTATAGAGCCAGTCCCTCTATCCCAGAGAGGAAAAGGGTTTTACTCCCATTTCTGCCTGGTCCCGAAAGAGACGGGCGACCTCAGACCCATCCTGGACCTCAGCTGACTGAATCTTTTTGTGGAGTACAAAAGGTTCCGCGTGCTGACGGTACAGGGTCTTCTGCCCCTTCTGCAGAGGGACCACTGGCTTTGCGCATTGGATATGCAGAATGCCTACCTTCATATTCCAGTGTTCCCGGGCCACCGCCATTTCCTGCATTTCTTTTCCAGAAGAGCACTTCCAGTTTGCAGCCCTCCCCTTTGGCCTTTCCTCGGCACCCTGGGTCTTTACCAGGTGTCTAGCGGTGGTGGCAGCGGCTTTACGCTGTCGGGGATTTGCAGTGTTCCCTTATCTGGATGACTGGCTCTTACTGGCCCCATCCAGGGCCAATCTAGAGGAATCTCTTTCCTTCACACTGGACCTTTTTTCCCGACGGGGGATTACTGTCAGCTTCCCCAAGTCGTCCCTAATCCCCTCCCAGAGGCTTCAATTCATCAGAGCCGTCTTGGACACGGTCCAGTGCAGAATCTTCCTGCCCCCAGATAGAGCAGACACTCTGTGAGAGCAGGTCAGTATAGTCCTTTCCTCCAGGCATATTCCCGCCAGAGCGTTCCGACGCCTTCTTGGCCTCATGGCAATGACCATCTCCACGGTTCTCTTAGCCAGATTACACATGAGGATCACCCAATGGACACTACACGTCAAGTGGGATCAGCCCTTGGACGACCTAGATCATCCTGTCCTAGTCTCCAGCGCACTCAGGAAAGACCTTGTATGGCGGCAGGATCCTCAGAATTTGTCTCAGGGGTTACCTTTCAGGACAATTCCTCCATTATGGACCCTCACCTTGGACGCCTCTGGTATGGGTTGGGGAGCCCACCTGGGGAATCGCAGAACACAGGGATTGTGGTCTCAGCTGGAGATGTCTCTGCATATAAACATATTGGAAATGAGGGCTGTGCTACACACCTTGCAGGCGTTCCAGCCCATCCTGTCGACAGGAACATTGCTAGTCCAGACAGACAATATGTCTGTGGTCTGGTATATCAACAAGCAGGGAGGCACATGATCGTACCCAATGTGCAGGCAAGTGATGCGGGTGTGGTTCTGGGCAGTCCAGCACGGTCTACTTCTCGTGACCATGCACGTCCCAGGCGTCCAAAACATCCTGGCTGACAGCCTCAGTTGGACGTCATCCCAAGCTCACGAAAGGGAATTGAGTCAGGAAGTTGCTGATCTATTGTTCCACCAATGGGGATGACCAGAAATAGATCTCTTCACCTCCCCATACAATGCAGAACTTCCCAGTTTTTGCTAGCTCGTTCCAGAGCCTGGTGCTTTATGGCACAACGCATTGTCACTCTGCTGGACAGGGAAGTACTTGTATGCCTTCCCACCCTTTCCCATTCTACATTGTATCCTTCTAAAACTTCAAGCAGAGAGGGCTCGGATGATCCTCATAGCCCCCCTTTGGTCTAGGCAGATCTGGTTCCCACTCCAGCAGCAGCAGGCAGTGGAACCCCCAATTTCCCTCCCTCTTCAACACGATCTTTTGATGCAGGATCAGGGCAGACTAGTGCATTTGGGACTCAGGACCCTGCATCTTCATGCGTGGCTCCTTCAGACATAATTGTGTCACGCTTTGGAGTTTCCCAGAGGGTCACTCAGGTCCTGGTGGAAGCCAGGAAACCCTCCACCAGATCTACCTACACGATGGAATGAAAGTGTTTCTCCATCTGGGCCGCATCCAAGGGCTGGAACCCCTTCACTTGCTCAGTTCCTCAGGTCATGGAGTACCTGTTGTACCTGTCTGAGTCTGGTCTAGGCTATTCCTTCCTTAAGGTCCTCTTGTCGGCTATTTCAGCCTATCACTCCTTTGTGGACGGGAAACCTATCGCTCAATTGGAGGTCTCAAAAACTTTTCTGAAAGGGATCCTCTATTTGAAACCCCCCATCTGTAACCCCACCCCACCTTGGGCTCTAAATTTTATTTTAGAAAAGCTTACACTCCCTCCTTTCAAACCGGCGATAAGCTGTGATTTGCGCTACCTGTTTGGGAAAGCGCTCTTTTTGGTTGCTATTACTTCTGCTTGAAGAATTTCTGAGCTTTAGGCCCTGATGCATAAGGAGCCTTATTTGATTTTTCACAAGGACCAGGCGGTCCTGCATACAAATCCTAAGTTTCTTCCTAAGGTGATTTCCGAGTTCACCTTGAATCAGATGGTTGAACTCCCGGAATACTATCTGGTTCATTCTAACAGGGGTGAGACTTTACTTCACACATTGGATGTACATAAACTCTTGCGTTGTTACGTCCACAGGACCAAAGACACACGCAAGTCAGATCAACTTTTTGTTTCCTTTGCCCCCAAATCTTTGGGTTCGGCAGTTTCTAAGCAGTGTCTTTCCAAATGGCTGGCCAACTGCATCCGCTTCTGCTACCAGAAGTACAATAAACCTCTTCTGGGGGAGGTCAGCGGTCACTTTACCAGAGGCATGGCTGCTTCAACAGCATTCCTTAGGAATGTTTCTACAGCAGATATTTGTGCAGCAGCAACCTAGAGTTCGGTCCATACCTTCACGAAGCATTACAGTCTGGACATTGCCTCTAGGCGTAGGGCCAGGTTTGGCCTTGCCGTTCTACAGTGCCTACTGTCTTACGCTGGTCCTGGTCTGTTTTCAGTTGTTCCTCCTCCCCTGATTATCTCAGTCTCTCTCGGAGTGACTGCTTGGGATTCAGTCCTACATGTTATGACCTCCTGCAGGAACCATCTTGATGTAGGATAGTACAGCTAGGTAAGAACTTACCGTAACAGAAGATCTTCGAGAGAGGTTCCTGCAGTAGGTCACGCTTTCCTTCCTTGCTTTTCCCAGTTTCTGCATTTCTTTCAGATCATTCTGAACTGGGCTCCAGGATTTCATCCTTTTCTCCTGCCTCATCCTCCTTGGATCTCTGGTGGGAGAACTGGAAGGCGGGCGGGGGGACGGCCCACTATATAGGGTCACGAAGATGTCCGTCACGTGATGTCAGGTGGTCGGTCCCCCACCAGACATTGCCAGCAGAGGTTTGCCGTGCAGTCCTGACGCCAGGGGGCGCAGTCCTACATGTTATGACCTACTGCAGGAACCTCTCTCGAAGATCTACTGTTACGGTAAGTTCTTACGTAACTGTACTTTGTCTCTTTTGTTCATTTAACAAGGAACCTCTTTAAACAAACTTCCAGCTCAGAGGTGTATTTCCGACTTTTCAATAAATAAATCATTTTGTATCCATGTTTTAACGTGATTTTTTGTGTCTTCCCACCATTCTCCTATGTCATCATAAAGACATAGTACTGATTTTCTAGCTATTAAGAGGAGTTTGAATTCTCTTTGCACTGTCACATCCTGTAACAACATGGTATTCATTCTCCATCTCCTTTCCTGAGGGATACTCCTACTCCCTACTTGCACTGCTGTCATTAAATGGTCTGAAAACACTGCTGGTACTGTTTGAACTTTTGTTACTAACATATTTATAGACAGAAAAACGTAATCAATTTTTGTTGCCAAATGTCCAATAAAGTATGTATTCCTTAATCCGGTTCCTTTTAATTTGTAACAATCTCTTAATTCTGCAGTCTTTATTCACTTTTTAAGTGCTGCTGAATCACATTAAATTTTCTTACCGTTCGCTAATTTCATTTTCACATCTAGGGCCACATTCAAAAAACTTTGCCCAGGCACAAACTCAGTTTGCTTGGGGCAAACTGGGTTTTGCTCCCGGGGTTAGTATTCACAAAGCCCAGTTTGCCCTCACAAACTGAGTCTGCACCAAGCAAAGTTGGGAAAGGTGATATCCCTGCAGTACCATTCATTAAAAGTTTAGTTCCATGCAAGGGCTGCTTATGAAGGCCCTTGCATGAAGAAATTAGCAATGGAAAACTCGGTGGTAATGTGCAAACCCTGGTGGTTGGCAGAGCTACTTGGCCCCCTCACCCCGGTCCCCGATCACCCACCCGACAGTAATAAAAAAAGATTCCATAGTGTAGTGTCCCTCCCTGGTCACCAATCGCCCACCTGACAATAATAAATGTTTCCATAGTGTAGTGTGCCTCCCCGGTACCCAGTCTCGCACCCGACTTTAATAAAAAATGTTTCCATAGTGTAGCGTCCCTCCCCAGTCTTGCACCAGACTTTAATAAAAAGAAAAAGTTTCCATAGTGTAGTGTCCCTGCCTTGTCCCCGATCGCCCACTCGACAATAATGAAAAAATTTTTCATAGTGTAGTGTTATTCCCTGGTCCCTGATCTCTCACCCGATATTGAAAATGCATTTTTCCATATTGTAGTGTCTCACCCCTCCCCACCTCGATCACCCACCTGCTCTGTATAAGGACATTTTCAATAGTGTAGTGTCCTTCCCTGGTCACCGATCGCCATCTCCAAATGTAACACAACCCATTCCCTGGTAGTCTAGTGGCCCCCGCCCACCCTCTCAGGTAATCACCCGCCGCCCTGCTCCCTCCCCAGCAAGACTCTCAGTCGCTGAGCAGCACAGCCCTCCTCTCACCTCCATGGCTACCCGCCGACTGAGTTATGAATGTCTTGACTGTTTGATTATAAATGAAGTATCCATTTCTTGTATTTATTTATTTTGTCCTGTCTGAAGCCTTAAAGTGCACTAAGTACATAGAGGAGCACTACATAATAATAAAAAACTAACCTTACATGAAAGAATTGTGTAACATCAAATCTTATTTCGAGGAAGGCTCTTGCAGTAGGCCACACTGGTAGGACAAAGCTGCCAGATGCTAGGACCACATGGAAAACCTCTAGCTAGCGGAGTATTACTGGGGACCACCCCCTTGCCAACATCCGTCAACTGACGTCAGCACAGCCTATATAGGAGGGCAGTTTCCAACACCACCTCAGTTCTTTTTCCGCTGTCAACCCGCACATGTCAGACTTCAGTGGATGCCACAGCTACAGTCAATCGCCATTTCCTGCGCCTACTGCGCTTATTTATTTTGTTCTTCTAAGTGTTAAACATGGAATTCTTTGGTGTTTTTTCAACCAGTTTATATCTTCTCCAGCAGCCTCGTCTTCGGACCACTCCACTAAGTGTGCCTGCAGCAAGCAGATTCCTGAAAAAGATGGCCATTCTGTGTGTTTGATCTGCCTAGGCCCCAGCCACAACACCGAAGCCTGCCAGCATTTCCAGGAATTCAACCAGGCCATTTTGAGACGTTGTTTGAAAACCCTGAAGAGCCATCTCTTAAAGCAGAAGTTGGTCATCATGGAAGAGGAGGTGCAGGCCAGGAGCTCTTCTGTCTCACAGGTCCAGTTCTCCAGGGCCTCTTCTTCTCATAAAGAAAAGTCTGGGAAGCACAAACACCAGGACAAGCATTGGGAATGGACCTGGTCAGCTTCTTGGTTGCAGTCACCCCCACAAACTTTCAACCACGACAGAGTCGCCCCCCCGGGGGGGGGGGGCCTGCCCCACCAGCCCTCTCTTCCTCCAGGCTCCCAGTGACTTAGCTGTGTGCCCTCATCTCTGTCTCGGGCAGCAGCTCCTCAGGCAGGGGACTTTGTCTCCCTCCTCTCAGCCCCTGATGCTCAGGCCTTTATCTTCCACCGGCTCTCCACCAGGTGGCTCAGCCGGTCTTAGTTCTTCAGGTGGTGGCTCTTCCTCAGTCACTCCACTGGCCCTGGCGTTACCTTCACTGGCTCCCTCCCTGGGGGCTGCCACTAGTCCGGCCAGGCAATGCCTGCGACTGGCCGACACAATCTCCTCCACTCCAGCATCACCTCTACCTCCTTCTCAGGGGTCTCCTTCCCCCCCAGGCGCCACCTTCTCCTGTAGGGCTGGTGCTGGCGGACCCGTTGCTGGGCTCTGTTAGGCTGGTGCTAGCTGGACCACCTCCAGTCCTGGCGCTACCCTATCCTTTGGGTCTGGCACTGACGTCACTGCTGCTGCAACCCATGCCGCTGCCAACTCCCGTTGGCTCATCGCCTGATTGCTACATGACACCAGGTGGGCCAACGCCAGGGTACTCCTCTCTGGCTCTTCAACGTTTCCCAACCTGCTGTCACTTCCATTCCTGCCATTGTATAACACTGCATCTCAGGTGGACTATAATGCCTTTTTTCAGCGTGGTGGGCCTTCATGCAGAAGCAGACCCCCGCTCCTCAGAGCCCATCTCTGGCATGCTCCACCGGACCCACAGCCCACGAATTCTGACCAGACTGGTCCCGGTGAACCCTGGACATCGGGGTCTTTGGGGGCGCAACCTGACATTGGTTGCAGCTCTAGGAGGGACGATCATCGGCCTCTGATGCCAGTCCCTGATAGTGTGACTACAGAGGATGGCTCTGAATCTCCGGGGTCTTCCTCCTCTCCAGGCGAGTCTACAGAGGGGTGAACCAGGCCAAGGAGGTGTCCAAGTCCCGTCCCCGACCTAACCCATCCTTTATGGATGTTATGCATCACAGCCAGTCTATGACAGGCTGGGAGGCCGAAGAACAGGACCCAGAGAGATGTCGCTTGGCTGTCTACCTCAGGCATTGGGATGCCCTTCATTTGATGGTAACCCCTGTGATTGACTCCTATGAGAATGTCACCAAGGCAGCCTGGGCCCACCGCTCTACTACCCAGCCTCTACCTAAAGAGGTGGGTCAACTCTACCATGCCCTGGGGGGTAAGCCTTTTTTGGGCAGTCACCCTAAGACAGATTCTGTGATGATTAATGTGGCCCACAATCGTAACTAAAAAGCGCAAGCACCTCAGTATTCTCCAGCCAGGCCAGGAATCCAGGCAGCTGGATCATATTGGCAAGCGTGTTTTTGCTTCTATTGTGCTGGCTATTAGGGCCATTAACTATTTGGCACATACAGTCCAATATTAGAATGTTCTGTGGAACCAAGCCAAGGATTTTGTCCAGATGTTGCCTGACGATTCCACTAAGATGCAGCTTGCCACCTTCTAAAGTTGGGCTTGGACGCAGGTAGTCATGTCCTCCAGGCATTTAGTATGCTGTTGACGCCTCCAGGCATGGGGCAGCTGCTGGAGTCTGCCTCCAGCACCATTCCTAACTCTAGGAGTTCGAGTTTTGCCCCGGACGTGCAGGCAAATATTTTATATGCCCCCTTCCGTGGGGAAGTCCTTTTTGGGGGTAATGCCCAGGACATTATTTCTACTTTGCAGGAGTCTGGGCAGGCCCTTAAGCTGGGCTACTCACTCTATCACACCCAGCCTAGAGTGGGCCAACGTCAGCCCTTTCATCGGCCCTCCTGCAAGCAAACTCAGGGTCATCCAGCCAAGGGCTAGCAGAAATGCAAGGCTACAGCAGCCCCAGCCCCTGCCACCACCAGAACCTCTATGGCTCCCACAGCCCCTCTGCCCATGCCCACCCCACCTCCTGACATTTTACCTGACCTCCCCCCCCCCAACAATCCAAGGGAGGGGGACGGTTTTCCCTTCACCTGAACAGGTGGAGAGAAGTGACTACAGAGAATTGGGTGCTCAAGATCATAATTCTGGTATTTCTAGAGTGGCCACCTGAAAATCATCCTGTCCACTCTTTTTACCCTCCAGCACACCTGTTTTTGGTTTGGGAGGAAATTCAGGCTCTTCCTCAAAAAAGAGCCATAGAGCCTATCCCTCCGGCTCAATAGGGAAGAGGGTTTTACTTCACTTCTTCCTCATCCCCAGAAAGACTGGGGATCTCCGGCCCATCCTGGACCTGAGCCATCTGAATCTGTACATCGAGTAGAAGTGCTTCAGGATGGTCACCCCTCAGGCACTATTACCTGTGTTGTGCCAGGGGGACTGACTCTGTTCTCTGGACATGCAGGATGCTTATCTGCATATCTGGATCTTTCCTGCCCCTCGTCACTTTTCTCAGCTTTTGCTTTCAGGGAGTCCATTATCAGTTTTGGGCCCTCCCTTTTGGCCTTTCCTCGGCTGCCCGAGTAATAACCAAATGTCTGGCAGTGGTGGCTGCTGCATTGCGGAGTCAGGGCTTCTATATCTTCCCCTACCTGGAAACTGGCTGCCTGCAGCCCCCTCCAGGGAACATTTGGTTCAAACCCTGGAATCTACCTTCAGTATTTTCCAGGCCTTGAAGATCACCATAAATCTGCCGAGGTCCTGCCTCTGTCCTTGCCAGTGCCTCCAATACATTGGGGTGGTCCTGGACACCAGTCAGGGCAAGGCTTTTCTGCCCAAGGATAGAGCGGAGCAACTGTTGATGCAGGCCCAACTGATTACCTTCAGTTGGCAGGTCCCAGGTAGGGTCTTTCTTCACCTTCTGGGACATATGACAGCAGCAGTTGCCACAGTCCCCTTGGCCCGATTGCACTTGCGAGTCCTTCAGTGGAACTTGAGGGTCCAGTGGGATCAGCGTACCAATGATCTAGACCAATTGGTCATGGTCCCTGACCCGTTCTGGAGGACTCTGTTGTGATGGCTGAACCTGGCCAACCTACTTCGGGGAGTCTCTTTTCAACTTCTGACACCCCGACAGGTTCTTATGACAGTTGCATCTGGCCTGGGCTGGGGCACTCATTTGGCCGAACACCAGACCCAGGGTACCTGGTCCCCAGAGGAACAGGATCTCCACATCAACATCCTGGAGATGCAGGCGGTTCTTTACGCCCTGCAAGCCTTTCAGACTCATCTCCTTCCAGGTCCGTTGCTGGTGCAGATGGACAACATGTGTGTGGTGTACTACATCACAAGTGGAGGGACTCATTCTTACTCCCTGTGTCAGGAGGCGATGAGAGTCTGGTTCTGGGTCATAGAGCACAGTCTGGAGCTCTCAGCCATTCACATTCCAGGTGTCCAAAATGTACTGGCTGACAGTTTCAGCCGCTCCAGGTCTTGGAATCATGAGTAGGAGCTTCTAACCTCAGTGGTCGAAGACCTCTTTGACAGGTGGGGTCACCCAGAGTTGGACATCTTTGTATCCCCACTCATCGCAAAACTGCTACTTTTTTGTTCGCTCTACCCCAGGCCTGGAGTTTTCTGCCGAGACATATTGTCCCTGTCTTGGAATGGGAGATTTCTGTATGCATTCCTTCCCTTTCAACTCCTGCATAGGGTTTTGCTCAAGCTCCAGTTCGAAGAAACAGAGATAATTCTCCTAGCTCCCTTCCGACCACACCAGACTTGGTCCCCCCTGCTGAAATATCTAGCTGTGGATCCTCCGGTGCACGTGCCCCTGTGCACAGGCATGCTGTCCCAGGACCAGGGCACTCTGCTCCATCCGGACCTCAAGTCCCTGCATCTCCTTGTGTCGCTGCTGCGGACCTAGCTATTTACCACTTTAGGGTTTCTTCTAGGGTCGCTGATGTCCTGGTGATGGCCAGAAAACCCTCCACTAGGGCCACTTATGCTATGAAATGGAAGCGCTTCTCCATTTGGGCCACTGCTCGCTATTTGAATCCTTTCACCTGCCCAATGAATCCGGTGCACCCCTTTTCATCGACACCCCGATGGCGAAACAGGAAAGAAGACCATTATGGCGACATTCGCGGTAATGGTCCTTTTCTCGTTTTGCCTTCCCCAGTGTTCCGCCCCTCCTCGGACCAACTCTGACCTGGGGATTGGAATCCTAAAGTTTGGGGAGGCAAGGGGAGAGCAGAAACCCCGCGTAAGGGGTGTGAGGAGCCCCCACAGAAAACACTCAGAAACAGGCAGCACAATACCTGCGTCGGTATTGTGCCGTCGCTGTGGGAGAGGTCGGCATTGTCGCTGTCGACAAAACACTGTGCTTCCCTATTAATCAGGTGTTGGAGTACCTCCTTTACCCTTCAGATTCAGGCCTGGGGTGCTCCTCCCTTAAGGTACACCTTTCCACCATCTCTGCATACCATGCACATATTGAGGGCAAAGCTGTTGCCCAGCTTGAGGTGTCCTGCACATTCCTGTGGGGCATTTTGCATCTGAAACCTCCCATTGGGACCTGGTACCTCCATGGGACCCCAACTTGGAAACATAAAATCTGTTAGCAGATAAGGACCATACAGCCCACCTAGTCTGCCCATTTCCCTACTTGGTTTGGCAATCCCTACTCTTATCTTGACTGCCTTTTCCCCGCTCTGCTGTAGAGCAGGGTGCATTTATGCTTATCCCATGCACTTTTGAATCCCTGTACTGTTTTCACTCCCACCACCTCTGCTGGTAGGCTGTTCCATGGATCCACCACCCTCTCTGTGAAAAAATACTTCCTAGCATTCCCCCTAAGCTTCCCTCCCTCCAGCCTCATGTTATGTCCCCTTGTCCTTGTGCACTTTCGTCTCTGAAATATGCTCCCCTCCTGTACCCTGTTTATTCCTCTAAAATATTTGAAAGTCTCTATCATATCCCCTCTCTCCCTTCTCTCTTCCAGTGAATAGATGTTTAGTTCCTTGAGTCTTTGCTCATAATGCTTGTGGTGCAGTCTATGTATCATTTTTGTTGCTCTTCTCTGGACTGCTTCCATTCTGTCTGTGTCCTTCGTGAGATGCGGTCTCCAGTATTTACGTTGGAGAAACTCACTTTACCTCCCTTTGAACCAGTCGCGAGTTGTGAGCTGCGCTTTCTGTCATGGAAAGTGTTCTTTTTGATTGCTGTTACCTATGCTCGAAGGATTTCTTGTCTCCAGGCTCTGATGTGTAAAGAGCCTTATTTGTTTTTTCACAGAGTCTTTGCATACTGATCCTAAGTTTTTACTGAAGGTGGTGTCTGAGTTTACTTTAAATCAATCCATCCACCTTCCAGTTTGTTTTCCTGAGTATTCTAATCAGGGACAGGCCTAGCTTCATACTTTGGATGTTCACAGAATTTTGCAGTATTACACAGACCGCATCAAGTCTTTGAGGAAAACTGATCAGTTGTTCATTTCATTCACCCCCAAGAGAGAGGGCGCTCCTGTTTCCAAACAGTGTTTGTCTAAGTGGTTAGCTAGTTGCAGTGTTTACTGCTACTGCAAGTACAACAAGCCCCTTCCAGGGGTAGTCAAGGGCCATTCCACTATGGGTATGTCTGCCTCCAAGGCTTGCTTCAGAAATGTGTCTGCTGCTGACATCTGTGCAGCTGCCACCTGGAGTTCTGTCCACACTTTCAATAAGCATTACAGGCTGGACATCGTCTCTAGGCATAGAGTCAACTTTGGCCTTGCAGTTCTTCAGGGCCTTCTGTCATGAGCTCTTGATTGCTGACTTGTCCTCCTCTCAGTGATTTTATCCTGTTGATACTGATACTGCTTGGGACTCAGTCCTACCAGTGTGGCCTGCTGCAAGAGCCTTCCTCGAAGTAAGATAGTAGAGTTACATAAAGAACTTACCGTAACAGTAAATCTTTGAGAGAAGCTCTTGCAACAGGCCCTGCTTTCCTTCCCTCCTTTCTTCTGCAATTTACTAGGTTTACTAGGTAAGTGAGGACAAAAGGAAGCCATGAAGCCTATCTTGATTGTCCCCCACATGTGTGGGAAATTACACTTTGTTGTTGTTTTTGGAGAGCCAATGATCTGAACCCTTTTTTAAAGGATTCAAAGGTATTACAGTCTACTAGCTCTTGTGGTAGCTGTTTCCAGAGCCTTGATGTTCTTACCAAGAAGAAATGAAGCCTCCTGTTTGTTTTTGCTTTACACACCATTAGTTGTTGATTGTGAAGTCTAGGTACTATTTTTCTTTGTGTTTTAACAATACCACATTTGTCCATCAGAGAGGGTGGTTTGAGAATTTTATGTAAGAACAGATCACCACCTCTGGAGCGCCTAAACTCCAGTGAATGTAGGCCTGTTTTTTGAAGCCTCTCTGGATATGGTAGTGATGCTAAATGGAGCACCATTTTTGTTGCCCTTCTCCGAACTCTTTCAATCACTTGAATGTCCCTGACCATGTATGGACTCCACACTGGTGACCCATAATCTGTATATGGTCTGATGTATGCTTTAAACAATGAGATAATACATTCCTCTGTCTTAGATATAAACGTACGGTTAATGCGCCTAAGTAGTAAATTAACGGTTTTAGCTACATCATTACAGTGATTGGAGGAGGATAATTTGTCATCTATCAGGATGCCCAAGTCTCTTTCACATATTGAAGATTTAATGATAATATTATATAGTGCATAAATTTGTTTGGGATTATTGTAACCTAAGTGGAGAACAGAACATTTGTCTGTATTGAATGTCATTTTGTTTTTCTGTGCCCAATGCTGTAATACTGAGAGGTCGTTTACTACTAAGTCCATATTATAGTTGGAATCTACCCTACCACTTAACTCTGTATCATCTGCAAATTTCAAAAGTATGTTCCTGGAGCTAATCTGTATGTCTGAGATGAAAATATTGAATAGTTCTGGGCCCAGAACTGATCGCTGCGGCACACCACTGGTCATAGCCATAATACTGGAATAGGCACCGTTGATCCTAACATGCTGCATCCTGTTGGTTAACCAGCAATTGATCCATTTTATTATGTTACAAGAAAAACCTAGGTCTGATAGCTTAGCTAGGAGAATATAGTGAGTAACCTTATCAAATGCTTTGCTATAATCCAGGAGGGTGACATCCATGGGAATCTTATTGTCTAGTTCTTGGCTGACAGTATTATAAAAGGCTATTAAATTGGTAGTGCAAGAAAAGCCTTGCTTGAACCCATGTTGTGACGATCGATAATGCCTGGAGTTTGCATTTCTGCCTCTAATATACCTTTAATAATTTTTCCATTACTTTACATGGATGGAAGTAAGGCTGATGATGGTAATTACTCACTGTGGAACGGTTACCCTTTTTAAGTGTAGGCACAACTGTAGCAGTTATCCAGTCAGATGGAACGGATCGCTCCGCTAATGATTTATTAAAAAATAAAGGAAAGTGGTGTGGCAATATTTTCAGCTGTTTCAACCAAAAATCTAGGATTAATTAAGTCTGGTCCACAGCTAGTATTTAGTTTTAAAATTTTTAACAAGGAAACTACTTCAGAAATAGTTATGGTGTGGTTATTTTCAGTAGAACTTGATATGATAGTATTTGTATTAATTATGACTGTATGATTTGAGAATACTGATGCAAAATAGGTGTTAAATGTGTCGGCTGTCTCTCTCTCTATCAGATGTAATAGTGTTTGTGCCATTGGTCAATGGCCCAATTTGTCTGTTACTGCCTTTTTTACTATTGAGATAAGAAAATAGGGATTTGTGATTATTTTTGGAATGGGCTATGCGAAACTCGAGGTTGCGTTTTGCCTTCCTGATAGTCCTTTTTAGTTCTTTAACGGCAGTTATGTATTGTCCCAGTATGAGTTCTTTTGTATCTGTTTTGCATTTTTTTAAACAAGTAAATAGTTTTTCTTCTGTTTGATTTTCCTACGAATATCATTATTTAAACACAAAAGAATTTTACCGTTATTGTTATATTTTATCCGGGCTGGAATATAAGTTCCTTCTCTGTGACCCTTCGTCTGCTTGGCTGTCAGGAAACCTCCTCGGTTTTCCTTCTGCTGCCCATACAGGGTCTCCGGTGGGAGAACTGAGGTGGTGTGGGGGACTGCCCTTTTATATAGGCTGTGCTGATGTCAGCTGACTGACGTTGGCGGGAGGGGGAGAGTACCCCGTGAGAGACTACTAACTAGAAGTTTTCCATGTGGTCCTAGCACCTGGCGGCTTAGTCCTACTGGTGAAACCTTCTACAAGCTTCTCTTGAAGATCTACTGGTATGGTAAGTTCTTACGTAACTGTACTGTACTTCACCATGTTTAATCACCTTCTTAGTCCATGTGCCTGCCACCCTGTCCATGCATTCCTAATGTCTGCCAGGGCAAATTGTTAGTACTTCTCCTTCCACCACTGTTCTCGTCTCTTATGCGCTCTGTTTCTGAACTTGAAACTACTGTACATCTTTTGTCTAATGAGGTCTACAAAGGGTGTTGTTCTCAATACATATTCATCTAAATAGTATTGTTCAAATGTATTATTTACTTACTAAAAATGTGGTCTGGTCAAGGCTTTCTCCTGATTTGTCTAAACCTAGTCACATGGGTTATATTTGTACAAAATCATTCAAAAATCAAACACTGAAAACCCACACACCAAGAAATACAACTTAAAACAGAAACCCTGCCAAATCTAAAGAACAAAACTAATGGAAATGGACAGACTGGAGGGGCCAAGCAGTCCTTATCTATCATCACATTCCATGTTTGTATGTAACAATCTACACCACTCGAATATATCAGTGGTGCTCCCCAGCCTAAGACAGAAACATATTTCTTCAAAATGCCTGCAAATATCAAGTACTGCAAAACCACGTGATAGGAGACATTTAACAGAAGACACACAGGCATTAGCTCTGTCACCATAGATGTACATGTACAACAGCAGTCAACAAAATGGATAAAAAGTCACAGATTCATCAGTGTGTCCCTTTCCAGGTGCAGCTGAGATTCCAGATCCCTCACTGTCCCCAGTCAGATTTGTTTTTGTTTTTCCTATAAGTCAAAATGGGAAAACATATTGTGAGAAAAATCTCTCTCTATATATGTATATAAAATAAACAGTGGGGAAGTGTGAGTTACAAGGTGATCGCAGATTCAGTCGAGGGGTTTATGGAACATTATAATCCTCAAGGCCAAGTGGATTATGATGTTCCATAAACCCTGAGATTGAATTCTCACCTTGTAACTCACACTTTTGGATTGTTTTATTGTCTGTATTATAGAGATAATCCAGCAGTTAAGCAAAGAATACACTGGTATTGTACTTACTGTTTAGGTGCCGTTTTCTGTTTTCAGGCAGTAGGATGCAGGTCTGATAGTTGCTGAAGTTTACTGATAATTTTGATTGAAAAGCTCTGCTCAGTGGAGTTTAAAAGTACAACTCGTGTTCAACAAGTTCAACAAGAAAAAACTGTTTAACGGAGTTTTAAAATATGTTTTTCTGGAACAGGTTTTCACTTGCTGTCCGAGGAGGAGTCGCTCATTCTCAGTCTTTTTGTTTGCTTTTGCTGGTGATTTTGATTCTTTATTGTAAATGTTCACAGTGACATTGTGCTACAAGGAGCAGTCTGGGCTGAATAGGGTTTAAAAGCTGCCCCCTGGTTCTGGGACTGGATGAATATACTGTAGCACAAAGCTGTTTTTCTGATTAGAAACTGAGAGTAACGGAGGCGCGAGGGATACAGTTAAACTGAAAGCTTGTGTTAAAATTTCAGTGTGGCTCCTTAAAGCACAGCATCCGAGCATGTTTGATGTCAGTAATCCACTGTTTGTGAGTGACATCTAGCAACAATAATCCACACTTAGAAATTAAGTATGTTTTCGTGTCAATCAATCAATCAATTTTTATTTATAAAAGGCGCTTTTCTTCAATCCAAAGCACCTGCACAATATCATAAAACAATAAATAAACAGAGTTTAAAACTATTATAAATCATTAAAAGCTATACTAAAAAGGTGGGTCTTCAAGGCTCCTTTAAAGCTCAGGACAGTTGGACTATTTTGCACCTGCGAGTGAGAATTCCACAGGGTCGGGGCCATAAGCTAAATGACCTAGCCCTGAAGAGATTTCCAAGGACCCTAGGAATCTCCAGCAATCCCTCATCAGTGGATCGGGCCGGGAGGGACAGTAGAGGCAAGGAGCTCTTTCAGGTAAGTTGGTCCCTGGTCATGTAGAAGCTTTATAGGTTAACAAACCGACCTTGAAGGTGATTCGCTAAATACTGGCAGCCAGTGCAGTCCAGGGAGCACAGGCGCTATATGACTGGATCTAGAGGAATCAGTCAACAACCGCGCGCATTCTGCACTAGCTGCAGGCAGTGAGCTCAACCCCGATAGCCCTAGGTACAGGGAGTTGCAATAGTCAAGCGGGGAGTAACAAGGCATGGATCAATGTTGGAAGATCTTCTGGAGGAACCAGGTGCTTCACCCTGGCGATATTCCTCAGATGGAAAAGGAAGTTTTGACCACCACTGACACCTGAGCTTTAAGCGTCAAGTGGTCATCAATTATTACACCAAGATTCCGCACCTGATCTGAGGGTTGTCAGTGGAGCGTCTGCAAGCCATAAGCCAGAGTGCGATCCAGCTGGCAAACCGCCTCTGGCGACCTTTATCCACAACCAACACCTCAGTTTTCGGGGTTTAACCTCAACCAACTCCCATTCATCAATCTTGGATTTCTGCCAAGGCAGTTATTAAATACCGACAAAGGCAGCATCCTGGCCGGGCACAAAAGACATATACAGCTGGGTATCGCCGGCGTCGTAATGAAAACCCAGTCCGTGTGTAAATCTTATAATCGCTCCCAAAGGCGGCATATACACGCGAATAACATAGGCGCTAGAATGAGGCCCTGCGGTACCCTCACAAGGCAGGAGACTGATGCCGAGGAAAATTCCTACACCACCCTCTGAGTCCTACCGAGGTAAGATCTAAACCACCTGAGGACCATACCAGATAATCCACAAATGGATCATGAGCGCTCCAACAGCACCCCATGATCAACAGTGTCAAATGCTGCAGAGAGATCAAGAAGTACCAAGATAGAACGGGTCCTACGATCTCTCGCTATTAGGAGGTCATTTAGTACACGAACAAGTGCTGTCTCGGTACTATGCCTTTTCCTAAATCCAGATTGGAGAACATTGTAGATATTGTTGTTGGTCAGATGATCCTCCAATTGCAGTGCGACCACCTTCTCAATAACCTTACCCACAAAGGGTAGGTTAGAGACTGGTCTGTAATTTGCTAGACAATCTGGGTCTAAGGAGGACTTCTTTAAAAGAGGCCTAACTATAGCCTTTTTAAGGGGTTCAGGAAAGATCCCCCTCTCCAAAGACTTCCAGACTATCAAAGCCAGGACTAGGCCGATTTATCCACACAGTCCACTAAGAGACATGTGGGGCCAGGGTCCAAATCACAGCTGGTTGGTTGTAGCGCTCGGATGACCATCACAATATCATCGATTTTGGGGAGGCTGAAGTCAGACCATGCAAACTGGGTGTTTGACATCTCCGGCCGACCATCACTACCCCCATTGGGGAAGGAAGAGCGGATGTCCGATCTGATTTTGGCAACCTTATCTGCAAAGAAAAGAGCAAACTCCTCACACCGTTCTGTGGAAAAGGCCCTCCCGGGCTGAAGACAGCCTGGATTGCACAGTTTGTCCACAGTCCGAAAGAACTGGGCTGGTCTATTCTGTGCAGCCGCTATCTCCCTGGACAGGAACTCTGCCTTCTTACGAGAGATTGCAGATTGATAGGCCATATAATGGTCCATCAAACTAAGTCTGTCATCATCCAGACCGGACTTCCATCAGCGCCTCTCAGCCTTCGTCCTACCCTCCTCAACTCCCTCATGGTCTCATCAAACCACAGAGACCTGGGGCGAAGAGTGAGCGGACGAACACGTAGGTGCAATAGAATCCAGGGCCCCTGTAACCGCCCTATTATAGGCCTGTACTAGGTCACCTGGATCCAAGCAATCTATCGGAAGGTCCGATAGGTCCAGCACCGCCATGAGGTCATCTGGGGACACACCCCTCAATGGGTGGTACCGGACCATTTCCGAAGGGGCTGACCTAATAGGGGTGGCCTCAAAATTGAACCTAATGGAGTGATGGTTAGACCATCCGAGTGGTTCCACCACCAAATCAGATATCCCCATCCCCAGAAGGAACACCAGATCCAATGAGTGCCCACCAATATGTGTCGAGGAGGAAACTACCTGTGTGACGCCCAGTGATAACATCAACTGGAGGAAGTCTTGACCAAAGCGTGAGATTCATGGATGGCCCAGGCATTGAAGTCCCCAGAACCAACCATCTGGGGACCCCAATATCAGGTCGACAGTGAAGTCTGCGACTTCCTGCTGAAGCGTTCCCGTCACCTGGTGGACGGTGCTCACAGTATCCTGCACCCACCCTCCTTCAGACACACTCAAAGGATCTGGTGACTCCCACTGGTACCTCCACCAGGCCCAATTCTGATTTAAAACAAATGGCAACACCCCCGCCCCTACGATCCTGCCACATAAGCACGTTTAGAAAGTATTTGGTGAATGTGGGTAATTGACCTAAGCTATATAAAATGATATTTTTACAGAAATACTGAGACACTCACAATTTAATATCATGACATCCCTAGTCACAGACAGCAGGTTTCAGGAAGCAAGAGGGTAGTCTTAAAACCCAGACAAGATTTGGGGTGGAAGCTAAAAATTTAAATTAAAAAAATTAGGAACGTTTTGTTGGCAGATCACCAGGCTTTTTACCATTGAATTTTCAATAGCTCCACATTAAGTGATAGTGTTCCAGTTATATCATGCTGCCAAAGTTCAGATGTCATGTATTTTTTGTTTTACTAGGTTGATGGATTGAGACAAGTTTAGCCACATCTGGGTCTGCAGACACTTGTACAAGCTCAAATACAGCAGGTATACGCAGCATAGAATCTAATGGCAGCTACATACTGATCCAGTAGACAGGCAGGCATGTACTTTTGTGTTAAACTGCTTCTCTGAGAGCAAATGGCAGTACATTTCAATAGTCTGGAGTAGTATTTAGAGAAAGCTTGTTAAGCAATCTTTTTTTTCAACCAAGTCTCCTAGTACTGAGTTTTTGTTGGTCTCCTAGTGTCATGAATTTGGAGGGGGTCAGTTTGGCTCCTCGTGTGAGTTTTTTTTTATTTTTTAGTGCACAACAGAAATTCTACGGTCTACAGGCTCCAGGACTACTGCTAATTTTGAGGCTGGTAATAAGGAATGAAGGGGAGATAAAACTGATGATATGTTGGCCACCAAATTCTAACTAAATATAGACGATTTCCCTAAGGCATCAGTGGCTTCTTTTTTTTTACTGTCTCCGCCACATTATGGCCAGACGTGATGTTATGAAAACTGTTTGCATGAGATAAAACAGTGGACAATAATCCAAGGGTTTGCAGGGCTTTTCAGGGACTTTGAAAATGTGTCCGGAGTTGGGGGGGGGGGGTAGTAAAACCAACCTGAACCAGCATAGCCATACTGTGTATTACTTCTCTTTGCATTGCCCAAACTGTTGGGAGAATCTGGCACAAATTTGCATGTCCCAGATTACCTGATCCTGAAAAATCTTCCAACTGCTCTTACAGAAATTTGGGTTAAATGGGGGTAGGCAACACTCGCTTAAATGATCTGATGGCTGTTTGAATGATCATATTTAAAAGGTCACTTTGTAACCATATTTTAGTTAAGGCTGGAATGACTTACAGATCGTGGCCACTCAAGTTTTGTGAATGACTTCTCATTGCAGTGTTCCCTGCTCTCTGCTTAATTATGGATACGGCACAGCACTAATACATTGTATCTTTCCCGGTGTCAGCCAACTTTCATTATAACGGGTAAGTGTAAGAAAAATCTTGTGCAATGATTGACTGAAACACCAGTACAGCCATGTAATTATGTGCCCATAATTACACGCCTGCCCTTCTTACAAGGTGTCAGCTGCTTCATGGCACAAATCCTGATGTTCACACTGCACAAGCCACGCAGACAGCTGCCGAAGCACATCGCTGAGTGATGGAAGTGTTGAGCGATAACGCTGTGATCACAGAACCCACTCCCAGCATCACTCGGCTCCTTCCGGGCTGCTGCAGCCACCACAAAACCACAAGGGCTTGTTTCATTATCAGGCTATCAGCAATTCGCTGCCTGCTGCTTCCTGGAAATGACGTTCTCACCCGCCCCCAAACCCCATGTCCCAGCACACAGTGTGGTCCCAACAGTGAAGGGACTTAATAATCTTCGCAAACAAAATATGAAATGTTCCTGTTTTTGGCAATATGGAAGCCACTACCTACACACTGTAGCTGATCAGTTTGTTGAACACATGTGTTATAAGTCTAATAAAGCACTTCAGGGATGTGTGATATTGAGTCAGTAATTACACATCTCTCTCTCAGGTGTTTAAAGGCTCTTGGCACAGATGTCTTGTGCCTAACAACACCCTTGACAGGTGCGTGATTATTGGCCCATAATCACACACCCTGTTGCGCCTTATTGAATACTTATAAAATAGTGGTTGTAAATGGAGCATTCGGATTAGTTGACCACCTTCTAGAATAGCTTATGTTAATGGCTGGAAACGTTCATGTACAATAGAACATTTAGGATGTTCGCTATATGAAAATTTATTTTAAAAATATTTAAAAGTTTAGCTATATAAAAATTCATTTAAAGCATATAAAAATGGTTTAGTTAAAGAACAGCATTAAGGCTGTCCAGAGAATGGGGATTGGGGCTACCTTCAGTAATGTAACCTGAGGGGAATAAGGCCCACGTGTGCGCTAATGTTTATTGCCCCTTCTCAAGTTAGGCATACCTTAATGCTTAAATCTGATTTTGAAAAAGTTGTATTATGTTGTTTTGCTCAGCATTATGTGGTTTCAAACTCTGCCAAAAACATGTCCTTCTGCTCCCTTGTCATGTTAACTCATTTGCTCCTGGTGGCCATTTTGGGTCGGATCCAGTAATGGATGGTTCTGACGCCATGTGGCATTTGTGGGAACAAGTAAGTTTCCCAGTTCTTTAGCTATCTGAACTGTTGTTAATGAAATGCTAGAGCAGGGTGGATGACAGTTTGTGATACTGGGAATCTGGCTGGATCTCTTCCTAACCAACAAGAATGCTGTTGCTCGTGTTCTGTGCTGTGTGTGCCCAAGGCTTAATGTAGTGGTTCTCAAGCCTGTAATCAAAATGCTACCTCCAGAATTTATGGTTGGTGTCACTCATTTTATAGGTTATACACACAACATACTACTCAGCCTGCTAATATCACCCATATGTGCGACACTGGTCTTTAAAATGTGGGACAGATCATCAAACACGGAGACTGAAGCTCAGAACTACAGTGTTTGGATTTTGATACGGTTTCCTGTTAAGAGTGCATCACCAGTTTACTGTATATGAATTTCTTTTTTAAATCTCAGTGGACATCTGTTTCATGTAGGACATGGAGTGGCCAGTTCTCTGTTACATCTGGGGCTGGCACAAATCAGGTGGTTTGCATGTCCTGCCATGCAGAGCGCACAGCACGGGGAATGTTGAGTCCCCCTCCTTCTGTGATGTAGTGCAAAACAACATTTCAGGTGTTAGTAGACACAATCGGGGATTGTGCAGCTCTTCATGCATATACCAGGAAACAGGTTCTTGAGCAGTTTGTGTTATTCTTCCGTGACTGATGGGATGACTGCATTTTCAGCCCTGCAGGCACTGGATGCGATTGCAACAAGCCATGCAGATGTAGCCTTTGTTGTGATTACTCCACTAACTCTCTACCGTGTGTGGTCAGCTGTGTGTAAGGGGTTCTGCTGGTTTCTGCTCTGTATAAAAGCATATACAGTACTCACTCCAGGTCTCCTTCAATAAAATCATTTTGCTATTGACGGTACCCTGCAACCCCCACACACACACACACACACACACACACACAGATCTCCTGCCTAAACAAACAAAACTAAACAGTATTTCTAGGGACATGGATATGTTGTTCATCCACACTGTCTGGCAGGTATCCTTGCCGCTTTAAATCTTGCCAGAAGGTCTTCAAGCTGGCTCCTCCCACCCACCCGGGTGGTAAAACTCTCGGCTCCGCCCCATGACGTCAGATCTTCCTTACCGCTTGGAAGCTCAGGTTCCTTCCTTAACGCTCTGCGATTAAGACTGGTTCCTAATTCTTCGAAAGTTCGAAATCAAAAAGTTTTTTGCTAAAAGACTTGGTCTTCTTCTACTGCTGGCTGCGATGGACGTCGACTCCGGTTTCGGAGGTGCCCTTGCGGAGCAGAAGATGTCTAGGGACGGATCTGCACTCACGTCGTCTACTGCCTGGGCCTTGAGCACGACCCGCAGGCCTGCGACTTGTGCTCTTCTTTTCGCCCTCGTCCTTGAGGCCGTGCTGCCGATTACAACTGGGGCGCCCGAGAGAAATTCCACGGTGAAATCTAAAGAGGCCGGTTGGCGGTGTCGCGGCGGGCGGGCTCAGCGGATCAGCTCGAGCAGATGATCGCCCTCGAAGAAGGAGGCGCGGGCCGCTTCTACCTGGCTCTGACATTTGTCGCTCTCGATTGCCTCATACTCTGCTGCTTTTAGGAGCTTTGTCTGACCCTCTCGGCGAAAGGTGAGGGTTCAACTTCTTAGGGACCTTTTCCAGGTCCAAAAGAGCAAAGTAAGTCTCTCCGTCGACACTCTTGGGAGCGGAAAGATCCCTCCCTTGTCGACAGTCGACCTGATTCGACCTCAGCTTCGCCACTGGCTTCACGGTGTCCCCGGCCAGGTCAGTTGACCCGACTCCCCGACGATGCGGTCGAGATTTTTCTCGACCCGTTAGACGGGTTGTCGGCTGGAGAAGCTGAGAATCCCCTCTCCCCGGTTCCCCCGGTGAGAGTTGAGGATCCCGTCGGCTCGTCTGTGCCTCCGGTTCCGGAGCCTTCGGTGGGATCGTCCGAGCCGAGGGGAGTGCCGGTTCCCGACACTTCTCCTCGCCTTCCTCGGCCTAGTCGAGACTCTCGGTCTCGGACATCCTCGTGGTCCGACCGATCCCGCCCGCCGCCGGCGGTCTCGATCTCTAAACGCACGCGGCAAGCGCGCCGCTCTTCCTCGGACGAGGAAGTTGGCGCAATTGCGTCGAGATGCGAGGAACTCATGTGGCAACAGCTCCTTTTGACCGGGAATAAGCCGACTCAGTCGTCTTCCCCGGCCATTAAGTGGCTGTCACCGGAGCGGCCGAAACAACCCCTCATTGTAGCCGAGGAGCCTGTTCCCAGGCCGGTTGTTCGACCAATTCCAGCTGCCCCACCGATTCTGGTGGAACCTCCACCTCCACAGCCATTAGTTGGGGCTCCGACCAAAAATTCTCGGTCGGCCTTGGGTTTGCCCATAGGCTGTCTGTCACCCTCACTCCGATAAACCTCGGCAGGTGGAGGGTGGCTCCGAGCCGAGCAGCTCTTTGAGGACTCTTCCGAGTCCGATGATGGTTCCTCCTCTTCTCCAAGCCGCATGGGTTGGAGGTCCTCGGGAGCAGACAGTGGACGATAGCCCTTCGTCCTTCTTAGGGTTGCTTCAACTCATCTCGGAGTCCACCGGGATGAAGCTCGAACCCGTTTCTAAACGGGCCAGGTATCCCCTCATGGAAATTCTGGACCGAGGGGATTCTCCTACGGAGGCCTTTCCGGTGGCCGAAGCCATAGTGGGTCCGGCCTTGGAACTTTGGCAGCGTCCTGCTTCCTGCCCGGCCAGGATGGCCAGGAAGTATGCGGTCCCTACCGGTTCCCTGTCCGGTTTTTTGGAACACCCCTCGGCCGGGGGTTGGTTACCGACAGCGTTTTCCGGCATGCCGGGAACGCCAGGGATGTAGACAAACCTCCCGACAAGGAATCCAAGAAATTGGATTATGCCGGGCGAAAAGTCTACGCTGCGTCCTCTCTCGGCCTTCGTCAGACCAGTTCGGCCATCCTCATGGCACATTTTTCTCACGCCCTGTTGGGCTCCCTGGATGAGGTTGTCCCTCATCTTCCCGCAGATCTGCAGACTACCGTCAGGCAGGTGCGGGACCAGGGCAGGGCAGTGGCTAAACAGCAGCTCCAGACTGCGTTAGACATCGGGGACTCATGTGCCAGGTCTGTGGCGGCCGCAGTGGCCATGGCGTCGTCGGGCTTGGCTGAGGATATCCACCTTTCACCGGATACCCAGCACAAGTTGCGGATGTTCCTTTTGGGACTGACCTCTTGACCCTGGGGTGGAAAGTCACCTGCAGAGGATCGAAGTCCAGTGCTACCTTGGACTCGGTCTGTTCGCTCAGAAGGACAAAGGCCGAAGCCAGCCTAAGCCCTTTAGTCCTTCTGCGCCCGCAGCAGCCTGGCCCAGCAACGTCAGGGCCAGCAGGCTCCGACCTTGGTATCCCAAGCCCAAGCCGTCGGCTTCCTCCAACAGGAAGCAGGAGGTAAGGCCCAGGAGGTCCTCGGCGGTCCCTCCTCCAAGCCTGCCCAGTGACGGGCTGAGGTGTCGCCCCATCCCTGTCACCTCACCCCTGGTTCCCCGTGGGGCAGCTCAGACACTTCCTTTCCGCCTGGTCCGCTGTTACCACGGACAGGTGGGTACTAGGTGGTGGGAAGAGCCTGCCTCTAGGGTCGAGCAGGCCCGCCCTTCAGAGCCGTCGCACCTCGGGGGCCTCGGGAATCCGCAGCCTCACTGGCGGCTCGTCGAGGCCATCGCTCTCTCCTCCTCAAAAGGAGGTGATAAGGAGAGTAAGGACCCCCCTCAGACCTGGGGTTTGTGTCCAGGTATTTCCTGGTTCCGAAACAGATGGGGGTCTGGCGCCCCATTCTCGACCTGCACTACCTGAACAAGTTCCTAAGGTCTCGAACCTTCAGAATGGTTACTCTGGCACAGATAATACCATCTCTGGAACACGGCATGTGGTTCTGCTCTCTGGACCTACAGGACGCGTTCTTTCACGTCCCTATCTGTCCGTCACATCGGAGATTCCTTCGCTTTCGAGCGGAGGGATCCCTCTTCGAGTTCCAAGCCATGCCCTTCGGCTTATCTCCAGCTCCCAGGGTCTTCACCAAATGCATGGCAGTGGTGACAGCATTCCTCTGGCGCCAAGGGGTCCGGGTGCCCTTACCTGGGCGATTGGCTGATAGCAGCCCCTCCAGACAGGAGGTGGAAGCGGTCCAGAAAGCTGGCCCTCAGGTTTGCTCTCAAGTCGGCCTTCTCATCAAGCGAGGCCAAGTCAGAACTCGAGCAAGCAGGTGATCCTGTTCATCGGGCAGAGCTCGACTCTCTTCGAGCCAGAGCACGGCTCCCGGCGGACAGGGCCGAGGTTCTTACCTCCTTTGCCCAATCATTTCTGGTTGGGCAATCGCGCCCTGCCCGGGACTTCCTGCGCCTCCTGGGTCTCATGGCGGCCTGTACCAGCGTGGCCCGTTGGGCACGCTGGCACATGCGCCCCCTTCAGTGGGGACTGGCCAGCCAGTGGTCACAATGCTGCGATCCATTGGACCAGCTAGTGATAGTGACCCAGGAGATGTGGAACACTCTCCAGTGGTGGACCATTCCATCTCATCTGCAGGAGGGCATCCCGTTTGTCCGCCCCGAGCCGACGGTCTCTCTATCGACCGATGCCTCTCTGATGGGTTGGGGTGCCCATCTGGGGGAACACCGAGTGCACGGCCTCTGGTCCCCGCGGGAGTCCCGATGCCACATCAACCTGCTGGAGCTCCGAGCGGTCAGCCTAGCTCTCACCGCCTTTGCTCCGTTTCTCCGGGGTCAAGTGGTCCGAGTCCAGACGGACAATACCACGACCATGTACTACCTGAACCGCCAGAGGCGGGACGGCTCCATGCTTCTGTGTAGAGCTCTCCGCATTTGGTCGCGTTGCGCGGCCTGGAGGCGGATCTCTAGCCATTCATGTGGCGGGAGCCTCCAACACCTGGCCGATGCCCTGAGCCGGATGGGGCTGCATCTCACAGTGGTCTCTCCTGCCGGAGTGTACAGACCTGTTCTCCCACTGGGGCACACCTCAGGTGGACCTGTTTGTCTCCAGGGAGAATGCGAAGCTGAGGCTGTTTCATGCCCGCCCCCCTCAGCAGGGCTCGCTGCAGGGGGATGCCTTCTCAAGGCTCTGGACCCCGGGCCTCTTTTACGCCTTTCCCCCATTTCTCTTGATTTACAAGGTGCTTCTCAAGGCATGGAGGGACAAGGCGCAGGTGATTCTGATAGCCCCAGACTAGCCCCGCCAGTTCTGGTACCCAGATCTCCTCAGCCTCAGCTCCAGGCTCCCGAGGCAGCTTCCAGCTCGCCGGACCTGCTCTCAGTCAATCAGGGAAGGTGTTCCATCTGGACCTTCAATCCCTGCACCTGACAGCCTGGTTACTGAGTTTCCGACAAGGTCCTCAATGTTGTTGAGGCGTCCCGTAAGGAGTCGACCAGAAAATGCTACACCTTCAAATGGAAGAGATTTTCCATTTGGTGTCAGGGCAAGGGCTTGGACCCTTCCTCCTGTTCTGTGGCAAGCATTTTGGACTATTTATGGTCCCTTTCTAGTCAAGGGCTTAGGTCGTCGACCCTAAAGCTGCATCTGGCAGCCATCTCTGCTTACCGGGCACGGGCCGGGGTGCAGTCGGTGGCGCCAGGAGAAGGTGGTCTGGCGCTTTTCAAAGGCCTTGATCACATTTCCCTCGATGCGAGAACCTCCACCTCCGTGGGATTTACTGCTGGTACTGGCAAAGCTCATGGGCAAGCCATTCGAACCAATGCACAGGTGTGATATCTCTCACCTGTCGTGGAAGCCGCCTTCTTGGTGGCTATCACGTCAGCCAGAAGGATGGGAGAACTCCAGGCGCTCTGCATTGAGTCTCCTTACCTGGTCTTCCACAGGGACAAAGTTGTCTCGCCCCACCCGAAATTCCTTCGGAGGTGGTGTCAGAGTTTCACCGTAACCAGGTGTTGACTCTGCCGGTGTTCAACCCCAGTCACACCTCGGAGGCCGAATACAGGCTCCATACTTTGGACCCTAGAAGGGCGCTCGCTTATTATAAGGAGCGCATGGCTGAAATTCAGGGAGAGGTTCGCCAGCTGTTTGTCACCTATGCTGAAGCCGCACCTGGCAGACCTGCAGCCAAGCGGACGATAGGCAGGTGGGTCACCTCCTGCATAGATCTCTGCTATAAGTTGGCGGGCATGGAGCCTTCCAGAGGGATAAGAGCTCATTCTACCCGCCATACTGCTGCATCGGTGGCTGCTTCCAGGGACGTCCCTATCCAGGAAATCTGCAGGGCTGCTACCTGGAAGTCAGCACACACCTTTGATTACCCATTACCACATGACCTTGAGTCATGCCGGGATGCTGGTTTGGGCCTCGGTTCTCAGTCTCTCTTTCCCAAGTAAGTATCGGGGTGTCTCATGCCTCCCTCCTCCAGGAGAACTGCTAGGAGTCTGCCAGACAGTGTGGATGAACAACATATCCATGTCCCTAGAAATACAGGTTACTCACCTGTAACAGGAGTTCTAGGAATGGTATATGTTGTTCATCCCTACATTTCAAACCTCCCGGCTTGACGCACAGCATGAGCTTCCAGCAGGCCAGATCTGGCGTCATGGGGCGGAGCCGAGAGTTTTACCACCCGGGTGGGTGGGAGGAGCCAGCTTGAAGACCTTCCGGCAAAATTTAAAGCGGCAAGGATGCCTGCCAGACAGTGTGGATGAACAACATATACCATTCCTAGAACTCCTGTTACAGGTGAGTAACCTGTATTTTCTTGCAGATATTCCGGCACCATGAGGAGGAAAGTGGTGTTATGTAGTCGTGGAAGAAACTTCCAGGAAGGACACTTAGGTAAAGAGCAGGGACAGTAACTTTCTCGTAGGGAGATTCTCAGGAGGTTGGCAGGTGGTTAGAAGGGGCAAATCGGGTGCCCCATCACTCGGTTCTCTCCAACATATTACCTGAACAAACCATATAAAAACTATAAACAGGTATCTGCCTCTATCTCCAAAATCAAACAAAGGGGCAGAGGACAATGCAGAGCAGGACACTGCAGCACAGGAGCTAGCACAACAAAACTCACACAAAACAGGAACCAGAACAAAAAAATCAAAAAGGAAATCCAAATAACTTCTGATCTTAGAAGACTCCATGATTCGGGGAGTTGATACCTATCTCCAGACAGGGGTAATGGTCAGATGTCTCCCAGGTACATCAGCATGGAGAGACACTGACCGCATTGCTAAAATTGTTTAAGAAGCAGGAGAAAACATTGACGTCCTGGTACACATAGGGACTAACCATCTCACCAGCCGGTCAGTTGTGGAGACCAAGGAACACTTGACCAGTCTGGGTGACAAACTCTCATCCATTTCGTCCAGTATCTCCTTCTCTGAGATCCTGCCAGTCTGGGATGGGGGGCAGATGGATGGAAGGTCAGACAAGGGGAGATAGGGGAGCTAAACATGTGGCTCAAGGGCTGGTGCCAGGAAAAAGGACACAAATTTGTAGGGAACTGGCAACAGTTTTGGGAGTGAAAGTTCTTTAAATTCGATGGACTGCATCTGACTAAGGAGGAAGTCAGTGCATTGGGGCAGAAGTTTGACGTCTTTGCAGAATATTTAAACTAGCAAATGGGGAGATGGGTGCAGCACCCAATATGTCGAATGGGAAGAAACACCTCTTCCCCCCCTCAGCTAGTGGTCAAACAGGAGTTCAGCATGTTTGCAGTTCATTTGCATCACCAGGTAAGGAAAAAGGTCCGGCTCCCCATACGACGCATAGGGGAAACACCAGACCTCACCCAACAACAAACACACCGAAATTTGTCCAGTGGAAAATCATGTACATAAATGCTCGCAGTCTGGGAAACAAGATCCCAGACCTGCAGGCAATAATGACAGAGGCTAAACTGGACATAGTAGTAATGGTGAATGGTTTACCAGTAACACACTTGGAAACTGCAGTACCTGTGTGCACTGTTCAGAAGAGACCGAGGTGCAAAGAGGGGGGGGGAGTGGAGTGGCCCTGTATGTCAATGAAAATATCAAAGCTACAGAAATTCAGAATACACATAAGGAGCCAGAAGAACTGTGGGTCACCCTGGAAACAGGAAATGGGACAGCCATACGAACTGGGGTTGTCTACAGGCCCCCAGATCAGGGGGAGGACATAGACATATTACTGTTAGAAGATATACAAAACATGACAGCTAAAGGGGAGGTTCTGATAATGGGAGACTTCAACATGTCAGATACAGATTGGTCAATACCAGCAGGAACATGTGCCAGAACTAGACACATGGTGGAGTCCCTGCAGGGGGAGGGCCTCAAACAACTGGTACAACAACCCACAAGAGACAGGGCTATCCTAGATCTAGTACTGACTAACAGGGAATGGATCACAGATCTCCAGGTAGAAGGTCACCTAGGGGCCAGTGACCATCACATGGTATGGTTCAATTTGGCCACTAGAACTAAATCATCTCATTCCAAGGCAAAAATATGGGACTTCAGAGGAACTGACTTTGATAAGATGGCCAACAGAGTTGAGCTAGCCCTGGCATAAAGAAATATAGGTGAGGGGGTACAGGCAAAGTGGGCAAGCATTAAGGATGCAATACTTGAAGCAACATCCCATTGTGTTAGAGAGAAAAGGAAGTGCAAAAGAAGAAGGAAACCACTTAGGTTCTCAAAAACAGTAGCAGAAAAGGTGAGAGTACAAAGGCTGGCCTTCAGGAAATATAAGGAAACGCAGCGGGATGAAGATAGGGAGGCATACCAAACTTCCCTAAGGGAAGCAGGGAAGGCAGTAAGGCAGGCAAAGGTCCAAACCGAGGAAACACTAGCACAAACAGTAAAATAAGGTGACAAGACTGTCTATAGATACATTAGTGAAAGGGGAAAGTCCAGAGGGGGTATTGCTAAGATCAAAGGAAATAAGGGGGGTTGTGAGGAGGAGGACCATGTAAAAGCATCTATCCTAAATAGATACTTCTGCTCAGTATTTACTGAAGAGAAGGTAGGGCAGGGCCCACAGCTCAGCACCATGGACACAGGGGGAAGGGAGGTGTGCACTAGTCCCTTCACAAAGGAAAGGGTCCTACAAGAGCTCGCTAAGCTCAGGGTGGACAAGGCAATGGGACCTGATGGCATACATCCCAGGGTACTAAAGGAGCTAAGGGTGGAACTAGCAGAGCAATTATCAGAACTGTTTAGTGAGTCTCTGAGCACAGGAGAGGTCCCAGAAGACTGGAGAAGGGCTCATGTGATCCTACTCCACAAGAGTGGTAGCAGGGAGGAGGCAGGGAACTACAGACCAGTCAGTCTTACCTCAGTAGTGGGCAAGATTATTGAGACACTCCTTAAGGAAAGGATAGTGCAACACCTGGAATCCATAGGAGCACAGAATCCAAGACAGCATGGGTTTACAAAAGGAAGGTCCTGTCAAACCAGTCTCATAGATTTCTTTGACTGGATAACCAGAGTGGTGGACCAAGGGGGAGCAGTTGATGTCGCCAACCTTGACTTCAGCAAAGCTTCCGATACTGTTCCACATAGAAGAGTGATTAATAAGCTGGGTAGGCTCAGGGTGGGTCAGAAGTTGGTCAACTGGGTGGCAAACTGGTTGATGGGCAGAAAACAGAGAGTGGTGGTAAATGGTATACAGTCAGAAGAGTTGCAAGTCACAAGTGGGGTACCTCAGGGATCAGTCCCGGGGCTAGTCCTCTTCAATATCTTAATCAGTGACATTGCAGATGAACTGGAGGGTAAGGTTTTTCTGTTTGCAGATGACATGAAGATCTGCAACAGAGTACATGATCCAGATGGGATGGGCAGAATGAGAAGTGATCTGGATAAACTGGCAAAATGGTCGTAAGAGTGGCAACTGGGGTTTAATGCAAAGAAGTGCAAGATCATGTACATAGGGAAGAGAAACCCTGAAGCCACCTATAGGCTGGGAGGGGAGTTGCTGGCAGTCACAAGGAAAGAAAGAGACTTGGGCATCATCATCACCGATGACCTGAAATCATCCAAGCAGACCACTAAAGCAGTAGGTAAGGCTAGGGGGATGTTGGGGTGTATTAGTAGGGGTATCACAAGTCACTGGTTAGGCCCCATCTGGAGTACTGCATGCAGTACTGGAGGCCACACCTTCACAAGGACATGAACCAAACTGAGGCAGTCCAGAGAAGGGCAACCAAAATGGTGCAGGTACTGCATCAGAAAACATGAGGACAGATTAACGGAGCTCAATATGTATACCCTAGAGCAAAGGAGGGAGAGAGGTGATATGATCGAAACATTCAAAACATCTTAAGGGCATTAACAAGGTGAAAGAGTCTAACATGTTTCAATATAAGAAAAATAGCAGGACAAGAGGACACAGCATGAGATTAGAGGGAGGCCGATTAAGGTGTAATGTGAGGAAGTTCTTTTTCACAGAAAGGGTGGTGAATGCATGGAACAGCCTACCTCAGGAAGTGGTGGATATGAATACAGTGCAGGGCTTCAAACAGGCATGGGATAGGCATAAGGGAGCAATACAGATGAATATGAATAGATAGGCCATTGACAGAGCAAAGGCCGATGGCACATTTATAAGGTAGAAAAAGAGATGGGCAGACTGGATGGGCCTTGCGGTTCTTATCTGCCATCAACTTCTCTGTTTCTATGTAGGCTCTGCCAAGGCCATTAGGCAATGAGAGACAACAGTTCAGGATCCATCAAGTCAGTGCATGTCTGAAGGGATGGTGCATGGGTAAGGGTTTTCTTTTCCAGGAGACTGGGGTTCCCCGCTGGAAGGATCAGAACAGTGCCTTGAAAGTCTTGGAACTACACTAACTCAGAATTCTCAGTAACTGTGTTTTGGGGTGTTTTTTTCTCCTCAGGCTTGTATTTTTCATTTGCGCGGCTGCCATTAGGGCCAGGCGAGCGCTCCTCCATCTGACTGTTTTCCCGCCTCCTGCTAGGCTTGCACCCATGGTTCACGCACTTTGCACAGCACAAGGAACGTTTGCGCAGCGATAGGGGCATTTGTGCAGCACAGTCACCTGTTGTCTGCATTGTGCAAATTGAGCTAGCACACTTACTGGTGCACGCACACGCTAGTGTGCTGACGTCCTGTGAGCGCCCGCTAGTGAGTGTGCGTGCCCATTTTAGTGTTTTTTGGCACTCTAATCCCTGTATACAGTTCTGTGGAGAGTTTAAAGCCCAGCAAGCTTACAAAATAATTGGTTACTGTTTTACATATTTTATTTGGGGTTTTTGCTGTGGAAACTTTCTGTTCTAGGGATCTGGATATGATGTTCTATCCACACTGTCTGGCAGTTGCCTTTCCCTTTAAGGATTGCCGGAAATATCTTCTACCTGGCTCCTCTCACCCACCCGAGTAGTAACTCCCATGGCTCCACCCCATGATGCCAGATCTTCCTTTCTGCTGGTAGGTTCATGTTCTCTCCTTACTGCTTCCGCGATGAGTGGGCCCTGGTGCTCAAATTTTCGGTTTTACTTCCAAAACTTACTCTAAAATTCATTCGAGTTTCGTCTTCGCTCTGATCTTCGATCGCGAATGCGATGGAGGACAAGACTGTTCCTGGGTTTCACCAGTGTCCTCATGGGCAGAAGATGTCCTGTACGGACTCTCACGCCTTGTGTGTACTGTCTGGGCCACGATCACAGTCCGCAGGTCTGCAACTTTTGTCGGTCATTCCACCCGGATGTTCTCGACGAACCTGCTGCCCACCTGAAGTTGGGCCGACCGGAGAAACAATACCCGTCGGTGAAGTCAAAGGATGCCCATTGGGTGGTCTCCACAGCTGCAGGGTCTGCCAAGCAGTTAGAACAGCTCATGGCCTTCGAGGAGGAGGCGGCCCAGGCTGCTGCTCAGTCCTTTTCTGCTTCGGCCTTTGTTCCACTTCGGTTGGGCTCCACTTATTCGGCCTCCTTCAAGGAGCTGTGCCAGTCCCTCTCAACTAAAGGACAGGGCCCTACCAAGTCGCACAGTTCCCGCTCATGCAAGAAGGAGTCCAAGATGGACAAAGAGAATACTCATAGTCGTCGCTTCTGGTACTGGGAACGTTCTCACTTTCAGGAAACTCCAGTTCTCGCTTTCAGGAAACTCCGGTTTTGACTGTGGTCGAAACCGTGGACTTGGTCGCTGGTTTCATGGTAATCCCGTCAGACCAGTTGGTTGAGATGCCGGCTGACAATGCAGCCGAGATATTTCTCAACCCTGTCAACTGGTTGTCGTCCGAAGAGGATGACAACTCTCTTTTCAGGACTCTGGTCCTGCCGATGACCACTGACGGGATGGCCAAGCTTACTGAGCCGGAACCGCCGGTCATCAACCAAGACCAGGAGGAGCCATGGATATCCCCAGCTCCCTCCGAGGCCCCCTGTCGGCACCACCTGAAGGCCGAGGTCTCAGTCATCTTCAACCTCGGAGTTGAGCAGGTCCCACCGACATCGGCGGTCTCACTCTTGACACCATGGTAAGTGGCGCTGCTGCTTCTTGTCTTCGTCCTCCTCGAGTGAGGAGAGGCTTCAGCGCAAATTGTGTTGATGCTACGAAGACCTTATGTGGCAACAGTTGGCTTTGTCTGGGCTGAAGCCGACACTGGCTACCACCCAGGCCATTACATGGCTGTCGCCCAAAAGACAGACACCCCCAGCAAGGCCGTTGACACCGTTCCTCCCCAGTGGAGCTGGTTCAGACCCCATCGGCTAGGCCAAAACAGGCTTCTCCGCTGATCGTGGTGGAGCCGCCACCTAAAGAGCCAATCGCCGGGGCTCCGACCAAGGAGTCTTGGCCAGCCAAGGAACTTCCCCATCGGCTGTCAGCCACTCTTACTCCTGACCACCTGCAGTGGGTCGAGGGTGACACAGGTGGCTGCCCGCTTTAAGCGGACTCCTCGGAGTCTGAGGATTCCTTTTTGCACTCCTGTCCACAAGACACAGAGTCGATCTGGGATCTTTCCACGGACAAAGGTCCTACTTCGTTCATGGGCATCCTTTAGCTCATTTGCGAATATACAGGGATGAAGTTGGAGCCCATCCAAAAGCGGGTTCGATAACCCCTCACTGAAATCCTGGACAAAGGGGATTCTCCAGCGGAGGCCTTCCCAGTGGCCGAGGCCATTATTGACTCTGCCCTGGATCTTTGGCAGCACCCTGCTTCTTGCCTTGCGCCCTCGGCCCAGATGGTCGCAAGTATGCGGTGCCCACTGGCACCCTTTCAGGGTTCACGGAGCATCCCTTTGCTGAGGGTTTGGTGGCTGACTCTGTGTTTCAGCGCTTAGGCAATACTGGGGATGTCGATAGACCGCCGGACAAAGAGTCCAAGAAACTGGATCATTCGGACAAAAAGGTCTGTGCTGCCTCCTTGCTAGGCCTCCACCAGGTGAGCTCGGCCATCCTGATGGCACACTTCTCGCATGCCCTATTAGGCTCCCTGGATGAGGTGATCCCTCACATCCCTGTGCACCTTCAGACCACAGTCTAACAGGTCCGAGACCAGGGTAGGGCAGTGGTAAAACAGCAACTCCAGACAGCTCTGGATATTGGTGGTTCTTGTGCCCGCTTGGTGGCGGCCGGAGTTGCCATGCACCATAGGGCTTGGCTGCAGATCTCAACCTTCCTGGCAGATACCCACCACAAGCTGGCGGATGTCCCCTTTTTGGGCACCGACCTCTTTGGACCTGATGTGGAGGGTCACCTCCAGCGCATTGAAAAGTCCAATTCGCCACCCTGGTCTCTGTGACATCTTCCCAGAAGGACAACAAGGGCTGTAAGCAGCAGAAGTGCAAGCCCTTTCGGTCCTCCACCCCTGCGGCCAAATCAGCCCAGCATAAGTCTGGCCAGCAGGCTCAGTCCTGGCAACGTCTGGCCAAGTCTGTGGCCTCAGTGGTCTGAAAGCCCGGAGGGAAGGGACCCAGTGGCTGCTCGGCCGGATCCTCCTCCTTCTTCTCCCAGCTTGCTCAGTGATGGGATGGGAGTTGCCACCCTCATACCTGTCATGCCTCCCTGGGTCCTCCTGTGGTGGGGGGGTGGCTCCACCACTTCCTTTCCGCCTGGTCCGCTGTTACCACGGACAGCTGGGTTCTGGAAGTGGTCGGTCAGGGTTTGCCTCTGGAGTTCGAGCAGTACCCTCCAAGCCGAGCCCACATCCCACGGGAGGACTTGGTATCCGCAAACACTCGGTCGGCTCTTCGAGATGATATAGCCCAGCTCCTTCGCAAGGAGGTCATGGTCAGAGTTGTGGATCCTCCAGAACACCCAGGGTTTGTCTCCAGGTATTTCCTGGTACCAAAGCGGATGGGGGGCTGGCACCCCATTCTAGATCTGCATGACCTGAACAAATTCCTCAGGTCTCACACCTTCAGGATGGTAACTCTGTCCCAGATCATACCATCTCTGGAGCAAAACATGTGGTTTTGCTTCCTGGATCTTCAGGGCACGTTCTTTCACATCCCGATCCCTCCATCCCATCAAAGGTTCCTCCACTTCCGAGCAGAGGGAGCCCTTTATGAGTTCCAAGCCATGCCTTTCGGCCTCTCCTCGGCCCCCAGGGTCTTCACCAATTGCATCGTAGTGGTGGTGGTAGATTACCTGAGGCACCAAGGGGTCCGAGTGTACCCATTCCTGGACTGGCTGATTGCAGGTCCCTCCAGGCTGGAGGTGGAGTGGTCCAGGGACCTGACCCTCCAGACCTGCATCGACCTTGGCCTCCTGGTCAAGGAGGCCAAGTCGGAACTCATGCCCTCACAGGTGATCAGCTTCATCGGGGCAGAGCTCGACTCATGCCGGGTCAGAGTTCGGCTCCCGGCAGACAGGGCAGAGGTTCTCTCCTCCTTTGCCCAACCATTTCTGGTTGGGTACTTGCACCCCACCCGGGACTTCCTTCACCTTCTGGGTTACATGGTTGTCTGCACCACTGTGGTTCGATGGGCCCGTTGGCATATGTGCTCCCTCCAGTGGGAGCTGGCCAGCCAGTGGTCTCAGCACAAAGGTCACTTCGACCAGCTGGTCACTGTGACCCAGAGAATGTGGGATGCTCTCCAGTGGTGGCTTGTCCCAGAACATCTGCAGGAAGGGATCCCGTTTGTCTGTCCCAAGCCGACAGTCATCCTGATGACCGACGCCTCTCTGATGGGCTGGGAGTCCCAATGACACATCAACCTACTGGAGCTCCGAGTGATTCAGCTAGCCCTGACCGCATTCGCTCTGTTTGTCTGGGGTCAAGTGGTCCAGGTCCAGATGGACAATACCACGACCGTGTACTACCTCAACAAGCATTGCAGGACGCACTCCTTGCCTCTGTGCAAGGAAGCTCTCTGCATTTGGACCCTCATGCACAGCCTGGAGACATATCTCCTAGCCATCCATGTGGCAGGAGCCTCAAATCAGCTGGCAGATGCCCTCAGCCGGGTGGGCGAGGCATCTCACGAGTGGTCCCTCCACCCGGAGGTAGTTCACAGCCTGTTCTCCCAGTGGGGCACCCCCTCAGGTGGACCTGTTTGCCTCCAGAGAAAACGCAAAGCTGCAACTGTTTTGTGCCCACCCCGCTAAGCAGGGCTTGCTGAAGGGGGATGCCTTCTTGAGGCCAGGGACCCCAGGCCTCTTCTATGCCTTCCCTTTATTCACAAGGTGCTCTTCAAGGTCAGGAGGGACAAGGCAGAGGTGATCCTGGTGGCTCCGGACTGGCCCCATCAGTTTTGGTACCTCAGCCTCAGCAATAGGCTCTCGAGGCATCTTCCAGCCCACCCGGACCTGCTTTCCATCAATCGGGGGAAGGTACTCCACCCAGACCTTCAATCCCTGCACCTGGCAACCTGGTTCCTGAGTGGCTAGAGTTCCAGGCTTTGGGTCTTTCCAAAGATGTCCTCACTGTGGTGGAGGCATCTCGCAAGGAATCGACCAGAATATGCTATGTCTTCAGATGAAAGAGATTCTCCATTTGGTGTCAGGGCAAGGGCTTGGACCCTTCGACCTGTCCAGTGGCTAGCATTTTGCACTACCTGTGGTCTCTCTCTCAAGGGAGACTTCGGTCGAAAACCCTTAAGGTGCATCTGGTAGCCATCCCTGCTTACCGGGTGCGGGCTGGTCAGCAGTCGGTGGCACAGGAGAAGGTGGTCTGGCACTTCTTCAAGGGCCTTTACCACATTTACCCTCTGGTGCATGAACCACCACCACCACCACTGTGGGACTTGTTGCTGGTTTTGGCAAAGCTCATGAACAAGCCATTCAAACCGATGCACAGGTGTGACATATCTCACCGGTTGTGGAAGACCGCGTTACTGATGTCTGTCACGTCAGCCAGAAGGATCAGTGAGCTCCAGGCACTCTCAGTGGAGTCTACTTACCTGGTCTTCCACAGGAACAAGGTTGTCCTACACCCCAGCCCGATGTTCCTCCGGAAGGTTGTGTCGGAGTTTCACCTGAACCAGGTGATGACTGTACCGGTGTTCTTCACCAGTCACACCTCGGAGGCCAGACACAGGCTCCATACTTTGGACCTGAGGCGAGCACTCGCTTATTATAAAGAGCACATGGCTGGAGTTCAGGGAGAGGTTTGCCAGCTGTTTATCACTTATGCTGAAGCCGCACGTGGCAGACCTGCAGCCAAGCAGACAACTGGCAGGTGGCTCACTTTCTGCATTGATCTCTGTTATAGGTTGTCTGGTAGGGAGCCTCCCAGAGGGCTTAGGGCTCATTTCACCTGCCATACCGCTGCATTGGTGGCTGCTTGTAGGGACGTCCCTATCCAGGAAATCTGCAGGGCTGCTACCTGGAAGTCAGCACACACTTTCATTTCCCATTACCACATTGACCTCGAGTCACACCGGGATGCTAGTTTTGGGACCTCAGTTTTCCAGTCTCTTTTCCTGAAGTAGGGGGTGTGCACCTCCTTCCCTCCTCCCAGAGAACTGCTAGGAGTCTGCCAGACAGTTTGTATAGAACATCATATCCACATCCCTAGAAAACAGGTTACTCACCTGTAACAGTAGTTCTAGGAGTGGTATATGATGTTCATCCACACGGACCCTCCCGACCTCCCCAGCTTCGGCACACAAACTCTGTAACCAGTGGGCAAGGTCTGGCGTCATGGGGCGGAGCCATGGGAGTTACCACCCAGGTGGGTGGGAGGAGCCAGCTAGAAGATGTTTCCTGCAGTCCTTAAAGGGAAAGGCAAATGCCAGACAGTGTGGATGAACATCATATTCCATTCCTAGAACTTCTGTTACAGGTGAGTAACCTGTTTTTACTGGCACCATGGCTTATAAGTAGGGATGTAAGTTTGTCATGGCAGTCATACACGTCATTGATTCCATGACGTTAGATCTTTATTCAGGACTTCCATGACTTTCACTAGTGTCATCAGAGTGTAGCAGTGATGACAGTGCCACAACATTTACTACTGTTTACTAATGATTTCATGAACAAACAATGAGTCATTAAACCCTCATCCATGACAAACTTACATCCCTACTTGTAGGAGACCATTAATTATGAAACTATGTAAGACCTGCAAACGGGTCATGAGTCCCTCCCCCATGGGTTCTTGTTGCCCTCATTGTGTTGCTCAGCATAATATTTCTGCAACGGTTCCCCCTAGCCGGTCCTCCGAACTAGGGAGGGGGGCACCTGGTTCTTCTATTGGCAGTGGCAAAGCAGAATTGCGAAAATCACTTTTGCTGCTCCTGTGTGAGTTTTTGGGCCCTGATGTTCCACAGGACATCCCAGCAGATAAACCTGACCGCAAACTGGGCCCCTCAGGTTGGGGGGGCCCATGCAGGCATGTCCAGGTGTGTCACTGCAGGAAAAGGCTGTGGAATCAGATGCGCAGGTAGACCCTGACCCTGACATCTTAGAAGGATAGGATGAGGATTTCGAGGATCATGGGGAAGCTCCTGACCTAAAAAAATTACTCTTTGATGAGGAAGATGTCCGCTCTGAGGAAGGGGCGTGGACTATGCCAAAGTCAAGGATTCCGATTCCCCCTTTGTTTGACAATGAGTCCTTGTCATTTTTGATAGCTGAGGCACGTAGATCCTTACAGCTTAAGGAGGAGCAGTCTGTGGAGACGGTGGATGTCAATCCAATCCTGTCTGCATCCTCCTTTGCTCCTAAGTGTTTCCCAGGTTTTATTCACTGTGACCAAATTATTGAGCAGGAATGGGCAGGTGTTGATCAGAGAAAAATCTTCCCAAACCAAAAACCCAGAATTTCCCCTTTTTAGAGGAAAGAGGTCACAGGTGGGGAGCTCCTCCTCTGGTGGACAAGGCTGTTCATAATTCAGTAAAACACACCACCCTTCCTATTGAAGGCTCTGACACTAGCAGATTCTCATGACAAGTGGGTGGATACTGCATGTAGGAGGCCTTTTGCCTCTAATGGCACGAATATTTGTACGTCTTACACTTCATTTATTGTTTCCAGATCCTTAAACATCTGGGTCTCCACTTTGTCTTGTTTCGTTCTGCTTGATTTGGAAGGTGTGAGCATTTGCAATTGGTGGCCATTGCCTCCACCTTTCTGGGTGAATGTACAGTGGAGAATTTGGGCATGTCGGCCCATTTGGCCTATCACATTGCTTCGGCTATGAGGGGCATGTGGCTTAGACATTGATCTGCTGATCAAGCTTCAAAAGCTAAGCTGTTTAACCTCCCCTTTGAGGGTGGCATATTGTTTGGCT
Organism: Neoceratodus forsteri; assembly: GCA_016271365.2. Lineage (NCBI taxonomy): Eukaryota > Metazoa > Chordata > Ceratodontiformes > Ceratodontidae > Neoceratodus > Neoceratodus forsteri. Next base: position 1,316,246,218 of record CM057455.1, on the reverse strand, counting down.
GCAGCCTGGATTCTATTTTGAAGGATCTCCAAGATAAAAAGGACCATCTTCCAGAGTCAAAACAACAATGCAAGACCACTGTAACCCATAGGAGTCAAGGTGACGGCCGGCACAGGCAGTCCCAAAGGAGGTTTCATTCCTTTTGGAACTTTGGTAACCAGAGAAATAGAGGAGCCTACTCAGGTAACAAAGCTTACGGTAACAGAGGGGCCTTTGCCAAGCACCGTGGAGGAGGACCAGCACAAAAGCCTGGTACCTCGCAATGAAGGTACAAGGGGCCCGTCCCTGATCCACTTTCCTTGGTGGAAGACTATGGGAGTTTGTCTCAAGATGGGCCCAAACAATGTCAGATGCCTGGGTTTTGGAAATCATTCACTTGGGCTGTGCCATAGAATTCTTATTGGAGCCCTCCAGGGGGCACGTTCTACAGTCCCCGGTTTCCAAGGACATGGCAAATGTCAGGCGGTGTCAGAGACCCTGACCCACCTAATTCAGATTGGGGCCAATATGCTGGTTCCATCAAATGAACAAGGTTTAGTGTTCTATTCAATCTATTTCCTAGTTCCCAAGATGTTGGGAGGGTTCAGAACCATTCTGAATCTGAAGCATCTGAACAAGTTTGTATGACACAAAACTTTAAAGATGGAGTCCCTGAGATCTATAGCCCCAACTGTTCAGCAGGTGGAGTTCTTAGCAGCAAAAGAGCTGATGTATGCTTACCTTCACATCCCCATCCGTCAGTCCCACCAAAAGTATCTCAGGTTCTCAATTCTGGGCCAACACTTCCAGTACAGGGCGCTTCCATTTGGCCTTGCAACAGCCCCACCCCCCACCCGTGTCTTCTCGAAAGTGTTGACAGTCATGGTGGTTCATGTCTATCCTTATCTGGACAACTTGCTCATTGGTGCACTGACATTGCCTCTGGCAAGGAGGTCAGTGCTCAGGACTTTGGAGATCCTAGAGGCGCACGGATGGGTGGTGAACTGAGAGAAGAGCTCTCTCGAGCCGACTCAGTTAACATAGAAACATAGACTTTGACGGCAGATAAGGACCACTTGGCCCACCCAGTCTGCCCATTTCCCTACCTATTGGATAAGCTGCAGATTCTAGTTAACCAACAGCCTACTTCCTGCAACCCCCCACTATAATTGCCTTATGTCTGTCCCATGCATGTTTGAATTCCCCCACTGTTTTAGACCCCACAACCTCTCCAGGAAGGCGGTTCCATCGTCCACCACTCTCTCCATGAAAAAGAATTTCCTCACATTACCCCTGAGCTGTCCCCCCTTTGAATTGTGCCCCCTTTTTCTTACACATCTCTTTTTCTGAAAGATGCCACCCTCCTGGACTTTGTTGATTCCCTTGAGGTACTTAAAAGTTTCTATCATGTCCCTCCTGTCCCTCCTTTCATCAAGGCTATACATATTAAGCTCTCTCAGTCTCTCTTCATATGGTTTCTGATGTAGACCCTGCACCATTTTAGTTGCCCTGCTCTGGACTGCTTCCATCCTGTCTATGTCCTTGCATAGATGAGGTCTCCAAAACTGCACGCAGTACTCCAGATGGGGTCTCACCAACTGTCTGTATAGAGGGATAACCACTTCCCGTTTTCTACTTGTGTTGCCCCTCCCTGTGCATCCCAGTATCCCCCGGCTCTCCTTACTGACTTCTCACATTGCTTACCCACCTTTAGGTCATCTGATATGACTACACCCAGATCCCTTTCCATTACTGTTGTTGTTAGTACCTCCCCTGCTATTGTGTACTCTTCTCCTGGATTTTTGTTTCCCAGGTGCATTACTTTGCACTTCTTTGCATTGAATCTAAGTTACCATATGCCTGACCATTCCTCCAACCTTGCCAAGTCCCTTCTTATCCTTTCTACCCCACTCTGTTGCAGATCTTTGTGTCATCTGCAAAGAGGCATACCTTTCCTTCCAGACCCTCTGCAATGTCACCTATAAAGACGTTAAAGAGGACTGGACCCAGTACTCAGCCCTGAGGTACTCCACTAGTAACCTTTCTTCAGAATGTTCCATTCACTGTAACCTTCTGTGTCCTGTTGTGCTGCCAGTTTGCTACCCAGGCTACCACCCTGGGACCCACTCCCAGACTGGCTAACTTGATTATTAATCTTTTGTGCGGGACTGTGTCAAATGCCTTGCTAAAGTCTAGGTAGGCCATTTCCACAGCCCCTCCTTGGTCTATTACTTTGGTCACCCAGTCAAAGAAATCGATTAGATTCATCTGACATGACCCTCCTGCTGTGAATCCATGCTGCTTTGGGTCCTGTGCCCTGCTGGCCTCTAGGTACTGAACAATTCTTTCTTTCAGAAGTGATTCCATCATTTTCCCCACCACTGAGGTCAAACTAATAGGTCTGTAGTTTCCTGCTTCTGCCTTGCTCCCACTTTTGTGAAGGGGGATCACATCTGCCCTCCTCCAGTCCTCAGGTACCACCCCATCTTCCCATGATTTGTTAAAAAGTGTGGTTATTGGTGTCACTAGGTCCTCCCTTAGCTCTTTTAGGATTCTAGGTTGAATCCCGTCAGGCCCCATTGCTTTGTCCACCTTGAGTTTTAAGAGTTCTTTCAGGACCCTTTCTTCTGTAAATGGACTGGCGTCAACCCCACTACCCAGAGTGCTTCTACTGTTTGGTTTAGGTAACTCCTCCTCGTCTTCTTTTGTGAATACTGAGCAAAAGTATTCGTTCAGTATCTCTGCCTTTTCACTGTCTCCCTCTGCCCACCTCCCCTCTCCTTTATTAATCTCACTATCCCTCCCTTAACCTTTCTATGCTCCCTAATGTACCTATAAAGGTTTTATCCCCTTCTTTACTGAGTTGGCTATCTTTTTCCTCGGTTTGGGCCTTTGCTTTCTGACTGCCTTCCCACTTCTTTCTGCTTTAATTGATACAGTTCCTGTCGTGCTCCGTCTGTGCTTCCTTATACTTTTTGAATGCAGCCTTTTTCTCCTTAACCTTCCCTGCCACCTCTTTTGAGAACCATAGTGGTTTTTTATTCCGCTTTGTTTTCTTTATTTGTTTCACACAAAGGCTTGTTGCCTCCATGATGGCAGTTTTGATTTTTCTCCATTGTTCTTCCACCCCTCCTTTCTGGCCATTTGCTAATGCATTCCACCCCTCCTTTTCTCCATTGTTCTTCAACCCCTCCTTTTCTCCATTGTTCTTCATTGTTATTGGAACATCTGGGGGCAGTCATCAATACGAAACTGGGGAAGGTTTTTTCTGTCGCCTTCCCAGAAAGGGACCTTGCTGACAGAAGTCCAGTGGTTCGGGAATCAGTCATTGGCTTCTGTCCTCAGTCTGCTGTGGATGCTAGGCCTCATGATGGCAGCGGTAGATTTAGTTCCGAGGGCCTGCTTCCACATGTCATAGGTATCATAGGTAATTTCAGAGCAAAGAAGACTTTCGTCCATTGTGCTCGCTGTCAATTCTAATTTCGATACCCGCCTATTTTATTAGCTATAAATACTTATCTAATTTCCTCTTAAACTCCACTGTGGTCTTACTAGTGGCTACCTCCTCAGGTAGGTTATTCCATACTGGAATAACTCTAACACTAAACCAGTGCTTTCTTTTCATTGTCTTAAAATTTTGCCCCTTAAGTTGCCATGAATGTGACCTAGTGTCATATCGCTGTTCCCTCAATGTAAGTTCTAATTTAACCCTTAGATTTGTATTTTTTAGTGCATTATACACCATGCACATATCCCCTCTCAGGCACCTATACTCCAATGTGAACATCCTCAAGTACTCCAATCTATCCTCATAGTCCTGGTCCCTAGTATCCGCTACTAACCTGGTAGCCCTCCTCTGAACCCTCTCCAATCTTCCTATAACCAGGTGACCAGAACTGCTCACAGTACTCCAACTGTGGCCTCACCAGTGTACTGAAGAGAGGCACAATCACTTCCATGTGTCTCCTTTAAAAAGGATCTACTGGTGGTCTGGGATCTAGCATCAGAGGATTATCAGGTCAGGATCCCCCTCACCCCTCAACTTCATCACTCCATGAGTTGGTGGGTGGATATGCGGAATCTGAACAAGAGGGTTCCATTGGAACATCCCCCAGAGTTAATTATCACAACAGATGCCAGTTTGCACAGGTGGGTGGGGGCAGTCCTGAACCAATTTCCCACTCAAGGGACTTGTTCAGCATAGGAACAGCATCTCCACATAAATGTTCTTGAGTTGCGGACAGTCCGCTTAGCTCTCCTGCAATTTCAAAACCTGCTGCAAAACTGTGTGGTAAAAATGCAGTCAGACAACGCAGTCACTGTGGCGTACATAATCAAGGAGGCACAAAGAGCCGGGAGATGCTTCGAGAGGCCTCCAACCTCCACAGATGGGCAGAAGAGAATCTTCTCTCTCTGTCAGCAGTACACCTGGCAGGGGAATGGAACATACAAGCAGACTGTCTAATTCACAGAAATGTTCATCCCGGAGAGTGAAAGTTGAACCCAGAGGTGTTCAAACTTCTGTGCAGCCAGCTCCGTCGACCGCAAATAGATCTGTTTGCACCTAGCCAAAATGCTCAGATCCAAAGGTTCTTCTGCCACTTCCAGTGTCCACAACCGGAAGCAGTGGACGCTCGGACTCAAGATTGGTCCTTCAGTAGAGCATATGCCTTTCCTCCACAGCCTCTTCTTCCAAAGGTCTTACAAAAAATAAGAGATTTAAGAGGAAGCTTCCTTCTAATAACTCGAGAGTGGCTGAGATGACCGTGGTTCTCTGATCTAGTGAACCTAGCTCAGCAAGTACCTTTTTCCACCTTCCATATTCCAAAATGTGTAGCTGTTATGTCACTGCAAGGTCAGTAGTGACTGGGAGTTGCTGCTACTTGGAATCCTCATGTGCCCAACATTCTAAAGCTTGGGCTATACCATTCCCCTGGTAGGGGTGCACTATACCCAGTTATTATGATTACCCATTTACAATGTCGGAGCTAACAGAAAAATAACTTATGGTAAGTATGAAGAAATTTCTTGTTTTCTGACCGATGAGTGGGTCACCTTTCCATTGGTGGTCAGGCTGATCGTAATTTGGCCAAATGATGACACCAAGAACCCCCTCTAAATGTTAAAATGATGGAATGAAAACCAGGTGAGAAGATGGAATTGATTTGAATGAATTGCAGGCTTTTAAACAGCTTTGGAAGGGAGCATTGGTACTATAAATACCATTATATAATGGCAGGAAAAAAATCCTGTTCCCTGACTGGTCAGTGCCCACCTTCAACAGTGATGGTTATCTGAGCATAACATTGCTGTATGAAGATCATTATTGATTCGCTTGATGAGCATGAACCTCAGCTTCCATACTACAGAGCAACTAAAAAAAAAGTCAAATTGATTTAAAAAAAATTTTTTTATTCTGTATGAAAACAAGACACTGTATAATAGCAGAAATGCACTCCAGGATATGAATTGTGGGGATAACTTCACTTCGCTGTGCCCAACTACCAGAGGCGTGACATTCCAACACAACGCGCACCTTGTCATGCATTATTGCTTAAATTGCAAAGAGGTGGTCTGCCCAGTGGCTCCGTGGGTAGCGCTGCGCGCCTCCGTGTCAGCAACCGGGGTTCAGAAGCGAGCCCAAGAAGCCGGTCGGGCGACCCCAAAGGCTGGGTAGGTGCTGCTGCGTGGCACCACTCCCATCTGGGGAGAGATGGCAATAGTTCCTGCCACTCTAGCCTATGGTGGGCCAGGTAGTTTGCCTCTTTCACAGGAGCTCACTAGAGTGTGCAAGGCGGCCCTGGGGCTAGGCCTGATGTCAGGGAGGAGGGGCGGGGCAAGAACACGGAAAAACACCCACGCCAGTCGCAGCATGATTCTCTGATCATCGCAGCCCCCACACCACTGACAGGGCCCTGGGAACTTATGGCTTGTTCTTCTGGGGTAAGGTGGATGGTCCTCCCTCCTTGGACCCCGCCAATTGGGTAAATCCATGAGGGACCTTTCCCAGATAAGTTCCTGAGATGGTGGGTGACGGGGGTGGGTGTTCAGAAAGAAAGGAAGTTGGGTGGAAGGGGAAAAAAGCTTGATCAAAAATAACATTGCTGTGCCGGCCCGGTGGCGCTGAGGGTCGAGGCGCTGGATGTCACACCTCGCGCTACGCTGGCGACCCAAGTTCGGGAATGAGCTCGGGCCGCCGGGGGTCGGCAGGGGAGGGAAGAGATTGATCATCCTGAGGACTGCTCTCTCTCTGTTCCCGGGGTGAGCTCTAGGGGACGTATCACACAGAGCGACCTCTGGTGGAGACCAGGGGAATGCCGAGTTTGTGTTGCTACGCATTGCCAGGGGAGGTGCTGCGGCAGGCGTCGGCATTCGTGCCACTGACACCATTGCACGACCAAGTATTGGGGGAAACAGAAAAATGGAAAAAAAAACCTCCGGAGGATAGGCGAAGGCACTGCCTCCGGCTCCACACTCCCAACGCTGTGCTCCTCACTCTCCCTGGCCTCGCACTCCGACTCCTAGGCTCACTATACTATAAGATAGAGTGACCTGGGAGGATAGGGCAGCCCTTCCCCGTGGGGGCTTAGATCCAGGAGTGCAGCCTGGTTGAAGTGAGGGAGTAGTTGCGGTTGCCACAGCAGGGAGGGTAGATGCTGGAGAGAGTTCTTCTGGCTAGGGGCGAAGAAATAAATGTATTAAAAAAAATAAAAAAAATAAAAAAAAAAAAAAGAACATTGCAAATAGGTAGGACAGGGTTCCCACCTAATGTGTTTGGACTTGTCAGCCAGGAAAGTTAGACCCAGTTTGTGCTGGCCCACCAGGATTTGCCTCTAGCTAAAAAAGAGCTTATTGGATGTTTTTTCACTACTTCACTGCACTCCCAAGGCATGGTGATATCTCATGATATACAACACCCTGGAGTGTATTATTGCTTAAGGATAATTAAATGTCTTGGGTTGTTAAAGACACTTGGCCATGCCTTGTGCCTCACAACGCATTCAAGGTCATTATCCATTAGTCCTGTCCTTCTAAGTACTGCAGCACTGTGACTGTCCAGAGAGGCATATAATCTACTGGACCTAGCTGAGGCTTGAGTGTTTTGAGCTGTCACGTGTGGGCCCAGGTGGGGCTCAGTGTATTGGCTTGTTTGACCAAAGTTTTAAAATGAACAGTGAAAAACATCCAACTGGGATGCCTTCCAACACTATATCTGGAAATATGCATGCATGCATCATAAAACGACGTTTTTTCTCCATTTGTGCCAATTAACCTATTTGCCAGATGACATCAGTGAATTTTTCATAGTATCTAAACGTGGTGCTGTTTTATTATTCTCCCAAAAAAGGAAGAAATGCAAGCCACTCTGAATGGTTCTCCACAGCATTCAGTGCCCCCTCTAGCCCTCCACAGGAGGCATTGCTACAGCACAGAAGCCACCTCACTCACCCCTCCAGCCTGTACAGATATATGTATTAAAACAGTGCTGTGTATACGGCTCTGAGCTGTTGATCTGGAGACCTGCGTTTGAATCCCACAGCCACCTAGGTGCTTACTATGATCCTGAGCAAGTCACTTAACTTCCTTGTGCTCCCAGGTCGCATCTGGAAACAAGCTCCGGCTTAGTGTGCTACTCCTGGTTAAACAATGTTCCCTTTCCCATTACAATTTAAAATTTCCTACCTCACATAGGTTAGGATGGATATTTACATTCCATTGTAATATTAATTTATGGCAGGAATGCCTCTGAGAAAGCATTAGCACACTTAACACATCTTACTACTGATGTGTTGCAAGCAAATTCATTAAATGCCACCCTGAATCTTGAATTGCTTGGATCGTATTCATTCATCATTCTACTGTGAAATAGTTTGGTTGTAATGCGCTTGTTGTCTGAGATATGTGTTCCATTATTCTTTCTGTGTTGATACATTTTTAAAATTCAATAACTAAAAAGTTGTTACTTGACATTTTCAAAGTGAAAGATATATGTATACCCACAACCTGCCATACCTGTTTGTTTTGGTATCTGTCATTCACATTACTGCTAGCGCAGCAAACTATAGAGCGGCTTGGTGGTGCTTGGGGTAACGTGGTGCGCTACCATGGAGAAGACAGTTTTGTACCATGGACTCCACTCCCTCCATCAGGTCAGCGGACTCTGGGGAGTTCTGCAGAGGCAGTGTTCACTGATCCCAGGGGTAGGGTTCTCTCTCCTCCATACGACTGGCCTCCTTTGGAGTACTGTGGAATGATTTAGGATGCTGTGGGTGACCACAGAACCTCCTGCTTCTCTCCCCAGGCATGGTGTAAATGAGATGGCTCAAGTCTGAGTGGTGAGTAGGCCTAAAGGGGACAAAATATAGTGGGGCTTTCAGAATGACACCTGAAGACTCGCCCACAGATCAGTATGCTATCTTCCCAGGCCTTTCTGTGTTCTGATGACAGCTGGAAGATCTGCAGAGGTGGGTATGGGAAAAAGAAGTGAATTGGCAGATATCAAGAGAGTGGTGGTGTTATTTCAAATGGAAACCAGGGGGAGAATTGAGAGGGAGGAAGGAGAAAATTGTTGTCCGTTATTGGATGTTTCAAAAGTAATGTTTATTTTTATGAGGCTGCGAATGAACAAATGCTGTTTGTGCCACAAGGTGGATGGGCAGATATTGAGCAGCTGGGTGCATGGTGGAATTGATGACAAATCGGCACATTTGTAAGTCATGGTGGCAAAACCATACACCATATAAACTAAAATATTGGCAGCCACACAAATTCGGCATGTTTTCTATCCCAGGTTGAAATGGCAGCATGGACTTCTCAGGCTATGATCTGAAGGTCCATATGCTGTTATCTCAGCCCCTTGATTGAACCACTGACTTTATTGTGTATGGTTGCAAATTATGTTCTATATATTATAGCGTGGTAGTGCCCCTGTAGTTAGGGTTGAGAGAGAGGTTCTGTGTTAAACCCATGACTTTGCACCTTAATAACTTTGGCAGTGTTCGACGAAATTAATTGAAATTTTGCATGTGCTGTCTAGAAGGCAATGTCTAAATCTTTGGAAGGTTTCGTGACAGCAGTTTCTGCGATCTGCACATGTAATTTTGCTGTAGACATTTCTTTTTTTTTTTTTTTTCCTATATTTAACCTGGGATTTGGGTTTGCCCTCACGTACAGTCTACATGAAATGGAATTTTTTCCTGAAACTTTCAGGTTAGAAGCGTGTTCTGCCTTTGGAAGGTTTCATGAAAAATTATTAAACAGTTCCAGAGTGATAAGGATAAAAAAAATGTTTTCCCTGTTCTGAGCATGCTCAGTAGGGTTTTTGGGCTAATGTTCTGATATGACACCTAAAAATTCTGTGTCGCAAGTCCGTTTGTGGTTTCTCACCACTTACTTCTCACAGCATCAAACTTTTTTTTGTGCTATGAGAGCCGTCATCTTGTTTTTTCTACTTGAACTAAAAAATGTGGACACTATGTAAAAATTGAGTAATTTAAAAAAACAAACACCTGAGCCTAGCTAAACGGATCAATTCATCTATATTTTGATGTTTGTTTTTTGCACTACTGGCTAGAAACACCCTTTCTGGGCACCCCAAAATCCAGGGTGCCCAGCTTAGCAAGAGAAGGCATTCACCTAGGTTCTTTGTATGAGAACAGCTGGACTTTCTTGAATGCTGAAGCTGCAGCTGTAAGTTGTGCTGCCGAATTCAGCTGAAACAGTGAGCCAGCAATCCACTTTTCTGTCTGCCTGTCTATTCTATCTATCTATCATAATTGCTAAGCGGATCGGGGTGGCCACCCCAGGTATTGCTTCTTTTTGTCCTCTCCCCTTTAGGTTGCGCGTCTGCCTTTCCCAGTATTTATTTATTTATTTTTATTATTATTTTTATTCCACAGCTGGGGGAGAGGTTGTGCCTTTGGTTCCTCCTCCCCCCATCTAGCCAGCTAGGTCGCCGCCGCCCTGGTCCCGGGCAGAGCTCTTGACCTCCCCGCCATTGCCCCACTCGGTCTCTCTGACCACCACGGAGACCAGGAGGGTGGACCCAGGAGGGGGCTACCTGGCGTAGGACCGTGGCAGTGCCAGTGCGCAGCCTTCATGCTGCCGGGATTTTCTGTAGAGTAGTTCCCCTGCTGGAGGAGACGTGCAGTGATGTCAAGAGATGGAGTGCACACGCTTCCGTATGCGCTTCTCCCGACGTCTGCCTCCTCCAGTCCCTTGTTTCTCCAGCAACGGTGGTGTTGCCCCCCCAGCTTCCACCAGGGGGCAGCCACATTCCAACTGCTGATGCCTCCCCCCTCCCCAGAGAAGAAGAGCAGTCCTCTAGACGCTCAATGCTTCTCCAGCCCCAGGCGACCTGTACTCGTTCCCGAACACGGATCACCAGCATTTATTTATTTTTTTAAATAAATATAAGCAGACTGGGGAGCCCACCCCAGTACTACTTCTCATGACCCACCTCCCCTCCAGGTCGCACGCCCATGTTAGCCGAAAAGTAGCCCGGCACTAGGGTGTCCAGCCCATGTGTCGGAATGCATTCTGAAAGAAAGAAAAACATCCCTCAATGTTTTTTTTTTTTTTAACTTGTAAAAAAAGAAAATGGTCCCTCGCCAATCTGACCCCCCAGTCCCCCCAGCCTCCCACACCTCGACATCCCATTCAGAATCCCCCTCCCACATCCCCCACAACTCACCTGAACATGTCTCACAGTGTAGATTCACTCTCCAATTGAAAACACATCTTGCTGCTAGAACTGGTGACTGCAGTATAAGAAAGTAAGGCAAGTGCGGTATCATGTATTTTGATAGGGGTTAGAACTTTGAATCATAACTTTGTCACTGTTGCATATTTTTACACCAAATTTTCAACATGGCCTTTTTGAGACCCTACCTCATGACCAATGGTGGTGGAATTTTTCAAATATGGCCTAAAAGGCGATTTTGCAGTCACTTTGAAAATCACCTTTCGGGCAAAATTTAAAAAACTTTCACTGCTCTTGTTTCTGAGGTGGGGTCCCAAGAAGGTTATTTTGAAAATCTGGGGTTAAAATATTCAGAAAATTACAAAGTTATGAGCGTACATCAACATTTTTCTATATTCGTTCAAACTTTGGTAATTTTAAAAATTTTGAATCCAGATTTTCAACATAGCCATTTTCACACCACCTCACGAATGTGACAGCTGTCATTTTTCAAATCATGTCCAAAATGTGTTTTCACACCTGTTGCAGTGAATGCCGTTTTGGTCAGGATTTGAAAATTTTCACCTATCGGGTTCATGAGGTGGGATATTAAGAAGGTTGTGTTGAAAATTTGGTGTACAAATACAGTAAAATGCATAAGTTATGATTGAACATGTCAGTATTTCAATAGCCATTTTCCCACACCACCTCGGAAACATGACAGGTGTCATTTTTTAAATCCTGAATGAGATGTGTTTTTACACTTCTGGTGTGAAATGTTGTTTTGGCCAATATACTGTAAATGCTACATGTCATGTTTATAAGGGGAGTCATAAAATAACTATCTTGAAAATTTGGGGTCAAAATTGAAAAATATGTATATATCTGTGGCCACATGGAACGCAGGGACCAGAGGGCCCTGCGCTTCCACAGCTCACCAGACAGCCCCCTGCATTCTTGACTTCCATTGCTGCACTTCTGTAGGCAGACAGAGTCTTCCCTTAGCACAAGATCCAAACGGCCCTGCACCTCTGCATCTGTTCATGCAGGTCCCAAAGAGACCCACATGAACAAGGACATGATTCCATTATCTCAAAAAGAAAGGAAATTCTTTGCAAAAAACTTCATTGATGCACCAGTTGGGGTTTAAGTTAACGCCACAAAAGTAGGGAAATGAGGCATTAGGGTTTCCAACCCTAACTCCCCATCCCTAAGCAGAAAAAGGAAAAAAAAAAAAAAAAATAGGGTTTGGAGTGTCCGGAGTCTTGGTGCAACAGTGGTGAGTTCTTACTTGGGGTTGTCAATCCTTTTGCTGCTTGGCAGGTGGGGGGTAGGGAGTTAGGGCTGGAAACCTTAATGCCACAGTTCCCTACTTTTGTGGCATTAGGTTGAACCCTAACTGGTGCATTAATGAAGTTTTGTACAAGAAATATGGAATATATGCCTAGTGAGCCTTACCTGGTTACCAAAGACTAAAATAAAAAATATACGTATGTGTATATATAGCTATAGCACATGATTACAATGATTGCAGAACATAAATGTTATTTAAATGAATTACAATGATACTGTAGGTAAGCTTATTTAAAAGTTTCTACATAAACTCATTTATTGATGTAGCTGATCTTGTTTCTAGAGATAATGAAATGTCTTCAATAATTAAAAAAATGAATTTCCATAAAGTTAAGTGTTTGGGCAGGTTTGTAAATGGCCTTCAGCTAATGTTAAATGTGAATTGTTTTTCATTATGTATGTATCACCTTCTTCCCTTGGCTACCCCTTTCTGATGACTACCCCCAGCCCTACCACCCACGCACTCCAAGATCTATCTTCACCTCTTGAACTGCCAAGGCTTGGTGGGTGGGTGCCTGCAGGTTGCTGCCCTCCTCCAGTGCCAGTGGTGTTTTTCCCCCAAATTTCTCCCTTTACCTGGGCCGGAATGCATCCTCTGGTACTCGCACACTGCACAGAGATGCAGTAATGCCACTGCTCCCCCCCACCCCCCGCCAACCAGATAGGCAGTTGTTGCTGTGCCACCTAGCCTCCGCTAGGTGGCGACCAAGAAGCAGCACACACTGTTTCCACACCCCACCCCGATGGAGGAGAGCCATCCCTGAAGTCTGGACATTCAATCCTCCTTCCTCCTCCTGGCCCCCTAGCAGTCCTGGGCCTGGTCTCGAATGTTGGAAAAAAAGAAAGCAGTGGGTTGCCACCTGCCCTAGCCAGAACTGGCATCTTGGCCATCCCAAATGGATACATTTTGTTTAACTAATTAACTATCCCTCTCCTGCCCCCTTATTCAAGTCACGGTTTTCCCACCAAACTGTTGAGTTAAATTCCAAATTATCTGCCCCCCTCGGCCATTCAGCCATTTAGGTTTTATGTCACTCCATTTGTACAATTATCTGTTTTTTTTTCTCTTTTTCTTACATTTCTCTGCATTCTGTCCTTCTGCTTACTGGCCTCTTTCTTGAATCTCTATTTCGTTGGTCCTTTCCGTGCACACTTCAGTGTGTAGGTCTTATCTTTTCTTTGTTGCTGCCAGTCAGTGTACCCTTTCAGCTACTACGCTGATTTTTTTTCCACTGTCTCCCTTCTGCTGTGTTTTCTCATCTTTTCACAGTGCCCTTTCATTTTTTTTTTTACTGAGTCTCCTCCTATGTCTTATATTTGTCGTTAACAGTTATCTTCTGTCTGATCTTTTCATGTTTTCTCCTCTGCTTAGCCCTTTCAAGTCAAGTCAGGTTTATTTATAAAAGGCGCTTTTCAAATTATCAAAGTGCCTGTACAAAGGCAAACAAACAGTAATAAATAAAACAGTTAATTATAAAGTTAAAAATTATGTAGCTTTCCAAATTCCCAAGCATCTAAAAATGCTAAATTAAACAAATACGTTTTTAATGCAGCTTTAAAAGTCTCTGTGGACAGGCACTCTTTAACCTGATGAGGTAGAGAGTTCCACAGGGTCGGGGATATAAAAGCAAAAGATCTCACCCTTGAGGTCTTCACATGGACCCTGGGAACCTCTAGCAATCCCTCGTCAGTGGAACGTAGCAGACAGAGGGGGCGGTAGGGCCACAGGAGGTCTTGCAAATAGTGCAGTCCAGGTAGGGCCTTATAGGCCAGTAAACTGACCTTGAAGGTGATCCTCCACCGCACTGGCAGCCAGTGCAGCCCGAGGAGCAAAGGCGTGACATGGCTAGATTGCGATACGCTTGTCAACAACCTTAATGCCGCATTCTGCACCAGCTGCAGGCGGCGGAGGTCCACCCCCAGGAGCCCTAGGTTTAGAGCATTGCAGTAATCAAGGCAGGGAGGTCACAGAGGTATGGATCAGCATCGGAAGGTCATCAGGCGGAACAAGGTGTTTTACCTGGGCGATATTCCTCAGATGGTAAAATGAGGACTTGACAACAGCTGATACCTGTGATTTAAGTGTCAGCTCATTATCAAAAATAACGCCCAGGTTCCGCACCTATTCAGAGGACCTCAGCTGAATACCCCCCCAGCACAAGTCCAGAGAGCAGAACATTCGAGGACCTCTCTATCGACGACCTGGGTCCACAACCAACACCTCAGTCTTATCTGGATTCAGCCTTAACCAGCTGGCACTCATTCAGTCTTCGATCTCAGCGAGGCAGTTATTAAAAATAGAGACAGTATCCTCCTGATTGAGTACAAAGGACATGTAGAGCTGATTATCATCTGCACAGCTGTGAAAACTCAGCTCATACTGCCTTACAATGTCCCCTAGTGGCAGCATATACACTGTGAACAACATGGGAGATAACACGGAACCCTGAGTAACCCCACAGGTCAGGGGGAAAGGGGCCGAGGAAAATCTCCAACACCACTCTCTGCAACCTGCCTTTGAGAAAAGAATGGAACCATTTGAGGACTGTATCAGACAGTCTGCAGATCAGCTGAAAGCGCTTCAGCAAAATCCCATGGTCCACAGTGTCAAAAGCCACAGAGACATCATGAAGAACCAAGACTGTACGGCTCTTCCGATCTCTCACCACCAGGAGATCATTAAGGACTCGAAGAAGGGCAGTCTCTGTACTATGCCTCTTCCTGAACCCAGACTGGAGAGGATCACAGACCTCGTGAGTGGTAAGATGGTCTTAGAGTTGCAATGCGACTACCTTCTCAATAACCTTACCCACAAAGGTCAGGTTAGAGACAGATCTGTAGTTAGCGAGGCAGTCCGGGTCGAGGGAAGGTTTCTTCAAAAGGGGAGTCATGACTGCGACTTTCAAGGGATCAGGAAACACCCCCTTTTCCAGTGAACTCCAGACTATCTCAGCTAGGACCGGTCCGATGACTTCCACACACTCCAGCAGGAGGCGGATTGGACCAGGGTCCAAAGTACAGCAAGTCGGTCGCATACCCTGGACAATCTTCATATCATCAGTGATCGCCAGCCGGTCAAAGTCAGACCAGACAAACCGGGCACTAGTGACCTCCCACCAACCGCCGCTGTTCTCACTGAAGTGCGCTGAGCGAATCTCCGACCTGATGGAGGCAATCTTATCTGCAAAAAATTGAACAAACTATTCACACTTAACTTGTGAAAAAGCTCTCCGACTCTGAAGGAAGGCTGGGTTGCACAGCCTATCAACAGTTCAGAAGAGCTGAGCCGGTCAGTTCCTTGCAGAGGCAATCTCCCTGGACAGGAATTCTGCCTTCTTTTGGGAGACGGACGATTGATGGTCCCCTTTCATCCTTACTTTTCTTCTGTGCTCGTTTCCTCCATTTTATGTACTCTGCTTTGCCTGCCCTTTCATTCATTGCCTTCGAAATCTCACCTTGCCGAAAAGTCTCTGCCAGCTCCTGCATCACTCCTTCACTGCCCGCTTCTGCCTTGAAAGCTGTGACCTCAGCCACCACACCACCACGACTCTTCTGACAAAGGTTAAACAGAAAATGCCTCAATCAGTGCTGCTGCATTGCCACTCGTGAGCCTGCAGGTCCCACTGATGTAAAACCTGAAGTCTTCGATAACTGCGCTTTGAAGTGCTTCTGGTGCTTCAGATCTCGATTATGTAAGCAGTAACACACAACAGGGTGTGGATAATTACTGTACATTCCCTCACTCCGTGGGTTGGAGGCACGAGGTGTTAGCTGAGTGCTCTTAAATGAAAAGGTGAGGGGAAGTGCAGTAATCACCCAATAACTGCAAGCCTTGAAGTGTGTTATTGTGTGTATAAAATAGTATCAAAATAATTAAAAGAAAAAAGATGAAATACATCTTTAAATTAAGAACAGATACATTTTCATCATTGGTGCTATGGTTCTTACACTAAACAGTTAGGTTTGCCCCATCAAAGAGGTCAGAGTGACTGGCATGTAATTCAATCTTGTTAGCTGAACCTGTGTTTTTGTTTTTCCTTAACAGTCATGGTTTGCTGAGAATTCTGAAGTAGTGTAGTTCCAAGACTTTCAAGACATTGTCCTGACCTGTGTGGTTATTGGACAATTATGCACAGCTGTTGATGAATCAGATCACTCCGTGTCCATGGAACAGCCTTTCAGCAGAAGTGGTGGGTGCTAAAACAATACGGGGGTCCAAGAGTGCATGGGATATACATAAGGGTACCCTGGGATGTGCAGAGCAGGAGAGCTGCAGATCAACTAGGATGTGGGGCTGCAGCAGTGAATAGGGAAATGGGCAGACTAGGTGGGCCGTATGGTCCTTATCTGCTGAAAGATTCTATGTTTCTATGCTATAACAGTAACTTTCACTTTAGGGGTGGCTCCATCAGTCCCTCTGTAGGCTCCAGAGATGCACTGTCTGGAAGTGTTCATATTTTAAGTGGCAGCAACCTGCCACAACGAGCAATGGGCAACTGGCAGTATGTAATTTTTTTTTTTTATTCTCTTTATCTCCTTCGGACATCTGGAACTCTCTCAGGCCATGACACGTCCCCAACTCTACCGCCTGTTGTAGCCCCCACCAGCCTCAAAGTCGTTATGGTGCTCCTGTGGAGTCCCCTGGATTAAGCCCCGCAGGAAATTGTAGGGGCGGTGGTGGAGGTCTAACATTGGGTGTGTGGCCGGTGGACATGTGGGCCGTTGCCTGTCCTGGGCGAAGGGGTTTTCCTTATAGCCCTCCGCTTCCTGGCCCCCTCCCTGTCTTCGCGTGGCACCTCCCCTGAAGCAATGGCACACGGCAACCCTGCCGGCGTCAGCCACGCTACTACGTGCAGTCCAGGTTTTTACAGCGCCCCTGATCACCATCAGGTGCCACTGGAACTCCAGACAACTCCCAACCCTCCCCCCAGGAGAAGAGAGCAGCCCAGTGGGTGCTCGATCTACTCCTTCCCCTGCCGACCCCCGGCACCCGAGCTTGCTCCCAAACTCTGGTCGCCAGTGTGGCACGAGATGTGGCGTCCAGCGCCTCAACCCTCAGCACTGCCAGGCTGGGCAATATGTCATTTTCATTCGGCATGTTCCCAGTGCAGAATTTGAGCCCTAGTCGATCCTTTTCCAAACCCAGGTCATTGGTGTTGCGGTAGGTGAGGCATTCAGTGCTTCAGCCCTCTGCACTGCTGGGCCAGTTTAAATGGGAAATTTTTTCTGGAAATCGGAACATAATTTTAAAATAACTGCACCCACCCCCCACCGTGATAGGGGTCTGTAGAATTGTTTCTCAGAATTTCTTAGGATGATTTATAGGATGAGAAACCAAAACAAAATAGAAGTATTAGACGTATGGTTAAGGAGAAAGTAAAAGCTGACTTGTCTACAGTGCATAAAAAAATCTCAGTGGTTAGTAAAGTCTGTTTATTTACAAATGCCAGAAAAACTTCATCTGATGCAGCACTATTTTTTGTTAAGGAAAACAATGTATGCCTTTTGTTTACTCTTGAGCATGGTCAACCTGTCTAGACTGTGGTTGGGAACTTTGCCAGGTTGGCTTAGATAGGTAAATTCAAGTGAACTAAAGCACAGGCTTCATAAACATTGTAAGCTAAGAAATAGGACATATACCTTGATTAGGGTAGTGTGATAAGGTGCTAAAAAAGAAACAGCATTCATTGAGGTTGCTAAGAATAATATTGTGTTTGGACCAGTTTTGTCAGTGAATCTCATATAAAACTGATCCCTTCCCTTAGTGACAATTTCAGTCCATGCTAGTGTTTGGCACTTTGCATTAAGTGTTACAGAAGCACTAAATAAGTGCCCATATACATTAGTATGTTGTTCTGTGGTGAAATGCAGTGCTTGTAATAGATAAGTAGTTAGTTAATAGTCGTAAAAAAATGAAGCCAATTCAAGCCAGCTGTATATAAGCATTTAGACAAACCATGCTACTACCACATGGCATAAAAGGTTTTTCATTGCATTTTCAGTGAATAGCTGCCACTCAAATGTTATGCCTTATTACTTAATAGTAGTAGCAGTGATTTTATTTATACAGCACTCAGCCCCGCAGGCTCTGGACATTTTACAAAGACAACAAATACACAGACGTCAAAACATAAAATAAAGTACAAATTGAATAATGAAACATTTAAATAAACACTACATACCTCAGCCGGCCCAGTGGTGCTGAGGGGTGAGGTGTTGGATGCCACACCTCGCCAGCGACCCGGGTTTGTGTCCAGATTCGGGTTGTCGGGGGTCGGCAGGGGGATGGAGGATTGAGCATCCCAATGGATGCTCTTCTCCCTTCTGGTGGGTTACAGGGGTGCTTAATGCCCCGACATCCAAGAGGGGCGGTGTACACTGACCTCTGGGCACCGGGCGTGCCCCTGCATTGGGAGGGAGGACGCTGTAGGGCACTTGGCAGGTGTGCGTGGCGATCGCTCCTGCCCGAGCTGGCGTCCTCGGGGGGGATGGAAGGGAAGCACAGAAAAAGCAGTAAAACCACCTCATCAGTCCTAGATGACGGCTGCTCCAGCCACCTAGTCCAGGAACCACGGGCAGATCCCGCTGTGCAAGGTGCTTCACGGAGGGAGGAAGGTAGGAGTCACCAGGGGCACTCTAGGGGCAGACTCAGTGTGTCGGGTGGGTGACATGAGTGAGCCCGAAGGAATGGAATGACAGGGTGTTTAGGAGGATAAAAAGAGATTTTAAAAAAAAAATTTAAAAATACAGTACATACTTGCTCCTATCCTGATGTTTTCTATTGGCAAGATCATTTTCTCCCCTTAAGTGCTATGTAGTTGCACATGTAGGCTGTAACTCTGCAGCTTTGTAAATTATGTAAATACTGCAAATGTTAGTATACCTTCATGTTAGTGCATTAGTTCTCACACTTAATGATAGTGAGCCTCCCCAAGCCATGAAAAAAATTTCAAGCCTGCTCAAATTTGGAAAAAAAACTTGGGCCTCCCCACAGACAAAATATATTGTGCATAGTGCACCAGGAATAAAGTGAGACTAATCAAGTTGACTGAGTACATTCTCTTTTTATTCAGCTTATTGTTCTCAACCCCCAACCTCACACCCCAGGTTATCCTTGTCACTCCACTTTTCTGACTCTTGGGCCCTTTTTACTCTGTTTCCTCTCTATCTGAAGCTAGGGTCGCTACCTTTTAAGAACCCCCAAGTGGGACATTTCTTATTGTAACATGATTTTTTGCAGGACAATATGGAACCTCGACCAATGCAACTGACTTGTTTTCTCTTTATAATCAGAACTAACACTAAGCGTTGTAGTTTTTAGCTGTTTCTTATTTCAAGGTATTATAGTTCTGCAGCATTTAGAGGAACATTAGAAAATGTTTTTGGTTTTTTTTTCTATTGGAAGGTCAGGGCATGTAGTATTTTTTTTTTTTTTTTCAGGACACAGTTACCCAAGTCAGGACAGTCCTGCAACAATCAGGATAGGTGGTACTCCTGTCTGGAACAACTAACCTAGCCATACCTCTCAGCTGTCCCTGATTTTCAGGGACGTCCCTGATTTTACCTCAAAATTTTACTCTGTTCCTCCTAAAAATTGTGTTTCCGTGATCAAACAGATGGGGTTGTAAGCACAAAATAATGTCAAACATTAAAGTTACAGATCTGCTCTTTCTTAGAAAATGCATTGTACACTAAGCCCCTTATTCTACCATGTTCCTGAGTAGATATCACTAATTTTGAAGATGTGTCCCTGATTTTGGTCCTTTGTCCCTGATTTATGAGGCAGGAGGTTGAGAGGTATGAACCTAGCCACTTCATCTCTCCCCCTCTTATTACCCTGTTGTTAAGCAACTTCCTGTACCCTTACCTCAAGTCACACCTGAAACAAACACTGGCTCTGTGTGCCTTTCCCAGTCATTAATTTACTTAAGCAATAAGGCATGACAGGTGTGTGTTACTGTGTAATAACGCCACTCCTGGGGTGGGTTGAGGCACGAGGTGAAGCAGAGTGCTTCCACCATCCCAGGAGTGACGTTATTACACAATAGCACACATCCCTGGAGTGTCTTATTACTATTATATAATGGCTCATTTGTTAATACAGTAGTAATAGAAATGCTTTTTACCTTTTTTTTAAATGAGGTTTGTATTTTTTCTGTGGAAGGCACGTAAATAAGGAGAAAAAATAGTTCAGTAAGTGGGGTTGCTGCTTCATGACTCAGTTGTCCACTCCAGTGTTTCTGTGGCACTTTATATTCTGTGTGCCCCCCCCCCCAAAAAAAAATACTAGACACAGACAGAATTCTTAGTGGCCAGGTAATTTAATTCAGCAGGTTTTGTGTTTCTGTTGTTGTGGGAGCAATCCATAGAGCACGGGACGGGCATTTGAAGTGAATGGCTTCACTGACTCACGTGACCGGCAGTTACGGTCTGTGAAGTCGCTCACTTCGGGGGGGAATAAAAATCAGAAGAAACAGAAGAAATGAAACATGAGGTGAAAACCTACATTCTTCTGGGCACTTTTGTTGTTTTGGGACTGATGCTTAGTGGATGATGCATCTTAGGTGCTGCACAACCCGTTCACGGTCTGCCTTGAGTCTCAATGGCGGTATCGAGCAGGAGCGAGTGAAAAACGAGAAAGGAAAAAAAACACAGGGCATGAGACTATATAAGTACTGTTCTGTTTTCTGTGAGTGGTTCGTTTGTTTGAGGGGTGGGGAGGTAGGGAGTGAAGACGAGAGGTTTAAAACTTTAATGTTTCCCTGGGTTCACATGACATGGGCAGTGATTCTTTTAATGGTTATGCGGTAATTTTGCTGCCTGTCCTAGATACAGTGATGTTATTGCTCAATATCATCACTGTCTCTAGCTGGTGGTAGCCAGTCAGATCAAAGGAAATTTCCTTGCCATTGTATAAATATAAATAAACACTTACTGTAGACACAAGCCTTGTGTCAGTCTGCCTTTCCCAGTCACTCATTTGCATATAAACATGTACTGTAAAAACAAGCTTTGACTCATTGTACCTTCTAGCCACCGATTTATATATACATACCTAGAAACAAGTAGTGTTGCTCAGATATTGCTTTTGTGGATCCTACCATCATCTGTCAGATAGTGCTGGTATCCTACCTAGGATCCTACCAGAAATCCTACCAAAGACAGATATAGAATCCAGGGTCAGATAATGATGGATCCTAGTTAGGATCCAGGGACCCTAGGTTAGATAAGGATCTAGGGTCAGATAGCGATGGATACTAGTTAGGATCTAGGGACCCTAGGTCAGATAGTTAGGATCCGGGGTCAGATAGCAATGGATCCTAGATCAGATCCAGGGACCCTAGGTCAGGTAATTAGGATATGAGCTGGATCTGTTGCTATGATCCACAGGATCCATGCACTGGATCCTAGAGGGTAAGATCTGTGGTCAGATAGCACTGCTATCCTACCACAGCAACTATCTGGCCATATGGGAGGTATCTGTTGGTATCCTAGTTTCTAGGATGCTATCTGAGCAACACTAGAATCTAGCTTTGGCTCGTTGGGCCTCTCCTGGTCACCGGTTTGTACATAAGTAAAGAAATTCAGCTGCTATTATCCACATTTAGTTTGCTTCATCCTGTCGTGCAAAACATCCAAAACTTAAAATTTAAATACTGTACATTCAAGGGAGATTGCCGCAGGGAGGAACAGATCAACTCAGCTCTTTCGGACTATGGACAGATTGTTTCACCCAGTCTGTCTACAGCTGAAATTAGCCTCTTCAGTAGCACTTTTCAAAAAGTTTGCTCTCTTTTTCTCTGACAGGGTATCCTATATTCAGGCTGGGATCTCACCAGTGGGTCTAGTTCAGTCATGCAGGGTGGGTCCTGGGTGGAGCAGAGACACTTCAGTTGTCTGGGTGGAGTGTCGACCGGTGGAGGTGCCTGAGGTTTCCAAGGTGATTTTGAGGCTGCGACCCACTTGCTGCTAGTTGGACCCTGGCCCTACATATCTCTTGGTGGGCTGCATCGAGGCCATTAGTCCAGTGTTCTCTGGGATAGTTGTGTGTTCGCTTTTGGAGGGGGGTCTTCCCCGACGCCTTGAAGGAGGCGCTGGTGAAGCCCCTTCCGAAACAAACATCTCTCGACCACGGCATCCTGGCGAATGTAGACCTATCTCCAACCTCCCATTTTTAGGGATGGTTGTTGAGAAGATAGTGGATCTGCAGCTTGAGGAGCACCTGGAGGCTTTTGATATCTATGAGCCATTCCAGTCCAGATTTATGTCGAGGCAGAGCACAGAGACAGCACTAGTCTGGGTGTAAAATGATCTGCTCAGTGCTAGAGATTGAGGGGAGTGATTAATTCTCATTCTCCTTTATCTGTCATCAGCATTTGACACCATGGACCACATTGTGGTGTTAGATCACCTTAGAGAGTATTGTGGACTCACCGGTACTGTCATCAACTGGTTTGAGTCCTTTCTCTCGGGCAGGTGGCAGAGTGTGGTGATTGGGAATTTTTCCTCCTCCTCCCCAATGCCCCTGACCTGTGGAGTTCCTCAGGGTTCAATCCTACCACCAGTGCTGTTTGCGGTGTACATGCTACCTCTGGGCAGGCTCATTAGACAGTACAGCTTAAGTTTTTACTGTTATGCAGATGATACTTAGCTGTACATATCTTTGCACCAGGGACAAGTGGTGCCATTGAAATGCTAAATAAATGCTTTGCCAAGATCCAGGATTGAATGAACTATAACTGGCTGAGACTTAACCCAGACAAGACAGAGCTACTGGTGATAGAGCTGGATCGCAAGCATGATGGGGATGCCGCCAGTATGACAACATGTTTGGTCCTGGTTCAGTCCCATTGATGGCATCCTCTAGGGTGAGAAATCTGGGTGTTGTCCTTGACGACAAGCTGACATTTGAAGCTCAGGTGTCAGCGGTCGTCAAAAGTGGTTTCTACCACTTAAGGAACATCGCCTGGATTAAACTGCTAATCCGCCCAAAGATCTGCCATCACTGGTATGTGCCTTTGTAACATCCAGACTCAACTGCTGTAATGCTCTTTATCTCAGGGTCAGAGGATGGAATCTCTGCCGGCTGCAGCTGGTACAGAATGTGGTGGCCAGGCTGCTGACAGGACTATCCAGGTCTTGTCATGTGACCTCGGTCCTGCGGAGTCTGCACTATCTGCTGGTCAGGTGGTGGGTTCTCTTCAAGGTGGGCTTGCTCACCTACAAGGCCCTATAAGTATCAAGCCCTGGTTACCTGTCAAACCTTCTTACCCCTGCCAGCCCATCCAGCTCCCTTCATTCCTACACCTAGGGTCTTCGGGCAGCTCCGAGGGCCGGGCTGAAAACCTTGGGTGTTTGCTCATTCAGGGTGGCCGGCCCAGTCCTCTGAAACTTGCTGCCAAGATCTCTGAGGGAGGCCCCTACGGTGGAGGCATTCAGGAGGGGCCTTAAGACTCACCTGTTCAATCTTGCATTCCCTGCTGATGCCTTTTAAATCATGCTTGCTGAACTCTTCATTACTTATACTGTGGTTTTATGTTTGTATTTCTATTGTTTTATCTTTTATTATACGGTGCCCGGAGCCTCTGGGATTGGGGGCCTAACAAATAATAAATTGGTTGATTGATTCTCGGACTTCACTGGGCCACCCCTGGAACAGTTTGGGGCCTCCCTTTGGAGTCTAGCCTCACCATTTGAGAACCAGTATGTTAGTTGAATCCTAGCTATTGTACCTGTGCAGATGGTTTACATATGTAAGCTAAGTATTGTATGTAAAATTTGTTGCTGCAGCTCTTGCTGTTTTAAAACAGTAGTAGTCCTCAGTCGTTATCGCTGTTACATTACAGGAGATCACCATCCCAAACTTTGAAGGTCCAGAAGGGGAGAAGCCCTCTGTCTCTGATCAAGACACATCAGAATCTTCCTTGGATGAGCTATCCTCTCCACCAAAGGGCAAGGAATCGCCCAAATCTCCTCCGGAGGATCCCTCCTTTACTGAGCTCCTCCTCATAATCCAACAGGCAAACAGTTGGAATAACGAGGATCAGGACCCCAAGAGGAAATGCCTAGCCGAGCATCTGGAGCTGGACTCTGCCTCTCCCATCCCAGTTCCTCCCTGTGTAGCTCCACATGAAGACCTTACTACCACTATATGGCAGTTGCCTCACTCTATTCCTAAGAAGGCAGACAGGATTACCACTCTCCCGAAGGCGTTCCCTTCTTGGACTCCCATCCTAAGACGGATTCTGTAATTATAGTCGCCGCTCATGATCGCTGAGCATGTCCTCCCCCTGATAAGGAGTCCAAGCAGCTGGACCAATTTGCGCTGTCTAATTATGTGGTGCACATGGTGCTCTTTCAGAAGGCCACCATGGCTAAACTTCAGGCCAAGTTCTCGTCCGTGGAGGACTCTAATCTAAGGGAGGAGCTTTCCAAAGATCTTCGCCTATCTAAAATTTCCTGTAGGCATGCTCTCCAGTCCACCAATGATTCAGTGGATGTGGTGGCCCGTTCCTCTGCGTCTGTGGTTTGCCTCGGGAGGCATGCCGGACTGCGAATTTCCGGGCTCTCTACAGATGTACAGGCAGCCATACAAGATGCTACCTTTCGAGGATCAGTTCTTTTGGGTGGAGAATACGAAGGACATAATTACGGGCCTCCAAGACAGCGGTCAGGCCCTTAGAGCAGTCTGATCAATGTACAGGGCAGCTTCCCAGCTCTTTCGATGCCAGTATCATCGCCAAGGGAAGCAGTCTGCCCCATAGAAGCAGACCAAAAGACGAGCTATGGGCTCCTCTTTTTCCTCTCCCCCTGCTGCCGATCCCAGAGATTGGCGGAGGGTCCTGCCTCGCCTCTCTGCATCCTGACCCGCACTGCTAAATGTGGAGCCAGTGGGAGGAAGGTTCGCCTTTCATGTGCAGGAGTGGAAGGGTTTCACCTCAGACGCATAGGTTCTGCAGCTCATCTCAAGAATGCACACAATAGAGTTTCTGGAGTTTCTTCCAAACTCTCCCCCCGGTCACTTGCATTACTCTCTGCACCAAGATCCGCTAGTCGAGGAAGAGATCAGGACACTGGAACTGAAAGCAGCGATAGAATCCGTGCCTCCATCCCAGAGAAGAGGGTTTTTTTACTCCCACTTCTTCCTGGTCCCAAAAAGATGGGCAACCTCAGATCCATCCTGGACCTCAGCAGTCTGGACCTCTTTTTCGAGTACAAAAGGGTCTGCATGCTGACTGTTCAGAGCCTCCTGCCCCTTCTGCGGAAGGACCACTGGCTTTGTGCCCTGGATATGCAGGATGCCTACCTGCATATTCCATTTTTCCCGGGTCACCGTCATTTCCTGAGATCCTGCTTCCAAGGGGAACACTTCCAGTTTACAGCCCTCCCCTTTGGCCTGTCTTTGTCACCAAGTGCCTAGCGGTGGTGGAAGGTGTCAGCCTGGCTTAGTTGGTAGCACATCCGCCTCTGGACCAGAACGTCGTGGGTTCTCGTCCCACACTGGGATTGGACTTGCACCTAAAAATCGCTGGCATCCGAGTGCAGTATTGGGGGGTGATGTACTGCTGGGGTGTGCCGTCCTTCGGATGAGACGTTAAACTGAGGTCCCTTCTGCCCATCCTGGTGTTGTCCTGGTGGGTGTCCAGGTGGAAGTAAAAGAACCCAGGGCACTCTTCGCAAAGAGTAGGGAACATTCCCGGTGTCCTGGCCAACATTCCCCTTCCCATAAACTGGTTCATGCAATTATCCAGGCTGTGTGTGGGTGATGATGTGCGATATGGCCGCCACCACACATTCAGTCACTTCACTACCAGTCTAGCATTGCTTGTAAAGCGCTTTGGATGTATGAAAAGCACTATATAAATGCTGATTTCTTCTTCTTCTTATGCCACTGGGGAATAACAGAGTTCCCTTACCTGGACGACTGGCTATTGTCAGCTCCATCCAAGGAGAGTCTCCTGAAGTCCCTCTCGACTACCCTGGACCTTTTTTCCTGGCTGGCCATTACCGTCAGTTTCCCCAAGACTTCCCTGACCCCCTCCCTGAACCTTCAGTTCATTGGGGTAGTCTTGGCTACAGTCCAGTGCAGAGCCTTCCTGCCCCTTAACAGGGCAGAGACTCTTCAGGAGCAGATCAAGTTTGGTTCTCCGCTCCAGGGTCCTCCCGGCCAGGGCATTATTGTGCCTCTTGGGCCTAATGGCAGTCTCCATTTCCACAGTTCCCTTAGCCTGGCTGCATATGCATATTTTGCAATGTATATTGTAGGCTCAATGGGATCAGCACCTGGACAATTTGGACAATCTGGTCCTGATTTCCAGTCCTCTCAGAAAGGATCTCCTTTGGTGGCTGGACCCATTGAACCTTTCCTGGGGACTTCCCCTTCGAAGCTCCCCTCTGCTCTGGACCCTCACCACAAATGCTTCCTGTCTGGATTGGTGGGTGCACCTGGGGATCATCAGACTCAGGGTTCTTAGTCCCAGCTGGAGAGGTCCTTGCACATCAGTATTCTGCAGATGAGAGCGGTCCTCTATGCTCTCCAGGCTTCAGACCATTCTATCGAAGGGAACACTGCTGATGCAGATGGACAATCTGTCAGTAGTCTGGTACATCAACAAGCAGGGAGGCACCGAATCATACCCCCTCTGCAGAGAGGAGATGCAGGGGTGGAATTGGACAGTCCATCACGAACTGTGTTTCACAGCTGTGCATGTTCCAGGCATTCACAACTCCCTGGCAGACAGCCTCAGTCGAACTTTGGCTCTCTCGCCTGAATGGGAATTAAATCAGGAAGTAGTAGGCTCTCTTTTTCTAAAATGTGGTCCTCTGGTGGTAGGCCTGCTCACCTCCCCATCCAGTGCCAAACTTACCAGGTTTTGCTCGCTTGTTCCGTAGCCTGGTTCTTTCTGGCACGACGTGTTATCACTATGTTGGACAGGGAAGTTCTTATACGCCTTCCCTCCCTTTTCCATTCTGCAGAGAGTCCTTCTCAAGCTTCAAGCAGAGGGAGCTCGGATGATCCTTATCGCTCCTCTCTGTCCGAGGCAGATTTGGTTTCCACTCTTGCAGCAGCTGTCAGTGGAACCCCCAATTCCCCTCCCTTTCCAGTACGACTTGTTGACTCAGGATCAGGGCAAGCTGGTGCATCCAGAGCTCAGCACCCTACACCTTCATGCATGGCTCCTTCAGACATAATGAAATCCCATTTCGGGGTCCCCCGAAGGGTAGCTGAAGTCTTGGTTAAGGCTAGGAAACCTTCCACCAGGTCGACATACGCTATGAAGTGGAAGCAGTTTTCCACAGATTATAGACTATCTGTTGCACCTGTCTGACTCTGGTTTGTCTTACTATTCCCTCAAGGTTCACTTGTCAGCCATTTCAGCCTACCACGTTTCTAGTGGATGGGAGGCCCATAGCTCAGCTAGAGGTCACTAAGACCTTCCTGAAAGGGATTCTACAGCTCAAACCTCCCATCTGCAGCCCCATTCCTCCTTGGGATTTGAATTTTGTGTTACAGAAGCTTACTCTTCCTCCCTTTGAACCAACGATGAGCTGTGACATGCGCTACCATTCCTGGAAGGTGCTGATCTTCCCTTGTCAATCTTCACCATTCATTACTGCTTGGGTTAGTGCGGAGAGTGGCTTTCCAGCTCTGAGGGAGTTATTTATTTATTTATTTATTTATTTTTGAGTCGGCTCAGGCGCTGCCCTCTTGAGCCGCCTTTCGTCATGCGCAAGGGTGGACATTAAGTGCCGAACTCCTCCTCCATCTCAGTTCTGTTTCTCCCACCGTCGAGGCTGCACCTGCTGCGCGGATAGTTGAAGTTAGGCCTTCTGCGTCATACAAGTCAGACTCCTTCTCGTACTTCTCTCGACGCCGTCACCCGGTAACACCGTTCTGTTTATTACTTCTTTCGACGGCACCAAGAGCTTTTGCTGTTTTTAGTCTAAATTTTTTCACATCATGTCAGGTTCAGGGCCAAAACGTAAGTCAAAGGCAGGCCACGCCCCTATGCGTCGGTGCTCCTGCGGCCGGCATTTTTCCGTCACGGATCGGCATGATGTTTGTCTTCGTTGCCTGGGACCCAACCACAATATGGATGCGTGCGACGCCTGTTTCTCCATGGACCGTTGTGTCCTAGAAGTCCGCACGTTCAAGATCGGCAAGGCCCTTGCGACTTTCGGGGGATGGCGTCGCTCCAGGGATTCCCAGGTAAGGTCTTTAGGCCCTTCCTCCGGGTACCCTCTCGGGCCTATACGGTCTGTAAAGGAGGAGGAGGCTTCCTCATCTTCTCTTGCCGAAGAGGAAGCTTCTTTTGCGGTGTCGGAGGAACACCGAGGTCCCTCCCGGGGCCGCGGCGGGGACACCGCCTCGGCAGTCACCTCCTCGGAGGTGCAGGCTCCCCCAGTGTCGAGGCCCATGCCTGCTGGGCCCAGCATCGGTGGACCCTCGACGCCGCTTTCCGGCGCCGTTTCGGATCCCCCTTCAGCGTCACGGGCCTGGTTCGCTCCTCTGGCGGTGCCGAAAGGGGTCCCGGCACCGATGGCGGTGCCATGGGTCTGGCCGACACCGTTGGGGAGCCGGGGCCAGGCTTAGGGGTCCGGGGTCGTCCGGCTCCAGCACCGGCGCCATTCGCGGCGCCGTTTCACTGGGGATCCCTGGAGTTGCTAGTATTGTGGTCCAGCTGATCTCTTCCTCCTCGGAGGCTGATGATTCGGACGTGGACCCTTCCTGGCAACCTCACTCTACAGAGTCAGAGTCTCCGTTGGCACGAGGTGCTAGGCAGCCCAGTGCGCCTATTCCTCTGTCCCTGCTGCCATCCTCCCCTGAGGCCCCCCAGGCTGGGAGTGGTCTGGGCTCCTGGGGGGCGATGGAGCGGGGGTGGAGGGAGGGGCTCTCCCTCCTAGGGGGCTCGTGGCAGCTACCGATCCTGGTGCTACTGCACCCCCTCGGGGTGGGAGATCGCTGGGGTCGAGGAGGAGGGCGTTCTCGGAGTCTGAGGGTTCGAGGGGCAGGGTTCAGGTGTCTCGGTCTCTGCCTGCCACCCCTCAAGGTGTGGCTCGGAACCGTAGCGCTGGGCCCCGTCTTTCCCTTTTGGACCCTCGGGACCCCTCTGGTGGCGTTGCTGTGGGCTACCTTTCTGGATCCATGTAGTCCCAGGTTCATCTTAGGGGAGGATCCCCTTCTGGGCTCTTCCAGGCTACGCATCCCCAGGGTTCCGTTTTGCGACCTGGTCTGTTGTCCGGGATCCCGCCAGCTCGGGCTCCGTTCCCCGGATTCCAGAGCCCTAGCAGAGGACAGTTGCCTCTCCATAGGTGCCCTTCTCCCATTCCTCTGCAGCCACCCCCCGCTCTCCCAGGCCATGTTGGTACCACGGGCCCGTTATCCTGGGAGGCGTTCAGAGGTTCTGCGGTGGCCTTCCCCTCATATGTTAGGTGCATGAATGAGCGGGTTTTTCGCCTATCCCACCACGCTTGGGAGTCCTCTGGACACTCAGTTCTCCATCATCCTCGTCTCCCTCCTCTGAGGAGAGAGACACACTGCTCATCTCTCTTCTGATGCTGATTTCACTAAATATCAGCGATTCCTTTCGAGGATGGTGAGGTATCTTCGAATTTCCTATGTTGGCGAGACAATACTGAACGGGAGACACGTGAATTCCTTGGCGAATTCAGTGCCCAGCACTTAATGGTACTATCCTGGCCTATTCCCTTCCAGGAGGCGTCTATCCGTTCCTGGCAGTCACCAGCCGCCCTTTCTCCAGCCCCGGCAGACCGCCAGCATAGGTATTATACCCCTTTGGAATCCCTAGGTTCTCTCCCCAACCCACCCTCGGGTTTGGCATACCTAGAGACTCCCTCCGGGCACCGCCGCCTGTCGCACGACCGTTCACCGGACTCGGATTCTCTACAGTTCGACCAGTGGGGGCGAAGAGTGTTCTCGTCCTCTCGTGCAATGTCTTGCATTGCATCTCATCAGGCCCATCACGCTGCCTACAGTAGGCATCTGTGGTCGATGCCTTCCCAAATCTTAGCAACAATGCCTGATACGGAGCAAACCAGACAAGCTATTGCCCTCTCTGCTATAGGCCTGGAGCTGGCAAGACATCAAGCAAGGGCATCTTATGACGCCAATGAAGGTGGCTTCCAGGCTTGCAGGGACAGCGATCTGTATTAGACGGACGGCATGGCTTTGTCTATCAAGGTTGTCACCCCTGGCCCGACGTAGGGTGATTCGCTCCGCTTTCCGGGGGACCCGTCTCTTTTCCTCCAGAGCCAGGAGTCTTCTGCAGGGGCTTCCTCCTAGCTCTTCTCCCCCATAGGCTTCTCTCTTGATTAGCCCAGGGTCTTCCCCTTCTGTTTCTCACCAACAGGAGGCTGGGGGTCTTGCTCCCTCAGGGTTTCTACCCCCCCCTTTTGGGGGGAGCTAGTACTCACCCAAGCAGTAATGAATGGTGAAGATTGACAAAGGGAAGATATGAAAATGCGTACCTACCGTGAATTCTTGATCTTCTCTTATCTTCACCATTCATTAATCACACCCCACCTTCCCTCAGTGGCCTCCTACTGTGGCGTCTCCCCTTCCCGTTTTGTTCCTCTCCCTCCCCTTGGCCTTTATACAAAAAAAAAAAAAATGTTCTATTTTCCGTTCTTATTGAATGGATCTTTTTTCCTCAAGGTAAAGAGGAACGCGCAGGGTCTGTGTTTCACCTGTTCTGAGGGAACTCTTTCTGACTGCCCCTAGGGTGTGACCTCTGGGCACCTTGATCACGTTACGCAGTTCACAGTTTAAGAGACCGTGCCCAGGCTCGGCCTCAAAGAAATTTAGATTCCCCCCTGGCAGGTGTTATTATTCATCTCATTCTGGCTGGTGCATTTTGCACTTCTTAGCCTTGATCGGTTGCTCTTGCCTTGCCTTAAGGGAGTCTGATTGAGTTCCCACTCTATCCTTACATACAGAGCTGCCTTCCGTACGGCATAATCCTTCCCCATACACTTCTGTGTTAGCACTTAATAGGGTGCTAAGGGGCATATTCCCCTTCCTAGGTGGGCGCTCTCTTTCCAGAACAGATTTTCTGCCTGGGCAGTCTGTGAGCTCTCAGCTAGGATGTAGGGACTTGGCATGTTGAGAGATTAGAGAATCTGCCCTCTATGTCCGATCTGTGCAGGTGGTTCAGTGAAACCCTCTCTCAGTCCTATCAGCAGGGATTCTTGTGCCTTTGTTTTAGTCTCGAGCTTATAAGCCTCTCAACCAATGCCTCTATGGGCACTGTTCTCCCCTCTCAACATGCCTTCTTTTCTTCTCCTCCTTCTTCTTCTTCTTCTTTTCTCTTTCTCTCTATCTGTTCCTCCCTTAGAGCCGCCCCGGAAAGGAGGCCCTGCAGTCCCTTAGGGTAGGGATTCTCTCTCCTCTGTCTGTCCTCTACCGGCTTATTCCTTTTTCAGTTTATATCCTTTCCTTTTTCTGTCCCTCGGCTCTTTTGCCTCGCTCTCCTTTTTCCCTTACCCTTTGTTTTCGCCTCTCCAGCTACCAGAACTGAGATGGAGGAGGAGTCTGCGGCACCTAACGGCCACCCCTCGCGCATGACGCAGTGCGTCGCTCTCGAGGGCGGCGCCGTTGGAGCCGACTCCAAAAAAAAAAAACTCCCGTAGCGGGTGCGCGCCTCCGGCACTAACACAAGCAGTAATGAATGGTGAAGATACAAGAGAAGATCAAGAATTACGGTAGGTACGTAATTTTCATTTTTTGGTTGCTGTTACTTCTGCTCGAAGAATTTCTGAACTTCAGGCCCTGATGCATAAGGAGGCATATTTGATATTTCATAAGGACCGGGCGGTCCTTCGTACAAATCCTAAGTTTCTTCCCAAGGTGGTTTTGGAGTTCACCTTGAATCAGATAGTTTAACTTCCGGTTTATTATCTGACTCATTCCAATAGAGGGGAGGCCCTCCTTCACACATTGGACGTTCACAGAATCCTGAGGTGCTACGTCCACCATACCAAAGAATCCATAAAGTCTGATCAGCTTTTTTTTTTGTACTTTATTTTTATTAGTTTGCAATGTAATACATTGCAAATGAATATTCCCTTGGTTACAAATGTAGGAATAATCATCACAAACAACATGTAATGATAGGATACAGTATTTGACATCCTGTGTTACCTCTGGGGGTAACCGTATGTCTAAGCAATATACAGTTAGTTAGGAGTATTCTCATCATGTAGCCATTGCAGCATACTTATGGTCTAATGCAATAAGCATAGAAAAGAAAGTTTATACCTGGTAAAGAACTCACCATATACCGCCCTGTGGCAGGTTATAGACCGTAAAACGAACATTCGTTAATAATCAACTTTAAAGTGGGACGAGTCAGTTCAGAGTCTCCATCCATATACAACTTATTAACTCTAGCTTGATGAAATTATTATGATTCCCAACAAATTTTCTCAACAGAACTTCATACTATGCACTATTACTGTGCTAAACATAGCTTCTCATTTACTGGTCATTAAGCTTTACTTAGTGTAACCCCCCTGCAAATGGGGGTTCCCAAAAGACTTCCAGGAGCTTGCTTGAATGCTCCAAGCCTGAATGGTGTTTGGCGTTTAAGCCATTTATCAGTGAGTGTTTTTAGAGCCTCTGGTACTGTCTCTTTAAGAGCCGTCTGCTTGCAGACATAATTAGTTTGTATGGGGGGACTGTGTGTTTCTCTGTTTGAGTACCACTCGAACTGCTGCCAATTCACTCCATTTTGCAGTCACTAGAGTACAAAGGGAACCTATCTGAAAGATGTAACTGTTTGCCAGAAATAATTTAGAGTAATAATGAAATGACAGTTTGTCTAACCTGCTTTCTTTGCAGTCAGAACTGTGTCTGCCTAGTTCCCATTCTGGTTTTGAACTGCTGAACTGGACCAATCAGTGTGGGGTAAGCTAGCTCTAAAATGGTGCCTTGGACGAATCAGAACTTGGACTCATAATCTGAGCCAGCCACAAGAGGATTGTATGGGCAGTGACTCTGGGAGATGCAGTTTAGACTTGGCGCCTTTTTGGACCAACAGCAGCAGTCTATTGTGAGTGACAGCCAATCCAGCCAAGAACTGGGAGGAACTCAAAGGAAGTGCCCGGTTTTGTCTGTTGGAGTTTCAGTTTAGATCTGGCAGTGAAGGAAAGAAACCCTGTGCTCCTTCAGTGCACAGTTTCAGTCAAAAAACGTGTGTAAGGCCCAGAGTTCCGGTCTGCAGCTTGTGTAACTGCTTGTTAGGACTGAATCCGTCCTGTGAAAAGAATCAAAGGATCTCTGAAGAGTAGAAACCAGGCTCACCCTGTAGAAGACTGGAGAAATTGTTGAATTGCATTCGGTCTGTCAGGAACTGAATCTGCTGTGTGTTCTCCCGGGTATTGTGCAGTAATTGCGATCGGGATAGAGAAGCAGCCTGCCTGGTATAGTACTTTCTTTTTACCATATAAATGTGTGAAGAGTCTCGTGGAGCTCAAGAGTAGCCCTGCTGACGTTGAAGGACCCTATCTTGTTTGGAGGTCGTGAGTACTAATTCAGGGTCGCTCCCTGTTGAATTGCCACATTAAATCCAAATGGAATCACTGTACTGCTGACTGTTTAAACTAATTTTTCTTGTCATCAGTGGAAAGGGCCTCTACTAGCTGCTATTACGGTTTGACTAGCCATTTAGGCTTGGGTACCTAGGACAGTAATTGGTAGGGGATAGGCCTGGTACATAGCCATAGGTAGATAGTAAAGTGATAAGCTAATTAACCTGATTTCCCTGTCCTTGTTATATCCCTAAATAAATCAGAGCTGCTTGTTTCAGCAAAGTTATACTTCCTGAGGTATTTGTCTATGTTAAAGTACTGTACTGTGATTGTTGCACTGTATCTTATTTCACAGGAGGTCCCAGTGCGGAACTAGTCCTGGGGGTAAGTGTATACTGTGAAGGTAATTCTGATATATTGTGTGGGCCACTAGTGGGAAGAAAGGGGGGTTGCAGTGTCCCAGAGGGCTGTGACCAAGTAAGTTTAACTATTGCAAACCCTGACCTCTGGGTGGAGGCACCTGCCATTGGATCCAGGCCCCTCAACCTGTTAGTGGCAAATCAGGCAGGGGAAGTAGCCCCTGGGATAGCGCCATCTAGGGGTTACACTTAGGTAGGAACACCAAATCAAGTGGCAAGCAGGAACTGTAGAAATATATAGCAAGTAAACATGCTTCATAAACACATAGAGCTATAACAGTTCAGTCCCATTACTGCAGTTCGTTAGATCCTACCCCGAAAGCACTGGTGCACTTCAAAGCCACAGTCATTTATCAAGATCAGTCTTCTTCATCCGATGAGTGCTCAGAGCTGGTATGGTGAAAGTCCTGTTTTATTAATTCTGACTTCTTTCCAGCCTCTGAAGGGTCAGAAAACATAAAGGTCTTACCCGCGTAGTATATCCTCAGCTGTGTCGGTTTACAGCTGTCAAACATGCATGACTCCAAGTGCGCTGAGGCCTGCTCGAACACTATCAAAGGCCTTCCTATGCTGTCGCGTTGAATAGCTCAGGTTGGGAAAAAGACGTATCTGATTGCCATCCTTCAATTTTAGCGAGGCCTCATTTTAACTGCCTCCAAGATCTGATCCCGAATATGGGACCTACCAGTAATGATCATGACACATCGTGGGAGATTCTTTGGTTGTGCTCTCCGGGGAGTAATGTGGTAGGTTTTAACAATTTATGATTGAATGTCTAGGTCAAGATATTTAGTGAGAAGTGAAACAACATACCCGAAGAGGTCAGAGCCCTCTGAGTCTTCTGGAATACCCAATAAGTGAATATTAGCTGCCCTCGCTCCATTCTCTAGGTTTTCCAACTGCAGCCTTAACAGTTTGTTTTTATTAAGAATGCCAATAACTGCTGCTGCAGATTTATTGCCGGAATCGATTGCCGTTTTAGCTTCTGTGGTCAGTACATCTATTTTAGTTTCCATAGTAGTAAAACGGGTCCCCAGGGTCTCAACTTTCTTGTCAAGAGCCCTGATTGCTTGCAGCAGGACACTATTGGTGGCTTCGGGAGTTCCTCCTGCCGCGGTTTCAGTGTTAACGCTGGATACAGGATCCCCAGGCTGCTGATCCTTACTCCTTCCCGACTCTGCTGTGGCCACATGCTTCGTTCTCCCAATCTCTCTATTCGGCCTCAGAAAAATTCTTGGTAGCAGCAAAAGATACCTCTCGGTTTACGAGATACAGTTCTAAGGATTACAGTTCAGGGCTCCCATATCTACAGGGATTACTGTATTTTACAGGGATTTGGAGGCATCTACAGGAAAACTCTTCCCATAGACTTGCATTGGTTATACAGGAAAACAGGGCAATTCAGCTTCCATAGGAAATAATGTAATCTACAGGAATACACAGGAATATCACCCTGGAGTTACAGGGAAAATGCCAAAACAATATGGGAGCACTGACAGTTCGTAGTATAGTAGTCTTGTAGTGGTTTTAATAGTTTTTTATTAGTAAGTAGACCAAGCTCTCTGAAGACATGTCTTCTCTAGCTGGCTGCTGTGCCACCCCAGATCAGCTTTTGTCTCCTTTGCCCCAAATCCTTGGGGTTGGCAGTTTCTAAACAGTGTCTTTCTAAGTGGCTTGGTAACTGCACCTGCTTCTGTTACAAGTACAACAAACCTCTAATGGGTAGGTCAAAGATCACTCTACCAGAGGCATGGCTGCCTCTACAATGTTCCTCAGCATTACTCAGGAATGTTTCTGCAGCAGAGATCTGTGCGGCAGCAATCTGGATTTCGGTCCATACCTTCACGAAGCATTACAGTCTGGACATTATCTCTAGGTGTAGAGCTGGGATTGGCCTCACCGTCTTGCAGGGCCTACTGTCTTAGGCAGGTCCTGTTCTGTCCTTTCTGTTGCTCCTCCTCCTGTGATTCTCTCATTCTCTCTCTGAGACTGACTGCTTGGGATTCAGTCCTACATGTTATGACGTACTGCAGGAACCCTCTCGAAGTAAGATAGTACAGTTACATAAGAACTTACCATAACAGTAGATCTTCTAGTGGGGTTCCTGCAGTAGGTCACCCTTTCCCTCCTTCCCCCAGTTTCTGCATTTTGTTTAGCTTATTCTGAACTGGGCTTCAGGATTCTATCCTTTCTCCATCTCATCCTACTTGGATCTCCAGCGGGAGAACTGGAAAGCGGGCGTGGGGACCGCCCACTGCATAGGATCATGCTGACGTCCGTCACATGACATCAGGTGGGCGGTCTCCCGCCAGACATTGCTAGAAATGTTTGCTGTGCGGTCCTGATGCCAGAGGACGCAGTCCTACATG
Organism: Neoceratodus forsteri; assembly: GCA_016271365.2. NCBI lineage: Eukaryota > Metazoa > Chordata > Ceratodontiformes > Ceratodontidae > Neoceratodus > Neoceratodus forsteri. Next base: position 1,316,209,868 of record CM057455.1, on the reverse strand, counting down.
TTATGACCTACTGCAGGAACCTCTTTCGAAGATCTACTGTTACGGTACGTTCTTACGTAACTGTACTTTATGGTATCGACAGAGGAAACGAAACCCATGGTGGGGGGGAATAGTGGAGGACAGGAGAAAGGGGGTTGAAAATGGAAAGTACAAACAGAGGAGGCAAAAAGACAACGGGGGAAGATAAAAGGACAAATGGCAGGACATGGAAGGCCATGTATACCAATGCCCACAACCTAGGGAATAAAATCCCAGACCTGGTGGCCATGATAACGGAGGCTGACCTGGACACTGTAGCTATTACTGAAACATGGTATACTGGAAACCATGACTGGGATGTAGCAGTACCAGGTTATATTCTGTTTAGAAGTGACTGGGGTGGGTAAAAAAGGAGGGTGCTTGACTCTTTATGTCAGGGCGGGTATTAGGGCAACTGAGATACAGGGAATGCAGTTAGGAGCAGAGGTACTTTGGTTCACCCTTGGTACGGGCAATGGTACTGCTATTCGCACGGGCGTGATATACAGACCTCCAGCAGAGGGGGAGGAGGTGGACAGGGTTCTAGTGGAATCCATCCACATGATGGCAGCTAAAGGGGAGGTGCTGCAGGTAAGTGATTTCAATCTGCCAGATATGGATTGGAGCATCCCAGCTGCTGCCTCAGCCAGCAGCAGGGACATCCTGTACTCTGTGCAAGGGGCAAGCCTCAGGCAGTTAGTGCTAGAGCCCACCAGGGAGGATGCAATTTTGGACCTGGTACTCACCAAAGGGGACAGAATTGAGGACATCAGAGTGGGCAAATACCTGGGATCCAGTGGTCATCGCACAGTGTGGTTTAGCATGAGTACAGTGGCAGAGTCAAGCCACACAAAGGCAAGGGTCTTGGATTTCAGGAGGGCAGACTTTACTAAGATTGGAATATGTCTCAAGCATGCCCTGGCAGGGAGGGACAAAGGGGGTGGAGGAGCAGTGGGCCCATCTGAAAGGTGCCATAGTGGAGGCGACAAATTGTTGCATTAGGCAAGTAAACAAGGGCAAGAGAAAGCCACCATGGTTCTCAAAGGCAGTGGCTGGGAAGGTATGGGCAAAAAAGATGGCTTTCTGGAAATACAAGGAAACACAGCAGGAGGAGGACAGGGTAGTGTATTTGGATAAACAGAGGGAGGCAGGGAAAGCAATCAGGAGTGCAAAAACACAAACAGAGGAAAAAATAGCACCGGAGATAAAACAAGCATTTGTCAATGCCGAATGTTGTCTTGCTGGCATTGGCATTGGTAGTGCAGGAGTTAGAGAGATGCATAATAGGAATGGCAGTGAAGTATTGAACTGACGCCAACCCCATCCCCATCCTGCAGAGACTGACAGGCATTGGGGTATGCCTTTGGGTTGTTGGCCACAACGCTCACGCCATTTTACCTCACACCACCCTGCAGATAATGATAAGTATCACGGCATGCCTTGGGGTCTTCGGGCCTTACCCTCACCTCATTCCATAAGGAAATACGCTGAGATAGGTGCAGTATAGAAGAATGGGGTGAACATTGGGGCATAAGAGTCTAAGGCACACCTCGATGCCTGTGACTGGCTGCAGGGTGGAGGTGGAATGATGTGAGCATTACAGTCGATAATCCCAAGTCACACCCCTGACGCCTGTCAGTCTCTACAGGGTGGGGCGTCACAGTTGGAAACCCTAATGCCCCAGGCGTTTGTTGGTATTTTCACTCCAAATTTTCATCATGGGCTTTTTGTGACCCCACCTCATGAACAGTGGCGCTATCACTTTGTTAGCCGAAAGGTAATTTTGCACAGCGACTGCTCCATTTGGCGCCACAGGTGCGAAACACATTTTGGGTAGGAGGTTAAAAATTACAGCTGTACTGTTCATGAGAAGGTGTAAAAAAAATGGCAATGTTGAAAATGTGGAGTGAAAATAAGAAAAATTGGCAGTCACGAGCGTGTGTAGAAACTGCACAATGCATGCCCATAACGCAATTATTTGGGGCATTTTTTAACCAGATTTTCAATATAGGCATTTTGGGACCTCCGCTCATGAACAGTGGCACTGTGATTTTGTTAATCTGTCCCAAAAGTTGATTTCCCACAGCAGCCGGGCCATTGTGCGCCAGATGTGCAAAAATACATTTCGGGCAGGATGTGAAAAATTACAGCTGCACTATTCATTAGGAGGTGTGTAGAAATGGTAATGTTGAAAATCTGGAGTGAAAATTTGAAAAATTGGTGAAGTCACACGCGTGCGTAGAAACAGCGCAACGCATGCCCGTAACGCAATTATTTTGGGGATTTTTTAACCAAATTTTCAACACAGGCATTTTGGGACCTCCGCTCATGAACAGTGTCACTATTATTTTGTCAGTCTGTCCTGAACGTTGATTTACCGTAGCAACCGCACCATTGTGCACCACATGTGCGAAAAGACATTTTGGGCAGGATGTGAAAAATGACAGCTGTACTGTTCATAAGGAGGTGTAGAAATGGCAATGTTGATAATCTGGAGTGAAAATATTAAAAATTGTCGAAGTTCTGAGGCGATAGTGGAAACTTTGCTGTGGACTTCGTAAAAGTAATTTTTGGAATTTTTCACCAAATTTGCAAGATAGTTTTTTGGGGACCCCACCTCATGAACAGTGGCACTGTCGTTTTGTTACTCGGTCCGGAAAGGTGATTCCATGCATTGACCGCAAAATCACCTTTCAGGGCTGAATAAAAAGATGACAGTGCATGCGTTCATGAGGTGGAGTCCCAAGGACCCCATGTTGAAAATTTGGAGCTACAATTCAAAAAAATGGCAGAGATATTCACCTAAGTTGAACTTCCCCCCATTTATGACGTTATACAGCTTACCGGAATTTCTTCAGTTCATGGTTTGCTTTGAAGAGTCAGACATGTTCCCCTCCACGAAGATCGCAGCACCAGACCTCCGGAGGTAAGTATGGGGTGAGGGGGCATGTGGGGAGGTGAGTGCGCAGAGGGTGGGTGCAGGTTGGGGAGGGTGGGTGCGCGGACAACAGACCATTTTCTTTTTTCAGGGACAAAAAAAAGCAGGCAGTGCAGCGGGACAGTTTTCTTTCTTTACAGGTGAAAACAAATGTTGGGCACACTGGGGTGGGCTCCCAGTGTGCCACACACAGTGGTGGTGGGGCCTGGGGCAGGAACATGCCAACACGGTCGGCTTACTGTAAGTGGCAGCACATTGGGGTGGGCTCCCAGTGTGTCACACAATGTGGGGGAGGGTGCCGCCATGTTTATTGAAATGTTTTGCCAGGAAAGGCACGTCTGGAGGCGTGTCATCTGTGCTGCTACATGACGAGCTTGTGTCTAATTGCAGTGGCACTTTCCTTACAAGTTGTGTTCACTTCACATAATGCTTGTGTCAGTACTAGCATGCTGGCTTATTGGGGAATGAGGGACACATCTACTAAAGCGTGCCCTGCATTCACCAATGCTGACACACCTCTGAAATGTGCTACTAGCACAAGATTTTCCTTGCGTATGCACGCAAGCCAAAATAAAAAGGAGACAAGACTTTTTATAGGTACATTAGTGAAAGGAAAAAAAACACAGGGGTGGCACAGTAAGGCTTAAAGGGGAAGGAGGAGTGTGTGTGGATGGGGACCTGGAAAAAGCATCAGTACTGAACAAATATTTTTGTTCTGTATTCACAGAAGAAGAAGGTGAGGGACCACAGTTAGGCAACATGAACAGATATGGGAGGGAGATGGACACCAGTCCGTTTACAGAAGAGAGAGTCCTAAAAGAACTCACAAAAGTGAAAGTGGACAAGACAGTGGGACCAGATGGGATACATCCAAGAATATTAAGGGAACTACGGGAGGTGCTGGTAGCACCACTGGCAGCCCTGTTCAACGAGTCACTTGTTACATGAGTGGTTCTGGAGGACTGGAGGAGGGCAGATGTAGTCCCTCTTCACAAAAGTGACAGTAGGGAGGAGGCTGGAAACTATAGACCAGTCAGCCTTGCCTCAGTAGTGGGGAGGATTATGGAATCACTACTTAAACAAAGGATTGTGGAACACCTTGAATCCAGCAGAGCACATGATCTGTGACAGCATGGATTCAGAGCGGGAAGGTCATGTCAAACAAGTCTAATTGATTTCTTTGATTGGGTGACTAAGGTCGTGGATTAGAGGAGAATGGTGGATGTGGCCTACCTGGATTTCAGTAAGGCCTTCAATACTGTCCACATAGAAGACTTGTGAACAAGCTGGGCAGCCTGGGAGTGGGTCACAAGGTGGTAAACTGGGTTAGGAACTGGTTGAGTGATAGAAGACAGAGGTTCATGGTAAATGGTGCTCAATCTGAAGAAAGAAGGGTGACCAGCAGAGTGCCACAGGGATCAGTTCTGGGCCCAGTCCTGTTTAATGTCTTCGTAAGTGACATTGCGGAGGGGCTGGAGGGGAAGGTGTGCCTCTTTGCAGATAACACTATGATCTGCAACAGGGTGGACACTCCGGGAGGGGTGGAAAAAATGAGGAGGGACCTAGGTAAACTGGATGAATGGTCCAGAGAGTGGCAGCTGAGATTTAATGTGATAAAGTGCAAAATCATGCATTTAGGGTGCAAGAACCCAGGGGAGGATTAAATGATGGGGTGGAGAAACTGATGGTCACCAAACAGGAAAGGGATATCTGATGACCTCAAAGTGGCCAAGCAATATGCCAGGGCTATGGGGAGAGCCAGTGGGATGCTGGGGTGCACAGGGAGAGGTATCACCAGCAGAAGGAAGGAGATGGTGATGCCTCTGTGCAGATTATTAGTGAGGCCTCATTTGGAATATGATGTCCAGTTCTGGAGGCCGCATCTCTGTAAGGACATAGACAGGATAGAGGCAGTTCAAAGAAGGGCAACAAAGATGGTGCAGGGCCTGCACCAAATGTAATATGAGGAGAGACTGGGAGACCTCAATATATATACCCTGGAAGAGAGGCGAGGAGAGACAGGGGAGATATGATAGAAACCTACAGATATCTAAAAGGCATGAATAGGGTACCAGAGGGTAGCATCTTTCAGAAAAGGAGATGCCCAGGAATCCGGGGGCATGACATGAGGTTGGAAGGGGGTAGACTAAGGGGTAGCATGAGAAAGTATTTCTTCATAGAAAGGATGGTGGATGCATGGAATAGACTCCCAGCGGAGTTGGTGGGGGCAAACACAATGGGGAGATTCAAGCATGCATGGGACAGGCATAGGGGAACTCCAACAATAGGAACGAGGAGGTAAAGCTGGAAATCAAGTAGAGTCTCTGGCTTTTACAGTAGGCAGGGAAAATGGGCAGACTGGATAGGCCTAATGGTCCTTATCTGCAGTCAATGTCTGTGTTTCTAAGTTGTCAAGTAAAGCAGCAGAATATTGGCCCTTCTAATGTCACAGTCAGTGAGGTCACAATGCTGATGATTTGTAGGGAGGAATAGTATTGACTTTGTCAGCTGTCAGGTAGAATGCTGTTCCACATATATCTCTCAACTGCTATAAATTTCACATAACGCTATGATTTTTACACTAATTTACCCTTGCTCCGCAAAGGTTTACTGATGTTCTCAATAATGTTGGAGCTATTTCTGGAGACACACACTATTAAATCATTGAACTAATATGATAGAAACATTGCTTAGCACTAAATACATGGGGCCCACTATTTGTAGACATATTATTCCCTAAAATAAGAAAGTGCTACACATTCTGGCCATTTGCTCTGAATTTTGAAGGCCAGTGCTATGATTGTTAACGCTGAAAGGTAGAGATGTATGATTCCACACATCACACCTAGTACTGGCAGCTACAAAATCTTACAATGAGCAAAACAGAAAAGAAAAATAAATACTTCATATATGTTGTAAAAGACGATAGCTGACTACTTCTGAAAGGTAGTATTAATTCCACACAGTAGGTTGCTCTTTAAGTTTGAAGTTTTTATTCCTTGGGTCTGTTTTTGTTTTAGAATTGAAGGCACTATAGCAGAATAAGGACATTTGGTCTGTCTGGTCTGCTCGTATTGCAGGGTCCACAGCTTAAACCACTGACCCTGACCCCCAATACTCCCATCCTTTCCATCTGCTCCTCCCATGACCCTTACTTTCCCCTAAAGTGTATCCCAGCCTCACTTAAAGGTGCCCACCATCTTCAAAGAGACCATGTCAGCTGACTCCATGGCGCCAAGTGAAGAGGGTTTGCTCGACACGCTGGTGACCGAGATTCATGCCCCAAGCCGGGTGTCAGGTGTGAGACTGGCAGGGAGGGATCCTGAGTGCCCACTGGAATGCTTTCTCCTGGGGCAGAGTCTCGACGTGGAGGTGGATTGGGTGATGTGCAGGAGCGTGAAGCCTCAACATGTCCCGCTTCAGATTGCCGTCCCCCGTAGCCCAATCAGGGGTGAATGGGAGGGACAGAAAAATGGAAAATCGCCTCCTGATCAGCCGAATGACAGCTGCCGGTCCCCTTTGCCACAAAGCTCCGATAGCCTGGACCGACCCCTGCAGCACCCGGATCAGTTGAGATGCACCTATCGGTGCCTTCTCCCTTGGAAGGGGGTGACCCGTCCAAAGAAGGGTTACATCGGGTTTCCTTGGGGGGCTGCTGAATATGGGGGCAGTTGACGGTAGAGCCCCCAACTGCTCCTCATATGCTGTACCCTGCTGGCCCATGATTCTTTTGGGGGGAGGTCATGCCAAACAAATCTGATAGATTTCTTTGAGTGGCCAGGGAAGTATCAGAGTGGATGGGGCCCACCTAGATTTTAGAAAGGTTTTCAACACCATTCCACATAGTAAACTAGTAAACAAGCTGGGCAGCCTGGGAGTGGGACCAAAAGTGGTAAACCTGGTAAGGAATTGGTTTGGGGAGAGGCGTCAAGAGGGTTTTGGTAAACAGAGTTCACTCCGAGGAAGGGAGGATGACCAGTGGGGTGCCACAAGGATCATTACTGGGACCAGTCCTTACTCCGGGGTGGGCTTATATAGTGAAAAAAGACCTTCTCCCCATTCTTAATTCCTGTGGCTCTCTGCAGTTCCTTCTGAGCTTTAGCCTGCCGGACTACCATAGGGAAGGCAACAAATCTCTGCGTCATGCAAGTGAGCCAGAGGAAGAGGAAAGAGACTGCTATGATTCTCAAAAGAGGTGGCGGAAAATGTAAAGATTAAAAGGGTAGCATTCAGAAGGTCTAAGGAGATGCAAAGGGAGGAGGATAGAAAAGTGTGTCAGAGGAAAGAGAGGGAAGCAGGGAGAGCAGTAAGGAATATGAAGGCTCAACCTGAAGAGAGAATAGTTCAGGCGGTGACAAAGGGGGACAAGACATTTTTTAGGCATGTAAGCAAAAGGAGCAAGACCAGGGGTTAGATCATGATATTAAAACGGGAAGGTGGGGGGGGGGGCTCTGTGCAGAGGAGGACCAGGAAAAGGCAGACATTCTGAATAAATACTTTTGTTCAGTGTTCACACAAAAAGGAAAAAAGGGAGGGACCACAAAAAAAATAACAAGAGTGTTGGAGGAAGGGGGTGGACACTAGTCCATTTTCAGAGAAGAGTGTCCTGAAGGGACTCGATAATCTGAAAGTGCACAAAGCAATGGGGCCAGAAGAGGTGCATCCAGCAGTATTGAGGGAACTCAGGGAGGTACTGGCTGCACCTCTTAAAGTCCTATTTAACAGCTCATTGGAAACAGGAGTGGTTCCAGAGGACTGGAGGAGGGCAGATACAGTCCCATTTCACAACAGTGGTAGCAGGAAAGAAGATGGCAATTATAGGCCAGTCAGCCTGACTTCAGTGGTGGGGAAGTTAATGGAGTCACTGCTGAAGGAAAGGATTGTGGAATATCTTGAATCCAGTGGGTTACAAGACTTGAGGCAGCATGGATTCATGGGAGGAGGTCGTGTCAAATGAAGATTTCTTTGACTGGGTGACCAAATAACTAGATCAGGGTGAAGCAGTGGACATGGCCTACCAAAATTTCAGTAAGGCTTTCGACACAGTTCACATAGGAGGCTAGTAAGCAAGCTGGGTAACTTAGGAGTGGGTCCAAAATTGGTTAGGGGATAGGCGACAGAGGGTGTTAATTAACAGAGTTCACTGAGAGGAGGGGAGAGTGACCAGCGGGGTGCCTCAGGGATTAGTATTGAGAGTTGTCCTCTGTAATGTCTTTATAAGTGATATTGCAGAGGAGCTGGAAGGGCAGGTCTGCCTCTTTGCACATGATATAAAATCTGCAGTAGGATGGACACTGCGGGGGTGGGTGGGGTGGAAAAGATGAGCAGAGACCTGAGAAAACCCAGGGAATGGTGAAGGATATGGTAGCTGGGTTTCAGTGTGAAAAAGTGCAAAATCATGCACTTGGGATGCAGAACCCAGGTGCAGAATAAAAATGGGAGGAGTGGTACTTACGGCCACCAAGCAGGAATGAGACCTGGGGATGATATCAGATGACCTAAAGGTGGCCAGGCAGTGCGACAATGCAGTTGGGAGAGCTAGTGGGATACTAGAGTGTATAGGGAGGGGTATCGCCAGCAGAAAAAGGGAAGTGGTATTGTCTTTGTGTAGATTGCTAGTAGACCCCGCCTAGAGTACTGTGTCCCGTTCTGGAAACCACATCTCCGGTAGGACATAGACAGAGTGGAGGCAGTCCTGAGGAGGACAACTAAAATGGTGCAGGGTCTGCATCAGAAGCCCTACGAGGAGAGAGAGACTTAAGGACCTAAATATGTACACCCTGGAAAGACAGGAAGAAGAGGGAGGATATGATGGAGACCTTTAAATATCTCACTCAGATAAATAAGGTACAGGAGGCAAGTATCTTCCAGTAAAAAGGTGCTCAAAGACAAGGGGATACGATAAGAAGCTGGAGGGAGGCGATTAAGAAGAGATGTGAAGAAGTACTTCTTCACAGAAAGAGTGGTGGTTTCCTGAAACAGTTTTCCAGCAGAGGAGGTGGGGCAAAACAGTGGTAGGGTTAAAGAATGCAAGAATGGGACAGGCATAAGGTAATCTTAGGGAAAGTGAAGGGAGGGTGGGAGGGTGGGTGAATGAGCGGAGATCAAGTAGAATCTGCAGTGATACTATAAGCAGAGGAAAATGGGCAGACTAAGTAGGCCCAGCAGATTCTGTGTTTCTATGTTCCTTCTGCTCCAGGGATCATTGAACTTTCTCCACTCCACATCCTTCTCCGCTGTGCAGTCTGCCTTCTCCTATTGACTGCCAACATTCTAGAACTTGCTGTCTCTGCCATTCCACCTCTCCAAGCTCTCTCAGATGTCAGCTCAACCTCCTCTCCGGCCCCCTTCATCTGCATCTATTTCCCAGAGGCGGCGCACTCTGGTGGTACAGGTGGCGCAAGGGGAAGGCACTCCCCCTACCTATCAGGTCTCTAGTGTACTACAATTTCTTGTCTTCTGTGCCTTGATGCAGCACTTTCACCTGTTTAGGTGCCTACTGTACTGTAACTGCACTTTACTTTGTACTAATGTCTTGCACTGAGTTTTGTAACTCTGTAACATTCGTTATTGTAATGTGTCTGTACTTTATCCTGTAGCAAGAAATGTGACTGCGTTGTGCTCACTATTTCTCCTGTACCCTTTTCCCCAGGTTGCACCCGGACAGGAGCCTTAGCTCAGTGTGCCTATCCCGGTTACCAATTTTCAAATAAAATAACATGAAATAAAATAAATCATTCTGACGCTAATACACTAACTGTGGTTCAACCGATACAGGCGACTGAAGGTCATTACAAACAGCAGCAGGCACCTGGGAGTTAGCCAGTGCACCACAGATACTGCCGCCATAGTCTGGGACTGAACCCCAGTGGCAATCACTAGTGAATTCCATGCAAGGCAAATTTTATTTTTAAGGCACCCAATCCCTGAGGCTCTGGGTGCCCAACAAAATAAACATGCAGGCCATAAACTTAAAAGTTGCCGCTATTTTATAGTGCCTCGGGGGGAAAAAGATGTGAGAATTGAAGTGGCAGAGACAACAGCAGAGATAGCAGATTCCCAGGTGACATAGCCCTTGGCAACCTCCAGTAAACCTGTGCAAGAGAATGCTCAGTTATGCTGTAGGTTAGGTGCCCTTAAAAATGTGAACTGGGCCCCTAATGTTCCTTTTTGCTGCGGTTGTTGCCTGAGGGGTCAGAGAGGTCCGATTGGCGATTGCCTAAAGTTTTTGCAGGATTGGCTTCCTAATGCACTTGTGTTGGCTGCAGGTGTGATTGGTTCTTCCTTTATCAGACCCTACTGACTATCCCCTTGCACTGTTGAAGCCCAGAGTGACTTGCCCTGGACCATCCTGCTTACCACTTCCAGAACTGCAATACATGGCCAACTATTGAAGGTCGCTTGGAAGGCTCGGAGCTTTAATTATCAAGGTACTGTGCTTCTCCTTTTTCCCCAACCTCTCCTTTGCCACGCGGGGGCCAGCCGTAAAAAATATGATGCAGTGTGGGTGAAGCTGTATGGACTAGGCATAGTTCTCTGAGTCTCACAGTCTGTTGTGATAGACAGATATTTCAGTTCACTGACGTGGTGGAAGCAGGCAAGAGGATGGATATTGTTGCCTAAGAGTTCAAGCGAGCCCCATTACCTGCAGAGGAAGTATCAGCCGACAAAACCTGAAATAATTGGATAAGTATAGGAGAATATAGTTGTGGAAAGTATTTCAGCACCAGAGAGTGACTAATCTGTTTTTTGAATATTTAATCACCTGTATTTTAGTAGATCATTTTATTCATGAACGATTTGGGATTTGACTTATCATTTACGAGTATTAGTATGGAGGGTATGAGTTCAGGATGGAATACATTGCCAAGCTGGTAAGAAAGATTGAAAAAAGAGGCAAGAGGGGCAGCAGTGACCAGTGTAGAGAGATGAAGAAGCTTAGTTACTGTTTTAAATTTACTATAAGATTTTGCAAGATTTTTGTTACGAAATGCATCAAATTGGTGTATGTGATATGGGCTTGGGGCTTAAGCAATAAACTGGAAACTGGGCAGCTCCAGTTTAGTTCCCCTGCAGCTGCTGGCTCAGTCACTGCATGACCTTGGACAAGTCACTTGGTTCAAGTTCAAGTTTATTGCAGGAAAGACTCCATTGAGCAAGCTCATTCACAAGGAGGTCCTGAGTCAAGCATATACGATACATAAATAATTGTTAGGAGATATACAGTGAATGACAAAAGGTGGATAATTATATACATTTAGGAGGTATATACAATGGGCATTTTTGTACTACAATACTGTAGAATTCAGAGTTGGCTTAGTGTTATATTATGTAGCACTTTTGATTTATACCATGGAGGGCCAGTGAATAATTGTGGAGCTGATTAGGCGTTGAGGTCTAGTTGCATCTACATGTGTCTTTTATTTTGGAGAATGCTAATGTTTTGAAGGAGTTAGTTGATATACTACTGGTAAGCTTCAGCATGGGTTGTAGTTGATTCCAAATCTTTGGTAGAGAGTATGAGACAGCCCTTTGTCAGGCTACAGTTCGTGTCAAGGGCACATCTAGTAAGACAAGGTTGGATTTCCTTAAGGAGTAGGTGCTGTGTGAGATATTTATAAGTGACGTCAAATATGCTGGCAGTTTGTGAAGTAGCAGTTTGAGGGTCCACATGCCAGCATGGAGGAGACGTCTGGTGGTCAGGGATGACCAACCAACTGCTGTATAAAGATCACAGTGGTGGGTCCTATACGCCGAGTTGGTAATAAAGCGGATAGCACAGTGGTATAGTGTGTCTAGTTTTGCTAGGTTCAGGGTAGGGGAGGATATGTAGATAATGTCTCCGTAATCTAGCAGGGGAAGGAAAGTTGCTTGGACCAGTCTTTTACGGATTGCTAGAGAAAAGAGGGCCTATTTCTGTAGAAGAAACCCAGGACGTGTTTAAGTCTCCTTAAAAGATCCTCGATGTGGTCCTGGAAGGAGAGCTTATTGTCAATCCACATACCTAGGTATTTGAATTTATCTCGATTCCAGGGGTTCACCTAGCGAGGTTTCCACAAAGTTTTAGTTGAGAACGGTAATGGGTCAGCCGACGCAAGTCTCGAGAAAATCATGGTTTTAGTTTTTGGCATTTAGGAGCAACTTAGCATTAATGAGGTTGTTTCTAGCTGAGAAGTCAGCTTGGAGTGTATCCCTGACTTTAGATAGGGACGCAGCCAGATGTGTATAGTACCGCATCGTCCGCAGTGTATGCTGGATGTCTTATGTGGGAGCTAAGGTTGTTAATGTAGAGGAGAAAAGGATTGGTCCCAGTATGGAGCCTTTGAGGGACACCTCTAGTGATTGGTGCGGGCAGAAAGTAGTAGGTCACCGGCTTTGACTTTTTGAATCCTTTCCATAAGGTAACTGGTAAACCACTGTAGGGTGGTTGGGGTGGCACCTATGTGTGCAAGACAATTGATCAGGAGGTGATGGTCTACAATGTCGAAGGCCTTGCTAAGATCTAGAAAGACCACATCCGTGACTTTCTTGGAGTCCATTGCACGGATCCAGTCATTAGAGACCTTAGCCAAGGCTGTGATTGTACTATGCTTCGACCTGAAACCGGATTGTGCTGGGTTTAGTAGAGAGTGTGTTTCAAGGTGTTTATTAGTTGGTTATATGTGAGTTTTTCCAACACTTTGGATAGTACAGGCAAGATGGAGATAGGTCGGTAATTGTTCAGGTCACAGGGGTCTCCTGATTTAAAGAGTGGGAGAACATGGGCAGATTTCCAACATGATGGAACAGTGGCTGTGGTAATAGAGAGGTTGAATATATGAAGGATTGGAGCTGTGAGCTGGGCATAGCCTAGCATAGCTGTACTTGGTATCCATGTATTTCAACCCATTATGCTTTAAACCTGGGAAGAAGCAAGACGCACTGAAAACAATGTATTGCACCTCATTTGTGCTATCCTCATTAATACCTTGTAAACAAAAAAAAGTAAATCCTCCCACAGGCTAAAAAATTACCATTTTATACTTCTTACGCACTGTGTTATGAGCGTCTTTACAAAAATGAAATGAAAATGTATGAAGCTTTATTTTAGAGAGTATCTTTCATGCTTGCTATTTCCCAGAATGCTTTGCTGAGACCAGATAATAAAAATACATTTGCCATAGCAGTTCAGTTAATCATAAGGCTAAAAAATGAAAACCAAGTAGCTTAGATTATTAGTCAATATGTGATGCAAACTGTTGAGCAAACAAAACAGCTAAAATAAAATTCAGTCAATTTTGCTAGGCTGTTTTCTAAAATTATAGTAACCACATCTGGAAACAAGACTTTTGCAGTGCAGAATGCCAGTCATGGTGAAATATTCAAGTAAGCAATAACCCACGACAAGGTATGGGGATTTAATGCACGCCTGAGGTGCGTTGTGAGGCACGAGGCTGCAGGCCGAGTGTCCTCACAGCACCCCAGGCGTGCATTAAATCCTCATAACCCCATACTCTGTCATGGGATATTGCACTTATAATATGGGTTATGTTTAAACAAGGGAAAAACCACAGAAAGGGGTGGTAACCCTGTTTAAACAGCAAAAAAGCTACTGTATCCTGCCACCTTGCAAAATAGTCCCCAACAAGTAATGCATCTCTGATTGCTCTTATGCACATAGAAGTGCCAGACAGACGGTGCTGACATGACATCTGACATTTCTTGTGCATAATATTGACTCCTTCACTGTCTAGGACGTTCACTTTGCTGCCCCCCCCCCCCCGATCCTCAAAGACAGCTGTCACTCTGCTGCTGTCTGCAGGGCCTGAGTCTGCATTATCTCTCTCTTCACACTGACTGCAGCTCCCTCTGTGTCTATGTAGCCCATATACAGACACCGTTGTCAACACTTCACTGACACCACAGACTCTTTTGGACTTTACCCAGCCCTGCTGCTACCATCTCCCCACTGAGACAAACCTGCTGCTCTCACGCTGTCACTGTCTCTCAGTAGCGTGTTGCGGTCCTCACTCTGTCTGCATCACAGCTCAGACAACTCGCTACTGGTACACACACAATACACTACACAGCCCACCCAGGCAATACTTCTCACTGCATCAGCATTGAAGAGAGAGGGAGAGGACACAGGAGAACTGCTCATTTGTATCTTGGTATTGACACTGACAGCATCGCTGTGCTCCGAGGACGCTGTCTGTACCGGTCACTATTGCAGACGTTCAGCTCGCTGTACCCCGCTCTCTCTCTGTCTCACTGACTTTCTCACACTGGTGCCGCTGTTGCTATCACTCACAGGGATGGGGTGGTGGCCACTTCACAAACTGCAAAAAGTCACTTCTCTCATGATCGCTGCTCACTATGCTGCCTGTTTTCTTGTCAGAACTTTACCTCCCCCCCTCCCCACTGGATGTAGCCACAATGACAGTGGGTCATACCTCTGACTGATATTTCATTTAATCTCTGACCCATTACAATGAGACCCACATGGCTTGGCAGGAGCAGGGGGGGGGATGCCACTCACTCACTCTCTTTTTGCTGCATAGCTTCAGACTTGAGAGAGACACACAACAGTACATTGCATGACTTTCCCGCACTGATATGTGCCTTTTACAGCTGCTGCTCTGTGTTTCGCAGTGTGTGCAACCATTGCTGTCTCTCTCTGTCGCATGCCGCTGTGACGTAGCCAGTCCAATCACCAAGACAGAGACAAAAGGAATTCTGTTCTGCATATGGTGGACACTCTTATGGTTTCTCTATTTCTCTCTGTCTCTGTCAGGCTGACTGGAGAAACCTAGTTCCCAAACCACTGCTGTGGGGAAGCACTAACAACTTGCCAGAACACTGCGGGACATGTGGACTGCAACTGGGGGCCCTAAATGCCCTCTCTCTCTGTCTCCCTTCTGTGTCCCTCTGTATATGGAGGAAGAGTACCCCACTGTGTCCCGCTGTCAGTCTCTCTTTCTCTAGCACTATCAGCCGTGTACTGCCAGTTGCTGTCTTGGGAATAACACAGGTTGGGACAGGAACAGAATGCAATTGCTGCAACACCATCGGGTGATCAGGGATTACGTGTCCATTATCCCCAGTGACCGCTGCAGCATTGCTTCAGAAGGAACAGGAGGGCCACCATAAAGACTTACTGCAGCAATCGGGACAAAAAGACAGTGCTGGGGCTCTCTCGCTTCCCCAGACTTTTACATGGCTGCCGCTCCCATTTGCTTTGCTCCACACAGAACATGCTCTGACACCAGTTTCACTGAGTTGCTCCCCAAAACCGTGCATTAAAAAGGGAATTTAATGCATGGCCATGCAGAGTGACTCCACCAATTGGATTGCACACTCTCAGCAACTCATGTTATAAAATACAATAAATGAACTACTGTTCAAGGAGTCCGTCTTGCTGTGTCCTATCCAGATTTGTTTAGAATCCAATGAACGGTATTAGATTTGTTGGATTCTAATCCTATTTTTAGGGTATAGGATTTTTGGAATTGAAGACTGAACATTCTAAAATCTAGAAACTATTGAATCCAATTCCAGAATCTGAAATCTGATTCTGATTGCAGTCAAGAATTGCAAATGTGTACTTCTTATCTGCCAGTATTCTTATGATTCTGGATTCTGATCTGGAATCAGCTTGTCTAAAATCCTAATAAATCCTATAGGAATGGATTTTGGCAAATCTGAACAACCCTAGTCATGTCTATATTGACTGTGAACAATAAGTTAGCTTAGTGTCTACACATAGTTATCTCCTCCTGTAGTAACTTTGCAGGACTTGAAGTGACCCTTCCAGTAGTTGTTGTCAACAGTCTGATTCATATTATAGTTCAGAACTGGATTGTGATTGCTGGTCCACGGTGAAGGTTTTATGACATTCAGTCCCTGCTGTTATCAGCTGATTTTTGCATATTCATTTTCTACCCCCTGTGAAATTTAGTATTCTCCAGGCAGTATTCTATCAATATGACAGATTTGAGCATATATGGATAAGTTTCTGAGCAGATTATGCCTTTGAAAAGTGAAGTTCTAAGCAAGGTAGCAGTATTCAGATTTTACATTATAAAGGGAGTAAATTGCTGCTGCTAACTTTAGCTTTGTAATCTATATTTTTGATATTTTTGTTCATGCCCCTATCAGTCTCCCACATCCACACTCCTTCAGGAGACACCAAGGTGCCTGCCTGCTGTTGTCCCTGCCTTACCTGCTCACTGGTGCTCTGGCCCATCCCCCTTCAAGCCGTGGCTGTACCCCCCCAGGCGGGGATGAGGTAGGAGGCGGACCCTCAAAGTATTGCATGCATTAGGAGACTGGAGCATCGGAACCGGTAGGCGGGATCCGGAGCAGTGCTGGGTGCTCCGTCATTTGTGGACGTAGGGACCATTTTCTTGGTTTTCTCCCCAAGGATGTTGGCACACAGAGGAGACCCAAGGGAGCATGCACGAAGAGGTGTGACACCACTTCCTGGTCCCAGCCAAAGTCCCACCCTTCCCCTGGCGTCCCCAACTGCACTTCCCCCTGTGGTCACCCAGGTGCCAGTATTGCAGCGAGGATAGCAAACCTCCCTCCCCAGAGGAGGAGGAGGAGAAAGTCCTGTGGGATGCTCAGTCCTCCTCTCCATGGCCGGCCCCTGACTACCCTGAGCTTGCTCCCAAACTCGAGTCACTGGCTTCACAAGCGGTAGTGCTACCACTGTGCTGACAGGCCGGCTTATATATTTTTTTTAAATGAGCCAATACAAACCAATGGGGGATCACTAGCAGGCATCAACACAGCACCCATCATGAAGGAGAGCATTCTGAAGGACTACAGGCACTGAATGTGAATTAATCAGTGGGCCTGGATGGGATAATTTTGAGGGGACATTAACGGAGATGGGACAGATTCTGGCTAGACCATAAGCAGATCTCTTCAAGTGCTCTTTAGATGCAGCAAGTGCCAAAGGATTGAAGGGCTCTGAATGTAGTATACCTGCAGACAAGTGTGGGCTGCAACAAGCCAGGCAACTACAGACCAGACAGCGTGATGGCTATAGTAGGGAAACTATTGTTATCTATTATAAAGGAGATGATAATGGAATTTCTGGAGGTCAACAACCTGCAGAACTCCAGTTCACATTGATTTACCAGTCTTTCCAGAGGAACATGATTGAATTCTTCAGTTGTGTGACAGAGGTCATGGATGGGTGTCAAGCAATAGATATCCTATACCTAGATTTAAGCAAAATCTTCAACTCCATCCCATAGAGGAGGTAGATAAGGAAAAGGGGTGACCTGGGGTAGGGGATAACATACCGTGGTGGGTAAAAAAAAAAAAAAAGCTGGCAGGGAGAACGACCCAGGAGATAGTCCTCAATGGAGAACCCTTAGGGGAGAAGGAAGTAATGAGCAGGGTGCCCCAGAGATTCGATTTTGAACAGATCTTTAACATTTTTATATGTGACATGAGGGATGGGGCCAGGCTAAGATATGCCTCTTTGCAGACAATACCAAGATCTATGATAGCGTGGACACCGGGGAGGGGTAAGGGTCATAAAGAAGGATCTTGAAAAGCTGGAGAGTAGCTCAGAGGTGTGGCAGCTGAAATTTAGACTCGAAAAAGTGCAAGGTAATGCACAGTCAGGCCAAGATCCTGAGAACAGAATACAGGAAGGATGGATACGGTGGTAGTGAGGAGCCCAATGGAAGAGAGAGGCATGGCAGTGATAATGATTGAGAAACTGAAGGTATCATCACAGTGTACTAGGACTGTGGGAATGGAGAATTGGAGGCTGGGATTCATTAGGAGGGGAGTCACTAGAACAAAGGGAGGTACTAGTACCGCTGTATAGATCCCTGGTTATACCGCACCTAGAGTACCATGTACAGTTGTGGAGCCCACACTTGAGGAAGGACAAGGATAGGCTAAAGGTGGTGCAGAGAATGGCAACCAAAATGATATATGGGCAACAAGTGAGGCCTTATGATGAGTGTTTGGGGATTGTAGTATTAGAGTCAATGAGTTTCCATTTTCAAAAATGCCCAGTTCTATTTGGTAAAATCTTCAAATCTATTTTTTTCTGTTTTTATTCCCCCAAAATTGATGGCAAATCAGCATGTTTTTAACAAATGCTTGTCTCAGAATAGAGTGGTTTGCCCACAAAGCTGGTGCAGAGTGGTGTTTTTTGCATGATAAAGTGGTGCAAAATTGACTCCCAGTTGCTGGTTCAAAAAAATGGCAAATTTAGTTTTTTTACCAGTGTTTCCCATTGAAAACAGAAACTCATTGTCCCTACTTAATAAGTACACATTGGAGGACAAGAAGAAGAGGAGAGACATAATTGTGATGTTCAAGTATCTCTACAGGATAAACAAGGTGGACAGCAGTGTGTTTGTTTACAGTAGTAAGGAGGGTACTTTGTGAAACTGCAGAGGGTGATGGTTCAGAAAGGATGTCAGGAAGCACTTCTTTATGGAAAGAATAGTAGTAGACTGGAACAGATTTTCTGAAAAGATCATTTGTGCTGAGCCATAAGGGTTCAAAAGGGAGGGGGAGAAGAAAGAATGAGGACTGACAGGAAAACAGTCCCATAACTAGGCATTCTTGGGCAGACTAGATGGGCCAATAGACATTGATGTGCCAAGAGTTTGTGTTTCTGTTTCTGTGTATGATTATACACTGTTCAGTTAATTATTTGTAACATATCTACACATTTGTATTGCTTTTGAATAGTGTCAAATCTGAATTTCAATATACAAGCCCTGGACTGCACAGTTATCTTCTCAACAACATGAAAACAGCTTTCCCAACCTAGGTACCCCTAAAAAAATGGTCACAGAGCAGTCTGAAACAGAGGCCATGTATGTAGAAACTTGAAAATATGAAACACCTTGTGTAAATGTATTCTTACGTAATATTAGTGATCTGTTGGCAAGTATCATTGTGTACTTGTTAACCATCTTGGGCTGTTGTAAACAAGCATCTGGGATTAGTAGGTCGTTCTGCAAAAATACATTCAAATGAATAAAGTGGTTTCCCGGACTTTCAAAACTGCACTACTCATGAACCCTTGGCACAGCAGAGACCTAATGTACACAACACTACCATATCACCTTTTGCTACTATACGTTTGGGGGCTCTTGCATGTTTTGGTTAAAAAGTGTTGCCACACATGCTGTATATGTGTTTGGACTTATTATAAGTTGGGAAACATTAGACGCAGTTAACGGAGACTAGGGAACATTTTAGGAAAATCACTACACGATTTACCAAGGGATCTCTAGCTGTCAGCCTTTCCACTGGATTGACTGTCTGGAGTACAGAACATATTTATTTTCTGGTTACTGCCACAAAGACGTGTGACCAGAAAGTGGTTAAACAGGTTTCCTCTGACCAGTGAGGAAGGACTAGGTATAGGAAATGATATTCATCAGGTGGAATGGTTTACCCAAATTGTGCGACCAGAGAAGGATGCTTTGGATAATAAATGGATATTTGTAAAGAACTGGGGGAGGGCAGGGAATACCTTTGTTACAAACATACACAATTACAGAAGAAGGCCCAGTGGTTTATCAAGTCTCTTTCCCAGTAAAAAAACATGCACACTAGAACACCTAAAGGTGCTGCCTTTTCTCAGTCACTACCGAGTTCTGCAATAACAAAACAAAAAAGGCACACGCAATGAGCAGGATAACTTTACTAAAGTTTGTTACATAGCGGTGTCCATCACCAGATGCCAAACACCCCTGCTTTGTGGTTTATCAAATCTGTACGTGTTGCGGAGTTCTCAGCGGCAACTAAGGGCTCCGCTCACCTCCTCAACTGCTGCCCTTCTCTTGTTAACCACTTCCCCTTGACCCTTACCTTTACCTTTAACCTATCCCACCCTCTTTTGAAGCCCTCCACTGTTTCCAGTGAGACCACCTCCTCAGGGAGCTCATTCTACCCAGCAGCCACCCTCTCCATGAAGAAGTGCCTCCTGAACTCTCTCCTGAACCTTCCCCACTCCAGCTTCAGGCAATGTTCCCTCATAGTTTTACTTCCACTAAGACTGAAGAGGCTCTCCTTATTTACCTACTTAATGCCCTTCATGTACTTAAAGAGCAGGTTCTTACCTGCGAAGTCCCCACCCCACCCCCAACTTATACAGCAGCTTACCTGCCTCGAAATGGATTATGACCAGAGGTTTCATTTATTTCTTATATTTTCACAAAAAACGCTCGTAATTTCCTCCATGCCAGCCCCAGCCAAAATGGAGCTAGTTCCTTATATGGAGACATGCCCCACACAAGCACGTTTCGTGATGTTGTTAAATGATCAGTGCGGGGACACGCTCCATTGACTGTAATGTGGGCAGTTTTTAAAGGCTTTTTTCTATACTTCTGTACGTTGATTTCTTTTTTTTTTTTTTTTATATATTCTCTGTTTATTCACCCCCTTCTGCACCGCATCTGCCCCTTTCCTCAGGGACTCCCAAGGCATCCTGTAGGGCTCTGCCAGGCATCTCCGGGATCTTTCGGAGCACTGACCCCCATCTGGCCATGGTTTACCCCCTGAGCGGGGAGGAGGGGACCCTGTGTCATTCCCCTCCAATCCATTTGAACATGTTGGGTGGTCTAGCCAAGCCCCCATGGAGCCTGGTAGTGTGGCTAAGGTGCCGGGGCCCATCTCCAGGCCTTGAGTCGGTGATTTTCCTTGTTTTGATTACAGCTGAGAACAATGACGCATAAAGAGGTCCAGGAGGCAGGGCACACAGGGCGTGCCGCCACACACCGGGCCTTGGCCGGCGTCTTCCCTGCCTGATCACTCTGCAGTCCCGCTGCACCACCACCCATGGTCACCCAGGTGACGGTAGAGCAACGGAACCAGCAGCCCATCCTCACCGGAGGAGGAGGAGAGCAGCCCTCTGGCCACTCAGTCCTCCTCCTCGCCGTCCCTCCAGCAACCTGGGCTTGCTTCGGAACTCGGGTTGCTGACGTCACAAGTGGTAGCTCTACCACTCTGCCAGTGGGCCAGCTCTGAGTGCCGATTTTGACAAAGGAAGACGACTGCTCAACTAAAAAGTTCCATGTTAGTTATGTAGCAGCCTTCTTTTGTCATAATCAACACTGGTGGAAGGAAACGAAAAACAAGGAGGGGCAAACAAGGAGGACAGAGGGGATGGAAAAGCTCAGAGATCCTTAAAGAAGATCAACTACAAATCATTAACATTTCAGTTTTTTGTCTGGACAGTTTGGAAGTTAAAGTTTTGAAAAAAGTCTTGAGCTTTGTCCCTAGCCCCAGTATTAACACTTTTCAGATACAGGTTGACATCCAGAAATTCTTCAGAAAGAATTGTCTAAAGGTATTTTTTTCTACAAGAGATTTAAAGGAGATAGGAAATGAATTTTTTTTTTTTGTTAACTGTTTTTATTCTCCTGTACAATTGAAGCTTCTCGTCTGCCGAACTTGCCGATCTCTGGGGTCTTTGGTCTTTGGCGCCATGCGGCGCCTGGCAGATCCCTGAGTCGGTCCGGGGCATCCTCTCACATCGACCCCACATTTCCTCCATTTTCTCCCTTCGCTACCTAGGACCCCCAGAGGCGGTGGCGCATGTCGTGAAAGGCGCACATCGCACTAACTCGGACCGTGTCCTCAACCCTCCACGTCGACTTTTGTTGGAGCTCTCTCGCTCGCCGTCCTCCGGCCTCCACCAGAGGTGGCCAAGCTCTTCAGAGGCTGGCTTCCTCCTCGGCGGAGGGCGTGCCAGCCGGCAGCTTCTCACATCCTCCCGCCAGCCTCCGGCGAGCCCAGGCTGGGTTCCCGAACCGGGTCTTCAGCGTGGGCGCAGGTGTGGCGTCCAGCGCCTCAACCCTCAGCGCCACCGGAAATGGTTTTTACATAGTTAGCTGTTCTTCCATCTTCCTTTCCATGCCAGTTATGTAGTCTGATATGTTTTGATGATTTTTTTGATAAATAATCTTGCTTTGGGGTACCTTCAGATCTACATTGAGTTCCACTCTCCTCACCAGCTACTGCTCTTGATTTTCGTATTTCCAAGACATTCTTTGACATCACAAACTCCCATTCCATGCTATTTATCTGAATGGCCTGGAAAGGTGTTTGTGATGTCATAGAATGTTCAGGCAATGGGAAAAGAGAGAGCAGCAACTACTGAGGAGAGAGGGATTCAGGTTCCTTAAAAAGGCAACAAAATTAGATTATTAATTTAACAAAAAAAGGTCAAAAACTTGTCAGAATACTGGGTAACCAATAAAAAAAACAGCTAGAGGGCTTTTAGAGGTGTAAAAACTGATCTTACATTGAGAGGGCTCTTGCAGTATGTACTAACCATAAGGACTTGGGACGACAGGCACTAGGACCACACAGAAAACTTCAGCTAGCAGTGTCTGGCAGGGGACCACCCACCCGAAGTCATGTAATGGATGTCAGCGTGACCCTGTATAGTGGGTGGTCCCCATGCCCGCCCTCCAGTTCTTTCCCATTGACCTGCGCATGTCGGATCTCACGGAGAACGCTGCTTGACTCAACCACCATTTTTGGATTAGTATTTCTCCTATTTCTCTTTATTTTCTCTCAAAGTAAATAATTTCGTGCATGTCTTCTCCGATGCCTTCCGAGTTGCATAAGAACAAGTGCGAATCATGCTGCACACAGCTCCCTCATAAGGATGGTCATTCCTTCTGTCTCTTCTGCCTGGGACCAGAGCATAAGACCAAGGACCTTGCTATCTGTCAGAAATTCAGCCATGCCATACGGAAACGCTGCCAACAGGCCCTGGAAGCCCACGTTATCCAGCAAAAAATGGCTTTCATGGAGAAGGAGCTGCAGAAGCTACGGGAGTCGTCTTTATCACTGGGGGGTTCTTCTGACTCTCACAAGAAGAAAAAGAAGGATAATGAGAAGCACCGGGACCAAGATTGGTCTCCTCCCCACCCGTGGCCTCCTCCGGGAGCCTCAGACGTCGAGTGGCCTTCCATTAGTGGGAGTACCGCTTCACCAGCCAAGCCTACTCCCTCTTCCGTAGAGCAGCCCTTGGTCCCATCGCCTGAGCTGGTTATGGTTCAGATAGGCATCTCCGGAGTCCCGGAGAACTCCACCACACTTAGACCCCTCAGAGCTTCTGGGTCTAAGTCCTGTGGCATGGCTGATAAGTCGGTCGCCAGCTCCTCTGATGAATGCCCAGGCTGATGAGTTGTATACCAGCTCCTCTGGCATCTGCCCAGCCATGGCACTTTCGTCAAGCCCCGATAACAGGCGTGACATTGATCCTCTGGATCAGCACCCACTGCCGTTTTGGCCACCACCTTCACCAGAGGGCTCTCTCTCTCGGGATCCTCCTTCTCCGCCTCCTCAAGTGGAGACTCCGGGCTCTCCTGTTCATTCTAAGCCAGAGTTGGAGGAGCATCTGCCCAATGCCACCCTGATGTCAGGGCTGGAATGCCCTATGCTGGACCTCCCTCAGGAGCTGCTGACTCCTGCACCACAGGCTCTCCCGTTTGGGCCTGTTGCCCAACCCCAGACTCCGGTGGGGCCCTCTGCCCCTTCAGGGCCGATGCCAGAACCCCCTCCGGCAGGTCCGGCACCAGACTTGACATTACTGGGCCCTTCCTATCCCAGGTCCATTGGGGCCTATGCCTGGTTACCCACCACCAGGGCCTCTGTCAGGCCCCTCGGCTCCTCCATCAGGGCCTTCACCTAGCCTTCTGACACCAGGCTTCCCTGTGCCTCAAAACCCCTGTTCATGGTATTTGCCATCAGGGTACCAGACGCTAGGATATCCCACGCTGGGGTATCTGTCACCAGGCTGTTCTACGCCCAGCTATGTTATGCGGGGCTATCATTACCCAATGCCAGGTTATCATCCTACAGGCTACATCCTCGGGTATCAGCCTCTCCTGTCCTCTCCTCCTCCTCTTCCTCTGGTGGACTTTAGGGCGGCGCTTCAGTCTTAGTGGAGTGAGACCAAGACCCAGCTTGTTTCAGAATTGGACCAATAACAGCTGGTCACAGCCTCCATGCCAGTCCACCTGGATCCTATGCCTAGGTCCCTTTCGCTGATAGAATTTAGTCCTTGTACCTCGGGCCAGGGCTCGCACCCTACCATGGTAGTTGGCCATGAAAGGGGCCTCACGGTCACCTCTAAGGAGGTTCCCTCTTTCATGAGCACTGACACCAGACCAAAGTCCTTCATCTAACTCAACTTTGGACTCCTCCCCTGCTTTAGGCTTTGAGACTCCTCCCCCAGAGGACCCCAAGCACAAGGACAGTCCTAAGTCGTCCCCCCCCCCCCCCAGAGGATCCTTCTTTCACAGAGATTCTCTGAAAGATTCAAGAAGCAAATGGGTGGAAGAATGAGGACCAAGACCCTCAGTGCAAAAGACTGTCAGAGCACCTTGACATGCCAGAGGTGTTGCCACTTCTCATTCCTCCGTGGATAGGCCATCATGAGGATTTGGCCTCCACAGTTTGGGAGCAGCCTTCATTGGTGGCCGTGGTCGCCAAGAAGGCTGACAGATTGTATTGGGCCCCCAGAGGGCAAAGACCACCTCAGTTCCCGTCCCAGGGTAAACTCGGTGTTCATTACTGCAGCTCATGACCGTACAGCCAAGCCAAAGCACTTGAGTACCTCTCCTTCTGATAAGGAGTCAAGGCAGCTGGACCAATTTGGATGTAAAGTTTACTCATCCTCCACTTTGGCCCTCAGAGCCCTGAATTATCTGGGACACATGATTGTGTACCAAAAATCTATCCTAGGCCAGCTCAAGTTGGAGTTCGAGGCCTTGCCTGACTCCGAGGCAAAGACTAAGATTGCCCAAACAGTTAGGACAGCAGAAATTTCCTGCAGCCCTGCCCTTAGGGCTACATGTGACTCTGTAGATGCTTCTACCCGGAGCACCGCCACTGCAGTTTGCCTTTGTAGGTACTCCTGATTGCAATAGCTGGTTTGGCCTAGGATGTTCAAGCGACCATCCAGGATGCCCCCTTCCCTAGTTCGGTTCTCTTTGGGGGTTATGTCAAGCACATCATAACTGAGCTACAGGACAGAGGCAAGGCCTTGCGCTCTGTCCAGTTCATGTATCGCTCCAGTTGTAAGCCTAAGCAGCCTTTTCTCCACCAGCAACGGTGCCAGACCAAGCAACAGACTCCCAAATGTCAGACTAAGCATCTGGCTCCTTTGGCAGTGGCAACCCCTCCAGCCAAGTCCCAGCGGGCTTCCGGGGCATCACTCCCCAACCCCCTTGGCCTCCTTCCCTCTACCTCCTGACTCATGGAATGGCCTCCTGCCTCTGCCACCAGCTGTGGAGGAACCGGTAGGCAGCAGATTCACCAAACGTCTGGCCGGGTGGGAGGCGATTACAACAGACTCGTGGGTCCTTCAGCTAATAGCTCAAGACCACACCATAAAGTTTACAGAAGGACTTCCAGAAAATCCCCACAGGTCTCTCTCACTACCTAAAAGGTCACATTCCTCTCATCAGATAGGAAATACAGGCTCTTCTGCAAAAATCCACCATAGAGCCCGTTCCTCGGACCCAGGTGGGAAGGAGATATTACTCCCACTTCTTCCTGGTCCCAAAAAAGATGGGAGACCTCTGTCCGACTCTGGTCCTCAGCACATTCAGTCTGTACATAGAGTACAAAAGATTTTACATGCTGACCCTTCCAGGTCTGTTGCCGCTGCCTCTCCAGGGACACTGGCTCTGTGCACGGGACATGCAGGATGCTTACCTGCATATCCCGATCTTTCACTCCCACCACCGCTTCCTTCGATTTTCCTTCCAGGGGGAACATTTTCAGTTCAGAGCACTCCCCTCTGACCTTTCCTCTGCACCCAGGGTGTTCACCAAGTGCCTAGCGATGGTGGCAGCGGATTTACGCCACCAGGGCCTGAATGTGTTCCCATACCTCAATGACTGACTCCTGTCAGCACCATCGATGGACAGCTTGGTAGCCTCTTTGACTGCTACCCTGGACCTTTTTTGGCAAGTGGGAATTACGGTGAATTACCCCAAATCCCACCTTGTCCTATCCCAACACCTCCAGTTTATTTGGGCGGTGCCGGATACTGTTCAGGGTCAGGCCTTCCTCCCATTGGACAGGGCGGAAACATTGCATCAGCAAGCCAACAAGCCGATGGACCACGGCCCATTCTGTCTTACGATTCCTGGGTCTTATGGCTGTGGCTATCTCCACTGCCCCCTTTAGCCAGGCTCCACATGCGGGTTACGCAGTGGACTCTAAGGGTCCAGTGGGATCAGAGATCAGAAGACGTGGAGCATAGAATCCTGGTGTCCAGCCCCATGCGTCGAGACCTTCTTTGGTGGCAGAATCTGTCCAATCTCACCAGAGGGGTACCCTTTTAGGCGCCTCCTCCGACTCAGTCTGGACATTGCCTCAAGAAGGATGGCAGGTTTGGGCCTAGAAGTGCTACAGGGTCTGCTCTCGTAGGCTGTTGCCTTTCATCCACTCCGACTGTTTTTTCCCCTCTGCAGTATTGCTTGGGACTCATTTCTAAGGTGAGACCTGCTGCAAGAGATATCCTCAAAGAAGATAATACAGTTATGTAAGCACTTACTGTAACAGTAGATCTTAAAAAATCTCTTGCAGCAGGTCATGCCGCCCACCCATCGTCTCCCTTGCTTCTGAGTTGCTCCTTTCCTGTTCTCTCCTTTTCCAGGATGGTGAGCCTTCTTGCAGGTCTCTCTAGCTCTCCTCAGTTACCTCGGGAGCGCTTCCTTGGTGGATAGTCTCTGGTGAGGAACTGAGGAGGGCGTGAGGACATCCTCGGCTATATAGGTAGGACGTCGATGTGATGACGTCAGCCTGGGTGGCCCCTGTTAGACTTCTAGTAAAGATGTTTATGTGTGGTCCTGGTGCCTGACAGCTGTAGTTCCTAAGATGTGGCCTGCTGCCAAGAGATTCTCTCAAAGATCTACTGTTACAGGGCTGGTCTGGTGGCGTAGAGGGCTGCGATATCAGTGCCTTACCTCCTGCAACGCCGGCGACCCATGTTCACGGTGCGAGCAGGTCACTATGTGTCAGCTAGGGAGGGAGAGGATTGAGCATCCCAAGGACAACTCTCCTCTCCCAGGGAGGGTCGGGATCAGTTACTGGGGTGTGCTTGACACCTAGCAGTGGCTGGGTGTTGGCACGCTGGTCCCGCACATCAAGGAGTGGAGGCGGAGTGGATGCTTGGCGTGCAGCACACGAAAGCGTGCACTGCTCAGCCTCTGGCGTCATTGCATGCTTCTGCGGTCACGCTCAGGGCTGGGAAGGGGTAAACCACAATGGACCCTTCCCCACTGCCACCAGTGAAGGAACCCCAGGTGGAGAACCAGATTGGAGGGTATACCCGCCACGAAGCCCTAGGCAGTGGGGGAGCACAAACAAATACCAAAAAAAAAAAAAAAAAGATCTACTGTTACAGTAAGTTCTTATGTAACTGTTCTTTTTCCTGTCAGCTTGCTGTGGGCAAGTGGCAGTACCTGTTTCTCTTGGTTGTGGTACCATGTGTAGTTCTTTGCAGCAGTGCTCCCACTGGATACAGTCCTGTAACTGTATTTGCCATGGGCAAGCACATAAAGTCTGTGTACTGTGGGCTGCAGCAGAGCATTCCTTAGAGAATGAGGTGGTTGAGTATTTGTGGGGTTCTTTTTTTCTTTATTTCTTTCATATTTCCCCGTTGGGTTAAGGGGCGGAGGAAGTTGGGGGGGTTAAGAGGGTACACTTTTTTTAGTATCAGGCTGCCGAAGAGAAGTGGTAGCAAAACGTATCAGAATAAAGTTATTACAACAGGTGCAGTAATGAAGAAAATTAAGACTAAGCAGTCTCCCTTAAGACAAAATCAACAATTTGTAATAGAACGGAAGAAGGGATGAACATTATGACTTGGAATATAAACAGACTTAGTAATCTGTTATTTATTTTTGGTCACTTGTAACCGGGTAAGGCCCACTAGGCACAAGTGCCTGTTTTCAGGGGCGACCTGGGAGCACTGGACGGTTAAGTGACTTGCTCAGAGTCACACAGTATGCAAGTGGAGTTGTGAGAATCAAACCAAGGTCTGGTCTACTGGATGTACCAAGCTCATTACTCTAACCGCTAGGCTATACTGCCAGTCCTATTAAAAGGAAAAAAATATTAAAATATATTAAAAGAAGGTGGTTATATGCTTACAGGAAATGCACTTAACACCCATAGAAGTGGAAAAAATAGAATTTGTAGTAGGAAAGGATTCTATTCATTTTATACAGCTAAATCTAGGGGTACTGCTGTATTGCTGAGAAAGGGGTTTAGAGCAGAAGTGTTAAACACTTACAGTGACCCGGAGGGTAGACATACTATTTTATTAGTAAACTGTCAAAGAAAAAGGTTGATAGTAGCATCTATTTATGTTCCAAATGGCAAAGCGGATCTCACTTCAAAACAGAGCTCTTGCAGCACGTAATAACTGATAGGATTATGCCGCCAGGCACTAGGACCGCACGGAAAACTTCTAGCTAGCAGTCCAAGGCAGGGGAACGCCACCGACATCAGCTCCACCCACGGTGTCAGCCACTGTATAAAGGGGGAGGTCCCCTGGCACCACCTCAGTTCTTTTCCCACTGTCGACCCAGCATCTCGGCTCCACGGACGCCTCCTGCTTCCTATCGACTACCATTTTTCAGATACTCTGTGCAGTCCAGTTTTCTCGAGTATTTCGATCGCTTCTTTATGTCTGCTGAGTCTACAACCACTACACTGTGGCATAAAGCTACTGTAAGTGTGCGTGCAGCAAACAAATTCCACCTAAAGATGGCCATTCAGCCTGTCTCTTGTGCCTGGGACCAGAGCACAAGTCGGACAATTGCCCGCACTGCCAAAGCTTCAACAAGCGTACCCGCATCCACTGCCTGAAGACTCTTAAAACCTGTCTACTGGAACAACAAGTGGCCGTGATGCGGAATTCGCACTCTTGGCACAGCTCCTCCTCATCCTCCACTCACGATGTCTCCCCAAGGAGAAGTAGCATTCAGTGAAGCATCACAAAAAGAACAAGGACAGGTCCAGGTCAGACTCGCGGTCCCGTTCCCCGCACAAGACTAAGGCCTCCACCTCCGAGTAGAGGCCAGACTCTGCCTCTCCCCAGGTCATTAGCTCTCCCGGTGGCTTCGACCAACAGGCCTCCTGCCTCTTCCCAGATGTCAGGCGGGAGTTCAGGGCAGGGCCTTCTCAGGCCTCATCTTCAGTTTCTTTGGCCATCAGACCCAACAAACATTCGATAGGGTCTGAGGCCGAGGACATGGTCTCCTCTTCGACGGGAGTCCAGACGGGCTCTTCCATCATTAAGGCCTCCTCTTCTGGTTCGTCAGCCAAGGCTGATGACTACAACAGGTGCAGGGTACCGACCATTCTAAGAAAGCACCCACTGCGCCTGACCTGTCGTCGTCAGTGCCCTCAGACCGACTACAATCTGCGACTACTTCTGTCTCCTCCACAGTGGAGTCAGACAAAACATCTACCTCCCAGCAGTCGTCAGTGCCCCGGGGCCTGCGCCAGAGGACCTGACGACACCTGACCTGACGTCAGGCCCTCCAAAACCTCTAATCACAGGGCCCGACGACCAGTCCCCAGCCAATCCCCTGACGTCTGGCCCTCAGGAAGAGAGTCAGACGCCAGTTGACCGGACCAACGATAGCCTGTTAACAGAACCCCCATAGACACCAGGCCTGCTACCGGTCCCTTCGGGGCCAGTTGACATGATGTCAGATCAGCTGTCCAGAGCTATGGTCCCTTTGGCAGAGGTCGGTGCATTCTTCACAAGCTGGTGGAACACCATTAAGGGTGACATCCTTCCCAAACAGGAAACCTGCGGGAGCACCAGTGGCTGTCCCTCAGCTACAGTCGATGCCTCCCCCCAGGACTCCGTCGCCACCCCTGACGCTAGCCCGCCCGTCTCCAGGTGGCTCGGATTGCGGCTCCGATGGGTGTCAGAGCCACGGACATCATACATCCTCAAGGTCTTCCTCACGCAGGAGGAGTAGGTCCAGGGATCATCGCTCTCGTAGGCGGAGCAGATCAAGAGGAAGTCACTCCCGGTGTCACAGCAGGTCCACTGATCTGCCAGACTGAACATTCGGGGGACTGCAGCGATTTGGCCTCATCTTATGCCTCTTCTGAGGATGACCTCCCACTGCCCTACCGGATCTCAGGAAGGGCTCACCGAAGTCACCACCTGATGATCCCAACTTTTTGGAGGTGATGAGGCACATACAAATTTCTCAACCAGTAGGAAATGGAGGACTTGGACCTGGAGAGGAAGCGCCTAGCTAAATTTTGGGGGCCATTGATCCCCAAGCCGCTGGTCATCTCCCCGCTGGTAGAACCATTTCAGCATGTAACGAAGCTGGCATGGAAACACCCGGCCACTACTTTGGCTGTGCCCATAAAGGCCGACCACCTGTACAGAACCCCCAGGAATGAGCCCCACCTTGGTGAGCAGCCCAAGGGGGACTCCATGGTTCTAACAGTGGCCCATGGAAGGTTGCAGCAACCCAGGCATACCAGCTCCCAACCACCGGACAAGGAGTCTAAGAAGATAGATCAGCTGGAGCGAAGAATGTATGCCTCTTCCAAAAGGCAGTGAGCAGCAGCACACACCAATCACACTGGATCATATATTCAAAGAAAGGAAGCAGGATTCATTCATCACCAGTCTTTTTATAAGGCTTTCAGACATGGATCCAACAGGATAAAAGGACAATAGTGAAGGCACACTGCTTGCCTCTTCACCTGTACCATCAGGTCTCTAAACTTCCTGGCACATATGTCAAGTACCAGAAGTGCCTGTGGCAGAAGGTTCTGGACCTAGCCAAGACCCAGCCAGATTCTCCAAACAAGTCAGAGCTCCTGGCAGTCCTGCAGTCTGGTTTAGATGTGGGCAAACTTGTCCTCTGAAGTTCATGTGATGCAGCGGATACTGCAACCCAAGCTGCCACCTCAGGTGTATGTCTCAGGCGGCACTCATGGCTACGGGTGTCTGGGTTCAGGCAGGACGTCCAGGACACCATTCTTGATTTGCCTTTTCAGGGCCCTGTACTTTTCAGCCAAGAGGCTGAAAAGATCATTACAGGCCTACAAGATTCGGGAAAGGCTATCTCAGTTGTACATAAAATGTACGAATCAGAGCCCTACCCTCCTAGGCGCTGACACTTTCGGAGGCACCAAGGACAGCAGTCAGAGAAACCGCCCCAATGAGGAGGGTTCAAGAGGAAGACACCTTATCAGACAGCAGACTTTCAGGGATCACACACGGCTAAGCAACCCAGATCTCCTCTCCCCATCCCTTCTGCCTCAGGATGACTCCTTGCCAGCCCGCCCCTCCTCCAGCAGAGCTGTTAAGGGAGGCAGCAGGAGGGCGGTTCTCCCTTTACCTCGCAGGTTGGTCAAACATCACCACAGATCAGTGGGTGCTACAGCTCATAGAAAGGGGCTATGCCCTGGAGTTCTTTTGGTTACCGCCGGACAACCCACTGGTCCACAGGACCTGCTCCCCATCCCACGCAGGTTTAATTTGGGTGGAAATACAGGCCCTTCTGTCCAAGCGAGCCATTCAAGCAGCACCAGAGCCCCAGAGGAGCACAGGGTACTACTCTCGCTTCGTCCCATCCTTGACCTCAGTCAACTGGACCGCTTTATAGAGTACAAAAGGTTCAGGATGGTGAAACTCCAGGGGATACTTCCCTTGGTATGCCAAAGAGATTGGCTTCGATCCCTGGACATGCACATAAAGATCCTGCTGTCCCACAGGAAGTATCTTCAGTTCATGTTCAAAGAACAGCACTACCAGTTCAGGGCCCTTCCTTTTGGGCTACCCTTGGCACCTTGGTTATTCACCTGGCAG
Organism: Neoceratodus forsteri; assembly: GCA_016271365.2. Taxonomy (NCBI): domain Eukaryota; kingdom Metazoa; phylum Chordata; order Ceratodontiformes; family Ceratodontidae; genus Neoceratodus; species Neoceratodus forsteri. Next base: position 1,316,178,051 of record CM057455.1, on the reverse strand, counting down.
TAGTAGTGGCCACTCTCAGAAGGCAGGGGCATTACATCTACCTCTACCTTGACAACTGGCTGCTGTTGGCCTCGTCCAGAGAACAGCTCTGCCAGACCCTGGAGTGCACCTTCAACATGTTCCAAGACCTTGGGATAACTCTGAATCTCCCAAAGTCTGCCCCCTGGCCATCTCAGAGACTCCAACTTATAGGAGCCATCTTGGACACGGTTCAAGGGAGAGCGTTTCTTCCGTCAGACAGGGCAGATCATGTTCAGATGCTGGCTCAGAGATTGGTCTCCGTAAACCAGGCTCTAGCCAGAACAGTCCTACAGCTCCTGGGGCACATGGCTGCTGCCATAGTGATCGTGCCTCTCGCTGGTCTGCACATGAGGACTCTTCAGTGGAACCACAGGGTGCAGTGGGATCAGCGAAGCAATCTCTACCAGAAAGTCAGGATCTCGAAGGCGGTGCATCAAACCTTGTCATGGTGGCCGATCCCTCCCGGTTAACAATAGGGGTGCCATTCAGCAACTTCTCTCCTCAGCAGGTGGTCACCATGGATGCGTCAGGCATGGGATGGGGTGCCCACTTCAGGCGCCACCAGATCCGGGAGTCCTGGACTCAGACAGAACGGTCTCTACACATCAGTGTTCTGGAGATGAGGGCTGTGCTATATGCCTTACAGCCATTCAAGAACGACGACTTTCCAGGTCTCGTACTAGTCCAGACGGACATGCCAGTGGTTTTGTGTATCAACAAGCGGGGGGGGAACACATTCTTACCCCCTTTGCAGAGAAGCCATGAAGATCTGGTACTGGGCTGTAGGTCACAACCTGGAACTATTTGCAGTACACATCCCAGGTTTTAAGAACAATACTTGTGGACAGGCTCAGTCTCTCCCAATTCCAAGCTCACAAATGGGAGCTACTTCAAGACATAACAGATAATCTATTCGCCAGATGTGGGACTCCAGAGTTAGACCTATTCGTGTCCCCACTCAACGCCAAACTGCCCAATTTTTGCTTGCTAGAGCCAGGGCCTGATGTTTTTTGGCAAGACGCATTGTCCCTCTCTTGGACTGGGAGGTTTCTCTATGCCTTCCCACCCTTCCCTGTACTGCAGTGAGTTCTGCTCAAACTGCAGTTGGAACCAGCAGCCTTGATACTGGCAGCACCATTCTGGCCCAGACAGATTTGGTTCCCGCTTCTGCAGCAGATGGTGGAAGAACCTCCAGTTCCACATCCTCTATCCTCTCGCTTGCTATCCCAAGAGCAGGGCTTGCTAGTTCACCCCAACCTCAAGTGTCTGCATCTTCATGCATGGCTCCTGCAGATTGTCAGGAGCAGGTTCGGGGGATCCAAAGGGGTAGCAGAAGTGTTGATGGCCACTACAAAGCCGTCTACTAGGGCCAAGTATGCCATGAAGTGGAATCAGTTCAGCCTCTGGGCTATTGCATGCGACTTGGATCCATTCACTTGTGAGGTTAACTGGGTCCTGGAGTATTTGTTATCCCTGTCTGACTTCGGTCTAAGCTATTCCTCCATAGGTACATCTTTTGGCTATCTCAGCCTATCTCATACTGGTGGATGGCAAGACCTTGGTGCAGCTTGATCTGTCACATACCTTCCTGCGAGGTGTCCTGCACATTAAACCTCACATTCGGGACCCCGTCCCTCCATGGGATTTGCTTTTTATGTTAGAAAAGTTGACTTTGCCTCCCCTTTGTACCAGCCGTGAGTTGCAAGCTTCGCTTTCTCTCTTGGAAAGCATTATTCTTAGTTGCTATTACTTCGGCCCGGAGGATTTCCGAGCTCCAGGAGCTTATGTGTAAGGAGCTGTATTTGTTTTTTCACAGGGACAGAGTGTCCCTTCGCACAAATCCTACGTTTCTTCCAAAGGTGGTGTCAGAGTTGACTCTCAACCAAGACATCCACCTGTCCGTTTATTACCCTGAGTACTCCAACAAAGGGGAGGCCTTGTTGCATACCTTAGATCTACATAGAATTCTTAGGTACTATGTCGACTATACTTGGTCCATTAGGAAGTCGGACCAGTTGTTTGTTTCTTTTGCCCAACGGATGTTGGGAGCACCAGTCACCAACAGGCCATGTGAAAGTGGCTGGTCTACTGCATTGTTTTATGCCATGAGAAGTATGGAAAATGCCTGCAGGGTCCAGTGAGAGGTCACTTGACCAGAGGGATTTTGACATCCTTCACTTCGCTCAAGAACATGTCAGCAGCAGACCTTAGTGCTGCAGCCACCTGGAGTTCGGTGCACACCTTTGTCCGGTACTACAATTTGAACATTGCTTCCAGAAGGAGGGCAGGTTTTGGCCTGGCAATCCTCCAAGGGCTCCTGTCTTAAGAGCCCAGGTGTATTACTATTTCCACCGCCCTTCTGACCTGGTGACATCCCAGTACTGCTTGGGACTCCGTCCTATCGGTTGTTACCTGCTGCAACAGCTCTATCTCGAAGTGAGATAGTACAGTTACATAAGAACTTGCTGTAACAGTAGATCTTTGAGAAGAGCTCTTGCAGCAGGTATGCTTTCCCTCCCTCCTTCCCCCAGTGCTTCTCTCCGATTGTCCCTTTTGGAATGACAAAGCCTCCTTGGTTTGTCCCATCCTTTATGCAAGCCATGTCTCCAGTAGGTGAACTGAGGTGGTGCTGGGGGGACTGCCCCCTTTATACAATGGCTGATGTCATGGGCGGAACTGATGTTGTGGGCGGTCCCCCACCTTGGACTGCTAGCTAGAAGTTTTCCATGGGGTCCTGGTGCCTGGCGGCATAGTCCTATCGGTTTTTACCTGCTGCATGAGCTCTTCTCGAAGATCTGCTGTTACGGTAAGTTCTTCTGTAACTGTACTTTCCTGTACTAACAGATTTCTTTCTGAGACTGTCAGAGTTCCCTCAGTCGTACATTACAGGGAGAGATTATAATATAGTAATTAATTCAGAACTTGACACTGCCATGGGAAATAGAGATTATAATAAGAAGCTGTATTTCTTCTTAATAGAATGAAAGATCTGGCATTAATGGACTACTGGAGATTACAGTATCCTAAATCCAGGGAATGTTCTTATCTCTCTGAAAGATTTAAGTCTTACTCTAGAATTGATATGTTTTTGGGGTCAGGATCATTATATTATTATATCGTGATATTATAGACATTAAATATGAGCCTATTATTCTCTCAGACCATGCTCCACTTTGTCTAGCTATGACGTCCAGGGGGCACCACCCGAAGCCCATTTTGGAAAACGGATCCACTATTAGTAAAAGATCCTGCATTTATAGAAAAAATTTAAATTGAAACACATTTATTTTTCCAAAGCAATGCAGCAGATGAAGTCCCGTATGGCATGGTCTTGGATGCATATAAGGCAGTTATATGGGGCTCAGCCATTGCTAGTTCAGGTGCTAGAGCCAAGAAACAAAAAATGAGACTGAAAGAATTAGAATTAGAAGATGACATTTTAAATATCCAGCAGAAGCATGCCATAACAAATAATATGTATTTAAAGAGAATAGAAAAACTTTAACATGAATATCATGTAATTGCTTTTTTTAATTCCTTTTCATTTCAGATTTTTTCCACATTTAGACAGAGATAATGGTTTACATTTGATTTAGAGAGGATAGTAAACACAGACCATTTACTAGACAGTCAATGGAATCTTACATTCTTTAGGTTTCAAAGTCTTGAAAACAGTTAAGCTCATAACTTGTTAATTACAAAGAAAAGTCCATCTCCATGTACGTGAATGGCCCCTTTTTCCAAAAGTTAAACATTTTTTAATAATAGGGAAGGGGGAAAGAAACGTGTTCTTGATGTTGTGATTAATCAGTTACAACAGAGATAGGATGAAATCCATAGGTATAGGCAGAATGTTCTGTCATAACACTCTTATTCCCACTGAGCCCATCGGTCTCAATTGGCTTTAGTAACATGAAATCCTCTCCTTCACCTTTAACATCATGGAGAGAAGTTAGGGTCCACTGAAGAGTGATATATCACCCACCCCTGCCATTTCATCATGTGAGATGGACCCTTGTTCTGTAGTTTAGCATTAAAACCCTCTAAATGGTAAATATCTGACATTATGGCTCTCCACTCTGGCACAGTTGGAATCTGTAATGACATCCATCTGCGGGTTATAGCCTTTTTAGCTGCTAAAAGGCAGACAGGAAGAAGGGAGGTATACCATGGAGGAGTGCACTCAGGAAAGATCCCCAATAAGAATTGCTCTGCTGTAAGTTCAGTTGGTTCGTTACGTATAGCTGTAAATTCCATTTGAAAAGAGACCCAGAATGGCATAAGATTAGGGGAGATCCAGAAGATATGACCCAGGGCAGCCCTTAGACAGCCACAACCCCTCCAACACTTCCCATATTCAACTGGGAGGAATTTCAGAAGGATCGCTGGGGCTGTAAAGAATCAGGAGCAGCATTTCCACACAAATTCCCTCCAAAGGGGGGATGCCGTAATCTTCACCTCTCTTAAAGCCGACCCCAACCACATTTCCATTGAAATTTCTAAGGAGAGGTCTCTGTTCCATTCCTCCAAAATGGAGGCTGTAGACTCTGTTTGTTCATTCCTTAGCTCTTTATAAATAAGACCAATAGCATGGGCCATCAGGTTACCTCTAATAGCTTCTAGAAAAATTTTTAATAAGACAGGGGTAGGGGAGGGTATTTTAGCTTAAATGTTTCTGTTTCGTAGTATATGGTTACGAACTTGAAAATAACGGTACAAGTCTGAATTATGGAGCGTGTACTGGGACCGTAACTTTTCAAAAGGGAGAATTCCCTTCGGGGACAGAAATTGAAAAAAATGAGAAAGGCCCACCCCTCTCCAGGCAGAGAAGATGTGGTCCATGTGAATAGGGTCAACGGTTACATCTTCAGATATTAATTTACAATATTCATATATTGTAGGAAGAGGGCCGGACCCTCTCGTACGCCTCCAAAGTTATAGATTTGGGATGTAATATTCATAAGGTCTGAGACCGATACCGATCTCTCTTCTGAGGAAAACAAAATTCTCTTAATATTACAAAGGTCATTAATTCACAATTCTATGGTTTTCCAAGGAGACCTGTAAGATTATGTCAGCCACATTATCAGGGTTCTCAGGAGCACTGATTTAGCATATAATTCAAAGTCGGGGAGGTTGAAGTCTCCTTGGGCTAATGATAGTTTTATAATTGAGAGCCTTATGCTGGGTCAGCCCTTGCCCCAAACAAAATCAGAAATCAGCTTATTCCAGGATTTAAAGTAAAACTTTGACAGGAAAAAGGGAGTATTCTGTAGCAAGTATAAAATCCAGGGAAGGATGTTAGTACGGACTATCTCAATTCGTTGGTGGAAAGGGAAAAAAAACCCGTGGCTCGTCCATCTAGATCCGATTGGATCAGTAGTGTAAGGGGTTTGTAATTAATTGTCTCCATGACCCCTAAATCTAATGGAACCTGTAGGCCCAAGTATTTTATTTTTGTTGATCTCCATCTGAAAAGATAAATCTTCTTCAGTTGGGTAGGGGGAGTAATGTGAAAAGCTAAGATTTCTGTTTTGGTCATATTTAATCTGAAAGACAAAGAACCTCTGTGTGCAAGCACTGAGGCAATGGTTACCCCAAAGGGCATTTGGCTGGGAAGCCAAGTTTCAAAGAAATACAAAATCACACATGTCCCCACAGTGCAAAGCATCATGGGTTGCATATGCAAATCACCACAGAATATTATGCTGGTTCAACTTTAAGCAGAGGTGAATTCCGCAGTGCTGATGCTAAAGGTTCAAGGTATAATGCAAAAAGGTAGGGAGACAGGGGGCAACCCTGATGCGTTCCTCTACCCGGGGGGGGGGGAATAGAGTACCATTAATCCGAACGTAAGCTCTCAGGGATTTATATAGGTTAACTAAGCAGGTGATAAATGAGGTGGGGAAGTGAAAGGCCCTGAGAGTGTCCCAAAGAAAGGGCCATGAGACCTGATCGAAGGCCTTTTCTGCACCAAGACCAATAAATACTGATAGTATTTTCCTAGATAGAATATATTCCTGTAGGAGTAATGCCCTATGGATGTTATCAGTGGTACTCCTATTTTTAATAAAGCCTGATTGGTCGGAGTGTATTATTTGTGGAATAATGAGTTCCAATTTGGAGGCCAGAATGGCCGTATAGATTTTATAGTCAACGTTTAAAATAGAAATTGGGCGATAGGATCCCAGATCTGAGGGGTCCTTATGTGTTTTGAGTATTGGGGCTATTGTTGCCAATTCCCAGGATGGGGGGGGGACAGACCACCCTGGGTAATTTCATTTAAAAGAGAGTGTAATTTAGGCGTTAGTTCTTTTATAAACGTCTTGTACCATTTGGACATATAGCCATCTGGACCTGGACACTTGCCTAATTTAAGATTTTTTATCATCTCCATGATTTCTGAGCTTGAAATGGGGAACTTTAACATCTTAACCTGGATTGGGAACAGGGTTGGGAGGTTAGCTTGTTTTAAAATGTTTTGAGATTCTTCTTGACATGGGGGCTTGTCTGAGGAGTACAGTTGCCCATAATAATCCGAGATAGCTTGTAAGATATGACTGTCCGAGTGATGGACTTTCTCCGTTGCTAAATTTTTAAGCTTTAAAATCATGGAAGTACATTTTCTGGCTCTTAATCTATAGGCTAGTTTCTTGACTCCCTGGGACGAAACCCCCAACATGGACAGATTGTCGAAGGCATAATAGGGACTGTTGTATTTTATTATCGATAATTTTCTGCAAGGCAGCCTTAGTGTCTCTAATTAATTTCTGGAGATCAGAGTCCCCTCTCGGTATAGCAACTGGTAGTTAAATAGTTGATTTGAGAGCTCTCAATATTTAGCCACCCTTTCTTTCTTTTTTTTTACTAGTATAAGCTCTAATTTCACCCCAGATTGTTTTCCTTCATCGCATCCCATTGTATCGCTTCAGAGATATCTGGGGCAGCATTCTCGGAAAAGAAAAGGGGTTGTCTAGATGAGACTACCTCCTGGAATTCCCTGTCTGCCAGAATCGATTGGTTCAGTCTCCAAAGAGACCTCTTTTCTCTCTACCGATATCTAGTTTAAGAATCAAGAGGTGGTGATCAGATAATATTTTTGGATTTATAGAAATATCCAGTACCTGAGACAGGTGTTCACAAGTTGTTACAAAATAGTCCAGTCTAGAGTAGGATTTAAATTTTGGGGAATAGTATATGTAGCCAGGGGTGGAGGGAAATGGGCGTCTCCACACATCTACAAAACCTAGGTGATCAATAATCTTTTTGAACTGTTTTGTAGTTGTAGAGTTCCTATGCCTCTGTTAGTTGGAGCAGTCTATGTGTGGGGATAAAGTTAAATTCAAGTCACCTCCCAGAATCAACTGGCCATGGAGAAGATCTAGTAATGTTAATATAAAACCACGGAAGACAGGGAATTTTGTCTGTGGGGGGAAATAGACACTGGCCAGGGTTACCTGTTGACCATACAGAAGACCCTTAACTATTAGATAGCGCCCTTGAGCATCGACGTGCGACTGTAATATTTCCAAGGGTGTATTCTGAGGAATTAGAATAGCTGCCTCCCTCTTTCTGCCTCAAGGGTGCGACGAGGCAACAACCTTGTATTTTTCCCTCAAATTCAATTTTAGGTTCTCAGCCTCCAAGAGGCGAGTTTCCTGGAGAAAATTAACATCTGAAGTGTGTTTGGAGAGGTATTGCATAAGGCGAGCTCTTTTGACAGGGTCATGGAGATCATTAATATTATGTGATAAAATTTGAATTGGGTTGACTGCCATCATTTTAGGTTAGAATAATAGTTTGATACCTTTTCTTTTCCCCCACGTCCATAGGGCAAATGTGAGGGCTACAGACCAGATCGCACTCCACCGTGAGACCCAGGCTGGTTGTTCAAAAGAGACCATCCAGTGACTGTTCCTTAATAAATCGTGTAATAAAACACATTTTGTTAATACCATATCTCTGTACGTGTGTGTTTTTTTTTCCACCCTCCCTCCCTCAGTTTTCTATCCCTCCTGTGAAATCTCGTATTCAAGGTATCCATAACAGTCTTGAGATAATAAAAAAAAACAAAAAAACATGTAAACCTTGAAATAAAACATGTCTGGTTAACCATATTTCTCTGTTCATGTGTCTCTCCCCCCCCCTTCAGAAACCTGTTCTGGTAATGTCCCAATAATAACCTTTTCTTGAGATGATCCAGAAGTAACATGTAATCCAAAAACTTTGGCCTTAATGGTTATTTGTTGTAATTTCAAGAGACTGTAAAGAGCTGTGGTTAAAATACATAATGCCAGAATCAAATAAACTGTTAAAGAAACATATGATTTGTAACATTTACTGACCCAAGAAACCTTAACTGGAACTATATACAATGTGACTCCCATTTGGGAGGTGCTCGGACTGAGCTCCCCATGTGACATCCTGTCCTGATTCTCACAGGGAATAGGAGAGGAATGTGAGGTTCTTAAACCGAACCCAGGATTTGTAATTCCCCAGGATCAGTAGTAGAGCCTCGATAGGAATGAAAAAAGAATCACTCCGGGGTGGTACCGGTGACACCAAGGGCATGATCCAATATAACGGACTAGGAGGCTAACCACCCAGGTGTTTAAACAGCAGGCATACAGTATGTGAATTGGGGGGGGGTCAGAGGGGAGGGATATATGGATAAACTAGGATTTGGTGCATTTAAGAGTTTTAGCTGTTAATAAAGTGGAACATCTCCTACTCACAATAGGGAATTATGTGAGTAAAAATAAATAATAGATTACCCAAATATTGATTCAATCAATTAAGTATTCTCAATCTCATTAGAGTATTGTCTCCCACCCCCCTTGTTCGGACTTTTAGATCCCCAGCCAAAAATAGTTCTGTTTTCACAAACTGGAGGAGTCCCATTCTGGTGGTAAGCTCCAAGCAACGACAATCAAGACTGAAGGGTCAGGGAAATCCCTTCTTACTGTTGTATTTCCTGTTATGACCGTTGTGAGACCAGGGTATTAGTACCATGTCCTTCAAGACCAGTTGTCCTTTCAATTTTCCCAACTCATTGTTCAGACAATACAGGGCCTTCCTTCTGGGCCCGCTCCCATTTAGATCGAGGAAGAAAGGTCAGAGAAGTGAGTAGGAGGCCGGTGCAACAGAAGGGTAGCAGCGGAAGAGGAGCAATAGTCTCCAAATGTGAATGCCCGCTAGCTTGGGGGTTATTCCCCACCATCAGGGGGCAAACTATACTCCAAATTGCAACCTGTTTCCGAATTTTTCAGAGCAGATATGGCGTCGTTCAGTGGTTTGAATATGTTGCCTGGATTTAAAGGAGATGCCGCCCCTGCCCCTCTGTCGCAGCCCACCCCTGTACCTGCTCCCCCTCCCCCCGCCCCATGGGAACGTACGCCCCATTTACAATTAGAGTATGAAATAAGTTGTTAGGCCCCCTGGATAGTTTAGAAAAAGACATTGTATCTTAAATAGTCAAGGTATTGGAGCTAGATTAGTGGTAGTTATTCAGTTGCCAATTCCTTTTTCTTAGTCTGTTGTCCCCACAAAGGAGGAATCCAACCCATGACCTCCATCGGCCTCCGGTCGGAGGAAGTTTAGCTCAATGGGCCCCCAGTCAAAGGAGAGAGTGAGGGAGCACTAGAAGGGACAGGGCACTGGTAGAAGCAGACAATGAAGAGCAATGGTCTTTAGGTTATAAAGCCCCCTAGTTAGGGTGAGGTCCCCACCATCGGAGGGCTAGCAGTAGTCCAAATGGCAACCAAAAACCCAATTAAAGTTATAAGAGTTTTTAAACTGTTGCTTGGACTAAAAAAAAAAAAAAAGACACCCTCCCTCGCCTCCACAGCGCCTCGTCTCCCCCAACAGAGACAAGGCCCAAATTACAAACTCCCAACTAAAGGGATAATCAGTACCTTATAAAGGTTCAAGGAGGCATAGTTGGGTTACGATACTGCTATAGGTGCTTTAATATTGCTTCTAGTGGCATGGTAGTAGCTTGGGGTTGGTTGGGGTGCTCCATTAAATAATATCATGTAATTGCTAATGAAAAAATTGAATGGAAGATGCCCTATTCTCAATCCAGATATTACTCCCAAGCAGACCGTAGTGGGAAATTATTGACTTATCAGTTACAAAAAGGAAACGCAGAAAGATCTATTATAGAAATAAGGCTGAATGAGACTAGTACAGGGACCGTAACAACTGAATCAGTGATTAACTGTGAGTTTAGGAATTATTACAGTAATTTATATCAAACACAAGGCCCAACTACAATCAGTGGGAAATTTCTGAGTATACCTACAGTATCTTCGGAGTAGCAACTATTTTTAGACAAACCAATAGAATATTCAGAACTTGACAGAGCAATTAAATTACTAAAACCTGGCAAAGCCCCAGGTTTAGATGGTATTCGTATTGATTTCTATAAAACACTTAGAGCATTGTTGAGTCCTAATCTTTATACTTTATTTAACTCTTTTCAGGGTACCCTTCGCCCTTCCTTTGATAAAACCCTGATACTGATCATCCCCAAAAAGGGAAGGACAAATCGCTATGCACGTTTTATCGTCCAATCTGGTTATTGAACACAGATTATAAAATATTACTAAGATTCTATCTTTGAGATTGGAAAAAGTGCTGCCTAATATTATTGGGGATGACCAGACAGGGTTCATCAAGGGAAGGAGAGGACACAATAACCTAAGAAATGCTCTGAACATTTTATATTGAAGTAAAAATCGAGAGGGCATAGTGGTCTCCCTGGACGCCAAAGAAGCATTGACAAGGTGGAATGGTGTTACTTACAAGCAGTCTTAAAGTAAGCTAACATTGGTCAGAACTTTATACCCTGGATGACAGCAATTTATAGATCCCCTAGGGCTGGAGTCCTGACAAATTACCTTATGTAGAGGAACTAGACAGGGATGCCCCCTATCTCCCCTTTTATTTGTATTAATAATCGAACCTCTGGCAAACATGAGTAGAACATCAAAGAACATTAGTGGATTCAGATATGGAGAGAAAGGAGAATTGAAACTTTCTCTCTTCGCAGACAATATTATACTGTGTCTCAAAAACCTATGAAAGATCTAGAGTTATTACAGTTAGTCAAGGAATATGGAGAATAGTCAGGATATACAGTTAACTGGAAAAATCAGAAGCTCTACCAATAAATCCACAAAAGTCTAATATAAATATTGACAGATTTCAAGTTAACATTGAAAGCTCAAAGTATGTTATACTTAGGAGTTAATTTAACTAATAATATTAACCAATTACTAAAATTAAATCTGGACCCATTAACAGAAACATAGAAGTTGTCAACAGATAAGAACTTCTTGGCCCACCTAGTCTGCCCTATTTTCCCTACCTACAGTGCCACCGTAGAACCCACTCGGTCTCCAGTTTACACCCCCTCCCCTTGTGTCTATCCCATGCTTTCTTGACTGCTGTAACCATTTTATTCCCCACCACTCCTGCTGGGAGGCTGTTCCAATCATCCACCTCCCTTTCTTTTTTTTTTTTTCATTAAGCTATTTGGTCCCTGTTGCCAACTGGTGACGGGAACACACAGGTGTTTTGCAGATTTTCTCCCCAACCCCCTTGAGGCCCCAGCACACGGCCATACGAAGGCACGCTACGCACCCTGTGGTGCCAGCTCAGCCCCTTCCACACCTGTAACTTTTTGCCGCCCCCCCTCTCCGCTACCCACCAGACCTCCACCCAGTGGGAGTGGAACTACAGGGGGCGCCAACCCACCGTCATCACCCTCAGTAGAGGAGAGTTACCCATCGGCATGCTCAATCCTGCTCCAGCCTGCCCCCCATGCCGGTCCCCGATGACCGAGTCGTTTTGAACACGGTCGCTGGCACTCTTTATGAGGTGTGGCATCCAGCACCTCAACCCTCAGCGCCACCTGGCCGGCCTATCCACCACCCTTTCTGTGAAGAAGTACTTCCTCACATTTCCTATCAGCCCTCCCCCCTTCAGCTTCATAGTATAACCCCTTGTTCTCAAGCATCTCTTTCTCTGGAAAATGCTCCCTTCCTGGACCTTGTTTATACCTCTGAGGTATTTGAATGTTTCTGTCGTACTCCCCTTTCCCTCCTTTCAGCTAGGGAGTACATCTTCAATTCCTTAAGCTTTTCTTAACAGTGCTTCTGATGCAGGCCCTGCACTGTTTTGGTTGTCCTCCTTTGTATTGCCTCTACCCTGTTTATCCCCTTTCATAGGTGAGGCCTCCAGAATTGGACACAGTACTCGAGTTGGTGTCTCACTAATGATCTATACAGGGGTATTATTACCTTCCTCTTTCTGCTGGTGATACCTCTACCTATGCATCTGAGCATCCTGCTAGCCTTTCCCACTGCCTTGTCACACTGTTTAGCTACGTTCAGGTCATCGGAAATGATTACCCCCATGTCCCTTTCTTGTTTTGTGACTGCTAGTAGTTCTCCCAGTTGATACGTTACCCCTGGGTTTCTGTGCCCTAAGTGCATGACTTAACACTTTTTTGCGATGAAGCCCAGCTGCCAAATAGATGTAGTAGACCAAGATCTGGAGAGATGGAAGGGACTACAAATATCTCTGAAAGGGTGAATTCAGGTAATTAAAATGAATATTCTGCCACGTTTCTTGTATATATTCCAAAGTTTGCATATGATTATTCCTAAAGAAACTTGGACAAAAATAGATAAAATAATACATTTATATGGAAAAGACAATGACCACGACTAAGAAAACAAAAACTTTTTACCTAAGATATGATCAGTTATGTTGGACTGCTTAATCTAAAATACTATCATTGGGCTGCTATGCTGTGGCAGTAAGAATTTTAACAACAACCCCCGGACTTACTTTTGAATTAGGGAAAGCTATATATTAATATAATGCACTTACTCTTTCAGAACCTAAATAGTAAAAAAAAAAAACTTAAGAGGACAAACAATGCTTTTCTTGGGGACACTATTAAATGTTGACAAGAAAGTCCTTCAAGACATAAATATTGTGCAAAATTATATAAATTGCCTCCTTTGGTAAGAACTAATTACCATGCTGTATTTCATACACCATATGTTAAAATTTGGGTTTGATATAATGTAGATTCAATTGCAGACTTTTTTTGAGAGACAAACTATCGTCTTTTCAACAAATGCAAACGCAATACAATGTACCTCAGACATCGTTTTTTAGCTACTTACAAATTCGATTGGCCTTAAAAAATCTTTTGGAAAAAGGTAAATTTAGCTTTGAACCCAACCCACTATTCAGTCTGATTTAAATAAATTCTGGAAGAACTAAATTAATGTCCAAAATATACAAACCAATTATGGATACAAAAAAGAGTAATTCAGTAGAGTTGAGAAACAAATGGGAAGTGGATCTGCAGATCACCATTTCAGACCACAAATGGGAGACTGTTTGTAAAAAATAGAACAAAGCTATTAATAATAGAATGAACTAGATTCAGTTTTATGTGTTACACAGAATTTATTATTCCCCTTTATTGTTGAATACATTTAATTATGCTGTGTTACCATATTGTAATAAAGGCTTTGGGGAAATAGCCAATTCAGCACATGTTTTAGCTTTATGTCCTAAAATTAGAAATTTCTGGACACGTGTGTTATGGTACCTCAATATAATTCTCGGAATCAATTTAATATATATATTTTTTTTAAATTTCAAGTTTGTTGTATATCAGGTGAGGTTAACATCATTTCAGGTTACTAAAGTTACAGGCTTTCCATCTGATTAGCAAACATGACTAAACAATGGAAAATACAGATGCATTTCAAGTTATGTTTAATTAGGTATTACAGCTTCAGATAGCGAATTCTTTTACTGAACTTTCCCCTGTCAACAACGCTATCTATCAACCAGCTCTAAATAAGAAAACCAAAAGCACAGTATAAGTCCAACTTCGAACTAACAAAATAAACTTAGGCATCATAGGACTCCTAACTTCTACTGGAATCAGTTTAATATTTGAACCAGAATTATGTCTGTTATCCACAGCCTCTATACAAGAATTACCAAGAGGCTGTACTTTAACGTTATTATGCATGGCCTTACTTAATGCAAAAAGATGTATTACTCATCTTTGGAAAGACTCCCAGATTCCTTTTTTTTTTTTTTTTTTTTTTTAATACTTAGATTTTTATTCATTTCTCTTTTTTTTAAACTTGGACAGATATTATATCAACCAGTTTAACACTTTACATGTACTACTGTTTACACAATGATCATCCATTTATGCTCCGTCAGATTACTAAAATTACTACAATTTCCCTCTATTCAATAACATAAAACTGTTATTTACTCCATTGTTTTAAAACCTAACATAAATATAGAAAATAAAACTTGGGAGATAAGTTTATAAACAAAGAAACAGGTATTGTCAGTTAATTAAACCTGGCTAATATGAGATTAATCACTTTGAGAGAGGAGTACAGTAGAAAACAAAGGAAGGGTACCCAACCTTCCTAATTACCCTTATACGAACATTGAATTAGATGAAAATTTCAGATAGTATAAGGGGTGAGGGTGAAGGGGGAGGGGAATGGGTTGAAATGGGGAGGTATCTTTACACATTATCTTTATATAATTCCCATCTATGCCATCTATCATCATAACTATCCCCCATGATTTATTATATATGTTATTCTTTCCATCTGTTGGATTTGGTTAATTATTCCCATCCAGTCTTGCACTTCAGGGGCTAACTGCTGAAGCCATTTTTTTATTATAGATTTTAAGGCAGATATCGTGAGGATCGCCCAGAGGTACCGTGCTGCCCCATCTCCAACTTCAACTGGGTAAAGTCCTAGTACACCGTGTTCCGGACCCACTTCCGTTGTTAAACTAAATAATGCAGATAAATGCTTAATTATTTGGGACCAGAAATCACGAATTCCCGGACACCCCCAGAACACATGAGCCTGGTCTGCTGCGGTATCACCACACATCGTCAACAGGTTCCTGTGTCTGTGCTCCCATTTTACATAATTTCTTCAGTGAGAAAATACCTAATCCTTACTTTCCAGGTATATTCCCGCCAACCTGGTGATGATGTTGTTTTCCAAATGTTTCTGAATACTGTCGTCCATGTCTGAGAATTTAAAACGATCCCGAATTCCTCTTCCCATTTCCTCTGTACCTTTTGTACATTATGTGCTATATCTGTGATCTGGTTCCCGTATAACATAGTGATTGCCCCCTTCCCATGACTTACCTCCCATACTGTTTCTATCACTCGGGGGAAGGGCCTCTCATCTTGCCACGTCATAGTTTGTCTCAATCTATTAGATATGTAGTCCCGTAATTGGTAATAATAAAGACGGTCCTGTGATGACCAATTATTTCTGGTTTGAAGTGTTTCAAATGGTATCAGATCCGATCCTCTGAGGACCTGCCATGCTGCGTATATCCCTCTTCCCATCTGTACGTTATACCAAGTGTGCATAGTGGCTGGAGGATATTCGGTATCATAACACCGCCACCTATATTTCCATAAATTTTTAGCTGTACATCCTCGCCTTGTACCCTGAATCCACCCTTTTAATGTGACCTGGACTGTGTGCATTTGGAAGGAAGATATGACAATCTGAAAGGGGAGGAGAAATAAAATAGCTTGTAGTGGGGGGTTATTTGCTATAGATAATTCCATTTGTTGCCAATGTGCTTTATATAGGGGGTGAGACCACATAAGGGCACTTTTCATTTGAGCTGCGAGCCAGTACTCATGAAGATCTGGGCATGCCCTCCCTCCTTTCTGTTTGGCTAGGGTTAGTGTTTTTTTTTAAATCCTCGGATAAGTTCGGGCCCAAAGAAAAGACATCATCCGTTTCTGCCATTCTCCCATATCCCTTTGCAGGATTAAGCATGGCACTGCCTGAAATAAGTAAAGAAATCTTGGTAGTTTATTAGCTTTAATTGTTTGAAGTCGGGAATAAAAGGGGAGTGGAAGCAGAGACCACCTATCTAGGTCTGTCCAGGCCACTCTCGCCAGAGGAAGAAAGTTATCCTCAAAAAGATTTTTGGGGGATGCTCCAATATGAACACCCAGATATTTAATAGTTGGACAGTCCCATTTCATCGGATATTTAAGTTTAAATTCCTGAGGTACTTCCGCATTTAAGACCAAAACCTCCGTCTTTGCCCAATTTAATTTGTAACCTGAAAGTCTGGAGTAGGTTTCAATTTGCTGAAATACTTTCGGTAATGAACCTTCTGGTTTCGTCAGATATAATAGAATATCATCCGCATATAGTGCGATTTTATGTATAGAGTTGCCCCACTTGACACCCTCTATCTCTCCATTTAATCTTATACTCTGAGCAAGCGGTTCTATGTAGAGAGCAAATAAAAGCGGTGAGAGTGGGCAACCTTGACGTGTGCCTCTAGTAAGTTTAAAAGGCTCTGATATAAAACCATTGGCTCTCACATATGCTGCTGGAAAAGTGTACATCTTGATTATTATGTTGAGGAGGGTATTCGAAAACCAAGCTCGGCCAGGGAGTCCACAAAAATTCCCAAGACATTGATCGAACGCTTTTTCTGCGCCCAAGCTCATAATAAAGGTTGGTTGTTTTGTTTTCTGTATATATTTTCAATATTAATTGATCTACGGACATTGTCCAAAGTCTGTCGGCCTGGGACAAAGCCTCACTTGATCCATGTGTGTATCAATCCCGTAAAACTCTGTTCCACCTTTTAGCTATGATTCCTGCCATTATCTTATAGTCTACGCTTAATATGGAAATAGGGCGATAGGACCCACAATTGGTGGTGTCCCTGTCGGCCTTCGTATCAGTGACAGAATTGCCTGTGTCCACGAGGGTGGCATTTACCCCCCGCCCCCGTGAAGGTAATTGTACGCTTTACATAATAAAGGGGAAAGGAGTTCCTTGAACTGTTTATAAAATTCACTAGGAAGTCCGTCTGTACCGGGACATTTACCTGTTTTAATCCACTTAATTTCCGATTTAATCTCAGTTTCCATGAAGAGACGACTCAGTACCTCCCCTTGGTTATGGGTCAATCTGGGCAAGCCCAGTGGACTCAAAAAGTTTTTAATCTCCTGCTCTGTTGGCTTAGGGCTCCCGTTATATAATTTTTCATAATATTTTTTAAAAGCGTATGCTATTTTTCTGTTTTATATTGCAAAGTTTGATTTACAGGGTCTCTGATTTTTGAAATTACCACTCGGCTCTTAAACTGACGAAGCCGACTAGTCAGCAATTTCTGGGCACGAGGACCTCCCTTATAGAACCTCTGCCTCAAGTAAATAAGCATCTGTTCCACTTTGTAGTCAAGAATCTTTATATATTCCTCTTTTAATTTTTTTAAGCGTTTCCCTCTCTCTCTGTTAATGTTATGTTGTTGTAACTGCTCCAGGTTTTGTAATTGCTCCTGCCGCTCTTTTCATTTTTTTTCCCCCTGTTTTTCTTTAATCTGGATGAAATCTCTATAAATGCCCCTCTGACAATTGCTTTATTGTATCCCATAGGATACCGGAAGATATCTCAGGGTGTTGGTTCGTTTGAATTGCTTGTTCAATAGTTTGGGTCATTTTATCCTGCACTTCTTTTAACTGCAAGAGGGAGGTGTTAAGTCTCCAAAATGTAGAGCTTTCCGGGGTGCCTATGTTTAGTTTCAAATAAATAGGACTATGATCAGACAGCGGGGCAACTCCTATATCCGAGGATTTACAGATTTCAAGTGCTTCTTTAGTGGTTATAAAATAATCTAATCTTGAGAAGGTTTGGTGAGGTGGTGAAAAGAATGTATACTGTCTACTCTTATTATTTAAAGAGTGCCAAACATCTACTAAACCTATTTCCTCCAGCAACTTAGCCACCTTATGAGCAACTCCTCTTTCCCTCCTAAGTGGTTGGGCTGTAGAGTCTAGTTTGGGGTTGAGTCTCAGGTTGAGGTCCCCACCCACCACTAGGTATCCCTCTGTCCAGTCCATAATTTTAATAAAAAAATCACGATGAAAAGTGAAATCAGTGCCCGTGGAGGCGATAGTGATACTAGAGTTATTCCCCCAATCTTGCCCTTGACAGCTGCAAATCTTCCCTGTTTGTCTAACAACGTGTCTACCAGCTCAAAATGGGTGGAACTGGGAATAAGTATCGCAGCCCTCTCCTACGACCCCCGCCATATTCAGCCGCAATCACTTCTTTATATCCAATTTTAGTAATTTGCCATGTTCTGTTTTATTCATGTGAATCTTCTGAAGCAGGATAATATTCGCTCCAGTTTTCTTTAAAAAGGACATAACCCGGGATCTTTTGATGGGATGTGCTAGCCCATTAACATTGTAAGATAAAATTATTAACTCTGAACGAGCCATTAAGTCGGCTTAGTTTTAAGTCCAAAATGATTAACAAGGTTGTGCAGGATACATCCTTCTTTGCAGTTCCCCCATCTCTCTACAGAAATTACCTCGACAATACTCAACTCTCCCTTAAGAAATAACAACCTAATAACATTTTTGGAAAAAACAGTCTTCCATAATTCAAAAACTTTAAACATTATTTGACTTCCAATGTGGAGATCTGCCTTCTTCTAGGAGATCTCTATGTGTTCAGTATTGCCACCCAAAAAGGGAAAGGACATTGAACAAGGGAGTTGGAGTACTTTCGCTCCGAACCGCTAAACTGCAGCTCTCCCTAGGAGCCTACGCTGGAAATAAGAACGGCCCCTTATTAGCTGTAACCAGCTATGTTGTGACGCAGGTAGTTATAATGGGCTAAACAGTTTAATTGTTACCCAAACTACCTTTAGCAAGCAATTGTACAGACACTCTTTACAGTAAATCTAGTAGTGTCTGTAATAGAGTCCCCCCCCGCCCTGAATCAGCCCACTCTCACTTTAAATTTTTCCTAAGCACCAAACCTACAACCTAAAGTACAGAGGTACATTTTTCCTTCCTCTCGATTATCGAGCTTATGCTCCAAGAACTATCGAGGAAATTTGCTTTACACATGCATAGTAAGTCTTGGAGTTTTTATAACAAAGTACCCCAGTTTGTTCCATTTGTTTTGCTGCTTTAAATCACATCAAGGTGAACAGCAGAACGAGGAGTATTGATACTTATTCATTCTGCTGTAGTCCGATAGTACAGGGTAACAGTATAGGCCCCTAAGTCACCACCAGGCCGTCCAAACATGCAAAAGTACCTGAACAGATTAGTCAGTCCTGGGTATCTGTAACACTTGTTTTCTTATTTTCCTGTGATTTCTGTAGTGCAGCTCTAATCCCTGGTACGCGTGATGTTGCTGTCTGGGATCCTCGTCCTCGCCGCCTTTTATTCAACGTGATCAGCCAGTCGATGGAGGCCTTCAAGAGTGCGTGTGGTCTCTGCTCATGTGCCGTCTCTGGTACTGCTTCCATCCAGCCTCTCTCTACTAAGGCCCTTCTCGCCTCCTCTGCAGAATCATATACTCTCACTCCTTCCGGCCAATGGATTCGGATCCGAGCTGGGTAAGGTGTGTTAAAGCGGATACTTCTTGCCCGAAGGATCTTTAAAATAGGGCCGTATTTTAATCTCTGCTTCTGTACCTCAACTGGGTAGTCATGATCAAAAATAGACTGCTCGTCAGATATTTTATCTCTTTCTGTTGCCAAGCTCTCCGAAGAATATCTTCTTTTACTCTGAAGCTATTAAATTTAAGTACAACAGATCTAGGCCTGGCTTCTGCTGGGGGCTTCGCCTGTAAAGCCCTGTGCGCTCTTTCGATACCCAGTTAGTATCCTGCTGGCAGTTGGAGTACATCAGCTATAAGGTCAGAGATAAAATCGGTCATCCGTCCCGATTCGGCACCCTCGGGGAGGCCATGAATTCGCATGTTCTCTCGTCTCGATCGACCTTCAAGATCAGTGCATTTATTTTGTAGCTGTTCTGTATGATTTACTAGGGCTTGTATTATTAGGCCCATTTTGGTAGTATCATCCTCTGTGTTACTTATACGGCCCTCCGCTTCCTCCAATCTCTTCTCCAGGCCTGTAAGGTGCTGATTCAGTTGCTTAAATTCCGCTCTGTTTTCGGCTCTCGTTTCTTTTATCTCACTGAAGAGCTTCTCAAAACGCGACCGAGATAATTGGTCATTTTCTGCATCTGTGTCTGGAACACTGTCGGGGAAGGGCTTCTACTTTCATCTCCATGTTGTGGTTTGAATCCTACTACATCGGAGCTCTTAGGCGTTTCTTTTATTTTAGATCTCCCTCTAGTATCCTTTGCTTGTTTAGTACTTAACATTGTGACCAGTTTGGTGCTGTTTTTCTTTGTTTTTTAAACTTCTTAGGCCTCTGGTAGGGAGAGCTCTCTTTAGCTTGCTGCTATTCGATCCATGACGTCACTGGAAGTCTAGCCAAGGCATTTCTAATGTCTGGAAAGACTCCCAGATTCCTTAAGTGACTGTGTGGAAAACCTAATGTTACAAAGTATGAGGTACGAAAGAAATTATTATTCTGTCAATAATCAGCTAGTTAGATATGAAGAAATGTGGGGCCCAGTACAATAAGCTTTATCAGAAGGCAGGATATGAGAAGAGTATTTGATTGTTATACTGTGTAATATTTTATAATCAATCATTTATATTCCTAAAGAAGTAATGTAATATTTATATTTATACTTCTTTCAAGGGGGGAAAAGACTTTGATATAGACGCTGCTATGTGTGTGTATATAGGTGAGATTGCTGCTATATCTGGAAGCTTTTATGGGAACGTTATATATGAACCTAAAGAAAACTGTCATGGCATTATTATGAATGTATCTTGTTTACTAATATTTAAAAATGAATAAAGATTATATTAAAAAAAAAAAGGACAAGCACAAAAGATACTTTTCTATCACCCCATTCTCAAAGTTTTGTCTCATGTTTACAGCAATATGATTTTCTACCCTTCCCTACCCTTCCTTCTGTTCCTTCACATATGTGCTTTAAAATGAAAAGTAAAAAAAAATTCTATTAATTTATTAAGCAAACAAAAATGTCTGTGAATCTCCCTTAAGCATATATTTGTAATACATTTGCAGAAGCAGCCATGGTTTTGTGGCAGAAGTTGACCAGGTTGCTGAGGCCAGACTCGTGGCTTGCCTACTAGCGGATTAGTATAGCTGGCTTTTCTCCCAGACTGTAAAGTCGTGCCTGTCATGGTCATTACTTGTTTCCAGCCTGTTCAGGTTTTTTTGATAGTTTATTTTTATTAAACTCAGCAGACAGATTGTGAGAATCGATTCACGCAGCAGTTCACAGGTTAGATGATACAGAGAAGTACGACAGTTAAACAAAGTACATATCTTAATAACAGGTGTATATGTGCACCCCTGCCTCTAATACAGAATTTACCTTGACTGACAGTGCTGCCTTAGTAGAATTCCTTTATAAAAGAGAACAGCATTTCAGTATATTGTAAACTTTAGTATAGTAATGGGACAAAGTTCACATCCACTAATATTATATACAATACCCATCCTTGCCATTTAATCTGAAATTGGGGTAGTCTGTTATGTATGAAGGAAGTTGGGCATTCCATACTGTAAATTACATTAACTATCCCTTGCCACAACTCCACCATGGGGATTCACTCTGCACCCACAGCCTAATGAAGGCTTTTTGTACAGCAAGAATATACAGACAAGCCATGGAAAGTGACCTAGTCCTCAGGCATGGTGGGGGGATGGATGCTAGAACCATAGATAGCTAGATAGGGAGGGAGGCAGTATAGTGCAGTGGTTTAAGGCTCTGAGCTGCAAATCTGGTGACATCCAGCAGACCAGACCTGGGTTTGAATCCCACAGCTTCCACTTGCATACTGTGTGACCCTGAGTAAGTCACTTAACTTCCCTGTGCTCCCAGGTCGCACCTGTGAAAAAGCTTTCAGCTTAGTGTGCTACTCCTGGATACACAAGTAAAAAAAAAAGATAACCAGGGAGCACACTTCTATGAAGAAAGACAAAATCTTAAGCTGCCAGCCTATGTCCTGTCAAAAAACTACTATTACTGGACAAAACCAGAAAATATGCATGTGGTCTGTGACTGCCTGAACACACTTCCTCCAGCACTGGCCACATTCTGAAGGCATAAATTTAGCTGATATGGCTGGGGTCCAGAAGTATCTATACCTGCACTTCCAGGCAGATTCCCTCCATCTGTTAGAGGAGGTTATTGTAAGGCCTAGGAAGGCATGTTTAATCCAGTTTTAATAAATAAAGGCTGTACCTAGTTCTGTATTCCACCTGTCCAAGACAGGTTGGTGGTGTCACCTGAAAGATCCTGAACTCCCTTGTACATATTACCTATTAAATGTTGCCAGGAGACACCACGAAGAGCTCCCGTGAATATCTGAAGCAAGAAGGGGGGATGGGTCTGGTAGGAGAGACCTCTCTACCGTATTACGAAGTAAATATGTTCTAATTTTGAGATATCAAAAATGTTCTCTTTCTGTTAGAGCATACTTCTGGTGTAGCTCAGCAAAAGGGACTACCCTGATAGTATTTAAAATTGGAAAACGTGATTCAGCCTCAATTGTCTCTGCCTGTTAAATGTGTGATCCTTCTGAGCCCGTTGAAATTATTTATTTATTGAAATGTTTCACTAGGAAGGCACACTGAATGACAAGTCGCTCATCTCCCGGTGCGACCTGGGTAGAAGGGGTACAATAGGAGTGAGACATTAAACATTCAAGTTACAAAATCAACATTAACATACAATTCTAAGGCAGGTGTTACAAGCAGTGTTACAACAATGTTGTGCATAATAGGTAGAAAGAGTGGACAATAATAAGTGCTGGGTTAATAAATAAACAAGTGCTTACATGAAAGAAAAGGGGGAAAGGAGAGGAAGGGGTGAGGTGGGGGAGGGAGAAGAGTCATGTTCAAGTTACAAGATCAACATTAACATACAGTTGTAAGGCAGGTGTTACAGTGTTAAAACAGTGTTGCTCATAATATATAGAAAAAGTGGACAATAATAAGTGCCAGGTTAATAAGTAAACAAGTGCTTACGTGAAAGAAAAGGGGGAAAAGGAGAGGAAAGGGTGAGGTGGGGGAGCGGGGAGAGTCATGTCCCTGAAGACCCCTTCAGGATGTGAGGAACCCTGCAAGGGGACTGGGGGGACCAGAGAGAAGGGGATAGGCAGTGTCCCAGAGAGACCCCTTCAGGATGTGAGGAACCCTGCAAGGGGACTGGGGGGACCAGAGAAGGGATAGGCAGTGTCCCAGAGAGACCCCTTCAGGATGTGAGGAACCCTGCAAGGGGACTGGGGGACCAGAGAGAAGGGATAGGCAGTGTCCCAGAGAGACCCCTTCAGGATGTGAGGAACCCTGCAAGGGGACTGGGGACCAGAGAGAAGGGATGAGGCAGTGTCCCAGAGACCCCTTCAGGATGTGAGGAACCCTGCAAGGGGACTGGGGGGACCAGAGAGAAGGGGATAGGCAGTGTCCCAGAGAGACCCCTTCAGGATGTGAGGAACCCTGCAAGGGGACTGGGGGGACCAGAGAGAAGGGGATAGGCAGTGTCCCAGAGAGACCCCTTCAGGATGTGGGGAACCCTGCAAGGGGGCTATGGGGCGAGACAGAAAAGGGGATAAGGCTGTAGGGATTTAAAGAGGGAGGAGAAAGAGATACTGGAAATTCAGTATCTGACTAAAATTCATCAGTAGTAAAAATACTAACTTAACCGTGAGGACTGCTGAAGACGAGACCAAACTGTTAGAGTATGGGCTGTAAATTTGGCAAAATCCCTCAGCGGAGCAGGGGTATCGAGAGAAAAGAACAGTAATTTGCAAATTTCACATGTATCATTGATAACAAATTCTGTTTACTTCCTTGGGGCTGAGTATAGAGGGCAGAGCCAGCTGAAAACTCTCTGAAGGGGAGAGGTATTTGCATAAAGCTGTAAGTTGGGGAGTGTTTTATTTTTTATGTATTTTTAATTTTTTAGGTAAACACAATCACTCAGAGTTAGCATGAATTGATAGAGTAATTCTCACATAGATTTTACATTACACATTCCAGTTTCTTAGAGGTTACAGTCACATGCAGGTCAGACAATTCATGGTGACATAGTTTACACAGTATTCACCTTCTGTGTTTCTACGTTTAAGCCAGCCTGTTGCTGGGCAACTTCTTTTACCCAACCATGGCCTGTTCTCCTCTACATATGTCACCTGTCCCTTCCCTCATCTTCTTCTTCCACAGACCTGTTTCTGTTTCATGTTCATGGGACAAAGTCATCATATTTTTCCAGATGGTGCATAACCCGTTTCCTCCATCTAAGCTCAAAAGCTTCTTTCCTGTCTAGAAATCCGGCTGACAATCTTTCCATTGTATATATCTCTCTCTAGTTGTTCTCACCCACAAAGTCTTAGTTGGGATGTTCTTAGTCATCGAAAGCATAGTTATTGATTTATGGGCTGATAATAGTAGGGTAATAATTTGTTTGTAGGTTGTGCGCTCTATTTTAATCCCTTCTGGGAGAGTGAAGGTCAGTATAAAAGTTGGAGTGAAGAGGTCCATTATGTCATAGATGGTTTTTAGCTCATCAAGGACCTCTTGCCAGTATATATGTAGTGGTGGACAAGCCCATAAGATGTGAGTTTTTCCTGCTTGTTGGGCACCGCACCTCTTCCAGCATTCCCCTCTGGGATCTCCTACATACTTATAGACCACCATGGGAAATCGAAAGTATCTAGCCCTGAACTTCCAGGCATACTCCCTCCAATAGGGAGCCTGTATCCCTTTGCAGACCTGAAGGGGTGTTCCCTCCCATTTCCCTTTGGGATCTCCTGCTGCAGCTCTCTGGACCACTGTACTCTTATAGTCTTGGTCGAGTCCCCTGGGCATTCCCTGAGGGCTCCATATAACCTGCTGACACAGTGTTCCATGGATACACCCCCCTTATAATGGCACATATCAGCCCCACCAGGGTTGGTGGCTTTTCTACTAAATCCACTATTTTCCTGGGTTCCTAGGTATGACTTTAATTGTAAGTAGCTATGAAACTCCCTATGATGGAGTGAGTACCTAGCTTGTAATGTAACAAATGGTGTTATACCCTTAGGACCAGCCACCTGAGGTACATATTTCAGCCCTTGTTGCTGCCAGGAGGTCATTCTCCCCCCATACGATTGGGTGGGAAGGATTCATCCCAGGCCATGGCCCGCAGAAACAACGCCTCGTATTGATCTAAATAGTTCTTCCAGAGCCAGGCACGGAAAGGCTTCCTAGTGTATTGGAAGCATTTTGTAACTGGTTTACATTGTGGAGGGTCACTGAATAAGTAGCCTGTCATATCTTGTATGCCATTTAAAGTTATTTCTGTCTGTTTCCAGTATGTAGTGCATTGGGAGTTTAACCAGCCCAGCAGCGTGTGCAATTGAGTTGCTTTCGAGTAATCTCTAAAATTTGGAAAATTTAGCGCCCCCCCCCCCTTCTCACGAGGCAACTGGAGGATGCTAGATCTTATTCTGGTTGGTTTTCCATTCCAGACAAACATGGAAATCAGGCTATCCCATTCCCTAAAATATGTGTTATTCGGTGTGACAGGTAAAGTGTGGAGAAGGAATACAATTCTGGGTAGAACGTTTTGTTTTATTGCTTCAATTCTATTTGCAAAGCTCAGTGAGATTTGTGACCATCTGGACATGTCCCCGGAGAGTTGCAACATCAAGGGTTCAAAATACAGTATATCCATGGCTATTAGGTTAGTGGATAATTTGATCCCTAAATATGTCATTGTTACTTTGTTCCATTTAAATGGATATGCCTGTTTTAATCTGGGTGCAGGTTTAAAATTATATAGAAGGACTTCTGTCTTTTGGTCATTGACCTTATATCCCACCAGATTACCAAAAATTCTTAACTGCTTCCACAACTCTGGAATAGAATTCTCCGAATTAGTAAGGATAAGGAGTATATTGTCTGCAAACAAGGACAATTTAAACACTCGGCCTCCCATGGGTATTCCTTCTATATTGGGGTGTCTTCTAATGGATGCTGCCAGTGGTTCTAAATAAAGGGCAAATAATAAAAGTGATGGGGGCACCCTTGACGTGTTCCTCTAGCCAAATCAATAGGGTCGGAAAGGGCACCATCCAGTTTCATATATGCTTTCGGGGATGTGTATATGTTTTGCAGTTGGGTGACTAATTCTCCAGGAAACCTGAATTTTGACAGGGTCGCCCATAAAAAAGGCCAGGCGACCCTGTCAAAGGCCTTATTGGCATCCAGCCCCAGTGCGACCAGGGGACTCTTGTGTGTTTCAGCATAGTCTATCAACAAAAAGGTATGCCGTACTGCATCATGAGCCTTCCTACCCCCTACAAATCCAACTTGGTCCTGATTTACTAATACTGGGATAAATTTCTCTATTCTGTGTGCTGTAATTGACATATATAACTTATAATCATAGAGGACTTCCGGTTTGAGTACCGATCGAATGGCAGCTTGAGCTTTTTATTCTGAACCCGACCAACAACAATCCACTCCAATCTCGACTGCAACGCTCTCATCCTGCATCCAAACAGAACAATTAAAGATTACCTGATGGCCCCGAAGCACAGATTTAAAGAAAATCCACCGAATGGAGGCGGTAGGCAGCAGAAAATCGGCCAGGAGTCCGGCAAGCAGACAGAGGCCTGTGCCGCATGGCAGTTCCCGACAGGCAGCATCGACCATGCCGAAATATCAGAAGAGGCTGACTGCACGATTACGTCAAAGCAACTATGCCAAACATTAAAACAAATAAAGGAGACCCTTCAACGGCTAGAATCGAAGGTCTCAGATCAGCGCCAGGACACTGTAGCCTTATCTCAGCGTGCCGATGATATGGAGACGGTGGTCACGGACTACACACAGACCACCGATATACATAACACAGCTCTCCTGGAGTGGCATCAGCGTAACCTGTCCCTGGAACAGAAGCTAGAAGAGCTTGAAAATCAAAACCGGAGGAATAATATCGGAATCCACGGTTTACCAGAAGGCACAGAAACCTGGAACATGATTAGCTTTATGGACTCTTTTCTACATGAAATATTGAATCTGCCCACTGAAAAACACTTTGACATAATCAGGACACATTGATCCCTTGTGCCGCGCCCCCAGGATCCGAAGGCTAGACTGAGAGCAGTGGTGCTTGCTTTGTTGGTTTTCATGGTCAAGGAGGAGGAGCTGTTATCACTAGCCTGGTCCAAAAAGAGTGTGGAGTTCGGAGACATCCGCTTGTACTTTGACCATGATTTCTCGCCCCAATTATTTAATAGAAGACGGCAGGTTCTAATGATTGTGAAAATGTTGCAACAGAAGGGACACAAAGCTTTCATGGAGTACCCTGCTAGAATAAAGGTTCTAACAGACAAAGGTCCGCTCAGGTTCCAGGACCTGGGAGATGCCAAGGAACTCCTGGATCAATGTGGGATCTTACTACCAGAGCCGATTACAAGCCAGAGTCAGCAACAACAACTGCGAGGGAGATCCTGGTCGACCAGAGGACCGAAAAGACAGGGCACCAGATTCAACACAGTCACATCTGGAGTATGGGACACAGTGCTTTTCAAACAGCGCTCACCATGTAGAGAGACAGAGCAGGAACCCATGGCGCAGAGAGAAATGCAGAGAGTGGGAGAAGCTTTGAACTCAGGAGAAAAATCCCCGACCTGAAGAGAGACTGTGCAACAAGTGACTTGCAAGTAGCATCAGAGACTGGTTCCCTTTCCCCGTTTCTTTTGTGGGGCTAAGTGTAATACAATACACCCATTCCAGACTGGGGGACTCGTTTATAATGGGAGAGTTGCGATCTTGTTAATCCTCTCTGATGTCCCTGTTTCTAGCTTTGAATGGGCGGGGTCCAAATGATAAATGGGGATGAATCTCAAAATGAATAATCTTTTTGTTGAAGTGGATACAGAGGTTGGGAGGGTTGGGTTGGTTCTCGGACTTGGGTGGGCGAGGTCACCTCCTGGGTGGATACTCTGAACTGGAGGGCGGGGGGGGGTGACTGAAGGGGCTACTTGGCAGTGTGTTTTGTTGGACCAGGTTGCTGGGAGCTTACTGGCCAGCCGCACTGTGAAGTGGTTTTAATGTACAGAAAGGAGCTGTACGGACCCCTGAACTGGATCGAGCGAAAGAATGTTGGGAGGTGGATGGCCTGGCGGGCCCCTGCTGCTGGGCGACCATAATGGGAGGCTCAGGGAGGGGTGGGCTCAGGGGCTGCCATGGTCTCTATTATTTGCTCCAGAAGTCTGCTCTATGAGGAGATGTGGCGGCGGGCTGCCCCTTTCCTAGGCAGCTGGAGCCATGGAGCATAGCAGTGATACATGGGCAGGAGTCTGTCCTAAGTCAGGAAAATGACTTCTTATGTAATTAACAGACACACAGAGCCTTGAACGCCCTCTAATGGGATCTTGGTTGCATCCTCCTTATACATGCCTGGGGGGGGCCCTACCTTCTGTTGGGCTGGCCCATTCAGCCATGACTCGCTATACATAGCAACCTAAAGCAGGGAATGATTGGAGATGGGCAATTTAACTGAAGCCGCTATATAATATTACGTACTCATCAATTAGTGCCTCCTGGACCAAGATATTATCTGGCCACAGAGATAGGCATGGAGCTGTAGTTTACATGCAAGAGCTCTCAGAGGGGGTCTTCCGTTGAGGAGGCATTGGATACCCCTCTGTGCTTACCTTCTCCTGGAGAGGAAGTGGGTAAGAAAAGAGATCCAGTAATATGGGTCTTCAACCTTGGTGGTCGATCATGTTAAACTTGTTTGTGGCCCAGTTGGCCATTATGGTTCTTTTTTCTTTATTATAGTTGGTATTGATCCAATTTTATTCTGGGATGATGTACTACTCAAAGAGCTATTTTGGAGTATAGATGTGGAGGTGTGGGCTGGGTGGCCTGGAGGAGGAGTTCCCTGGGAGTGCAGAGTGGTGGCTGTAAATTTTCCTGACCATGGCGTGTAAGGGCACAGTTGTCTGCTCCTATAACGTAAATGGTCTCATGAACCCAATCAAGAGAAGCAAAATCTTGAGCCAGGCAAAGAAAGCCATGGCAGAGTTCTTATTTCTGCAGGAGACTCATTTGTCAGTGTAGGAGCATGATAAACTGCTAAAATTAGGCTTTCGAGAAATGACCGCTGCATCTTGTAAAAATGGCAGGCACAGAGGTACAATGGTGCTGGTTCCAACTAAGACTCCATTCGAAAGGCTGGATTTGAGGATGGATAAGGAGGGACGTTTTGCGATGTTAAAGGGGAAATTTCAGGGTAATGTGCCAACATTAGTGTCGGTGTACTTTCCCCCAGGTTCAGCACTAGCGGAATACCGCACATTTCTGACTGCATTGCTGGAATGGGGGGGAAGGGATACTGATTATAGGGGGGTGACATGAACCTGCACCTAAGTCCCGAGCTGGGCTCCTCCTCCTCCTTGGTCCTGGGAAGGTCCCATGGCATAGCAAAAAAGGAAATAAATTCATTGGCGAGCTGGGCCTCCTAGTTGTCTGGAGGCATCAGCATGGGTGGCAGAGGGACTGTACCTTCTTCTCTGCGGCACATAACATGTACTCCAGACTTGACTATTTCCTGGTCCCAAGAGATGAAGTGCATAGAGTGTATGATTCCTGGATGGGGGACTTCCTCTTATCACACCACGCACCCCTGTATATAAAAATGGATTTAGGAGAGATAAGCCAAAACACTTTTTGGCATCTTAATGTATCACTGTTACAGGCCAAAGGGGTAAAAGACACGATCATAGAGACATACAAGACATATTTAGAGGAGAATACTGAGCAGGGAACCTCACAGTTGATTCGCTGGGACACTGCAAAAGCAGTACTGCGAGTTAAATTTATACAATTAGCATCCCAAAAAAAGAGGGAACGGGAGGCCAGAAGGATGGAACTTATTAGGCATATCCAAGATCTAGAGGGACAACAAAAACAAAAGTTTGATAAGGGGCGAAACAGACAGCTCCTTGAGTATAAAAGAGAACTGATGGGAATTCTGGACTACCAGGTGGGCAGCAGCTTCTCTTCCTGCACCATCAATACTATGAGGAGGTCCCTGCTCCCTGCAGGCTCCTAGTCAGTAGGTTGTGGGTGAGAAGAGCAAGGGTCCACGATAGCTAAGGTATGGCACCTCGGCTGGAAAGGTGGTGCAGGGCATTCACGAGATAGCGGACGCTTTTAAGGCTTACTATGCAAAATTATACACGGAGGAGATAGACCCGGGAGGGGAGAGGATATGAGAATTCCTTGGGACACTCAAATTACCAGGTTTATCTAAGGAGCAGGGGGAGTCGTTGATAGCCCCAGTGAGGCTGGAGGAGATTAAGGGTGAAATTGGGCAGCTCAAAGTCAGCAAATGCCCTGGGCCTGATGGCCTGACAGCAGAATTTTATAAATGCCTAGGAGAGCGGGTACAGCCCATGCTTGCGCAGGTGTATGGAGAGGTCATGGGGGGAGAGAGAGACCAGCCCCTCCCTTGTGGTCAAGGACAATTATTTCGGTGATACCCAAGCCGGGAAAGGACCCTGCCAGATGTACGTCCTATCGTCCAATATCATTATTAAATACAGGCTATAAGATCCTGGCGAGATGTATACAACAATTTCTCCCAGCCCTAATACACATGGACCAAGCTGGTTTTATACCAGGAAGACAAACCCAACATAATTTATGTAGAACAACCCATATAATTGATCATATTAACATGCAAAATCTCCCTTTCTTGTTAATGAGTTTAGATGCTGAAAAGGCCTTTGATAGGGTGTCCTGGCCTTTCTTAAGGGGGGTCCTTTCCTGTTTTGGGTTCCCGAAGCGACTTATCACAGTTTTATTTAGATTATATGAATCTCCGCAGGCATATATCAGAGCCAGTGGCCACATTTCTGAGGCTTTTGGTTTGGGACGGGGCACTCGGCAGGGGTGTCCTCTCTCCCCATTGCTGTTCGCCCTTTACATTGAGCCTTTAGCCCAAAGCATTAGGCAGAACCCAGAGGTAAGGGGAATTGAACTAGGTGAGCAGATCCATAAATTCGCACTGTACGCCAACGGCATGCTTTTTTACTTATCTGACCCAGGGACTTCCTTGCCCTCGATGTTTCGCCAACTCGAGGAATTCTCAGTTTTAGCTGGGTATAAGTTAAATAAAATTAAAACGGAAATATTAGGTTTCCACTATACCCCAGATAGGAAGATTAAGGCAAAATATCCCATGCAGTGGGACCAAACTGTGATTAAGTACTTGGGGGTTAAGATAGAAACCGACAATGCTCAACTTTGGGAGCTGAATTATCCACCTATAATAAGGCAGCTAAAGAGTGACTTCCAGAGATGGTCACTGCTCCCACTATCATTATGTGCCAGGGTACAGACCCTTAAGATGAACACACTGCCACGCCTCATATACCTGTTCCATTGTGTCCCCTGTGTGGTGACCCAAGCGGATTTGGAGAACTGGCAGGGTATGTTCTTTTCTTTTTTGTGGAAAGGTAAGAAACCTAGAACATGAAAAACCCTCCTTTACCTCCCGAAGGCAGAGGGAGGCCTAGCAATCCCTTGTCTACAGGGCTACTGGGTGGCGGCACAGATGAGGGTCGCTCTTCTCTGGGGCAACCTGGAATATGGTGCGCACTGGAAAAGATTGGACCTTTGGAATCAGGACTACCCCCCAATACAGGCAGAATTATTTAAGGCGCAGGGACCTGATGGAATAAAGGGATTCTCTGGCACTAAAACCGTGATAGAGGGCTGGAAGAGGGGCACAAGCAGAGGCATTACCCGTAGGCAACTATGGCGGTATAGATTGTGGGCATATGACCCACAATTTGTGCCAGCTACACTCGACATGTGGTACCAGATGCAGGCCAAGAGAGGCCTCCACTCACCTTACCAAATGCTGACAGGTCATGCAGTTCTCTCCTTTGAAGTAATACAGCAGAAGTATGGCTTAGATCAGACAGACAGAATCAGGTACTGTCAGCTGCGTGATTACCTGAATAAACAGATAAACAAATCAATGCTTGAAGACCCAGAACTCATAGAGGCCACTTTGTTTCAAAGAATTTGGGGCCATCAGAGTGCAGAACACGCCATTTCAGTGTTATATACTAGCTATATAGCTGACATGGAAAACTCTTCACATTACATGAAGTATAAATGAGAACAAGACCTGGAAGTCTCTATCATGGATAAGCATTGGTCCTTGATGTGGAGAAGCACATGGTCCATGACTGGTTCGTTGGCATGGAGGGATTTTTGTTGAAAATTGAGGTCTCGGTATTTTCTTGTACCAGCCCAAGCAGCCCACTTTACAGGGGGAGCCCCACCCATGTGCTGGTGGGCCTGTGGTGAAGGTCATGCCACGACAGGCCCCAATTTTTTGGTTTTGCCCTATTATCTCCCCATTTTGGGAGGAGGTGACTCACCATCTAACCCAGTTATTTATGGTCCAGACACAGCTGGGCCCAGAGCACCTGGTGCTGGACCTACTTCCTAGAGAACTGAAGGGTAAAGAAGCAAAATATTTGTGGGTAATTTTAGTAGCAGCAGCATCAAAAACTATTAGTAGGAGATGGCTGCAGACACATCCCCCAGTGGTGAAGGAGTGGAGGGAGGTGATTGAATCCATACATCGAATGGAACAACTAACAATAAATCTTAACCAGAGATCACAACTGTACCAGCATAGATGGACTCGATGGTTACTTTATGAAGGATTGCAGGAACCAAACCCATAGACTCATTCTAGGGAACACAGGGTACCTGCTTCCTAAATTCAGGCCCTTTAGGGAGCCAGGGTAACCTATAGGATTTAGCTGTAGGGGACTATGGACCTTCCTGGCTGGACGACTCCCATCTCTGATTACAGATCAAATGGAATTAGAAGTGTTTGATTACCTATCGCTCTTTGAGCACATGTCCTGGAATATATTTGTGAAAGGTTAATTATGTTTGTTATCTTTTTATATCTGAGTAAATTGGATTCTTGGAAATGATTACTCACACAGTTGGACAATAAGCTGAACCATAATCCATTATAAGTGTTTACAAAACTTTATTGTTATCATTTATGTTCAATGAAGTGCATGTAATCTGCAGATGCTTTTAATAAACAAAGTATAAAAAAATAACTTATAATCATAGTTTAGCATTGAGATAGAGCTGTACGATGTGGCATATTTTAAATCTTTCTGGGGTTTAGGGACTGCCGCAATCGTTGCATATTGCCATGAGGGTGGGGGTGTTTCTCCTTCCTGAGTGCTGTGGAATGCTGGCAAAATGATGGGAATTAGCAGGTCTTTATATGCTTTATAAAATTCCAGGGGTATCCGTCTGGGCACGAGGCTTTAAGAGTTTTAGCTTTGCACAGTACCTGTTCTATCTCAGATCTCACTGGTAGCAGTAGAGATTGGGCCTAGTCCCCAGTAAGTTTAGGTAGGGTGAGTGTCCCAATGTAACTATTTATCTTGTCTAGTGAAGGTGGGTGGTCCTGGGTACATAGCATTTGATAATATCTGGCAAAGGCATTTCTAATTTTTTGTGGTTTGGTAGGCAGAATTTGTGTTTTAGGATCATATAAACTATGAACACAAGCCTTAGTTTTATGTTCCCATAATCTTTTGGCCAATTGTCTCGCTCCTCTAGGGCCTCCCTCATAATAGTAATGCTTCAAATAAAGCAGCTGTTGTTCAATTTGTTGATCCATACATTTCTGCAACAACTACTTAACCTGCTGGATTTGTGGTTTAATCGTATGGTCCCCTTGGTCCCACATCATCTGTAATACCTGTAGTTCCTCCTGTAAGGATTTGTAATTTCTTTCTCTGATCTTCTTTTTGCTTGCTGCAGCCTTTATTATTAGGCCTCATAATACAGCTTTCAAAGTGTCCCATAAAATCGCAGGGGGCGTTTCCTGACTCTGGTTCTCCAATATAATCTTAGGGATTAACTCTTGTATTTCATGTCTAAACTCCAGGTCCCTTAAATGGGACAGGTTTAGCCATCGGTGTGTGACCTTCAAGCATGGGTGTTCAAATCAAAACTTTTAGGACTTGCTCAACCACGACTGTAGCTGAATTTTCACTTGCCCCTCTATTCATTACAGTGAAATTACCTCTTTTTTTTATACTTGCCTTTCAAGGAAATTAACATGCCCCAGACAGGAGGCAATAGGATTTGCACACCCCTGCCTTCAAGGTCCCCCTGTGCAGCTTCATAAAGACCGGAGCATGGTCCGAAAGTAGGGTTGCCCCATGCCAAATGTCACTAATGGTGTCACAGTGCTCTATTGTAGTAAAGATATAATCTAACCTCGCTGCAACTCCTGTTCTAGCCAACAGATGTGTAAAACTCTTGATTGTGGAGAAGGTATGTCTCCAAACGTCCACAAAACCCGGAGTGGCCAGACTGTTTTTAATATACTTCTGCAGGGTATTTACCCAGTGGAGCAACATCCTAGAAACATCCAAATGTGTATCGTCTATGACATTTAAGTCCCCTTCCCATGATAAATTGCCCCTTAAAATTTAAAGCAGATCTGAGAAAGATTTCTGTGCCCCTTGTTTGGTTGATCGGTAGGGATGTACACCTCGGCCAGAGTGACCACGGGAATACCGACATCCGAGACTATGGCATACCTTCCCCCAGGATCTTCTGTTTTATCTGTCTCCTCCCAGTGAGTCCCTCTGGATAGCAAAATTGCTACCCCCTCCTCTTTCCAGATCTATGTGCCGAGGCTGCTAACAGTTGATGTCTATTGCTCTGCCGTTTACTGTGCTCACTTTGAGACAAATGTGTCTCCTGAATCATCACTAGTTCTGGCTTTTCTCTGCTAATGAATTGTTGGAGTCTGGCTCATTTAATTGGGGAGTGAATTCCATTTATATTTAATGAAAGCACTAATGATTGTTTATTCATTTTTGAGTTGGTGCAAAAAGCTGTTTTGTAAGTCCCCTTCTTATTGATTCTCTCCGGTCCATGGACCACTTGCCTCCCTCTAAATTCAACCCCAGACTCCTCAAAACCTTATTTAACTTGCTAGGGCTGTTCTGCCGAATATAGGTCTGTAATCTCTCTGTCTCACTGGAGTGCACACTTCCTAATTCTCCCTGTAGTGTCTTGGAGTCTTCTGCTTTCTGAGCGATAGCCAACATTAACATCTTAAACAAGTGTAACATAACATTTATACTTTCCAAGTACCATACCCATAAATTTGGGTTAAACAGTCTGTGGGCTAACAAATGGGCCACCCCTTCTTTCTTTAACTTGTAACAATGTTGTATTAGGATCTGAATATGTCTGACTTCCTAGGCAGGGAGGATGCCTATCTCTCCTCCTTTTCCTGCAGTGATGGGCCTTTTCGCCACTGTGGGGGAGGTAATCCAGTCATTACAAATAACTGGGCCTCCCAGGGGCATTTCTCGCCCCCTAAATATGGCTAACTTAAGGATACCATGTATAAAACAAAGTAAAATAAAAAATAATAATAAAAAATCAGGTTAAGGGTGAAAAAATGCATCATTCCTCCTGTGCCGAGACACAACGTATACGTTTGTTGCATAGGTAGGTGGGAACTCCCACCCAACCTTTGTACTTCCTGGGGTCCTTGCAAATCAGTTTGCGTTGCGGGAGGCGTAAATTATAATATTAACTTTACCAACAGAGGCTTCCTTCTGCACCTCATCCACCCCACATAACTTACAGTTGCCACCATATGTTAATCCTCATCTAGGGATTCTGAGTTTTGCTCTTGGCAATGCAGTCAGTGATACCGCCAGTTAACTATATCGCAACCTCGTATGGGCTTATATAATATATCCTCACCTCCAGCTGTCTGGATATTACAAATAGAAGAACCTGTTGGAGCAAAAAAAACATACCCTCCTTTGCGGTCTGATCTCACTTTGATTTAGTTTAACATTCTCCTATTTATGCCCACCAGTAATGGGCTATCACCTTAGCAGACTGTGAGGGCAGACCCTGCAGAATGTTCAGTACTTGGTCCCATGATGAAGCAAACTGACCACAGGGTCTTCTCTTTAACAGGAACATCACACTCTCTTATAAGTCCTCCAGGTTACTTCTTTGCCAGTTATTCGGGGAAAGGTGTGGGCAGGCACAATAAGATAAACTAAATGTGTCCCCAAAACATCATATTTCATCTGGCCCCTATAGTCCAACACAGTTATCCAGGTTACAGTTACTCTTGAGCCCTAAGGCTAATGATGTAAAAATAATGTCTACTGACCTGTGAGCTCCCACTTTCCTACCTGTGGCTGTTTATTCAAATTGAAGTCAGACATTAGAATCCGTGATCGTGTGCCTAAAGGTGGCTAAAGTTTTGGCCACATCTGTTGATAATGGACGTGCTGTCGTCTTCTCGGATCTTGTCTGCGATGGTGTGCGCCACCTCGTTGGTTGCTGGGCTCCCTTCACTCCACTAATCCGGTCCTGGAACTGTATTCCTCTTTTCAGAAGTCACTGTTTGGTTGCAGCTGCCAATTCATATCCCTTCTACCATCCTGGAACTGGATTATCATACGAGCAGGGTAGGGAGTGGTGAATTTTATTTTTTTTCTCCTTCAACGGTGCAAATAGCAGCTGATATTCTCTCCTGGCCTTGAGGGTGGTCATCACATAGTCGCTATCTAGATAGATTCTTGATTGGCCATAATACACCTTCTGTTTCCTCCAAGCCGTTGTGAGTACCAGCTCTTTCGTGGAGTACTTAAGAAATCTCACTACGATTGAGTGAGGGTGGGCATCCGGTGCTGCACGCTTGAGGCCTAGGACCCGGTGGACATGCTCAAACTCAAGATCCAGATCATCGGGGAATTCAAGAGCCATTCTTAGCACAGTTGTTAGGAAGTCCGTGATGTCATGGCCCTCTGCTCCTTCCTGGTACCGTATACTTGCACATTCTTCCTCCTAGCCTGATTTTCTGCAACCTCCTGCCAATGCTGTATCTGCAGCTGCTGATCTTGCAGTTGCTCTACCGCCACTTCCAGATTGTCAATCCTGTTTTCTGCTGTCATAATCTGCCTCTCCATATCGTCTACCCTCTGTTTCAGCACCTCAGCATCTCTCCGGAGTTCACCATAAAGCTGCTTCATTTCAGCTTGGAAGCTGAGTAATTTTTTGTATATGGTGTCTAGCTTCACTCTTTTCCATGAGGCCAGGGTTGCAGGATCCAACCTTGTGGGTAGGTTTGTAGGGCCTGTTTCTACCGAGGCCTGAGAGAGTTCCGAGTCGGAGGTCTCCGATCTCAGTCCATTCCCCCCTAGTGCCATCTCCACTAGTTTTTCTGCTAGAGCTTGACCCTTGTGTCTGTTCCCCTTCGACATCACTGGTTTTGTCGTTTTGACTCTGGTTTGGTCTCTTGGATGTTTTTTTTTTTTTTTGTCAGGCTCGGTGTGGAGCTGCCTGATCAAGCTGCCATTAGGGGTGGTGACGCAACCAGAAGTGAAGTTGGGGAGCTTAAGCCATCCCAGACTGGTGGAGAGTTGTAGCATTGAGTAGTGAATTGTGGGGCATTGCCCTTCCTAGATAAATCGTGAGAGTATTTTGTTCCATAATAAGAAATAACTAGAAAAAGGGACTATGGGCAGTGTTTGCAACAAGTGTTGTGTATCGAGGGAGGACTCCTGGGGAAATTGGAGCGCTTCTCTCCTCTGTGCCCGAGACATTCTTATTCTATGAAGAGTGTCTCACGTGTAGCTGCCCTGGAAAAGGCATGCTTGAGACAGTTGCTTTTTAAATTTTAATATATTAGTGATCAGTCGTAATCAGTAATATATTAATACTGCCACTGAGATCACTAACGATTGTTAGAGTGATCTCACTTACATTCTTATGGTATCAGAACCACTCATCTTCTATTTGTAGTTCTCATATCGTAAGAATGTGTGAGACCACTCTTATATCTGTTTCTATGTACAGTTACTGTGTTTCTGATAGTTGTAAGAGTACATTCTTGAGTTCTTTGGGTGAGAGAGCTGCGAAGCAAAGTTGAGCTGTCTTGGCACACAAAGGACTTGAGAATAAACTCTTGTAACCATAAAAGACACAGTAACCGCACATATAAACATATTATAAATCATGTTAAAGACCTTTGTATAAAAAAGTGCAATTTGAATTTAAAATTAAAATGTTTCACTTTGCATAATATTAGGGAATCCCCATTGTGAGAAATAGATTATGCTAACTGAACTTAGAACTTCAGAATTTTAGAACTATATGTATGAGAGACACTCTTTATGGATGTCAGCGTGGTTCAGTTGGTAGCATATCTGCTTCTGGACTAGAAGGCCGCGGGTTCTCATCCCACACCGGGATTGGGCTTGCACCTAAAAATCGCTGGCATGCGAGTGCAGTACTGGGGGGTGCTGTACTGCTGGGGTGTGCCGTCCTTCGGATGAGACGTTAAACTGAGGTCCCTTCTGCCCATCCTGGTGTTGTCCAGGTGGAAGTAAATGAACCCAGGGCACTTTTCGCAAAGGGTAGGGAACATTCCCGGTGTCCTGGCCAACATTCCCTTCCCCATAAACTGGTTTATGCAATTATCCAGTCTGTGTGTGGGTGATGATGTGCGATATGGCCACCACCACACCACACATTCAGTCACTTCACTACCAGTCTAGCATTGCTTGAAAAGTGCTATATAAATGCTGATTCTTCTTCTTCTTTTTCTTCTTATAAGTGTACCTGAAATGTTTAGAAACAAACAATCCTGATTGACTAAGAATGATTTCATGATTTATAACAACCTTATTGTAACCCCTAGATGGCGCTATCCCAGGGGCTACTACCCCTGCCTGATTTGCCACTAACAGGTTGAGGGGCCTGGATCCAATGGCGGTGCCTCCACCCAGAGGTCAGGGTTTGCAATAGTTAAACTAACTTGGTCACAGCCCTCTGGGACACTGCAACCCCTTTCTTCCCACTAGTGGCCCACACAATATATCAAATTACCTTCACAGTATACACTTACCCCAGGTCTGGTTCCGGCACTGGGACCTCCTGTGAAATGAGATACAGTGCAACAATCACAGTACAGTACTTTAACATGAACAAATACCTCAGGCAGTATAACTTTGCTGAAACAAGCAGCTCTGATTTATTTGGGGATATAACAAGGACGGGGAAATCAGGTTAATTAGCTTATCACTCTAATAATCTACCTATGGCTCTGTGCAGGCCTATCCCTATCAGTTACTGTCCCTGGGTACCCAAGCCCTAGTGGCTAGTCCAAACCGTGGCAGCTGGTAGGGGCCCTTTCACACAGAGAAAGGAGAATTAAACAGTCAGCAGTACAGTAATTCCATTTGGATTTAATGTGGCAATTCAACAGGGAGCAACCCTGAATTAGTACTCACGACCTCCAAATAAGATAGGGTCCTTCAATGTCAGCAGGGCTCACTTGAGGGTACAAACCTCTTCACACATCCATATAAAAGAAAGTACTATACCAGGCAGGCTGCATCTGTATCCGATCGCAATTACTGCACAATACCGGGAGAACACACAGCAGATTCAGTTCCTGACAGACCGAGTGCAATTTTCAGCAATTCTTCCAGTCTTCTACAGGGTGAGCCTGGTTTCTACTCTTCAGAGATCCTTTGATTCTTTTCACAGGCGGATTCAGTCCTAACAAGCTGTTACACAAGCTGCAGACGGAACTCTGGGCCTTACACGTTTTGACTAAAACTGCACACTGAAAAAGCACAGGGCTCCTTCCTTCTTCACTGCAAAGCTCAACTAAGCTCCAACCGACAAAACTGGGCACTTCCTTTGAGTTCCTCCCAGTTCTTGACTGGATTGGCTGTCACTCACAATAGACTGCTGCTGTTGGTCCAAAAGGCACTGAAGTCTAAACTACATCTCCAGAGTCACTGCCCATACAATCCTCTTGTGGCTGGCTCAGATTATGAGTCAAGTTCTGATTCGTCCAAGGCACCATTTTAGAGCTAGCTTACCCACTGATTGGTCCAGTTCAGCAGTTCAAAACTAGAATGGGAACTAGCAGACACAGTTCTGACTGCAAAGAAAGCAGGTTAGACAAACTGTAATTTCATTATTACTCTAAATAATTTCTGGCAAACAGTTACATCTTTCAGATAGGTTCCTTTGCACTCCTAGTGACTGCAAAATGAAGTGAATTGGCAGCAGCTCAAGTGGTACTCAGAGAAGCACACAGTCCCCATACAAACTAATTATGTCTGCAAGCAGACAGCTCTTAAAGAGACAGTACCAGAGGCTCTAAAAACACTCACTGATAAATGGCTTAAATGCCAAACACCATTCAGGCTTGGAGCATTCAAGCAAGCTCCTGGAAGTCTTTTGGGAACCCCCATTTGCAGGGGGGTTACATTATAAAATGGGGAGAGAAAATCCTCCATCCTCATTGGCCATTACCTGTGAATCAAATCTGTTCAATGCACAGACAATAACAAGAGCACCAATGCAAGACGCAGTTCAGAAATTACTGTGCCACTCCGAATGTTCAATTTTTAAAAATGCCACCATTTTTTTTCTCACTGACATGGCTCGTTGCAGAGTTGCGGCTGATCTGGGAAATTCTGGTGGTGTTCACTTCTTTACCCTTAGTTTCAAACAAAAAAAAGTCAATAGCAAAAAAAGAAACTGAGTCCTACAGTGTCATATGAGTAACTGCCTCTTAACGGATCCGTTGCCCGTGCTCTGTCAGACACTTTCACTCCCCTGCCCAGCTGCACAAAACTTTGCTGTCCTGCTCCCTCTCTTTTTCTCTCTCTCTCTCTCTCTCTCCAGTAGACGGCAACAGTAAACACAGATGCCACATTTGAAAGAAAATTTAGCCCCACAACAGTGAGATGTTACGAAAAATATGTACAGCGTTAGAAACTGTTTCTGTACTGTCTGCTTCAGATCGCATTGTTGCTCAAGCAGGCTCGCAGCACGTCTCCTCTGCATATCCCAGATGCTGATTAGGCTCCCGTATTCATTCCGTCTC
This sequence comes from Neoceratodus forsteri, assembly GCA_016271365.2. NCBI lineage: Eukaryota > Metazoa > Chordata > Ceratodontiformes > Ceratodontidae > Neoceratodus > Neoceratodus forsteri. The sequence goes on along the minus strand of CM057455.1, from coordinate 1,316,137,016 downwards.
CATATGTGTTAGAAAAAAAAAATAGTAATAGACAATTCCTCCTACCGTTTTCCGTTCTTTAGGCTCTCCCCATTTTATAAACTTCATAAAAAATTGCTTTGTGTCTTGTTTCTATGACCAGACAATCTCATTCCCATGACATACCTGCTCCCTCTGTGTCTGTTAGTGATTGAGCTGCTGTCCAGGCACTTTCTGAACTAAAAATTGTCTTCTGCAATTTCAGTTACCTTTTTTTTTTTCAGTATGCTGACTTGTGGTAGGCAAGGTAATGGGGAAGAGGTGCTTCTGTTACTAAGCTCCGCGGAAATGCTGTCTCTCCTGGAAAAAGGGGCGATCAGGCGATTGTACATCTACTGGTAGCGAGCGTAGTGGATAGCAAGAAAAAAAATAAGCAGTTTCACCCTCAGCTTCTTGTTGGTGTGCCATCCCACAAGAACAAAGCAGTTATGGCGTCTTCTCCACTCCAATACACAAGGTGGGAACTTCTGGCTGCCACAGTGTAGAATACAGTCAAGGACAGAAAGCAGTCTATAGTGAAAAGAAAAAAAACATAAAAAACAACTGACGTCGTATTCTAGTTGGCAGAAGGACAATTGTATGTCAAATATTGATACTAATACCATATATCTATATCTATATATATCTGCTTAAAGTTGAGAGAGTCCAGATTACTTTATGGGCATTTGCATATGCTTCCCATGATGCTTCGCATTATTGGGGTCTGTGCAATTTATGTTGTCTTTAAAATGTGGCTGTATGGCCAGTATCCTCCGTGATAACCCTTGCCCCAGTGCATTTGCTCTAGGCTTCTTTTGTTGTTCTCTTCTAAGTTGAGATACTCCAAATTAATTCATGGGTATTTGCATATGCTTCCCATGAATCTTTGCATTATTGGGGTATGTGCAATTTGTGTTTTCGTGTGTGTGTGTATATATATACACACACACACACACACACATTGTTCTTCTTACATTAGAAAGTAATAAAAAATAGCCCATTTTTTAAGTGCAATATGACACTACAGGGTGTCTTGCGACCTCGTGCCTCACTACGCCCCTGGGCATGTGGTAATATCTGTTCAGTGCACACCCATTGTTTTTTGTTGCCTACATAGCAATGATATCGGTGGCAAATACATAATATTGGGGTAGGATGTTCATACAGATTGTTTCAGTGCTGGAGAAAAAGGTTAGTGGTAAGTGGCTTCAGCGGGCCACGTCTTCAGTGATGGAGAGTGTGAGGGGTTCATAATTGAGTAGTTCCAGATTACTAAGGTCCTATGGAATATGGATCCCAGTGTATTAAAGGCTGGTATTTTGCCACTTCACCGGGTACCGCCTCTTCAGGGAGTCTGATGAGAGTAATGAAAAAATGATATTTCAGTTTTCCAAAGGTTTAGTGTAAACTCAGCCAGGGAACCAAAAGTATTTAGTTTTCCTCAGGCTTCCAGAACTGATGAGTGTCAGGGTTTAGCAAAGTTAAATAGCCACGTAAAGTGTGGCTTGATAATCTGCACCCCCGGCCCAATGGTGTTACCTCTATGCCTCTGTTTAATCATAGGTCCTCAGCAAGGGGTTAGATATATAAAACAAAAGAAACAGGGGAGAAGGGGCAGCCCTGCTGGGTACCCCAGTGGAGGTCAGTACAGCCTGTTCAGTTTTTCACTGAACTGGATCTTTACGTGTAGTAGTATTGCATTTGCCTAGGGGCTCATGGTCATCTTTAACACTCTGGGTTTAGATATGAGAAATAATTAACTTGATGCTTGTCTTGTTCCAGGTGGGAAATCGGGCGTGTTAATTTTGAATGTGCTTCAGGTACAAGAGGAATGCTCCATGCAAGTCGCCTTATGCCAACTTCTGGTCCAGTCCGCAGCTGTAGTTCTTCCTGAGGACGCAGCTTCTGCTACTGAATTGAAGCTTATGGTGCTGTTCACGAAGGAAACAGCAGCACATCTGAGAGCTGGTCCTGGTGATGTCATTCACATCTATCCTCCCTGGTGAGTGCAACGAGCTTTTCCAACAGACACACACGTATTTGCAAATTATACGCAGTCCGTATGTAATAATCAGCCGCATAGGTTTAGCAGGATGCCATAGTTGAGTGTTTCACAAAATAGCACATACTGTGGGAAAGGTGACGGCTGTTCCGATTACTGAGCATTTCTTATCATGCACAGCAGTTTAATTGAACAGCACTGACTCAGCTGTTCTCATTTATTAGGGTGACTGGTGATAAGACAGTACTTAACTCTTGAGAGAGTCTGGTAATGATTTACTGATTCCTGGATCAAGGGGCTTTTGGTGGTTGTGACCTTCCTGAGACTTTTTTTTTGAAGGAGCACTGTACAGCTTTTTGGTAGTGTGTAATGAGTGTGTGTGTGTGTCTGTCTCTGACATTCCATGTAACTGATTTGGTTAATCTGATACACAGACACTGCTGGCAGATATAGACCGAGGGTCCATCTAGTCAGCCGATATATGTATTTCTGCGTCATCTCTTGACCTCATGTCCTGGAGAGATAGGACTTTTTACCGCCCCCCCTCCCCGAATCCTCAAAGTCCACGGTTCCGTCTCGTGGAACTGTGAGTCTCCTCACTCTGTCCCAGTTGTGTTTGCATACACTTATAGTGCTCGCTTTCATCACTTCCCTTGGCAGTGAGTTCCATGGCTCCGCCACCCTCTCAGTGAAGTATTTTTTCTCACATTCCTCCTGAATTTTCCACTTACCAGTCTCTCGCCCTGCCTTCTTGTAACTGCATTCCTATTTTTTGCTATACTTTCCTTTATACTCCTGGCAGGCTGGATGGGGACCATCGGTGCTGGTGGGGGGGGGGTCATCAGGCCCCAACCCCAAATTTTCTACCCATTACCCCAGGAGCCCCAGACAAGGTCAGACGTGTGCATGGAGGTGCGCATGTACTCCTTGACCTGAGTGACTCCACTCCTCTCACCCCTGGCCTTGTACCTGACTTGCCTACATTTCCACTGCCACCACCACACCATCACATGGTGGCGATCAAAGGCTGGGAGAGCCAACCTCCCCTATCTGGGAGAGGAGAGCTGCCACGCAGCCATTCAATCCTCACCCAGCCCGCCCCCCAGCCGACCCACAGCAACCCTTGCTCATCACTGAATACAGGTCACTGGCATGGCAGAAGGTAAGGCGCAGTGCTTTAGCCCTCCATGCCGCTGGGCCAGCCCTGCATCCCTATTTTAAAAATAAATAAATAATTGCAGTTCATGCTGTTTATTCCCCTTAGGAACTCATAAATCTCTATCATGCCACCTTGCTTCCTATTGGGCTTCAACGAGTACATATTTAGGTCCTCTAGCCTTTCCTCATAGGATTTGTTCGGCTGATCATGTATAATTTTGGTTACCGTTCACTGTACAGTCTCCAATCTGTCTATGTCCTTTTTCGCATATGGACTCCATAACTGGAAACAGTGTTCAAGGTGAGACCTCACCAGTTACCTGTACAGGGGTAATATCACCTCTGTAGTATCTCCTGCTGTCAACCCCGCCACCAATATACCCCAGCGTCTTTGTTGCCTTGTTGTATGCCTTATTGCCTGACTGGATTGCTTCAGAGAACTGTTGATGATGACTCCTGGATCTCTGTTCTTTAATGTAGAGGCTAGCCAGGCTAGCCTAACCCCTCCCATCCAGTACTCTGTGAATTATTTTTCCTTATGTGCATCACATTGTACTTCTTTGATACATAGACAGTGTCAGCAGATAAAGGCCTATGGCCCACCCAGTCTGCCCATTTCAGCTTGTAAGTTCAGTTTATGTTTTCCTAGAAGTCTGTTGCCCCTTACCCCTGACCTCCAGAATTCCTTTATATCTATCCCATGTATTCTTAAATCCTGTGATTGTTTTAGCCCCCACCACTTCCTGCGGCAGGGTGTTCCACTTGTCCACCACTCATTCTGTGAAGAAATGCTTCCTCACATTTCCTCTGAATCGTCTTCCCTCCAACTTCATCCCATGCCCTCTAGTCCTGGAACATCTTTTTCGCTTAAAAATAGTGTATTCCTGCACCCTGTTCCTCCCTGTATGATACTTGTATGCCTCTATCATGTCCCCCTCTCTGCCTCCTCTCCTCCAGGGAGTACATATTCAATTCCTTCAACCTGTCCTCATAGGACTTGTGATGCAATCCATGTACCATCTTTGTTGCCCTCATCTGAACCTTCTCTACCCTGTCTATGTCCTTACGTAGGTAAGGTCTCCAGAACTGTACACTGTACTCCAAATGAGGCCTCACTAGTGTCTTGTATAGTGGAATTATGACCTCCCTTTTCCTGCTGGTGATGCCCCTGCCTATGCATCCCAGCATCCTATTTGCTTTTCCTGCTGCCTTGTCACACTGTTTCCCTACCTTGAGCTCATCAGAGATGATAACCCCAAGATCCCTTTCCTGCTTGGTGCATGCTGTATCCTCACCCCCCAACTGATATATTGTGCCAGGGTTTTGTGCCTCATATGCATTATCTTGCTTCTTTGCATTGAATTTCAACTGCCAAACCCCTGATCATTCTTCACGTTTCTGCAGGTCCCTTCTCATTCTGTCTACACTCTCTGGTGTGTTTACGCCGTTACAGAGCTTTGTGTCATCAGCGAACAGTGAAATTCTGCCTTCTAGGTCCTGCGCAATGTCACTGATGAAGATGTTGAATAGGACCGGTCCCAGTACTGATCCCTGTGGTACCCCACTGGTCACTCTTCCCTCTGTGGAGTGACAGCCATTTACCACCGCCCTCTGTTTCCTGCCACCCAGCCAGTTACCTACCCACCACACTACTGTCCTGCCCACACCCATATTCCCCAGTTTGTGTAATAGTCTTCTATGTGGCACAGTGTCAAAGGCCTTGCTGAAGTCCAGATAGGCCATGTCCACTGCCCTCCCCTGATCCATCTCCCTAGTCATCCAGTCAAAAAATTCAACAAGGTTGGTCTGACATGACTTCCCCCTGGTGAAACCATGCTGCCTTGGGTCCTGTAGTCCATTGACAACCCGATGTTCCACCAATCTCTCCTTCAGTAGTGCTTCCATGATCTTCCCCACTACCGAGGTGAGGCTGATTGGTCTGTAGTTCCCCGATTCCTCTTTGTTTCCACTTTTGTATAAGGGGACTACATCTGCTGTCCTCCAGTCTTTGGGTACCTCTCCTGTTTCCAGTGATCAGCTAAACAGGATAGCCAGAGGTTCAGCCACCACCTCTCTTAGTTCTTTAAGGACACTGGGGTGCACCCCATCTGGCCCCATTGCTTTATCAACTCTTATTACTTCCAGTTCCTTTAGGACCCTTTCTTGTGGAAAGGGACTTGTGTCCATTTCTGCACCATTCTCACCCCTTGTACTCCCTTCAGATCCATTACCCTCCTCTTCCTCAGTAAAGACTGAGCAGAAATACCTGTTCAGTATGTCAGCTTTACTGTTGTCATCCTCCACGGGGCCCCCATCCTCCCCCTTCAGTCTCACTATCCCTCTCTTAGCTTTTCTTTTTCTCACTTATGTACCTGTAAAAGGTTTTGTCCCCTCTACCCACTGATTTTACAATGTGTTCTTCTGTCTGAGCTTTGGCTTCCCTTACTGACCTCCCTGCCTCCCTTTGCTTCTCCTGGTACTTCACCCTATCCCCTTCTGCCTGTGTCTTTTTGTATTGCTTGAATGCAATCTTTTTGGCTTTCACTTTCTTTGCTACCTCTTTGGAAAACCATAATGGTATCCTCTTCCTTTTCCTCTTGCTAACCTGCTTAATACATAATTATGTTGCTCTTGTAATCCCCGTTTTAAATACTGCCCACTGTTCCTCAACCCCTGATTCCTGTCCCATTCCCCTTAATGCCTCTTTCAAGTATCTTCCCATTTTCCCAAAGTCTGCCCCCATAAAATCCAGGATATATGTTTTTCTGTGGTTTGGTTCTGCTCCTTCTGTGATTTCAAACCACAATGACTGGTGGTCACTGTTCCCCAGGTGCTCCCCCACTGTTACCACCATCACACTGTCCCTGTTTGTGAGCACAAGGTCCAGTATTGCCTTCTGCTGAGTTGGTTCTATGACCAGTTGTTTGAAGAAGGCACCCTGAAGGGAGTCCAGGATAAATCTGCTTCTAGTTGATGGTGCTGCTTGAATGCTCCAGTCTACGTCTGGAATATTGAGGTCTCCAACCAGTACTACCTCACTTTGTCTGCCATCCTTTGGGTGACTAGCATCAGCTCCCTATCTGTTTCTTCCTCCTGGGCTGGTGGTCTATAGACCACACCTGTGCGGATGGCTGGCTCCATTTTCCTTTCCTGCTTAACCCATAGTATCTCTCCCCCATTTTGTTCCTCCTGGATCTCTGTGGCCCTTATGTTATGTTATTTTTCACATACAGTGCCACTCTTCCTCCCTTCCTACTTGCCCTGTCTCTTCTGAATATGTTGTAGCCAGGTATGGCCATTTCCCAGTCGTGGTTATCATTACACCAGGTTTCAGTGATGGCCACAATGTCCAGGTCTGACTGCACCATGACAGCCTCCAGATCGTCTATCTTGTTGCTAAGGCTCCTGACATTGGCACACATGGCTTTCCATGATTTGACCTCCCTAGACTGTTTAGCTGTTCTACTCCAGCCCCTTCCCTGGTTGTCCTTTATCCCTGGTTCTCCTTGCTGTCTGCCCTTCTGCTGAATTTTGCCCCTTTTCTGCCTATCCACCTCTTGGGTGCTAATCTCCATCTTTTGCACACTGCTTTGTAGAGATAGCCACTCCTCCGGTTCACTGGTTCCACTGCTAGCTGTGGGGGGGGGGGTGAGCAAGTAGGTACCCTCCTTGCTAGCCTGCCACCCCCTTGGCTAGTTTAAATGCTTGTCAATGTAGCATTTGTTGTGCCCTCTGCAACAGGGCTGTAGGGACCCCCCCCATGACTCCCCACGGAACACGGATCCAGCTTGGGTGACTGGCTGCCAGGCAAAGTTCGTGGATGGCAATCAAGCCACTCAACTAGGCGCCCACCTCTGTTTTTCATCCCGGAGCCGAGGACGTGCAGTGACATCACTAGAGGAAGGGGGCGCGTATGCATCCGCATATGCCCCCTCCAGACTCTCATCAGATCCCTCTAATTCTGTCACCCCCTTCCTCACTGTCTACCTGCCCACAAGTTTTGTTTCATCTGCAAAGAGACACATCTTACCCTGAATACCCTCCCCAGTGTCACTAATGTACGTATTGAATAGAACAGGTCCCAGGACAGATCACTGTAACACCCCGCTGGTGACCCCCCCATACTATGATTTGACCCAATTTACTACCACTCAGTCTCTACTGTCTGTTCCCTAGTCAGTTCCGTACCCTGCTGATTAAGCCTTTCTCTACCCCCAAGTCTCATAACTTTTTATAGTAGGCTTCTGCATGGTGCCAATCAAAGACATTGCTGAAATCAAAGTAGAGCTGATCTACAGCCTGACGTCTGTCTACCACCCTAGAGACCCATTTAAAGAACACGACCAGGTTGGTCCAACATGCTCTACCTGTCACAGGCCTGTGCTGCTTACGGTCTTGTTCAGGCTTGAGTGGCACACTGAATGTGTCTTGGCAATTTAAATAAAGGGTCAGAGGTTTTAGCCAAGAACAGATTTCTGACTTCTCTTGTTAGGGGGATAGACTTGGGAGCGGGAGAGGGAGTTGAATTGCCTGAGAGGTGCTTCGGCTTGGAGGAACGGAGAGCATATCCAGAGGATTGCTAGCAGGAGATGGAAGGGTACTAGACGTCATTGTCCATCTGGGGACAAATAACCTGGCAAGGGGCAGGGGCAGTGCAGGATTATTTCAGGGAACCGAGGAGGGGCTTGGACAAGCAGATGGCTTTTGCCAAGGTGTTACCTATGTGTGGCCAAGTAGAAAAATGGGTACAGTTGGTTTATGGCATGGTACATGGAGGAGAGGTTCAGCTACATTTGAGAGTGGGGACCAACCTGGGAGGTTGTGGGCCTCTACAGGGAGATGGTCTGCATCCTTCTAGGAAGGTGACTGCCGTCCTTAATGGGAGGGGGTAAATGTTACTTGGATGAGCATTTGAACTAGCCAGGGGAAGCTGTAAAACCAAGGGAGCCAACAATTGTCGCCCCACCCCCCACCCCGGATCATTGAGCATTAGGGAGGAGGGAGGCCTGTCTTCTCAATAAAGGACTGCCCAAAGTTGAATCTCTCCATTATCTGAAACAGGTATTCCAACTCAGTTCTGTTGAACACTTTCCTTGCATCCAGGGAGAACATGAATGCCGCTGTAATATGCCCCAGATCCATCCCTGTGAGGATGGAGACAGTGACCTGTATACAAACCTTACCTCGGTCAAGAGCGGCATCTTGCAACCAGGACCCCCCCCCCCCTTCTTGTTACACAGACAAGGCAACAAACCACAAGTTGGCAGAAAATAAGTATTACTCCTGGCATTAGGGTAAATACTCTGCTCAGGCATCAAAGAGGTCCGGGGGTTAGGGTACAAAATAACATTTATATTTACTCCGAGTCTGGGAGAGAGATGCCAGGGCTGTGCCGTGTCTCCTATCTGAGGGGGCCCCATAACATTTCACTCAGACGCACAGATGGACTGTCCACAACCATAAAATTGGGATTATATTGTATGGCTTTATTTCTGACAAGATGTTAAGCAGAACTAGGGTGGTCCCCCAAGGTTGAAAATTGTCCAGGACAGATGACACAACTTTTGCAGTAGAAGAAACATATTTTTTCACACAGAAACACAAGCAGTACTGTGCATTCCAACATGAAGCTTTTCCAAACCTCGAACTATCCACCCCTTTGCTTAGGGTTCTCTGGATTTCTGATATATAGTGGGAATTGCCACAGACTTAAGTTGAACATCTTGACGAGATGGACCATTGTTAGCATCTTCAGGCAACTGTGCCTATCTGGTAACCAGTTAACTCAAAACTGTGCTGTGCTGGAGGTCTGTACATCACTTCTGTGTGAATAGCAGCCCCCCCCCCCATCTCCATGGCAACCCACAGTACCTCAGCTCCTCCCTGCTCTCCCTGTATTTCTGTAGCTTTTATGTTGTCCCACACATAAAGAGACCCTCCTTCCCCTTTTTTACCTACCCTGTCTTTTCTGAAGAGAGTATACCCTGCTATGGCTACATTCCAGTCCTGGTTTTCATTACACCAGGACTTGGTAATTGCTACTATGACCAGGTTCGCATCTGCCATGGTTGCATTTAGGTCTGCAGTCTTATTGCCCAGACTTCAAGCGCTTGCACACATGGCTCTCCAGATTGTCCTGTCACCCCCCATTTCCCATTTGCCCTTCCTTATTTCCTCCACTATTTTTTTTACGATTTCTCTTTCCTTTCACCCCTTGGATTCCTTCGTTATTTGGTTCCTTTTGGGATTTCACTCCCTCAGGATTCCCATTGCTGACCGTGTGAGCCTGGGGGGGGGGGCAGTTTATGTCTTCCTCCCTTATTTCGCCTCCCCCCTCGGCTAGTTTAAATGCTCACTAATGTGCAACAGCATTTAAACCTCTCACTGAGGACCATGGTTCCCCTCCTGGATGGATGCAGACTGTTACCCCTGTACAGACCCTTATCCTTCCAAGTTCTCCTATCGGTCAGTTGTCTCTTCTGGCTCGGCCATTTTCATTTCCAGCATTGAGTTTTCCTCTGCAACCCTCTGTGTGGTCTTCCAGTGAAGCGACTCATGTCTCCACTTCACCCATTTGCTTATTCTCCCCAGTCTACTCTTTCATGACAAGAGTGAGTTTGTCTTCCAGGCCATTCAGTTTCAGCTAGAGCTTACGCCGAGACTGCCTAACCACGTGCCATCGTCCCCTTCAAGACCTCCTGGTTGGTTCAGGCTTCTAGTCCCGCTGCCTGTGCCTACTGCCTTTGATTCTTTTTGGCTGCTGCTCTTGCTGTCAAGCAGATGTGGTAAGGAATTCCTCCATCTTCTGTGTTATTTGAAGCTGAATATTTTTTGGTGGAGCAATTTTGATTAATGAAAAAGTACTTTTTTGTGTTTTAAGGTGCAGGTCGAGGGAACTCAGCAAAGATGCGTCAGTACACCTCAGCTGTTCATCAGTGCCCCCTAGTCTGAATTTATTGATGTTAAAAGGTCTGTGTGGAGTCCCTCTTCAAGAGTAGCTAGTGAATTGCCCTCCCTATCTGAGCTCATCACCCCTTTCTCGTGTTTCTTCTTTGTTCCTTCCTTCAGTGTATTTATTTTTCTTCATCTGAAAAGTACTTTGCAACACCCTGTTCTAGGGGCATGGATATGGTGTACTATCCACACTTTTGGGAGAGTCCTTTCCCTTTAATTAGAGGCCATAAGGTGTTCAAGCTGGCTATACTACCCGAGTGGTATCCTGCTCGGCACCACCCTGTGACATCAGATTTTCCTTTCTGCTGGAAGCTTCAGGGTCCCTCCATCGCAGCTCCACGCTAGGTGTAGGCCCTGATTTTATAAATGAACGCATTAGTCTTCGAGATTTCTTTGAGTTTTTGACGCTCTTAGTTCGCTGTGGAATGTGGGGACTCTAAAACTGGTCCCGGTTTTAAACGGTGCTCAGTATACTATCATTAAATATCATGCATGGATCCAGACTTGTATTGCCTGGGGACTGACCACGACCCACAGGCTTGCAGGTTGTGTCAGACCCTTCAGCCCTCCACTTTGGAGGACTGCTATGCCTGCCTCTTTATAGGCCACCTGGATCAGCAGAACCTGCTATTGAAATAGAAGGATGCCCATAAGGCGGTCATGGCAGCCACTGGTTCTGCCATGCAGCTCGCAGTTTTCAAGGAGGCAGCGGCCCAGGCTGCTTCCAGCTCTTCCTTTTCCACCTTGGTTTGGGCAGGCTTGGGTGTTTATTTTACAGAAGCATTCTGGAGCTTGTGTCAGTCCCTGACGAATCTCAGGGTGGGCCCTTTCCGAAGGTTTAAGTCGCAGGGTAAATCTAAGAAATCCCACCACAAGTCATGGGATCAAGAGCGGTCACATTCCTCTCATTCCCATTCTTCTGTGGGCTTGACAGCCATTGAGCCATCGGCTTCGAACACTTCTGCTTTAGTCCAGGCCGGTAGCCCCATGGAAACCCCAACGGGCTTGACGGTTGAAATGCAGGCCAACCAGTTAGTCAAGATTTATCTCGACCAGGTTGACCCATTGTCGCTGGATGAAGGGGAGGACTCCAGTCCTGACAACCTCGTTAGAGGGGCCAGTTTGTCAGGCTAAGCAGGTTGTCTCCCCTCGGGAGAGTGAACACTCAGGGGTTCCTAGAAGTCCTTTGCCTTCACCTGCCTCTCCTCCCCGCAGACCAGTCAGTTGAGGTCCTGGTCAACTTCGAGGACAAGATCTCAGGATTCCCAACGTTCTCGGCGGTCCCGCTCTTTGCCATAGGCCAAGAGATGACATGAGCATTCCTTGTCCTCTTCCTCATCTTTGGGGAAGGACCCGCTCTGCCATAAGATGAGGAACTCATGTGGCAACAGTGGATCCTCGACCAAGGCTATGTTCCACAGCCGGTCCCGGCACTCCCATGGTCGCCAATCCCATGGCTTGTGCTGGTTGTTGCAGCTCTGTCGACGCCTGCTTCCCCATTCATTTGGGTGGAGCTACCTTCACTGTAGACCTTGCACGGAGCCCCTTCCAAGGTTGTATGTCCTGCCACAGGTCTCCCTGGGAGGCTTTTAGTGCTAATCTCTCTCCCCAGTGAGCCTCGAATAGTCAGCGGTGGGGGGGGTGGCAGTTTCGAGGAGTCCCCTAACATAGAGGGTTCCTCCATCATTCTTCCCGACTAGCGGATTTCAACCAAGATTCCGTTGGAGAAGTTTCTTCAGAGCTTGGCCCCTCTTCCTTCAGGGCCCTGCTCTGCCTGATCTCGTAATCCATGGGGATCCTGCTAGAACCTGTTCAGAAGCAGGCCAAATATCCTCTTACAGAGATCTTGGACCAGGATGACTGCGCTTGGGTCACCTTCCCTGTGCCAGAGGCCATCCTGGGCCTGGCCTTGGAGTTATGGCAGCCTCCTGCCTCCTACATGTCACCCTTGGCCTGTATTGTCTGCAAGTATGCACTGCCTATGGGTCCCTACCTGGGTTCTCTGACTATCCTTCGGCTAAAGGTTTGGTCATGGACACCATCTTCCAATGTTCAGGCAATGTCGGGGATGTCGACAAACCCCCTCACCCAACAAGGAGTCAAAGAAGCTCAACTACAGGGGGGGAAAAAGTTTATGCTGCTTTGTCCCTGGGACTTCAGTAGGCCAGCGCCACAGTTAGGATGGTTAACTTTTCCCATGCCCTTTTGGGCACTTTGGACCAGGTTATTCCTTGCTTTCCCTCTGACCTTCAGCTGGCATTTAAAATAGTTTGGGGTCAAGGTTGAGCCGCGGCGAAACAACAGCCCTGGACATTGGAGATTCCTGTTCCAGGTCTGTGGCTGCTGCGGTGGCCATGAGGAGCTGAGAATGGCTGAGAATCTCGACTTATACAGCTGACACTCCACATAAGCTGATAAACATCCCCTTCTTGAATACTGATATCTTCGGGCGAGGTGTCGATGATCACCTCAGTATATTCAGAGATCGGCTAACCACTTGGACTCCAACCGTCCTCTCAAAAAAACATTAAGGGGCAGAAACAGAGAAAGAAGCTCTTTCAGTTTTGGCACTTCTCTGTGCCTCCAGCTCACCCTCAGCCACCCCAGGCAGGGCACCATCAGGCCTAGCCATGCAAGCCCAAACCAGCCTCTTCTGAGGCAAGGATACCCAGTGGCTGGGGTTTGGGAGGTCCCCCAGCATCTAGTACCAGAGCCGCCGCCAAGCCTGCCCAATGAAGGGTCAGGGGGTGTCCCGCCCCTGCTCATCCTAATCTGCCCTGAACCTCCTATGGTGGGCCGGTGCCGCCATTTCTCTACCACCCAGTCCATTATCTCCTCATATCATTGGGTGCTTGAAGTGGCGGGGCACGGTCTGCCTCTTGAATTCGAGGTTTCTCTGCTCAGCCAGGCCCATGCCCCACAGGAGGACATGGTGTCAGTTGACACATTGTCTGCCCTTCAGGAGAACATCGCTCAGCATCTTCAGAAAGATGCTGTGGCCCATATCTAGGACTTCACGTCTGTTCCAGGGTTTGTCTCCAGATACTTTCTGGTACCCAAACAGATGGAGGGTTGGCGCCTCATACTGGATCTGCATAATTTCAACAAGCATCTCAGGCCGCACAATTTCTGAATGGTCACTCTGAACAAGATTATTCCATCCCTAGAGAAAGGGATGTGGTTCTGCTCTCTGGATCTCCAGGACACTTTCTTCCACATCTCCATCCATCCGTCCCACCAGCGGTTCTTTGGTTCTGCTCGGAAGGTGTCTTCTATGAGTTCCAGGCCATGCCATTCAGCCTCTCCTCAGCCCCCAGGGTCTTTACCAAATGCATGGCAGTGGTGGCAGCCTTCCTGCAGTGCTGAGGTGTCCAGGTGTACCCTTACCTGGACAAACTGGTTATTTGCTGGTTCCTCCAGGGTGGAGGTGGAGTGGTCCAGGAGTCTGGCCCTCCAGATCTGCTCAGCCTTAGGCCTGTTGGTCAGAATGGCCAAGTCATAACTCAGCCCTTCTCAGATGATACAGTTCATTGGGGCGGAGCTCAACGCCCTTCAGGTCACAGCCCAGCTACCGGCGGACAGGGCAGAGAATCTTAACTCTTTTGCCCACTTATTTAGGATTGGGCAGTTAAACCCTGCCCAGGACTTCCTGCGTCTGCAGGGGTACGTGGCGTCTTGCAACAGCATGGTCCGATGGGCCCGGTGACGGATGAGCATCCTGCAATGGGAACTGGCCTACCTGTGGTCTCAGTGCCTCAGTCACCTGGACCGGCTGGTCGAAGTGACCCAGCTGATGGGCATGCCATTAAGTGGTGGCTTGTCCTCTGCCATCTGCAGGAAGGAGTCCTGTTTGTCCACCTGGAGCCGACAGTCACTTATGACCGACGCCTCTCTGACGGGATAGGGAGCCCACCTAGGGGACCACAGAGCCCATGCCCTTTGGACCTCCAAGGTCACCTGTTGTCATATCAGCCTGCTGGAGCTGTGTGCAGTGCATCTTGCTCCGACAGCTTTCACTCCTGTAGTGAGGGGTCCAGGTGGTCAAGGTCCAGATGGACAACATGACAACCATGTACTACCTCAACAAGCAGGGCGGGATGTGCTCCCTACCATTGTGCTGGAAAGCTCTCCACACCCGGACCCTTGTCCGCAACTTGAACACCAACCTTCTGGCGATTCATGTGGTTGGTGTGTCCAGTCAGCTGGCAGACTCCCTCAACTGATTGGGCAAGGCATCTCACGAGTGGTCTCTCTACCGGGAGGCAGTCAGTCACCTGTTCGTCCGGTAGGGCATCCCCCTGATTGACCTGTTTGCCTCTCAGGAGGGCACCCCTCCGATCGACCTATTCGCCTCCTGGGAGAATGCAAAACTGAGGCTTCTTTGTGTCTGTTCCCCCTCTCCCCAGTCTAGGACACTGCTGAGGGGGATGCCTTCACAAGGCCCTGGGCCCAGGGTCTTCAGTATGCCTTCCCCACCCCCTTTCCCATGAGCCACAAGATGTTGCTCAAGGTTCAGAGGGATAAAGCACAGATAAGCTTGGTGGCCCTGGACTGGACGCACCAGTTCTGGTACCCTGATCTCTACAGCCTCAACAGCAGGCCCCCGTCGAGACTGCCTCTCCACCCGAACTTGCTGTCTTGCTGTCAGGGGAGAGTCCTCCACCCAGATCTTCAGTCCCTGCACCTGACAGCCTGGTTCCTCAGTGGCTAGAGTTCCAGGCTTTGGGTCTCTCCCGATGAGATCCTCCATGTCATAGAGGCCTCTCGGAAGCAGTCAATCTGCCAGTGCTGCATCTACAAGTGGAAGAGATTTCCCATTTGGTGTCAGGGCAAGGAGTTAGACCCTTTGTCATGCTTGGTGGCAAGCATCCTGGTATAACTTTGGTCCCTCTGTCAGTCAGCCTGAGGTCCGTGACCCTCAAGATGCACCTGGCAGCCATCTATGCATATTAAGCACGGGTTGGTATGCCGATAGTGGCACAGGAGAAGGTGGTCATATGCTTTTTTAAGGGCCTTGACCATTTTTCCCTGCCAATACATGAACTTCCACCACCTTGGGACTTGTTGCTGGTTTTGGCGATGCTCATGGCAAGCCATTTAAACCCATGCACAGGTGTCACATCTCCCACATGTTGTGGAAGACTGCTTTGTTGGTGGCCATTACCTCCACCAGAAGGATCAGTCAGCTGCAGAAGCTTTAAGTGGAGTCTTCCTATTTGGTCTTCTACAAGGACAAGGTTGTCCTCCGCCCTAACCCAGAGTTCCTCTCAAAGGTTGTTTCGGAGTTTCACCTTAACCAGATGATGGTACTTCTCAGTGTATTTCACCACTCCAACCTTGTAGGCCGAGCAAAGTCTTCACACATTACACCTGTGGTGCATGCAGCTTATAAGGAGCGTACGCTGGAGTTTGAGGAGAGGTTCGCCAGCTCTTTGTCACTTACACTGAAGCCGCACCTGGCAGACCAGCAGCTAAATAGACATTTGGCAGGTAGATTGTTTCCTGCATAGACCTCTGCTATAGGTTGGCTGGTAGGGAGCCTCCCTTTGGGCTAGGGGCTCATTCCACCAGACATATCACTGCCTTACTGGCTGCTTCCCAGACATGCCTATCCAGGAGATCTGCGGGGCTGCAACCTGGAGGTCAGCACACACCTTCATCTCCCATGACAAAATAAACCTTGAGTCACACCAGGATACTGGTTTGGGGACTTCGGTTCTCCTATCTCTCTTCCCTAAATAAGGGGGTGTGCACCTTGTCCCCTCCTCCGAGAGAACTGCTAGGAGTCTACCGGAAGTGTGGATAGTACACCATATCCACTCCCCTAGAAAAATAGGTTACTCACCTGTAGCCAAAGTTCTAGGAGTGGTACATAGTGTATATCAACACAACCAATCCCAACCTCAAGTGGCACACAGTATCATGCTTCCAGTGGTTAAGATCTGAAGTCACAGGGTAGTGCTGAGGAGGATAACACCTGGGTGGGTGGGAGGAGCCAGCTTGATAACCTTCCAGCCTCTTCTTAAAGGGACAGGATTCTGCCAGAAATGTGGCTGGCTGTACACCATAAACTATGGCTACAGGTGCGTAAGCTGTTTTGTTTGTTTTTTTCAAATCTGATCACTGTTGCTCTCTCCCTGTATCCAATCATAAAAAAGTGTCTTACAGACATGTTTATAATTCATAATCCTTCCGTGCTCCATCATTTTACACTTCCTGCACCTCATTTTAAAGCTGTTTTGGAGCATTTTATTTTTACGTTCCTTCTTTTTGTGTTGCCGTTTAGTTTGCTTGCTGGTACTGTATTGATATTGCTTTGTAAAATGGTTTGCGATACTATCAGTATGAAAGACATAATATTAGATTGTATTTTATGGCTGATTGTGGGTAGGCAGTGTTTTTGAGTTAATCATTGCCTTTGAACATGGCGATTTAAGGACGCCTGCTGTTCCCAGATGTTTGCACACTTTGTAGATGCACAGTGTGTTCTGAATTAATTAGTTTCAGGCTAAGAGGAACAAAGAGACAACAACATGCTTTAATTAAAATCTCAGTCTTGGAAAAATGCACTGTCCAGCTATAATAATGCCCTCTGACAGTTTAATTATTGTAGTTATCTCTGATGTTTTCCTGAAGCATTTAAACTGATTACGTTTTTTTTTTTTTTTTTACCAAAGTCTATGAAATGTGTGCTGCAAATTTTTTAGCATTTTACATTGCTATAGGCTGTTATAACTGAGTTTGTCATAAGATCTTAGTTTAGTAAAATGTTTTCTTTTTACTTTTAAAATATTTTTGATACT
Organism: Neoceratodus forsteri; assembly: GCA_016271365.2. Taxonomy (NCBI): domain Eukaryota; kingdom Metazoa; phylum Chordata; order Ceratodontiformes; family Ceratodontidae; genus Neoceratodus; species Neoceratodus forsteri. The sequence goes on along the minus strand of CM057455.1, from coordinate 1,316,120,102 downwards.
GGGTATTAAATAAGTTGAACGATTATTTAAAAACATAGAAAGCTAGAAAACAATGGCAGAAAAAGACCTAAGGTCCATTCAGTCTGGCCAGTTTTCTAAACTGTTCCTCACTGAATTACAAATGTTGATTATTGTTTTCCCCCTTAATCTATCCTTTAGTTCCCCGGCTGATCTCATTACCTACTCACAAACTTCTTACCCCAACCTTTGGAGCTCCAAGGCCTCTGAATCTGTCCCACCCAGCACTGAACCCCTTTATAGCACCCACCTCTACCACCTCTTTGAGCAATCTATTCCACTGTTCCACCACCCTGTCAATGAAGAACTTCCTGACGTCCCACTTAAATGGCCCCCTCCCCACCATCACCACCTGCCTAGTCTCCACCTGTGCCCTCTTGTTACTGTACCTTGGTTCCTAGTGAACAGGTCTTCACTGTCAGTACTGTTTATCCCCCTTAAGAACTTGTACATCTCAGTCATATCCCCCTCTCCCTCCTGGCCTCCAGTATGTAAATGTTCACGTCTGCCAGTCTTTGCTCGTATGTCCTGTCGTGCGTATCCTGGGTCTTTCTAGTAACCATTGGCTGCTCTTTCTCTAGCTTCTCCTTGTCCTTCCTCAGATGTGGGATACAGAATTCAGCACAGTACGCTAGGTGAGGCCCTCATCAGGGGCCTGTATAAGGGTAATATCACTTCCTTCCCCCTACTATTAAATCCCCTTTCTATACATCCTTACATCCTGGTTACGTTGCTAAATCCGTTGTTGCACTAAGCTTAAGTTTTGACACTGTTGCTAATGAACCCCCCCCAAATCCCTCTCTTCTGCCGTTGTTACTGACTGTACCCATCTATCCAGTACTCCGTACTTGGGTTCTTCTTACCAGTGTGTGTCACTTTACACATTCTGGCATTGAACATCAAATGTCGTAGTTTGGACCACCTTCCCAGTTTCTGCTGGTCTCTTAGCAATTCCCTGACTCCTTTACTGTCTCCCTACTTTGGAGTTTTGTGTCATCTGCAAAGAGGACCCATCTTGCCCTGCATACCCTCCCTAATGTCACTGATGAGCATGTCGAATAGGATAGGACCTAGGACCTGCCTCTGTGGATCCCCACTTGAGACCTCCATGACCTCTGATTTAATCTGGTTCATTACCACCCTCTGTCTCCTGCCCCTCAGCCAGTTTACAGTCCACCTTATTAGTCCTTCCGCTATCCCTGGATCCTCCACCTTTTTTAATACCGTCATGTGCAGAACTGAACTAAAGGCCTTGATGAAGACGAAAAATAAAACACATTGACCACTTGCTCCATATCGATTACCCTGGTGATTCAGTTATAGAATACTGTCAGGTAGGTCTGGCACAGTCTTCTCACCACAAACTCGTGCTGTTTTCTGTCCTTCAACCCGTCAGCCTGCAGGTATTCCGCGTTTTGTTTCTTAACCAGGGCAAGTCTGTATTCTGTGTGAACAAAGCACGTGGCACATGGCGAGCACGGCATATTACAGTAGTGCTAGTATGTTAGTGTTACGTTACTGTTTGTGGCAGAACCCTTATTTTGACAGCTTTAAACTCTGTCATATTAGGATCTAGGGGGTTGGAAATTAGCATGCACCCTTTCAGTCCTAGAGGCGAAGTGCACACCAATTTTCAAAACAGTTAAGGGTCGGGGTGGAGTGCTGCACATAGCGCAGAAGCTGTCTTTTGTGCTTTATTTTATGTTTTAAATACGTTTAAGCTGTGACAACCCTTCTGTCTTTACTCTTCTACAAAATCTTATAAAAATAATAAAGGGGTGCACTTTCTAGATGCTGTAGCTACTCTCTCCTACTAGCTGCTGGGTATTGGGGGCACTGTGTATAGCACGGTTCCCATACTGTAGAAATCCAAGGCCAGCAGTAGCAAACTGCCCTTGTAAGAGTTGTCTTGTGAAAATCGCACCTCTATTGATATATTCTGTTTTGGGTGCTGAGATTACTGCAGAACCAGAAGTGACGCATTGATCGCTTCAGGTTTTCAGGGTATATCTCGAAATGCCAATGAGGGGGAAAACTGTGAAGGGTCAGAGGCGGAGTGCTACACATGGTGCAGACACTGTATTAAATTTTGTGCTTTACTTCATTTTTTAAGTACTTTTAAGCTGGAGCAAACTTTTTTATCTCTACTCTACAAAATCATAATAAAAAGGAGGGGGCACTTTCTAGCTGCTATAGCTACTGCAGAAATTCCTCCCACAATAGTAGACCGCCCTATTAAGGGCCATCTTGTGAAAAACAGCCCCTCCCTTGGTCCATATATCCTTCTTTGGGTGGTACAGCATAGTTTTAGTAATACTGCCGACCTGGGAGTAACACACTGGTCACTTCTGTTTTTCAAGGTGCAGTTTATCTTGCGATGCCTGTGCAAGCATCAGTGAATGCTGTATGGAGGCATTGTCTACCCGTTTTACCAAGGGATAGCCTGGAGGCCAGAAATGCTGCTAGATCACTTAGCTTAAATAAAACAGAAAAAAGCTGTGCAAGGGAGGTGGCGGTAATGGTAGAAAGTAGTACTAAACAGGCCCTTCCTAACAGAAGATGCCACACCTGATAAAGGATGTTGAGAAATCCGAAATGCATCAGGTGGTGCCCTATCAGCACCTTCAATAAAGAGGAGCACTTTGCATTTTGAAAATTATCCTCCGGAGTGGTGTCTTCCATTTGGAGATGGTGAGTGCCAGGTTTTTACTGTTCAGTATCACTTAGCTTAGAATTCTAAGGTGATGAGAGAGTTATAAGATAAATATGAAATAAGATATTTTATGGATTTTCAGTTCTCTTTTTTAAACAGTATCCAGGTTTACCAATTTAAGAGAAATATGGATAAAGTGTTGAGTCTGATAAAACTGGCTAATGAGGAAATTGGGACACTATGTACATTGTATGTAATAAATTCAGCCTCGAGTCCGGTATGGATTTCACTGCCTTTACTTGCATTCAGTGAAGTGAAGTCAAGATATTGAAACTTAAAATTATGTAACTAGAAATGGAACTGGGTAACTGTAAAAAATCAAAATGCTCTGCAAATGGCTGAAGAAAGGACCAAACACTCTGTATGCACAAGTACAACACAAGTTACACCCACCTGTGATGAATAAAAGTAACCCACAGTAGGGCAATAACAGGAAAGGACAACAACAACAAGAGGTTGGCTCAAATGATGAGTGGTGTATAGCTTAAAGGAACTGAAAAGGGCAGGAGTGCAATATCTTTCAAAGCTGAACTAAAAATAGATGTGCACCCTTACTGAACATAGAAGAGGTTATGGTACCTGACAGGTTAACAGACAGTACCCAGACATGTCACAGTGCAGTGGAGGAAAATGGTGATAATAAAGACAGACAAACGTATATACTAGGGGACTCGATGCTTAAATAAGTATAAGTGCCAAGGATTAATTAAATAGGACCACCAGCAGTTTTTGAGGTGCTTGTACCTCAGATTTTGAAAGGAAGTTGATGCAGGGAAACGTCTCTGGTTGGAATCCATGCTGGCACTAACGATTTGGGGAAAAACGATAAAGCTAGAAAAGGATTGTATTAACTTGAGCAGCATTCTTGAAAAAAGGGGCTACAACACTGTCTTTTCAGAAATACTACTAGTACCCAGAGCAAATAAAGGGAGGCAAAATATATCAAGAAACTGAATGAATGGCTAAGGAAGTGGACTCTTATGAAAGGGCATAGATGTATCACCCACTGGGAAACAGTCTGTACTTATTATACATTCTGTAGTCAAAATGGACTACATTGCCAGCCCACTGGCGCAGTGGTAGCACTACTGTCTGCAGCGCTGACAACCAATGTTTGGGAATGAGCACGGTGTCAGAGGGTCAGCGTGGGTGAGGTAGGATAAGCATCCCACGGACAGCTCTGCTTCTCTGGGGGGAGGGTCATGGCTTCCAGACATATCAGCGACACCCAATGGAGGCTGGGTGTGCAACCGCAAGGGCCACTCTCAAGGGGCAGGCGACTGCAGATGTCTGTATGTCAGGTGTGGGAGTGTGCCCGACCTATGCCGAAATCATTGCACATCCGGGGGAAACGTACAAGGGAAAAACCATGGGCCACGAAGCCTGTGGACCTCCACCCAAATGATGCCCCAAGGATAAGCCTTGGCTGGGGCCTGAGGTAGATTTTGGTCCCTCCCATTGGGGAGCCCAACCACAGGGGGGAAGCTGCAGGCCTCCCTATCCAGGCAGCCTGGGGGGATGCCGGGTGCGAGTCTGGGTGCTAAAGAGGGGTACATCCCCTGTACTGAGGTGCATAAATAGAATTGGGGGGAAAAAAAAGCTGGACTACATTTAAATAAGCTTGGGAGTTTAGTCCTGGGGGGAAAAAATTGAAGAAACAATCAGTAAGATTTTAAATTAGAGGGCATGGGGGTTAGGGAGAGTGAATATGTGGAAAGGAATAAAAAAAGTCAGGAACATATTGGATATTAACAAAAATAGAAAGAATATAAAAATGAAACGAGGCCATAAAATCTTCATGACGAATGTCTGCAATTTGAATGTTATAAAAAGAATGAAATTGAATTAATTCTGCATGATCAGAAAATTGAGATTGCATCTATTACCGAAAAGTAGTCTGACAAAGAAAGTGTTTGTTTGGAACAGAGAAATATCAGAGTATTAATTGTTCTACAACAATAGGCAGTACAAGAAAGGAGGGGGAACTGTACATTAGAATGAATATAAAACCTGCAGTTTTAAATAGCACCAGGAACAGTAGTGTTGAAAACCTCTGGATACAACTAGCATCTAATAACGGGAAGAAAAATTGTACCGGGTGTTTGCTATAGGCCACTAAATGGTGAGCATGATTATAACACAGGGTTACTAGATAAAATGAAGACAGCATCAGAGAAGGGAAATATTATTGTGATGGGTACTTCAACCTTCCTGGCATAAGTTAGGATGAAATGGTAACTAGATACGAGGATGTTTTCTTGGACGCATTCATATATAGAGGACTACACCAGATAGTTACTGAACCTACAAGGAGAGGAAACATCTTAGGCATAGTAATTACTAAAAGGCTGGTGTCATGCAGGCATTGAGAGTAAGAGGAACATCTTCGAGGACATCTCTCTCCATTGAGCCGCATCGTGGAACTGTAAGCCATCGCTGTCAGGACCACCCTGACATTTTTGCTGGCTGGGGCCAACCACGTTGACACGCCTGGTTGGCACGTATATAACATGGGTGTCCCCAGCATGCCTCAGTTCTTTCTTCCACTGGAAACTGTTCATCAGTCCACTGCTGCTGAAGAACAGCATCAAACTCTGCAAATATTCACTAATGCTGCTACATCTTGAAATTAGTTTTTTTAAATGAAAACTTCTGTGTGGCCGCCAGAATATAAGGAACCACTTTTCTGATACTGCCACTCGGTAATAGTTTTTGTGGAAACTACTGCAGGTCAGAGAACAAACCAGTAGAAGACTTGGTTTGCTGGCCAAGGCACCTAGCTTCACCTGAGCTCTTTCCTTCTAAGACTGCTTAAAAGGCAGAGCAGAGAAACTTACCAGAGCAAGGGAAAAGGATTAAGTCTTATTTTGGCTAAGCAGATTTACTGTGTGGTGTTATTTTTATTTTTTACTCACAGGGATTGCTACTGTTTGTTGCTAACATTTCATTGCTTTATTTTTCTCTGATTCAAATTGTTGTTGCTGGTATACCTTCTTCTGCATTATTACAAGGTGTGCCTACAGGTGTGTGCTAACAGATTACTGCTGTAATCTTCTGATTCAAATTGTCTTTTGCAAGGTATATCTTCTGTTACTGCTTTATTTTTCTCTGTAGCAAAGTGTTTCTTACAGGGTATATCTTCTCTGAAATTACTGTATTACAGGTGGAGCTTACCTTTTTGTGACTTTTTTAATCATTGGGCTAAGCAAAATTACTGTTTGACACTGTGTTTTATTTTATTCTTTTTTTTTTTTTTTTTTGAAAAGGTTTGTTGTCTCAGAGGTGTTTCAGTCTCCTTCTCACATCAAAGGAGCTAATTGCTTTCCTCCACAGCTCTTCCAAAGGTTATGTGTGTGTGGGGGGTGGAGCTGGCAAACTGTCAGTAATTTCCAACAGAAAGAAGGGTTAAAAAGTCAGGTTAGTTGATATCTTGGAGGTAGAAGACTTGGTTTGCTGGCCAAGGCACCTAGCTTCACCTGAGCTCTTTCCTTCTAAGACTGCTTGAAAGGTAGAGTAGAGAAACTTACCAGAGCAAGGGAAAATGATTAAGACTTATTTTGGCTTAGCAGATTTACTGTGTGGTGTTATTTTTATTTTTTACTCACAGGGATTGCTACTGTTTGTTGCTAACATTTCATTGTTTTATTTTTCTCTGTAGCAAAGTGTTTCTTACAGCGTATATCTTCTCTGAAATTATTACAGGTGGTGCTTTACAGGTTTTATAGTTTTATCTAACATTAGGATAAGCTTTCAGGGTTACTGCATTTGTTGTTGACTGATTGTTTCTGCTCTTACCTCCTTGTTCTTTCGTCCGTGGTTGTTCTTTTCGGCAGGGGAAGGGCCCAGCCACCCACCCCCATCCCCAACCACCCCACACTACACTCCTTTTATAGGGTACCACAGTTGTGACATTTCCTGTGGCAGAGCAGGAAGGGGTGGATCAGTGGGGCCTCCACAAGGTAAGCTTATTTACAGGGGCACTAGTAATTTAACTTGTCATAAGTTAAACAAAACACAATCAAACCATTACTTGCATTTTTCTTTCCTTCTAATTACTCTGACTATGTTATAAACCCAGCAACTTATCTGGAATGGATATCATTAACTGCAGGTACTGTGGAACAATTTTCAGAAGGACAGTCTTACAGGAATTAGGACACTGTCCTACATGCTGGGCCTTTGGAGATCTTAGGGCTCAGCTCCGGGCAGCATGGGCAGAGATTGCACGCCTCAAATTTCATTTTTAAGAGGAAATACATTATAAGAACCACCCGCCATTTCCCCAGCATCCAACAGAAAAACCTCGACCGCAGTGGGTAGTTGGTCCAGGAGGTTGGCAGGTGGTTAGGAGGGGCAAATCGGGTGCCCCATCACTCTCTGCTCTCCAACATGTTACCTCCAAAAACCATATAAACACTACAAACAGGTATCTGCCTCTATCTCTGAAATCAAACAAAGAGGCAGAAGACACTGCAGAGCAGGACACTGCAGCACAGGAGCTAGCACAACAAAACTCACCCAAATCAGGAACCAAAGCAAAAAAAGCAAAAAGGAAATCCAAAAAACTTCTGATCATAGGAGACTCCATGATTCGGGGAGTTGATACCCATCTCCAGCCAGAGGTAATGGTCAGATGTCTCCCAGGTACATCAGCATGGAGAGACACTGACCGCATTGCTAAAATTGTTCACAAAGCAGGAGAAAACATTGATGTCCTAGTACACATAGGGACTAATGATCTCACCAGCCGGTCAGTTGTGGAGACCAAGGAACACCTGACCAGGCTGGGTGACAAACTATCATCTGTTTCGTCCGGCATCTCCTTCTCTGAGGTCCTGCCAGTCTGGGAGAGGGGAGCAGATGGACGGAAGGTCAGAGAAGGGGAGATAGAGGAGCTAAACACGTGGTTCTTGCCAGGAAAAAGGACACAGATTTGTAGGGAACTGGCAACAGTTCTGGGAGCGAAAGTTCTTCAAATTTGATGGACTGCATCTGACTAAGGAGGGAATCAGTGCATTGGGGCAGAAGTTTGACGTCTTTGCAGAATATTTAAACTAGCAAATGGGGAGAGGGGTGCAGCACCCCATATGTCGAATGGGAAGAACACCCTTCCCCCCGCAGCTAGTGGTCAAACAGGGATTCAGCATGTTTGCAGTTCATTTGCATCATCAGGTAAGAAAAAGGTTTGTCTTCCCATACGATGCACGGGTAATGCCAAACCTCACCCAACAACTAACACACAAAATCTGGCCAATGGAAAATCATGTACACAATGCTCACAGCCTGGAAATAAGATCCCAGACCTGCAGGCAATAATGTCAGAGGCTAAACTGGACATAGTAGCAATTAGTGAGACGTGTTTACCAGTAACCACACTTGGGAGACTTCAGTACCTGGCTATGTATTGTTCAGAAGAGACCGAGGATGAAAAAGGGGGATGAGTGGCCCTGTATGTCAATGAAAATATCAAAGCTACAGAAATTCAGAATACACATAAGGAGCCAGAAGAACTGTGGGTCACCCTGGAAACAGGAAATGGGACAGCCATAAGAACTGGGGTTGTCTACAGGCCCCAGACCAGGGGAGGACATGGACACATTACTGTTAGAAGGTATACAAAACATGACAGCTAAGGGAGGTTCTGATAATGGGAGACTTCAACATGCGGATACAGATTGGTCAATACCAGCAGGAACATCTGCCAGAAGTAGACACATAGTGGATTCCTGCAGAGGAGGCCTCAAACAACTGGTACAGCAACCCACAAGAGACAGGGCTATCCTAGATCTAGTACTGACTAACAAGGAAGGGATCACAGATCTCCAGGTAGAAGGTCACCTGGGGCCAGTGACCATCACATGGTATGGTTCAATTTGGCTACTACATCTAATCATCCCATTCCAAGGCAAAAATATGGGACTTCAGAGGAGCTGACTTTGATAAGATGGCCAACAGAGTTAAGCTAGCCCTGGCAAAAAGAAACACAGGTGAGGGTACAGGCAAAGTGGGCAAGCATTAGGATGCAATACTTGAAGCAACATCCCATTGTGTTAGACAGAAAAGAAGTGCAAAAGAAGAAGGAAACCACTTTGGTTCTCAAATACAGTAGCAGAAAAGGTCAGAGCCAAAAGGCTGGCCTTCAGGAAATATAAGGGAACACAGCGGGATGAAGATAGGGAGGCATACCAAACTGCCCTAAGGGAAGCAGGGAAGGCAGTAAGGCAGACAAAGTCCCAAACCAAGGAAACACTAGCACGAACAGTAAAAGAAGGTGACAAGACTTTCTATAGATACATCAGTGAAAGGAGAAAGTCCAGAGGGGGTATTGCTAAGCTTAATGGAGAAAAGGGAGCATGTGAGGAGGAGGACCCGGTAAAGGCATCTATCCTAAATAGATACTTTGCTCAGTATTTACTGAAGAGAAGTAGTGCAGGGCCCACAGCTCAGCATCATGGACACAGGGGAGGAGGTGAGCACTACTCCCTTCACAAAAGAAAGGGTCCTACAAGAGCTTGCTAAGCTCAGGGTGGATAAGGCAATGGCCCTGATGGCATACATCCCAGGGTACTTAAGGAGCTAAAGGTGGAACTAGCAGAGCCATTAGCAGAACTGTTTAGTGAGTCTCTGAGCACAGGAGAGGTCCCAGAAGACTGGAGAAGGGCTCATGTGATTCCGCTCCACAAGAGTGGTAGCAGGAGGAGGCGGGGAACTACAGACCAGTCAGTCTTACCTCAGTAGTGGGCAAGATTATGGAGGCACTCCTTAAGGAAAGGATAGTGCAACACCTGGAATCCATAGGGGCACAGGATCCAAGACAGCATGGGTTTACAAAAGGAAGGTCCTGTCAAACTAATCTCATAGATTTCTTTGACTGGATAACCAGAGTGGTGGACCAAGGGGGAGCAGTTGATGTCGCCTACCTTGACTTCAGCAAAGCTTTCGATACTGTTCCACGTAGAAGATTGATAAATAAGCTGGGTAGGCTCAGGGTGGGTCAGAAGTTGGTCGACTGGGTGGCAAACTGGTTGACGGGCAGAAAACAGAGAGTGGTGGTAAATGGTATACAGTCAGAAGAGATGCAAGTCACAAGTGGGGTACCTCAGGGTTCAGTCCTGGCACCAGTCCTCTTCAACATCTTCATTAGTGACCTTGCAGATGGACTAGAGGGTAAGGCTCATCTGTTTGCAGATGACACCAAGATCTGCAACAGAGTAGGTGATCCAGATGGGGTGGACAGAATGAGAAGAGATCTGGATAAACTAGCAAAATGGTCAGAAGAGTGGCAACTGGGATTTAATGCAAAGAAGTGCAAAATCATGCACACAGGGAAGAGAAACCCTGAAGTCACCTATAGACTGGGAGGGGAGTTGCTAGCAGTCACAAAGGAAGAAAGAGACTTGGGCATCATCATCGCTGATGACCTGAAATCATCCAAGCAGACCTCTAAAGCAGTAGGTAAGGCTAGGGGGGTGTTAGGGTGTATTAGTAGGGGTATCACAAGTCGTAAGAGGGAGGTAATAATCCCTCTTTACAAGACACTGGTTAGGCCTCATCTGGAGTACTGCGTGCAGTATTGGAGGCCACACCTTCACAAGGACATTAACCAAATTGAGGCAGTCCAGAGAAGGGCAACCAAAATGGTGCAGGGACATATGAGGACAGATTAACAGAGCTCAATATGTATACCCTTGAGCAAAGGAGGGAGAGAGGTGATATGATAGAGGCATTCAAACACCTTAATGGCATTAACAAGGTGAAAGAGTCTAACATGTTTAAATATAAGAAAAATAGCAGGACAAGAGGACACAGCATGAGATTAGAGGGGGGCCGATGAAGGGGGAATGTGAGGAAATTCTTTTTCACAGAAAGGGTGGTGGATGCATGGAATGGCTTACCACAAGAAGTGGTGCCTATGAATACAGTGCAGGGCTTCAAACAGGCATGGGATAGACATAAGGGAGCAATACAAATGACTATGAATAGATAGGCCACTGACAGAGCAAAGGCCGATGGCACATTTATAAGGTAGAAAAAGAAATGGGCAGACTGGATGGGCCTTGCGGTCCTTATCTGCCATCAACTTCTATGTTTCTATGTAGTTTTAAACTTTTAAATTGTCTGCTGTAATGATAATACAAAAGGCACAGATGTTTCCTCTATTTAATTGTTTATCAGGCTTGTTACTGATGGATATAAGCTTAAATATTTTAATCAATAGCTCAGATTGTTCAATCAATCAGTATGGGTCAGAGAGAGAGATTTCTTGTATTCACATTTGTTATTGGATTCTACCAAAAATATGTTAGTTAATATAAATTGTCTAGGGATTTTGAGTAAGAGAGCACACAATGATTTAGGGGTACATATTGTACCTGTTTCAAAGCATAGATTTCTTACCACTACCATAGTTGTTTCACCATGGTTAGTGCTATTATTATCAGGTGATGTGGAAATGAACCCAGGACCATTAAACCCAGAGCAATTTATGGATCAAAACATTTGGGGTAAAGGGGGCTTAAAATTAACACATTTGAATATATGTAGCCTCTTCCCTGAAAAACAGGAAATAGAGGCCTGGGTTGCTAAGTATGATCCTGACTTACTTAGCCTAACGGAGACTTAGATGAAGCCCTGTATACCAACAAATGCTGTTGCCCCTGATGGTTATAAAACAATGCGGAAGGACAAAGTGGCAAAAAGAACGGTGGAGGTATTCTTATCTATTATAAATATGAAATAACAGTGACTGAAATAGAGGTAAAATATGATTCCACCTCAGAATGTGAATGGCTGTTGGTTGAGATAAAGCAAGGGGGTGCTATAAATTAAAATATTATACTGTTTATAACCACCCCAACCCCCGAAATTGGCCCATAAAGGACTAGACGATTTTATGAGGTTTGTAGCTACTTTTCAGTTCGATGGTGACTTTTTAGCCCAAGGTGATTTTAACATTCATTGGACCCAATTTTATTTATTTATTTAGTTTTTGTTTACTGGGTAAGTGCACTAGCCATGGCAGTGACTATTTTCAGGCACGACCCAGGAGGGTACAGTACATCAATGCATACATAAACATTTCATTACAGGTACAGTACATCAGTGCATACAGAAAACATATCATTACTGGTACAACATAATAGACAGTAGTATATGTTTCATTACAAGTGATACAGAATTTGCTATAGCATTCAGAGTACCTGGAGAAAAGGAAAAAGGTGGCTATAGACAAAGGTAGAGGGTAGATTACAGTGTGAGAGGTTAATATGAAAAGAAATGGCTAGCAAAGGGTAGATCCAGTAACAGTGTAATGGGAGTAAAAAGCAGAGACAATATTCAATAAATACAGGTTACAAGACATTTATTTTGAGGAGAAATAAGATAGACTGTGAAGGCTATAGTATATGATTGGGGCATTAAGGGTAAAGCAAGGGGGTAAAAGAGTAAGGGAGATAGAAGGAAAGCAAGAAGAGGATGGGGGACGAGTCTAATTGGGAGGTAGGATGGAACAGATTGGAGGGAAGTGCTGTTTATATAGTAGAACAGAGCAGTAAAAGCAGGGAGAGACTTGGTAGGGAGGAGGTGAGAGCTAAGGGGGTTTGTGGCAGTGGCACATGCAGGAAGACTCAAGATGGGAACGCAATCAATTTTTTCTTAAATGTTGCATGTGATGGAGCTTGTCTCATGGACCAAGGGAGGGAGTTCCAGTTTTGGGGGGTATGACAGGGGAAAGCATTTGCACCTTTGGCGGTATAGTGTCTGGGTATGCAGACGGGGGCACTGTCAGTGGATCTGAGTCCCTAGGAGGATGCTCTGATTTGGAAATAGGCTGCAAGGGGTTTGGATATTTGTAGATGAACAATATTGTCTATGACAGAGCCATAGGCATAAAGTCGGAGTTCAAGCGGAGGAAGCCATCCTAGCTCTTAGTAAAGGAGACATTGGTGTTTCAGCTTGTCTGAGGAGGATGCATAGCAACAGATGTTGTAAGTTACGTTCCATTTCTGAAGACTTGTTTTGCAGGCAGAGGTGTATATAGCAGCTTCATAAGTAAGTGAGGGCAGGAGGATGCCACATGCTACGGCAAGTCTTGCCGAGGGAGTAAGCATGTAACTGGTACGGTATGCAATTCCAATTTTGGTGTTTATCGGCTTGCAAGTCAGTTTTATGTGTAGGTCGAAATTTAGTGATGGGTCGAGTGTGACACCCAGATATTTGAAAGAGTTCACTACTTCAGTAGTTAAGCCATTTGATGAGGAGATCTTAAATTTTGGATACATAGATACATAGACAGTGTCGGCAGATAAGGGCCTATGGCCCACCCAGTCTGCCCATTTAAGTTTGTAAGTTCAGTTTATGTTTTCCAGGAAGTCTGTTGCCCTTTACCCCTGACCTCCAGAATTCCTTTATGTCTATCCCATGCATTCTTAAATCCCGTGATTGTTTCAGCCCCCACCACTTCCTCTGGCAGAGTGTTCCACTTGTCCACCACCCGTTCTTTGAAGAAATTCTTCCTCACGTTTCCTCTGAATCGTCCTCCCTCCAACTTCATCCCATGCCCTCTAGTCCTGGAACATCTTTTTCGCTTAAAAATAGTGCATTCCTGCACCCTGTTCCTCCCTGTAAGATACTTGTATGTCTCTATCATATCTCCTCTCTCCCTCCTCTCCTCCAGGGAGTACATGTTCAGTGCCTTCAACCTGTCCTCATAGGACTTGTGATGCAATCCATGCACCATCTTTGTTGCCCTCCTCTGAACCTTCTCTACCCTGTCTATGTCCTTACGAGGTAAGGTCTCCAGAACTGCACAGTGTACCCAGGTGCCCTCACTAGTGTCTTGTATAGTGGAATTATGACCTCCCTTTTCCTGCTGGTGATGCCCCTGCCTATGCATCCCAGCATCCTATTTGCTTTACCTGCTGCCTTGTCACACTGTTTCCCTACCTTGAGGTCATCAGAGATGATAACTCAAGATCCCTTTCCTGCTTCGTGCATGCTATAGCCTAACCCCCCCAACTGATATATTGTGCCAGGGTTTTTGTGCCCCATATGCATTATCTTGCACTTCCTTGCATTGAATTTCAACTGCCAAACCCCTGACCATTCTTCAAGTTTCTGCAGGTCCCTTCTCATTCTGTCTGCACCCTCTGGTGTGTCTACTCTGTTACAGAGCTTTGTGTCATCAGCGAACAGTGAAATTCTGCCTTCTAGGTCCTGCACAATGTCACTGATGAAGATATTGAATAGTACCGGTCCCAGCACTGATCCCTGTGGTACCCCACTGGTCACTCTTCCCTCTGTGGAGTGACAGCCATTTACCACCACCCTCTGTGTCCTGCTGCCCAGCCAGTTACCTACCCACCGCACTACTGTCCTGCCCACACCCATATTCCCCAGTTTGTGCAATAGTCTTCTATGTGGCACAGTGTCAAAGGCCTTGCTGAAGTCCAGATAGGCCATGTCCACTGCCCTCCCCTGATCCACCTCCCTAGTCACCCAGTCAAAAAATTCAATGAGGTTGGTCTGACATGACCTCCCCCTGGTGAAACCATGCTGCCTTGGGTCCTGTAGTCCATTGACAACCAGATGTTCCACCAATCTCTCCTTCAGTAGTGCTTCCATGATCTTCCCCACTACCGAGGTGAGGCTGACTGGTCTGTAGTTCCCCGCTTCCTCTTTGTTCCCACTTTTGTATAAGGGGACTACATCTGCTATCCTCTAGTCTTTGGGTACCTCCCCTGTTTCTAGTGATCGGCTAAACAGGATAGCAAGAGGTTCAGCCACCACCTCTCTTAGTTCTTTAAGGACCCTGGGGTGCACCCCATCTGGCCCCATTGCTTATCAACTCTTATTACTTCCAGTTCCTTCAGGACCCTTTCGTGAAAAGGGACTTGTGTCCATTTCTGCACCATTCTCACCTTGCACTCCATTCAGACCATTACCCTCCTCTTCCTCAGCAAAGACTGAGCAAATACCTGTTCAATATGTCAGCTTTACTGTTGTCATCCTCCACACAGCCCCCCATCCTCCCCCTTCAGTCTCACTATCCCTCCCTTTGCCTTTCTTTTTTCACTTATGTACCTGTAAAAGGTTTTGTCCCCTCTACCCACTGATTTTGCAATGTGTTCTTCTGTCTGAGCTTTGGCTTCCCTTACTGACCTCCCTGCCTCCCTTTGCTTCTCCTGGTACTTCTCCCTATCCCCTTCTGCCTGTGTCTTTTTGTATTGCCTGAATGCAATCTTTTGGCTTTCACTTTCTTTGCTACCTCTTTGGAAAACCATAATGGTCTCCTCTTCCTTTCCTCTTGCTAACCTGCTTAATACATAATTCTGTTGCTCTTGTAATCCCCATTTTAAATACTTCCCACTGTTCCTCAACCCCTGATTCCTGCCCCATTCCCTTAATGCCTCTTTCAAGTATCTCCCCATTTTCTCAATGTTAGCCCCTAAAATCCAGGATACGTGTTTTGTGTGGTTTGGTTCTGCTCTTTCTGTGATTTCAAACCACAGTGACTGGTGGTCACTGTTCCCCAGGTGCTCCCCACTCTTACCCCATCACACTGTCCCTGTTTGTGAGCACAAGGTCCAGTATTGCCTTCTGCCGAGTTGGTTCCATGACCAGTTGCTTGAGGAAGGCACCCTGAAGGAGTCAGGATAAATCTGCTCCTAGTTGATGCTGCTGCTGGGATGCTCCAGTCCCGTCTGGAATAGTGAAGTCTCCAACCAGTACTACCTCACCCTTGTCTGCCATCCTCTGGATGGCTAGCATCAGCTCCCTATCTGTTTCTTCCTCCTGGGCTGGTGGTCTATAGACCACACCTGTGCGGATGGCTGGCCCCATTTTCCTTCCAGCTTAACCCACAGTCTCTCTCCTCCATTTTGTTCCTCCTGGATCTCAGTGGCCCTTATGTCATTTTTCACATACAGTGCCACTCCTCCTCCCTTCCTGCCTGCCCTGTCTCTTCTGAATATGTTGTAGCCAGGTATGGCCAACTCCCAGTCGTGGTTATCATTACACCAGGTTTCAGTGATGGCCACAATGTCCACGTCTGACTGTACCATGACAGCCTCCAGATCTTCCATCTTGTTGCTAAGGCTCCTGGCATTTGCACACATGACTTTCCATGATTTGACCTCCCTAGACTGTTTCGCTGTTCTACTCCAGCCCCTTCCTTGGTTGTCCTTTATCCCTGGTTCACCTTGCTGTCTGCCCTTCTGCTGAATTTTGCCCCTATTTTGCCTATCCACCTCCTGGACGCTAATCTCCATCTTTTGCACTTGGCTAACCTCCACATCCTTTCCTTGCATTTCTCTGGGTACCTTTATTTGGTTGTCCCTGTTTGGCAGTGTGGCATATGAGTTCTTGAGTGGAATAGGATCTGGGATGTGCCTCTGCCTGACTGGCCTAACCCTCCCTGAGCCCACTGTCATCCAAGTACTCCTCGTTCTGTGCATCCTTTGAGGCAGCTGCATTGGACTGAGTGGTCTCTGGATAGGGGTGATGGTACTCCTGACCCAGTTTACTTCCGCTCTGAGTCTGGCTACCTCATCCCGCAGTCCAGAAAGATGCATGTAGATAGGGCAGCACCTCAGTGTCCAGAAGATCTGCCTGAATATGGCTGCCCCACAGCCACTGCATTGCACCACTCCCCATATTATACTGCAATTATACTGCTATTCCACTACTTGTTTGCTACTGAAGCTCTCCTAGTTCCTTTTATTAATTTACTGTCCTAAAAATCCTGCCACTGTTCCTCTATAATATTTGAAAATACATACACTTCTATCTCACCTCTTTATCCTTACCATCAAAAGGTAACTACAATTACAATAATCTACCTTCTACTAATACAGATTCTATCACAGAATCAGAGCACAATGCAAAAATATCTGCTACTTAGCAACAACAAACAGGTGACAACAAACCAAGTTGATGTAGCTTTTTTTAAAATAGAAAAAAAAATGTAGTCGTTTAAACGAATAGAAATCAGCAGTTCCAAAAGTACCTTGAACTACAAGAAAGAACACAGTACCACACCTCTGCCACAATAACTAAACAGTTATAAAACATTGGAGAAAGAAGAGAAAAATCAGAGACTGAGCAAAAAGATACAATGTACTATAAAGTATTAGGCAATAGGTATACTCTGTTTAACAAAGAAAATAAAGTACCTACCAAAACAGACAGGATACCCACAATTGATACTTAGGTTCTCAATATCAGACACCACCAAAGGCACATACAGAAAGGGTTTAAACTATAGTATTAAAATTAACCACATCAGAGTAGAAAGATCACACTAAATAAATGTGTTGATCCTTCTGACTTCCAACAAATATCTGGGTACGCTTGAGTTTGGTATTTGGTCCAAAGAGCGTCACTTGAGTTTTGGCCTCATTCAGTACAAATTTGTGACTAGTTATCCATTTTTGGGTGAGTTTAAAGTCGAGGGAGAGTTGATTATTTATTTCTTCAATGTTATTTGCACTGGTATATAGAACAATATCATCTGCATATAGCAGGGACTCGGTCCTATGTAGGTTGGAGGTAATGTTATTTATGAAGATAGTGAAAAGTAGAGGCCCAAGAATCGATCCTTGTGGCACACCAATGTTTATAGTGGCGCTGTCGGATAGGGTAGAGTTGTATTTCACAGTCTGGGTCCTGTCGGATAAGTAGCTACTAAACCACTTGACAACGTTTAGTGAAAAACCGAGTGATGTAAGGGAGCCTAGGAGGATGGGGTGATGATCTGCTAGGTCAGATGCCTTAGTCATGTCAATAAAAATGGCCCCAGAGAGAGGACCAGAATCCATAGTCTCTAGTGTATCGGACATGAATTTGAGAAGTGCGATGGTGGTGCTATGACCCTTGAGAAAGCCATGCTGGGCTGTTGTGGGTAGATCATGTTTCAGGAGGAAATCAGTTGTTTGGGAGGCTACCAGTTTTTCAAGAATTTTATTGAGGACAGACAGGATAGATAAGGGTCTGTAATTAGAGGGATCCTTTCAAGCATCTTTTTTGAAAACGGGTAATCCTGGCTTCCTTCCAAATGTCAGGGGCATCACTCTGGCAAAGAGAGAGCGTGAAAATCTTGGCCAGTGGGGCAGCAATGTGGGGAGATGCTATCTTTAGCAGCTTTGGTTCTAGATTGTCAGAGCCAGCCACAGTGTAATCAGAGATGTTTTTTTAACAATTTAAGCACGTCACATCTTGAGATTGCTTTGAAAAAGAAATGAGGGCCGTTTACGTTTGTTGTGGTAGGCATGCTTGACGGGGTAGGGAAAGAGGAGGTGTAGTTAGTTAGGTCGGAGAAATTTATGTTAAAAAGGTTTGCGATGGTTCTAGGATTATTGCAGTGTATGCCATTTAGCAGCATTTCATTTGGGATTGATTCTGGATTCTGGCCTAGAAAGGATTTAATGTGGAACCAGAATTTCTTTGAGTCACCATAGGAGTTTAATAGATCTTTACAGAAAGTGCTCTTGGCCTTTTTGATGTCCTTTTTGCAAGAATTTCATAGTGACCTGTAAGTGTTTAGGTCAGAGGATAACCTTGAGCTTTTGTACAGGAGCCAGCATCTATCTCTTTGCTTTAATTTAGAGAGGAGGTCAGATTTCAGCCATCGCATTTTCTTATTTTGTACCCCACAAGTTCCAAGTTTGCAGTATTTATCCTGGAGCACAAGGAATGTTGTCAGGAACAGATTGAGGGCAGTTTGGGCATCATTAGATTGAAGAATGGAGGACCAGTCAGTAGTGGCAATGTCGTGTAGGAAGAGCTGTTTGTCAAATTTAGCATAGTTTCGAAAGGTGATGAAACGGGGCTTTGATGGGTTAGGTTTACCCTTTCCCCAGATACAGTATGTTGGGGAGTGATCAGTGATGGCATCTGGTGGTACACCAGAGTCAATTACATTTTCAGAGTGGTTGGCCATTATTCAATCAATTAGGGTGTTCATGTTTGAGTGAGGGGAGGCTCTGGTGGGTTCACATATTAGCTGGTGCAAATTATGGCTCTGCAGTTTGGTCAGCGCGTTATACTGGTTTGCACCCAGCCAGTTAATGTTTAGATCCCCTAGAATAAGGACCTCATTTCTACCTGCATGGCTAGAGATTTGTTCCAGTAACTCATCTAGCCCTTTTAGCCCTTTGTGGGGGGGGGGGTTATAAGCACATATGATATGTAGCTTTTTGGTACCGAGGGTGAGCAGGACATGTAGTGCTTCGCAGTGACCTGGGTTGGTTAAGTTGATGACAGTGACCTGGAGATGTTCTTTAAAATAGATAGCCGTACCACCCCCTTTTTGGGACCCGCTCTATCCAGTCTCGACAGATTGTAGGATGGAAGGGAGCAGAGAGAGAGTCAGGTATGGATGGTTTTAACCAGGTTTCGGTTAGGCATATGATGTCTGGTTTATATAGTGAGGTCCATGCAGTGAGCTCATTTAGGTTGTACATAAGGCTCCTGACGTTGTGGTGAGCAAAGATTATGCCTTTAGTATGGCTGATAGAGTCAGGAGTAGCATGTTCTGGACCAGAGTTAGGTTGAACATCCCCAGATAGTAGGATAACAAGTAGGAGTAGGTACCAGAGCTTCTGGCACAGGAGGGGGCATAAGGCACGGAGGTGATGGTGACATTTTTTCCAGGCATGGGCAATCATGTGGATCCAGAGTTTGTTCAGTAATATTGGGGTGAGGTCACAGCGCGGGTTAGGGGTTTGTAGTAGGTGAGAGTAGTAGTATTCATGAGTTAGGAAATTTGGGGGAGTAGATCCAGATGGTGGTATTTTTTGGATAGATATGTGTAGCAAAGGCAGAGTGGCCATGAGAAGGAAAAATGTCATGAGCTGGTTCATTTTGTCTGTTCTTGTTTGACAGAAAAAGTACAAATGAGTTATCAATTTCAGCAAAGTGGTAGGGGTATTGATCATCCAATAGTAAGAGGAGGCACCTAGGAAGGAGGAGCTCTCCTGTATTTAAAGGAGGCCTGGGAGGGATGGGGGTGGGAGATTTGCGTGATAATACGCCTTGCAGTCACAAGCCCAAAGGTCAGTCCCAGAAAGTGCTAAAAACCGCTGAGGGAAAAAGGCGCACCAATCAGTAGTGCAGCCAGCAGTAGGCAGACCAATGAAAGGTTCCAGCACAGGGTGCCGTACCAATCAGGGAGCACCTGCTGTGAAAGTACCCTGGGGAAGGAGCGGCAAGTACCTGGCTGTGTATCTGTGCTCAGGGACCAGGAGGGTGGCTTCGGCTTGTGGAGTATTGGTGGGCGGCAGCCGGCGGAATGGCCATCCAGCTCCACCTCATCTGGAGAGGTGCCACTCGGAGAGGGCAAACCCTGGCTGTGTATCCGTGCTCGGGGACCAGGAGGGTGGCTTCGGCTTGTGGAGTCTTGGCGGGCGACGGCCGGTGGAATGGCCGTCTAGCTCCACCTCGTCTGGAGAGGTGCCGCTCGGAGCGGGCAAGCCCTGGCTGTGTATCCGTGCTCGGGGACCAGGAGGGCGGCTTCAGCTTGTGGAGTCTTGGCAGGCGGCGGCTGGCGGAACGGCCGTCTGGCTCCGCCTCATCTGGAGAGGTGCTGCTCGGAGCAGGCATGCCCTGCAATAACAAATGCAGGCTTGAGTCAGCTAATTCAAACTTTCACAAGAATGAACTTAAAAAGCAATAATCATACAGTTTTGGATTGGATACTAACAAACAATCACGCAAATGTAAAAAATAAAGGAGTGTTGCCAAATGTAGTGAGTGATCATCTGGCAGCTTATTGTACTTGGAAATGTTAGCGAATTAAACCTCCCCCACGTTTGATCACCTATAGGAAATTTCCTGAGGAACTAAGCGAGGAGTTATTTGACTTGCAGACAACAGACTGGTCCTACTTAGATGCAATACCTTATGTAGATTTTAGCAGTGGACTTTGCTACTCAGCTTTTAAAATGGCAAGATAAATGTTTCCAAAATTAACAAGAAGAGTTAGCGGAACGGCGAAAGTGGATAACACCAGCCTTGTTTTAATTAATGAAACGGAGATCTTGCTTGGAAACAATTTAATTTAACAGAGTATGAATGATTTTAATAAGTATTGTACACTAAGAAAGAAATGCAAGTTTAAATTGAGACAAAGTAAATCTAATTATTACTCAAAACAAGAGGCTAATTTAAAAAACCCAAAAAGTTTTTGGTCATCTATTACATCCCTGATAAAACCATCAGTGAAAGATCAATCTAAAGAATTTTATGTTGATGGGAAAACTTAACTAATGAACAAGAAATAAGTAATGAGTTTCTAAATAAATTCTTAGACGTGTGTAAATATAGTCAACCTAACTCTGGACAGATTTGGATAGTCCTGATAAGGACCCTTCTCAACAAGGAAGAGCCTTTTATTTTAAAGCAATAAAATCTTCTCAGGTATTTAAGTTATTAAACCAAATACCACTAAAAAATGCAGGAACTAATGACCTTCAGCCGAGGTTTTTGAAGCTTACAGCTTCCAAAATGAGTATTCCCCCAACAAAAATATTTAAGTTGTGCTTAATAACAGGATGTTTTCCAAAACAGTGGAAGCAAACAGTTGTCATACCAATTTTCAAAGGAGGAAACCCAAAAAACGTGGGCAATTATCACCATATTTCACTGCTGCATCCCCTAGGTAAAACTTTTGAAAAGATAGTGAATGAGCAACTCTCCTCTTGTTTACATCTATGGGGGTTAAAGAAGAACTGCACTGAACCTGCAAGTCATTTTATACCCTGTAGAAGTTCATTTGTAAGTACACTAGTTCAAATGTTGTTACTGTTATACCTCTGCAGGCTTTTTAGTTATTCTAGTGGGTGTTTCTGGTTTACACACAGATAACTTTATGATGTAGTTGATGTCCCTTGCTCAGCTCTTCCATTGTTGAAACAATGCATCTGTGTTCTGCTACAGAACCATGTGGTTGGAGAGGGACATAAACTACATCATACAGTTCCAAAATGGCACCCAACACCAGACTGTTAATCAGAAACAACCACCAAGGTCACTAAAAGGCAAGTATAGATGGCACAATGACAGAATTTTAACCAGTTTTAAAATAAAAACTGCTTCTACTGGTACATATCACCTTCAGGTTCAGCGCAGTTCTCCTTTAAGGGCTCCAGAGCAGTATGGCTTCAGAAAGTATCATAGCACTGGCACTGCCTTGGCCAGGTTCATGAATCGCATCTGTGAGGCTATGGATGGAGGAGAGCTCACTGGTGCTGTTTTCATGGACCTGTCCAAGGCATTTGACCTGGTGGACCATCGCCTGCTGCTTGGGAGCCTAGCAGATCCTGGCAGATAAGGGTCTGACCAATTTACTGCTGGATTGGGTGGGAAGTTGTTTGACTGGTAGAGAGTTGAAAGTTTCGTACGGTGGTGCCCTGTCCAGTGGAAGGATCTTGGAGCAAGGAGTTCCACAAGGATCAATATTAGGGCCGCTTTTCTTTACAATATTTACTGATAAAATGCCTGCTACACTGAAAAGCACTCAAAAACTGCTATACCCAGACAATATAATCTTATATAAAAGTTCCAGTTTGCTTGAAATCATAACTCAGAATCTAAATAAAGACTTTCAGGAACTTGAAAATTGGTTAATAAAACTTGAGCTGTCCTTAAACAGTACAAAGACAGAGAGTATGTTATTTGGTTCAAAAGAAAAGTTGGAAAAGTCAGAAAATGTAACTATACTGGACAATAAAGAATAATCTTAGAGCAGGTAAACCACTTTAAGTATTTGGGTATATATTTAGACTCTCATTTAATTTATGCAAATCATATAGGAAATATAACAAAGCATGTTAATCAAAGTCTTGGGGTGCTCTTTAAACTTCAGAACTCTTTAACATTACAAGCTAGAACTGCTGTAGCTCAGATCATGTTATTGTCTCAAATTATAATTATTTTCTGTTTACTGCTTTATGTAAACAAGTAATGGCTAACCTTACATTAACTTTTCACAGTATCTGTAGATTTGTTCATGCGAACATACGAAATTTGCCAGCAGATAAAGGCCTAGAGGTCTATCAAATCTGCTCGAATGTGCAGCTAGCACCCCTTATTCTGCAGCTGCCCCTCCCTTCCACCCTTCCCCTTCATTGACCCTCCCCCTTGTCCTGTCCCATCCCCTTTTGTAGCAGTCCACTGTTCTACTGAATACCACTTCTGCAGGTAACTCATTCCACCCAGCCACCACCCTCTCTGTACAAAAGTCTTCTCCTCATCTCCCTCCTGAACCTTCCTCCTTCCAGTCTCATATATGGCCCCTGATGTCCGTCCCCTCCCTTACTTTGAACAGCCCCTCTGTACCTGTCTTGTTTATTCCTTTAATCTACTTAAAGGTTTCAATCATCTCCCCCCGTCCCTCCTCTCCTCCAGTGAGTACATGTTCAACTCCCTCAGCCTCCTTTCGTATGATAAGTCCTCCAGCCCCTTGATCATCTTTGTCACCCTACGCTGCACCCCCTCCAGTAACTTAATGTCCCTCTTCAGATACTGGCACCAGTACTGCACGCAGTACTCCAGGTGCGGTCTAACTAATGACCTGTACAGTGGCAGAATCGCCTCCTCCCTCCTTGAGGATATACCCCTTGCAGTACAACCCAGCATTTTGTTGGCCTTTGCAGCTGCCTTCATACATTGTGCCGAGTTGTTCATTGACCCTGTAATGAGCACCCCCAGATCCTTCTCCTCCTCTGTCTGGGCTAGCTGCACTTCCCCCAGCTGGTAACTCCTTCTTGGGTTCTTCATCCCCAAATGCAGCACCTTGCACTTTTTGGCATTAAACCCCAGTTGCCAGGTGTCTGACCAGGTTTCAGGCTTTGCCAGATCATCCTGCAACCCCTGCCATCCCCCTAGGTCATCCACCACCGCTCCTACCTTGGTATCATCAGCAAACAGACTGATCTTGCTCTTGATGTCCAATGATATGTCTGCAATGAATATCCCAAACAACACTGGTCCCAACACTGAGCCCTGTGGAACACCACTTGTCACTACCCTTGGGTGTGAGAGCTCTCCACCCACTACCACCCTATGTTGCCTTCCCTGAAGCCAGTTCCCTACCCATCTCACCAGCTTTGCACCTGCCCCTGTGCCTACTAACTTACTTCCCAGCCTTCCATGCAGCACCGAGTCGAATTACTTACTGAAGTCCAGATAGAGGACATCCACTGCATGGCCCCTGTCCAGTTGCCTACTTACCCAGTCATAGAACTCCACCAGGTTGGTTTGACAGGATCTGCCCTGTATGAAGCCATGCTGTCTGCTGTTCTGTAGTCCTTTGACCTCTAGGAGGGCCACCAGCCTTGAGCTGCCTGGCTTTCCTCACTAAAGAAAGTGGTCAACTTCAAGCATGCATGGAGGCCTTCGAGAATGAAATGCGGGCTGGGAACCTATGCATAGTAAGGGTTCCTGAAGGCGTAGAAGGGATGACATTGCTACCTTTTTTACTGGACTGGTTTAAGGCAAAACTCAAATTGCGGTACATGTTTCCCTGGTCCTTACTCACCAAAGCCTACAAAGTCAACCCGAGGGTCCGACCAACTTCTTCCAGTCAGCCACGCACCATCGTACTGAAATCCTTGGGGTTCAAGATGTGCAACATGATTCTCCTCACAGCCCGAGCGGCGTATCCACTGGAAATTAATGGTGCAGATATCAAGCTGTATCCTGACCTCTCCTTTCAGACTGTCATCGAGGCACATGTCAGGATGCATAGGAACACCAGGAACAGTTATAAAGTTCACAAGTAGCGTTTTATCATTTCCAATAACAATAAAAACAATTTTTGTACAGAATTAACTATTTACAAAGGCAGCACAAACAAAAAACAAAGTCCTTCATCTGAGTGCAGCTCTCTACCCCAGTTTCAGGCACTCTCTCTCCTTTTATATGGTCTCTTTTAGCAGCTTAATTGGTACATACTTGCTGCTTTAGACTAAGTGTCTCCAGTTTGTGCAGAATTTGTTAGATTCTTACACCACTTCTTTTTTATTTATAATCACCATTGGTGATGACCAAGTATTTTTCGACTCTTCTATGATACCCAGTTCTTTCATTTTTTAGTATTTCCTTAACCACGTCTGCTCTTATCTGTTCTGGTAATCTATGTCTTTTGTCTACTAGAACGAGCATTCCCTGTAACTATTACATGTGCAACCCGTTTTGTTCAGCTTGGCACTGTGGTAAAAGTACTGTTAAATGTCTTTAGCAAGTTACGAATTTCTGCGGTTTGTTCAGAGGTTAAGGAGACATTCACCTTTGCAGCATCAGCAGTTACAGTTTGTTCCAGTCTGTCATAAGTTATGTCAATATCTTTTTTAGCATTGTCTGGTAAAACGAACAAAGCAGCCTGTGGTGATTTTTCAACCCATTTCTTCAGGAGATTAGTGCAGGGTAGGTTGCCGGCCGCTCCTGAGTACCGGCTCTTTGGGTTCTTGTAAAAGCTAGAGGGGGCCAGCCTGGGTCCTTGTGAGACAGGGCCGTGATCACTCACCCTTCGGTGTGGTGGTGCCTCCACCTGAGGACTTGAGCAGAATAACCAGTGACCTTACCCTGTTCCCCAGGAACAATACTTACACCTCTCAGACCTTCCCGGACCCTTCCAGACACTCCCCAATGCACAACAGCCCAAAACAGTTGTGCAGACAGCAATTACCATAAGCACAGCAAGTATTTATTACTGTAGGGCGTAGGACTGGCAACTTTGGCTGCAAGAAAATAAGGTTAAGTTAGGCAGTTATACAGCACTTTCCAACACCAGTAACTATACCAGTAATGCCATCAATAACAACCAATGCAGCTTCCTCCAAGCTCCAACCCGTCTGGTACCAGACCTGTCCCAATGTCTTTGGGGTAACCCACTACGGTGGCTGGCCTAATGGCTGCTGCAGGTTGTCCAGCTAGCCCTAAATGAAGAAATAACAAGAAAAACAACTTGAACAACAACAGCCATTTGTAATCCTCCCTGGTGGCAAAATTGTATTTGGCTGACACGATGCAAGCACAAAGGATATCCTTGGTGTCTGATCACTCTGGTGAAATCCTCTGGAACGCTTGGTAGGCAGCAGTTAGGACAGGAGCTTCTCGTCCAAAGATAAACCGCAGCTCCGTCATTCTGGCTGGAACAGTTCAGTGCAGACCCTGATCTCTGGCTGGAGTCTCAGGCAGAGCACTCTGGGGTGCAATTTTTTTGAACAGCAATTAGGCAAAAGTGCTTTGTAAATCCAAAAGTGAGGTCCTCTGAGCTAAAGATGAGCTCCGGACTCTCAAATGTCTTATCAGGAATCTTCACCACCCTCCGGTGGAGTTAAGCAGGTTTTGTAACGAACAGTTTGGATAACACAGTCTGAATTAGCAGCAATCCACTTACGCTCTTTTGCAAACAGTTCCAGTTTCTCTTTTGATTCTTCAGTCCCAGCATTGTAGCTTAGTGCCTGCAGGAGTCTAGACCAGCCATCATTGCTTGGGGCTGCAGCCCTTGGGGCAGTCTCTCCTGGTCTCTCTTCTCCTTGGGGACTGGATTTTTGGTGGGCCCTGGGGCTGTTTATAGCCTCTTCCAGGCTCCTTGCTGATTGGCTTAGCTCTTCCTGGGCAAAAAACAGTCTTCCTTCCTGCAGCAGCCGCAGTGTCTGGGTTTGTTTTTGCCCCCCCCCCCCACCAGAATTAAAAAGGCTGGGGTGGGTCTTTTTAGCTGGACCTGTCCTGTTAAAGCCTCACAGGGGATGGGGGCTTACATTAGCATGGTATGTCTTTGCAGGATTTTTCCTATCAGGGGTCTCAATTTCACAGTTAACTGTGCCTGTATGTCTAAGCACTTTATTTTTTTTCCAAATAGATTTTTAGTTTTTTTCTCCAATTTTTGTGCCCAGACCTAGGACCCCAGCAGACATGTACGTGTGCGTGGAGGCGCACGTCCTGTACCAGCTCGGCCCCCTCCGCCCCACCCCTGGTATTATTGCCGCCGCTGTCCCTCGCCTACGCTTCCCACCGGACCTCCACCTGGTGAGAGCAGAACTACAGGGGGAGTGGAGAGCTGCCTACCACAGCTCAATCCCTCTCCGACCGCCACCCCCCCATGCCGGCTCCTCGGTGACCCGAGGTCATTCCTGAGCCCAGGTCACTGGCGTAGCGTGAGGTAAGGCGTCCAGCCCTTAGCGCCACTGGGCCGGCTGAGTCTAAGTACTTCATAAGGCCCTCACCACTTCATTAACAGTTTGTTTTCTGTAGTGGGTAACAGTAGCAAGACCTTTTCACCTGGCTCAAAAACTTTTTCTTTTACCCCATGGGCATAATACACCTTCTGCTGGTTTTGGGCCCCTTCCTGATTACTGTGGATAATTTCAACTTATTTTGCCAGCTTCTTTCTCAGGGCACACATATAAGACATAATAGATTATTTTTGAGTGGGGTTATCTTTCCATGCTTCTTTTATTATACCTAGTGGCTCTCTAGGTTGTCTACTATTCAGCAGTTCAAATGGTGAAAAACCTGTTGAGGCTTGTGGCACATCTCTGTAAGTAAAAAGCAAGTAAGGTAAGTATTGGTCCCAAGCTTTCCCCTTCTACTTTTACAAACCTTTTTAACATGTGTTTTAAAGTTAGGTTAAAACGCTCAACTGTACAGCCCAGTGGTGCTGAGGGTTGAGGCGCTGGACGCCACACCGGCGACCCATGTTCGGGAATGAGCATGGGCCACCGTGGGTCAGCAGGGGAGGAGATGGATCAAGCGTCCGACTGACTGCTCTCCATCTCCGGGGGGGGGGGAACCAGCGGCCAGTGCACGCCTGACCCCTAGCGGAGGCTAGAGCTCGGTGACACAGAGCTGCAGCAGCGTGGGGCAGGAGCGCGGCAGACGCTTGATGTGGGCACGCACAGGAGCGTGCGTGACCCCATCGTAGGCATCATTGCATGCCATACGCCTGCAAGGGGGCACGAAAACGGGGGGAAAAAAGCAGTGCAGCAAGATGAAGGAGAACGCCTCACAGGCCCCCGCTCCTGTCTAGCCATGGCACTGGCCACACTGGATCCGGTCTCCAGTGGGGGTTGGGGAACCCCACCAGCGGGGCAAGCCCTGGAGGTAAGTGCCAGCACCTGCTGGGGGCGCCCTCTGGATGGGGGACCGCACTGAGGAGAAGAAAATAATAGCAAAAATGCTCAACTCTACAGTCTGTCTGAAGAAGATAAAGGGAGGTTTTTTATGGCAGTGATCCCTAGTAGATGGTATAGCTCCTTCAGTAATGCAGCACCAAAATTACTACCTTGATAAGTAATAATCTCTTTAGGTATGCCCACTCTGCTGAACATTTTGGCAAGCTTTGCTGCCACTTTTGGGGCTGTGACAGTACGCATTAGAACTGCCTCTAGGTATCAAGTAGCATAGTCACATACTACCATAATGAATCAATTACCCTTTTATTTATTGATTTGTTGAAATGTTTCACCAGGCAGGCACACTGAGCGACAAGTCGCTCATCTCCCGGTGCGACCTGGGGGGAAGGGGTACAGTAGGAATGGGACATTAAACATTCAAGTTACAAGATCAACATTAACATACAGTTGCAAGGCAGGTGTTACAGTGTTACAATGGTGTTGCGCATAATATGTAGAAAGAGTGGACAATAATACATGCCGGGTTAATGAATCAACAAGTGCTTACATGAAAGAAAGAGGGGGAGAGTCGTGTCCCTGGAAACCCTCTCAGGATGCGAGGAACCCTGCAATTACTTTTACTTTTGTCTAAGGGGCCAACCACATCCATTGCAATTCTCTTAAAAAGCACATCTATCATAGGTAGGGGCACCAGGGGCACCTTGTCTTTGTTAGTCACTGGGGCTACTTTCTGTTACTCAGCACAATAACTGCAACAGGGAGCAGCGTCTTCATGCATCCCAGGCCGGGAAACTCTGTACAGCAATCTGGCAAGGGTGCAGTCCCTCCCCAAGTGACCAACCATAGGACTGTCATGTGCTAGCTGCAACAACTCCAGTTCTGTATTTTTGTGGTACAACTAATTGTTCTGTCTGTTCCTGTTCATGTGTCTGAGGTTTAACACAAACTCTGTATAACAACCCATTACATTTTTTGAACATTGACTCACCCTGTTTTTGTTTCACCCCCAGCTGCTTAAAGTAACCTTGGAGAGAAACATCTTTAGTTTTCTCTGAAACAAAATCACAATCAGTTATCAGTTTAGTTGCAGCATTTTCATATATTAAACTCCTTATGTCCATCAGTCTTTTGTTGCCACTGTTTCTTCAGGCTTCTTCTTTCTTTCCTGGACTTGTAGATCTTGGAGCTGTGCTCAAGCAGATCTGAATCAAAATTACCGAAAGGAAAATCGTGCCCACCATCTGAGATTTTCTTTGCCCGTAGTCGTTACCACCACTGCTGAAACTGCAGGATTTACTTCCTCTGTGATTAACTCAGCACTGTAAATCCTGGCAAGTCATTTCCAGTAATCACAGGTACAGGTAACTTGGGTACTACCCCCCACTTTCATTTGGTGCGACACCCCATTAACATCCACCGCCACTTGGGTGGTGGGATAGTATCAATTGTCCCCGTGGATGCAGATGACACCAGTATGTGGTCCTTTTGCACAGTGTTTTCCCAGCACTTTAACATGCACTAGGGTTTATTGGCTTCCTGAATCAATAAGTCCCTTCACAGTTTTGTCGCCCACCTTGACATCTGTTAAATACTTGCCCCAATTTGCTAAGGCCAAATCTGCTCCAGTGTTACCCTCTTTACTATGACAGTTTCTTGCAGTGTGGCCTGGCTTATTACAGTTATAGCAAATAAAGTCTTTGGGTGCAGATTTGTTACCCCCACCAGAGTTCTTATCTGACCTGGAGTTAAATCGAGGGGGAAAAGAGGGTCCTACCAGTCCTTGGCTGTTACTTCACTGCTGCGTGGCCTGTCTTGCCATCTCATAGTCCTCAGCCAAACAAACTGCCTTTTCCCCATTTTCTGGTCAGTGTTCTTTCACACAAAGCTGCACGTCTCTGAGTAGGATGTTGAGGAATTGCTCCGTTACAAATGTATCGGTGATCTGTGGGACTATTTTGCCCTCTGGTTGGATCCATTTTATAAGGAGTTCTCTGAGTCGGGGGAAGACTTCTCGAGGATTGTCGACTGAACTGTATTTCAGGGACTGGAATCTTTGTCTGTAGGTCTTTCCTGAAATGTCATATTTCTTCAGGATTTCTCTTTTCACAAGGTCATAGACTTCTGACAGTGCAGTGTCCATATTGCTGTAGGTAAGTTGGGCTTTCCCTGTAAGGTAAGGTACCGGTCTGATTGCTCATTGCTGCTTTGGCCACTGGCAAGCTGTGGCAACCCTTTCAAAAGTTGTCAGGTATGCTTCGATATCATCCGAGGGACACAACTTTGTAAGTTTAGTGTCTTTAAAGTTGTTTGTGTTTTGTTGCTTTACTGGATCGGTGCCAGATCCTCCAGCTTTGATAGCTTGCAAGGCATCCAGCCATTGCTTCTCCTATCGCTGCATCTCTTCTCTTCTCTTCTCTTCTCTTCTCTTCTCTTCTCTGTTTCTCCATCTCATTTTGCTGTATAGCCCACCATTTGAAAAAGGCATGCTTCCAGGTTCTGCCCCTGCCTGTTCTTCTTCCATCACTAGTTCTGGCTGTATAGTCTCAGTTTGGACTTTTGTTTCTGCTTCTAGTTTTGCTGCCATTTTTCTGGTAATCACTCCTAGGTTTACTGATGCAGGATCCATACCTTTCTTTTATACTTCCAAGGTACCAAGTCTAGTACCCACGCACAAAACTCCTGGCTCAGAGTATGCGTGGCGTAAATTCCACTGGTGACGCATCTGATCTTACTTCGAGAAGGCTCTTGCAGTAGGTATTCACAACTAGGACTAAGCCACCAGGCGTCAGGACCCCACGGAAACATTTCTAGCTAGCAGTCTCTGGCGGGGGACCACTCCCTAGTCAGCTCAGCCTACGTCGGTATAAAGGGGTGATCCCCCACACCTGCCTTCCAGTTCTTTTCCGCCGTCACCTTGTGAAAGTACCTTGTGGAAGAACAGCGCTACTTCATCACCATTTGGATGAGTAATTCCTCATTTTCTATAGAAAATCTAACAGTTTTTCTCCTTAATTCTTGTTTTTTTTTTTTTTTATCACATCTTTATTTCTTGCGCCCGCTGCGGTGCTTACTGGCGGGGGCATCCCGCCACCTGCCCTACCCGTGGGGAGAGCAGTAGGCTCACTCACATGATAAGGGGATCTGGTATGGTGGCCAACCTGCTGGAGGGCTCCCCCATCCCTGCCAGCTGGACTGGCGCCGAACCCCCTCCCCCAGAATGATTCCATGACAGTCCTCCTGGTGAGGCAGGGCGTAGCCATCAAGCTGCACAGTCGTGCCCAGCCCTTTTTCCTTCTTCACCCACTGGGAGCACGGACGCTCTGGCTCTGCCGTTTCCCACCCGGACAAGGCTGCTTAGCTGCTCGTCAGCCCGTCCAATGAACGCCCAGCCTGCAACCCCCCCCCCGGTCAGGTCCTGATGCCACACTTGATGCCCAGGAGTCGCTGCAGTTGTCACCTGACTAGCTGCCGATGGAGGCTTCTCCGTCCCCACCTCCTCCTCCTTTGGAGTCAGCCCCCTCTTCCCCAGCTGGGGTGGAGGATCCTGGAATGCTTCCTCCATCGGGGTGCCCCCCCATCGCCGGAGCATCTGACACTGAACCTGACGACGGCTGCTTCTTCGTCCCTGTTTGCCTTGCCATTGCCTGATGGCCGACCCTCTGCTCCGCCTTCAGCACTGGCAGGGTCCATCTTTCCAAACCCTCCTCCAGGGCCTTCTGAACCAGCCCCTACACCCTATGGACTGATGCCAGAGCTGTCCAGTCTTCTGGCTGGGTCTCCATCAGGTCCTTCAGCCCCTTTGGGCCCCCGGGTGCCAGGTTACCCAACACCGCAATATCAGCGCCGGCCACAACAGAACCGCCAATCCCAAACACTTAAGCTTGTCCCCTCCAGACAAAGAATCCAAACTCTGGAACCAATATGGCAAGAAAATTTTTGCATCTTCTACCCTGGGCATTGGGGACTTTAATTATGTGGGCCATTTGGGGGACTTCCAGAAGTCTATTCTTGGTCAAGTTGAATCAAAACTGGACTCTCTCTCCCAGATTCTCAAACTAAGCAGGAACTGGGAGACCTGGTCCGCTCCACTCTTTCGGCATGCAGACACATGCTCTGTGCCACTTACGATGCGTTGGACACTGCAGGCAGAAGCTCAGCTTTCACCATAAGTTTACGCCGACATGCTTGGCTTCGCATTTCTGGCATGGCCCCTTAAGTGCAGACAGCCAGTCACAATGCCCCTTTCTGGGGATCGGTTTTGTTTGGTGGTGACGTCAAAGATATCATCACCGAGTTACAGGAGAAGGATTTAGCTTTAAAGTCTCTCCAGACCATGGGCAATAAACCTTCTCAAGGCCAGAAGCGTCCTTTTCTGAGCCAAAACCACCGTCAGCAAAAACAGGTGCAGTCTCGACGTCCTAACAAACGCAGATGCGCGTCAGCGGCCAAGGCTCTCCCGAACGAGTCTCACAAGACTCCTGGAGCCACGGCCGCTGCTCTTCCCTCAGCCTCAGGACTCCCTGCCTCTCCCTCTTCCTCTGGCACATCCAGAGGAACCGGTAGGGGGGAAGAGTTTCCTCACATCTGCTGGGCTGGGAGAGAGAAACATAGGACGCCTGGCTTCTCCAGCTAGTGTCAAGGGGACACTCCATAGAGTTTACCCAGAAACCTCCCCACAGATCTCCACCTCAGTCCTTGTACCCACCTCTACACATTCCTTTGGTACAGGAAGAGATCAGTTTCCTTCTCCGAAAGGCAGCGATAGAACCCATCCCCCCCACTTCTGGGGGACGGGTTACTATTCCCACTTCTTCCTGGTACCGAAGAAAACAGGCGATTTGAGACTCATTCTGGATCTCAGCACCCTAAACCAGTATGTGGAGTACAAGAGATTCCGAATGCTCTCCCTGCAGAGCCTTCTGCCCCTACTCCGTTCGGATCTGTGGCTATGTGCTCTGAATATGAAGGATGCCTACCTGCATATGCCCATCCCATCACAAATTTCTCCATTTTTGCTTTCAGGGGGCACACTACCAGTTCAGGGCCCTCCCATTTGGCCTTTCCTCGGCCCCCCAAGTGTTTACCAGATGCCTTGCAGTGGTGGCAGCCTTCCTGCATGCCCAGAAAGTACAAGTATTTCCTTACCTGGACGATTGACTCCTAGTGGCCCCTTCCAAGGAGGGCATCCAGCGCTCTTTATCCCCTCACCCTGGAGGTCTTTTCCAGCCTGGGGATTACAATCAACCAAGCAAAGTCCCATTTGGTCCCTTGTCAACGGCTGCAATTCGTTGGGGCAGTGTTGGATACGACCCTGGGCAGGGCTTTCCTTCCCTTGGACAGGATCGAGAGACTGCAGTTCCAAGCTTGCTTCCTGTCCTCCCACAAAAGGGTCGCGGCCCGAAAGCTCCTTCACCTTCTAGGCCTCATGGCAGCTGCCATTCCAATTGTCCCTCTAGTGCGGCTTCATATGCGGGTCTTGCAGTGGACCCTCCAATCCCAATGGGACCAATTCCAGGACGATCCGGATCATGAGGTCTTGGTTTTGGACCTGATGATCAGGGACTTGCAGTGGTGGACTGTCCAGGAGAACCTCAGCTTGGGGGTCCCTTTCTGCACCTCCCACCCTACGCAGACTCTGACCACGGACGCATCAGGTGCAGGTTGGGGAGCCCACCTAGGGTCTTACAAGATGCAGGAGAACTGGTCTCACATCAAGAAATGTCTACACAGCAATGTTCTCAAACTGAGGGCAGTTCTTTATGCCCTTCTGGCTCTTCTTCCCTTCATTCTCACCGGTCATCTTCTGGTACAGTCAGACAACATGTGCATAGTCTGGTACCTCAACAAGCAGGGAGGAACTCGCTCCTACCCGCTGTACTGGGAAGCAAGGAGAGTCTGGTATTGGGCATTTCAGCACAACCTGCATCTAACAGCAGTCCACATACCAGGGGTGCAGAATACCCTGGCAGACGCACTCAGTCGCTCATCCAACAAGTCTCGTGATGGGAACTCAAGCAAGAGGTGATAAACGAGATTTTCGCACAGTGGGGAACTCCTCAGATAGATCTGTTTGCCTCCCGACAACGCCAAATTTCCCGCCTTCTGCTCACTCACTCCAGGGCGAGATGTTTTTTGGCAGAACGCACTGTCTCTGTGCTGGAAGTGCAGATTCGTCTACGCCTTCCCTCCCATTTCCTTGATCCCGAGAGTTCTGAACAAACTTAGGGCAGAAGGGGTGCGAATGATTCTGATCACTCCCTTCTGGCCGGGGTAAGTTTGGTTCTCTCTTCTGCAACAGTTTTCAGAGGAACCTCCTTTTCCTCTGTCACTCTGCCTTCATGCCTGACTCTTACAGACGTAGCCTCTGCTTGCTTTGGTGTGTCCCCAGTAGTTGCGGACATTCTGGTAGAGGCCAGAAAGCCTTCCACATGATCCACCTATGCCATGAAGTGGAAGCAATTTTCCATTTGGGCAGATTCCAAGGACTTGGAACATTTTTCCTGTCCGGCAGCCAGGATTTTGGATTTCTTGCAGCGTCTCTATGATCTGGGCCTCAGCTACTCCTCTTTGAAGGTTCATATGGCTGCCATTTCAGCCTACCATATTCCATTATGGGAAAAGATGCTGCTCTGTTAGAGGTCTCCAAGACCTTTCTTAGAGGGGTCCTTTATTTAAGACCTCCTATCCACAATCCTGCCCCCAGCTCTTAATTTCATTTTGGAGAAGCTCACACTGCCCCCTTTGAGCAGGCAGTGGAAACTGAGTTAAAATTCCTTTCTTGGAAGACTCTTTTCCTTGTGGCCATTACCTCTGCTCGAAGGATTTCCGAGCTTCATGCCCTGATGTGCAAGATCTCTTACTTGATCTTCCACAGGGACCACATGGCCATGCGTATGAACCCTAAGTTTCTTCCTAAAGTGATGGCTGAATCCACACTTAACCAGTCTGTTGAGCTCCCGGTATTCTTTCAGGCTCACTCGAATCACGGAGATTATCTTCTGCATACTCTTGACATTCATAGAATTCTGAGATACCACACTAACAGGACCAAGAATCTCAGAAAAACGGATCAACTCTTCGTTTCCTTTGCACCCAAGAGAGAGAGAGGACAACGCTGTCTCTAAGCAGTGCCTCTCTAAGTGATTAGCTAATTGCATCACTCTCTTTTA
This sequence comes from Neoceratodus forsteri, assembly GCA_016271365.2. NCBI lineage: Eukaryota > Metazoa > Chordata > Ceratodontiformes > Ceratodontidae > Neoceratodus > Neoceratodus forsteri. The sequence continues at coordinate 1,316,085,066 of CM057455.1, read as the reverse complement.
CAAGTACAACAAGACCCTCCCGGGTCAAGTTAAATGTTACTCCACCAGAGGGGTAGCTGCCTCTGCTGCTTGTTTCAGGAATGTGTCTGCTGCTGACATTTGTGCAGCTGCTACTTGGACTTCCGTCCACACCTTTGCGAAGCACTACAATGTAGATGTTGCCTCTCCTCCTCCTCCCCCCTTATATCAGACTTGTTCCAGACTGCTTGGGACTCAGTCCTATTTGTGAATACCTACTGCAAGAGCCCTTTCGAGGTAAGATAGAACAGTTACATAAGAACTTACTGTAACAGTAGATGTTCGAGAGAGGCTCCTGCAGTAGGTATTGCTTTACCTCTCTCCATCTCCCTGAGTTTTCCTTTTCTTTTAGGGGGCATTTCCTCTTCTCCTGTCATGTCTTTTGGCCTCTGGCAGGAAAGAACTGGAAGACGGACATGGGGGACCGCCACTTTATAATGACGTAGGCTGATGTTGGTCAGCTGACATGGGGTGGTCCCCCGCTAGAGACTGCTAGCTGGAAATTTTTCCATGGGGTCCTGATGCCTGGCGGCTTAGTCCTAATTGTGAATACCTACTGCAAGAGCCTTCCTTGAAGATCTACTGTTACGGTAAGTTCTTACATAACTGTTCTTTTTCGAGGTACAAGTCAGGAAGCATAGGATGACCAAGAACAGTTGTAAAATTCGTAAGTGGCGTTTTATTATTTCCAATAACAATAATAAAAAAAAATGTACAGAATAACTATTTACAAAGGCAGTACAAACAGAAAACAGTCCATCTGAATGCAGCTCTCCATCCCAGTTTCAGGCTCTCGCTCTCTCCTTTTATAAGATCTCTTAGCAGCTTAATTGGTACATCCTTGCTGCTTTAGATGGCTCCATGTCAAAACGGCGATTTAATTTTGTCGAACATCAAAACGGCGAAACCAGAACAGAGATTACAGAATCGTCGATGCCAAATAATGTCAACTGACAATATAAGCGAATTTTGACCGCATTTTCGCAGCTAACCCAGAAATCATCCAGATGGAAGCACTGGTTTCTTCCAAGGACTCTTTTCCAGGTACCATAGGGGATTCTTACAGGGTGGTTTAGAGGCAGCTGTTTTGGGAGAGGCAAACCAGGACAGGGATGATAATGGCTGTAATGGTCTCTCTCTGGAGTTTTGGGATCGGGAGTTTCTGGCTGGAACAGGGGAGGATACCTAAGCCCAGACACCTTTATCCGCGTGGGGGGCTCTGCCACCCACATCCCCCACGGGGGGCTCTGGTCCCCGGACCCCCTGCTATTTCTAATTATCCTATTCCGAGGTGCTTCTTGACACTGGGGTAGATTATAGCATCTTAGTTGCTGTTTCCAACCTGTCGCCATTTATTAGCGGTTGCCGTTAATGTTTTCACTGTTGTGCCATCGCCGTTGAGTCACCTTATTGACGTGCTACCCTTTAGACTAAGTGTCTCCAGTTTGTACAGAATTTTTCAGTTTCCTTCCTGCAGGAGTAAGTCTACAAAAGCAAGCTGGCCTTGCTGAGTGCTTACAGAAGCCTGTGGTCAGAAAGGTCAAACTGTGTTGTAACTTGCTTTTTTGAAAAACCTAAAATCTTTTTTGCATTCATTTCAAGCATTATAACTATATACTTTTACAAACCAGAGAACTCAGTTTCACAGAGAGATTGACACATATACATATCATATATATATATATATATATATATATATATGTGTATATATATATATATATATATATGTGTGTGTATATATATATATATATATATATATATATATATTTATATATATATATATATATATATATATATATATATATATATGAGCAAGGTAGAGACAGCAGGGAACAAAGGCAGGAGATAGCTGGGGTGGGGGGCGGTATTAGACCTAGGGTTGATCAAGTCCTAGATCTCATGTGAAAATTTTATTGTGCAATCAGACAGACAAAAGATAGAAAAAAAAGAGGACAGAAAAAATCTTTGCTTTTAACACTTTCTGTGTAACCACTGGGACAGAGTCTTATTCCACCCTGTCACCTAGACTTGTGCCAGGAGGAAGAGTTTCAATGCCGTGACACATTAGCTTTGGGCTTTAGGAATTATCCATTACTTTCTGTTGCCTGCTTGGCTCCGGGTGGTCTGTAGAGGGAAATCCTGGCAGTTTACAAATCCTCAGGATGTGGGCTGTTGGACGGAGAAGGTCAAACAGGAGTTTGTGCATGCCAGGAATCCTCCAACCTCATAGTTCTGACTCTGAGGAAACCTGAACTGTGAGTCTTTCCATGACCCATTGAAATGTGTCTGGGCTAAACTGCAGTGTTCACCATGTTTCTAATGTTTAAGGGGTGACAGGTGTTATTTCTGTTTTTCTATAACTGCATGTTACTGTTATATGTGGGTGTTACAGAAGGGATCACATAGTTTAAATATACAGTGGTGTTTCCCAGGATGAAACCCAATTCTGCAGCATTTTGCAGCACTCTGCAGAATGCTGTAGCAGACCTACTGAATAAAGCAATGTAATTTCAGTGGCACTTAGTCCCATTTGTCATTCAGGAAAATGTGACACTGCCAGGATGAAGTAAATGCCACAGTTTCCTGCATTACAAAAGGGACTAATTGCCATTGAAATTACATTGCTTTATTTAGTAGGTCTGCTGTAGCATACTGCAGAGTGCCTTAAAAGTGGGTTTCATTCTGGGGGACACCACTGTATCTGTTATATTATTCTTGGCAGTTATGCCAAGTGGCTCATGCGAGAAATCCCACCATTTTAGGAGTCCCTTCATGTTCTTTCTCACATTTGAGGGGCACTGCGGATGTCAGACCCAGCGGTTTGCTGTAATGTTGGATCTGCACTAACCATAGTTCCATTCTTAGTGTTTTAGAATAGAGTTTGCTTTTATTTTTAAATTTCTGCCTACTAGTTCATTCTATTTTCTGTGCATTCTGCTTTACTTTTGGGTAGGGGGTTTCCATAAGGGGGTAATTTTTTTATTACTATATATTCTCCCTAGTCATGCAACAGATTTAAATACCAATCTTAGGATTGTGTTCATTCTCCCTTTCTGATTCTCCCTAATGGACTTACCTTTGAAGAGGCTGGCAAATTTCAAAAGACTTTTAGACTTGCTTATAAGGACTTATTGTCCAAGATCCTCCCTTTCCTTCTGCACAAGATTACATGGGTCTTATTATTTGTTTATCATCCATCTGAGGATGTAATAATGTCTTATCAAACCTGTACCCTGTATGAAGCTTCTGTAATAAACACAAAGTTACAAAAAAAGGAAGCCATCTACGCAGTCCACCTACTCGCAGATATGGCCCCATTTTAAAGTTTGCTCTGCTGAGCATGCCCTGGATCCCTTTACACTTTCAGTTAATCTAGTGCTGGACTACCTATTGTCCCTTAAGGATGCATGCCTAGAATATTCCTCTATTAAGGTCCACTTGGCTATGGTTTCAGCTCTCCATACCCTTCCACACAGCAAGACAATGGCCCATCTTGATGTTTCCCATTGGTTCCTCAGAAGTATTCTTCCCTTGCATCATCTGGTTCACGACCTGATTCTGGTTTGGGATTTTAATTTGGTCTTAGAGACCTGTACTGCATCTCCCTTCAAGCCTACTGCTACTTGTGAGCTGTGCTTCTTCTCTCAGGAGACACCATTCTTAGTGGCTATGACGTCTGCTAGATGCATATCTGTGTTGCAGACTGTGGTCACAGACCCTCCTATTCTTATTTTTCACAAGAACAGAGTTACATTATCTACTAATCCTCATTTCTTTCTGAAGGTTGTGTCTGAGAGAACACTAAATCAGACCATTGACCTTCCTTTTTATTTCTCGACTCCCACAGATAGTAGTGAATGTCACTTGCATATACTGGACGTCTGTAGGATGCTACATCGGTACTTGGATCATACTATGGATTGTTGGAAATTCTCACAACTTTGTGTGGCTTTCACCCTCTGATAGGTGGGCTCCCTCATTTCTAAGTAGGTGTTTTCTTTTTCTATTATTTTGTTTATGCTCCCAGGGCCTGGGAGGGACTCGCCCTCCAACCTCGCGCGTCCCTGCTCATGCCGTCCCCAGGTATTTCCCACGCGGTGGGGTCAGGTGGGAGAGCACCGGCCTTCTTCTCTCCTCCCCGAGCCCAATTCAGAAGCCGGGGGCGGCTCAGGGATGTGGGGACATCATGGAGCTTGCCAGCTCCCTTTTTTTCCACATTTCCTCCGGTCCCTCCCTCCCTGCCGACATGAGGATGCCGGTACATGTCTCCCGACCTGTACTGCCCTCAACCCACCACCAGAGGGCAATAAACGAGCAGGACAACAAGCCTCCACCCCCAGGAGAGGAGAGACCCCCCCGACGATCTAGGCTCATTCCCGAACCTGGGTTGCCGGCATGGCGCAAGGTGTAGCGACCAGCACCTCAACCTCTGGCACCACCTAGCTGGCTTAAGCAGATCTTTTCTAAATGGTTGGCCTGCTGCATTACCTTCTGTTACCAGAAGCGTGGTGGGCAGCTTTCTGGTCCAGTCCATGCTTATCCACCCATGAAGAGGCTGCTTCAGTGACTTGTTTTCAACATGTATCTACTGCTGCCACTTGGAGTACTGTTCATACATTTGCTAAACATTACAGTTTGGACATCGTCTCCCATAGTTGTGATGGCGCTGGCCTTTCTGTCCTGCAGTGCCTCCTTACTCAGGGCCCTTAGATCCTCCCTTCCTTCCTCAGTGCTTGGTACTGCTTGGGAATCATTCCATGATGTGGCTCAGTGGAGGGAGATGTCCTCAAAGAAGACAGAATAGTTAATTCTCCATTTAGCCACAGATCTCCCTCCCACCTTCCTCTCTTGCCTGGTGATGGGTGATTATCCTGCCTGCTATCACATGCTGGTTATTCTATGATGCCTAATTCAGCATCTTTACTCAGGTTTCTATCTTCTCTCCTTGCTTGGTTTGGTCCCTGCTGGTGCGATGTTCCTGTGAGCTTGTCTTCCTCAAGTAATTAAGGCATGCTGGGGATGCCCATGTTAGACAGACGCCGACAAGGGGCATCAACATAGGCGACCCCAACCATCAGAAATTTTCAGATGATTGTGACACAGATGGCTTACAGTTCCATGATGTGACTCAATGAAGGTGATCCGCTCGTAGATCTATTGTTGTGGTAAGTAACTATTCTCTTATACGGCAGTGACCATTATATGGTTGAACTCGCATTTAATACAAAACTTGCCAAATCAAGAGGGAGTAGCAACCTTCAGAAATTATAATAAAGCAGACTTTAAAAGGATCAACGAAGAACTTAAATGGGATTGGAAGAAGGCTACGTATGGAAAATCTGTGGAAGCATACTGGAGATTAATTAGAAACAAACTTCTAAGACTAGAACAGCTTTACATGCCAAGTAAGAGCGTTTACAGTAAAAAGGGAAAAATACCTATATGGTATACAAACAACCAGGAGGCAAATACAGATGAAAGAAATAGAATTCTGGAAGATGAAACTTACAAACGGAACAAAATGTTTGTTGTTAGAGGATGGAACTTTAAAAAGTACATTAATGATAAAGGAGGCATAGAGAAAAAACTGAATGTAGAATAGCACACATCAAAGATAATGCAACATCTTTTTATGTATATATCAATAATTGTGAAGGAACAGATGGAATATTACGTCATATTAATCATCTGGGGATGAATGACTTTGTTTGGTCTTTAACAGTGAAAGAAAACTTGAAATGAGTTCTCCCAGCACACAAAGAAAATTTGTGAAAAAAGATATGAGTTTTTATACAGTGTAGTACAAACATTCCTAAACAAAATTAGCATCAACAAATCGTCAGGCCTGGATCAACTCCACCCTAGATTCCTTTATGAGGTTAAAGAACAACTTGTAAGCCCATTAATTGTACTGTTTTACCTATCATATAATCAGGGTACTGTTCCATGAGATTGGCGATCTGCAGCAGTTGTCTCTATTCATACAAAAGGGGGCAGAGATATTACTAATAACTACAGACCAGTCATTTTAACTGCAATCCTGGGTAAGATGGTGAGATCACTAATTAAAGAGATTGAATCAAGACCTGGAAACAAAGAGCTTACAGGATCAGACGTAACATGGATTAACAGTGGGTAGGTCACGTCGAGAGTGCAGGCTGTTAAACTAAAAATAGCTCCAGGCAGGTCGACTGCCTCCCTCCTACTCACCATTGTCTATCTTCCACCAAACAAACACAAACTTGCCTTCCAGACCGTCCTGAACTATATCACACCTCTTCCACCTCAACTTGAAAAAATAGTCATGGGTGACTTCAGTATAAATTGGCTGTCCACAAAAGCGGCCCCTTATACTAATGATGCCTCAGTGCTCAATCTCATTCAGGTTGTCACCTCACCCACCAGAACAAATCCCCGTACAGGAAACTCCTCCCTCCTGGATCTGGTCTTCACAAACCGCCCGCATCGAATTACCAACACCCAAGTACTCCCCAGTGCTCTAAGTGACCACTCTCCTGTGCTCTGCTCCTTGTCTTGCAGAGCACCTAAACACCTCTCCCCCCCCCCCCCAAAATTACCTTACAGCACACCCTTGGCCCTGGCAAACTCACCCAACTCAAGGCCTAACTTAGAAACTGGCACTGGACACCCCTCGTTCTCGTTAACACCCCAGACTCCAATCAGGCACTAGATCTGTTCACCTCCACTTTCAATAGGATCTGTGATAAATTCGTCACGCTTACCAAGAAAATGTCCAAAGGCTACCAGGTTCCTTGGTTCTCTGATCACCTCCTGGGCCTAATGAAACAGCGTGATTCCCTTTGGCATATTGCTAATGAAACCAAACAGCCAGCTGACATGCAGCGCTTTCGGGAGGCTTGTAACAAATGCACGTGGTCCCTCCGCAGCGCAAAAGCGGACTATTACAAAGCATCCTTAACTTCCACCTGGGGAGCTGGGCGGAAATTCTGCAAACAGTATTAAGGAACTCTGTGGCAAATCCCCAAACCGGCCCCCAGACCAATTAGAAATAGACGGTGACATCGCCACGAACCCCCACCGCATAGCCTCAGCCCTAAACTCCTCTTTCACAAATCTCAGCCATAATCTCACCCCTAACTTCTTTGATCCCCTGCCAACCCGGACCACCCCCTCCCCTTGCCCCTCCCTTTTGCCTTCGCATTCTGTCCCCTGCAGAGGCCAGACCCTACCTAGACAAAGCCCTTAGCCACTCAACAAACCACAGTGGCCCCCTTGATCTGAAACTTCTTTGCCTTACTCTCCAGGAAGTCATCCTCCCTCTCACTCGTATCCTAAATCGCTCCCTCTATCAAGGGAAATTTTCCTCCCAATGGTAGCTGGCCAACATCACCCCTATCTTTAAGAGTGGGGACCGCACCTCCCCCAACAACTACCATCCCATATCCATCCCCCCCAAAGCCTTAGAACGAATTGTCGCCATCCAAATCACTGACCACTTGACTAAATACAAACTTCTCTGCGACCAACAACATGGTTTCCATAAGGGTCATAGTACCACCACTGCCCTCCTCGCTTTCACCTCACATGTACACTCCGCCCTGGATCGCGGTCACCTCACAGGTGCCATCTTTGTGGATCTCTCTAAAGCCTTTGACACTGTCAACCACGCCCTTCTCCTAAACACTCTCTCCTCCAGTGGCTTCTCCAACAATACTTTAAAATGGTTCGCCAGTTACCTGTTGGATAGAACATAACAGATAAAGGTTGGCACTGTCTTGTCCCCTTGCCTCCCGGTCCACTTTAGAGTACCGCTGGGGTCAATTCTTGGCCCCTTATTTTTCAGCCTATTCCTAAACTCCCTCCCATTGGCCGTCCCCGGTAACCTGCTCCTCTATGCGGATGATGCAGTACTCTTCACCTCCGACTCTGACCCACTTAATCTCCACCAAACATAGTTTCCACGAAGCAGAACATTGGTTCTCCAACCAGCGGCTAACTATCAACTACAAGAAAACTAAAGTCATGATCTTCTCCCACCCACAGAACCCTCGCAAGAACCACTGTTCACCATTTCTCACTATCAACCACACACCCCTCAAGCAAGTTAGCTACTTTAACTACCTAGGGATCACTCTGAACCCAGCCCTGAACTATAAATAACTCATTCTCCTCCTTGCCTCGACCCTAAACTCGAGACTAGGTGTGCTTTATAGACACAAACATTGCCTCACCCCGGAAACCCTATGGCTTGCCATCAACTTCTCCGTCCTTGCGCTCCTTGATTATGGTATTATAATATACTGTGCTGCCCCCAACTCAGCACTAAACAGTCTCCGCCTTGTACTTAACAAAGCCTGCCGCCTCGTCCTAGGCTGTAATCGCCGCACCCACACCTGCACACTTTACAACTTCTCAAAATGGCTAAACCTTGATAGCAGAATCTGGTATCATACGTACCTAACAACTGAGAAGATCCTCCTAGGACTTGCCCCTCACTCGCTCTCCTCTATTATCCGTCCAGCTGACTCAGCCGGATCCACGAGAAACTCGAACAAGCAGCTGCTATGGGTTCCCCGCCCTCATACCTCCCAACTTCAAAGGACTTCTGCTAACAAGCCCCTAATCTGACGAACACTCTCCCTATCCAAATTGCAAAGGAAATGAGGCTAGGTCCCTTCAAAACTAGGCTGCGGGAACTCCTCCAAGACTCTAACATATGTGATTGCACCTGACACTATCCTGCATCTTGCTGTCTCACTGTCTCCCATAACTATCTCTGTTCCCGGTGAAAATACTATCCTAACCCTCTACCGACTGTCAGCCAGTTAAAGACTCTTCTGCAACTGTTTGGCTGTGCTTTACTGTGACCCCTCTACTATACTAACCAATTCCCCCCCACTCCTGATCTACCCTGTACCTCATGTTATGAATTCATAATGTAATCCTTCGTTATTTAAATATCCTGTACTGCCGTCTCTGTTTATCAGTTGTTTCTACTGTCCCTGTTGTATGACGTGGAACCTTTGTAAACGAGTCTCTGACTCAAAGGTCTTTCTGAATATTTCACAATAAAATAAACAAATCTCCTGGACTTCTATGACAATGTTAGCAAAAGTCTTGAGAAGTATATCCCAGTAGATGTAATTTTCTTGGATTTTCAGAAGGCTTTTGATAAAGTGCCACATAGCCTAGTGATTGATAAAATAACCAAGGAAGGAACGGATGGTAAGATCATTGCATGGGTCAAAACTGGCTAACCAATAGGTAACAACAAGTAAGAATAAACGGCACCTTATCTAAAACTGCATCTGTGACCAGCAGAGTCCCTCAGCATTCAGTGCTGGGACCAGCAGTGTTCTCATACTTCGTCAGCGATAGCCACATGTATGTCAGGGTCTGTATAAAGACATTTGCTGACGATAGGATGCTGGGGGGGCTGTAGTTGATACTGCCTCAGAACAAGAGGTGCTACTGCAAGATCTGAAAATAATCAAACAATGAGCATAAATAAATAAAATTACATTTAACAGCAACGGATGCTTGGTACAACACCTGGGTAAGAAAACAAACTAAAGGAGGTTTATACAGAAAGGGATCCTGATCAGCAGTTACGTTAAACATGAGAAGCACTGTAGGAAGATTGCCACTATAACCAGTAGTTCATTTCTGGGATGCATAAAAAAAGCATTTGTCAGTAGTTCTGAGCAGTTCATGCTACCCCTTTGTAGAATGTATGTGCGCTCCCACATGGACTGTTGTTTCCCCTTTTTGGAGTTCATACCTGAGGAAAGATGTAGAATTATTAGAGCAGGCTCAGTACAGGGCAACTAAACTTATCCTGAGTTTGAGGAACATGCCCTATGAGGAAAGGATAAGAAACCTATGGCTATTTACACTAGAGAACAGGAGGCAAAGAGGTGATGTACTGCATCTACACAGAATACTAAGCGATGGAGAACTTAGGAAAGAATTCGGTACAGAGTACAAAAATAGACATAGAGGATTTTTCGCAAGGTCATATAAATTAAACTAGTTAAGGTAAATAAAAAATATTAGAATTGGATTATTTACACAAATCGCTTCAAGGGTGCGAAATAAGCTGCCCAAAGAAATAGTGAAAGCAGAAAGGAGGAATACTCGATGAACAATAGGATGGGGGAGACAGACACGATGGGCAAATAGCTTTCTTCTGTCTTACTACTAAGTATTGTACCAGGTATTTTAGTGGTTTCAGTGCTGTGAACTGTCAATTGTGCACACATAATGTAAATAATATACCAGTCTGAAATTTGAAACTTTCAGGTTTGTAAGATACTGGCCCAGAATAGAGCATTTTGTTTGTTTCGTGATGAAAATAGGCCACATTTTAACGTTTCTTAGACTGTGGAGCGTGCATGTGTGCAAACCTCAAAAATCAGTTGACAAAAAAATATGAAAAAACACAACCTTTGTTTTGAAATTTATCGTTGATTTTCAAATCGGTCACAAATGAAAAAGATTTTACTGCTGCCCCATCCCTCCACGCTATTCAGACTGATGGTTAGGGGCCCAGTCTTGCCAATGATAACTCTGAATCGTAATTACTGTAATTAGTGGCAGTTGGATGCCCAGTCCTGCTGCTGGTGTCCCCAATTAATATAATTACCGGTTGTTGAGTGCCCAGCCCTTTCACTAGTACCCTGAATCCCCAGTCACTGTAATTACCGATGTTCGGGTGTCCAGTTCCACTGTTGGTACCTCCTGCCCCTACACAAACATCCTTTTCCCCACCCACTGTCCAGGAAGTCCCCTTCCCCCATTGTTTTCCCCACCCAGGTCATATAATCAAAATTACTCCCCACTGTCACCCATCCTGTTGCACAAATGCCAACTCCCCACCCCGATGGCCTGTCTGGTACATATTATCTTCTTCATGGATATCTCTTGCAGCAGGCCACACCTATGGAACTATAGCTGCTATGCACCAGGACCACATGGAAAAGTTTCTAGCTTGAAGTCTGCTAGAGGTCACCCATGACAACAGTGTCGACCCTCCCATATAAATGTAGGCAGTCCCACGCCCTCCTCAGTTCTTTTCCCGCCATTGACCATCAGATGTCCGACTCCACGGAGGACACCGCCACGTCAGTTGAACACCAACTTTTCAATTTTTCCTTTTATTTTTCTCACCCTAGTTAATAATCACTTTATTTTTTTAAAGTGATTCCTCCCGTTGTTTATGTCTACCGCTTCCGGGAAACTTTTCAAGCTTTGCAGGTGTAATAAGATCATCACCGATAAGGACGACCATGACGCCTGTGTCCGCTGTCTCGGTGCCAACCACGCGTCCAGACTGGTGAGGTCTGCCACAAATTCAACCAGGCCACTTGGCGACACCATCAAAAGGCCCTAGAAGCCTTTCTCCTGGAATAGAAGGTTGCCAGCAGGGAGAAGGAGCTCCAGGGAAGAAGCTCCTCTGCCTCGCCAGCTCTTCCATGGACTCCCACTCTTTCAAGGCCCAGAACAAATCCGCTGGCAAACACAAACACTGGGATAAAGACAGGCCTAGGGACATGGCCTCCCCAGGGCACTGTCAGTCGCCGCTTCAAGCGCCATCTGCTGCTGGGTCATTGACCGCTTCAGCAGTGAGCCCTGCTGCTGCCCACACCCTCTCTCCACAGGGTCAGCTTTGACTGTGCTGTCCACTGGTCTCTCCTTGGCCGGTGCCAGTTCGTCAATGTTGGGCCTCCTGATGCCCCTGCTGATGCGTCGGCCCCTGTCGTTCAGGCGGATTGAGATTCAGGAGCAACCGTCTTAGTGTTCCACTGGACCTCTCTTTGCCGGCGATGATCCCTTAAATCTGGGATTTTTGCATCCCCCATGGATGCCTTTGACCATCTCATCGAAATTGGGGATTCAGCCTCCTCCATTGATGCCTCTGGCCGTCTTGTCTATACCAGGACTCCAGTGTCCCCCATCGCTGCCCCAGACCACTTTGTCAGCACCAGGGCTGCAGTGTCTTTCTTCGACGCTGCAGACTGCTCCACTGATGTCGGGGACCCAGATAACCCCCCATTGACACCCCTAGCTAGTCCAATAATGCCAGTTACCATCCACATGCAGAAGATGCTGTCTTCCTTCTGGGTGTTCATGCACTGCATTGCTCCCATTCCGGGCCCATCGATGCTGGGGCCTGCCAGGTCTGCTCCCACGCCGATGTCTTCCATGGCAATGTGCCCTTCACACCCTCGATTGTCGCCGTCCTCTGTGCCTATTCAGAGCCGGGGACGAGGATGAGTGCAATCCTGATCTCCTTCCTCCTGATGAGGAGGATGAGGAACGGAGTCCTAGGAAGCCTTCATCTACCTCTAATGTTTCTTCAGGGGGAGAGGACTAAATATACCCCAAGGTCCCCATCAATGTCCCTCCTTCATTTCAGTGATGAGGCAGCTGCAAGTGCTATGGGGTTTGAAGCTGAGGAGCAGGATGTTTTATATATTTATCACTTTGATAACCGGGTAAGTACACTGATCCCAGGGACCGTTTTTAGGCACGACCCAGGCCATGATAATGGTGCAAGAGGCAACAGTTAGACAATATACATAACACAAGAAAATTCAAAATACAGTAGAGCATAGATGACAGTTCCAGCATAGTGGTTGCAGGGCAATGAATGATAGCACAAGATAGCCAAAATACAAGAAATAAATAAGTATAACAGAGCATGGGTGCCACTTCAGTCACAAATGGTGCCAGAGCAATGAAATCACAAATGGTGCTAGAGCAAAGTAAGATAGTACAGACACCGGACCGTGCCAACATTGGGTAATAGCATTAAATACAGAGGCAGATTTCGGGTAGCTGTGAGGCAGTGCCAGGTAATCACTGAGCTGTCAGGGGAGGAAGATGTGAGTGTGAAGCTAGCCAGTGAAACACCAACAGTAGTACTCAGCTAGGAGCCAGTCTCTGAGGTGGGATTTGAACAAATGTGTAACCAGGGAGCGAAGCCCAGCTAGCAATTTATTCCACAGTGGGGGATCAGCAGCAGATAGGGCTCTACCACCCATATTGGTAGATACCCTGAGAATGTGGGGGGGGTGTAGAGTTCGAGTGTAAGCTGTGACCAGGGTTTTGACTTGGAATAGTGCTGCAAGAGGGGATTCTTGGCAATGCGGACAGCATTATTGACCCAGCAGCAAAGGGTGAGGTTGAAACGGCCTTGGAGTGGAAGCCAGCACAGTGAGTGATAAAGAACACAGTGGTGGGTGGAAAAAGGGGCCAGTAGTGCAAATCGATAAGCGCTATTGTAGGCGGTGGAGAGTTTGGCTTGAGGGAAGAGGAAGCTGTGGTGTAGATGGTAGCACAGTAGTCAATTGTGGGGAGTAGGTTACCCTGGACAATAGCAAGCTGGGCCTCTGTGGAGAGGTACTGTCTGAATCTGTAAGCTGTACCCAGCACTAATGTGCTTGGAGAAGGAGAAGGAGGGGTCAAGTAGGATACCAGGGTACTTGAAAGTGCCAACATTTTCAAGCATCTGGCTGTTGGGGGAGACAGTGCGGGGAGGGAGATTTGAGCTTTGCTAGGAAAGATTTGGACACGGACAGCATCAACTTGTTTTTTTAAGCATTTACCAGGAGGCGGTTGCTTGCAAACCAGTTATGGGCGAGGACTAGGGAGACGTGGGAGGGTGATTTATTGCTAGCAAACAGGACAAGGTCGTCCACGTAGAGGAGGGAGTGACAGGTAAGACTATCAGAGGGAAGGGAATTTATAAATAAGGAGAAAGGCGGGGGACCCAGAATGGAGCCCTGAGGGACACTGGTTGTGACAGGCAGGGTAGGGGAATAAGCGGGGCCCACACAGACAAATTGGGAGTAGTTAAATAGGTAGCAGAGGAACCAGTTGGATACCTCGTTGGAGCAGTCGAGGAGCCACAGTTTCGAGATGAGGGCATGATTTACCAAGTCGAAAGCCTTGGAGAGGTCGACGAAAACTGCGCCAGTGGCTTGACCATTGTCCATACTTCGAAGGATGTGGTCAGTCAGCAGTGCGAGGGCAGTGGTGGTACTGTGATGCTTGCGAAAGCCATGCTGCTGGCTACACATAAGGTTGTATTTTGCAACACGATCGGTGAACTCGTGGAGGATAACTTTTTCGAGGAGCTTACTTAGGTGGGGGAGGATAGAGATTGGTTGATAGTTATCAGTGGAGTGGGGGTCACCAACTTTGAAAATAGATACCACTTTGGCTATTTTCCAAGGGTCGGGCATGGTAGAGGTGGATAGGGCAAGGTTGAAAATAAGAAGACCAGGAGAAATCTGGCAGTATATCTGGAATTACCAGATTCTCTCCCTCTGATCGTTCCTCCTCTGCTGGCTACATTTGAGGATGCCACCATGGCTGCCTGGTACAGGCCAAACATGATCCCTGCAGTGCCCAGAAAAGCAGATAAATTATACCAGGCTCCCTTTGGGAAGCCTTTTCTTGCTGGGCAACCACAAGCAGATTCGGTGTTGATCAACATGGCCCGTGATAGGTTTAAGAGACCTCAGCTCACTTCCCCTGGACAAGGAGTCCAGAAAGCTGGATCTTATGGGCAAGAGAGCATATACTTCTTCCACATTGGCCCTTAGAATAACTAATTACATTGCCTATATGGCCAAATTCCAGAACACTCTCTGAAAGAAGGTCAAAGCTGTAGCTCAGGCCCTTCCAGAGAATCCTCAGAGGCAGGAGTTGCTTAAAGTCCTCCAGTCCAGGGCAGGTATGGGCAAGCACCTTTTGAGATCTGCCTGTGATGTCTCTGATGCCTCCGCAAGGGCAACGGCAGTGGGATCTGCCTCAGACAGCACTCTTGGCTATGGGTGTCTTGGCTTTGCTATTGATGTACAGCAGTCCATCCTGAATGCCCCCTTTAGAGGCTACAAGCTTTTTGGGGGTGGATGTTCAAGACATCCTTTCTGATCTGCAGGCCTCTTGGGAAAACCCTGTAATCAGTCCATTCCCTGTACCACACCCAGCCAAGGAGTGGCAAGAAGGTGCCCTTTTGTAGGGCCTCCCACAGACCAAAGCCGAGCACCCGACACTCCGGCATGCGCAGGGCAGGAACAACCCTCCCTGCCCACATCTCCATCACCAAGAAAACCCCCAAGGGAGGAGAAGCAGCTCTGGCTGCCGGTGCTACCTCAGCCTGACTCCTTGCCAGATCCCCCCAGTACTGCAAAAGGTGGTGGTAGGGGATCACTTCTCCCACCATCTGAACAGGTGGAGGGAGATCATAACAGATGCTTGGGTTCTGCAGCTCATAGAGCATGGCTGCACTCTAGAACTTCTGGAGTGGCCTTCAGATCTGACTCCAGTTCCTTCAAGTTGCCCTCTAGCAACATTCCAGTGGTGCTTGAGGAAATTCGCACGCAGCTGTGGAAAAGGGCCATAGAGCCCTTCCCCCAAGATCATAGGAACAGAGGGTTCTATTCCCACTTCTTTCTGGTTCCCAAATCCACCAGGGATTTGGGGCCCATAATGGACTTCAGAAATCTGAACTTCTACCTCCAGTACAAAAAGTACAGGATGGTGACCCTACAAGGTCTGCTACCATTACTGCAGCAGAGAGACGGGATATGCTCCCTCGACATGCATGTTGCATACCTGCATGTAAAGACTTATGCTCCCCACAGGAAATACCTCAGGTTCCTGTTCTAAGGGGAGCATTACCAGTTTAGGGCATAGCCCTTTGGCTTATCTTCTGCGTCATGAGTTTTTACCAAATGCTTAGCAGTTGTGGCAGCAGCCATCTGGCAGGACGGACTGTACGTCTTCCCCTCTCTGGATGACTGGTTGCTCAAAGCTTTGTCCAGGGAGCAACTCTCTTACACCCTAGTGTACACCAGACAGCTGTTCCTACATCTAGGGATTATGATCAATCTGCCCAAGTCAGTTCTGATGCCTTGTCCGCAACTGCAGTACATAAGGGCTATACTGGACACGGCTCTGGGTTCAGCCTTTCTGCCTCAGAACAGGGCAGAGTGCCTGATAGCACAGGCCCAGGAGCTTTACAACGCCCAGTATGTCACGGCCAGGACATTCCTGAGACTGCTGGGCCTGATGGCAGCAGCTATTGTGATAGTTCCCCCTGACACGGCTGCACATGCAGATCCCATAGTGGACGTTATGAGTCCAGTAGGATCAATGTAGTGATGATCTAGACCAGAAGGTTCTAGTAACACTGCCTTTGAAGAAGGTTCTTAAGTGATGGATGGACCCTACCAATTTGCTCAAGGGGGTCCATTTCCTCATCCCTTCCCTCCACCAGATCCTCACCACAGATTCTTCAGGGTTGGGCTGGGGGGGGGGCCACATCTGGAATCTCACCAGACACAAGAGACTTGGATCACTGTGGAGAGTACCCTCCATATCAGTGTCCTGGAGATGAGGGCCTTTCTGTATGACCTGCAGGCATTCAAGGCCCATCTGTCCCTGGGGCCTCTGCTGGTTCAGACGGACAAAATCAGGGTTGTCCACTATATAAATAAGCAAGGGGGAACCCATTCGTACTCCCTGTGTGGGGAAGCGATAAAAGCTTGGCATTGGGCTCCAGAAGATGGTCTAGAACTGTCGTCCATCCATGTTCCAGACATCCAAAACATCCTGGAGGCCTGGTTAAGCAGGTCACAGTCCAGAATGTATGAGTGGGAACTGCTAACCTCGGTGGCAGAAGGCCTGTTCAACAGCTGAGGTCATCCAGAGTTGAACCGTTTTGCGTCCCCACTCAGTGTAACACTGTCTCATTTCTGCTTGCTCGCTCCGGGGCCTAGATTTTTTGGTGAGACATGTTGTCACTCTCCCGGAAGGGGAGGTTTTGCTATGTCTTTCCTCCCTTCCCACTAATCCAGAGGATGCTGCTCAATCTCCAGATGGAGGGAGCGACCATGATTTTCATTGCTCCCTTCTGGCCTCGTCAGATACGATTCCCCCTACTGCAGCAGTTGGCGGTGGAATCCCCAGTGCCCCTGCCTTAGTGCAAAGGCTTGCTCTCACAGGAGCAGGGTACTCTGGTCCATCTGGACCTCAAGTCCCTAGAACTTTATGCCTGGCTCCTGAAGACCTAATCATGGCTAGATTTGGTGTATCCCAAAAGGTGGCTAATGTCCTGGTGGTTGCTAGGAAGCCTTTTACCAGGGCCACTTACTCCATGAAGTTGAAGTGCTTTGCTCTGTGTGGGGCTTTCCATCAGTTGAATCCTTTCACTTGTCCATTGAACCAAATCTTGGAGTACTAGCTGTCCCTCTCAGACTGCTACTATTTCAGCCTTCCATGTGCACTAATGGTCATGTGGTGTCTTCATCTGAAGCCTCCCATCTGCAATCCAGTCCTGCCTTGGGACTTAAATGTTGTGTTAGAAAAACTTAACTTCGGCACATTTTGAGCCGGATGCAAGTTGCGAGCTCCACTTTCTGTTGTGGAAGGTGTTATTTTTAGTTTCTGTTTACTTCTTCTCGATACATTTCCAAGCTTCAGGCTCTGATGTGTGAGTCTATTTATTTGGTTTTCCACAAAGACAGGGTGTCTTTGTGTACCAACCCTAAATTTCTGCCAAAGGTGGTATCTAAGTTTACCCTGAAGCAAACCATCCAGCTGCTTATTTATTTCCTGGAGCATGCCAATCCTGGAGAAGCATTGCTCCATTCTTTAGATGTACATAGAATACTCAGATATTGTGTCCATCATACAAAGGACTGCAGGAGGTCCTCGCAGCTGTTCATTTCTTTGGCCCCTGGGGAAAGAGGGCGTATCGGTTTCTAATCAGTGATTGTCCAAATGGTTGGCCAACTGCATTATTTTCTGTTACAGGAAGTACAGCAAAGAACTTTCTGGGGTGGAGCATGGCCACTCCACCAGAGGCATGCCACCTCTGTCACCTGTTTTAGGAATGCATCAGCCACTGACATCTGTACCACTGCCACTTGGAGTACTGTCCACACTTTTGCTAAACACTACAGTCTGGACATTGCTTCTAGGAGAAAGGTGGGCTTCGGCCTAGCTGTGCTTCAGGGTATCCATACAAGATCCCGACACCCAAAATCCCGATGGCCACAATCTCGATGGTATGGTGGTCCTCCCAATAGCCACATTTCCTATGGTATGGTGACACTGAGGTGTTTATATATATATATATTTTACCCTGGTGGGGGGGGGCAGAACCCGCCACGGAACAGTTTCGAGAATTGTGCTGTTGGCATTTTCTTACCATCAGGATTTTGCTGTCAGGATGTTGATTCTCGGGATTTTGTAGTAGAACCATGCTTCAAGGCCTCCTGTTTTAGGCCTCTAGCTTCCAGCCACCCAGACTGTGTCTCTGTGAGTACTGCATGGGATTCATTCCATAGGTGTGGCCTGCTGCAAGAGTTATCCTCCATGAAGATTGTACAATTGTGTAAGAACTTACCTTAACATTAGATCCTCGAGAGAATCTCTTGTAGCCAGCCATGCCATCCCACCCTCCAGCCCCCTTGGCATTAGAGCTTCCAGGATGGTTTGCCTTCTGTTTCGCCTGTTCAGTGGCAAGAACCTCTGTGCCCCGTTCCCCAGGAGGAGATCTTCTGTATATGGGTTCCAGCAGGAGAACTGAGGAAGGCACAGGGACCCACATTTTTTTATATGGGAGGGACGACACTGGCTGACATTGCTGGAAAGTTTTCTGTGTGGTTCTGGTGCCTGACAGCTATAGTTCCATGGGTGTGGCTGCTGCAAGAGATTCTCTCAAAGATCTACTGTTACAGTAAGTACTCATGTAACTGTACTTTTCATGATGGTCCTATGTTTGCCAATAGGCACAGCCCTTCCTACACCTCAGCCAGACACCATCTTCTAGTTGGGTTCCAGTAAATGTTAAAAACATTGACAAAAGTTATGGGTGATTGAAAAAACCACCCCTTCCCCAAATAAATAAAATCAAAAGAAACATTTTGTATTTATTTTATTTATTTCGTTTTCGTTAACCAGGTAGGTGCGCTAGCCATAAAATGACTATTTTCAGGCACGACCTGGGAGAGTACAACAAAAAGAGAACAGTTGAACAACAGCAACATGGGTACAATAATACAAATAGAGGAACAGTACAGCAGTGTTGGCTGCACATTTGCTGGGACTTAGTTTTTTCCCACTGTTTTTTTTTTTTTAATCACCTATAGCTTTAAAATTATTTATTTGTTTATTTTACTTTTCATTTTTGCCCCCATTTCTCCTTGCCAGCTTCCAGATTCTTCTACCACCTGCCCAAACTCTTCTGCCACCATAACAATCCTCCAGTGGTGCAACCCACCACTAGCTTCTGCTCAACACCCTCTCCAGAATCCCCAACCGTAACCCACAGCTTATCACCGGTGGATGGGATACCTAGTTTCCCAAGTGCGGAGGAGGGGATACCTCACTCAGTGGTTCAGGTCCAGAAGGAGGCAATGACAGGGTGTGGGAGGAGTCAGTAGGGCCCTACTGTGGCGTGGGAGGGTGGGGTGGCTTCATCTGTGTGGTGCTGCTGGGGAATTTATTTGGTCCATTAAACCCTCCCTTGTGCCTCTCTGAGAAGTGGCCTAGCAGAGCACCTAACAACTCCATTGGAAGGGTAGTTGAGACCCACCCTACCTTTGGCACTCCCCTTCTGGCCCCACTGTAGGTGTGTTTCGCCTCCACATCACTTGCCAGGCAAGAGGGTGCATGCCAAACTAAGGTTGTTCCAGAGGAATCGCTTTATTCCTTCTCGCACAACATGCCCTCCCCCCTTAGCCAACAGGGGTCAGTCATGATACAGAAAGAGGTGCCCTCTTTCCATGAAGCATGAGGCATTCAAGGCGGATGCTAGAACCCCTGCCTCTCTGGTTGGCACCAGATGTTCCGTGCTCGTGGTGCAAACCCAGATCATCTGGATGGCAAGCATTAGCACTACTTCTGCACTAGCCGTCTGAGAACTTAAACATTTTTTAACATTTAAAGGACAGATTGTAGGAATGGGATGCTTCAACCCCTTCCCCCCACAATCAAACAAGTGGCAACTTTCAGACTTGCACAATGGGTCTTCCACTTCAAGCTACATAACCACCACTGTTCTCTGTGGGTCTGCTGCTTTGCATAGGGCCTCCAGGGCCCAGTGCGAAACAAGCAGTAGTTCTCACCCTGTGCCCTGTGAGTCTGCTGCTTCACGAGACACAGGCTACCAATGTGATGCCCTGCCTGACACATTTGCTACTTCGCGTATGGCTTGCATGGCCCTATGCGAAGCAACCTGTAGGTCTGTGCCACTGCCCAATGGGTCTGCAGTGTCAGTTGTTTATATATCTTTTCAAAAAGTAAGGAGATAAATTGCAAAGAAAAAGGCCATGTTAATGCGTCTGTTAGGGTTCAAGCAGAAAACATAGAAATAGGCACATCAAATTTATTTATTTATTTATTTGCTTTTAGTAACCGGGTAAGTGCATTAGGCAAGAGGCCTGCCTATTTTCAAGCATGACCCGGGAGAGTACATCACATAAACCAGCGAATTACCACAAAACAGGTACAGATCGTTAGCAGAACAAGCATCTGAAAGAGACAGACATAATTTTGGATAAATAAACAATCAAGCACAAGTAGCAACTACATAGCAGAGTTGACCTCCACAGAGAAGATCAATGTATAACAACAAGCAGTAGCCATCCACGCAGGGATGGATAGGACCAGTAATACAGTCAGGCAATACAGTACAGTTCAGTATAGCAACACCTAGGTAGAGCAGAATAAGGATGAGTAGGAGGAGTACTGGGATGCTTGGGTGCAGTGGCAGGAGTTGAGTGCTTGAAGGTGGGAAAAAAGTGCTGATTTAAAGGCTGAGTGAGATAAGGAGCTTTTTAAATAGGCTGGTAAGGAGTTCCAGAATTTAGGGCCAAAATGGAAGAAGGCTAGCTCCCCCATCTTGGTCGAGCAGAGAGGGACGGAGAGCAGAGGTTGATTAGATGACCTTAGTGTGTGGGAGTATGCCACAGGGGTGAGTATGGCACCTATACAGTCTGGGCGGAGGGTCCGGTTCATGGAATCAATAAAGCAACCCAGTGAGAAGGAGCGCTGGGATAAGGGGGACAGCCAGCACAAAGTGGAGTAGAGATGGCAGTGGTGAGTTAGTCGAGGGACAGAGAGGGCGAATCTACAGACGTTGTTATATGAGATGTCCCACTTGCGAAGGATTCCTGCGTGTGCATGGGAGAGAGTGGGGAGAGCATACAGAAGCTGAGGAAGTAGTACCCCATGTGCCACGGAGATTCTGGCAGCAGGGGTTAGGGAGTGACGCAGACGGTAAGCTGCTCCTAATTTGTCATTAACAGATTTACATACCTCGTTGATATGTACAGAGAAGTCAAGAACGGGATCGAGGGTTACTCCAAAGTATTTGAAGGAATCGGTAGACGACACTTTAGACCCGTCACAGCTAAGCACATGGGGCTTTATAGACTCAGCAGAGACTTTCCTAGCAGACCCAAACAGCATATCCTGGGTCTTAGGTATGTTAAGACTTAGTAAGTTGGAGGAGAGACATTGCTGGATCTGTTTTAATGTGAAGGACAGGTGGGCATTAATGTCCAGGATGGAACAAGAGGCAACGTAGAGAACCAGATCGTCGGCATAATGATGGAGCGACAGTGAGGAAATGAGGAGGGGGTATCATTAATGAATATTGAAAAGGGTAGAGGTCCCAGGATGGAACCTTGTGGGACACCACAGGAGATGAGAGCTGGGGATGAAAGAGCTTTGCCAAAAGAGGTGGATTGAGTACAGTTGGTTAGGTAGCTGCTGAACCATGATAGGGTGGTCCGGAGGTGCCCAGGAGATGTAGTTTGTTTAGGAGAAGACTGTTAGATGATAAAGTGCATGAGGAGTTATAATTGTGTTAATTGCGTTAGGGCGTTAACTGTTTTGTGTATGACTTCAACTGAAGTACAAAATGCCACACTTTTTTTTTTTTTTTTTTTGTCACTCCACTATTTCTTGTGTTTTGGGGCTTTAAATATTTTGTTTGTGAAGGACTTTGTACATTTTTCACAATGGTTTTACAATTCAAGAAGTAGCTCACAAACTGTAAAAAACAGATGTGTTTGTCTGTTTTTCATTTGTGTCCTCAACTGTTTTTTTTCTTTGTTAGTACAAGCATGCAAAGCCATGGGTTTAGCCACCAGACAACTTACTCAGTACAGCATCTGGTGGTGGCTGTACCCAGAGTTTTGTTCTGCTCGGTCAGCTCAGTTGGTTTCCCAGCACAGACAGGGAGGACCATGAGTGGTAGGCCACGGGGTGGTTTGCTTTTTTTGGTCATCAGTCCTTCTCACAGTGCATATTGGATTATCGAGCCGTCCTAGTCAGTGAAGAACAGAGTCTGGACCAGAGGAGCTTGTCAGATTCTGGACTGTGGCCGGCCCACTGGCACTGAGGATTGAGGTGCTGGACGCCACACCTTATGCCACGCCAGCGACCCAGGTTCGGGAACGATCGCTAGTTGGGGTACTGGCACAAGGGTGGGGAATGGAGCAGGATCGAGCAGCCTAACGGCAACTCTCCTCTCTTGAGGTGGTTTTCGCCCCCCCATAATTCAGCTGCCACAGGGTGGAGGTCCGGTGGCAGCGCAGGTGGGAGGGGGCGGAAGTTAGGAGGGTGCCAAGGAATGCGACAGGCACTTACCTCCACACACGCACATACGTGCTCAGGGAAGGGGGCGGACAAAATTGGGGAAAAACACTGGATAGAAACATAATAGAAAAGATTATGAACTGTGCTGGCAAGTGTAGTAGTTTTGGATTTCCGTTGTAGGGCAGTGCTTGTTGCTGGATGTCCTGGAGTGGACCTACCCCATCCCCTGAACATATTCGGAAGCTAGAACTGGACCTTCCAGCAGCCATGAACTTACTGGGAAGAGAAACAGTGGTGGGGAAGGGGGGAGCTTTTTATTTTGCAGTAGGTCGTACTCTGGCATTTTAGTCCCTATTGTACCAGGTGAGGGAAATTTTACCGTAATCGGATGCGGAATCAGAAATTCTGAGTCTGACCCTGATTTCTTTCCAGTGCCAGGTTCTAACTGATTCAAGTGGATCATATTCCACAGAATCCGAGCACCCCAATGACTAGATGGTAGGCAGATAGCTTGAGGATCTGGGGTCAATGACATTTGTTTCTGCCTTTCTGAAGGGGTCAGTCATCAGAACTTCTTCTTGCCTTAGGTTATCAAATGAAAAGGTGAAAGATTTTTGATCCAAGAGGTTAGCAAAGATGTTGGAGTGACCGTTAGAATTCTTGCTGTCTTCCTAATGGAAGGGCGATATAAGGTTGCTGGATTGGTTGCTTAGTTCATGGATGATACTCGGGCATTCAGTAATTAGGTTGTCATTTTGTAAAGAAATCGGAAAAAGAATGACCTTACTCTGTACAAGTCCCAATAAATGGTGCAAAAATCTGCTTTCAGTGTTCCTGTTTTTTTCTTTACTTTTTGTTTATAATTCCGCACCTTTACTGTGCCCTGTATGACATGTCTTAGATGATCAGGTGATGCATAGCTGGTGGGATGTCTGAATAGCCCTGCTTCATCTTGAAGTCTATGTGGAAATGGATGTCAACAAGATGAGAGAACAGAAGGGAAGAGACAGTTCAATAAGACAGGGTGATGTCCTATTTATCTTAGAAGGGAAAAACTTCATTTAAAGAGTACAAAAATACGTAAACATTGATAGTACTGGAAAATCATGTAGGTAAATCAAGGGAACCTGTCTGAAATCTTTAATAGAAAAGCAGGTAAAATCAGATTTTCCATGTAGTTTGCACTATTGCTTTAAAAAAAAGTGCTGTTCTTTGCGTATGTAAATAAATTTAATTATGTTTGTTGTTGGGATAGTAGGTCTCTGTTTATGTTTTGTGATTGGAAAGGCACAAAATTCTTAGGTTGGTGACCTATCCTGTTTCGGATGGATGCATTTACCACTGGACTATGTGATTATAATTACTTAAACACTGGTAAATGCCAAACCATATTGTCTTCTTTTACTAAATCCTAAAGGGTGTGCTGCTTCAGACATCACAGTTATCAGTGGTCTGGTCTGAGGCTGCTGTGTGTGCCTCCTGTTTATTCAGTCACCAGTATCTGACCCAACTAGCCAGAAAGTTCCACGGAGATCCTGATGCCCTTTTCAGGAGGCAGTAATAGATACAGTAAGAATGTCAGGATTTCTGTGTGGCAAGGGCAGTTAATGCACATCCTCTTCTGAAAGTGGAAACCAACCATAAAATGCACAAGAAAAGATTAAACCGAGTGCAACCGAGGAGTCAGGAAGAGAGAAAAAAAGCACAAATAAGAATGAATGAAGAAAACAAGGAAGAAAGAGAAACTAGGAAAAAAACAAATGGAATTGGTAGAAAGGGAGAGATCGGAAAAGGACGGAGGCAGACAGACCAAAAAATAGAAGCTGCATGTGTGACAGAGTGAGTGTGTGAGTGCACGCGCGCACGTGTGTGTGTGTTTATATATGTATACCGTGTGTCTTTATATGTAAAATTGCAAACATTTACGTTGTGTTAAGAAAGAGGGTTGTTGCATAACACCACAAATTCAGAGAAATGCAATACTCTATAGATTCCTGCAATAATTTGAAGCAATCAGACAAATGATTGAATGTAACTGGCTGAAGCCACACTAGTTGGGTGCGATGTGATTTGCAAACCTTTGGATTTGGGAGACAGCCACAACCCTGAAGAAGTGGATGGGACGTGAATCCCTGAATCATTCGGTTAAGCTGTGTGGCTAGATAAACAGCAAAGAAGTCCAGCTTGGTGGCATTCCAAGTTGGAGACTCGAAACTGTGCCTCAACCTGGGCTCTGATGCATGGGTCCAAGACTGAGCCTCAACCTGGGCTCTGATGCATGGGTCCGAGACTGAGTCTCAACCTGGGTTCTGATGCACTGGTCCAAGACTGAGCCTCAACCTGGGCTCTGAAGCACGGATCCAAGACTGAGCCTCAGCCTGGGCTTTGATGCACGGGCCTGAGTCTGAGCCTCAACTTGGGCTCTGATGCACGGGTCCGAGACTGAGTCTCAACCTGGGCTCTGATGCACAGGTCATGAGACTAGGCCTCAACCTGGGCTCTGATGCACAGGTTGTGAGACTAGGCCTCAACCTGTGCTCTGATGCGTGGGTCGTGAGACTGCGCCTCAACCTGGGCTCTGATGCACAGGTCCGAGACTGAGCCTCAACCTGGGCTCTGTTGCATGGGTCCAAGACTGAGCCTCAACCTGGGCTCTGATGCATGGGTCCAAGACTGAGTCTCAACTTGGGCACTGATGCACGGGTCCAAGACTGAGCCTCAACCTGGGCTGTGATGCACAGGTCAGAGACTGAGCCTCAACCTGGGCTCTGATGCATGGGTCATGAGGACAAGGAAAAGATGCAGAGGCATCGTGCATAGACCCGGTGAGGTGGGGGAGCAGGACTGCCCATTTTCAGAGTGCCTTTTGTGGTGGGTTGAGAGGCGGTGCATATTTTGTGGGTCCAGAAGTGCTCGGCTGGTCAATAAGGGCACACCTGGTGTAGTTTCACAAGTCCAGAAAGGGTCTGATATGGAGATTCCACCAGGTCTAGCAAGCATACCTGGAAAGGAGCTGGGGCAGCAAGATACCGACTTGGAGCATAAGTGGAGGTAATCGGACGTCGTGATGAATAAAGGAATATGATTAAAAAAAAAATAATAAACATTTGTATATATAACATTCAGTGAGTGTGCTGCTTCCTTTGTTGAGATTCATCGCATTTTATTAAGGTTCTTTAGGAGCAGTCCCTTCCTATGTAAATGTATCTTATTTTCAAAGGCTCCCTTGGTTTGGCAGGGAGATTGATGGGCATTTTGTGGGTTTAAATCATTGCGTTAAGCAGCAAGTGTAACCCAAACTTTGGCATCCTCATTCAAAGCATAACAAGAGGAACTCTGGTGTATTGGTACATATCCATGCTTTGACAGATTGTTCCAAATGTGGTGTTAACACCCACTGTGCAGTGCAGTGAAACATTACACCACCCAGTTACTGAGATTCTAGAATAGTTATACGTAATGTTGCATTGCTCTGCTGTTGTAATGTACTGTAGACATTCTTATGCCTTCTTAACATGTATTTTTGTGCAATATTTTCCATCCTTCTTAAAGCAGCAGTGCATGTTATTGGTTAAAATGTTGGCCTGTGCTTTTTATTCTATTTTACATTGCCTCATCTCCTGTCTTGTATGATACCTTACTCCATGTTGAGTATGCTTTAACACTTTTTTTTAATTTTAAATAATTAAAGGTGCACTCCATTTACTATGGCTCAGTCCAGGTTTTTATCAGTGTTCTCAGCTGTTTGTGAACACCCGTTGTTTAACATCCCTTTTCTTGTGACTGAAATGAACTTACAAGCAGCAGACAGTGCGTCCTAACCTTCTGGAACAATAAATATACAAAAACAGCTGAAGATGGCGATGAAAACCTGGACCAAGTTATATTAAAATGAATGCTGGGGTCTTTCAGCAAACCAAGATGTATCCTAACTGTGGCTTACAACAACCATTTTTCTTTTTTCCTGTTTGTATGTTCTTCCCTGGCCAAGCTCTGACAGGTGTCTACTCAAGTCCCAAGGACATACTCTGATTAGGCCAGTTCTTCTCAACTCGCTCCTGGGTCTCTACCCTTCTCACTGGCATCCCCACGGCTATTCCACCAGTGGCGGGCCCCGGAGGGAGGGTGAGCTGTCCTCTCCTCCCAAGGCAACTCACTAAGTGATCCAGGATGGACTCAGGGGAGCCTGGAAAATCAGGCTGTCATAGAGGTGGTTCATGGGTTTTGCTCCCAGCCTCCCTCTCCCCCCCGCCTCTTGGCTGGCACCTAACATCCAGATCTTGGATGCACGCAGCAACATCCCTTTGAAGGGAGCCGGCTGTCCTGAACCACTGCAGGGGTTGCTACAACACTGGGTGTAGAGCTTCAACCCTCTCCAGCCGCAGCACATGGCTGGGCAGCAGGTGCTGTGGTCAGGTCTGACCCCCGGCGCAGCATCCCGAGCTTGTTCTGAACTCGGGTCGTCTGCATGGCAGTGCAGTGCTCTGCTGTGGGGCCTCCAGGGTGGCCACAATAGTTCTTCTAGTTACCTAGATTCCATTCACTATCCATACATAAGCAATCTCCCACTGAGCTTATTCATTCACTGGAGCAGTCTTCAAGCTCGACTCCTATTACCACCCTGTCATGTGGTCCTCCGTCTCCACCCATTTGAACTCAGATTTTTCCTTCTGCTGGAAGGCATAGGTGTCTTTCGCATCTCCTGCTGGTAAATTAGGATTCAGAAAGCTTTTAGGGTATGTTGGCAGTTTTGGCTTGGTTTTTGACTCATTACTGTTAACTCACCATTGACATTCTGTGTCGTCATTGTGATTCACTGTGGAACAGAAGAAGCAGCCAGGGTTTAAGAGGTGTATTTTGTGCAGGTACCGGATGTTAGCGAGTGAGGAACATGATGTCTGTGTGTACTGTTTGGGTCTGGACCACAGCATGTCACAGTGCTCTTGATGTCAAGCTATGCACGTATCAACTCTTGAAGAGCACCGGTAGCTGATGATCCCGGGCAAACAAAAGAAAGCGCGTGTGCCATCTGTGGCTGTGGGGGAAGGGGTCAGCAAGGATGTTCTGGTCCTGAATCTTCTGTTGGTGGTGGAGGAGTATGTGATAGATCTCTGAACTCGTCAGGAAGGCACAGGATTTAAAAACGTTCATCTGTCTGTAGACTTCTTCGAAGGTGAGTTTCCGTTTCATTGATCAAAACACAAAAAGAGTTGGCCCCTATGTATGGGACGGTTGTTGGACAAGGACAATTGCTGCTCTGCCTTCCAAAGTATTCGCATGGCCTTTTGTTTTTAAGGGAGGTCGCGCCACCCTTGGAGCTCATTGGTCTGTTCACAGAGTTTCTGTCGGGTATGCTGACTAAGCCACCAGTTGACCAGATGGTCAGTCCCATCGAGTACAAGTTCATTGATGGAGAAAATTTCTCTCTCTCCTTCTCTCACACTCTCTCTCTCTCTGTCTCTTACGCTCTCCCAGACACCAGTGCTAACCCCAACCCAACCAAGGCAGGGTAGGTTGGGCCCAACAGAGCACCCAGCCAGGCCCCCGCTGACTCAGCAGCTGCTGGTTGTCCTGACTCTGGCACTGCCAGGAACAGAAGTGGAAGCTAGGGTGTAAGAGGTGTGTTTTGTGCAGGTACCTTATGTTAGCGACCGAGGAACATGATGTCTCTGTGTGTACTGTTTGGGCCTTGACCACAGCATGGCACAATGCATTTACTGTGGCATCCTGCTTCGTCATTACGATTCACCATGGAACAGAAGAAGCCAGGGTTTAAGAGGTGTGTTTTGTGCAGGTACCTTATGTTAGCGACCGAGGAACATGATGTCTCTGTGTGTACTGTTTGGGCCTTGACAACAGCATGGCACAATGCATTTACTGTGGCATCCTGCTTCGTCATTACGATTCACCACGGAACAGAAGAAGCCAGGGTTTAAGAGGTGTGTTTTGTGCAGGTATCTGATGTTAGCAACTGAGGAACGTGATCATTTTCTGGCATGGGAGGGCAGTTGGCATCCTTATGGAGATAATGAATTCTAAAGGCTGAAGATTAATTGCTTTTGAATGCCCTTTGTAATAAAGAATATGGGGATGGAAAACATAAGCTAACTGGTGTATAATATTAAGCATGTCGAAGTTTTCCATGTGGAGTCAGAGTCTCTTTAAGCCAAATATATATTCTCAAAAAAGGCTCAATTCAAAACTTATGAGACGGTCACTGTTGAATGCTAACCATCTGCTTAATTTTCTTTTGCAGTCTGCCAGCTCATTAAAGCCTACCACTGAGTGAGCCGCTGTTGTCATAGCCACCACTGTTACTATTAGATCTTTTTGTACAGACTATACTGCAAGACAGACTGTAGCTGATCTTGTCAGAGCCTAAATTAGTGATAACCCATTGTTGTATCTTTTAGGATTAAATGCACATTTAATTTGAAAACTGCAGATTTAGCATTTACGATTGTGTACCCTAAAAGTTGGCAATACAAGCTTTTTTCACCCTCAAAAATATTTTAGTTTTATTTGGGGAAGGGGGGCCTTGTTCCTGAACTGCCCATGTCATCTCCTGCTCACCCTGTCGTTCACCAGTTATCAGTTACAGCTTGACTCCGGCAACAGCAGGGCCCTGACCAGATGGATGGAGCTCAGATCCACAGTAGGGATAGGAGGCTAGGGGGAGATTTGTGCCATTTTGTACAGGAGGTCCTCCTTTTGGCCTTTCTACCCTCTGTCCTAACTGAAGCAGCAGCCCACATCACTTCCTACAGTGTCCGAAGTTGATGTACCATCATCCAGACATCAGACTCACATGGTTGGTCAACAAACACTTTAAAGAAAAATGTTTTTCTCCCTCTGCTTCAACAGTTGCCTACAGTACCTTAGTCCTGCCCTGATCTCCCATCCTCTCTAGGAGCACTTCAGAGCTTCATCTTCTTGTATAGTGCTCTTGTGGGTCTTCAGTCTCCAACCCCCTCCAGATCCAGAGCAGAGTCGTGGGACCCCTGGAGAGTGTACCTGTCCATTTAGTTGTGAGAGTAGGAGTGACTTTGTTCCCTTTGGCAGTTTTAACTTTTCTTTTCCTGTCATAGAGGCTGTACTACCACCGTGTTGGGGGAGTGGGGGTGTGTCGATGTGTGGTCACCTACAATGTCCAGCATCCTCCTAATGACTGTATTATATGTTGTCAGTTATTTATTGTATAACTCTATAAATTGTAGCTTTTTGGTACTCTGTGAAGCACACTGAGCCCTTGTGATAGTGCACCATATAAACAAAAATGCCTTGCCTTGCCTAATCCCCAGGATGTACTCTTCTTGCTGGAAGACCGCAACACTTCCCCAGAGCTTGGGAGCACTGCCTTTGCAATTTAATAGTAACCAGAAATCTAAAATATGGAAGTAAAACACTAGAGTCTCGCCGTACAAGCTGCACGGACCATTGCTAACCTCACCCGTAGAACCTCTACCTATCGGACAGTCTGGGAACCCTTATACACACTGTTAACTTCATAAGTCTCCCCTCTCTTCTTTTTTGTTTCCTCATAATATCGATTTCCCCTAACTGGCCTATTTCAGGATATTTGGGTGCCCTTGGCTACTGCCTACCCATGTACCTGGATAACCCTTAACTCTCTTAGTCCCCTAGTATGTGCCCGTGTTGCAGATTTAGAGGGCTCCTTGGTGGTGGGGTGGGGTTGGGGAGGGATGAATATCAAGCTTGCAGGACTCTATTTCATTTTTATTATGATGTCTCTTTTTCATACTTTTGTTATTTGTTTCGGTATTTACTTTGTGTACTCACTGTGTTGCCCGGCACCTTGATTATGTCATACTGTTACCACTCATGGGGTATTTTGGTGGGGATTAGGGTGGAGGTTTTATGTTCTGTAACTGTTGTTGTGCTTTGGTGTTTGTTCTTATCTTTCTTGAAAAATTCAAAAAAGTATATTAAATTTGAAAAAAAAAAAAAGAAAACTAGGGTCCCGATTCTCAGTTGCAGGGAACTGTTGCTTTATTGGTTTGAAGCGCTTTAGCGGCAGTCTTCTGTTTGTGACCTCCTTCAAGCTATGCTCCCTGGGGTTGACGGCGCTCATCAAACTGCACTGGTGCACAGAAGGGGCAGAGTAGTTGGCATGTAAATGGCATGCAGCACCACTGAGTGTGCCAGCTACCACCATGCACTCAGCACAGCAGTTTGTGCCAACCCCAGCTACCACCAGGAAAACCTGGTAGGGGGTGGGAGTTGAAGTGCTGTGCCAGTTGTGCACTCTCGTCAGAGAAATATTTCATCGGGGGACCAGATTGGCGAGGGATGTGTACACCCATATAAGATAGCGAGATACAGTATCCTCTAGACTATGAGGGACAGTATTGTTAATTACTTTGTGCTTTGTTCCCCCGGTTTACTAGGTGAGTGTGTTCACCAGAACAATGAGCTATTTTACATTTTCCTGTGTGTGCCAAACAGCATGTAGGCTTAGCAGTGCAACAAAACTTAGTTCTGTTCTGTGAGTTAAAAAATATTTGGTTCAAATTCATATAAAAATAAGTATTTTGAATTTAAATTAAAATACTGAAAACTTCTCCTTTATCCTTCCTTCATCTTTTAAGTCTTTAATGTGTTACGGAAGAGAACCTGATATGTTACCAGTTAAATTAGATTAGCATGATTGACTTTGCAGAATCAGACACCGTCTTTAATATTACGAGAACTTTAAACATATTTCTACCAGCTTTGCAGGGTAATATATTGAAGTACATATACAGCATAGATATAGATATACAAAGCTAGTTCTTTCAGGCAATCTAGATATGTCAATTCATTTGGTGTTTTTTTTTTTTCTGTAACCTAGCTTTTTGGCCCTTCGAACTGTTACCCACTCATACTTCAGGCCCCTGCCTGTCCCTGGCCTTGTCATCTGCTCTCCCCAAAGTCGAGCCAGCAGGGATCTACGTGTAGTGGAGCCCAGGGAGACGACATCTAGAAGCGTGTATCTTTTTTCTGGTATTGTTTTCCTTCCCAAGTCCCTCCCATCTCCCCTGATTTTGAATGATGTCTTGGCCATGGTCACAGCAGCACACTTTGGGTAGATGCCACCCCTATGAAGGAGCAGGCTCTCTGCGAGGTGCCCCGCCTGTCTCTCACTCCGGGCTGGCTTGCGCTGAACTTGGCAGCACTCCCCAACCCTGGCCGCATCAATGTCGGTTCCTCAGGCTTGCTTTTGAACCTGGGTCCCCAGCACAGAAGCATGATGCGGTTCTGCTCAGCCATCAGGCGACCTAATTTGGTCCGATTTTGATGTGTAGTTGAGTCAGGTAATTGTTTTTTATTCTGCTTTCGCCATAAACATACTGTATATTCTGGAGCAGATTGCTTGGTGACGATAGTGAAATTAAAAAAAACGATGGTCACAGAACTAGAGGTCACGCTTTACTGATCAGGAGTGAACATTACAAAACCAGTCTGAGAGGTAATTTTATTAACGTAGAGTGTGATCGCAACATGGCAGAGTCTACCAAAGAATATGGTTCAGTGTGACAGTATCAAAGCACTGAAATCTAATTGGGACCACTTCATGAATTCTAAAAATCTTAAAAGACATTGGCACTGATAATAGTGGAGGACGGCCACGATGGTCTAATATGACCTGCTTCCGTCTAGTCCATCTACAGTGGTAGCCTTCCTAATCTTCAGCTTTACCACAGAAGAGTTTACCACATTAAGGTACTGCAGTACAGCACTTCCCTGGTATGGCAGTGTCATTCATGGTCCCACGTAAGTTGATGTGTTACCTTATTGTGATTAGTCAGCACAATAACTTAACACTTCAGCTAATGTGGTGCTTTGAATAACAGTGTCATGAGGGGAAGTGTATATTGCAGTACCTTTATGTGGTAACCTTTTCTGTGATAAAGAAGTGGTGGTTCGCGTAGAAGTGTATTCAGTTAATAGTGTCCACATAGTGCATGAGTTTATTTATTTATTTGTTTTCGGATTAAAAGTACCTTTGAGCTTAGAGTTCATTTATAAAGGTTCCACGTCAACTACAGATTAAAAAAGTGAACGAGGTTAAAGATAGATTTAGGCAGTTAGTTACAATTCTAGGGAGCAGACAGATGAGTATATTAAGCATTCATTACAGAGTATATGGGTAGATAATGTGATACATAATAGGCAGTCATTTACAATTCTAGGGAGCAGACAGATGAGCATATTAAGTATTAGTTACAGAGTATATGGGTAGATAATGTGATACATAATAGGCAGTCATTTACAATTCAAGGAAGCATACAGATGAGCATATTAAGCATTTATTACAGAGTATATGGGTAGATAATGTGATACATAATAGGCAGTCAGTTACAATTCTAGGGAGCAGACAGATAAGCATATTAAGCATTTGTTACAGAGTATATGGGTAGATAATGTGATACATAATAGGCAGTCAGTTACAGTTCTAGGAAGCATACTGAGCATCAGGTAGTTACAGAGAATATGAGTAGATAATGCGAACATGTTATACAGTTCTTGTCTTAAGTGCTGCAAATTTTAATATCATCAGTGCTTTAAGTCATGGGGGATGTTGGGCCAAACACCAGTTGCTGTGAGGATGAATAGGTCGGAGAACAGTGGCAGGAAAAGAGGTGAGGAAGTGAGCACAGGGGTCAAAAAGAGAGTACATTGGAGATAATGTTTGGGAGGTGGAGGGAAGGTATGTGGTGAGGTTACAGCGGATGTGGGCTTTACTAAATGGAGTGTAGAGCAGGGGCCTAGTGGGAAGAGGAAAGAGAGGGAAGGAAAGGCACCATTAAGAGAGTAGGGAAAAGAAGTCATAGGGATGGCTGGAGGAAAACGTGAGTTGCGGGCTTCCCAAAGGAGAGATAGGTGGAGAGGATAGGTGGACATATGTTATGTTTTACAGTTATAGCTACTGGTAGATGAGAGAAGGATATGTAGCATAGTTTTAAATTGACCTAGTTCGGTTGTAGATAGGATCTCTTTACTCAGTGTATTTAACCAAAATGGTGCACGATACTCATAAGAGCGTTGGCCTTGAGAGGTCCGTCTGAATGGGACAAGGAAGGTACAGCTATTTGTTCCTCTAGTACGCCTGGTATTGTGTTATCATTATCATTTATCAGTTATCATTATAAGAGGGACTATTAAAGACCTGCAAGCTCTTTCCTCATGTGCTGGATATTGTTGTCTTATTTTGTTTTTACTGTTCTATTTTAATTTTCCTAATTGTGGTTCTCCCTGTCTTCCACTCCAGAGATGGCTGCACCCTTGCTGTGGCCCGGAGAGCTGATAAGCGTCTGCCTTCATGGCCAACCCTGATGCCACTCCTTGACTGGCTGATAGGTGTGTGTGTGTGTGTGTGTGTGTGTGTGTGTGTGTCTCGCGCATGCACGACTAGATCAGTAAATGAATGCTGGAATGTCCGAGTCCTCCTTCCCAGGGAGCCAATCGACACCTCTGCAGCATTATCGACCCTTTGTTGGCCTCAGTGTAAGATTATGGAGGGTTCAAATGTAAATATAAGTCTCCCATTTGGCCGCTGTTTCCCTCCACTGGCCTCTGTATCTTACAGTATATCAGATGTAATGCAGCAGTCATTTCACAAAACTTTGCCCTGTAAATTGCTATAGAAACAGCACACAACACATCCTCTTCTAAAGTCCCCTGCCTAACAGTCTGTAATATTATTCTTTTCCTAAGTGTTTTTTTTCATTAAATGCTGTTTCTAGTCTGACACTTTTGTATTGTTCACACTTCAGCTGCGAACTTAAACTATAATTCTTTGTAGCGCTGAAATAAAATGCCTGCAGACAGGCACAATATGTATTATGCAGCTACTGGTTAGCACATGACTGCAGGATTCTGAACACCACGTGTAAGTTCAGAAATGTGGGTCTTGACTCCTTCCTCACTCATGGACACATCATAGGCAAGGGGTGAGGTCTTTCTTTGGGCAGTCTCAAGGGCAGGTGCAATATGAGTATTCCAGTGGTACTTTCTGAACGTCATCCTGACTTCTGGGCATGCATGAGTCCGTCGTAGTTAAGGCAGGAAAATAAAACAAGTCCTGCTGCCATTTACCCGAGTCTCAGATGTCGAACTTGGGTAGTTTTTTAGGCCCTGTCTCAGTGTATTTATTTAACTGTCCATTGTGTGTAAGTATTGCATGATCCTTCCAGCCCTGAACTATTAACCTTTTTGAGGTAACTGTACACCATTTTATCCAGACTTAGAAAGAGTCTGCACCGGGCAGGGGTGCCGGGTTAAACCAGGAAGTAAGGTACAAATGTCAGAAATCTCACACTCACTACCACATTGAAAATGCTGCTCACGTAAATATCGAAGCGTGCTGATTTTATTAAGGTGTCAGTGTGCAAACAAATGTCCGGACGTGTTTTGGAATCAAATTCCTTTTTCAAGGGGCATCCTAAGTTTAAGTAGATTCAGTTATATTATAATTGTAAAATTTGAGTGATCAGGACCATATGTGACTCTGATACTGATAAACAGGGTGGAACTTTTGGGAAGTAGTCTGCACTTACATGATAGATTAATGTATAGGAGCCTACCAGATTGACTGAATTTGCTCCTCTTCAGTGAATGTTGACACACTTTTTTTTTTAATTCTTTTGGTAACCAGGTAAGGCCCACTAGGCACAAGTTCCTGTTTTCAGCGGCGACCTGGGAGCACTGGGGAGGATAAGTTACTTGCTCAGAGTCACAAAGTATGCAAGTGGAGGTTGTGGGAATCAGACTCCGGTCTGCTGGATGTACCAAGCTTGGCAGTTGCAACTTAGATAATTTGATGCAAAGTTTTTTATCCTATAGGAAGTTCTTTATTTTCCTGCCCAGGGCTTAGAAGTCTTTAGGAGTACTGCATTGAAAGAGGTATGATCATTACTGGATATAACTAGACCTGGAGAAGCATTGTCATCTTAATGGCTGAGGTCTTCCCCCAGAATGCGAGTCTTAGTTTACTACAGCTGTCAGTTAATGTTTGTAACTTTAAGGGGTTAAAAACTGGAACTGACCATACTAGTAAGAGTCCTGGGTATTTTTTAACTCAAGTATGTGATACCTTTTTTCAAAGTCAGTGGAGAAGAAGTTGCTACTGGGCAGACGCTGGTGAACGGCAGCAAATCCGATTTCCCCCATTTCGCCTTGTATGTACTCTGAGCTGACTGAAAATTTGTCAGTGATAGAAGTGACCTTGGGTACAGAAATCTCCAGCCAACTAAGCAACAGCAGAACATTGTCTGAGTATAAAAGCAATCAGTGTCAGTGGCTCAGCAGGTAGCAAACTCGCCTCTGAGGCCGGGAGATCAGAGGGTCGTCAGAGGGCTGTGAGTTAAATTGCCACACCTGGCACTTGGGTTACTATCCCAATACTGTCACTGTAGTGCAGCATGAGGGGGTGCTGCACTTCTGAGGTGCCGTCTTTCGGATGAGACATTAAACTGAGGTCTCATCTGCCTGTTCTGATGGTAGTTCAGGTGGATGTTAAAGATCCCTTGGCACTTATCGAAAAGAGTAGGGGAATTTCTTTATTAGAATATATAGTCATTTCACACACAAAAAATGTACAAAGCATAACTTATAAATTCTGTATGTCTCTCTTCAGTACTATTCCAATATTTACATTCACCATGTTTTTAACATTTTAGTTCCTGCTTAACAATTTATATGAATCTCACTTTATTCCATCAGTTCCCACATTCCTGAGGTGTAGCACGCTTCAGATCATACATATACAGTATTGTGTTCTCAGATCCTGTTCTACACTCAAAATAATAGAATATTGGGGAATATCTATCTGTTCTAATACCAATTTGCATCTAGCTTGCCACAGCTGAAATTTAATACAGGTAAGGATTAGTCTGATATTTCCTCCTTCTATTTCCTTGTTACTGGGTGAGAACCCACCAACTATTTCTTTGTACGTTTTCTTACGCCACCTTTTTCCACTTTTTCCCAATTAAGTTCCAGAATTCTTGTACAAATGGACATTGCACTAAAAAATGTTCCATTAATTCTTCCACATTGTCGCAGCACTGTCTGGGACACATTCGCTCCTCTTGGCTTTTATGCTTAGCATTGCTTTTCATACTTAACTTTCCGTGGCAACTTAACCATACAGTGTCCCACATTCTAGGTGGGGTTCTACCATCTTGCAGTGTAAGCAATACTTTCTTGTAATTTTGTACTAAAACACCTTTGAAAGACGGTGAGATATTAAAAGTCTGCATTTGTATGTAAGCACATATTTGTTTTCTAGGGGCCTGATCTGTGAGAAACTAAGTCCCAATTTTCTTTCTTTCTTTTTTTAGTATTACTGGTTTAAAAAAACCTTGTACCATACATAAGTTATTTGGGATCCTTTGCTGTGAGGTCCATGTATTCATCAAATGAGTTTGCCAATCTTTGGCACATACTGTCCATATTACAGGGGATGGCACTGTGGCATTTATCATATTATGATAGAAAAAAATGCTGTATAAGAAACTTATTGGGTTTATTAGGTCTATGGGTATTTGGGTTAGAAATATGTGATGGTATATGGGTATTATTTATGGGGAGATACAGTATTTCTCCTTTTATTGGATTTAACCTACTGCCCCAAATTACTTGAAACACTAGGCTTAGTAATGTTACTTCCAGAGTCTGCGGTATAGGATATATCATGCTTAGATAGGTGAAGACTAGTAATAGAAAAGTTTTTACCAAACTAACTTTTTTCTTTATACTTTGTTGCCACATTTTCCATGAAGCTACTTTTTGTTTCCCCATCTGTAATTTCTCTTCCAAATTTAAGATAGTATCTCCCTTATTAAAGCTTATTCCTAATATTTTAATTGGCTCTTGAGACATTGGGATTCTTGTAAGTTATCAGTTTCTGTAGTTGATTTACTTAAATTGTAACCTCTACTTTTAGCTATATTTACTGTTGCTTTGGCTACTTGAGAGTCATTGTTACTTGTTTTATGGCTTGTATCGCAGATAGAGGATCTGCTGTCAGTAGGCGCACATCATCTGCATATGCAGTTGTTTTCACTTCTAATGCTGAAGCAGGGTATTTCATACCTTCTATCCTATCATCCTGTTGTATTCTCCTCAGTAAAGGGTCAATACAAAATATATATAGTAGTGGGCTCATAGGACTCCCCTGTCTGACTCCCCGTTTAAGTGGTACATAGCATCCTAAGAATCCATTAATCAGTGGTATACATACGAACATATGAAGAAACCAGCAGAAGAAGGCCATTTGGTCCATCAAGTCTGCTCATATTGCAGGGTCCACAGCTTGAGCTAATGTCCCTGCCCTCCCTCCCCACTCCTCCCATCCTCCCTACCCATGATTCTTACCTTCCCCATGCCTATCCCAGCCTCTCTTAAAGCTGCCCCGCCGTCTTCAATGAGATGACCTCTTCTGGCAGTGCATTCCAATATATACCTGTAGAGGTGCTATGAATAGTAACTATCCAGTCACAGAACTGTTCAGAAACTCCATAGGTTAGTAGTACCTTTTTCATAAAGCCGTGTGAAGCCTTATCAAAGGCTTTCTCTTGGTCTAATAAGATAAGGTACCCACTTAAAGTATCTTCATTCCCTTGTTCTACTAGTTCTCTTAACAAGAGGAGATTTTCTGATATTTTCCTGCCTGCAACTGAACACGGCCGTGTTATGGAAATTAACTGTGGAGCAAGAGTAGAAAGCCTTTTTAACAGTATTTTCGTAAGTATTTTTAAATTGGTATTTAACAGGCTAAGTGATCTCCAGTTATTTAAATCCATCTTTGAATTATTTTTATGTATAAATATCTGTACTGCAATTCCCATATGGAAATTCATGGATTTTGTCAGTACTATGTGATTAAATACAACTTCCACTGTTTCTGATCTGAATTTTTATAAAACTCTGGTGTCAGTCCATCCAGTCCCAGGGCAGTGTTTTTTTAAGCCCTGTATGACTGTTTCTATTTCTTGTAAGGTTTATAGGGAACACTAAAGGATCAGTTTAATTCCGTGTGGGAGAGGGTTTTGTATTGAAGTCTATGTATTGATCCATGTCCTCTTCAGGAATTATATTTTCTGCATACGAGTCTTTCATATGCTCTTGCACTCTTTTTTATTAAATCAGGGGTATCATTTACAACTGAACCATCTTTTTGGTTATTAGTGCTTCCATAGTTCTTGTCTCTCTTCTTTTTTTTTTTTTTTTGTTTTTTTGTTTACAACTTTCAAATATGTCACCAAACTCCGTCTTACCCGGTGTACAAACTCTGTGTTCTTTTAGTGAGGTGTTTGCCTTGGAATATTGCAAATGTTCCATTTCTTTTTTTATATTAGCTATTTGTGAGTAAAACCCTTGTTTTCCTTCATTAATCTGGGAGTATAGCTTAGAAAGTTGTGCTCATTGTTGCAGGTATTTTTTTTCTATTGCATATTACTAATACTAGAAGCATTCTGTGTGAGTAATGTTTTCATTTCATTTTTTATTTCTACCCACCACAGACTCATATCATCCATTAAGCATGCTATTGACTTCCTAGCTTTCAGAAATTTTAAGATTTGTTGGCAAATGTCTGTATTTTCCAATAGATCTGAGTTCAAGTTTCCAGTATCCTCTACCTATTGCCATTTTCTGTTTCAGTCCTAGTGTTACTATTACCATAGCATGATCTGAGGTATCTGTCAGGAGTATAGTGGCCTGATGAATAGGTATGTATTTGGAATTTAAAATAAAGTCTGTTCTTGTCGCTCTTTGCCCTTTATAAAAGGTGTGCCCGCCCCGTGGATGTATACTTCTATAAGAGTTTTTTAATCCTCCTGTATTTATTATTTGTTTTAGGCAGTTGGTGTCACGGAAGTCCATTTTGTTTTTGCACCTCTATCTTTTGCAGACAGCACACAGTTAAAGCTCCCTGCCAAGATGATGTGTTTGGAAGTATGTAAGTAGGGCTTAATGAGATTGTATAGATCAACCCTTCCTTTTTTTGTTTGTGGAGCGTATATATTTAGAGCCCACCATGCAGTATTTTGTGTGTGACAATCTATCAACATTGCCCTTCCTGGTACGATATCAAGTACTCTGGTTACCTTGTAATCTCCCTTATTAAATAATACCCATACCCCATCACATATTTCCAACCCAAATGAAACAAAAAGAAATACCCCAACACCACATTTTTTTGCTACAGTGACTAATGTGTCTGAGTTCAGTCTTGTAGGAAGCAAATATCAATTTTTAAGTCCTTTATAATAGAAAAGGTCACCAGTCTCTTCCTTGCATTTTTGTTTACATTAATAGTAGCTACTTTGAGTATTGGGGAGGACTTCGTGGGGGAGATCAAAGTTGTTTTCCTTGTACTCCTTTGAGGTCTGGCTCCTAGGTTTCTCTTTTTCCCTCCACTTGTGGTGGAGGCTTTTCTTCTGAATCCGAGGTTGCCATGTGTAATGAAGAGAGATTAGAGAAGGTTTCGGTGTCCCCCCCACCTCGATTGGAGTCTTGTGATCCAGTATCCCAAACTTCGCATCTGTTGGCTACAGGAATTGCTTGAAGTGAAAGAGCTGGTTTTGCTATTTTGGATTTAGGTTCTGTCTGCCTCATAGCTCTTTTCTTTGATACTATATTCATGTTTTGAGGAGGCATGTCTTTGTTTGGCTCTGTGTTATTTCCCGTTTCTTTGGCTGCAGTGACCAAGTCATCTTGATTCGTTTGCTTGGGTGTTGGAGTTGGAGTGAGGGGTGGTTCTTGCCTCCTGGATCCCTCAGTTATTGTTTCTTGAGTTTGTGATCTGGATTCAGCCAGAGATGTTGTACTTCTTTGTTCTTGCCTGTTTGAGTTATTTTCCTCCCTTGCTTCCTCGTTCTTTTTTCTCTGGGCATCAGTATCTTTTTTTTTTTTTTTTTTTTTTTTTTTGGAGCTGTGGTTAGTAAAGCGTCTTGGTCTGGTTGCCCATTTCTATTCTAGCTAGCCCATGGACATGATCAAAGGAATGACATGATTCTTCACATAGGTTACAGAGTACTTCATTCTGACATTCAGAG
Source organism: Neoceratodus forsteri (assembly GCA_016271365.2). Taxonomy (NCBI): domain Eukaryota; kingdom Metazoa; phylum Chordata; order Ceratodontiformes; family Ceratodontidae; genus Neoceratodus; species Neoceratodus forsteri. The sequence goes on along the minus strand of CM057455.1, from coordinate 1,316,044,375 downwards.
CTTGTGTGGCCAGATTCTAGACATTAGTTGCATTTTATTTGGTTGCAAACTGAGCTGAGATGTAGAGGTGACCCACATTTGAAACATGTCTTTGGCTGTCCTGGGTTAAAGCAATGTCCCCGCTCGCTTCCTAGCAAAAAAAATGCTTGACAAGTGTTTTGGTCTGGAATTAGACGTACGTAATTTAATTTTGAATTTCCATCCTCCTGTCCATATGTGTTCATCATCAGATATGGGTTGGTGTGGGTCCAACAAGTCACAGTGCTGTTTTAGCCAGTGGGTGATGTCATATACGGCAGTGGTTTCATTTCGGAAAAGGACAGTTACAGTTTTTATTGCCAGTTTTGTTAAAGGGTAGCTCCTAAAGGGGCCACAGTGCAGAATATTTTAGTTTCTTATATTTCAACCACAAACGGTCCAGGTTTTGTGGGGTCCTAAAACTGATGTCAAATAACACATCTCCTGAAACATGTATCACGGCATATACTTCATTGAAAAAAAAAAACACATAGAATTTTTAATCATAGTACGCTCCCACATAAAACCTATCTGGTTGGTTCTCTAATCCACCTAAATACTGCAGTCTTACTGCATTTCTACATTGGGTTGGTAATTGTTGTTGTTGAAAATGATCTCTTTTGCTAAAGGATGCCCATTTTTGTTTTGAAATTTCAGTTGAGGTAGGGGGGGTTGTTTTGCATTGGAGCTTCTACTTCCATTTGTTCCCCACAGGAGTTGGGCCTTGTACTAGGCCCTTCATCTCCTGAGTTCTGGTTAAGATGCTCCCGTTCATTCTTAAGGCCTGTAGTGTGTTGTGTGGGAGCATCATAAAAAAACGTCATCTGCCCTTAAATCCAAGTCAGAGTCTGTGATAAATGGAGTTTCTTTAACCATCAGCATTCTTTCATTATTATTTTGTGGGTTATCATTGTTGTTAACAGGGGGAGCCCCAGGATTTGGGCTGTTTTCTGGATCTGGTAACCATTGCCCCGAATCCATCTTTTTCCAACAAGCAGTCATTAATGATTTTTCTAGTGACCAAGGAGTTTTTTTCTGAAATCCTCTCATTTTCTGTGAGGAACCCACCTGCCCTTTTCTGAGCCCAGTCTTGGGTTGTTTATCTGAAAGTTCAGTACGTACAGCACTTTTTGGAGTTTTTAAGATGTGCACTTGAGTGGAATTTCCAAACTCTTCAGACGCTGCCACCTCACCCAGTCTTGTGGTTGCACTGTCTGCTGTGTTGCTAAGTGGTTGTGCCTTTGATGCTCCTCCATCACTCTCAGCTGATCTCCCACCAGTGACCGTGTGAGTCAGATTGTCAGTGAACTTAGAAGCTGGAGTTTGCTATTATGTCTCTGTTGCCTCTTGATGTGTGGTATTCTTCCTCGCTTCTGGTGGATTTGTTCCTTGTGTTGCCTTTGTTTATATTTCCAGGAGTAGAATTCCCAGTCGGCGATTCCATCATGTTAATTAGCGATAAAATAACCGGACGTTTTTCTTGCAGCATGCAACAGAGTCAATCTTTTTCTGACCGCCCCTGTAACAGGGCTTCAGGTACTCTTGTCGCAGGTATGTTTTCACCATTGTTCTCTTCTACATTTGTGGTTCTTTCTGCATTGCTCTCCTCGGCTGGACCTGCAGGGAGGGAGATCAGCTGTCCTGCAGGTACACTGTCTCCACCAAGTCAGAGTCGGCCATCTTGGGAACAGCAGCTCCCCCTACCGAGAGCAGGGGAATTTTTAAGTAGAAGGGCTACATACTATCATATTACATTATAAATCAAACAATATAATGCATACCAGACGCAACCAATCTTAACTAGTTTACATATATATATATATAGCATATGTACATAAACATAATTCATGTAGGTTGAGTCCATTTTTCGCAATTAACCCAGAGCATTATCCTTCTTTCAGGTGAATAATTTTTACAACCATTAGTCCATATTTTCTGTAAGGATATTTGGACATTTTTCAATATCTCCTTATGAGTAACCATTCTTTGCTGCATGGTCCAGACGCACCGCGCCTGCCATATATAATATGTGATAACTGAAAAAACAATGTAGAGAGATTCTGAATAATATTTCCCCCATCCCCCTTCAAATACACCATACATTAATGTAGAATATGTGAGTGCAGTAAATGATGGTTCTTGCTGAGAGTACGGGAATTTCCCCAGTGTCCTGGTCAAATTTCCCCCATGCACTGAAAATACCACCAACAGCTTAATCTGGTTCAAGGTCAGTCAGCATTCATCTGTGTGGGGGGTAATTGGGGAGTGGGGAGGGGCAGTTGCAGAAAGTGGGGTGCTATCTGCACACTCGAGCAGACTTGATAAACCATGTGGCCTGTTTCTGCTGGCAAGTAGTAAGTAAAAGAATTTTATGGTAACGCTACCTCAGTCAAATTCTGTGTACATCTGGGTCTTCTTTAATGAACATTATTAAGGGTTGTAAGGCCAGTACAGAAGGGAAGGGGATACTCCTGCCTTGTTCCTCTGTATAGGAAAAACTGTTCTAATCAATACCATTAGTGAAATGTTAGCGATTTACCCTTTATAAAGCATGCCCACCTACGTGACAACACCCTCCACCAGTCTTCATTTCTGTAAAATGTGAAAAAAATACCCCTTGTCCACTTGGTCAAAGGCTTTTTCCTGTGTCTAAAGAGATGGCCACCGTAGGTGAAGCAGAGGCCCTAATATAGGTAAATGTACCTTCAAATGTGTGACTGGCACCATCGCCAAAATCTTGTAATCTGTGGAAAGAAGAAAGATTGGTCTACATCTGCCTGGATCTACCCTTTCTTGAGAAGAACTACCACCTCTACCTCTCTCATGGATTGTATGAGCTCTCCTGTCTGCCTAGCTGTCCTGTACACCATGGGCAAAATAGAATCTAGCTCAGTGCAGTACATTTATAATATTTGATCAATCAGTAGAAACAGAAACTTAGATGATGACAGCAAAAAAGATCAAAGGTCCATCCATTCTGTCCACGTTCCCTATTTTGCACTGGGACCTACTGATCCTCCAGGATGCTGGCCCTCCTGTCCTCAACCCCATTCTCCTCCCCATATCTGATGCCCCAAGCAACCAAAATGGCCTTCATTCTGTCCCACTTGTGCTTAAAATTTCTAACGGTTTTTGCACCCACCACCTTGTCTGGAAGCCTATTCCACATCTCCACCACCCTTTCCGTAAACTAGTACTTCCTCACATCCCTACTGAACCTCCCTCCTGTTAGTTTCCATTCGTGACCATGTGAACGTGAACCAGTATTCAAAAAAATTGTTTCCCACAGTTCACCCTGCTAATTCCTTGTAGGAATTTAAAGCTCTCTATCATAACTCCCCTCGCCATTCTGGTTTCCAGTGAGTACATGTTCAGCTCTTTGAGGTGCTCTTTATAAGATCTGCTCTACTGGCCCTGGATAATTTTTGATACCCGTCACTACACCGTCTCCAGCCTTTCCCTATCCTTCCTGAGGATAGCATTTCCAGGATCCTTCCCAGAAGCCAGCTGTTCAATTGCTTTGATTATTTCACTAACCATGAAATCTTTATCCAGTGACTCTACCATTTCAGGAGAATCTGTTTCTGGCCAGGTCATTTTGTCAGACACAAAACAACAGGAACACTGACGGGACACTGGTATCACTCTCAAGATGCGACAAACAGAAGGAAAGAGGACAGCACTCGAGATGTGTGTAAAAATAATTCAGAGCCTTCTCACCAGGAACTGTAAGCCTGTTGCATTATTCAAATAAAAAGTGTGTTAGTGCAGACAGCAAAGTGCAGAGCCCCTGTTGACAGGTGTGCCATCGCTAATCTGACCTAATGTTTCACCTCCCACGTGATGAGGCTCCGTCAGCGGTCCATGTAATATGGCTTACAGGGCCCTGTGTGAAGAACGTTATAACAGATCTTGTGCTTTGCGCGGGACCCTATGCAAAGAAAGTTATGACCATCTTGTGCTTTCCACTGGGCCTGCAGGGCCCTGCACAAAGAAAGCCATGGCCGATGCTGTGGGCCACATGTGAAGTGTCAAATATGTGGGCATGGCTCCAGACCTGTAGCATGAAACAGCAGACCTGTGGGGCACTGCACCAGACCTGTAGCTTGGCTTTGGGTCACAAGGCTGGAGGCTGGGGGAGGGAGTGGGAGATAGAACTGAAAATTCTTAACACCACATTTCCCTTCTTCTGTGGCTTTTGAACCGTAGATTTAGAGCAAGATGGGGGTGGGGGCAACGTTGTGATGGGTCATGGCAGGGTGTCCTGAGAGCGAAAATAGTAGTCGGAAAAGACACAGATTTATTTGCTCGACAGCCATGTAGTGCAACAAATTTTACTATATGGTCACATGGTGTGGTTTACCAAATTATGTTGGCTAGCTTTTCCCTGCTGCAAATAAGTTGTTTAGCTTTTTCCTGCTGTAAATAAGTTGTTTAGCTTTTCCCTGCTGCAAATAAGTTGTTTAACTTTTCCCTGCTGTAAATAAGTTGTTTAGCTTTTCCCTGCTGTTAAATAAGCTGCAAATAAGTTGTTTAGCTTTCCCCTGCTGTAAATAAGTTGTTTAGCTTTTTACGTGCTGTAAATAAGTTGTTTAGCGTTTTCCTGTTTTAAATAAGTTGTTTAGCTTTCCCTGCTGTAAATAAGTTGTTAAGCGTTTCACTATTTTATAAACAACTTTAGTATTAGTTACATTGCAACAGAACCCCCTCCACCCCCTGAAATTATCTTATTGGAACTCAGAATATACTCCAGTTTATACACAGACTGCAAAAAGTTCTAAAAACTACAGTGAAGTGAGTGAACAATAAAATCCAAGAGCTTCCGTTTTGCTTCCTTTGCCTTGCACACATTCACGTTCCTCATGAGACATGCTATTTCAAATCAGTGCATGAAATACTGAGTGGAGACTTTTGCAGTACTTTTCTTTTTGGGGCAGGGGGTGTTGGAGTCCAGTTGTACATAAACAGTGGCGCTTGAATTACAGTCCTGTTCCTGCCTGTAAGGAAATTCCAGTCATTCCTAAGTGACAGAATGTTATTAGTGGGTAGGTCTCCACTGACGTCAGAGTAAAAGAGTCATGCTCATACCAATTTAATCTGTATAATCTTGAGAAAATATGTGGACCGTGTGTCTGTCGCACCTGAGGTAAACTTATGTTATCCTCCAGCTGTTGAAGTCCGTCAGATACAGAATTACACTGCAGGACACAGAATTACACTGCAGCTTAGACTAGTTGAGCAGCAGAATGGTTTGGAAGTTACTTCTTGTTCCCTCTGATTTATAATTTAACTTCTTAAAGCAAATCTGTGGCTGGCATTTACAATTAACTTCAAGACTGCTTAACCACCCAGCCCCCCAATGGGGCCTTCTGTCTTTATCGTCATGTTCTGAATGTTAATTTATAGAGTGGGTAAGGAGAATATGGAGCTGTCATTGGTCAAAAGGGGTCACAAGACCATGCGTTTATTTTGCACAAGTCATGGTCATCCTGATCATCAGCCTGATTAGATGGCATTGTAAAATAGGTAAGGAACATATGGAGCTCCTCTTGGTTGAAAGGGATTACATGATATGTGTTGCTTCTCAGTAAAGCACAAACTTGAAACAGATATACCAATTCACTACTGCTGGCCACATGTATCTTCCTAATGTCCCCTAGGTAACAATGTCAAAACACAAAATTTGTGATACACAGTACTTGAACACAGTACCCATTACTAGCTCAAGGGCCAAATATTCAGAACTAGCCAGCAGTGCGCGCACACGGGGATGCCGCGCAAAGAAATAGTCATCTGGCTCTGGCGACATATTCAAACGGATAATGAAATCCAAACTGACCACGCTATCCGTTTGAATATTCGGCCATGGTAGCATGGTGCACAGCCAGCAGTTGCCATGCTTTGTGCCGTGCTACCAGGGCGCCGGGGCCAAAGACCACCCATGGGGTAAAGCGCGGCACACACTGCTTAGTGCCACAGGTCCTATGGGGGATATTCAGCTCAAACATGCAGATGAAGCCGTTGGGCATGCACGGCACTAGCAGGCCATTTGCTGCCCATTATGGGTTCATCTGCATGCCAGCATGAGGACTAAGTGCGCTGGGCCAGGTCCCCCTTCCTGAGCCCTGATCCTCTCCCCACTAGGTTTGGAAAAATCATTGGTGGTCCAGCGGTCCCTCCCTTGCTCTGATTCCTGTCCATATACAAATAAATGAAATTGTTGGTGGTCCAGCGGGCCCTCCCTAGTCCTGATCCCCTCTGTTATAAAGGAAAAAAAAAATCCCTGGTAGTTTAGCGGTCCCCCTCCCCGAGCCATGATCCCAGCCTTTATTAAAGAAAAATATCCCTGATGATCCAGTGGTCCCTCCCCAATATTTTGTTTAAAATCCCTGGTGGTCGGGGGGACACTGTGGAGCCTGAGCAAGATGGCGGATTAGGAGATTGCTCTCTGCATCTCCATCTGGAAAATCATATATTATACAATTTATTTGGGCATTAGAGATTTTGAGAGATCTATCGGTTCAAGAGGGAATTGACTGTAAAATGGGTAACCCTCATAAAGATAGACAGCAAAACCAGGGAGATAAAACCAAATCTCTCTCTGGCCCTCCGACCATGAGGTCTGATACCAGAGATTCTGCATCGGCCGCTGGAGAAGAAACACTTCAGAGCTTGGGACAAAAAATCTCATGTCTCATGTCTCATCCGCACGGTTACCGGCATGTCAAATAAATTCTACTCCCTAACCAATTGAGTGAGAACCACTGAAACCAAAATGGTGACCGTGCAAACAGAGACAGCGGAGATTAAGAAGCAGTCTGAGGCTGCACTTGGAGCCACCGCTAATCTTTTCAAGAACTCACACCTGATAGCTCGGATGAGTCCCTGGAGAACCAGGCAAGAAGGCTCAATGTTCATATGTTGGGAGTCCCGGAACGAAGTGAAGTGGACCATCTCATTCTGTTTTTAAAAGAATGGCTGTAACAACAATTTGGGGACTCTCTTGCTAATAGACAATTTTACATCTAAAAGGCCTATCGGGTGGCAACCCATGGACAGTCGATCAATCCAGAGGCCCCTAGAGCAATTGTGATGGTATTGGATGGGGTGGGCTCTAGGGATTTCCTTCTCGATCTGGCCAGGCAGAAGAAAGCCCTGCTTTACGATGAACAGCCAGTGAATCTATATCCTGATTTGAGTTACGCAGTACTGATGAAGAAAAAGCACTTCAACGATGTCTGCACAATGTTGTGAGAGGCCAGACTTCCACATGGCATAATCTTCCCGGCCTGCTTACATGTCGCTTATCAGTGGAAGATTTTTATATTTTCTGACCCAGGAGAAGGATTGAAATGGGCCCAGCGAAATGCTCCTGCTCAGTCATCCTGGATAGAAGATACAGATTCGGAAGCAGACGAAGAAGCAGCAACTTGAAGATGTTGTTAAGTTGTATCCCAGGTTTGAAATGTAGTAATTCAGCCGGGACATTTCTAATATTTCTATCTCTATTTCAAAGTTCATTTTATGGTAAGGAATAGATTTTAAAGTTAATAACAAACCTCTATTTGTAGTCTACTCCTGGACTGATTCCATCTACCAGTTACGGCAGTTGTTATGCCAGATACAGTTTACAAATGTATTCTAGATGTGAAGTTTATAATTCTCTAGCCACAAGTTTCGTTTTGGTAATCAGCCCAAAGGGCTTTAACATAGGTTTGGTGCATGTATAACCTTGTTCTTAGTAGGAAACTGAGACTGCGAAGTTAAATAATGATTATTATGGTTCTCTTTTGAAATTACATCCATGCCGCTCATGGGCTCATTATTTCAGCAGTTGGAATATTTTCCATAACGAAGTGTTTTATTTTCTATGTACCTCCTACGGATGTATGTTTTAGATGCAGTACGATTTTTTTCATTATTGTGTGTATTAAGTATACAGTAAGCGCATCATGAGACCTGAGTCTGCAGCTGGCTGTGATGGTAAGTGGAGGGCTCTGCCAGTCGCTGGCTCTCGGGGTGGGGACAGGGGGTGAGCGGGGTGGTGGGACACTACCTACCAGCTGGGGGTACACTAGACAACCACACACGGCATTGGAATGCTATGGGTAGGTCAGGATTAGGGAGGGGGAACCACTAGACCACAAGGGATTTTAAACAAAATACTAGGGAGGGACTAGGCAGGAGGGGACTGCTGGACCACCAGTGATGTTCCCAAAACTAACAGAGAGGGGCTGGGGCTGGTGAGGGACCGCTGGACCACCATTTTTTTTTTCACCTATGTGGGGATAGTGGCTTGGGGGGACCTCTAGACTACCAGGGATGTTTTTTTTTCCTTTATAACAGAGGGGATCGGGACTAGGGAGGGACCACTGGACCACCAACAATTTCATTTATTTGTACATGGATGGGGATTGAGGCTGGGGAGAGACGACTGGACCACCAAGGTACCCACCCTTGACAGTGTGTATAGGGTGAGCGGGGCGCCCACCCCTTCTGTGCACTGTTAAATACTGGGTCTTGGAAGCGTTAAACTGCACTGCACTTTCAGCTGTTTAAAGCGTCTGACACATTTCAATATCGTGCTGCACTGCATATGCATGGGGCCCCTCGTTGCATATGTACATGATGTGTGTGCTGCAGCTGTTGGGGTGTTGCACATAGGTGGCCTTTTGAAAATGGGCCACACCCCAACGAAAGCAGCATTAGTCCTAGCACGGGCACATACCTGGTTTGTGCCACGCTAACCTTTTGAAAATGGAGGCCTACGTCTGTACAGAAGTTTGTTGTTTTTTTAAGTAGATCAGCATTCATTAGCTGCCACCCTCATACTTCTTCCCTTGAGCTTGTGCTCCCTCAGTATTGCCTGCAAAAATCAATTGGTCCCATGCAGTTTCTCACTATCATTATCTGCAAAAATCAGTTTGGGTTCCACATCAGCCCATCTCATTACAGGAAAAACATTTTAAAGAAAACTAGAGCTATTTTCTTACTGCACTCATGCTACCTTTCTTGCTACAATCCCAGACAAAGTACAACTATGAAAAGCACAGTGGGACACTGTGGTACAACAAAAAAACAAACTATAATCAAGATCTAGCCAATTGGAGGGCCAGCCCATCGGCGCAGCAATTGGATTTCCTCTTGCGACACCAGCGACCTGGGGCGTCTGAGGGTCGTCCGGGGGAAAAGGATTGAGTGTCCCACGACTATTCTCCTTCTCCAGAGGGGAGGGTGGTGGAGTGTTTGGCACTGTGGGGACACCCAGCGGAGGCTGAGCAGCACCGCAAGCGCCGACGCCTAGCAAGCTCGGGCAGGGCGGACACTGGTCATCATTGCACGCCCCCGCCTATAGGGGGAAAACATGCTGCCTGCCGCCAAGGTTGATGCCTGCCCCTCCACTCTATTGAGCTCCCAGGCCGGCTCCCGGACCTAGCCCGTTGTCTGCGGCACTAGGGCCGGTGCCACAACCCCGCCATGGGGGGTAATCCAAGGGGTATCCGGGAGTTGCAGCTAATGTGGGAGTGGGAGTGGGGGCGCCGTGACCTGCGCAGAAGGTTTGACAGGTAGGTGGCAAGAAAAAATAGAATATATATAAAAAAAAAGATCCAGCCAATTGGTGGTGGGGGTAGAGGGGGCACAGGCACTAGCTCTACTCTGGCAAAATCATATAAAGAGCTCAATTTTTCCTTTTTGTTTGGACTTGGCTGGAGAAGTCTTGGTAGACAATTACTTGCTTCCCATCATGTTTCACCAGTTTAACTGTTCTGTTGGTAGCCCAGATCTGCTGCCTGTCAAGGATATAGTGTAAGGAAAGTGTGTGAGGATGAGCTGCTGAGGTGGGTACGTCTGCTGGCAGTTTAGTTGCCAGGGAATGGTGCACCCAATAAGTTTAACTTTCTCCCCTACTGGCTCAATATTTATGTTAGCCCTTTGCACTTGTGCTAGGGTGAGCATATTGGTATGGTATTCGATTCTGAGAGGTGTGTCACTGTGAGTTCAGTGCAGGGCAGTCTGCAAGGGGCTCGATAGTGTCAGCCCAGTAATCAGCCAGACTGATTGTGACACTCTTCTGGTCTTGCTGGGCAGAAACTTTGTGTAGTTCAAAGAGCCGCCCAAATCTTAGTGCAGCTCTTTCCTTTGATGTGCATAAGCCACGCAGCAGGCAGAGCTGATTAGCATCATGATCAACCTGCTGTGGTTCTCCCCTCCAACCACCAACTTTAAAACAATCCCTCCCACCCCTTCCTTCTTAATATTGCCGGCTAGTACCCGCCACCCTGTCCATTTTCACTGTACGACACCAGGGAGCCAACCCCTGGTGCCTCCAAACATAACACCGACACTTAGGTGCCTAATTCCCAGTGTCAGTACCTGAAATAAAGAAAACCACCCCTCAGTCCCTCCCGCCCCTTCCTTCTTAATATTGCCGGCTAATACCCTCCACCCTTTCCGTTTTCACTGTACGACACAGGGGAACCAACTCCTGGTGACGCCAAACATAACATCGACACTTGTGTGCCTAACCCCCATTGTCGGTTCCTTTTTTTAAAATATCTATTTATTGAGAGATTTTATAACAACTAACAAACATACAACAACAAGAACAAGGGCATCTGGGTTCCAAGAGGAAATCCAAGTAAACATGTCAAGCTGTCTAATACATAATCATCTGTGCTATATAGTACAGTCCAGTCTCTAGTTATGGAACAAAACCCAGGCTAACATCCTGCAGCAGGCCCAGGGACAGCAGCGCTCCTGAAGAGGAGCTGGAAAACACCATTTGCCACTCAATACAGCCTGAGAGGTAAAGAACACCTCTCTCACTCACCTGCTGGACTCCTGTTGTGGGGTGCTAGCCCGACAATGTTTGCATCGTCTGCACCTGCCCCCCTCAATTTATTGACCCACCTCTATGACATCATTTCCTGCTGCCTAAATTCTGTCTCCCCACTTTCAGGTTATAACTGCCAACCACTAGAGGGACTCAGTGCTCCCTCTATATATTTCCCTGCCCAGATAACCCTTTTTTTTTTCTCTCCACTCACTGGTTCACCTTTACCTATCTGCAACAACTCTCCTCGCCTTTCCCCTGGCCTCAACTACCCTGTGTTTCTCTGCCTGCTCTTCCAACCTGTAACTACCATCTACCCAGACCCCCTACCCTCCCTTCTAGCCCACAACGAGTCGCTACTGAGCGCCCTATTTTTAGGCCCAACCACTGCCTGTACCAGCTTCCAGACCGTGGATTCTAACTCCTACCCAGGTCCATTCTCCTAATACCTTGGCAGAGTCTTGAACCTGGTACCCTGTACACCAGAGGCAGTGTCATACCACTGAACCAAAGTGGCACTAACGCCACAGGCAAGCATCTTTCCACTTCTTTCTACCATTACCTCTTAGCTCCTTAGCATAATGCATGCCCTTCGCCTATTGACATGCCTCGCTTCTCATCCTCTGTCTAATGCCCTGTCCCACCCATCTATCTCAGTGCTATTGCAGACATGACAATCTGTTGCCCCCCTTGTGCTCTGGTACTACACCCTCCTGTGTATCTGAGCCAGCACTTAACACCTTGCCACCACTGGGTGCTTCCTGCTCACCCTGCTCCACCCCCCAGCTTCCTCCGAGCTCCCACCTCCAACTCCCACGGGAGGCTTATCATTCTAGCCTTCCCAGCCTGTACTACACTGCCTACCCCATGTGTTCTGAAACTCCCCTCCTCCTCCTCCACTTGTGTCCGTTGCAGAAATACTTTTCACCGCCACCTGGCCAGAGCTGTAGTTTTGCTACTACTCCTGTCAGGTAACATACATCCCAACCCTGGCCCGGTTCACAACAGCTCAGCTACAGGTTCTCACGGGCTTTGCATTGCCTCTATGAATATCTGTAGCCTCTTGAAAAAATTCGACTCACTGCAATGCTGGGTCACATCCCATAAACCAGATGTCATCACCCTGGTTGAGACCTGGCTGTCAAAATCCACCCCAGACTCCTTTGTCTCCCTCCCAGGTTACTTTCTCTACCGGGAGGATCGGGCTGGAAGATGGGGTGGTGGCTGTGCTATCTACACTAAAGACTCCCTCACTGGACTTGCCCTCCCAGCACCTGCCGTTGATTTTTGGTATGAGCTTTAACCTCTAAATTGACTCCGGACCCCTCAAGGGGCCCACTCTATCTAACTACAGCCTACTTACCCCCTAAAAATCAAACACTGGCTCTGGCCTCACTAACGGAATACCTTACTTCGCTACACCACTCCTCTGACCAAATGCTAGTGGGCGATCTAAATGTTAATTGGCTTAGCCCCTCTTCATCCTCTACCCGTTACTCCTTCGCAGCTTTCGATATGACTCAACTCATTACCCATCCCACTAGGTCTAATCCAAAGACAGGCACCAGTACTCTACTTGATGTCCTCTCCAATCGCCCGAAATGGATCTTCGATATCCAAGCCCTTCCTGACTCACTTAGCAATCACTCCCCCATACTTTTTCGCTGGACTACCTCAGTATCCAAACTCATAGCACAGTCCTCACTTCGGCGGTGCCTGAAACCTGGTGGTCTGAAAAACCTCAAGGAACTTCTGTCCCAAATTGATTGGTCTCCTATACAGTGTGCCCCTGACATCGATACGGCACTAACCTTCTTTATCCAAACCTTCAGTAAAGCCTGCGACATCTTCGCACCACTGACAGCCCTCCGTTCCAAAGTGCAGAATGCTCCTTGGGTGACCCCCGCCCTGCTCCAACAACTTAAGCTCAGGGATAACTTATGGCACCGGGCTACTGAAACTGACTGGCCCAGCGATAGACAGGCATATGCTGCTGCTATAGAAACAAGTGCACCAGGGCCATCAGAAAGGCCAAGACTGACCACTATCAGTCCTCACTCACCTCCTCCTTGGGGAATGCCAGAATCTTCTGGGACAATATCAAACAGTTAAATGGGAGCACACGCCCCCCACCCTCCCAGATCAATATCAATGGCACTATCTCCACCGACCCAGCCCTTATAGCTAACTGCCTCAATACTTTCTTCACGGATCTTAGCCCAGTCCTCCTAGAGATTTTTTCGACCCTGCCCCAGTCCTTACACGCCTCTTACTTTCACCTATGCCGAGTCTCTGCCCAAGAACTCAGACCTCACCTAATCAATGCCCTTAAGAGCAATAGTACTGGCAGTGACACCCTGGATCCCTGGATCCTTCGCCGGGTATTGGATCTGGTCCTCGCCCCAATCACCCGCCTCATTAATAAATCCCTCTGCCTAGGGCAATTTCCGTCAGCTTGGAAAATTGCCACAGTCACACCCATTCATAAAGGTGGAGACAGGTCCCTGGCCGGAAACTACCGGCCTATCTCCATTCTCTCACCGCTCTCCAAAGCCCTGGAAAAAGTGGTGGCCTCTCAAATCACAGATTACCTTACCAACTACAACACTCTCTGCCCTGAACAGCATGGTTTCCGTGCTGGCCATAGCACCAGTACTGCCCTCCTAGAGTTCTCAAATTTTCTCCACACCTCCCTGGACTCAGGCTCTCTGGCTGGCGCAGTGTTTGTAGACCTATCAAAAGCATTCAACACTGTCTCCCATCCCCTCCTTCTGGATGCCCTCAGTCACTCTGGATTTGCCACTGGGCCTGTCTCCTGGTGCGCCAGCTATCTGTCAGCCCACTCCCAATGTGTTAAAATTAGCGGGACTCACTCAGACATCTGTCCCATCCGCTCTGGTGTCCCCCAGGGCTCCATTCTTGGACCCTTACTCTTCTCACTATACCTCAACACCCTACCAGGTTCCTGTACTGGAAATATTTTACTGTATGCAGATGATGCCGTCATCTTTGCCTCTGATCGTAACCCTAGCGCCCTCCAGGACTCCTCGCAAAGATCATATAATGAAGCCGAAGGTTGGTTCAAGGAGCATAGACTGGTGATGAAACTCAAAAAAACAAAAACCATGCTCTTCATCCACCCACAAAACAAGTCCTAACTTCAAACTCCATATACTCTCTAGCACCAAGTTCCCACTTGAACAAGTCTACTCCTGTAAGTACCTTGGGCTCTACTTTGACCCCGCTGTCTCCTTCCATGATCACATCTCTGCCCTTGCCTCAGCTGCAAATATTCGGCTAGGCATCTTATACCGGTATAAAAACTGTCTCCCCCTAAGGCCCTCCAACTTGCAGTCACATCATCCATACTGTCCCTTGTGGATTATGGGCTGCCGGTGTATGGTGCTGCTGATCAGACCACCCTCATCAAAATTCGTGATTGCAGTAAACAAGGCTCAGAAGGCTAATTTCAGGGGTCCCTAGGTTAACACACACTGCCAGCTATATGCAAAGGCCATGCTACTTGACCTAGATGAACGCCTTTAGATATCAAACCTGTATCATAACAAAAAAAACTCTCCTTGGTCTATCCCCACCAGGTTTGAGAGCCTCCATCCACCATGCAAAATCCCTAGTACAAACTCGAACCTCCGGAAAAACCACCCTATCAATTCCCAGGGCTAGGACCTCGTACGGTCAAAGGGCCTATTGCTACAGAGCCCCATCCTGGTTCAACACGCCTCCCCCCACTATCTCTGATGCTCCCACGATCTCCTGTTTTAAAACCTCCCTCTGAAATCACCTACTTAATACTCGAAGCTGTGACTGTTACTAGTTTGGCCTTGCTCAAATGCTATGACAAAGCCACCTGAGTGGCTGCATCCAGTAATAGAAGACAGCCTGGCTTTAATAATTTATTGTATGCCTCACTGTTGAAACATACCTGTTTGAACCAATTTGTTGTATATCTAATTGTCGTAACATACTGTTGTACTGTGTTTGTCATTTTTTGTGACGAGGTACCTTTGTAAATGAGACCATGGCTCAAAGGTTTGCAAACTGATGTACAAATAAATAAATAAATTAAATAATTTATCCATTGCTGCCAACGAACATTTTTCTATAGTATGGTTCAAAGAAGCAGTTCATTTTTCCATATCATAAATCTGCAATACCACATCCTGCCAGTGGTTTATGTGAGGTACTGTGGGAGTCTACCCCCAGTGTCAGTTCCTGAAATAAAGAAAACCATTTCTCTTAGTCTTTATTTATATATATATATATATATATATATATATATATATACACACACACACACACACACACACACACACACACACACACATATATATACCTTGTAAAAAGGAAAACCATCCATCCATAACTGTTGTCGCCACTGGAACAAAGCTAGACCGGGAACTGAGGAAATCAGACATGCGATTCAGTGCATTGCAGTGGGTTTTGAACTTGTCCTCATAATTTGGTAATTTTTAAATATGTTTTTTCCCAAAATTTTCAGCGTGGCCTTTTGGAGACCCCATCTCACGAACAAGGGTAGTGAAATTATGCAGATCCATCCTTAAAAGGTAATTTTACATCCATAGTGCGAAATCACCTTTCAGGCAGAATTTGAAAATTTTCTCCACCCTTGCTCATGAGGTGAGGTCATAAGAAGGCTATATTGAAAATTTGGGGTAAAAATATTTAAAAAAAAAGTTATGAGCACACATTGAGATTTTTCAAGAATGTTCATAACTTTGGTAATTTTCAATATTTTGACCTCAAATTTTCAACATTGCCATTTTTTCACACATCACCTCATGAATGTGAAAGCTGTCATTTTTCAAATCCTGGCCAAAATGTGTTTCTGCGCTTGTGGCACAGAATCATACTTCAGGCAGGATTTGAAAATTTTCTGTGCCCTTGTTCATGAGATAGGGTCATAAGAAGGCTATGTTGAAAATTTAGGGTAAAAAAAGACAATGACAGCTGTCATTTTTCAAATCCTGGCTGAAATGTGTTTTCACGCTTTTGACACGAAATCACCTTTTGGGCAGATTTGAACATTTTCACCACCCTTGTTAATGAGGTGGGGTCATAAGAAGGCTATGTTGAAAATTTTGGGTAAAAATATTTAAAAAAAAAAAAATTACGGGTGTAAGTTGACATTTTTCAACACATGCTTATAACTTTGGTTATTTTCAATATTTTGACCCCACATTTTCAGCATAGCCATTGTTTCACACCATCTCATGAACATGACACCTGTCATTTGTCAAATCCTGGCCAAAATGTTTTTTCACACTCATAGCAAGAAATGACATTTTGGCCACTATTTTATGAATGTCACCGGTCATGTTCAGAAGGAGTGGTCATAAAAAAGACTGCGTTGAAAATTGGGGGTCAAAATATGAAAAAAACAACTTGAGTTATGAAGAAATGAATTGTTCCAACATTTACTCATTACTTTAGTTTTCCGTAATTTGGTCCCCTAATGTTTAACATATCCCTTGTGTTACCCTTCCCCTGAATGACAGGTGTCATTTTTTAAATCCCCTCCGAAACTTGTTTTTGCAGTTGCATTGTGAAATCACCTGCTAGACAGGATTTAAAAAATTCCACTTGTCTTGATTATAATATCGTGTCTTAAAAAGACTGTTTAAATTTTGAGTCAAACTCTGGGAGCCGATAAATACAGTCTAAAAATGTTTAAAAACAGGACATCACGGAAAATGAGATATTACAACTCATCTGGTTTATCCTGGGTAATATATAGTAAAATATGTGCAAGCAAGACCTGGTACAACAGCAATGCAAACGGCGAACATTCAACATTGACAAATGCCTGTTAATGCTTGTGGGGGCCATGTCTAAAGGAAAGTGGCTGATGCCCATTGGCAAACCCTGGATCCAAACATTGTTCTGGCGCTGATGATTCCCCTGCTGATCTATCTGCAAATGGAGCTCCTTAACTTATCGCATGAGTCAGGTGGTCACTTTAGACAGTAAAGATTTGAGGAACCACTCCAGCGCCGTAATCTATTGTTTCGCCTCTGTCAGTCTAGTGCTATGGCTGATTGCATGTTGGGGTCAGAACATCCAGTTTAGATGCCACATCCTTGAGCTTCTTTGTAACGGCCTGCAGAACCCAATCTGAGGTTACTGTCACCTCCTCAGAGATCCACCCTGTATGGCTTGTGCTTCAGGGGTTCCAACAGACCCCACTTTCTTCTGGTCCTTTTTCTGTCCTCTGGCCAGCTTAGAAGCAGAAGTTATAAGGAACTCTTCCATCCTGCATTTTGTCAGGCTTAAAAAAGATATTTACTACACTACAGTTGGGGAAAATAAAAAGCTTAAGTGGATATTGTTTTTAGCCAGGAACTGAAGCTCAGAGGAAGTGCGGTTTGCCACATTAGCTGCACATGTGCCCTACCAGATTTAAATTTTTAAATCTCTAAACCTAATTATTTTAATTTTCTTTAAATATATTTTCTTTAAAAATAAATAAAGGCATAAGGCCAATAACACACTTTAGGGCCTGCATTGAGCTCAATCAACACTCTTCCCAGATGGTTGAAGACAATTAGCCAGCGGTCTTATGCCTCACAGTGCATCCGGGGGTGCATCGCTTGAAGTCAGCATATGTCCTGTCCTGTGTTATCAGTTCTATAAAAGTGGCATCCTTAGGCTGGACAGCACTATCTCTTCATGCCAGGATGCACATTGTGATGTCAGCACCTAGTCACCAGCGTCTATCAAAGTGAAGTCTTGAAGTTAAAGCAGCAATGCATGACAGCGGTGAAAAGTGTGACCTATACTTTGTAATTCTATTTTAGATTGTCCTTTCGCTCCTTACTTGTATGATACCTTTCTTTCCCCATTTTAAGTCTGCTTTAGCCCTTTTTTCACATTTGAAATAATAAAAGGAATGCTCCTTTTAATGTAGCTTGAACCAGGGTTTCATCAGTATTCTCAGCTGCTTTTATACACTTGTTATCCCATAAGGTCAGGATGCATTGTCTGCTGCATGCTAGATCATTATAGTCACAAGTGAAATTACATTATACTATGGATGTACAAAAACAACAACACATACTGATGAAAATCTAGTCCTAGCTGTATTAAAAGGAGCATGCGTTTTATTATTTCAGCTGTAAACAAAAACAAAGTGGTAAAGCAGACTCAAAAATGTGCAGAATCTAGTATTGTACAAGTCAGGAGCCAGGTGGCAATCTAAAATAAAACAGAGAGTGTAGGTCAAACTTTTCACCACTTGCCAGCCCAGCAGGATGGAGGGCTGAGGTACTGGGCACCTTGTCTCCTGCCACACCGGTGACCTGAGTTCGAGAACAAACTCAGGTTGTCAGGGGTCGACTGTGGCTGCTGAGGATCAAGCATCTAGTGGACTGCTGTCCTCTCCCGAGGAGGGAAGGCCTGTTAGCTCGGTCTTGGACTACTACCAGGTAAATACCTAGTGACACTGCAGCTTTGGGTGGCAAGAAGGAAGGGACAGCAGCTGCGTGATACATTTGTACCTCCATACTGCTAAGGAAGTCAAGGAGCCAGAAGGCAAGTTGCCAGTAGTGCTTCTATGGTGGTATCACTGTGGATAACAACTGAGTTTCCCTCCAGATAAAATATATTTGTCAAGTTTATTTTTAAATTCTCTTTTTGTTTCACTAATTATTATGTCAAGAGGTAATTGGTTCCATGCATTAGCTATTCTAGGTGTAAAGAAATATTTCCACTTTACTGATTTAAATGTTTTCCCTACTACTTGTAATGGGTGTCCTCTAATATCTCTGTCTGATGTTTTCAACTATATGCCCATCTCTGGTAACAGGTATGAGTTATTTATAATGTTGAACATCAACAGAATATTGTCCCTTAATCTTCTTGTTTCCAAAGACATGAGGTTTAAGTGCTGAAGACGATCATTGTACACTTTATTTTTCATATCATAAATAATTTTTGTAAATTTCCTCTGTACCTTTTCAAGATTATTTAAGTTGCTCTTTTTAGAGGGACACCAGAGTTGAGATGCGTATTCCAGATGTGGTTGAGTGTTGCATCCCTAGAGCCAGTAGTTCTCTTAACGGCCCATATAACTTTGTTGGTTTTTATAATAGCTGAGTTTACCTGGCTTGAGCTACCAAAGTCTTGAGAGACATTAATGCCTAGGTCATGCACACATGCACTGCGGCACCGACAGGACAGAAAAATGGAAATTTGTGGTGGTGGCTTATTGAAGCCGTGACCGCCTGTCCCCGATCTATGCTACCACCTGGGACATTGGTCTGATCTAGGTTATTCATGGTAGAGGAGGAGATGGGATGGCCCTCCCCGCCTTCCTTCCTCCTGCAGTCCTGCCACACGGGGAAGCCATGGGGTTACTTGGGTGACCAGTTGAGTTCCGGGGAGGTAGTTGCTGGTCGAGGGAGAGGGGGACATTGCTTAACAGCCACCCCTGTCATGGATGGGGGGAAAACCTCTATGGAAAACAAATGTCAGTGCTATCATGAACCATGGGTTTAATTGTAAAAGCCAAGTTACAGGTTCATATTACCTCTGTAGCAGCTTTTTTTGAAAGGAAGTTAGGTTCATGGTATGGAGGGGTCTGGTTTTTCCCATGTATTCATAGTGTTACTTGGTTTTGCTCCATTTCTTCTCTTTAGCCCTATTTTTATATCTCAAAATTCAAAGCACTTTACATAAAACAGTAATACATAAAAACGATAATATATATACAGTATGTATGTATATATATAAATATATATATATATATATATATTTTTTTTTTAATATCAACCATTTTGCTTCTGTGCCACCGCCTGCTGCTTCCTTAGAGCCGTGCTTGCTTGTGACAGGGTTGAATAAGACCCTGTCCCATTTGTTGTGCAGAAAGAGTTAAATGAAAGGATCTATTCTGTTCTGTCCTCTCCTCTCCTTTTCTGTTTCTTGTCTGTCTGGTTGCGCAACCACATTTTCTTATGAGATCTAGGAACTGATCACTCTGACAGTCTCGCAGTTCTCCGCCTCTCACTATCTCTCTGCCTTCACTTGCTGTTTCTGTCTTTGCTTCCCCATTGCATATCTGCAGTTATAAAAATATATGTGAATCTTTATGTGAAACTGGGATCCCTCCGTTTGAAATGTATATGGTTACACTGTTGAAAGGATTGAAAAAAGTTATTTGAAATTCGTGGGGGGGTTAACCTGAGGTGCAGTCTGAGCTTCTCTCCGGGTTGTTTGCAAACTCTTTTGAAGAGCTGTCAGTAGGAGGCCAGCTTGGGACACTTGTATTTGCAAGCGTGCTCTGCAAAAAACTGACAAGAACTCTGATACATTTTTTTGAGAAACAGAATGCCTCCTTAATGAGCTCAGGATGAAGGAGTTAATTGTCAGGCAAATACTTGTTATAAAAAGAGCAGCAATAGTTTTTCTAGAGAGACTTCTTGGGAACTGGAAAGGAACCCTCAGATGAAGTGGAACATCGGGCAGCCCCCATATAATACTAATAAATTCATAAAATACATCAAAGTGGCCGGCCCGGTGGTGCTGAGGGTTGAGGCGCTGGACTCCACACCTCGCACCACACTGGCGACCCGTGTTCGGGAACAGGCACGGGTTGCCGTGGGTCGGCGGGGAGGAGATGGATTGAGCGTCCAAGGGACTGCCCTCCATCTCCGGGGAGGGGAGATTCGGGCGGCCGGTGCTTGCCTGACCTCTAGCGGAGGCTGGGGGGTCGGCACATAGCTGCAAGCTATGGGGGGGCGGGACGTGGCAGACGCTTGATTGGGGCACGCATGGGAGCGTGCATGCACCCAGTCGCTGGCGTCATTGCACGCCATGACCCGCCAGGAGGAAAAACAGTGGAAAAAGCCTGGCAGTATGAAGTTGTTCCCGCGGCGCCGTCCCTGGAAGGGCACCTCCCTGGCATGGATCCGTTAGGGTTGGTTGATTCTCCTTACCACCGTGCCGCGAAGGGTAAGTCGCGGGGTGCATAAGGGAGGGGGTCTGATCTTCGGGGATGGCACTGGGGGAACAACGGATGGCGGGGGTCTGCAGCTGGAGCTCTGGAGGAGAAATAATAACTAAAAAAAAAAAAATACATCAAAGTGACTTGACCAAAGGAGCCATGTATGGACCTATGTCTGAAAGTGGCTCTCCAAAGTTATACTATGATCTTACAGTGGGAGGACATTCCAGAGGATATGGGAAACAATGGAAAATACCCTGTCCTCTACCAATTTTTTACCTCGTTTTGGAGACCTTAAGAAGCCCCATGCCCCTGAAAAGAAGGGCTCAACTAGGGTGTTGAGGTTACAGCAGCTTTGGAAGTTGGTGGAACCCACTCAGATCAGGATCTCAGAAGTTAAAACAGTTTTTTTGTAGTTGATCGTATGCTGAACTGGTAGTCTGTGCAGTTCAGATAGCACTGGATTACTGTGTTCTGACCTCCAAACGAAGCTCAGAAGCAACACTGTACAATTTTGTATCAGCACAAACGTTGGATCTGGCCACAAGATAGGTAGGGCCTTACACAGCACATTTCAGTGGTCTAGGTGCTGGGAAATGAATACATGTACTAGCGTTCTCAGGTCTCCAGGATCAGGGAAAGGGCGCAACTTAGCAGTTTATTTATTTATAAAACTTTCACCAGCTATGGGCAGCTGCCAGGGCTGTGCCCACCTAGGGCCATGTCATTTTCTGTCCCTGGACCCCCGCTGGGTGCCACATCACGCCCTTTTTGTACCGCTTCTATCTCCCCAACGCTATGGCATTCCCTTTGCTCCTTCTGCCCTTGGCCCCCTCTTGTCAAGCAGATTCACCACCCCCAACCATCCCCGTCCCTCTAGTTTTGCGCTGGGTAGTGGGGAAGCCGGATCCCAGTGGCAGTTCCTTGACGCATCCAGAGTTCACCACATCCCTAGAGCAAATCAACATGCATCGCTCTAAGGGATCTTTCAGAATTGAGCCCATGGTGTGCAGCATTGGAGGCGCCCATAGGAGGTACCTAGAAAAGTAGATTTGACAGGTATGCTAACATTTTTATTCACTGTAGCTGAAATTAGCTTTTTGGAGAAATATTTGTTTGCTGCACTGTTACTTTACCTGGTGACATTTTTCTAATACAGGCAAAAGAGATTCCAAGTCTGTTCACCAGGAAAAATATATTTCCTTATAACTGTATAAAACCATTGTTAGATTAACCCTGCTATGTTATGCCCAGCTAAGGATCTAAATAAGATGACAGTAAGTAATAATAAGCTCCTGCAATAGTAACCATTTCCTGGCTGCCCACCATCTGATCCGTCGCGAGCTACCTCCCAACCCTATCACACTCTCTTCTCCAGTTGGGTTACCCCACGGCTTACCCCCTGTAGCAGGGATGGCAAGCTTGGGGACTTTTCTGCCTGAGTAATTATACTTGCACCTTGGCTGGTAGGGAACATGGGGCCCAGGATTACCCAGGTCGCTGTCCTGCCACCAGGAGGCTTTTCTGTTGGGGTACCAGCGGCAGTCTCAAGGCATGCCTGAGCTTGCTGACTCCAGCCCCAGACACTTTGTCTTCAACTGCACCACCACCCGTGGTCACCTAGGTGGTAGTAGTGCAGTGGGGCCTGAAACTACCCCCACACCATGGAAGGAAGCATCTGCTGTCATGCTTAATTCTGTCCCAGTCAGACTACCAAAAATATGAGGCCCGATTAAGATATAGCTCATGCTGCTCACTTTAGGCTTTTTTTCTGCATGTTTGAAAGCAGTCTCCCCCAGCACACTGCCTACGAGCTCCCACGTCACTGAGCTAGGGCCACACTTTTTTGCTACAGGAACTGGGATTAATAATGGAATTTGCCATTTTTAAACACCACCAAGAGTCTAGTGCTCCCAGATTGATTTGGCTTTTTTTCCTGTAACTGTGAGGCAATTTTCCTGGGTTTCCTGTAGATTACATGATTTCCTATGGAAGCTGAAGTGCTTCGTTTTCCCATACAACCAGTGAAAGTCTATGGGAACAATTTCCCTGTAGACGGCTCCATTTTCCAGTAAAATACAGGAATCTCTGTAGATCTGGGAGTCCTGAGAGTCAGTTTTTATATCAAAAAACCTGTTTGTACTACATTTATAACTACACTTGATAATACATTTAAACATGCTGCTTTGTCATTATTTTTGGCTCCTGTCCTCAAGGGAAAAAAAATAAAAACTGATTTTGTAAAACAGAATTATCCACGTTTGAGAACAGAAAATGAGTGGCACTACCAGCCTGGATGTAGGGAGCTGCTGATGCTGTATGATCACCCCAGTGTCAAGGCAGTCCCCACTCCCACCTACAGGTGGTGCTTATAGAATGGGATGCTTCACACCCTTCCTACTGCCTCTGGATCGTGCCACAGACTTCACTAGCACAGGGCAGGAGAGTCGAGCACGGCTCACCAATCCAGGTCTCTGGCATGGAGATGAAGTGCACCACCAGTCACCATCATTGTGTATTTTTTTTTTGTTACTTCTTATTTATTAGCTTTAGCATAAAGGAACATACAGTAGCATCCCATGGAGGATAACATATAAGGAATAATGCATGGGTGGCTGTACACAATGAGCCTGTGTTTTCTTCGAGGGGTTGAGATAACAGCGTATGGACCAGTTTGTGCTGTTATTTCAACCCCGAGATGGAAACACAAAGTGAGTTGTGTATGGTCGCCCATATTTTATTTTTTATAGTATATGGTTTTAGTAAAAATATTAATGTACTATTGTTTTGCCTGTATGTGGCACCAAAGTAAACTAGTTTATATTCTTTTTTAATAATAATCAGTTAGACATAAATATGCCTTTACTCCCTTATTTTATTTATGTCTTTGTCTTGCTGTATTATTGGTGTTATTGATACAGTCGTAGCCAAAAATATTGGCACCCTTGCACTTTTTCAAATAACTCACAATGTCCTCTAAACATAAGTTGAAATTAACAACAGTACAGTATTTGGTCTCCACAATTCTTTATTTCTCTGTTAATATTACAGAACCTCTGTTTTTGATTCAGAATTTAATATATCCTTTTAAATCAGAAACTGAAAAGAAATGGCATTGACAAAATTATTGACACCCTAGACTTAATATTTGGTAGCACAGCCTTTGGTCAAAATAACTGCAATCAACCGCTTCCTATAGCCATGGATGAGCTTCCTGCTCCTCTCTACTGGCAGTTTGGCCTCTTCTTGTGCAAACTGCTCCAGTTCTCCCAGATTTGAAGGTGCCTTCTCCCAACTGCTGTTTTCAGATCTCTCCACAGGTTTTCAATGGGATTTAGATCTGGACTCATTGCTGGCCACTTCAGAACAGTCCAGCATCTTGTCTTGAACCATTTCTGGGTGCTTTTTGAAGTGTGCTTGGGGTCATTGTCCTGCTGGAAGACCCATGACCTTCAACGGAGACCCAGCTTTCTGACACTGGGTTCAACATTGCGCTCCAAAATGGCCTGGTAATCTCCAGGTTTCATGATGCCATGCACACGTTCAAGGCACCCAGTGCCAGAGGCAGCACAGCAACCCCAAAACATCACTGAACCTCCTCCATGTTTGACTGTAGGAAGGTGTTCTTTTCTTTGAAGGCTTCATTTTGTTTTCTGTAAACATAGAGATGATGTGCTTTACCAAAAAGCTCTAATTTGGTCTCATCTGTCCACAGGACAGTCTCCCAGAAGGATTTTGGCTTGTTCAGGTGTGTTTTGGCAAACCCCAGTCGGGCTTTCTTATGTCTCTCTCTCAGCAGTGGGGTCCTCCTGGGCCTCCTACCATATAACCCCCTTTCATTGAGTTGGCGACGGATGATGCAAGTTGAAACTGTCGTACCTTGTGTCTGAAGGTCAGCTTGAATCTGTTTTGCAGTTGATCGAGGAGCTTTCTCCACCATTCGAACAATCCTGCGCTGCAATCTTCAATCAAGTTTTCTCTTGCGGCCACATCCAGCGAGGTTGGCTACAGTGCCATGGGCCTTAAACATCCTGATAACATTATGTACGGTGGAAACAGGAACATCAAGGTCTCTGGAGATTGATTTGTAGCCTTGAGATTGTCCATACTTGGCTACAATCTTCTGTCTGACCTCCTCAGACAATTCTCTGGCTGTCTTTTTTTCTCCATGCTCATTATGTAACACAGTGACACAAAACAAGAGAATGAGTCCTTTTCTATTCAAACTGGTTGAATGAGTGATTTTTATATTGCAGGCACCTGCAACTCACCACAGGTGAGCTCAATTCCGAAGTGAAGGAGAATCACCTGCTTGAAATATAATTATTTCTAACTACTTCTAAAAGGTGCCAATAATTTTGTCCGGGCCATTTAAGGATTTCTGTGTGGAATAGCTAAGACTTAGTAAAGTTTTCTGCTTTTTGTGTTTTATTCCACTGCAAACCAAAGAAACACATGTGGATACCAAAATATTTTTTAATTTCAACAATTTTCTGTAAGGAATGGTATTAGAAAAAACTACAAGGGCGCCAATATTTTTGGCCATGACTGTAGTTGCGAAGAGACAGAGAAGAAAGAGATTGAGGGAGAGAGAGAGAGAGCAAGCGCTTGGAGGTACAAGCACTGCATGCTGTCATGGTTACACTGAGTTGTACTGGAGGCTAGCGCAGGCGCTTCTTCCAGGTAAACGCGGCTATACATTTTAAAATTGTGTGACATTATTTTAATGAAAAAAGGTTGCAATTTGCTTAATAGGAGCAGGAATGTATCAGTGAATAAGACAGAAGAGAGAATTTCGAAATCAAGCAGATTTAAGAGGTAACTGATTGAGTGCTAAAAAGAAACTAAAAGTGGTTAAAGGCAGTCGCATAGGCGTGAAAGAAACTGAGAGGGGGCAGGCAGCAGTTGGCATGAGCTGGCGCAGGTGCTTTGATTATAGAACGTGCACAACTTTTAGAACGTGCACAACAACTTTTTGAGAGCCAGTGATTTTGATACAGAATAAGCCCCTACCATATACTATAAAGACATTTACTGTATATCCATCAGTCAGTAGATGCATAGCAAGACACCCCCCAGTAGGTTACAGCAAAGGAATTTACATTACATTACATAATTTCAATCCATATGAAATTATCACAGATGGCGAATTGTGAGCCAGGAGAATTAGCTTGGGGTCTCAAGATATACCAGTCATTTCAAGGATCCACATATTAAATTAGAACAAACAACACAGCCCAAAGAGACCCTCACAATGTAAGTGTATGTGTCCCATGAGATACTCCTAACAATATAATTTTGACTTCATATGAAAACAGTAAACTTAATGAATTACTTGCCAACTCTACGTACTGACGATCGAAAATGTCGCCAGCTTTTTAACTGTCTTGTCTCTAATTTCATAAACATCTCCTAACTTCTTAAACATCTCCTAACCAGTAGAGTGCTTGTATCTGTAATTTAACTAAATGTATAAAAAGATACAAAAAAAATCAATTCTTTTACAAGAAGCTTCACTAGACATCGTTTATTGATCCCGAGTCTAACAGTACAACTTGCTGTTGCTTCTCAACGGCAAGATGTGCTGTTAGTAACTTGTAACAGACTTAGCTAAGAGAAACTTGAGCTAAAAAGGACATGAGAACATAAAAAAAAAAAAAAAAACCTCCAGTATTCCACTGAATGCTTGCAGTGACATGTGTGACTATACCTTTTCAAGGGCAAGTACCGGGGTGCATGAAGACTCTAACATAGAGGAAACCAACCACCCAACTCCATTTTAATACTAACACTTGCTCCCCTCCATGAACTGCGACTACTGCAGGTGGAAATTGTTGTCCCAACCTAAACTTACTCTCTGATATTGAGAGGAATATAGCCTGCAGCACCATGCTATTACTCATTGGTAAACATTGTACTCATCATAATACAACTTGTGCCCTCTGCCCATTTCCTCAGTCACCAGACATGATCAGTTCACTCTCTTATGTCCGATGCTTCATTCTTCTGTTCTGTGCCCCTTGCCTTCTCAGGTTCTTGCACCTAGGCAGCCCGCATCTTGAGGACTGGCGTAGGGGGGTTTACCTATAGCACTACGACATCTAAGATGCCGACATCCCTGACAGCGACAAACACAATGCTGAATGTCGGCATTGTATTGTCAGGGATGTTGGCATGTTTTCTTCAGGAGGCCATGCCCCCCGAACCCCTTGTCTGAGGGACTCCGCCCCCCACACACCCCAGTCTCTAAATATACAACTGTGAGTCAGAGTTGTCTCAGGAAGGGGGTGAAACACCGAGAGATGCACCACCGGTGTCTGCAGGGACCATCACAGCAACCCAACATTTTCGGGTGAATTCTGTCGCTGTGATGGTCTTCGCGGTGGCGGTGTCGACTTGCAGTCGGTACACGGGTGTAGAGGCATTCCTGATCTTTAAGCACCACTTGGAGACAAGACAAAAATTAATTGGTGCTGTATTCCCAGTTTACGTAATGAGCTTAACTCAGTTGAATTCCTTGCATTTTTGCCACATTGCGTAGCTCACATCAGGGGAAATCAAATGTTTAGCATCCAAGTCGATAGGACTCTTCCTTTTTACAGCCTAAATAATTGTGTCTTTCTTGTCTGCCTTCAGAGCATCACCAATATCATGCATGGTCCATCTTCTCCCTGCTTAGTGCACCGTGGGGTGACTCAGAAAACCTTGCGATCTGTACTGGCAGAATCTTATCTGGTAGTTTTAAATGGGCATGAAGCTAGTACAGTATAAAACTCAAGATCTGCTGTGGATTTAAACACCTGTAGTTCCAGCAGAGCCCTTAGACTTACCGTTTTTGATCTCCACGTAACGCATACCTCTCAGCCTCCTTCACCAAAATGTGTGACAAATGAACAGAATGTCTGACATACAGTATCATCAAACTTGGCACTGCAAGATCAGAACACTATGGCTACCAGTATACTAATGTTTATAATGCTTGTTGATAACCGAGCATAAAAGATTATTATAATTTTGATCTCTGATGTCCTAATGTTCTGTATTAAGGCATGATTTCCAGTAACAGAAAGTGCTTTTTAAGATTTAAACCTAGTTTTGTGGAAGTTAACTTGAGAACTCTTAGTACTCAGCTCCTCAACTCAACTACTCCCCCCCCCGTCTCCTCCTTGTCTCCTCTTCCCCCGCATAACCCTCCCTGCTTACCCCCACCCAAAGACCTACTGTATAGCTTCCACCACCTCCACCTGTATAGTTCCATGATGCACTTAAACTGTATCCCCTGCTATATCCAGGCCTAATCTTATATATGTTAAAGTTGGCAGTCGTTAATTGCTTTCAATGCAAATTTTGTTTCTCTTTCTGCTTTGCAAATATTGCTTTGATTTGTTCTGCTTAGTCTCTCTTTATCCCTCCCCCCAGGACACATCTGGAAATGAGCTGCTACTCAGCTTAGTATGTCTTTCCTGGTGAAACCTTTGAAAATAAAATAAATAAATAAAATTCCATGTCTCTGCTTCCTTCAGCTGCCTACCACCGTCCCCCTCCTATAGTGTTTTTGAAGTTTAATTCTGTTTTTTTTGTCGTCTTATTACCTTCAGCATAGCAACACACACACACACACGTGTGTGTGTATATGTATATATATATATATATATATATATATATATTCCTTTAAACTTTTTTTCTTGCATGGGCACACTGAGCTAAAGCTTGTTTCTGTGTGCCTCTGGGAGCACAGAGAGGTTAAAACATTTGCTCAGGGTCACACAGTATGCACGTGGCAGCTGTGGGTTTCAAACCAATATCTATTTTGTTTCCAGGTTCACAGATTGGTGCTCTGAACTTTAGGCTATACTATACTGCCTCCAAACCAATGTATTTCCTAGTACCTGCTGTCTGTTCTACCACATTCTTTAGTTGCCCTCTTAACAATGAGACTGAAAGATTGGAAGATCGTGGATTCTATTCTCCCACCAGGAACCTGGGCTGATACCCAGTGCTGACACTGTAGTGCAGTATGTGGGGGTGCTGCACTACTGAGGTGACATCCTTTGGATAAAATGTTAAACCGAGGTCCCTTCTGCATCTCTCTGGTGGTTGTCTAGGTGGAGATCAAAGATCCCATGGCACTCATGGTAACAGTAGGGAAATTTTTTTGAAATTTAAAATTTAAGTAGCATAAAGAAATGCACAAAAAACTTGTCAAAGCAGCTGTGCAGCATATATCTTAATTTACAACATATATATCCCTCCCATGAATTCAGCCTACGCTTGGTCACCAAAACTATTTACACAAACATAATGCCAGTGTTGTATCTTAAAAGAAGGGAAATAAATTAATAATCATCCAATATTATAATCTCTGAATAAACTTAATGAATCCTTGTGTTCTTCCACAGGTTTCTGCAAGTATTTATATCCAAATGCTACCTCTCTATGCAATTCAGTTTTTGCAACTCATCTATAAAGTATTGAATTATTCTTCTGGAGCTGTATCTGTCTGCTTTGTGTTGACATCTGGCCTGCCATTAGAAGCATTTTAATAAAGATAGAATTACTAAGGAGTACTTTTACTGTATGTATCAAACTCCTGGGAAGAATACCATACGGTATGCTGCTATAAGAAAGATTTGTAAAGCCTGGTTCATGTAGTGTCCTAGATAGATGTGTTGAAAATTGCTTAGCAAAAGGACATGCCTAAGATCAGTGATCAGAATTTTGTCTAGAGCAGGCGGGTTGGGTACAGAATAATTTTCCCTAACTTTTTGTTTTAGATTGTCTTTTACCTGTGAATGGCAGTGAACACATAGTCAAACTATGTCGCAAACTTTTCCAGGAATTTGTATTTCGCCAAAAACTGAAAAAACAGCATCAATCTGATGTGGGGCAAATTTCTCAAGACTCAAAGGTTCTAAAAAACTGGTATACATTTTATGGGAATACAATAGCTTTCCGCTTCCCACACCAAAATGTTGGAGACCTAGAGCCCAATTAAGGATTAGTTTATAAACATGTGAAGGAAGGGTCTGACTATACCACAGTCCTCTTTGTCATTGTCCTCTGATCCCATAATGGTGCTAGCAGCCCTGCCTAGGTTTACGTAGACTTTATCTGCAGCTTATGAGATCTGGAACGATATGGTGCCATATTAGCATTCCAAAAATGACAGTATAAAAATCTGAAGAGTTTATCATAGCCTCCTTTCTTTACTGCTAAGTAAGTGAAATTCTAACTTCCAAGACTCAGTTCACTAAACACCCATAGGCAGTCTTCCACTGACCATGCTTTGTCACAGGATCAGTCTGCAAACTTTTATTACTCAAATATGAAAGTTCCCCGAGCTCCATCCTCACTGTACTCAGATCTGTTCTTCCGCTGGAAGGAACAGGTCTCCTATTTCACAGCGCATACCAATGAATTAGGATTCTGCATATTTTTGTGGATTTTTTTAGCCACTTTTTCAAAGTTTCAGTTGAGTTTTCAACCAGTTCCTGTTACCTCGTTGTTGCTGAAGAAGCTGGATCTCAAGGGTTGTGTGGAGTGCAGGCAGGTGCCGTGTATTTACAGCCAGTGGACATGATGCCTGCATGTACTGCCTGGGCATTGCCCATAATGTGGAGCATTGCTCCTGGTGCCAGGCCAGGCAGCTGCAGGCACTCAATGCACACTGACTGTGGGTGCTCCAGGGCAAGCCAGTCAAAAGGCATGGACTGTCCAGGCTGCAGGGTCAGCAGTACAGTTGCAGGCCCAAGATAGAGAAAGGCCAGTGAGGATGTGCCAGTCCTGGATCTTCTGCCAGTGGAGGAGGGGGTACATCAACAAGATTTACCAGCACTAGTGGAGTGGAAAAAAAATGGAGAAAGTTGCTGCTGCGAAACCTAATACATTTTATTTAGTGAGTACCCTTAACAACAGCTATAGAGAATGTGGAACAACCTGCCCTGATGCTTCAATCTGAGGGCTTTCCTCAGGGGGCGTGTCATCTAAGCTCCCACTGCCTCCTCATAAAGTGCTTAATTAGAACCCCCAATTATTTGGTACAATTAAGAAACTCATGCAAAATACTTTTACAGTATTAGACAAATATTTAAACAGATGTTCTCAAGTACGTGAGTAAAATCATTTGCTATACAAAAGTGTATAAAAATGGGCCAAGAACTGCTTAGAAGAGAGGAAAAAGGGAAAAAAAGGAGGGGTATGTGTTGGATCTCCTGACTCCTCAGGAAGACAAAGATGGTCACAATTTGCTTCTGTCCCTCCACTCCTTTGAAAGTGAGTCTCTGTCTTGGCACCGAAGGCAGAAGAAGAAGAGTTGATACCAGTGGTGGCATTGCTGTTGGTTGAGGGACTATTCCAGCTCTCCTCTGCCAGAGGGTCCTTGCAGTTGGTCACCATCTAAGGAGGTCAAACTGCCCATGGGGCCATACATTGATCTGACAGTCGAGGGTCAGCGGTACAGTTGCTGACACAAGAGGGGAAAGGGCCAGTGAGAGTGTGACAGTCCTGGATCTTCTACTAGTGGAGAAGAGGTATGTGAACAAAATTTACTAGCATTAGTGGAGTGACAAACAATGGAGAAGGTTGCTGCTGCAAAACGATGCATTTTATTTGATGAATACACTCAACAATAGCTACAGAGAACATGGAACAGCCTGCCCCAGTGCTTCTTTCTGATGGTCTTCCTCAGGGTACGTGTCATCTTAAGCTCCTACTACCTCCTTATAAAGTGCTTAATTAAAACCCCCAAATTATTTGGTGCAGTTAAGAAACTCGTGCAAAATGCTTTCACAGTATTATACAATTATTTAAACAGATGTCTTCAAGTGTATGATTAAAATCATTTGCTATACAAAAGCAAGTAAAAAAGGAGGGGATCAAGAACTGGTCAGAGGAGGGGAAAAGGGTAAAAAAAAAAAAAAAGGAGAGGTACGTACTGGATCTCCCAACTCTTTGAGAAAGCTAGGACTGTCACAATTTACTTCTCTCTGTCCACATTTTTTGAAAGTAAGTCTCTGTCTCGGCACCGAAGGAACAAGAAGACAAGTCGGTGCCAGTTGTGGCATTGCTGTTGGTTGATGGATGGACCATTGCAGCTCTCTCCTGCCCAGGGTTCCAGATAAAGTGTGTACCGGCCTATTTTACTCACCTCATTTTAGGAAATACTCTTCAGAAAAAAAATTTAACGAGTACCAGTACTCACCCAATATTTGTAAATGCTCCACACAGTTGATTATTCAAAAGGAGTATTTTTTCCAGATTTACAGCACTAATATGTAAGAGACAAAGAACCTCTGTGTGCAAACACTGAGGCAAGGGTTACCCCAAAGGGCATTTGGCTGGGAAGCCAAGTTTCAAGAAAATACAAAATCACACATGCCCTCACAATGCAAAGCATCATGGGCTGCATATGCAAATCACCACAGAATGTTATGCTGGTCCAGCTTTAAGCAAAACTGCATGGTGCCGAAAGGCCTGTCACACAGTTTGCAAAGGGTGCTAACAGAAGACATAGACACGTGTTTCGTCCTACCAGGATTCATCAGTATGCCTCGTCTGCTAGACACCCCAGTGGACTGGA
This sequence comes from Neoceratodus forsteri, assembly GCA_016271365.2. Classification (NCBI taxonomy): domain Eukaryota; kingdom Metazoa; phylum Chordata; order Ceratodontiformes; family Ceratodontidae; genus Neoceratodus; species Neoceratodus forsteri. Next base: position 1,316,011,966 of record CM057455.1, on the reverse strand, counting down.
CCAGCTACCCTAAGACAGTGTGTCTTGGATATGTTGTGGTGAAGCCATTAAAATAAAAAACTATTTAAAAGACAAAGAACCTCTGTGTGCAAACACTGAGGCAAGGGTTACCCCAAAGGGCATTTGGCTGGAAGCCAAGTTTCAAGAAAATACAAAATCACACATGCCCTCACAATGCAAAGCATCATGGGCTACATATGCAAATCACCACAGAATGTTATGCTGGTCCAACTTTAAGCAAAATTGCATGGTGCTGAAAGGCCTCTTACACAGTTTGCTAAGGGTGCTAACAGAAGACATAGACACGTGTTTCGTCCTACCAGGGCTCATCAGTATGCCTCGTCTGCTAATATGTATCCCAATTTTGTTTTACTCACTATATTTTAAAACTGGTGAGTAAATTACTGTACCTGCCAACATTATCAGGAGCACTGCTGGCACCTGATCAATTCTTATCTAGAAAAAAACTACATTCTTTTTAAAAATGTCCTCCCCACTCCACTCTGTCCAGATATTTGTACGCATCTGAATTAGGTTTTACTCACTTCACTTTCAAAAGGAGTACAGTACTCATCCCAAAAAAATCTTATCTGGAGCCCTGCTACTGCCAGAAGTTCATGTAGTCATTCACCATCTAAAGAGGTTGAATTGCCCATGTGGCCAGACTTCGATCTGACAGTTAGTCCCCATTGAGGATGACTCTGTCAAAGGAGAGTGTATTGGGGTTGACTAAGCTTCCACTTGACCTACACCAGTTCAGTCACCAACAGTCTGCCCCTCCCTGTCTCAGCCTCTTGTTTGGCTAGTGCCCAGGGACTCTAAGATAGGGAACCCAAACCTGGTGGCTCCTATGCCACATCGAGCAAGTTGACACTCGAGACTGTGGTTGCTCTCTCAGTCTTGACATTAATGCCAACCTTGCCATCAGTGATCAAAATCAAGTTCCTCCTTATCTGGCACCCACCATTGACATTGAGCCTACTGCAGTTGGGAGAGAGGGCTTGTGGCAAACACAGTGATTTTCTGCGAGGATATCTCTCTCATCGGGCCACACCTGTGGAACTATAGCCACTAGGCACTAGGACCATAAGGAAACTTTGATAGCAGCTTACTTGGGGCCGTCTACGGCAACGTCGTACGTTGACGTTCTACATATAAGCATGTGTGGCACTGCGCCCTCCTCAGTTCTTTTCCCACCGTCAACCATACTCTCCGGACTCTACAGAGACGCTGCCGCTATAGTCAACTGCTAATCTTTGATTGTCTAACTTTTTATAAATAAACCCTCAATTTGGGGTTTGACTTTTCCCTTGAGTAGTTCAGTTATCTGTGACCAGAAGTGTTGTGTTGTGTTAAGCAGTCAGTCTGTAGCTGTTTATAATATTGACGTTTTTCTTGTTTTAGTTCAGTTTTGCACTTGTTTCTCAGGTATTTGTATTTACTGTGGTTACAGCCCAGTGTGTTTATGGACAGCCCACCTTTTTGTCCTGGAGTCTCATCATGGCATACAGTTCTCTTATTTGGATGCCTGGCTCTGGTGCCTTTAACTCTGCATTTGGTGTCGGTGCATGTTTACTTACAGTGCCCATAAGATGATAACCTATTTGTTTTGCTTTTTATCACGTGAATATTTTTTGCCATGTGATACCTCTAAAAAAAATGTTTTTGATATTTAGTCTTGACTGATAATTTGAGAAGATATTTAAAACCATGAACATGTTGTTACATACAAGGGTATTTTTGTTTAAACTTTGTGACCTCCTGCACTAGAAAATGTGTGTGCAAGTTTAAACAAATACTGCATGTAATTCTTAAGGTGTGTAAACAGACAGGTTTCGTCATTGTGTGTTATCTCTCAAGTGCAGCATTATGACAAGATGTTTAAAGTTTGCAGTGTACTCATTAATCAAGAGATTTATGAGCACCATCAACGGTGTAACCCCCCTGCAAATGGGGGTTCCCAAAAGACTTCCAGGAGCTTGCTTGAATGCTCCAAGCCTGAATGGTGTTTGACGTTTAAGCCGTTTATCAGTGAGTGTTTTTAGAGCCTCTGGTACTGTCTCTTTAAGAGCTGTCTGCTTGCAGACATAATTAGTTTGTATGGGGGGACTGTGTGCTTCTCTGTTTGAGTACCACTCGAGCTGCTGCCAATTCACTCCATTTTTGCAGTCACTAGGAGTGCAAAGGGAACCTATCTGAAAGATGTAACTGTTTGCCAGAAATCATTTAGAGTAATAATGAAATGACAGTTTGTCTAACCTGCTTTCTTTGCAGTCAGAACTGTGTCTGCCTAGTTCCCCATTCTGGTTTTGAACTGCTGAACTGGACCAATCAGTGTGGGGTAAGCTAGCTCTAAAATGGTGCCTTGGACGAATCAGAACTTGGACTCATAATCTGAGCCAGCCACAAGAGGATTGTATGGGCAGTGACTCTAGGAGATGTAGTTTAGACTTCGGCGCCTTTTTGGACCAACAGCAGCAGTCTATTGTGAGTGACAGCCAATCCAGCCAAGAACTGGGAGGAACTCAAAGGAAGTGCCGGTTTTGTCTGTTGGAGTTTCAGTTTTAGCTCTGGCAGTGAAGGGAAAGGAACCCTGTGCTCCTTCAGTGCACAGTTTTAGTCAAAAAACATGTGTAAGGTCCAGAGTTCCGGTCTGCAGCTTGTGTAACTGCTTGTTAGGACTGAATCCGTCCTGTGAAGAGAATCAATGGATATCTGAAGAGTAGAAACCAGGCTCACCCTGTAGAAGACTGGAGAAATTGCTGAATTGCACTCGATCTGTCAGGAACTGAATCTGCTGTGTGTTCTCCCGGGTATTGTGCAGTAATTGCGATCGGGATAGAGAAGCAGCCTGCCTGGTATAGTACTTTCTTTTTTACCATATAAATGTGTGAGGAGGCTTGTGTACCTCAAGTGAATCCTGCTGCCATTAAGTGACTTTTGCCTGTGACTGTTTACCATATAAATGTGTGAGGAGTCTCTTGGAGCTCAAGAGTAGCCCTGCTGGCGTTGAAGGACCCTATCTTGTTTGGAGGTCGTGAGTACTAATTCAGGGTCGCTCCTGTTGAATTGCCACATTAAATCCAAATGGAATCACTGTACTGCTGACTGTTTAAACTAATTTTCTTTTCTCTGTGTGAAAGGGCCCCTACCAGCTGCCACGGTTTGGACTAGCCACTGGGGCTTGGGTACCCAGGGACAGTAACTGGTAGGGATAGGCCTGTGCACAGAGCCATAGATAGATGAATAAAGTGATAAGCTAATTAACCTGATTTCCCCCTGTCCTTGTTATATCCCCTAAATAAATCAGAGCTGCTTGTTTCAGCAAAGTTATACTGCCTGAGGTATTTGTCTATGTTAAAGTACTGTATTGTGATTGTTGCACTGTATCTTATTTCACAGGAGGTCCCAGTGCCGGAACCAGTCCTGGGGGTAAGTGTATACTGTGAAGGTAATTCTGATATATTGTGTGGGCCACTAGTGGGAAGAAAGGGGGGTTGCAGTGTCCCAGAGGGCTGTGACCAAGTAAGTTTAACTATTGCAAACCCTGACCTCTGGGTGGAGGCACCCGCCATTGGATCCAGGTCCCTCAACCTGTTAGTGGCAAATCAGGCAGGGGTAGTAGCCCTTGGGATAGCGCCATCTAGGGGTTACAACAGAAATTCCCATAGTCTCCAGGGGCGTACCTAGGAAAATGATATGTGTATATCAGTTTGCACACTATAGATCTGTCACCCCGCGTTGCGTACGGTACATCATCCTTTTTATTATCCCTTTTCTCTGTTGTAAGCAAGCAATAATACCTGACAGGGTGGGTGGTATTGGACAATACCGGACCACCCAGGGGTGTAATGAGGCCTGACGCCTTATAGCCCCTGGAAGATCTGGTATTGTTCATACTACCCACCATGGAGGGTATTATTGCACTTAGAAAATGGGCTATTTGTGAAAGTTTTTATAAAATAATTTAAAAATGTTACAAATTTGCTTAAAAAAATAGTATAAATTGAAAGAAATTTTTTGTTGTTGTAAAGTAGCCCCTCAGCTGCTGGTGCAGCTGCCAGTAGATGGCAGTTTCGGCAGTTTTTTTCTTTGATATTTTGCATTCTTGACAGCTCCTTTTCTTGTGCCCCCTTGATTTTTCTACCTGGTTCCCTCATTTTCTCTTTCATCTTGTCTTTGTTTTGGTTTCTTAAGAGGGACTGTGGTGGGGTGAGAATGTGAGCACGATGGTGCAGTCAGAAGGCATTGTTGGAAGAAACTGTTTGTGTTGGTAGTCGAGAGCCAGGACCGTCCTGAGGAGCTGCCGTGATCCGTAATAGAAGATGTCACGGTGCTCGTGATTAGGCGGGTCATGGTCAGGCAGCCGTCGGGAGTGGAGAAGTAGACTCAGGCTGGAACGTTTAAGAGGCACTAATGATCAATGTAAAATACTAAAAAAAAATCTAAACTTTTGGAACAGCTGGAATTAAAGGATCTGTTTAATGACTAGCAGGAGCGCCAGCGGCTGGACTGTATGATTGCGGTCCACTGTGCAGCAATTTAAAACTACATTCTTCTTTTACACTACTGTTAAATTGCCAGGTTAAATACATTTACAGTTTGCAGCTCCGAAAAGCTTGTATTGGAATGAGCCCCAAACACTTTTCTTTAGGTTCTGGTTGCTTTCCTCCTCTGCTGCTATTTAGTTTTGCTGTCTGGGAGTTGTTCATTACAGATTTATTTTAAGTGTGCAGTTCGTAAAACTGGCCCAAATGCCGGGTAGCGCTGAGCACGCGATGTGCAGGTTCTACTGCTTTAAAAAGAAAATGCTTTTTTTTATACTGTGTGAGATCTTTGAAAAAAGTGGCAGTGTGTGTGCCACTTCAGTATGGAGGGTCTCTTTGTGTGGGTGTATCAAGGTAACTTGCTAAATGAGAGAGAACAACATGGCATCATTTTAAATCTTAATATTCTTTGGGCACAAGGGTACCTGACTGCTTGAGGTGGCACTTATGCTGGTATTTTTTATTTTGTGGGCATCTATTGAAAGTTAAAGAGCTAGGGTACTGCTTAAAATTAATATTAGATTTTAAAAGCAGCCAACCATTACGTTTTATATCTGAGAAATTTTTTCTTTTCTCTTTGTTTAATTAGAAGGTTGTTTACCTGATGTTAGTAGGTGTGATGTTTGGAACAGCTCTTGGCCTGGCAGCTGACATGTCTAGCTCTACTGCCCCACACAACATCATCAGGATTGTGCCCTCACCGACTGTGACATCACTGCTACATAGGAACAGCAAGTGAGAGACTGCCAGGTCATTCACCTGTGATGTCACAGTCAGTGAGATCACAATGCTGATGATGTAGTGTGGGGCAGCAGAGAAAGCTATGTCAGCTGCAAGGCTGAGCTGTTCCACACATCCAGCACAATATTATCACATAGAAGGCTTTCTGATGAGCAAAAGGAAAAATACTTCAGAAATAAAAAGTTACTACTACTACTTAAAATTTGTATTATTTTCCTGTCTTCCTTTTTTGGCTCCACTAGCTGTTTATTCTACCCCACTGAAATGGGTACCAGCCAATCAGATGCCAAGAAATAAAACGCCCGTTTTCTAAACCCTATTGGTGCATGGGAAAAAAAACTAGATCAGCATTCATTCGTTTACATTGTGTTCAGCACCAGTATAGTTCAAAATCATACTTACAATATCAAAAGGTAGGGAAACACGATGACCCTCCAAACTAAACGTGTATACTGTGGCAGGCAGTATGTATACAACACAACATTGTATTGTACATGGCGTCTTCCAAATATGCTCTAGAAATGCTTTCCATGAGCAAAGATACAGTAACATCTTAGAGAAATATACAGAGCAGAGAGAGGGACATCTGAATAAGTACTGCATATACAAACCGTGATATAAGGTAACTGAGAGAATGAATACTGCACATAGAAATATAGGTGTTCAGACAGAAAAAGGCCTTCTAGCCCCTTTAGACTGTCCCTGACCCATGCTCCTCAGTGGTCATATCCCTTTAGTTGACTACCCTCATTTACCTATCCAGGTTCATCTTGAATGCCCTCAGTATGTCACAGTCTACTACTCCGGCTGGCAGGCCTTTCCATATACCCACCACTATCTGTAGAGTATATCTTCCTCATCTCTTCCCTAAACTACTTCACAGTCAACAGTGCAGTGCCCCTGAGTTGTTGGCTTTTGTTTGTCTCATCTCTGAGCTGTTCATCCACAGAAGGTTATCAGTCATTTAGTAAACCTGAATCAGATCCCCTCTGACTCGTGTTTTCTCAAGGCTAAGCATGTGCAGCTTCTTCATTTTCTCCTGGTAGAACATTTCTAATAGTACACCAACTCATCTAGTCGCCTGCCTTTGGAATCTGTCCACACCTTGCCACATCCTTCTGGTAATGTGGTACCCAAAACGTCTCATAGTACTCCAGCTGTTGTCTCACCAGTGATCTGTATAAGGGCATCTTAAAGAGCCCCTGATGCCATTGTAACAATTTTGAAAAAATTTCATATTTAGACACAATTCAGCTTATATTTAATGTTTTTTCATATAATTCTCATCCTCACTTCTTTATGATTAAGGACATTGACATGTAAACAGGATCACTGCCCTACTTATTTTGGCTGCTTGCCTACACCTGACATCGCAGTTTTGTTTATAACATCACAATCTTTTGCTGTGGAGATAATTATGATGCCGTAAAGAGGGGATTATTATGTCAGGTGTAGTCAGGTAGAAAGAGCAAATAAAATCTAAGGGACAGTAATCCCCTCTCATGCAACATTCCTCAGCAATAAAGAAAAAAGGGGACAGCATTATAGACAATACATGAAATACAAACTGAGCTGTGTCTAAATCTCATTTTTTTTTTCACGGTTTTATAGTGGTGTCAGGGGCGCTTTAATCTCTTGTGATCTACAGACAAAGTTCTGCTTAGTACACACCAGTATCTGGTGGCATTCTGTGGCTCCTTGCTCATATTGTTCCAGTGCTTCAGCTTGTTGGTTATGTAACTCCCAAATCCTCTTTCTGTTCTGTAGCTCTAAATACCCCATCAACGGGTATTTTACCTTGGGATTTCTTTTCCTGAATCAAATTATTTTGTGCGCCTCTATAATACGTTTTATTTTACGTCTGCCTGCCCATGCTGCCAGCCTATCCAGGTTCCACGGCATAGCCTCCATCTGACCCTGTGTCTCAACTATACCCCCAAATTTTGTATAAACTGCAAACTTAGCTATTTATCCTTCTATAGCCGTATCTATGTCTCTGACACCTAGATTGAATACCAATGGCCCTAACATCTCTGAGGCATTCCACTAGTCATGGCCCCCAACTCTGACACAAAGCTATTTATTCCAATTCTCTGACTCCTGTCAGATAACAGGCTTCTTAGCCAACCCAAAACCTCTATCCTCAATACCAGGGGAGTAGCATGTTTGGCTAATAGTTTAGTTTTTTTTGTTGACCGGGTAAGTGCACTAGACAAATCCTGCCTATTTTCAGGCACGACCCGGGGGAGGGGGATACAGATGAATGCCAACTGACCTTGAACCAGGTTAAGCTGTTGGTGGTATTTTTCGTGAATGAGGGAAATTTGGCCAGGACACCGGGGAAATTCCCCTACTCTTTTCGATAAGTGCCATGGGATCTTTAACATCCACCTGAACTACCACCAATCCAGGCAGATGGGACCTCGGTTTAACGTCTCATCTGAAAATAGTACGGCACCATATCAAAAGCCTTACTGAAGACCATATGCACTACTTTCAGAGTATCCCAGGAGTGTGACCAGTGGTGGCAGCAGCTGAGTCCATGGTCTGAGCGCGGCCATACCTGAGGTTATAAACAGTTCTAAAATGGCCGGGGTAGTCAGTCTCACTGATATGAGCTGAATGGAGGACACTGAAGAGTCAATTAAGTGGTGCTTGGGTCGCAGTAAGAGTGTGCTCTGTGCTCTGAGCATGGTCAGTGATTACAGGAGCAGATTTTCTTTGTAGAAAGTCTAGTTATCTGTGCTCCTCTAATCTTTCAGGAGCACAGTTAGAGGCAGGAGTTCCAGGCAGTAGGAGGGTGGTGGGGGAGTCCAGCTGGGACATTGGGATGCAGATCAGGCTTCTGCTATTGTTTTGGCAGAATTCAAAGATAGATCAGCAAGCTTTTGGGTGAGCAGGAAACTGTCGTTAGTAGGTGGGCCAGCAAGTTATTGTGCGCTGTAGCACGCTGGCAGGGAACAAGCATATCGGCAGCCAGCACAGGCTAGTATATACATGGGCAGACAGAGTATGAGAGCAGCTGGTAGACGAATGCCCACGTAGGCAGGTAGGGATGAGTGCGTGTGGTTTCAGGGGCTTTTACTGGCAGACTGGAAACAAGTGTGTGAACAAGTGGCACTGCGGCAGGCAGGAAATGAGCATATGTGCACTCAGGCTATGAGACAGTATGCAGGCAGGTGGGAAACGAGCATTTTTGTGTGGAAGGACAGCAAGGAGGGAGTGACTGTATCGACTAAGGGCCAGCAGTTAAATGAAAATGAGATGACTGAGCAAAAAAAGGAAAGATTATACATTTTACTGTCAGTAGGCAGAAGAAACCTTCATGCCTCGAGGAAGCCTGTTGAGTAATATAAAAAGTAAGTAGGAGCACTGCCAAGATCTGAAAGAGCACAAATTTTAGAGTACAGTTTTGATTTACCATGCTTCTCTAATTTGGAAAGGCGCACTGAGATAAATCTTAACACCATCCTCGGTGACAGTACAGCATGTTGAGGCCAAACTTGATAGTGTGGGCCTTCAAGATGACAAAATGGACAAAAGCACCAGGATATCGAGAAGGAAATCACTGAGCTTAAAGAAGTTAGCAGTTACAAGGTCAAAATTAAGACACTCGTGCTGGGACCCTGAATCATAATGATTTTTCTCTTTGGTGTAAACCGGAGAGCCTAGAGAACCCCAGCATATATAAAAAGTTACGTTCCGAAGGCCTCCTCTCAGAACTGGATCCTTTATTTGCAGATGTACTGGATTTGCTTTATGACTTTTGTTCAGCAGTGCTAATCTTCTCTTCAGATAATCTCCCTCTGACCTTGGAAGACTACAAAGTACCATTTTAGATGTCACATACAGTACACACTTGAAGATGGTGTTAAAAATTATGAATACAGCCGAATGCCTCATTAACCCTGCAGAGGAAACCAGCTACAATCATTGCCCTGTTTGTTTTTGTAAGTGATTGGGATAAAACATAATTTGTATGGCATGATCAAGAGGACCTTTCTAGTTTAAACAGTTACCTTGATTCTGCTCCTGCCACAAAAGCAAGTAAAAAAATATTTATTTAGTTCAAAAGTGAAGCGATGGAGGCAGACTGGCAAATCTCTCAGTTCAGTACCTTCATAGAGGCAGAATGTGGTTAAATGAGAAAACATTCATGTTTTACGATGCTACAATTAAACTCATTTGGGGAAGCACAGCAGTGTACTGTTGGGATGAGAGTTCTGGAAAATCTGAAACTCTGATGAATGGTTAAGCCTATGATATTTTCTGTGTGACAGAGGCTGAAACTGAGATTGAGAAATGCCTGTCTTTCTTGAGCTGGTCTCTAAACTTTTTTTCTCCTGTTGGTGAACATTGTAAATGTTTATTTCTAGGGACGTGGATATGTTGTTCAATCCATACTTTCTGGCAGGTTCCTTGCCACTTTAATTCTTGCCGGAATGTCTTCAAGCTGGCTCCTCCCACCCACCTGGGTGGTAAAACCCTCAGCTCCGCCCCATGACGCCAGATCTTCCTTACCGCTTGGAAGCTCAGGTTCCCTCCTTAGCGCTCTGCATTTTAGGCCTGAATCCTAATCCTTCGGAATTTCTGAAAATTATTTTTAAAGTTCACTCAGCTTACGTCTTCATCCTCCCTCACGGCTGCGATGGATAAATCCACTCCCGGCTTCCGACGGTGCGGGCAAAAAAATGTCCCGGACCAACCCGCACTCGACGTGCGCCTATTGCCTGGGTCTTGCACACGATCCAGAAGCGTGCAATCTCTGCAGATCCTTCACGGCTTCAGTTCTGGAAGACCGTGCTGCCTGACTCCAACTGGGGCGCCCGGAAAAACAGTACCCGCCGGTGAAGTCGAAAGAGGCCCGTTGGACAGTGTCCACGGCTGCGGGCTCCGCACAGCAGCTGGAGCAGTTGATCACCCTCAAGGAGGCGGCGGCCCAGACCGCGTCGTCATCCTCCTCTGCCTCAGCGTTTATCCCGCTCTCCTTTGGCTCCTTCTACACTGCTTCTTTCAAGGAGCTTTGTCAGTCCCTCCCACCAAGGGAGAAGGACCCTCGGGACACACGAGTAGGTCGAAGAAAAAAAAAAAAGGTAAGTCCCACCATCGACATTCGTGGGAGCGGGATAGATCCCCTTCCCCGGACTGCTGCTCTCGACTTCAGTCAAGGTTGCGGCTAAGGCCACTGGCTTCACGGTGTCCCCATCAGGTCAGTTGGCCGAGGCACCTGTCGATGCGGTCGAGATTGTCGACTGGAGAAGCCAACAACCCTTCTTCGCCAGTTATCCCGGTGGTTACCGAGGACTTGCCCATGCCTCCTGTGCCGAAGTCTCCGATCAAGGACCCTGAACTGAGGGATGAGCGGGTGTCCCCCACTCCCTCTTTGACCCACCATCAGCCTCTCCGAAGGTTTCAGTCCTCCTCCGTGTTGGGTAGGTCCCGCTGACATTGGTTGTCTCATTCCCTGCATCACGGAAGCGGCGTCGCCGCTCATCCTCTTCCGGAAGATAGGCTCTGGGGCAAGTTGCGTCGGCGCTACGAGGACATGATGTGGCAGCAACTCTTGTTAGCCGGTAATAAGCCGACTCCGTCGCCTTCTCCGGCTATTAAGTGGTTGTCGCCGGAACGACCGAAGCAACCCCTCGTTGCAGTCGAGGAGCCGACTCCAGCTCCAGTTGTTTGGCCAAAACCGGCTGCTTCACCGATTGTGGTGGAACTACCGCCTCCTTAACCTAAGACTGGGGCCCCGACCATGGATTCTCAGTCGGGTCAGGGCTTGCCCCACAAGTTGTCGGTCACCCTCACCCCCAATCAGCCTTGGTGAGTGGAGGATGGCTCAGGTGCTCGGCAGCTGTTCGCAGACTCCTCGGAGTCCGATGACTCCTTCTTGTACTCCAGGCCCCTTGACCTGGAATCTACAGGGGGTCAGTCGGTGGATGAGAGCCCATCTTCATTCTTGGGAATCCTTCGGCTCATCTCAGAGTCCACTGGGATGCAGCTCGAACCCGTTCAGAAACGGGCCAGATATCCCCTCACGGAGATACTGGACCAAGGGGATTCCCCCACGAAAGCCTTCCCTGTGGCCAAAGCCATTGCTGGCCTGGCCCTAGAGTTGTGGCAGCAGCCTGCATCCTGTCCTGCGCCTTTGGCCAGGATGGCTCGCAAATACGCAGTTCCCACTGGTTCCCTCTCCATTTTTTTCGGAGCACCCCTCTGCGGAGGGGCTGGTAACCGATAGCGTTTTCCGGCGTTCTGGAAACACTTGGGACGTGGATAAACCGCCCGACAAGGAGTCCAAAAAGCTAAACTACTTGGGGCGAAAAGTTTACGCTTCCTCCTCCCTAGGTCTTCGACAGGCTAGCTCGGCTGTGCTGATGGCACATTTTTCACACGTCCTTATGGATTTCCTGGATGAGGTGATTCCTCATCTCCCGGCTGACCTTCAGACGGCGGTCAAGCAAGTGTGGGATCAGGGAAGGACAGTGGTCAAACAACAGCTCCAAACTTCTTTGGATGTTGGAGACTCTTGTGCCCGGTCAGTAGCGGCCGCAGTAGCCATACACTGCAGAGCATGGCTGCGGATCTCCGCCTTCATGGCGGATACCCAGCACAACCTGGCAGACGTTCCCTTCCTGGACACCCGACTTGTTCGGGCCGGGGGTGGAAGGCCATCTCCAGAGAATCGAGAAGTCCAATGCCACCTTGGACTTGGTCACATCTGCCCAGAAGGACAAAGGCCGCCAGCAGCAGTGTAAGCCCTTCCGCCCCTGCGGCCGTCCAGCAGCACCAGCACCAGCAACAGGGCCAGCAGGCTCACACCTGGCAACCTAAGGCAAAGTCTGCGCTTCCTCAAGTAGGAAGCCTGGAGGAAAGGTCCAGGCGGCCTCGGCCGCCCTTCCTCCAAGCCTGCCCAGTGACGGGTTGAGGGGTGTCGCCCCCCCAACCTCGTCACTCCTCCCCAGGTTCCCCCTGTGGGGGGACGACTCCACCACTTCCTTTCCACCTGGTCTGGTATCACCATGGACCGTTGGGTGCTGGAAGTGGTCGGCAGGGGTCTGCCTCTGGAATTTGAGTAGTCCCTCACTGCTCGAGCCGGCGCCCCATGGGGGGCTACGGGTTCTGCACAGCCTCTCTGTCGGCTCGTCAAGCCAACATTGCTCTGCTCCTCCAGAAGGAGGTAATCAGCAGTGCGGATCTCGTTTAAACCCAGGTTTGTGTCCAGGTACTTCCTGGTCCCAAAGGACAGGGGCTGGCGCCCCATTCTCGATCTGCCACGACCTGAACAAGTTCCTAAGGCCGTGCACCTTCAGGATGGTCACTCTGACTCAGATCATTCCATCCTTGGAACTAGGCATGTGGTTTTGTTATCTGGATCTCCAGGATGCGTTTTTACACGTCCCAATCCGTCTATCTCATCAGCGATTCCTCAGCCTCAGAGCAGAAGGATCACTTTATGAGTTCTGGGCCATGCCCTTCGGCCTATCTCCAGCTCCCAAGGTCTTCACCAAATGCATGGCAGTGGTGACAGCATTCCTGCGGCACCAAGAGGTCCGGGTGTACCCTTACCTGGATGACCAGCTGATTGCAGCCCCCTCCGGGTTGGAGGTGGAGTGGTCCAGGGATCTGGCCCTCCAGGTCTGCTCTCAAATTGGCCTCCTGACCAATGAGGCCAAATTGGAACTCGTGCCATCGCAGGTGATTCAATTCATTGGGGCAGAGCTCGACTTTCTTTGAGGCAGAGCCTGGCTCCTGGCGAACAGTGTCAAGGTCCTTTCCTCCTTTTCTCAGTCATTTCTGGTTGGGCATTTGCACCCTGCCCGGGACTTCCTGTGCCTTCTGGGCCTCATGGCGGCTTGCACCAGCGTGGTCCATTGGGCCCGCTGGCATATTCGCCCCCTGCGATGGGGGCTGGCCCGCTAGTGGTCACAGCGCTCCGGTCCTTTGGACCAGCTGGTGACCATGACCCAGAAAATGTGGGACAGCCTGCAGTGGTAGCTCGTCCCAGCTCATCTGCAGGAGGGTATCCCCTTTGACCGCCCCGAGCCGACGGTCACTCTTACGACCGACACCTTTTCTGATGGGTTGGGGTGCCCATCTGGGGGAACTCCGGACCCACTTCCTCTGGTCCCCTCAGGAGTCTCAATGCCACATCAACCTGATGGAGCTTCAAGCAGTTCGACTAGCCCTCACTGCCTTCGCTCCATTTGAATGGGGTCAGGTGGTTCAGGTCCAGAAGGACAACATCATGACCATGTACTATCTCAACCATCAGGGTGGGACGCACTCCTTGCCTCTGTGCCAGGAAGCTCTCCGCATTTGGTCTCTCATAATCAGCCTGGAGCGGATCTCCTAGCCATCCATGTGGCAGGAGCCTCCAACAGTCTGGTCGATGCCCTCAGCCAGATAGGCGTTGTATTTCACAGTGGTCTCTCCTGCGGAGGTGGTGCAAGACCTGTTCTCCCATTGGGCACCCATCAGGTGGACTTGTTGCCTCCAGGGAGAATCTGAAGCTGAGGCTGTTTCCGCCCGCCCTCCTCAGCAGGGCTCGCTGCAGGGGATGCTTTCTCAAGGCCATGGAGCCGGGCCTCTTTACGCCTTCCCTCCTTTCCCTTGATCCACAAGGTGCTTCTCAAGGTGAAGAGGGACAAGGCGCAGATGATTCTGGTAGCCCCAGACTGGCCTCGCCATTACTGGTACCCAGATCTCCTCAGTCTCAGCTTCAGGCTCCTGAGGCAGCTTCCAGCCCGCCCAGACCTGATCTCAGTCAACAAGGGAAGGTACTCCATCCGGACCTTCAATCCCTGCACCTGACTGCCTGGTTCCTGAGCGGCTAGAGTTCCAGGCCTTGGGCCTTTCCGACGTGGTCCTCAACGCCATTGAGGCGTCCCGTAAGGAGTTGACCAGAAAATGCTATGCCTTCAAATGGAAGACATACTCCATTTGGTGTCAGGACAAGGGGTTGGACCCCTCTTCCTGTCCTTTGGCTAGTATTTTGGACTACCTGTGATCCCTTTCTCAGCTAGGGCTTCAGTCAACGACCCTTAAGGTGCACCTGGCAGCCATCTCTGCTTACCGGGTGAGGGCTGGCAAGCAGTTGGCGGCGCAGGAGAAGGTGGTCGGGCGCTTCTTCAAAGGCCTAGACCACATATCCCTTCCGGTGCGAGAACCTCCACCTCTGTGGGATCTACTGCTGGTATTGGCTAAGCTCATGGGCAAGTCATTCAAACCGATGCACAGGTGTGACATCTCTCACCTGTCATGGAAGACAGCCTTCTTGGTGGCTATTACTTCAGCCAGAAGAATGGGAGAGCTCCAGGTGCTTTCCATCGAGTCTCCTTACCTGGTCTTCCATAGGGACAAAGTTGTCCTTCGCCCCACCAAGTTCCTTCTGGCGGTGGTGTCGGAGTTTCACCTTAACCAGGTGTTGACTCTGCGGTGTTCTACCCGGTCACACCTCGGAGGGCGAATATAGGCTCCATGCTTTGGACCTAGAAGGCGCGCTTATTATAAGGAGCGGACGGCTGAAGTTCGAGGAGAGGTTCGCCAGCTGTTTGTCACCTACGCTGATGCACCTTGTAGACCTGCAGTCAAGTGGATGATAAGCAGGTGGGTCTCCTCCTGCATAGATCTCTGCTATAGGTTGGCAGGCATGGAGCCTCCCAAAGGGATAAGCGCTCATTCTTCCCACCATACCACTGCTTCGATGGCTGCTTTTATCCAGGAAATCTGCAGGTCTGCTACCTGGAAGTCAGCACACACCTTTATTTCCCATTACCACATTGACCTTGAGTCACGCCAGGATGCTGGTTTTGGGACCTCGGTTCTCCAGTCCTTATTTCCCAAGTATGGGGTGCGCGCCTTGCCTCCCTCCTCTCTGAGAACTGCTAGGCTGCTGCCAGACAGTGTGGATTGAACAACATACCCATGTCCCTAGAAATACAGGTTACTCACCTGTAACAGGAGTTCTAGGAGTGGTATGTGTTGTTCATCCACCACGCACCGACCTCCCGGCTTCGACGAAAACCTGCCTTCCGCGGGCTAGATCTGGCATCATGGGACGGAGCCGAGGGGTTTACCACCCGGTGGGTGGGAAGAGCCAGCTTGAAGACTTTCCTGCAAGAACTAAAGTGGCAAGGAACCTGCCAGACAGTGTGGATGAACAACATTTGCCACTCCTAGAACTCCTGTTACAGGTGAGTAACCTGTATTTCTTGTCATATTTCATTTTAGTTCTTTTGAAACGTGAGTAAACTAAAAATTACGGTACTCAGACTCGTAGTCTAAAACATATGTTGGGAAACATTTTGTTTTTGACTTGAGAAGTTTCTTAATTAACTATCGCCTTCAAATTCTGATACCTGAGGATTTTTCTTTATAGCAGGATCCCAGAGTTTAAGTGTTCCTCTTAAGCACATTAGGTTTATGTGTTAAGTTAGCTTTGGACTTCATGGGTCTTTGTCCATTTATAATCTAATTGATCTCTGTGCATTTATGAATAGCAAATATGGTCTGCATTATGGGGCTATGCATGACAGCAGGTTAGATATCACGCTGTTCATACGTGCCAGCCCACATAGCCATGCAGTCCCAGACAAACTGGGTTGCATGGTATTCACTACTGCGAGCACCCGCAAGGCACCTGTCTGTGGCCCAACCCCCCAGCACACAACCTGCTTGAATACCTACCTAATGTCTTTCTCATCCTACTGCCAAGCTGGATTTAAGGAGCTGAGTGTCTTAGTGGGTGATTTACCCCCTCTTCCCTGGGTACCCCTCCATCCTCTTGTAGTTTGGCTACATTAAACCTTTGTATCTGTCCCATAGCTCTCACTTCAGCCACCTCCCTGAATATCCTTTCCCAGTGATCCGCCACCCAGTCTCTGAAAAAGAACTCCCTTGCGTCCCCCTTGTACTTCTCCCCAACCAGACTCC
The DNA here is from genome assembly GCA_016271365.2 of Neoceratodus forsteri. NCBI lineage: Eukaryota > Metazoa > Chordata > Ceratodontiformes > Ceratodontidae > Neoceratodus > Neoceratodus forsteri. Next base: position 1,315,995,746 of record CM057455.1, on the reverse strand, counting down.
ACCCATGTCCTCCTGTCACATGTCCTTGTGAACAGCTTATCACGGTCTACCTTGTTTGTTCCCCTTAAGAATTTGTACATTTTTTAAATACAGTTTTACTGATTTTCTTATACAGTCTGTTCCACTTGTATGCCTTTTGGTTGTATGCACATTCCGTTTGTATACACATCAATGCCTGGTCCCAATTCTTTTACTATCTCTAATGTTAACATATTCACTTATATGCCCATGTATTTTGGTTGTATGCCTTTTTTGCTAGTTAAAGTGTGACTCTAACTGCTAATGTTTTGTTAATCAGTTTCTGAGTCTCCATTCTGCTTATTCTGGCCACTTAAGGTGTTAATCAGCCGCAATCACCTGCTGCTGGAGCTCATTAACGGCTATTTAAATTGATCACTGAACTCAGCTAGTACACATCCTGCCATGGATAAGACAAAGCGGACGGTGTTATCACTCAACCAGAAAGTCCAGGTTATAGAAAAATCAGCCTTTGCATCAAGGAAAGAGTTGTCCACTCAGTTTGGTGTCGATGTCTCTTGAATTGGAGGATTGTAAGACAGAGAGAGATGATTCTTAACGACTGGGGTTCTGGAAGTCCTAAAGACAGAAAACACAAGCAGAATGGAAAGGATGCCCACATTGAAGAAGCCCTGCTCCGTTGGTTCTCTTCGGCCCGAGGTAGAGATGTTCCAGTGGACGGGCAATATGCTCATGGAGAAGGCAAGTAATCTGCGTAATCGCTATGGGGATTGAGTGCTTTGAACCCATATCTGGATGGCTGTCCTGATGGAAAGAAAGGCACTGAATTGGGTATCGGCGTGTCCATGGAGAGCAGGGCGAGTCTGATCCAGGTGCAGCTGATGACTGGATACGCTCTGTATTGCCCTCATTGCTGTCTGTCTATGAAGCAAAAGCGTTTTTAATGCAGGCGAGACTGCCTGTTTTTAGGGCAACCCCAAACGGCACACTTTCTTTCAGAAGCCTAATCACTATCTGGACACAAAAAGGCAAAGGAACGGGTGTCAATCATGGTGTGTGCTAACTGTGATGGTTCAGAGAAGCTTAAATTGCTTCTTGTTGGAAAATCAACAAAATCAAGATGTTTCAAGGAAATAAATGTTACTGCATTGCCCGTTGAATACGCTGTGAACATTAATGCTTGAATAAGGGCAGATTTGTTCCATGAGTGGCTAAAAGCTGTGAACAAAAAAATGAGGAGGCAGAGAAGACAGATAGCCATGATAATTGACAGTTGCCCTGCACATAAGCCAATAGAGCTCAGAAATGTAAAACTTTTTTTCCTCCTCCTAACTTCACCTCGTTGAGTCAGCCGATGGACCAGGGGGTGATAAACTGTCTAAAACAACATTACCGTCACCGAATTGTCACAAAGATTGTTAGAAACATTGATGCATTCTGTCTCCAAGTCTTGTGACACAGAATTATCGCAGTCTGTCGAAAACTCATTTTCGGATGTATGCATTTTCAGTTGTATGCACATAAACTACTTAGCCCACCGTGTGCATACATATGAAATTGATTATCTGTACATACAAGGAACCATGCAGTTTATCAGTGTACAGGCAGCTGTATACAGTTTTCTGAATCAGAGATACATACTAAGCATGTTAGTTACACAAGGCAGGAAGCTGGATCACTCCGTTCCTTGTTTAGATACATTTCCTGGTTATAATGTGTAACCCCCAAGTATTAACTGCAGCCCATCTGATTTGTGCATGTTGTTGGGGACGTGGAGGATAGGGGTTGGTGGAGGGTGGGGAGAAACAGAAAGGGGTGGATAAGCAACAGTTACTGGCAGGTGGAGATAAGAGGTTAAGGTTAAAAAACATCACACTTTGCTCATATCATTTGCTTAAAAGTGCAACTTAATCTATTCATGATGGGCTGCTGGGTGCTGTTCAAACTGTTAAACATAAAACTTGTCAACATTTCTTGGCTACAGCTGCAATGAGGTTTGTTGCATGTCTTCTGACAGCTGCTTGTGGTTGGATTACATTGCCTACTGTGCAGATTTATAGTATAAATAGGTCTCCCAGATCTATTAGTAAGTTGAGGGAGTTCTTGATTGAAGTCCAGAAAGCTGCAGTCACTGTGCAGTCCCACATGGCGTGAATGTGGGGTCCCTCTTTGTGTCCACATTTGCAGCAGCTTGCTGTAGGAATAAAGTTATTGCATGGAGTTTGGTGGCTGTATAGTCGAGGTTATGCATCATCTTAAAGTCTTCTACGAGGGCATCGCTTGCAATAGGCCATACTGTTGGATATCCACCAGAGGGCGCTCTCGTCGACGGTAGCTTTCACCAGCAGAGTTGACTATTGTTTAAGCATTGTACATTTAAATTTTATTTATTTATCGTATCAGAATTGCAAACCTTTGAGTCGGAGACTCCTTTACAAAAGCTATAAGTCAGTAGACAATACAGTTATTAGAAAAAACAACAGCATATACACAACAGGTTACATTTAGTTACAAGAGTACGTTGCAGCAACCAGTAGGATGCATAGTCATAAAGAACATCATGGTTGTACACTGAGAGCAATAAGTCCATTTGCAGTGAGGGAGGGAGTGGTAGGACAGGTGCGGGGGTTAGCAGGACAGGTGTCTTTAGGAGGCCCTAGACCGTTGTCAAGAGAACTTATAGTTGAGAAAGCAGTAGTGGAGGGGAGGAGAGGTGTCAGAGCCAAAAGTAGCGGAAGGCTACAGAAGGTGTGGTGGGGGAGAAAGGGGACAGGGTGGCAGACCAAGGCTGATGGTTAAGCGTTTGGCTAGAGGCAGTTGCATGCCCTTTGTTCCGTATCTGATCCCTGAGTAGGTGTTTGAAGTGGCCAATTTTAGATTCATTGAGGATGACATTGGGAGGACATTTAACCAGCGAGGGGCCCTGTAACGACATGTTCTGTGGCCTAAAGCTGATCTGCAGTGGGGAACCTGGAAGAGTAATTTATTGGAGCTACATGTACTTTTTAGGGCGGGAGCAGACTCCAGAAGAGGTGTGAGGCCAGAGGAGACAAGACCAATAGTGATTTTCTTTGCGAAGAGGCAAGTCTGGTATTTAAGCCCCCCATCAAAATGAAGCCAATTTGTAAGACTGTAGAGGGAGCAGGTGTGGGTCAGACATTCACTGCCAGTGGCCAGGCGACAAGCCTTGTTTAATGATACCCTGATTCTTTTTAGGGCGGTGGTGTTGACTGCCTCATACACCAGTATCCTGTAATCAATTAGGGACAGAATGGATGATGAGATAGCAAGCTGAAGGGCTTCAGGTGGAAGACCGTGCTTGTGGCGGTGTAGTAGGCCAATGCGGGTGTTTATGGCAGAGCTAAGGAGACGGATGTGTTCATGATAGTTTAGGGCAGAGTCGAGGGTTACCCCAAGGTATTTGAAGGTATTTACCTGTTCCAGGGGAACCTATTTGGAATTGAGGATTCACAGGGGGAGACCACTATGTTTGTTCTGGGAGTTAGCAAACAACATTGTTTTTTTTTTAATTTTGTTTTTTTTTATAGTTAAGGACCAGACAATGCTCAGTGAACCATGACTCAGACTCTTTGAATGGCTGTTGGAGTGACTGTTATAGGTGGGTCGAGAAGAGTACAGCGTCATCTGTGTATAAGAGCAGTTTTCCAGAATATGCCTTGAGGAGGGAGTTAAGAAAAATACTGAAGAGGAGGGGCCCAGGGTGGATCCCTAGGGAACCCCAGAGGTGACGGGAGGTTGGATGAGAGTATGTTGTTTATCCTGACCTGCTGTGATCCTAGGTAGTCATCAAACCAACCAACAGTGTCACTGGAGAGCCCGAGTTGGGAGAGGGTAGCTAGTAGGAGAGAGTGATGTACAGTGTCAAAAGCTTTTGACAGATCAACAAATACCGACCGGCTAGGTGTCCATTGTCAAGGGATGAGTGAGTGGCTGAGGTAAATTCTAGCAGTGCCGGTGGTAAATCATATCCCACCCCTGCCTTCTTGCCTCCAGTGAGTATGTGGAAATCTGCCAACCTTTCTTCACACATCCTGCCCTTCTTCCCTAGATCATCTTACTGACAGTTCTTTGCATGCCCTCCAAATGGTCCTTATCCTTCCCCAGGTGTGGGCTCCAGAACTGTGCATATTACTCCAGATAAGGCCTCACTAGGGGACCTGTACTGGGGCAATCTTACCTCCTTTCTCCTGCTGTCAGAATACCTGCCTATACATCCCAACATCCTGCTTGCATTTTGATATGATCTATTGCACTAATTCGAGGATTTGAGGCCATCAATGATGAGGACTCCCAAGAGCTTTCTCCTCTACAGTAATTGCTATCCATTGTCCCCGTGCATCACCTTGTACTTTTTTATATTAAACATTACAGTAACTGTCATATCTTGAAGTAGTCTTGTTAGGTAATAGTATTGATTAATTTTAGTTATGTTTTAACATCTCAAGTCATGCCTGAAAATAGGAATTTGGTTGTCTAGTGCAGCTACCCGATAAATAAAACTTTAATAAAGAAATCTTCCCATTTTTTAAAAGTCTTTTTTCATTTCTCTTAAGACTTGCACCCTCTTCACTGTCTCCCCTGCTACAGATTTTAGTGTCTTTTGCAAAGAGACACATATTGCTCTGTATATCCTCCCCTATGTCACTGATGAATATACTATATTAAACAGATCAGGTCCCAGAACTGACCTCAGTGGTACCCCACACGTGACATCTGTAGCCAATGATTGTATCCTATTTGTTACCACCATTTGCTTCCTCCCAGCCAGTTCGCTATCCATCTTGCCAGCTTTTCTCCAATCCCCATGTCCTTCAAATTTTAAAGATCCTTCTGTGTGGTACAGAATTGAATTCCTTGCTAAGTAAATATATAACAAATGTATTGCTTAGCTCCTGTCCACCGCCCTTGTGACCTACTCGAAGAAGGCACTCACATTGGTCTGGCAAAACCTTCCCAATGCAGATCCGTGTTGACATTGTCTTGTAGCACATTTGCCTTCAGGTAGATATTCATCATTGATTGATTATAGTCTCCTGTAGTTGCCTAACATTGAGGCAAGACTATCCAGCCTGTAGTTTTCCTGAGACATCCTTGTCACTGCTGTTGTGGAGTGGCACCACATTTGCTGTCCTCCAGTCCACTGGATTGACCCCGTTTCAGGGAGCATCCAGACAGATCTGCCAGAGATGCTGCCGGTGTCTGTACCATTTCTTTCAGCATCCTTGGATCTAGCACATCCAGATCTGGTGCTTTGTCCACCTTAATAGCATTAAGTCCCTTCTGTACTTTTGTTTATTTATCTGGATTTTGTTAACTAGGTGGGCTCACTGAGACTAAAAGTCTCTTTTTCAGGAGAGACCCAGAATTAATTAGATGCAATAGTTTATACAAATTCAGATAAGAGCCCATGTTAATACAACTCAAACGGTAACAGTAAATTAGCATACAGACTGATTAGAGAATAAATTACACCTGAGGATAAATTACAGTTGTTACAATGTTAAGTCATATAGTACAGACACTGATAAGAGAGTAAATTACAGTAGTTGCAAGGACAAGGCACACAAATAGGCTTAACTGTACCGACATTAATATGATAACTTAAGCATGTGTAGCCTGGTCAACACTGAGCTGTATGACTACACCGGGATTACAGGGGGACTCACATGAGACAAGTACTGTACATTGGCAACATACAAGCAGTATGCTCCTGAGGGAGGATTTGAAGGAACTGTGATTGATGCAAGCCTGGACGTCAGCTGGGAGGTTGTTCCAAAGCCTCGGAGCCACAGAGGCAAAGGACCCATTCAGTGAGCATATTTTTAGTAATTCACTCCGACGGCAATGGCCGAAGAAGATGGATATGGTGTTCTTTTTGCTTAATAGTAGCTTGTTTGTCTTAAACCATTTAATCGGGTGATGAAAGTCACCTAAGAGGCCTGACTCAATTGAGGCAGTGGCTGAGTGGCTTCTGTGTAGCACCACATCATCTACATAATGCAGTGCTTTGTCACGGCCACAGTACTTTGATAGCTTGTTCATAAACAGGGAGAAGAAAAACAGCCCCAGAATAGAACCCTGTGGAACCCCGCCTGTAGTATCCCTCACTGTAGAGTGGATGGCTCCCTCTTTCACCAGCTGTTTATGGCCTTATAGATAGCTAACAAACCAGGAACAGGGCAAATTATCAAAACCTAGTCCCTAAAGCTTATGCAGGAGCAATACATGGTTGACTAAAGCAAATGCTTTACTCAGATCTATAAAGACAGCACCAGTAGATTTGCCAGCATCGTGGGCTTCAAGTAGATCTGTCAGAAGTTACTAGGGCTGTGTCTGTGTTTTTTTCCAAAAGCCATGTTGGGCATCGGCAACTAGAGCGTGGGTTTCTATATAGGACTGGAGCTGGTTTGTAGACCAGGCTTTCTAAGGTTTTGGAGAGGGTGCAAAGGATGAAGATTCACCAGTAATGCTTTACTGGTTCCTTAGCACTTCTTTGTGAGTGGGAACTACATGGGCTACTTTCCAAATGCTGGATAGGTTGCTCTGCAGTAGGGACATGCTAAAAGTTGGATGTAGGGACAGCAAGAAGATGGACTCCACTTTTAGCAGTCTGGGTTCTAGTTTATCATGTCCTGCAGACCCTTCCACTTTTATTCTCAGTAGCTTGTTAGTATCTTCTTCCAGGAAAGTAACTTGAAATGGAATTCAGGCTGGGATAGTGAAGGGTGGGCTAGACCTGATGGAGAGGTACCAAGGGGAACTATCAAGCTGTGCCTTAGCCGTGAAAGATCAGTAAAATAAATTGTTGAAGTAGTCAACTACTAGGCCAGGGTCACTAAAAGATTTGGTTTTGTGCAGTATGTCCGGGGAGGGGCCAGTAGTGCTGTTGAGAAGGCCATTTATCTGTGACCAAAACTGTTCGAGGTTTTGCACATTTCTGTACTGCAGTTTCTTAAATACTGTGCCCCAGCTTTCTTTATACTGGCATTACAGATGTTCTGTACAGTCCTGTAGTTTTGCCACTCCAAGGCAGAAGCCTGATGCTCAGAAGATTATTCAGACTTTGTCACTTTTCTTCATAAGTTTGCAGAGATAAGGTGTCAGGCATTTTGAGCAGAAGCCCTTGCCCCGTCTTTGAATTAAAGGAGCATGCCTATTAACTATGCTGAGTAGACTGTTTACTAGAAAGTCGAGAGCAGTATTTTTTTTTTAAACTTTTATTTAATAGTCTTTTCATTTCAGCGTTATTAACATATTACAGTCTTGTAAGTTGGTTGGAGATATGCAGTACATTCAGAGACATTGATATAAATAAAAAGAACTTCAAATGGCAACTGGTGTAGTATCCAGCCTTGTAGTGTAAATAAATAAAAGAATAAGAAAATGTACATATTACAAAAGACTGATTAGTAATTAGACTATGCTAGTTACATTATATCTGGTCTGGGTGATAGCTATACTTTTCAGCATAGTCCCAAAAAAAGAGTCTCCGAGAGTAGGTTAAAGAAATCCTGTAGGCCTCGAAAAAGTCATGGAGGATCTGGGCAGGTCGAAGGGGAATGGGGTCAGGTATATATTGGTCTCCTATTCGGAGGTCACTTGGTTCCTTTAGGTATGATCTATTCTAGGGTGGATGACCATATCCTAAAGTAAATGTTAGGTACAGGAGAAACACAGAGTAAACAGGTGGGGGAGGGCTGGCCGGCCCATCAATCAGGGTATCCACTGATTCATTAAATTCCATGGGTCTCTCAGTTCATGCGATTAAGTCAGGTCTAGACTAAGAGATACTCAGGAACCATGGGGTCCAACAGTTCAACAGTTCTGGAACTCTATTTTGAAGCTTGGCTGTGAGATGTTCCATTTTATAAATGTCTGAAATGGTGTTTGCCCACGATTGGAAGGTCAGGTTTAAGCCAAAGCTGAGTAATGGATTTTTTAGCTGCAGCGAGAATGATGCTAAGGAGGTAGATATATGTTTTTTTCTTATTGTACTGTTTCGGGAAATGCAGGAGAAGGGCCATCTCCGGGGTAAGAGTGCCAAGGTCAGGGAATATCTCTCCTAATTTGTGGTCTGTCTCAGACCAGAAAGTTAGGACTGGGTAAAACTAAAATACATGGAATGTGTCACTACCTCACACCCACAGAGCCTCCAACAGGAGGAATCCTTAGAGTGGGAATATTTAACTGTCTGTTGTGGGGTTAGGAAGTATCTCTGCTACCTTCCAGGAGAATTCTCTCCAGGTATAAGAATTTGAAGTTTTGTGTTGGCGTCTCCATATATGTAACCAGTCTGAGACAGTGAAGAGCGTGGTCAGCTCCGCCTCCCAGTGGAACTGGACCAGATCCATATGGTGGGAGTTGCCTCCCTGGAGGACTCGATAGCCCCGTGAGAGCAAATGACTATGGTCTCCCGTCTCTAGGGTCAAAAAAATAAAATCACTTACAGGAGGATTCTGCTCAGATGTGACGTCGAGGCCTAGGTTCAAATCTAAGAAGTGCCTGATCTGAAAATATCGGAAGAGATCCTGTCGGGGAAGAGAGTGCTCTCCTTGTAACTGTTCAAAGGTTTTAAATATGCCTTTATCGTAAAACTGGAAAGTATGTTTTAAGCCTAGTTGAGACCATCTCTTAAAGGTATGGTCAGTTTGAGTGGGCAGAAAGGCCCGGTCTCTGGCTGGGATACCTATCCAGCTTAACGAGAATCTGTTGTCTGTTTGGGAAAGAAATCTCATCCAGTTTTTTAACAGTCACTCCATGAGGGTATGACAGTGGACTCGGGAAAGCACCATACTCGGTTGACAAATTGCTGGGAGGTCTAAGGGGGCTTCGGAAATGTTAAATTCTATTTTTGTCCAAACTGGCACCTGGTGGGTAGACAGGAGCCAGGTTAGCATATGGGAGAGTAAGGCAGCTACCCACTATTTAGAAAAGTCTGGAAGAGCTAGACCGCTCTTGTCCTTGGCGGTCTTAATTTATCTATGCTATTTGGGGCCTCTTTCCAGACCAGATATATTTCCTGATGGAGTTATCCCATTGATTCAGGTCCATACTAGTGGGAGGGACGGGATGTTCTGCATGAGGTATAACAGTTTAAGTAGAGTATTCATCTGAATGCTCTGGACTCTGGAGACTAGGGATAATGGTAAGGCCTGCCATATATTTAAGTCCCGCTGTATTTCAACGAAAAGGGATGTATAATTTAAGGGATTTAATCTTCTAATTTAGGCGAGATCTTGACCCTGAGATATGATATAAAGGGTTTATTCCACAAATAATTATATAGCCTCATAACATGCTGGGGTAAAGTACCCTATACTATCAAGGCTTCTGATTTACCTTGATTTATGGTGTAGCCTGATACCAATTCGACATCCCTAAGGATACTAGCAGGCGCTCCCAGAGATACCTCTGGCTCAGTAATATATGAGTACATCGTCCGCGTAATATGCTAATTTATGTACTATATCCCAGGTTATGTACCCATGTAGTTGGGGAAGTTGCCAGAGTGATTAGGCTATTGGTTCTACAAACAGGGCGAAAAGATAAGGTGAAAGGGGGCATCCCTGTCTGGTGCCTCGAAATAATCGAAATCTGTCAGACTGTGTTCCGTTTACCTTCACCATCGCCTCGGAGCCTGATATATGCCCTTAATAATATTTAGAAAGGATTGGGGGAAGGCGAACTTGGTCAGTGTAGCTAATAAGAAAGGCCATGCTACCATATCAAATCCTTTCTCAGCATCCAATCCCAGAATAAGAAGGGGAGAGTTTGTGAGTTTGGCATGATTTATCAGGTAAAGGGTGCGTTTAATATTATCTGTAGTCTTGCGGGATTTTATAAAGCCGGATTGGTCTGGATGTATTATAGTGGGTAAGATATCATCTAGTCTTTGGACAAAAATGCTAGTATAAATTTTATAATTTTGGTTTAAAACCAAAATGGGTCGGTAGGAATCACATAGATGGGATGGTTTTTGAGGTTTTAAAATAACTGATATTACTACTTGTCATCAAGAATTGGGGCACTCTGCAGTTTTGACAATTTTGTAATGCCTCTAAGAGTCGGACATTCTGAGAGTAAATGATGGCGTGTTTATAAAATTCTGGGCCATAACCATCTGGCCCAGGGCTTTTCCCATTCTTTAATTTTTGTATATTGAGCATCAGCTCTGAAGATGTGATGGGGGACGTAAGGATCTTTCTGTGGGTAGGAGTCAAGGTAGGGAGCTGAATCTGGGACAGAAAGTCGGGAATAATTTTAGGGTCTAATTCACACGGAGGAGAATATAAAGATTTATAGAATTTTTAGAACGCTGCTAGAATATGTTGAGTGGTATGATGGATGTGGCCGGTTTGAGGATCCTTTATTTTGGGGATAGTATTCGATTGTATCTGTCTACGGAGGCGGTAGGCCAGGATCTTGGAGGCTCATGCTCCACTTTTGTAATAGCACTGTTTTACCCAGACCAATGCCTGTTCGGTCTCAGCTGCTACAATCTGCTGTATGGTCTGTTGTGTTTGTTTCATTAATATAGCCACCTCTTGATCCCCCTGCATATGAGCTTATGTTGGAGTTCTTCGAGTTGGGACTGCTGTATTCTCTTTTTAGCTGAGGCATAAGCTATAATATAGCCCCTAAGGACTGCCTTAATGGTGTCCCAGAGTAATTGTGGAGTAATCTGGGGGAACGATTGTCAAGAATGATTTCTGGGGTCTTGTGTTCTAGAAAATCTTTGAATTCGGGGTTCCTAAGGAGAGGGTTAAATCTCCAGGTTGTCCGTCTTCTCTCTTAAGTGATTGCTAGATCTAAGGATATTGGGCGTGATCCGACAGACCTAAGTTCAGTATTCGGCTTTATGAATTAGATCCTTATGTTCTTTACTGATTAATAGATAATCTAGTCTGGTATAGTGTTTATGTGAGTAAGAATAGAAAGTGAATTTCCTTTGGTTGTGATGAAGCTGTCTCCAGGAGTCTATCAGTCCAACATCCTCAATTAGGCGGCATAAATGATGTTGCCCGTGGACTTGGGGGTGGATGCAAGTGTCTACAGAGGGATTCAATAAACAGTTAAAATTCTCCCAAGACCAGAGCACCATTTTGGTATGTTAAATAATATGCATTAATTGTTGAACTGTGGATGCATCCGCGTTGATGTAGGATATACACGCTGCAAATTGTAAGCATGTAGTGGAGGGAACTGACCAGCTGCAATGGCCAGCCACCCTCATATCGGTGTTAGTCAATAAAATAGGAAATTGTGAATTCTTAGGTATTAGTATTCACGGTCCCCGTCTCCTCCCATTCTGGTAGGCAGATTCAGTGATCTGAGAGAAGCCAAATTTTAGTAACTTCTGTTGTTCTGAGGAAGACAAATTTGTCTCTTGCAACAGAGTATATCTTTTTTTTATTTTTGAGCACCTGTATGGGTATCATTTTATAGGGCCAGCCAGCCCATTTACAGTATGAGATAAGATTTTAACTGTAATTAACATCTTATGTCTCTCAATCCGCCCCCAGACCAGGCCCCGAACCACCAGCCAACATTTAAGCCATCCCCAAACATACTCTTATAACTTATAGTCTTTCCTCAGCTGAACTTTTCTTTGAACACTAGTAAAGGGTACTGAGGCAAGGAAACAGTGTAGCCAACTGGGCCTATAAGTAGTTTGATAAACTATATACAGATCAACCATGTTTTGTACATTAATGACTTCCATTATCTGCTCCCTGAAAAGGAGCAGATAGTGGCACAGCTTCACGCTGCCAAGTGAAGAATAACTTCTCGGATGAGGATGAATCTCTAGGGAATACTCCTGCCCCAAAGGGGTTTTGGTGGGAGAATTAGGAAAAGGAACAAAAAATAAAATAGGGGAAACCCCAATATAGGGAATGTGAAGAAATCAGGGTGGGGGGAAAAGGTGCTAGAGTTCTTTGCAACTCCGCGATGGAGCCCACTCCAAACCCGCCAGATGTGAGTTCCAGGGTAGGGAGGAATTGCTAATAGTGATGTGTCCCAGGCAGAGCGGTGGGCAATGCAGAGGAGAGGGACTCCACATAAACAGATCTCATATGAGAGGTTCTGAGCATGATTGCACCTCAGCGCCAGGCCTCCTCTGCTCCCCAATCAGTGGTAGGTGTTATCCTGAATGCATAGGTCTGTCTATACCCCTCAAGCCAAGCCACTCCGCGAGGGTAGCGGTGAGCCCACAAGGCTTCAAAAACATACCAACAAAGAGTGTACCCTGTGAAGTAATACTAATATAGCTGTTTGTTGCTGCTCTAGTGTGGATTAAATTCGAAAAATGGCCCACAGGCTGCCATTTTCATACCCTCGATGTTACATGAGCTAGTCAGTTCGGCTGTGTGGCAGTTGCTGTCCGCCGACTCCCATGAGGAGGAGCAGGGGAACTAGGACAGCCAGAAAGCCATTCAGCGGATACTTCCGATTGCCTTAGGTGATCAGGGCACCCCGATCTGTCAGCCTGCCCTGATGTAGTTAAGCCAGTATCTGAAAGCCATCTATGTACTATCCGGGCAAGGCGTGGCAATTGATTAGGCTACCTAATTCTCCATGTCAGCTTTCCAGAGAGGGCCCCCCCGGCCCAGGCTTTATTCCACTCTGTTAACATCACCCGGCTCAGAGACAATTAGCAGTTGAAAGGTGAAACATCTACCACCCCCTATTTAGCGGGGTATTGTGGAATGTGTACCGTTTTGGGGTTCCAAGCCCAGCACCCAAAGCTAACAAGGAGGGGGCTGGGTGTTGTGTCCTACAGGCCAGAGCCCGCCGGACAGCAGCCTCCAGCCCCTCTTTCTGTGAATGTTCCCTATTTAATGGGAAATTTATTAGAATTCACTCCAGACGCTCAACTCAAGTCACCCCCGTCAGGCTTCGTTGCCGTCCCATGTCGCCAACTGTTAGATTGTGTGTGATATGTGAGTGGTCCTAGGCCAGGGATGGCCCCCGGGCTGACACTTTGACCAAGCCTGCCTGTACCCAAACTCCCGTAGTGGCTGTCCGTATCAGGGTGCCACGGCCGCCCATCGGTCCACATCATAGCCTCTCCTGTCCCCCACCCACCTCCAAAGAAAAGGCACCTTCACTTTGTTTATCAGTGGAAAGCAGCCACCTACCTTAGCCCAATGGTGACCTCACCCAGCTCATAAGGGCAAAAGAAGGGAAGTGGGCGAGGGATCAGGAGACAGACATCATATTGAGGAGCCAGAGGGGACCGGTCATGCTGTATGGAGTGAATCGAGGTAGACACAACATAAGTACAGCCATGTAACGTCAATAATCCAGAGAAATCCCTCTAGCCTCTGTCCATCTTGGCCATTTAGACCTGGCAGTAGTTCAGGTGGATACCCTTGTCCACCCCCCTCCCCCCCCCCGTTCAAATCCAGTCAACTTTCTGCTCTAAGTGGGTTCATGAGTTCTGTCTGGTGAATTACCGGAGGAGCTGTTTAATCCCTCTAGTGTGGATTGCTGATTCTGCCTTCCAAGAGCCGCTGCAGTTTGAGAGCCCAAGTTGTTCTTTGAGGCCTTCAGATCCATATATCAAGGGGGAAGGGCCTTCATGTCTTGGATGGTGTCTTCAGCTGTGTTTTACGTCTGGCAACCATTAGGGTATTGAACCATCAATTTATGTGGGTAAGGGGTTCTAAATTGTAGTTGTTGTTGTCAGAGTGCTGGAAATATGGGATGTATGCATGCCTTCTCTGCATTGTCAGAGGTGCATGGTCGTTTTCCGTGAAAATCGTTGTTGCCCATAGAATACTTTTCCTGTGTTCAAGCTGGTTTAAAATTAATTCCTTGTTTGATATTTATGGAAGCGTATTATGATGGAGCATGGTCTTGCATCAGGTCGGCTAGGTTTCGGGCCGGGTGCCCTGATCTGGATCCAGGGTGAGAGCCGTGCACAGCAGTGGCTCCACAAACTCGATCATGCTAGGCCCCTCGCTGTCCTCCAGTATGTTGTATATTCTCACATTCTTCCAGCGATGCTGGTTTTCAGTATCATCCTGGCGTTCCATAGTAAGGTTGCATAGTTCAGTAATTTGGGCCAAAGTAGCTTGTATGCCATGCGTCGTTTCTGTATGTTCCTGAGCTTTGTGTTCGAGGGCAATAACTAATGCGAGTTTGTTCAAGATCAGCTTGTATTGCCTCTTGGGCCTGTTTGAAGTCAGAAAACTCTGATTTAAAGTCTCTAAGCTCACGAAGAATGCAGTCCAGTTTTTGATCTGTTTGCTAGAGGTTAGGTGAGGTTTTTAGATTTTTTGCCCGATGTGGAATCACGAGGTCTGTGTGGATTGCTCAAGGCCTCGAGTCCAAATGTTCCGACATTGGAGGGTCGGAGGTTGGTGCTGTCAGTAGAAATCTGTTGCTTGCTTCCTTCCTTAAATTTGCTGGTCGCCATCCCTGAAGGTTGTAGTGAAAATATTAATCGATTGAAAAAAAACGATTTCCAAGCTGTCGTGAGGCTATTTCTATGTAGATATTGACGGGCTGGAGTGGAGCTCTGGATCAAGCTGCCATTTACTGTGGAGGCTGCACCGGAAGTCCTCGAGAGCAGTTTTTACATTTTCTAGCCTCCCAGCCTCATTCCAGTTGACAGTGGTGAGGTCCTCCAAGAAGGTGCCGTCATTAAACCGAGGATAGTCCCTGACTGTTATAGTTCTTGGAGGTGGCTGGTGAAACCATTACTCTAGGTACCAGAAATGGGGAATGATCGCTGAGAGAATCAGCTAGTGTTCTGCATGTTCTGATTTGATCTGTTTGGTTGACCAGGAGCAAATCCAGGAGGGAGTGATTACCTGACATAGTATTGTGACAGGTGGGTTCAGTAATGAGTTGGCTGAGAAGCAAGTCATACAGTGACGTCTTAAAGCTACAGGGGCCATCAATGATCGAATTGAGGTTGAAATCTCCTAAGATTATTATCTCCTTTTCTCTAACACCAGTGTTTGATGTTTGTTTGTACTCCACTATCTGGTAGTGGCCCCCTTCTTCCTCTCTGAATACTGAACAAAAGTAATTGTTCAGTATGTCAACTTCTAGCTATCATCTTCCACCCAAGTCCCTCCCTCTAAAGTGTAATAAGCTCCCATTTCATTTTTCTTTTTCCCATGATGCTTTCCATCACCCCCGCCTATGAGTTGTTGTTCCTCCTCAAACTCTGTTCCCATATTAATTGCTGCAACTTAGTGCTACCCTGGCCTGTCCCCACCTTTTGTCTCTGAGCTTTTCATCAACATCTCCTCCCATGTCTCATCTGTTGAGTTACTCATCCTCAGCAACTTTAATCGTAATTGGCTCTTTCCTTCTTTGAAGAAATTATGACAAAACATAACGTCTCTTCAACTTTGTCTCATCCTCCTTCACTCCTTTCCAGTCTGACTTCTGGAAGTTCGACTCCACCTCCCTCTTTCAGTTCACTGACTCCATTCTGTCTGGCATAGATCAGGACCTGGTCACCGTATCTTTGTTGACCTTGCCAAAGCCTTCAACAGTGTTGTGCACCCTCTCCTCCTGGACAAGTTTAAGGCAGAGAAACTGTCTGACTCCTCGGTCGGGTGGTTCCATTCTTACCTTGAGGACAGGTCTTAAGCTTTCCAGATTGGTGATTTCTTGTCTTCTCCACTTCCTATCTGCACAGGCATGCCCCAATGGTTCATCCTTGGCCCTGAATTGTTCTCCATTTTCCTAAAAGACCTCCACGCTGCCTGCTTCTCTGCTTCAATCCCTATGTAAACAGATGACATGATTCTCTTTGCCTCTGGCCCTTCTGCCCTTGAATCACAGTCAGGCTTTTTCAGCTGGACTTTACTACATACATCAGTGGTTCCTGGCTAATCAGCTGTCCCTCAATGCCAGGAAAAATGGATCTTACTTCTAGAAACAGCTCTTGCAGCAGGTTACCATTAGGACTGAAGCCGTGACGCCAGGACTGAGAATTTTCTATTTAGCAGTATTCAGCGGGACTGCCTCTGGCGTCGGTCCGCCCCTGACATCAGGCATAGTACAAAGAAGGTGGTTCCCCAGAATCCCCAGTTCTTTTCCGCCATCGACTCGCCAGCATCGGCCTCTCGGTCTCTACCTAGTGTACAACTACAGAACTTTCTGTGTATTATTGCCAACTGATGTCTCTCCAACTCCATCGCTTGAGGGTCACCTTTCTAAGTGTGCCTGCGGAAAACAGATCCTTTCAAGGATCCTCACTCTTCCTCGTGTATTGCCTAGGCCCGGCCACGATACCAAGGCCTGCACCTTTGCCAGGGGTTCAATAGCCATCAGGATCTGCCGTCAGAAGGCACTACAGGAGTATCTCCTTGAAGAGAAATTAAAAGGATGGACCAAGAACCTTCCTCCAGAGGAGTATCTTCTTCAAGGCCCATAAACACCGGGAGAAGGTGTGGTCCAGATCCTCGGACTCGGACTCCCGAGCTCAGGCTCCAGATCGGACCGCTCTCCCTCCAGGGCTCGGTCACAGCCCCCCACCCCGGTTAAGGTCTGGACTTCAGGCGACTCTTCTTCGCTCCAGCCGATCAAGACCTCGGGGCCCTCAGCTTCCTCCACTCCATCCAAGGCCTCTTCGAAGTCTTCTGAGTGCCATAAATCCTCTTCCACCCGACATCGGGACATCGACTCAAGTCGGTCTCCCAACCGCCCAGGGTCCTGATCCAGCCCCAGAAGGACCAAGGACCTGACATCCCTGAAAGAGGCGTCGGACCTGACGTCGGCTAAACATTCGAAGTCAGCCAGGCGCTCACAGGACCCGGAGACACCAGCCAGTCGCTGGCGGGCATCGCTGGATCGAAGGTGTTGGTCAGGAGACTGACGTCGGCATCGCACTCTCCGGAGTGGATGACCCCCGTCACCGGCGGATGTCGGTCACCGGGGAATCGACTGAGGAGGACACCCCACTGCCTGAAGACCAGGGGCTGCACATCGAGATGCTGGGCCCCAACGTGAACCTTCCCTGAACCGAGACACCCGGAACCTCGCCCGAACCCAGCGACAGACCACCGCGCCAGGCCCATCGTCAGGCATGAATATCGCAAGAATAAAGGAGCTCTTTACTTTTTGGTGGGACATCATCTGAAACGATGTGGTCCCTGTTAAACCTCCTCCTCCTCCTCCTACTCCTTCACCTCCCTCGCCCCTCCTCCACCTAAGGGGCCAGCAGGACAACCACCAACCCCAAAGGAACAGACTCCACCTCCTAGGGGCAGATCTAAAGACAGGAGAAGGCCTCCCTCCAGATCTCCATTAGGGTCTCCCAGCCCAAAGCGACCCAGATGTCATCGGTATTCTCCGTCAGGGGAGGACTCCAGATCGGACACCTCGGACTACTCCAGATCTCCTTCTCCACTCAGCATCTCCTATCCTGACCCACATGACCTCCCTAGGTCTCCGCCATATGATCCCTCTTTTGCTGAGATCATGAGGCACATCCAGGACAACATGGGGTGGGATGCTGAAGACCTTGACTCCGAACGACAACGCCTTGCCCGCTATCTTTGGCAGAAAGACCCAAAGCCTGTGGTAGTCCCACCCTTGGTGGACACTGTTGCGGACGTCACCAAGGCTGCATGGAAGCATCCACACTCCACTCCCGCAGTGCCGAAGAAGGCTGACCGCCTGTACAAGGCTCTGAGAGAGGACCAGTACTTGGCGAAACAACCTCTGGCAGACTCCCTGGTCATCATGGCCTCACATGACCGGTCTCAAAGACCCCAACCTATGAGCACTCAGCTACCGGACCAGGAATCCAAGCAATTGGATGCCCTGGGGAGGCGCATGTACACAGCTGCTACATGCGCTATCAGGTCTCTGAACTACCTTACCCACATGGTACAGTTTCAGAACATCCTGTGAGAACAGGGCCAAGACCTGGTCGACAAGCTTCCCAATGGCGACCAAAAAGCGGAGCTCCTTAACCTGCTCCGCACAGGGTCAGATGTGGGGACCCAAGTGCTTAGAGCCGCATACAATTTGGCAGACTCTTCGGCCAGAGCTGCAGCTTTAGGCGTTTGTCTCCGGCGACACTCTTGGCTCCGTGTCTCCGGCTTTACCCTGGACGTACAGAAGAATATTCTAGACGTCCCGTACAACGGCGAGGTACTCTTTGCTGAATCCTCGGAGAAGGTCGTCGCCAAACTCCAGGACACAGGGAAGGCAGTCCAATCTGTACAGGCCATGTACAGATCCAGGCCTAGTTCCTTTCGTAGGAACCAGAGCCGCTTTCGCAGCCGGCAACAAGGCAGCAGCCACAATCCGACCAGCAAGGGCGCTCGAAAGCAAAGCCCAGGCCAAGTCGTCCCCAGGCAGAGGCCAACGTTACTCGAAACCGGCCCAGCCCGCAGGGACCAATGCTGCCACAGCATGACTCCTTCCCGACCCCCGCCCCTCCTTTGGATCAATGGTCGAGAAAGGTCGGGGGTCGCATTGCTTGCTACTTTTAAGGGTGGCAGTCGATCACCACCGACAGGTGGGTTCTTCAATTGGTCAAGAAAGGCGATTTCATAGAATTTCTCGACCACCCACCTGCAAGACCTCCCCTGCTCTTCCGTTACTCAGGTCAGCATGCCCTGCTCATACAGCAGGAGGTGCTCGCGCTTCTGGGAAAAGAAGCCATAGAGCACGTACCCAGGAACCAGAGGGGACTAGGATATTATTCTCACTTCTTTCTGGTTCCAAAGAAGACAGGGGACCTCCGTCTGGTACTGGACCTCAGCGACCTCAATGACTCGGTCCTGTACAAACGCTTCCGAATGGTGACCCTCCCAAGTCTGATTCCCATGCTAAAGCAGGATGCTTTTCTAGCATCCCTAGACATGCAGGGTGCCTACCTGCATATTCCCATTGCTCAGACGCACCGGAAGTTTCTGCACCTCAAGTTTCAGGGTGCACTATCAGTTCGAGCTCTCCCCTCGGGCTGTCATCTGCACCTCGGGTGTTCGAAGTGCATGGCAGTCGTAGCCGCATCTCTGAGGAGACGAAGACCACTATGTGTTCCCTACCTGGGCGTTGGCTTCTCATGGCCCTCTCGGGAGGCCTTGATGTCTGCCATTCACTGCACTCAGTCTCTGTTCGGGGCGTTGGGCATTATCAACAGTCACGAGAAGTCACGCCTGGTTCCGTCCCGGACTCTGCAATTCATAGGTGCAGTTCTGGACACCGTCCAAGGGAAAGCTTTCCTTCCCCCGGACAGAGCGGAACACATCAGATCCTTCATCAGGGACTTTTCGGCGAAGAAGACCGTTCCTGCCAGACTGGTCCTTTGCCTGCTCGGACACATGGCTGCGCCATTGCTACAGTCCTGCTAGCCCGTCTCCACATGCGGGTAACCCAGTGGATGTTAAGGGTCCAATGGGACCAAAAGCAAGACCATCTGCAGCATCCAATCCGGATCACGACGGTCGTAATCCGAGACTGGCAATGGTGGCTAGATTCGAGGAATCTCTCAGCGGGAGTCCCCTTCATTGCGCTGTCACTGACTGTGACACTCTCCACAGACACCTCAGGGCTCAGTTGGGGAGCACACCTCGACGGTGTCCGGTCTCAGGGCCTGTGGACAGACTAAGTGTCTCATCTCCAAATGAGGGCAGTTCTTTACGCCCTGCAGGCCTTCCAGTCGGAGATTCCACCGGGTACACTTCTGTTGCAAATGGACAATTCCGCGGTGATGTATTACCTCAACAAACAAGGAGGCACCCATTCCTACCCGCTTTGCAGGGAGGCCATGAGAGTGTGGGATTGGATCTTGCAACATGGCGCAAACCTCATTGCTGTTCATGTTCCGGGAGTGGACAATGTCATCGCAGACGGCCTGAGCCGCTCTCAGTCCAGGGTCCACAAATGGGAACTACTTCAGGAGGTAGCAGCGGATCTGTTTCGCAGATGGGGCTCTTCCAGAACTAGACCTTTTCACGTCCCCATCCAACACAAAACTGCCCAATTTTTGCTCGCTAGATCCAGGGCCTGGTGTTTTCTGGCAAGACGCGTTGTCCCTCTCCTGGGTGGGCAGATTCCTCTATGCCTTTCCCCCTTTCTCGTTGATCCAGAGGGTTCTTCTAAAACTTTGCAGAGAGCAAGCGACACTGATACTGATCGTGCCATTTGGCCAGACAGATCGGGTTCCTCTCTTGCATCAGCTATCCCGGGAACCTCCAATGCCGTTGCCAGTCAGCTCCCATTTGCTGTCTCAGGAGGCGGGCTCCTTGGTCCATCCAGACCTATGTTCCCTGAACCTACATGCTTGGCTCCTAGAGACATAGCCATGATGCAACACAGGGTCTCGCAAGAGGTGGCAGACATTTTCAGTGCTGCCAGGAAGCTGGCTACCCATGCGACCTACGCCATGAAGTGGCGCAGATTTTGCTTATGGGTTCAAGCGCGCGGTTTATCACCTTTGGACTGTCTAGAGAAGTTGGTATTGGACTACCTGCTGTCTCTTTTCCAGTCAGGCTTGGCTTACTCCTCGATTAAGGTACATCTCTGTGCCATCTCAGCCTATCACGTCCCTATAGGCCAACGTACTGTAGCTCAATTGGACACGACACTTGCCTTCCTGAGGGGTGTCCTCCACCTCAGGTCCCCAATTAAGGATCCGATTCCACCATGGGATACCTTTGTCCCGGGCTGATGCCACCGTTTAAACCAGCCGTGGATTACGAGCTACTTCTCTCTTGGAAGACGCTGTTTTTAGTTGCCGTTACCTCAGCCAGAAGAATTTCTGTACTACATGCACTTATGTGCAAAGCACCTTATTTGGTTTTCCACCAAGACAGGGTATCCCTAAGGACTAATCCAAAATTTCTGCCTAAGGTGGTCTCAGCACTCACCCTTAATCAGGATATCGATTTACCAGTGTATTTCCCGAAATACTCTAATCGAGGAGAAGCCCTTCTGCACACTCTAGATGTGCATAGGTGTCTCGGATACTACCTGACCAGAACCAAACACCACCAAAAATCTGACCAGCTTTTTGTCTCCTTTGCCCACAGGATGATGGGAGCTCTTCTTTCAAAACAGTCACTGTCCAGGTGGCTCATCCAGTGTATTACATTCTGTTACCAAGCGCCAACAAACCCCTACGGGCACAAGTTAAGGGTCATTTCACCAGAGGTGGCGACCTCTTTGTAGCTCTAAAACGTATCCACCTCAGCTATTTGTGCTGCAGCTACTTGGAGCTCCGTCCACACTTTCATCAGACATTACAACCTGGATATCGCATCGAGGCGAAGAACAGGTTTTGGTCTAGCAGTCCTTCAGGGACTTCAGTCCTAGGATCGATATAATTCAAGGATCTCTACCTTCCCTCCTTCCGATGGTGTGTGATTTCCAGGATTGCTTGGGAATCAGTCCTAATGGTGTAACCTGCTGCAAGAGCTGTTTCTCAAAGTAAGATAGTAAGTACAGTTACGTAAGGACTTACCATAACAGTAGATCTTCGACAACAGCTCTTGCAGCAGGTACCTTCCCTCCCACTATCCCCGCTGGAGGTAGATTATGGTTCCAACATCCTTCTCCTAGGATAAGGTGTTCACAGCCTTTTTTTCTGTTTGACATATGATGGCGGATCCTCAGTCTCCTTTCTGATGCCATCCAGCGGCGGGAGTCTCCAGCGGAGAACTGGGGATTCTGGGGGACTGCCTCCTTTTGTACTACGCCTGACGTCGGGGGCGGGACCGACGTCGGAGGTGGTCCCCGCTGAATACTGCTAGCTAGAAAATTTCCGTGGGGTCCTGGCGCCTGCCGGCTTCAGACCTAATAGTGTAACCTGCTGCAAGAGCAGTTCTCGAAGATCTACTGTTACGGTAAGTTCTTATGTAACGGTACTTTTCTATGACCTTTGGCACTAGGCAGAGGCTCACTGAGCTCTCCTCTCCCCTCCCCCCTTTTTCCACACCCTTAATGATGCAACGATTGAGGATGCTCCCTCATTTGAGTACCTCAGGGTTTAGCTGGATCATTACCTCAGTTTCTCAGTGCATGTGGATGCCTTTTCATCAGAAGCTTCACCCCAGTCATGGTGCACTTTACAGGAACAAAGGGAGTATCCCACTTCCTGCATGACAGGTCATATCAAAGATGATTCACCCCATCTTTGACTATGGTGAGCTTGTTTACAGAGCTGCTTACAAGGCCACACTGGCTAGACTAGTTCTCCTTTCATGGACACTTTGCCTATATGGCACCCCTCCCCGTGCCACTACTGTTCACTGTACTTCTTCCTCTCCTCTTCCTCCCTTCCTGAAGGCCAGATGCTTAGCTCATTGTGTCTCCTTTGTCTCTAAAATTCTGGTTTGGCTCTCTCTAGCTTGCTTCCCTTCTCACTCCCCAGCTACCTCTCCTCTGCAGCTCTGGATCCTGCTCTCCTTTCAGAAATCCTCTGCTGGTCAAGCTGCCTTCTGCTTCACCAAATATAGATCTCTCTCCCTTACTATTCCATACACCCCTTCCTTGCTCTCTCAAATCACGCCTCTGCGATTTCTCTACTGACTCCTGCAGCTGCCCCTGATACCGGGCCCCAGCTTGTTGCACACCAACCTCCATTCTCCGCTGTCTGCTCCCCTTCGCCTGCACTCTCATTAGTGTAGCTCCCTCCATAAACCCTATATTGCATACTGCACTTTTATAAATCTTGTCCTTCAGCACATTATTCATCTTGGTGTACCACGTGCAGATCTTACAATTGCTTATTGTTGACTTTGTGCGTATTCATATTATTTGTATTGTTTGCACTTCTGTACCTCATTATTTGTATTCTGTTTATCCTCTCACGCTCCCCACAGAACACATCTAGAAATAAGCTGTTTCAATTCAGTATGTCTTTCTTGGTAAACCGTTTGAAATAAATGAATGCACTTTAAGACTCCTTTTTCTCCCTCTTACTCACTGTGCTATTCTCAATCTTGTATCTACCTTTACATGTCTTACCATTTGCCTGGCTTCTTTCGATCTTTCTGGGTATTTCTTCAATTTCTCATCACTGTTGTCACGCTTGTACTTTCAGGATATTCTTTTAGCCCTTACTGCGCCCCCTGAAGCTCTCAGATGCTGGTCGCTTGTGGTACCCCTGGTCTCTGCCAGGGGTCCGTTGAGCACCGGATGTTCTCCCCATCCTTCTCTCGGCCAGCCCTCCGATGACTCAGATCTGTTCCCTAACCCGGGTCGCCGGCATTCCAGGCGGAAATCCAACCACTGCGCCGACGGGCCGGTGCTATTTTTCATTCTTTCTAAGTTCGAAACATCAGTTTTTTTGGTGTTTTTTCTCAGTGGGTTTATGTCTTTTCCACCAGCCTCATCTTCTAAATGCTCCTCCAAGTGTGCTTGCAACAAACAGATCTCTGAAAAGGATGGCCACTCTGCATGTCTCATCTGCCTAGGCCCCAACCACGACACAAAGCTTGCCAGTTTTGCTAAAAATTCAACCATTCCACTCCTGAGGCGTGTCTAAAAACTCTGGAGAGCCACCTTTTAAAACAGAAGTTGGTCACGATGGAGAAGAAGCTGCAGGCCATGAGTTCTTTGGTCTCGCAGGCACAGTCCTCCATGGCCTCTTCATCTTCTCACAATGAAAAATCTGGGAAGCATAAGCACTATGATAAACATAGGGAACAGGTCTGGTCAGCTTCCCATTAGTGGTTGTCTCTCAAACCGTCGACCGCGACGGGGTCATCCCCCTGTGGGAGGTGGGCCCTCCTGCCCTGTCAGCCCTCTCTTCCTCCGGGCTCCCAGTGGCTTCACTGCCCGTCTTTATTGCTATGTCAGGCAGTGACTCTTTGGGGCAGGGGGCTTCGTCTTCTGCTTCCCAGCCCCTGACGCTGCAGCCCATATCTTCCATGAGCTCTCAGCCAGGTGGCTTGGCTAGTGTTAGTTACTTGGACGTTGGTTCCAGAATCATCGCCCCCTCCCTCTCTCCCAGCCATGGCGCTGCCTTCGTTGGTTCCCACTACTGGGACTGATGTCAGTTGTTCCAGGGGCACCTACAGCAAGCTACCACCATCTCCTTCTCTCCAGCATCGGCTCTGCCTTTGCCTCAGAGGTCTCCATTCCCTCAGGCACCTGCTTCTCCAACTACACTGTCGCCGCCGGATCCTTTCCCGGACGCTCCAGGCTGCTGCCTGCTGGGGCCGCCAGTTCTGCCACAACCAGCTATGGATTCAACCTCATCATCACCCCTGCCACAGCTGACGCCTGTTGGGCGGCGCTGGTTTCAGCACTGACCGGCCCCTGCACCTGGGTACCCTATGCCAGCTCATCCACCATTGTACCCTTCCCAGGGCCTCTTAGTCTTTCCTACCGTGTACAATGAACCTCCCTGGTGGATTATAATGCTCTCTTCTCAGCATGGTGTTCCTTCATTCAGAGGCAACCTCTGCCCCTCAAGGCCACCTCTGGCATCTCCCTTCATCCTCCCAGGACCCAGACCTGGCTGGGCAGTGACCCCACACTCAGGGCCCTCAGGGCTCGGCCTGATGTTGGCTCACGCTCCTTGCAGGGATGAGAGCTGGCCTCCAGTGTCGGTCCCAGATGAGTGAGTCTACTGAGGCTGAATCTGATTTTTCAGGGTCTTACGCTTCACCTGGGAATCCTCAGAAGGGGACAACCATACCAAGGAGGTACCAAAGTCCCCCCCCACACACCCCTCCAATGATCCAACCTTCATGGATATCATACACCATATCCAGTCCATTATGGGCTGGGAGATGGAGGAGCAGGACCCAGGGAAACGCTGCTTGGTCATTTATCTCCGGCAGTGGGATGCCCTCCCTGTGGTGGTGCTCCCTCTGATTGACTACTAAGAGGATGTTACTAGAGCAGCTTGGAATCATCCATCTACCACCCCTCCTCTGCCTAAGAAGGCGGATGTTCCACGTCACAATAATGAGGGGTAAATAGCTACCGCCAAGAACAGCGTGAGCACATATGACGAGGGTTCTTTTTCCAGGGGGGCTTAGCCCCCCACATCCCCCTTACTACATATACCAACTCCAGGGGTGACGCTCCTCAGGGAAGGCGGGCAACCGTCAATCACCGTATGTGCTCACGCTGTTTTGCGATCACCATTTTTGCTGCAACATTTTGCCCTCGCTATCTTGACGGGCTACTGAAAGTGGACTGTCTTTACCACGCCCCAGCTGGCAAGCCCTTTTTAGAGGGACACTGTAAGACAGATTCAGTGCTGATTAATGTGATGCACGACCGTACTAAGAAGCGCAAGCATCTTAGTACCCTTCCCCTGGACCAGGAGTCCAGGCAGCTGGATCACCTGGGCAAACGTGTGTTTGCCTCTACTACCCTGGCTATCTGGGCCCTGAATTATCTGGCCCACATGGAACAAAATCAAAATATTCTTTGGGACCAAGCCAGGGACCTGGTGCAGACCTTACCAAAGGACCCCACTAAGATGCAGCTCACTCAACTCATAAAATTGGGCTCGGACATTGTCAGTCATGTGGTCTGGGCTACTTACAATGCATGGGGCAGCTGCTGGGGTCTGTCTCTGGTGCCAGTCTTGGCTCTGGGTATCCGGCTTTGCCTCGGATGTACAGGCTAGCAGTTTGGACTTTTTTGGTCTTTTTCAGAGGGGATGTCTAAGAAATAATTTCTACTCTGCAGGAGTCAGGGCAGGCCTTCAGGTTGGTCCATTCGCTCTATCACACTCCGCCTAGAGAAGGCCAGCGTCAGTCCTTTCACAGGTTCTTCCATAAGCAATCTTGGAACCAGCTTGCAAGGTCAACTGGCGTGACAAGGCCACAATAGCCCTGCCTGCCTTGTGGGCTGAGCCCGGCCCCTGCCTGCCGCCCTCCCCTCCTGACTCCTTAGTTTACCCTACCCCCTCTGGCAGAGGATCCAAGGAAGGCAGTTGGGGATTGGTTCTCCCTCCACCTAGAGGGGTGGTGAGAGGGTGACCATGGACAACTGGGTGCTTCAGATAATGGAGCACAGTCACACTCTGGAGTTTCTAGGTGGCCTCAAACCCCGTAGCTCACTTATCCTCCTGCCACCTGTCTCTGATCTGGGGACGAAATGAGCTCTTCTTCAAAAAGAGCTATAGAGCCCATCCCTCAGGCTCAGTGGGGAAGGGGTTTACTCCCACTTCTTCCTCGTCCTCAGAAAGACTGGGGATCTTTGGCCCATCCTGGACCTGAGCCATCTGAATCTGTAAATCGAGTACAAGCGCTTCCGGATGGTTACACTCCAGGGGCTGTTACCTCTTTTGCACCAGGGGGACTGGCTCTGCGCTCTGGACATGCAGGACGCTTATCTGTCCGGCCCATCATTGCTTCCTCTAATTCCACTTTCAGGGAGCCCATTTTCAATTCTGGGCACTCCCTTTTGGCATTTCTTCAGCCCCTGGATATTTACCAAATGCCTGGCAGCAGTGGTGGCTGCATTGCAAAGGCAGGGCTTCTGTGTGTTCCACTACCTGGACGATTGGCTGCTAGCAGTGCTCTCCAGGGATTACCTGTTTCAGACTCTAGAATACACGTTCTGTGCTCTTTCAGGCCTTAGGGATCACTATCAATCTACTGAAAGCCATGCCTCTCCCCTTGCCAGCACCTTCAGTACCTGTGGCAATCCTGGACACCAGCGGAGCAAGGCTTTTCTGCCTGAGAATAGGGCAGAGCGATTGATGGAGCAGGCCTGTCTGGTTCCTTCAGCCAGCAGGTCCCCACCACAGTGTTCCTGTGCCTCATGGGCTACATGGCAGTGGCAGTTGCTCTGGTCCCCTGGCCCGCCTGCATATGCAGTTTCCTCAGTGGACCTTGAGGGTCCAGTGAGACCAGTGCCTGGATGGCCTGACCCAGTTGATTCTGGTCTCTGACTCAGTCCAGAGGGGTTCTGTTATGGTGGCTGGATCTGGCCAACCTCCTTGAGGTCTCTTTTCAGTTCTCACCCACGGCAGATTCTCAAGACAGGCGCATCCGGCCTGGGATGAGGTGCTCATCTGGCCGATCATCAGATCCAGGGTAACTGGATGGACTTGAGCAGGGTCTTCATATCAACATCCTGGAGATGGGGCTGTCCTTTATGCTCTGCAGGCCTTTTTGGCTCGTCTCCTCCCCAGTCTGCTGCTGGTGTAGATGGACTACTTGTGTGTGGTGTATTACATCAACAAGCGGGGGGGGACCCATTTCTACCCCACTGTGTCAGGGGGCAATGAGAGTCTGGCGTTTGGCCCTCGAGCACAGTCTGGAGCTCTCAGTCGTATATGTTCCTGGCATTCAGAACATCTTGGCAGACAGTCTCAGCCACTCCAGGTCACGGGCTGATGAGTGAGAGCTTCTAACCTCTGTGGTTGAAGATCTGTTCGACAGGTGGGGCCATCCTGAGTTGGACTTCTTTGCGTCCCCACTCAATGCAAAACTGCCGCTTTTCTGCTCGCTCAATCCCAGGCCTGGAGTTTTCTGGCGAGATGCATGGTCAGTCTCTTGGAAGGGGAGGTTTCTGTATGCCTTTCCTCCCTTCCCACGCCTGCAGAGGGTTCTGCTCAAGCTCCAGTTAGAAAGGGGCGGAGATGATTCTCATAGCCCTTGTCTGGCCATGCCGTATCTATTTGCCCTTGCTACAACAGCTGGCAGTGGAACCTCCAGTGCCCTTGCCTCTGTGCACAGGTTTGCTCTCCCAGGACCAGGGCACCCTGGTCCATCCGGACTGAAAGTCCCTGCAACTCTATCGTGGCTGCTGTGGACCTAGATATTGACCGCTTTGGGGTGTCCTCTAGGTGCCGACATTCTAATGTCTGCCAGAAACCCTCCACCAGAACCACTTATACTATGAAATGGAGCGTTTCTCCCTTTGGGCTGCTTGCCATTTGGATCCTTTCACCTGCCTGGTGAATAGGTGTTGGAGTACCTTCTTTCCCTTTCAGATTCAGGCTTGGGGTACTCCTCCCTGAAGATGCACCTTTCTGCCATCTCTGCATACCATGCACCTGTCGAGGGCAAAGTTGTCACCCAGCTTGAAGTGTCCCGCACATTCCTGTGGGGCACTTCGCATCTGAAAGCTCCTATTTGGGACCCAGTCCCTCCATGGGACCTCAACTTTATGTTAGAGAAACTCACTTTACCTCCCTTTGAACCGGCCACGAGTTGCGAGCTGTGCTTTCTCTCGTGGAAAGCACTCTTTTTAGTTGCTGCTAATTTACTCAGAGGATTTCCAAGCTCCAGGCTCTAATGTGTAAGGAGCCTTATTTGGTTTTTCACAAAGACAGAGTGTCTTTGCGTACTAATCCTAAGTTTTTGCTTAAGGTGGTGTCGGAGTTGCTTTGAATCAATCCATCCACCTTCCAGTTTATTATCCTGAGTATTCCAGTCAGGGGGAGGCTTTGCTCCATACTTTGGATGTATATAGGATTTTGCGGTACTATATGAACCACACAAAGCCTTTATGGAAATCTGATCCGTTGTTTGTTGCGTTTGCCCCTGAGAGAGAGGGTGCTCCTGTTTCCAAGCAGTGTTTGTTTAAGTGGTTAGCGAATTGCATTGTTTATTGCTACCACAAGTACAACAAACCCTTCCGGGAGCAGTCAAAGGCCATTCCACCAGGGGTATGGCTGCCTCAATGGCTTGCTTCAGAAATGTGTCTGCTGGGAACATCTGTGCAGCTGTCACCTGGAGTTCTGTCCACACCTTCACCAAGCATTACAGTCTGGACGTCACCTCTAGGCGTAGGGTAAATTTTGGCCTAGCAGGTTTCAGGGCCTCTTCTCCTGAGCTCTTGGCTGCCGATCTGTCCTCCTCCCAGTGGTGATATCCAGTACTGTTTGGGACTCAGTCCTACCAGTGTGGCCTGCTGCAAGGATCTTACTCATAGTAAGATAGTATAGTTACGTAAGAACGTACCGTAACAGTAGATCTTCGAGAGAAACTCTTGTAGCAGGCCCTGCTTTACCTCCCTCTTTCCCTTTGCTACGCTTTCTCTCTCTCGCACTTCTTCTGTCTCTCTTTTGGCTCTCTGGAAACCTCCTCGGTTCTCCATTAGCTCTCTATACAGGGTCTCTGGCAGGAAAAATGAGGTAAGTGTGGGGGACCGCCCACATTTATAGGCTAGACTGACGTCAGCTGACTGACGTTGGCTGTCCCCCGTGGTAAACTGCTAATTAAAAGTTTTTCATGTGGTTCTGGTGCCTGACAGCTTAATCCTACTGGTATGGCCTGCTGCAAGAGCTTGTCTCGAAGATTTACTGTTATGGTAAGTTCTTACGTAACTGTACTTTATGTCTGATGTCTCACAAGACCCCTGATATGAGCATTAAAATGTTTCAACACGTACCCTGTTGTGATCATTAATTTTAGTTATATCCAAGGTTCAGTAAACAATATGAGTTTTTTCTACAGGCTGAGTAGTGAGGTAGCACTCTTCAAAAAAACACATAAACAAACAGTTAAACGTACCCTCCAAGATATAATCCATGTGGTGATGGTATTCATTTCTCCAAAATGTGTCCACACAAACAGATGATTTGATAGCTTTTATTGGACCAACAAAGTTGTTACAAAAGAAAACAGGTGCCTTTAGCTTTCGTATTACACAGAATCTTTAATCAGAAATCAATGGCAGTTGGTTTGGAAGAACATACTTTCTCAAAACCCAGATCTCACAAAAAAAAAAAGATGAAAAATTAAAAGGATTCCACTGGCTAAAACTGTATTCAAAAAACAACATAAACGTATAAAGACAGCGAAGTTCCATCAAAGAAAGGTATTCAAGGTCAATTGTCACTGAATTGAAAGCTCACCCTGAGAAAAGTCATAAACATCAAAAGCTTCATGTTAAAACCCTGTCTGTCTGTGTGTGTCTGTCAGTGCTTGTATTAGTAAATGAGTAAGATTAAAAACCACAAGAAAAAATTAAGCTTAAACAATACATAGGAAATAATGTTAAAAGTCTTCCAAATACAAAAATATCTTTGTGTCAAGTCAAAAAATGTGTTGGAAGATGACCTGCCCTAGTGTAAATTAGGCCTTCACCGGCTGTTTCACATATTTAGACAGTGTAAATACTGTTCAGATACATTTGTTTTAAACTCGGTGTGCAATAAGTCAATATTACTCATGAATATTCAAACTTATACTGTTTAAACATGATATATCTGCAGTTCTGTAACAATTGACTGGTGTATGTGTACATTCAAAACCCAAACCTAACACAGACACTGAGATACTGTTGTCCTAATATGTCCAAGTATCAGCATGTGTCCATATATACCTAATCTTCTGTTGTATTAAATAACAGTTCTATAAATCTAAATCCAAAATTGAGCCCGGGTGAAATCAATGTATGGGTAAGCCAGTATAAAGGAATCTATAAAACCATCTATAATGTAACCCTTACTATTGTCTGAATTGACAGAAGTTTATGTAGTTGTTATGGTATCGATGTGACATCAGGGTTGTTAACTCCTCGTTACATCACAGCGAGCGCTAGCGGATGGTCACGGCAGTGAGACCTGGCCCTAACCTGAGAGGCACTACGGAAACATAGTAAGGACCATCTACATTGTTAGCCCATACACTGCAAAATATAATGGAAGGGATTTATCGGCAACCTTGCTGAAACCGCTTCTTGGGGTTACCATGACAACTGTAAATATAGAAACATAGAATTTGACAGCAGATAAGGACGCTTGGCCCATCCAGTCTGCCCATTTCCCTACCTAATGGATAAGCTGCAGATCCGAGTTAACCAGCAGCCTACTTCTTTCTACCCCACCCTAAATTGCCTTATGACTGTCCCATGCATGCTTGAATTCAACCACTGTTTTTGACTCCACAACCTCCTCTGGAAGGCTGTTCCATGCATCCATAACCCTCTCTGTGAAAAAATACTTCCTTACATTACCTCTGAGCTGCGCCCCCCCATCTTCAAATTGTGCCCCCTTGTTCTTGCACACCTCTTTTTTTGAAAGATGCTACCCTCTTGGATTTTGTTGATTCCCTTGAGGTACTTGAAAGCTTCTATCATGTCCCCCCTCTCCCTCCTTACCTCGAAGCTATACATATTAAGCTCCTTTAGTCTCTTTTCATATGTCTTCCGGTGCAGACCCTGCACCATTTTAGTTGCCCTCCTCTGGACAGCTTCCATTCTGTCTGTGTCCTTGCGGCGACTGGGTCTCCAGAACTGCATGCAGTACTCCAGATGGGGTCTCACCAGCTGTCTGTACAGAGGGATAACAACTTCCTGTTTTCTACTGGTGATGCCTCTCCTGTGCATCCCAGTATCCCCCAGCCCTCCTTACTGCCCTCTCACATTGCTTGCCCACCTTTAAGTCATCTGATATGACTATCCCCAGGTCCCTTTCCATTTTGTTGTTGTTAGTATCTCACCCCCATTGTGTACTCTTCCCTGGGTTTTGTTTCCCAGGTGCATTACCTGCACTTCTTAGCATTGAATCTAAGCTGCCGTACATTTGACCATTCCTCTAACCTTGCCAAGTCCTTCTCATCCTTTCCACCCACCTTGTGCATCAATTCTGTTGCAGATCTTTGTGTCATCTGCAAAGAGACATACTTTTCCTTCCAGTCCCTCTGCAATGTTGCTTATAAAGACATTGAAGAGGACCGATCTAATACTGAACTCTGCGTACCCACTAGTAACCCCCTTTCTTCAGAGTGGACTCCATTTACTATTACCTCTCATGTCCTATTCTCCAGCCAATTCTTTACCCAGGCTATCATCTTGGGACCCACTCCAGGCTGGCTAACTTGTATATTAATCTTTTGTGTGGGACTGTGTCAAATGTCTTGCTAAAGTCTAGGTAGACCATGTCCACAGCCCCTCTGATCTACTACTTTGGTCACCCAGTCAAAGAAATCTATTAGATCGACTGGCATGACCTTCCGCTGTGAATCCATGCTGCCTTGGGTCCTGTGCCCTCTTGGTACTCGACACTTATTTCCTTCAGAAATGATTCCATCATTTTCCTATCACTGAGGTTAAACTAACAGGTCTGTAGTTTCCTGCTTCTGCCCTGCTCCCACTTTTGTGAAGGGGAATTGCATCTGCCCTCCTCCAGTCCTCATGTACCACCCCATCCTCCCATGATTTGTTAAAGAGGGCAGTCAGTGGTGTCACTAGTTCTACCCTTAGTTCTTTTAGAATTCTGGGATGAATCCCATCAAGCCCCATTGCTTTGTCCACCTTCAGTTTTAAGAGTTCTTTCAGAACCCTTTCTTCTGTAAATGGGCTGGTATCAACTTCTGTATCCAATCCAGAGTGTTTCTATTGTTTGTTTTAGGTACCTCCCCTCTTCATTTGTAAATACTGAGCAAAAATATTTGTTCAGTATCTCTGCCTTTCACAGTCACCCTGTCCACCCCTCACCTTTATTAAGCCTCACTATCCCTCCCTTGGTCTTCCTTCGCTCCCTGATGTACCTAAAAAAGGTTTTATTCCCCCTTCTTAACTGAGTTGGCTATCTTTTCCTCGGTTCGGACCTTTGCTGTTCTGACTGCCTTCCCAGCTTCCTTTTGCTTTAACTGATACAATTCTCTGTCCTGCTCCTTCTGTGATTCCTTGTACTTCCTGAATGCTTTCTTTTTTTCTTGAACCTTCACTGCCACCTCCTTTAAGAACCGTAGTGGTTTCTTACATCGTTTAGTTTTGTTTATTTGCTTCACACAAAGGTTGTTACCTCTGTGATGGCAGTTTTCTTATTCCCCATTGTTCTTCCACCCCTCCGTCCTGCCCATTTGCTAGTGCATTCCTTAGGCACTCACCCATTTTGGCAAAGTCAGCCCTCCTGAAGTCCAGTACTTTTGCCTTTGTATGACTTGACTCTATTGCTGTGTTTATTGTGAACCATACTGTTCGATGGTCGCTAGTTCCCAGATGGCTACCCACTTCTGCATCTGTGATCCTCTCTCCGTTTCCATTTGAGAGAACCGGGTCTAAGATTGCTCCCTCTCGAGTGGGTTCCAATACTAGTTGTCTAAGGCATGCCCCCTGTAGGGCATCTAGAATAACCCCACTCTTAGAAGTGGCTGCTGCAACTGCACTCCAGTTAACAGCTGGCATATTCAGATCACCCATCGGCAATATCTCCCCTTTTTCTGCCATTCTAAATATACTTTCTATCATTTCAATGTCCATTTCCTCCCCCGGGGGTCTATATATTACAGCTGTCTTGATTGTGGGTGCCATTACCTGTCTCCAAATTGACCCACAGTGCTTCTTCTCCTCCCTGTTTACCCTTTTGTTCTGTTGCTTTGATTCCTTCCCTTATGTAGAGAGCTACTCCTCCTCCTCTTTTACCCTCCCTGTCCCTCCTGTAGATAGTGTATTCTGGTATGTTTACGTCCCAGTCATGATTCTGTGTGTACCATGTTTTATGACTGCCACGATATCCAGATGTTCCTCCTCCATCAAGGCCACTAATTCAGGAAGCTTGTTACCCAGACTACGATCATTGGTACTCATTGCTTTCCATTTTTTGATGGCTTTACCTTCTGTAGCAGCATCCTCCACTGACCATTCTACCTTGGTCTTTTTCCTCGCTTAGTACCCTCTGTTTTGTAGGGGGAGGCTGGGATTTTCCTGCTGCTTATCAGTGCCCCCCTGACTAGTTTAAAAGCTTGCCAATGAAGCATTTAAACCGATTGCCCAAAAGACTTGTTCCCTTCCTGGACAGATTCGACCATCCTGCCAGTATAGGCTGGTGTCCCTCCAGGTGGAACCCCAGTCCCCAATGAAGCCAACCCCCTGCGCTCCACACCATTATTTCAATCATTCGTTAAACTGCATGGTGCAAAGTATCCTTGCCTCACCCATGCCACTGACAGGCAGCACCTCTGAGAAGGCTACTGTGTCTACTACTTGTCTTAGGTCCCTCCCCAATTCTACAAAGTCCTTCTGCACTGCTCTAATCTCATGATGAGCCAAGTCATTTGTCCCTAGGTGGACAATGATGTCCAGCTCAGACTCGTGCAACTGTCCTCGTGATCCTAAGGATCGCTTCCTGTCCCTCCAAGCCATGGCATGAGGCAGGCACCTACTCAGTTTTCCTGCTCCCACAGTTCTGTCCCCTAATAACTGGAGTCCCCACCAGGGCTGCTTCCTTTCCTGTGGTGTCCTCTGCCTCCTTCCTGTGGGCCTCTCTTGTGACAGTTGTCTGCAACCTCCTTAGTCTCCTCTCATGGGTGCATCCATGGGGAACTCTGCTCCCAGAAGGGTGCATGGATTGTGGAGTGGAACAACTGACTGGGTGTGCCTCTGTTCCACCATCCTTACCCTCCATGAATCCACTGTGGTCCAACTGCTGTGCTCTTCGCAACCTCTGAGGTAGTGGTGGTGGCTGTGGTGCTCCCTGGATGGGGAGGTTCCTTACTACTGTCCAGTGCGGCCTGGGGAAGGTTCCTACTACTGTCCAGTGTGGCCTGAAGACGGGCAACTTCTCCTCAGGGCAGAGAGTTGTCTGCAAACAGGCAGCATCTCAGCCTCCAGAAAGACTTCCCGAAGAATACTGCTCCACAGCCATTACATTGCATTACTCCCCATGACTGTCTACCTTCTTGTTTGTTTTGTTTTTTTTTGTGTGTGTGTGTGAGATTGGTTTGTTATATAGAAATATATATATATATATTATATAATGTGTATGCTTATATTGTCAGTGCAGTGTGCTAGAGGATATGACAGTGATATGCACCTTGCCCTCTTGAGGAAATAATGTCAGAACCCCAGGTATAAAAGAACTATTTCCAGGTGGGTGGGGTGAGGGTGGGAAGGGTTTTGACCTAAACTGTGCCCTCACGAAACAATCAGCTAAAAGCTTCCCTTCCCTTCTACTCCTTGATTTATCTTTGCTTACACTCCACTGCTACTCGATCAAATCACTCCTCCCCCATATCAGTTGTAGACTGTTGTTTCTTCTAGCTGCAAAATACTGTATGTATTGCACACACCAGTCATCATGTTTCATTTATCAGTATGCAACCTGTAAGTCGCTTCCCTGTCTCATATCAATGTTTACCACCTGCGGTCACCCTATGTGGTACCCTTGTATGTATATCCAGCCTGTATCATGTAACGTGCATTTCATGTATATACTGTTATTACCTATCTGTATTTGTACTTTTAAGTGTTTATGTCACAGGACCTCCTTGTGAATGAGCTTACTCAATGGAGTTTTCCTACAATAAACTTGAACTTGAACTAAAAGCTCTGACCTACCACTGCAATGAGTGCCTTCCTGTTAGCAAGATGCCCTACACGACAATTTGACAGAGAAAATACTCTGCTAATCAAGCAGAGAAAAATCCAAACATCTAAGTCAGACACAGGTAAACCTCCCCAGCCCCAAAACAGCCTGGTGACTTGTGCTCTGAAAGCAGTCAGCCCAAAACCGTCAGCTGTGCACAAGGACAGACACAGTAAACAGTATTCAGTCCTCTGGGTTTAAACTCTTCCTGCTGAAAATCTTAACAATTGTAACAAAAGTAAAGCAAGGTCCACCTCCCTCTGTTGATTGAAAGACTGCCTTTTCTGATAATTCTAAGTTCCTTATTTCACCTTTCAGTTAGAAGTAGCCTCCACCTGAAGAATATTAACTTTCCTAATGAATCTGCTACAAACTAAAGACAATTGTAAGGTTCACCTCCCACTGTTGTGAGCACAACTCGCTTTCTTGCAAATCCTAAGTCCAGTGTTGCAGCTTCCAGCCAGAGGTAGCTTCACCTGAAGAATATTAGGTTTTCTGGTGAGCCTGCTAAAAATCCACATGCTTATAGTACTGTTATCAGGTCTGTAAGACTCTTCCAAAGCTAAACGTCATGAGCTTCTCTCCCAAGGTTTACATTGTCATGGTAACCTCTTGAGCGATTACAGCGTGATTACCGATAAATCCCCATCCATTATCCTCTGTCTTGCATTGAATAAAAGAACAATATTCTGAGATGCACAAGTATAATTCCCTAGAGGGTTCGTGGTGGCAGGGGTTTTTGTAACAGAGTGCGGATATATAATGTTTAAACAGTATAGATTTGAATATTCATGAGTAATAGTGACTTATTGTACACAGAGTTTAAGACAAAAGTATCTAAACAATACTTACACTGTGCAAATGTGTGAAACAGCTGATGAATGCTTAGTTTACACTAGGGCAGGTCATCTTCTAACACATTTTTTACTTAACACAAAGATATTTTCGTATTTCAAAAACTTAATATTATTTACTAGGTATTGTTTTAAGCTATTTTTTCTTGTGGTTTTAATCATAGTTGTAACATGGCAATAAATGAATAAGAAAAAGGAACATAGCTACTTGTCAGAATATACCAGGTGATTAAAATCTAGCAGGTATTAATGTTCTGGTAATGCCTGGTCTTGCAGTCCCTGCCGCAACCACCAGTAACCAACGTTGCATGCAGTAATACCCGCTATTGTAGTACCCATATGAAACCACTGAGAAAATGCCCTTGAACAGTATATGAAAGTATTTCCGATATCTCCAACCCGCCCAATGAAATCGTTACTATCGACGTTCCGTTCAGCCTAAATAACTTCACGATCAATGGATCTGTTAATTTTTGTTATTATTCTGGGCCGACAGATACAGGCATAGGAAAGTAAGAAGGCTCTTACCAGAAAAACTGAGTTGCAAACTGCAAAGGTCTGTGCGCTAGCAACTAGTTCCGTTCTATGCATGTCATGAATAGGTTAAATATTTGTAGTAGTAAATTTGAGTGTTTTGCAATGGTAAACGTTTATTCCTGAGTAGTATTAGACACTTAGTACTTGTGAACCAGTAGGGTTGTGTTGTTAGCAAGTTAGAGAAATGAAATGTGTAATTTTCATTGTAGAGACATAAAAGTTATGCTAATTAGATAGTCTGGCATCCCAGCATTCCTCACAAATACAGAAGAGACAGGATTAGCGAGTAAAATTTAAAAATATTGTACATATTGTTCTCTTTAAAAAAATTAGTATTGCACTAATCATTCAGTTCTCTTTCAGTGAGCCAATTGTTCAGGTTGATAAAAAATAAACACCACGGAGGGAGGACCTTCCCCCCCCCTTGGGATTATACTAACATCTCTCCGGTGTTGAAACAAGGTAAACCCCCAGATTTAGTTACCTCATATAGACAAATATCCATACTCAATATGTATTATAAGTTGTTTATGTCTATGTGGACCCATAGAATAGAGGAATTGATCCTCGAGCTAGTGAATTCAGATCAGTCAGGGTTTGTCCAGAACCGACAAACTTTGGACAATATCCGAAGGACAGTGCATCTCCTTAATTATGTGACTAAGAGAAATATCCCGGCAACCTTTGTCAGCTTGGATGCTGACAAAGCTTTCAACTGGGTTAGTTGGATGTTCCTCTGGAGGACCCTCTCTGAGTTCGGGTTTCCAGGGGAATTTATTTCCCTGCTGCAGAGGATA
Organism: Neoceratodus forsteri; assembly: GCA_016271365.2. NCBI lineage: Eukaryota > Metazoa > Chordata > Ceratodontiformes > Ceratodontidae > Neoceratodus > Neoceratodus forsteri. Next base: position 1,315,958,340 of record CM057455.1, on the reverse strand, counting down.
TTTGCCTCTCCAAAGGCATATATCAAGGTGAATGGCCAGCTAACAGATGGGATACATCTGGACAGGGGGACCAGGCAGGGTTGCCCACTCTCGCCACTTTTGTTTGCTTTATATATTGAACGCTGGCAGAGGCCATTAGGCTAAATGCTGACATTCATGGGATATCTTGGGAGAGAATTTACTCTCTCATTATATGGACGTATATATTGCTGACCCTGTTAGACCCTGAAAGCTTGGTCCCGGCCACTCTAGGGGTGATGGAGAGGCTCTCGGAGGTTGCTGGATGTAAGATTAATATTCAAAAGACAGAGATTTTACCTCTCAACTTTGTTCCATCTCAGGCTCTGAGTGCTCTATTACCAGCTAGATGGCGAAATAATAAAATCCGGTACCTAGGAGTCGTTGTTCCCAAAGACCTGGAACTTTTGGAGCTCCTGAACTTGGAGCCTGTGACTTTAGCCATAGAACAAGTAATGAGTAGGTGTGCGCACCTGCACTTATCATTTCATCAGCGTATCCAGACTATTTGAATGACGGTGTTTCCAAAGATTTTATATTTTTTTCAAACTTTACGTTTAATTCCATCCAGATTCTACTTTTTTTTCTAGGATAGAATATTCTCCAGGTTTGTCTGGGCAGGGAAACACCAAAGGATAAAGTGATCATCCATACAATTACCTATTGCCAAAGGAGGTTTAAACCTTCCTAATTTAAAAGAATACCACAGAGCCACGACATCTAAGGTCATTCTTATTTGGCTTAATAGACATACTATGCCCCCGTGGAAATTGATTGCATTTACTCTGAATTACCTTTACAATATATTACCTGTTTTGTTTTCTCCATTAGACTCCATTCCATCTTTAAGGGACCTCACGTGGGGGACCCGTAATATATTAAAAATATGGTATGAGCTTAGATCAGCCGGGGAACTTGCAGGGCTCTTTTTTTACTTTCGGCTGGTGACTAAGGAAAAACAGTTCATAGCAGCCAGACAAGACCATACTTATGAGGAGTGGCATGGATTAGGCCTTTCAATGTTTTACCGATGTCTAGATATACATGGGCTGATGCCCTTCGCTTCCCTGCAGTCTAAATTCGGACTTCCCTTCACACATCACTTCAGATTTCTATAGGTACGCTCATATTTGATGGATTTGGGCCCCACTCGATTGGTTCTTCCCTCACCGAAGCCCAATTTTATGAATCTGATAATTGAGGCAATTGAGGGAAAACTTCCAACACAATTAATTGGTTAGCTTTATAGAGCCTTGAGGGAAAATTGGAAGCAGACCACAGAGAATGTTCTGACTAAGTGGAATAAAGAATCAAATACTCAGATTACATATGATAAATGGCTGGAGCCAATCATTCCGTCTAGGAAGGCTTCTTCAGCTCCCTATTGGCTAGAATATATTTGGAAGTGTCGCATGCATTTCTTTATGTCTCCAGATAAACTGGCCACATTTCTACCTGGAAACCCAGGAAAGTGTTGGAGAGAATGTGGACAGGTGAAGGCTAGTACCTTCCATATTTTTTGTTCATGCCCGAAAATTTCCCTTTATTGGAAAGAAATTGCCAGGAGTCTCCAATTATTAATTGACACAGATTTGGTTTTAATAAATCAAATGATTCTGTTATACATAGGGGAAGAGGGTTTAGTACCTCAAAAAAAAAAAAAAAAAAAACTCTGTTTATACTTAGCTGCAGCTAAGAAGGTGATCACCCGCTTATGACAGAAGTCCACAGTCCCAACTTTGACTCACTGGCACTCTATAGTGTCAGAGATCTATTATCTGGAACGACTCTTTGCTATAAGAGCTGACCACATTCCCCAATTTGAAATTTATTGGAGGTCTTGGGTCTTCTATATTTCCCCATTAGATGATTCATTTATCCCCTGATGAGATAAGCTCCGTGATGCCTGTGTCTGTCTTCTCCCAGGTACCTCATTAACAATTATATATTGCCAATGGACATTACATGCCCGAAGTTGTTTTTACAGATGGTATAAACTGGTTAGAATGTCCTGTAACATATAAACCTAAACTGTATATGTATATCCTGAACAATGAAATTGCTGTACAAATGTATTCCTGCTGTAATACTGAAAATAAAGACTATAAAAAGACACCATATGAATAAATATGGCTTTAATAAATTCAGAGTTGATTCCATTTTTCCATAGAATTCATATATTATAAAACAGTGCATCTATGTCTATGTATAATGTCTTCAGCTATATAATCCTACAGTTGTTAGCTGTACATTAGCAATATTAAAGAGCATTAATCCACTCAGAGTCAGGCTCTACTAGATTAATGACTGGCTGGTGGCTGGAGGCCCGGCCGCCCAACCAGGAAGAATTAACTGGCTAGAACCCTCCTTTGTTGTAGGTTAATGCTACCATTTACTAATGCAAGCACAGATACACACAGACAGGGTTTTAAAATGAAGCTTTAGATGTTTTATGACTTTTCTCAGGAGTGAGCTTTCAATTCAGTGACAATTAACCTTGAATACCTTTCTTTTGATGGAACTTTGCTGTCTTTATATGTTTATGTTTTTTTTGAATGCAGTTTTAGCCAGTGGGGATCCTTAACAACTTGTCATCTGTTTTTTTTTTTTTTTTGTGTCTATCATCTGAGGTTTGAAAAAATATGATCTTACTTCGAGAGGGTTACTGCAGTAGGTCATAACATGTAGGAATGCGCCCTGTAGCATTAGGACCGCTCGGCAAACTTTTGCTAGCAGTATCTGGTGGGGACTGCCCACCCGACATCACGTGACGGACGTCAGTGTGACCCTATAGGTGGGCGGTCCTTGCACCCGCCTTCCAGTTCTTTTCCACCATTGACCTGCGCAAGGACCTCTTGGTGAGTGTTACGCCAGTCGATTGCCATTTTGTTAAGTATTACAGCTATTTCTACTGATAATAGTTCATTCTTCTTTAAGTTTTATGTCTTCTCCATCCGATCCTCCAAAGACCAAGAAGAAATGTGAGAAGTGCGGCTCGCAGATCCCTCATAAAGACAGCCGTAAGCTGTGCCTCTTCTGCCTAGGCCCAGCCCACGACATCAAGGCATGTCCAGATTGCAAGCTCTTCAGTCAGGCCATATGCAAACGCAGGCAGCAGGCCCTAGAAGCCCATCTTTTGAAATCCAGGATGGCCACTTTGGAGCAAGAGATGCAGAAGCTGAGGGACTCTGCTTCTTCCTTTTCTTCGGAGACTAAGAAGGAAAAGAAAGACAGAGAGAAGCACCGGGAGCAGGAGCATCTGGCGGACCAAGGTGCCCTCTACCAGCAAGGTTGTGGGGCTTAAGCCTGCGAACAAGACCACTTCGGCCACCTCCCTGATGATTGTCCAGGCTTGTCGTCCAGTTCCTCCGGTTTTTTCTGTAGCTTAAGCCCATTAGGATGGGCTCAAAGACGAGATCCTCGACGATAAGTACGCCTGTCGGGTCTTCAGCAGGCGCCAGTCCCAACACCCGGTAAGTCAGACTCCTGGTTCTTCGAAGCGCCCATTAGATCAATAAGTCAGGTTCCTGCCCGGGGGAACCTGCCTGACATCAGCCGATAAGCCAGTCAGGGGCTCCTCCACGCATCGGCTCATCCTCCATCGACCAGTATGTCGGATGCAGGGGAATCTGGCATCCGCCCGGTCGAGCTCACCTGTCGGGGCTGATTCAACACACCCATGTCCAGCTGAACTCGCTGATCTCCCAAGGCCAGCCCTCCTGTCAGGTTTCCCCTGACAGGGAGCCTTCCCCTCCACCTTTGCCAGTGGAACCTCCTGTGCCCGACCCTCTACCCAGGACAGATGGGGAAGTGGGTCCCCTGGAACTGATCCTTTCTTCACCCACTCCAGTGCTGGTAACCCTCTAGACCTCTGCGGATAATCTTCTTGGGGCTCTCACGTTGGAGTTGGTTCCTCCACCATCTCCCAGGGATCTTCCTACCCCGTCGGGCCCTCCCTCAGCCCCGATGCCAGGGATCCCTATGCGGGGCTCCAGGCCACTGAGTTCAGGTTCCTTGGGCCAACTCCCGTCATAGCCTCTGTCAGGCCCCCTAAGTCTGACGCCATCTGTTCCGATACCTGAGGACCAGATGCCAGGCTTCACGGCGCTGACCCCAGCATCAGCTATCCTGATGTCGGGACTCCGGATAAGTTGCCAGGTCCCTCTGCTCTGCCTCCTTTAAGGCGCCCGGGGACCCCCTTGGACCATCAAGGTATCCCCCATGGTCTTCCCTTGGGCTTCTCACATTACCTGGGCCTGCTGACGCCAGGCTACCTGACGTCAGGCCCGACATCAGGTCTTTTCACCCACGGCTTTTACCGTGTATCTCAGGCGCTGGGCTATGGGTCCCCGTTTCAGGCTTCAGGTTACCCCCCCATTATCCAAGGGCGGGTTACCAGTACTTCCAGCCTCCACCTCAGCCGGACTTCCAGGCCGTGTTCCAGACCTGGTGGCAGGAGGCCAGATCCGAGTTGGTGGCAGCTTTGGATAAGAGACTGCGGGCTCCGGTGGCAACCCCCATCCCACGCTCTTTGTCTCCCATGAGTTCTCACAGATCAGGCCGTTCCACCACAACACACCTTCCTGGGGGCGCTACTCCAGAGGTCCCTCTGACTGAGACGAAAACCTCTGAGAAGGGAGAATCCTCAGACTCGGAGGCCGACTCCTCCAACTTGTCCTCTGAAAACCTTTCGGAAGTCGCGCTGTCCAAGAGTAAGGAGTCTCCCAAGTCTCCTCCTGAAGACCCCTCCTTCACCGAACTCCTCTGCATTCTCTCAACAAGCTAGCAGTTTGGAGCATGAGGCAAGACAAATGCAAGCGCCTAACAGAGCACTTGGATTTAGTGAGGCATCACCTGTTCCGATCCCCTGGGCGGAGCCACACAGGATCTCACCTCCACTATCTGGCAGATGCCTCACTCCATCCAGCCATCCTCACGAAGAAGGACCGGCCTACCATTCACCTGAGAGCACTCCTTATCTATGCTCACACCCAAAGGCACATTCCAGAGAGATTGCTGTGGCTCATGACCGTACTGCCAAACCTAAACATATGAGCACCTCCCCTCCTGACAAGGAGTCGAGGCAGTTACAGTAGATCAGTTCGGCTGTAAGATCTACTCCTCATCTACATGTGCCGTACATTCTTTGAACTACGTGGCACATATAATTTCATACCAAAAAGCTACCGTGGCTCAGCTTGAGGCCAGGCTAGAAACAGTGGAGGACTCTGACCTTAAGTCGGAGCTCACCAAGGCCCTGAGGATATCTAAAATATCTTGTAGCATGCATTGAAGGCTACCTACGACTCTGTAGATGCCGTGGCTCGCTCTTCGACTATAGCAGTCTCCCTCAGGTGCCACACTTCGCTCCGTTTTTCCGGGCCTCTCAGGATGTTCAGGCAGCCATCAGGACGCCCCTTCGAGGATCCGTCCTCTTCCGGGCGACAGCAAAGACATCATCACGGGCCTCCAGGATAGTGGGCAGGCCCTGAGATCAGTTAAGTCCATGTAAAAGGTGGGCTTCAAGCCTAAGCAGCCCTTTCAGCGCCAGCAAAAGCGCCAAGGCAAACAGCCTTTTAACAGGCATCAAAATAAAAGTAAAGCATCAGGACCAGCCGTTACCTCTTCCCATGCCTCCAAGACCCAACGAGCTGCAGGTGGTGCCTTCCTCGCCTGTTCCTCCACCTCCTGACTCCTTCAGACCCCCTCCACCTCTGCCTCCAAACAGTGTGGAGCCAGTGGGGGTAAGATTTGCCCTCCACCTAGCAGACTGGCAGGGCATCACGTCGGATTCCTGGGTCATTCAGCTTATAGCAAGACGGCATACCATTGAGTTTCTGGAAGAACCTCCAGACTCTCCTCCAAGACACTGATAAGGGACGAGATCCAGGCTCTACTCCAAAAATCCACGATACAGCCAGTTCCCTGGCCGCAGAGGGGAACAGGGTATTGCTCCCGTTTCTTCCTCGTCTCCAGAAAGATGGGCGATCTCAGGCCCATCTTAGACCTCAGCCACCTGAACCTTTATGTAGAGTACAGAAGGTTCCACATGTTGACGCTCCAGGGACTCCTGTTCCTGCTCCAGATAGATCATTGGCTCTATGCACTGGACATGCAGGATGTGTACCTGCACATACCGGTTTTCCTGGGCCACCGCAGCTTCCTGTGGTTTTCCTTATGAGGAGAGCACTTCCAGTTCAAAGCTCTTCCCTTTGGCCTTTCCTTGGCACCCAGAGTCTTTACCAAGTGCCTAGCAGTGGTGGCAGTGACACTTCGTCACCAGGGAATTTATGTGTTCCCATACCTGGACAATTGGCTCATAGCAGCTCCATCCAGAAGCAGCCTGGAGGATTCCCTGTCTTCCACCCTGGACCTTTTTGCACTACTGGATATTACTATCAATTACCCCAAGTCATCTCTGGTCCCATCTCAGCACCTCCAATTCATTGGGGTGGTACTGGACACGATCCAGGGCAAAGCCTTTCTTCCGGCGGACAGAGTGAATACTTTGCAGGAGCAGGCTAAACTGGTAGCCTCCACCAGCCGTGCCCCAGCCAGGGTGTTTTTACACCTCCTCGGCTTGATGGCCATGGCCATTCCGACTGTACCTCTGGCCAGGCTGCACATGGAGTCACCCAGTGGACCTTACGGGTCCAAGGATCAGGTACAGATGACCTGGATCATCCTATTCTGGTGTCCACTGCACTCAAGAAGGACCTCTTATGGTGGCAGAACCCTCTGAACATGTCTTGGGGACACCGTTCGGCCCTCCCGTCCTCTGGGACCCTCACCACAGGCACGTCGGGTCTGGGTTGGGGAACTCACCTTGAAGACCACCAGACCCAGGGAAATGGTCCCAGTTGGAATCCTCACTCCACATAAACATTCTGGAGATGAGGGCTGTCCTGTATGCCCTTCAGGCCTTCCAGTCCCTTCTGACATCAGAACACTGTTGATACAGACCGACAATATTTCCGTGGTCTGGTACATCAACAAGCAAGGAGGCACCCAATCGTATCCCCTGTGCATGGAAATGATGCGGGTCTGGTACTGGGCAGTCCAGCATGGTCTACATCTCACGGCTGTGCATGTTCCAGGAGTGCACAACATCCTGGCCAACAGCCTCAGCCGTACCTTAGCACTAGCTCACGAATGGGAACTACACCAGGAAGTGGCAGAAAATCTGTTCTGCCGCTGGGGTCATCCAGAGGTAGATCTGTTTGCCTCCCCATCCAACACAAAGCTTCCCAAGCTTTGCTCACTCGTTCAAGGGCCTGGTGTTATCTGGCTAGACAAGTTATCTCTCTGTTGAACAGGGAGATATTTGTACACCTTCACTCACTTTCCCATTCTGCAGAAAGTTCTGCTGAAACTTCAGGCAGAGGGGCACAACTGTTCTGATCAGCCCCTCTGGTCCAGGGAGATTTGGTTTCCGCTCCTACAGCAGTTGGCTGTGGAACCTCCAGTACCTCTGCTTTTTCAGTGTGACCTGTTGATGCAGGATCAGGGCAGATTGGTGCATCCAAGCCTCGGGTCGCTACACTTCCATGCATGGTTCCTTCAGACATAATCTCAAACCGTTTTGGAGTCTCCCACAGGGTCGCCCAAATTTTGGTGGAGGCCAGAAAGCCTTCCACTAGAGCTACCTACACTATGAAATGGAAACAGTTTTCCATTTGGGCGGCCTCAAAAGAGAGGGATCCTCTTTCTTGCCCGGTGCCCCAGGTGATGGAGTACCTCTTGCACCTGTCTGACTCAAGACTCAGCTTCTCTTCGCTAAAAGTCCACCTGTCCGCTATCTCTGCCTACCTCTCCCTGGTAGACGGGAAGACGATTGCTCAGTTGGAGGTATCCAGAACGTTTCTGAGAGGGATCCTCCATCTGAAACCCTACTACATAACCCTACTCGGGTTTTGAATTTTATGTTGAAAAGCTTACTTTGCCTCCCTTGAACCAGCAGTAAGCTGTGAGATACACTATCTCTGTTGGAAGGCTCTTTTAGTTGCCATTACTTCTGCTCGAAGGATCTCCAAGCCCAGGTCCTGATGTTTAAGGAGCTTTATCTGATTTTCCACAGAGACCAGGTGGCTCTCATGACAAATCCTAAGTTTCTTCCCAAGGTGGTTTCTGAGTTCATTCTGAATCAAACTGTTGAACTTCCCCGTCTATTATCTGACTTACACTAATAGGGGTGAGGCGCTCCTGCACACTTTAGATATGCACAGGATATTGTGCTACTACATTAACAGGACCAAGGACATCCGTAAAGATGACAATGTTTTTTTTGTTTCTTTTGCCCCCAAGACTCTGGGGTCGGCAATCTCTAAGCAGTGCTTGTCCAAATGGTTGGCTAACTGCATGCATTTTTGCTACCAGAAGTATGATAAGCCTCTTCTGGGAGAGGTCAAAGGTCGTTCCACCAGAGGTGTGGCTGCCTCTGCTGATTTGTTTCAAGAATGTGTCGAAGTGAAGATATGTGTTGCAGCAACTTGGAGTTCAGTCCATACCTTCACTAAACATTACAGTCTGCACATTGCCTCTAAGCATAGGGCGGGTTTTGGTCTAGCCGTCCTGGAGGGCCTTCTGTCATAGACCTGCTCTGGTCTTTCTGCAGGCCTTCCTTCCTCCCGTGCTTCGGTTTGTCCTGATCAGTTGACTGCTTGGGACTCCATCCTACATGTTATGACCTACTGCAGGAACCCTCTGGAAGTAAGATAGTACAGTTACGTAAGAACTTACCATAACAGTAGATCTTCAAGAGAGGTTCCTGCAGTAGGTCCACTTTTTCCCTCCCTCCTTCCCCCAGTCTTCTGTTTGGTCTTGCAGGCCTGTTTGGATTGGGCTTCAGGGGCGATATCCTTTTCTCCTGTCGTACTGTCTTGGGTCTCTGGCGGGAAAGAACTGGAAGGCGGGCGCGGGGACCGCCCACTTATAGGGTCACACTGACGTTCGTCACGTGACATCGGGTGGGCAGGCCCCCACCAGACGTTGCTAGCAAAAGTTTGCCATGCAGTCCTGATGCCAGAGGGTGCAGTCCTACATGTTACGACCTACTGCAGGAACCTCTCTAAGATCTACTGTTACGGTAAGTTCTTACGTAATTGTACTTTCTTCCAAACCAACTGCCATTGATTCGGATGAAGGAGTCTTTGTAATCCGAAAGATAAAAGCACCTGTTTTCTTTTGTAACAACTCTGTTGGTCAAATAAAATGTATCAAATCATCTGTTTGTGTGGATCTTGCATTACAAGGACCAATACGGCAACTAGAGTTCCAAAGTGTAGCACAGAGAAACTCCCAAAACTAGTTAGTTAGTTCATTGACGGACAGGGTAGAAAGTGATTCCTTTTCAGCTCCATCAGGCCCACAGACATTCCTGTAGCCAAACTGGTGTACTGATTGAATTGTTACTTTTCCAGTACTTGACAACAGGGCCAACAAAGAAACATCCTACTGGCAGAGTGTAAAATCTTATTGAATTTGGCCAGTGGGCCCTTGCCAATTTCATATCCTTTGTTGTCCTCTTGCTGTTCTGGCTACGCCATACAAGTTCCATGGAATGTAGCAGATTATAGTCGCTGTTTCTGTGTTTTATATGGTCTTTCTTCGTCTGAGTCATTTTTGCATGCCTGCCATTTCCACATCAATCTTAGTTGTTCTGCAACACATGCATATTGTGCCAGTGTTGCTGTGGATGTCCCTTTACACTGCGTAGACGTCAATTCAGTCTTGAAATCATTTGATTTGTTTCTGAAATTCTGAGATGCATTATTTCAGTGCATTTGTTATGCAGACCTTGCATGTAATAGAGTGCCACAAAATGGATTCCTAAGGGATGAGGTATGCTTTATGGAGACCATTTATGTAATAGAGTACCTCCGGATGGATTCTGAACGGATGATGTATGCTGTAGCCCTGAAAACTCAGAGTTTTGCTTGACTTGTGCAGTTGTGTTGGGTGAACCTGGCCCTGCTCTCACTGGAGAAGGACTGGCTCCTGTACACAGCAGTAGTGCACCTTTATCTGTCCGGGAAAATTGCAGCCAAATAGTGTATGCAAACAGAGTTGATTCAATTGGCTAATTTTTCGCAGGTGAAATAGCTAATTCTCCCCATTCACAAAAGGTTTTGATCCCATGGCTACTAATCACGTTGAGCCGTATTACATACATAGAACTGAAACAATGTCGTAAATGAACTCCTGCACCCCTAAATGCAAACTGGTTGTTTGTTGAGCAGGTGCATCTTCATCACCTCAAAGTCTTATAGCACCGCACTTCCTGACTGCTGTGAAATGAAATGAAATAATCGAACATCCATTGTATGAGGCACTGAACTCAGTGCTTCAGACAACGGGGAGGAAGAGAGCGGAAAAGATGAGAGGAAAGGGGCAGAAAAGATCATGAAGGCAGATGAGAGAAGGAAAAGAAAGCTAAGATAAAGGAGAAACAGAGTAGGAAGACTAAAGACGAGGTTCAGTTTTCTAAAAATATGACACACATGAGAAACTTGAAAGGAAGACAAGCAAAAGAAATGGAAAGAAACAAGTGTAAGCCCTCCTTCTCCGGTGGTCCAACAAGGCACATGGCTCTATCTTCTGATGACTAGATGAGAGTAGGAACTTTTAACCTTTGGGGAGGGCCTGTATTCAGATGTTGTGGCTGGGCAAATCAATGACAGATGCAGTATATCTACACCTAGGAAGCCCTTGTAACACAAAAATAGTACACTGGATGTCACCTTGAAGGAAAACAGAGTGTGGAGCAGTCCCACACAATCCCACCCAGGAGTACCACCACTGGTGGAACAATCTTTATGGTGGGGTGATAAATGTTAAGAATATCACAAGGTTCAAAGCCAAATGGGACAGTTCCAAGGAGGGAATTATAAATCGAAGGGAGGAAGGGAGTGGGGAGAGCTCTGAAGTGGTCGCGTAAATCTGCTAGGGCAGACTTGACCGACTCAGTCCTTTTTTTGTCCTTTACCATCGATGTGCCTTTGTATCACAGTAACCATACAGTCAATAGGTGTGGGATAAAATGCAAAACCCAGGTGCAGGTTTATTTGTGGTGGGGGGGGGAGGGTACAGTGAAAGGAAGGAGTAAAGTTAAAGCAGAAAATGCAGTAACATGTTGTCTAGTGACAATCCCTTCCCACCCCTCCTCCATCAGTCCCACAGTGTCTTGTAACTAGTGCATCAGATTTAGCCCTAACTCACTAAGGAGCTCCTTTCTCAGTTACTGTGGTACCGTACCACTTAATTTAATCATTGTAGGCTTGAAGTGATGCAGCTGAGGCAGCTGCATGCAGAGCCACTAATTGTGAACCAAAACTCGACTAATACCAAACCGTTTGTAATCCGTGACCTGATGGTCAAACTGCACAGGCTATACCCCAAAACACAATCCCAGTACTGGGGTTTCTGATGCCCTACCATCCTATCTTGTAAATCTAGTGTTGCAAGGCCCAAGCCCTGATCCGTACTCACAGTTCTCTGCCCCACAGGCTCTGAAACCCTGGTCACCTTGGAGCTACTCAGCTGGCAACTCCTTCCTCTTTTCTCTCCAACTCCTGTTCTAGAAACATAGAATTTGATGACAGATATGGGCCACTTGGCCCACACAGTCTCACATATTTTTCCCTTCCTACAGTGTCAATATGTAGACCCTACTTAATCTCTAGCTCTCCTCCACCCACACTTTGCACCAAGATTCCCTTAAAGCTATCTCATGCATTCTTGAACCCCACCACTGTTTTGGCCCCTCCACTTTGTCTGGAAGAATGTTTCAGGCATCCACCACTCTTTCTGTGAAAAAGTACTTCCTCACATCTCTCCTGACTCAACCCCCCCTCCAGTTTCATTGCACGTCCACTTGTCCTTGAGCATCTTTTTTTCTGAAAAATACTCCCGTCCAGTGCCTTATTTACTCCTGTGAGGCATTTAAAGGTCTCCATAATATCCTTGCTCTCCGTCCTCTCTTCCTGGGTGTACATATTTTGGTCTTTTAGCCTCTCTTCGTAGGGCTTCTGATGCAGACCTTGCACCATTTTAGTTTCTCTCCATGCACTGCTTCTACTCTGTCTGTGTCCTTCTGGAGGTGTGGCTTCCAGAACTAGGCACAGCATTCTAGTTGGGGACTCACCAGTTATCTATATAGAGGAAACACCACTTCCCTCTTTCTGCTGGTGGTACCCCTCCCTATGTACCCGAGCATTCCACTGTCCCTCTCTACTGCCTTGTTGCACTGCCTGTCTACCTTTAGCTCATCACATATGATTACTCCCATGTCTCTTTCTTGTCTAACGGTCATCACTACCTCTTCTCCCATTTTGTACTCTGTCTCAGGGTCTCTGTGCCCTTCTTGCACGATTTTGCACTTTTTCACATTGAAACCCACATGCCATACCCTTGACCGCTCCTTGAGTTTTCTCAGGTCTGTGCACATTCTTTCCACCCTACGCCCAGACTGTCCACCCTATTGCAGATTTTGGTGTCATCTGCAAAGAGATAGACTTTCCCTTCTGGCTCATCTGCAGTGTCACTTATAAAGACATTAATGAGGACTGGCCCTAGTACTGATCCCTGAGGCACCCTGCTGATCACCCTCTCTCCTCCAGAGTAAACTCCATTTACCACCACCCTCTGATGCAAATCCTCAACCAATTTCTTACTCAGTTTACCACCCATTGGACCCACCCAAAGCTGCCCAGCTTCCTTATGAATCTCCTATGAGGAACAGTGTTGTCAGCTTTACTGAAATCTAGGTAGGCCAAGTACACCACTCCATCCTGATCTATTTCCCTGGTGAGCCAGTCAAAGAAATCTATCAGATTTGTGTGACATGGCCTCCCCTGTGAAATCAAGCTGCCTCAGGTCTTGTAACCCACTGGATTCAAGATACTCCACAATTGGGGATGCAGTTGAGTACACCTACTGACAGGATGCACTTAGAGGGAGCTGTATACATCAGAGAGCAAAAAAGCTGGAAAACTATAAATCATCTTCAAGGATATCGCTTTCATCAGGCCACACCTATGGCTCTTATAGCCGCCAGGCACTGGGACCATACGGAAACTTTTTGCAAGCAGTCCATGAGGGGCCGCCCATGGCAACATCCTATGTCGGCTCTTCCGATAGAAACTTGGGCTACCCTTTGCCTCCTCAGCTCTTTTCCCCCTAGCAACCATACTCGTCAGAACATGCATGGAAACGCTGCCATTATAGTTGACCACTTTCTAGTGTTTATCTCCTTAGTTAGTCATCACTTTTTAAAAAATGATTTTCGATGATGTGTATGTTGACTAAAGAGCCATTGAAACTGTTTCGATACTGCGAATGCAGTGAGAAAATATATTCGGTTGGGTGACTCGATGGATGCCTTTTGTGTGCAGCCTTGGCTCGGCCCATAATGTGAAGGCCTGCCAGATTTGCAGAAAATTCAACACTGCTACTTGGAGATGCTGAAACAATGCTTTAGAGATGCACCTTCTGAAGCAGCAGGTAGCCAGAATGCAGAAAGAGCTCCAGGAAAAGAGCTCCACCACATCGCCAGCTTGCTTCTTGGGCTCTTAGTCCTCTAAATCCTGGGAGAAGACTTTGGGGCAGAATAAACATAAGCACTGGGAGAAGAAGAAGCACAGCAAGGATAAGGCCTTCCTGGTTCACTCACGGTTGACCCTCCACTCCAGTGTGACCACCTCAACGCCGTCGACCACTATGGTGGCAACAACAAAAATGGAAAGGGACCTGGGGGTAGTAATATCAAACAACCTAAAGGTAAGCAAGCAAAGTGAGAAAGCAGTAAGGATGGCTGTGGGATGCTGGGATGTATAGGGAGAGGCATCACCAGTAGAAAACAAGAAGTTGTTATCCCTCTGTACAGACAGTTGATGAGACCCCATCTGGAGTACTGTGTGCAGTTCTGGAGACCCCATCTCCACAAGGACATAGACAGAATAGAGGCAGTCCAGAGAGAGCAACTAAAATGGTGCAGGGTCTGTACCAGAAGCCATACTGAAGAGACTAAAGAGCTTAATATGTATACCCTTGAGGAAAGGGAGGAGAGGGGTACATGATAGAAACTTTCAAGTACCTCAAGGGAATCAACAACAAAGTCCAAAAGGGTAGCATCTTTCAGAAAAGAGATGTGCAAGAACAAGGGGCACAATTTGAAGATAGAGGGGGGGATGGCTCAGGGGCAATGTGAGGAAGTATTTGTTCACAGAGAGGGTGGTGAATGCATGGAACGGCCTTCCTGAGGAGGTCATGGGATCCGAAACAGTGGGGGAATTAAAGAATGCATGGCACAGACATAAGGCAATTCTGGTGGGGGTAGGAAGAAGTAGGCTGTTGGTTAACTAGGATCTGCAGCTTATCCAATAAGAGGGAAATGGGCAGACTAGGTGGGCCAAGTGGTCCTTATCTGCCATCAAAGTCTTATGTTTTATATGTTTCTAGCCACCCAGACCTTCGATTCTCCCAGGTTAAGGCAGGCTACAAGCACCACCATGCCTAGTATGGCTGGCGTATCGCTGTCGACGTCTGGGACTGTTCCTCCCCCATTGACACAACCCGGCATTCCCGTTGACCACATGGGCGCTGACATTCAGGTGGTACTCTCATTCTATACAGACATACTTAAACACCTGCTGCCTCCTCCCCCTGTAACAGGAGATACATCAACAAGGACTTCACGGCAAATCCCAGCATTGACATGTGCTCAGGAAAGGGAAAGGGGAAATAGTTTAACCAGGAAAGGTACACTAATCCGGATCTTGTTTCCAGGTGTGACCTGGTAGCACAAGGAAGGTAAGCGACTTGCTCAAGGTCACACAATATGCAAGTGGAGGCTAATGGGATTTAAACCCAGGTTTGCAGCTCAGTGCTCTTAACCACTGTGCTATACTGCCTCCTCAGCTTAATTCTCCTCCTCAGTTCCTAAACCTACATGCTAACTCCCATCTCAGGTGTCGACAGCTTCACCTGCTCCCTCCTTGTTTCCCATCGAGCACGTCGACGAGGACCAGGAGTATAATCCTGACCTTATTATGCAGGATGAAGAGGAGAAGGAAGATTATGTGGAAAGCTCCTATGAGAGGACCAGTTCTACTGTATCCACAGGAGTGAGAAATCAGAAATATATACACAAAGGTCCACCACTGAACATCCCTCTTTTACCACTATGATGCAGCAACTACAGACTACCATGGGATTTGATTTGGAGAAAAGGATATCACCAAGAAGAACCTGGTGAAGCTCTTGAATTGCCCGATTGCCCAACCCCATAATCATTCCTCCTCTTCTACGTGTCCTTGGGAGATGCTACCTTGCTGCCTGGCATAGACCCAACATGGTACCTGCCATACCTAGGAAGGCAGACAAGATCTATCAGGCCTCCTCAGGCAAGCCCTTTTTTGCAGGCCAACATGAGGCTGATTCAGTGGTCATAAATGTTGCCCACGACAGATCTAAGGCACTAAAACACTTTAGTTGTCTCCCTCCTGATAAGGAGTCCAAGAGGCTAGATGTCCTGGGCAAAAGAACCTTTGCCTCTGCCTCTTTGGGCCTGAAAATTACAATTACCAGGCCCATATGGTTATCAAAATACCCTGTGGAGAAAGGCCAAAGCAGCTGCCCAAGCCCTCCCAGAAGCTACAGCTAAGCAGGAGCTTCTGAAGGCTTTAACAGTGGGGGCAGATATAGGCAAACACCTCCTATGTTCCACCAATGATGTTCCTGATGTCTCTACCAGGGCAGCAGCCTCTGGGATATGCCTCAGGAGGTATTCCTGGCTCAGGGTGGCAGGCTTTGCGAATAATGTTTAATAATCCATTCTCAACGCCCCATTAAGAGGTTATAAATTGTTTGATGGAGATGTGCAAGATATCTTCTCCAGTTTGAAGCCTCAAGCAGAACCCTGAAAAATGTACATTACCTCTATCATACACAGCCAAGGAGTTAGACATAGGGTGCCTTTTCATTTGGCCAGTATCCAACACCATTTCACTGCCAGACAACAGGGTAAGGGTAGAGGCAGCATTTCTGCCTACCCCAGGTGCCCACTCAAAGGCCCCTAGAGGTGGAAGTGCAGCAGCAGCCACAGCAACCGGCTCTACCTGACTCCTTCTACAACCCCCGGCCACCAGTGCCTCTAGAGGTGGTTGTCGGGTGTCGCCTCTCCCTCCACCTGGACCTGTGGAGGATGGTGACATCAGATGCTAGGGTCCTGGAAATAATAACACAAGATCACACTCTGGAACTTCTGGAATTGCCTCCAGACCATCCACCAGTGCCCTCACATCACCCTCCAGAGCACATCCTATTGCTTCTGGAGGAAATTTAAGCCTTGGTTTAGAAAAAGGCAATAGAACCTGTTCCCTGGGGACAAAGGAACACAGGGTTCTATTCCCAGTACATCCTAGCCCCAAAATGGACAGGAGATCTGAGGCCTATTCTAGACCTCAGAGACCTGAACTTTTTCATCGAATACAAAAAGTTTGGAATGGTCACTCTGCGAGGCCTACTCCCACTACTACAAGTAGGGGGCTGGATTTGTTCCCTGGATATGCAGGATGCTTACCTGCATATCAAGATTTGTCCCCCTTACAGGAAATATCTAAGGTTCCTGTTTCAAGGGGAACATTACCAGTTTAGGGTATTGCCTTTTGGCTTATTATCTGTACAACGTGTGTTTACCAAATGTTTAGCAGTGGTGGCAGCAGCCCTCTACAGGGAAGGCCTATATGTCTTCCCTTCCCTGGACATCTGGCTCCTCAAAGCTCACTCCTTGGAGCAGCTTCTTCACACCCTAGCATGCACCAGTCACCTGTTCGATGCTCTAAGGATTACTGTCAGTGTGCCGAGGTCGGTCTTGACCCCTTGCCAGCGTCTACAGTAAGGCAAGGCAAATTTTATTTTTAGGCACCCAATCCCGGAGGCTCTGGGCACCATACATATAAAAGATACAGTAGACAAGAAGATAAAATCAGACACAGTAATTAATAAATACAGCAATATTAAATAAAACAGGTCACAGCAGAGTGAAACAAAATAGCCTGCAACAAAAAACATTTCTGAACAGGGCTGTCTCTAAAAATAATATCTAAAAGACAGTGTCCGGGAAAGCCTGATTGAACAGAAAGACTTTGAGGTGGGCTTTGACTACCTCAACTGAGGGGACCTCCCTTACAGTTGGTGGAAGCGAGTTCCACAGGATGGGGCCAGCGACACTAAAAGCTCTGTCACCGGCAGTTTTTAGCCTTGGCCTGGGAACCGCAAGGAGGCCCCTAGAGGAGGAATGGGGGGAGCGGACCGAGGCAGCAGGTGTTAGAAGGTCTGACAGGTAGCCAGGGCTCAGCCCATGTAGGGCCTTAAAGGTGAGCAAGCACACCTTAAAGAGGACCCTCTACCTGACCGGCAGCCAGTGCAGTTCCTGCAGCACTGGGGTGATGTGGCAGTACTTAGTCTGCCCCGTCAGCAGCCTGGCAGCTGCACTCTGCACTAGCTGAAACCGGTGGAGCGTACCTCCCGAGACCCCAAGGCAGAGCGCATTACCATAATCAAGCCTTGACGTCACAAAGCTATGCACTAAGGTGGGGAGGTCCATAGCTGGAACTGGAGGTTTGATTCTGATGATATTCCTCAGATGATAAAAGCTGGTGTGGACAATGGGTGATACCTGGGATTCCTGTGTCAGTCCACTGTCGAGGAAAATGCCAAGATCGTGCACCCTAAAGGAGGCCATCAGTTGCACAGACCCCAGTAATAATCCTTTTGCTATGCCAGAGGCCATCCTATCATGCCTTCTGTTCGATTCCACCACCAGTACCTCTGTCTCTGTTCAGTCGCAACCAGCTGGAGGCCATCCAGTCATTGATCTCGGCAAGGCAATTATTTAGCACTTCCACTGCTTTGGATGCCCCTGGGGCAAAGGAAAGATACAGTTGGGTATCATCAGCATGGCAGTGACAACCCAAACTGTACTTCCTAATGAGCTCACCAAGTGGCAGCATATACACGGCAAACAACATTGGTGACAAGACCGAACCCTGAGGTACTCCACAATACATGAGGCTAGGGGAGGAGGAGAAATTCCCCATCACAACCTGTTGCATCTTGTTCGTGAGATAGGACTCAAACCAGCCAATGACAGTGCTGGCAAGTCTACAATATTCCCTCAGGCAATCAAGCAACACATACAGTGGTCCACTGTGTCGAAGGCTGAGGAGAGATCGAGGAGAACGAGAATTGTCCCCTCCCCATGGTCTCTCGCCCTGAGGAGGTCATTATGCACCCGAACTAATGCAGTTTCCATGCTATGCCTTGTGTGAAACCCAGACTGGAGAGGCTCGCAGAGATCATAGTGCCCCTCAAGCTGCTGCACCAAAATCTTCTCAACAACCTTTACTAAAAATGGGAGGTTGGAGATAGGACGGTAATTCACCTTGACATTAGGGTTTAATGATGGTTTCTTCAGAAGGGGTCTCACTAGTGCCTCCTTCAAGGCATCTGAGAAAACAACCTCCGACAAAGACCACCGGACAATCAAGGTAAACACCGGGCCATCGGAGTCGACACATCCCACCAAGAAATGTGTTGGCACGGATCCAGTTTACAATATGTGTGTTTCAACTTGGAAGCACACATGTGTTACTCCCAGTACATAGGGGCAGTCCCGGACCCAGCCCAGGGCTCAGCCTTCCTGCCCCAGAACAGGGCCGAACGTCTGATTGCAGAGGCTCAAATGATCTACAACAACACTTATGTCACAGCCCAGACATTCCTGAGGCTCTTAGGCCTGATGACAGCAGCCATTGTCACAGTACGTCTAGCCAGACTGCATATGAGATTTCTGCAGTCGACATTAAGAGTCTAGTGGAACCAACGCACAAATGATCTAGAACAAAAGGTTCTAGTAACCTCTCCTGTCCACAAGGTGTTTCAATGGTGAATGGAACCCAGCCATTTGCTGAAGGGGTTCCTTTCTTGATCCCCCTACCCTCATCAGATTCTAACTACAGATGCCTTGGAGATGGGCTGGGGGGCATCTGGGGCCCCATCAAACACAGGGTACATGGTCCAAAATGGAGAACACCCTCCACATAAACAACCTAGAAATGAGAACTGTTCTGTACAAGCGTACAGGCCCCAGACCTATCTATCCCGGGACCTCTGTTAATACAGACAGGCGACATCAGTGTGATGCATTACATCAGAAAGCAAGGGGGCATGTTTCCTTCCCCTGTGCAGTAAGGCAGTGAGGGTTTGGTATTGGGTTCTAGAATGCTAACATACTAACATACTAAAATGCCAGCAGAATAGGCCTAACAGTCTTTCGCGTCTGCTCGTTTGGTCAGCTCCACCCTGGAGCTGACCTGCTCCCTCGCCTTCTCTGGCTTCTCCTTCCCAGTTCCAGATATCTCGCTGCATTGGATTTTGCTTCCAGAACCCTTCCTCGTACCTGTCCCACCCCTCTTGAACCCCTCCACCGTCTCTGCCTCCACCAGCCCCTAGGCAGCGCATTCCATGGCTCCACCACCCTCTCAGTGAAGTAGCACCTCCTCATTCTCTCCTGAATCTTCCCCTCCAGCTTCCACCATGCCCTCTAGTGGCCCCCTCCTCCTTCCTTCAAGCACCCTGACTGTTCCTCCCTATTTACCCACTTCATGTACCTGAAGTACTCTATCATGTCCCCAGTCCCGTCTCTCTTCCAATGTGTACATATTTAGCTCTCGGGCCTCTCCTCATAGGTTCTGTCCCCAAGCCCCAAGTCATTTTGGTTGCCCTCCTCTGGACCCTCTCCAGAGTTTAATATCCCTCTTTAAGTGTGGCCTCCAAAACTGCATGCAGTACTCAAGGTGTGGCCTCACCAAGCAGTTATACAAAGGGAGTATCACTTCCCTCCTTCTGGAGGTGATCCCCCTAGCGATGCATCCCAGCATCCTGTTGGCCTTGGCTGCTGCCCTCCTACAAGTCTCCAAGTTGTTCATCTTGACATCCACCACCACCCCCAGGTCCCTCTCAGCCATCGAGACTTGTAGCATCCCACCCCTCAAAACATTGTCTTGCCCTTAGATAAATGTTTCACCCAGTTCGAACTAGGGACCTTCGTGCTAGGAGCGTAATAACCACTACACTATGGAAACTCCATGTTGCTGTTCTACAGTTCTACAGTCTAGAACTGTCAGCAGTACATGTTCCAGGGACCCAAAACATCCTGGCAGACGGGCTAAGCAGGTCACAGTCCAGGATGCACAAGTGGGAGCTGCTGACCTTTGTCTCAGAAGATCTGTTTGACAGGTGGGGTCATCCAGAGTTGGACCTTTTTGTGTCCTCATACAATGCAAAACTTGCTTTTCTGCTTGCTTAGTCCAGGGCCTTGAGTTTTCTGGAGAGACGCATTGTCCCTCTCTTGGCAAAGGGGGCTCCTGTATGCCTTCTCTTCCTTCCCCCTAATTCAGAGAGAGCTACGTAAGCTCCAGATTGAGGTTACAACTCTGATACTCATTGCTCCACCCCGGCCTCGTCAGATTTGGTTCCCCTTACTACAGCAGTTGGTAGTGGAACCACCAGTATCTCTGCCATTATGCCGGGACCTGCTGTCACAGGAACAGAGAACTCTGGTCCATCCAGACCTCATGTCGCTCCACCTTTCAGCATAGCTCCTGAAGACATAGCCATTGCCTGATCCGAAGTGTCTAAAAAGGTGGCTGATTTCTTGGTGGCTGCTAGAAAACCTTCCACCAGGGCCACTTATTCTGTGAAGTGGTAACGGTTTGCTTTGTAGGCCACTTCTCACCAATTGGATCCTTTTACCGCCTCTGTAAAGCAGGTTCTAGAGGATGTGCTGTCCTTGTCAGATGCAGGCCTGCAATACACTTCTATCAAAGTGCACTTGGCTGCCGTTTCAGCTTTCCATCTGCCTACTGATTGCCATACGGTTGCTCAGCTGGATGTGTCCCATACACTTATGAGAGGCAGCATACACTTGAAGCCTCCTATCTGTAATCCAGTCTTAGCTTTGGATTTGAACTTTATGTTGGAAAAGCTTACGTTGGCTCCTTTTGAGGCAGCCGTGACTTGTGGCCTATGCTTCTTTTCTTGAAAAGTGTTTTTATGGCTGCAGTGGGTATAACCCTGCAGCCGTCTTATGAGCACAGTAGAGCATGGAGCTTACTGGATACCGTCCTGACTTTTAAATAGTGGAGGTGAATGGCAATCACTGCGCGTTCACCGCACTATTAAAAAGACCGTTCGGTTGAGCACGGCACTGTCTGCCGCGTTTAAGATGGCTAATGAGAGTTTTCTGTGCATGTGTGACAAGTTGTGTATACCTACACTCCAGTGGCCATTTAGGACACAGTGGACTGTGCACTGTGTCGTTTGGAGTTCAGTGCACATGCATGAGTTGTCGCCATGTGCAGAAAGCTCCGCGCCATCTTAAACACGGCAGACAGTGTTGTGTTCATCCATCAGCTCGGCTGCAGCCGTACTGGCTCTGGACAGAGTTTGTTTTCAGTTGCTATTTCTTCTAATTGAAGAATTTCAGAGCTTCAGGCTCTAATGTGTGAGCCTCCTTATTTGATTTTTCACAAAGACTGTGTCTTTACCAAAGGTGGTGTCTGAGTTTACTTTAAATCAAACCATTCACCTGCCAGTTTATTTTCCTGAGCATGCCAATCCAGGGAAGCATTGCTCCGTACTTTAGATGTACACAGAATACTCGGGCACTATACACTGTATGAAGGGCTGCAGGAAGTCCTCATGGCTTTTGTTTGATTTACCCCTGGAAAGAGGGTGCTTCTGTTTCTAAACAGTGCCTGACCAAATAGCTGGCTAACTGTATTACTTTCTGTTACAGGAAATGCGCTGCAGGCTTACTGGGGTTGTTCAAGTTATTCAGCTAGAGGCACGGCCACTTCTTTTGCCTGTTTCAAAAATGTATCAGCTATGGAGATCTGTGCAGCTGCCACCTAGAATACTGTTCACACCTTCACTAAACACTACAGTCTGGACATTGCCTCCCAAAAAGGGCAGGCTTTGGCATGGCTGTGCTTCAATACCTCCTTCCTTGGGCCTGTAGGCTTCACCCAAGGTGTTTACTGTTAGTACTGCTTGGTACTCATTCTATAGGTGTGGCCTGATGAAAGAGATATCCTCGAATAAGATAGAATAGTTATGTACTTATCATAACATTAAATCTTCGAGAGAATCTCTTTCATCAGGTCATGCCGCCCTTGCTTCCATCCCTCTGAGGATTTAGAGCTCTGTAACTCCTGTCTTTTTCTCCAGGAAGGTTTACCTGCTGCTTCCTGCCTTACCTGTTAGGCAGAGCCAGGGGTTCTCTCCAGGTTCCCTGGAGGGAGGTCCTCCAAACGTTATCTCCAGCGGAGAACTGAAGAGGGATGGGGCCACCAACATTTATATGGGAAGAGCCAATGTAGGATGTCGTCGTGGGGTCCCCTAGTGGACTGCTTGCAAAAAATTTCCATGCGGTCCTAATGCTTGCCGGCTGTAAGTTCCAAAGGTGTGGCCTGATGAAAGAGATCATCTCAAAGATCATCTGTCACGTAAGCATGTAACTTCTTTTCCTCTGCATATTTGATTTTCTCTTGAGAGCACTGCACAGATCTTGTTGAGCTGCACAGCTACATATACCTTTTAGAGATGGGGCATTGGAATAAAGGAGGAGGAAGCAGCTCTAAGTCCCTGCCAACTTCAGAGCAACAAGCTGGGGTTCCCACGGAGTCTACTCCTAAGACCAACCCTCCTTGGACAGCTTTACAAATCTTGATGCAAGCTATACATCCCAAAGTAATCTATTCTTAAAAGTTTTACTGACCAACATTGAAGTTGCATCAAAAACAGCAATCACGGTGGAGACCCATGCAACACAAGCGCTGGCAGCAACAGCTAAGATGGCCCCAGAAAATGTGCAACTTAAATACAGACTGGAGGCTGTAGAAAATGCAAATAAGGCCTCTAATATTAGAATAGAGGGCTTACCGGAGAACTTTGATGGAGACAATCTGCTTGCCTTTTTGCAGGGATTGGTGCTTGAGGCCTTCAAACTTAACCCTAAGGCATTGATACACAGTTGTATTAAGGCTTACCGAATCTCCCTAGAAATGTTGAAACTCAGCGAGAACTGCCCAGGATGGCACTTCTAGTGACCGCCAGCATGACGGTGCAGTAAATTATGCTGCAAGCTTGAGGAAGTCAAGCTCCCGAATTTTCTCCACCCCTCTGGGGTATCCACTGTGTTACATATCTTGGTGTTATCTGCAAACAGGCAGACCTTTCCCTTCAGCCCTTCTGCAATGTCTCTAATGAAGACATCGAACAGAACTGACCCCAGGGCCAATCCCTGCGGCACCCCACTGGTCACCCCCTCTCCCCAGACTGTACCCCATTTACCACCACTCTCTGTCTCCTGTCTGTTAGCCAGTTTCTAACCCAGTTTACCACCCTTTCCCCTATACCCAGCCTACTTAGCTATTTTATCAGCCTCCTATGTGAGACGAAGGCTTTGCTTAAATCAAGGTAAGTGTTGTCCACTGCCCAACCCTGATTTACTTCCTTTGTCACTCAGTCAAAGAGATCAACCAGATTTATCTGACATGACCTCCCCACTGTGAATCCATGTTGCCTATGATCCTGGGCTCAGATGGCTTCTAGATGCCCCACTATCCTTTCTTTAAGCAATGTCTCCATGATCTTCCCAACTACTGAGGTGACACTGACCGGTCTATAGTTCCCTGCCTCCTCCCTACTGCTGGATTTGTATAGAGGGACCACAGGTGCCCTCCTCCAGTTCTCTGGTATCACCCCTGTGTTGAATGACTCAGTGAACATGGCTGCCAGAGGTACTGCTATCTATCTTCATAGTTCTCTTAATATCCTTGGGTGTATTCCATCTGGTCCCATCGCTTTGTCCACCTTCATTTTAGTCACCTCCTGCAGGATTTTCCTGCCTGTGAATGGACTATTGTCCACCTCTTCACGCCTTTGCTACTGCTGTACTGCTGTGGCCCTTGCCCTTCCCCCTTTTCTATGAATACTGAACAGAAAGACACAGTGGATGCCTTGGGGTGGGGGGCACATGACAGTTCTTAGGCATGGCACTATCACTTCCAAATACTGAAACAGCACATGTAAGCAAGCAACATTCGACATTGACAAATGCTTGGTTTTTTTTATTTTCTTCTAGGGTACACCTACAGTAGAGAAGAACTGAACCACCACTGTGAGACAAACTGCAGCCACAGCTGCTATGATTTTTTTTTAAATTCTTTTAGGGCATGCACACACACGAATAGAAAAAGGAATTGCACCACCACTTAAGACAGAGCTTCAGTGCTGGCTAGCTGCATTACCTCTCTCTGGCCAACCGATCCCCACATGTTCTGTCACAATTTATATTTAGATTCCTTAAATAACTTTTAGCTGCAAGTCAGACAATTGGGACTGATACTGTACCTCTCTGGCCAAGCCCTTTCAGTTCCATTGCTTAAGTGTGACAAATGTTAACAGTGCCTCCTCGAGCCTCTTCCCTTGTGCACTGCTTTTTTTTTTTTTAATCAAGTTCACCTGTTTGAGTCAGTGACAAAAGTTCCCAAACGTAATTAAGTAGCTGTATATATATTTTCTGACCAAGGCAGCCCAGCCTGTTTCAGTTCCCTTTGTTACTGTCTCACAGTATCATTTTACTCCTTCTGGAGTCTCTCCTTGTGCACCGTTTAAACTTTTTTTATTCTCTGGCTGGAGTCATTAGAGTCCCCTTGAGTGTTGTATTAAGCTTAATAGCATAACCCTGGTTTCCTGCTTAAAGCTATATTGCAGCCGGTTTTTATCAGTTAACTGCATTAGTGGCCACTTTAACATACTTCTGCTTCAGTAGTCGGGTCGCGATTGAGTGAAATGGTGCTCAAACCCTGCTAAACATGTGCACTCGGGCAGTAAGGCCAGCATATGGTGAGTATTTTACAGAGATTTCTCACATTGCGATCCATGGCTGGCCATGCTGGAGTCTCTTGCAGTCTGTTTGCGATCATGCGCACTCTTGTGAGCTGGCTGACTGCCATAATGAGCCAATGACAGAACAGCAATGGAGAAACACTGCCAGCCTTTAAACAACACTGGTGGAAGTCCCTCGAATGGCAGCGCCACCCGCCCATGGTCTGAGGATCTCCGAGCGGTCCAATTGAGCTTTCCCCGCCCCTGGGCGCATTCAACTTTTGAATCGGAGGTAAACACGCTCGGGAAGGGGGTTAGTGTATCCTGTCTCTGGGAAGCCTGCCAGCCACAGAACACTGTGCATGTGTGGCAATACTGAACTGCACAGCCAAGTCCATCGGACTGAATTGAGCTGTGCAGTTAGTCTGGCTGCTGTTTTGTGAGTCATGGACCTCGGACTTGAGGATTTTTCATCCCTGCCTATATCTGCCCTCCTTCAGTCCTCCAGAATCACTCCTGTTTCCAGTGAGCTGTTAAATAGGACTGTCAGAGGTGCAACTAGTACTTCCTCTGAGCTTCCTCAGTACCCTGGGATGCACCCTGTCTGGCCCCATCGCTTTGTCTGCTTACAGATTTGCGAGTCCCTTCAGGACTCTCTCTTCCGAAAAAGGACTGGTGTCCACCTCCCTTCCTCCAATATTTCTGTTGCTTTTTTGTGGCCCTTCCCCTTTCCCTTCCTCTGTAAACACTGAACAAAAGTCTTTATTCAAGACATCTGCCTTTTCCTTGTCCTCCTCTGCACAGTCCCCCACCCCTTTCCCTTCTTATCATTACAATCCCTCCCCTGGTCTTCCTCTTTCCATTAAAAAATGTGTTGTTTCCTTTGTTACCCTACTGCTTTCCCTATCTCCATCTGTTTGTCCTGATACACCTTCCTTTCCTCCTCCCTCAACGTCTCCTTATACCTTCTGAATGCTACCCTTTTAGCCTTTACCTTTTTCAGCCATCTCTTTTTAGAACCATAGCAGTCTTTTTATGTGTCCTTGCACTTGCACAAGAAATGTTTTGTTACAAAAGACGACATTTCAAAGGTGTGTCAGTGACTAGCCCAATGCAGAGCAAACTACATTGGGCTCGTCCCTGACAGACCAATGACCACCCAAGCTGAGTATGACGGGGTCACAGTTTCAGAGGCGGAAACATTATGTACTTGAAAGGGCTGAAGCGCCCAATGAGAGGGCTTCAGTCCTTTCATTTGCATAAAGCTACTGCAGTCATTGAGCGGCTTGGCTTTGCAGTTGTCAAAAGACACAGTTGGCATCTTAGACAAATCCCTTCCCACTACAGAATGCGAGGCAGCGATGATGGTGCAGTTCAGGTTCTAACTGAGGTTGAAACCCATGTGCCGCACAGTCGGCTCCACTCTGCATAGTTTAGGTGTCCAAGTCCTTTGACCAAGTTAGGGCAACGAGATAGTGCCTCTCTAAAAGCTAACCTTTAAAATGCTGCATTTATTCACCTTTTATCTGGAGCTAACAGTATTATTTTTATTATTTCTGAATAATATTACAATTATTTGTGCACTTTTTTTATTCGTAGTATATACTAGTAGTCAGGCCCCATCTCTGAATGAGGATAGGGTTTTGTGTCTGTTGTAAAGTTGATTTGCAAATAAGGGACAGCAGTTTCTGAAATGATGTATCTATTTTATTCGAAATGTTTACAGAATAAAAAGTGTCATGCGTCTAGAGGGAGAGGCTCAGCTGGGTGATTTTCTTCACCATAGTCTTAGTTCCGGGGGCGGAAGAGGACAGGGCAAAGGTTAAGTGAGGCAAAGGGGGGCCATGACATGGGGGATGAGAGGGCCTTGCAAGCTGGGGGGTGGGAGAGTGGAGTTCAGTAAGAGGGTGAGAAGGAAAAGCATTAGAAAGTCATAATTCTAAGGGATTCTATACTTAAGGGTATAAGATAAGGTGAGGGGGTGGAAGGGGTGCCAGAAAAAGTAACATCTGGGTAGAGTGCATACCAGCGAGTAGAGTGGAGAAGCATATGGGCAGATATGTGGGGAAGGTGGGGGGGAAGCCGCACATTGTGGTGCACCTGAGAACAAATGATCTGGAAGGGAGAAGGATAGAGGAGGTACAAGACAGCTTCAGGGAAGTGGGAAAACTGTGCAGCAAAGAGGGAATGGTAGCCTTCTCAGAAGTTGTGCCACTGCCAAGGGCTAGTACAGACAGGAAGAGAAGAATCAGTGACTTCAACAAGTGGCTGAGGGAATGATGTGGGACCAAGGGGTATGTATTGTTGGAGGACTGGGTTAGCACATGGGATAACACAGATCTTTTTGCAGGGGATAGGTTACACCTCAGCAGGGCAGGTTCACAGG
Source organism: Neoceratodus forsteri (assembly GCA_016271365.2). NCBI lineage: Eukaryota > Metazoa > Chordata > Ceratodontiformes > Ceratodontidae > Neoceratodus > Neoceratodus forsteri. The sequence continues at coordinate 1,315,930,982 of CM057455.1, read as the reverse complement.
TGTTGAAGCAGGAGCTTGGGGATTTCATCAATGAGAGGTATCATTTAAACTAGGTAGGGGAGGAGGCACTGGAAATCATCAGGAGAGGGGGTCCTGTGGACCTCCCCCCACCACAGGGATAGTTACGACCTTGAGCGAAATAGGGTTGGAGTGAAGGGTAAGGAAGCAGGAAGGATAGGTGCAGCATGGAAATTGATTTCACAAAATGCTAGGAGCCTGGGGAACAAGTTGGTAGAGTTGCAGGCATTGATGGTAGAGGAAGAGGTGGACATAGCTGCCATTACTGAGGCGTGGGCAACCAAGCACCATGACTTGGACCTAACTATTCCAAGGTACAAACTTTTCCAGAGGGATAGAGATAAAGGGAAGGCTGGGGGGGTTGCAATTTATGTAAGGGAAGGGATCAGATGTAATAGGGAGGAAGGGGAGGAGGGCAGGTCAGAAGTAATCTGGCTTCAACTACACAGCCAGAAAGGGACCAAGATCTGTCTGGGGGTTGTTTATAGACCTCCAGCCCAGAAGGAGGACATTGACAGGGAACTGGGGGAGCAGATACGGAGGCATAGTGGCAAAGGGAGCACAGTGGTGGTGGGGGGACTTTAATCTACCAGAGGCGGATTGGAGCATCCCAGCAACCAATTTTGCCAGGGAGCAGATCCTCCTGGAAGCATTCCAGGATGGCATCCTTACCCAGAGGGTAATGGAGCCAACCAGGAAGGGGAATATACTAGACCTCGTACTGGAAGATGGAGAACAATTCAGGGATGTAAGGGTGGAGTAACCTCTGGCAACCAGTGACCACCGCACAGTGTGGTTTTCAATCAACCTTGGTAGGGAAGTAGCCACTACAAACACTAGGGTCCTGGACTTCAAAAGGGCAGACTTTGGCAGGATGAGAAACATATTGGAAAGTCATATGGCAAGCATCCGCCCAGAAATGGACACGGAACAAAAATGGGCAGTCATCAAGACAGGACTGGCTGAAGCCACTAAAACTTGTGTCAAGAGCCAGAGCAAGAAAGTCAGGACCGAGAAACCCAGTTGGATGAGTAGAGAGGTAGAGGAGAAGGTGAAGGAAAAGAGAAATGTATTTTGGACCTACAAGCGATCCAACAGGGCAGAAGACAAAGAAGAATATGTGAAGAAATCCAGAGAAGTGAGCAGAGTGGGAAGGGCAGCAAAGGAGGCTAGGGAATGGAGGTTAGTGCAGGGGCCAAAGGAGGGGAAAATGATTTCTGCAGATATGTCAGAGAGAAGAGGAAGAGCAAGGATCAGATTGTTAGGATCAGGAGGAGAAGTGGGTGGGTAGAAAAGGGGGCTGAGCAGGCAGAAGTACTTAATGGATACTTCTGTTCAGTCTTCACCAGGGAAAGGGATGGGCACATACCTGAGAGGAAGGCCGAGGTGGGAGAGGGTGGGGGAGAACCAGCCACAGATGGGGAAATCATGGTGGAAAGGGTGAGGGAGGGCCTTAAGTCCCTGAAGGTGGACAAGGCATGTGGCCCAGATGGAGTCCACCCCAGGGTGCTGAGAGAGTTAGAGAGTTGGCAGAGGTACTGGCAGGGCCACTGGTAGACCTGTTCAGTACCTCTCTGAACTGGGGGTGCATGCCCAGGGAACTAGAGGGAAGTACATGTGGTACCTCTCCATAAGAGTGGGCCCAAGGACAAACCAGGGAACTGCAGACCGGTGAGCCTTACTGCAATTGTGAGAAAACTGATGGAGACAATCCTCAAGGAAAGGCTGATGCAATTTCTTGAGGATAACAATCTCCAGGACAGCAAGCAGCACGGTTTTGTCTTAGGCAGATCCTGCCAGATGAACTTGGTTGATTTTTACGACTGAGTTACGAGGGCACTGGACTGGGGACATGTGGTGGGTGTCCTCTACCTGGATTTCAGCAAGGCCTTTGACTCTGTGCCACACAGTAGGCTGACTTGCATGTTGAAGAGTCTGGGAGCAGGGAAGAAACTGGTCAGATGGATCAAGAACTGGCTGCAGGGTAGATAGCAGAAGGTAGTAGTGAGGGGGAGGCATCTGAACCCAGGGCAGTAACAAGTGGTATACCACAGGGCTCGGTGCTGTTTAACATTTTCATAGCTGACATTGCAGTAGGGATTAAGAGCAAACGCAGAGAGAACGCAGCAGGATGAAGTCAGGGAGGCATACCAAACTTCCCTAAGGGAAGCAGGGAAGGCAGTAAGGTATGCAAAGGCCCAAACCGAGGAAACACTAGCACAAACAGTAAAAGAAGGTGACAAGACTTTCTATAGATACATTAGTGAAAGGAGAAAGTCCAGAAAGGGTATTGCTAAGATCAAAGGGGATAAGGGGGCATGTGAGGAGGAGGACCATGTAAAAGCATCTATCCTAAATAGATACTTCTGCTCAGTATTTACTGAAGAGAAGGTAGGGCAGGACCCACAGCTCAGCATCATGTACACAGTGGGTAGGGAGATGTGCACTAGTCCCTTCACAAAAGAAAGGGTCCTACAAGAGCTTGATAAGCTCAGGGTGGACAAGGCAATGGGACCTGATGGCATACATCCCAGGGTACTAAAGGTGCTAAGGGTGGAACTAGCAGAGCCAGTATCAGAACTGTTTAGTGAGTCTCTGAGCACAGGAGGGTCCCAGAAGACTGGAGAAGGGCTCATGTGATCCCGCTCCACAAGAATGGTAGCAGGGAGGAGGTAGGGAACTACAGACCAGTCAGTCTTACCTCAGTAGTGGGCAAGATTATGGAGGCACTCCTTAAGGAAAGGATAGTGCAACACCTGGAATCCATAGGGGCACAGGATCCAAGACAGCATGGGTTTACAAAAGGAAGATCCTGTCAAGCTAATCTCATAGATTTCTTTGACTGGGTAACCAGAGTGGTGGACCAAGGGGGAGCAGTTGATGTCGCCTACCTTGACTTCAGCAAAGCTTTCGATACTGTTCCACATAGAAGATTGATTAATAAGCTGGATAGGCTCGGGGTGGGTCAAATGTTGGTCAGCTGGGTAGCAAACTGGTTGACGTGCAGAAAACAGAGAGTGGTGGTAAATGGTATAAGTCAGAAGAGGTACAAGTCACAAGTGGGGTACCTCAAGGATCATTCCTGGGGCCAGTCCTCTTCAATATCTTCATCAGTGACATTGCAGATGGACTGGAGGGTAAGGTTTGTTTGTTTGCAGATGACACCAAGATCTGCAACAGAGTAGATGATCCAGATGGGGTGGGCAGAATGAGTAGAGATCTGGATAAACTGGCAGAATGGTTTTAAGAGTGGCAACTGGGGTTTAACATAAAGAAGTGCAAGATCATGCACATAGGGAAGGGAAACCCTGAAGCCACCTATAGGCTGGGAGGGGAGTTGCTGGCAGTCACAAGGGAATAAAGAGACTTTGGCATCATCATCACCGATGACCTGAAATCATCCAAGCAGACCATTAAAGCAGTAGGTAGGGCTAGAGTGATGTTGGGGTGTATTAGTAGGGGTATCATAAGTCAGAAGAATGAGGTAATAATCCCTCTTTACAAGACACTGGTTAGGCTCCTTCTGGAGTACTGCGTGCAGTACTGGCAGGCCACACCTTCACAAGGACATTAACCAAAGTGAGGCAGTCCAGAGAAGGGCAACCAAAATGGTGCAGGAACTACATCAGAAAAGATATGAGGACAGATTAACAGAGCTCAGTATGTATACCCTAGAGCAAAGGAGGGAGAGAGGTGATATGATTGAAACATTCAAACACCTTAAGGGCATTAAAGATGAAAGAGTCTAACATGTTCAATATAAGAAAAATAGCAGGAAAAGAGGACACAGCATGAGATTAGAAGGAGGCCGATTAAGGGATAATGTGAGGAAGTTCTTTTTCACAGAAAAGGTGGTGAATGTATGGAACGGCCTACCTCAGGAAGTGATGGATATGAATACAGTGCAGGGCTTCAAACAGACATGGGATACGCATAAGGGAGCAATACTGATGAGTATGAATAGCTAGGCCATTGACAGAGCAAAGGCCGATGGCACATTCATAAGGTAGAAAAAGAAATGGACAGACTGGATGGGCCTTGCGGTCCTTATCTGCCGTCAACTTCTATGTTTCTATGTAAGATCATCTCTTCGCAGATGACACAAAGATTTGTGTTGAGGTAGATGGGGGGGGGGAACAAAAGTACTTAAGCAGAATTTGGCAAAACTGGAGGAATGGTCTCAGATTTGGCAGCTTGGTTTCAATGCCAAGAAGTGCAAAGTGATGCATTTAGGAGGCAACAACCCAGGACACAATTACTGGCTGGAGGGTGTCCCATTAACAAAATCCAAGGAGGTGAAGGATCTGGGAGTTCTGGTAACCTGGGAGATGAACCACTCTGCTCAGTGCAGGAAGGGAGCAGCGAAGGCAAACAGGATGCTAGTTTGCATAGCAAAGGAGATTACTTTCAAGAGTGGGGAGGTCATCTTGCCCCTGTACAGGTCCCTGGTGAGACCGCACCTAGAGTACTGCGTGCAGTTCTGGCACCCCTACTTGAAAATGGAAATCAAACTACTGGAGGGGGGTACAGCGCAGGGCAACAAAAATGGTCCTGGGGTTGGGGGACAGACCGACCGTATGAGGGGAGACTGAGGGAGCTCAATATGTATACCCTGGAGGAAAGAAGGGAGAGAGGGGATATGATTGAGACCTTCAAGTACCTGAAGGGTATGAACAGGGTAGACACCAGGTGTATGTTCAGTCTGAAGGGCAGAAGGGAAACCAGGGGACACTCTATGAAACTGGAAGGGGGCAGGTTCAAGAGGGAGTGGAGGAGGCACTATTTCAGAGAAAGGGTGGTGGCAGGGCTGAACGCTCTGCCAGAAGAAGTTATATCGCTGCAGGGTGTTGGGGACTTCAAGAGGGTGTGACAGATTCAAGGGAGGTACAAACCAGGAGGGCGTGAGTTGGGGGCAGGGCAAAAGGGAGGGGGGCAGCTGCAGTCTAATGGACTGAAGTACTGCACACTTGAGCAGACTAGATGGATCGAATGGCCTGTATCTGCTGGCAGTTTCGTATGTTCATATATTAGCAACATTATCATTACTATTATTATTTAATATCTGAAGCCGGATAGCAGAGCTGCGTTTTGTCCTTCACACATGCATTGTATTTCCATATGTTTGTTACCCCCCACCCAAATGAGGCAGCGCTGCGAGTTTTCTATTTCATATTTTATTTTACAAATTTTACTCCCCACAGCTGGGAAGTAAAGGGAATAAATACTAATAATACCGAACTACTTGAATGCCGTGCCTCTATTCCCTCGTTTCCTAATAAACCTCCACGAGCACGGCTCACCAATTAATTATTACAAATTCAGTTAAAAGGTGTGGAGGAGCTACCAGCCATTGAATTATGTAGAGTAGACACTTTGTAAAAATGGTATAAGGGAATTATGGAGAAACCAAGAAAAAGTCACGCTTTTGAAACAGCAATCAAAAGCAGACGATTTGGCCAAGCCAGGCAAAAAGAAAGCAATATTTCTAAAAGCTAGCCATTACAATTGCCTTTATTCACCTTTTTATTATTTCCAAATAGTATTACAGTTTGTGCGCGGTTGTGGTTTTTGTTTTATTCTTTAGTTTAGGTATATAGTCGGGCGCTTCTCTCTGAATGAGGACAGTTGGGGGGTTTGTGTCTATTTTAAAGCTGATTTAAAAACAAATAGAACCGTTTTTTAAACTTATTTTTTTTTAATGTTTCACAGAATAAAAATGTCAATGTGTCTAGAGGGAGAGGTTCGGCCAGGTGATTTTCTTCACATTATTAGCATTATCATTACTATTAATGTTTCATATTTGAAGCCGGACAGCAGAGCTGCATTTCATTCTTCACACATTCAAACACACCTGCTGTAGTTCCACATATTTATGTTAAAGCCCCCTGACAAAGCAGCTGCGGATTTTCTATTTTCATATTTTATTTAATTATATGCAATTTTTACCCCTCCCCCATTGTAAAAAGGTGAATAAATTCATGAACTCGCGATTGTGACGCCTTTCCATCCTTGCATTTCTAATAACCCCCACAAAACACCCAGCAATGAAGTCCAATGTGATGGAAGCCTTCCTCTTTATATGTCTCCGCTGAAACATTTTGTGTGTGTGGCATATTCCAAACATTTTTCGCAAGTGATATGTAGGTGTCGGTTCCTTCCTTTCTATTGATAAAGGCTGTCATCATGGCCATACACCATGCAAAGAATCATTCGGCATTGACAAATGCCCTTTTCCTCTTGTTTTTGCTCCTTTGGTTTGCACAGAGGTTTGCTGCCTTCACTGTGCCCTCTTTTAGTTTTGTCTACTGTTTCTCCACACCACCCAGGTCCTCTCTCCTCCCTTCCTGTTTGGTCATCCCTGAGGCATTCACCCATTTTTAAAAAATCGACCTTCCTGAAGTCCAGAATCTGCAACCTTGTGTGGTTCGATTCTGCTGCTGTCTTTATGTTGAAGCACACCGTATGGTGATCACTGGTCTTCAGGTGGCATCTCACCTTACAGACTGAAAGGCCCTGTGTATACTACCCTTGGAAGTCCCCTCTGTATTGTTACAGAGGGTCCAAACAGTTACCATATCGGTTTGTGTTTACACTGGTAATGTTACAGAAAGTGTTTTCGTAACTGTTACAGAAATCTGTTGTGAGGTGGTTTCAACAGCGGTTTCTGTAATGGTTTTAAAGCTCTGTTTAACCCTGTCCACAGTACACAAGTAAAATCCTGTAAGATTTCCAAAAAGTTTTCAGTGGTAGTGTGCATGCACTGCAACGTTTTAAGTCTGTACTGGTTTCGAAACGTTGCAGATCTTCAGTGCAGTGTAGACAGGGCCAAAACATTACAGTGCATCCACCCTACCACTGATAACATTACAGGATTGTACTTATGTAGTATAGACAGGCCCAAAATATCAGTCTTCAACAACGGTTTTGAAACCGCTTTCTGTGACGTTACCAGTGTAAACGCAAACTGTTACGGTAATGGTTTGGACACTCTGTAACATTACAGAGGGATTTGTCTGGTGTAGTGTGGACAGGGCCATATACACCAGTTAGTCAGGGTCATTCTTAACATTGTTTTACTAGCGCAGACACTTGTGCAAGTTGACCAAGGCTAGTGTAGCTAACTCTCTACTTGTCCATCTTGACTAGTACAGGTTTTCATGGCTGTTAATGAAGTGAAAAATGTCTCTTCTTTAGCAGGCTCTAGTCCTCATGCTAATCTCTCTCAATATTCCAGACGGCCTGGTGTGATTAGCAGCTCATCAAGAGCAGCAATTATCTGGCAGTTCAAGAGGGGGATCCTACAAAAGACTCAATGTGAGTCATTATCACTCCACTGTTAGGACTTTCAGCGTTCAGCTAGTGTCCAGGGTGTGATCAAAGGTAGAGTGCTGTTAAGTCTCTAGTTTCCTGTTTTCTGAATGTGTCTCTAACATCTTGTCCCATATTATTAAGATCGGTGCCCCTCATTTCCCTACATTTTGAGTGCATGTATCCAGCATTTCAGTGACAAAATGTGAGGAGATATACAGGGTCGGTCCTGCAGGCATACCTCTCAAGTGTCCCTGATTTTCGGGGACATCCCTGATTTTGCCTCAAAATTTTACTTTGTCCCTTCTAAAATTTGTGTTTTTGTGGCTAAACAGTGGGGACTATAAGCACAAAATAATGCCAAGCATTAAAGTTACAGACTTGTTCTTTAGAAAATGCATTTTGCACTAAGCCCCATATTCTGCCACCTTTCTGTGTGGATATCTCTAATTTTGAAGATGTGTCCCTGATTTTGGTCCTTTGTCCCTGATTATTTTAAGCCTTGTCCCTGATTTATAAGGCAGGAGGTTGAGAGGTATGCCTGCAGGTGGTGGGTTTTATCCCAACCTTACCATAACTTTCCTCTCCCCTCCAAATCTCTTAACTCTGTTCTTTCCCTGGACACCACTACAGACCAAACTCTGAAATGACCATCCACAGAACCATAGCTGCCATTACTGGCAAGTGTAGGGGTTCCCCCGCTCTTCTAAATGGACCATGCTAGCCATCACAATCCTTACAGTCTCACCCTTATTGCACCCAGTATGTCCTTTCATCCTAAAAACAAAGCTTTGGATCATGTATGGTACAAAAATAAACCTTAATAAAATACATAATTTGAAAGCTTAAAATAGACATATCTGGGGTACATAGATCATCCTGTACAGAAACAGAGATAGGATAGGACTATGTCTTTGTATTGCTTCCTCTGGGCTGATGAAAGGACAATGTTAAAGAAAATCTGTTATTGTTGGGGCACAGCATATTAAAATCAATGCTTTTAAAAATGAAAGTGTCATAGTTTTCTATTTCCCAAGCCCCTTAGGTTTGTGTAGCCCCACCCCAAAGAAATCTTATATGTGCTCCTGGCTCACTTGAGACTGTATAAAAATTTCCAGAAGTGCAGGTCTCCAGTTGACTATAGGCTGGGTGCTGAAAGTGTCTTACTCTGCCTGACTCTGTTCATTGTCCTGGGGGTGGTGGTGACAGTGTGGTGTGGTGAGGTGCATGATGATGTCGGCTATTGTGTGTGCAGAGCTAGGACTGCTTGATTGAACATTTGTTGTTGTGATGTCCTCTGGTTTGGTGGTGGGTGGGGGCAGAAGAGGAAGAGAGAGACCCTGGTACAAAAACAATTTTTTGGGGGGCTCACTGTGTGTGATGGCATTGCAGTCTCTTTTTTTTTCTGCTGGGGAGCTGGAAGCAACGTGGGAGCAGGATAAATGTGCAATAGAGTATTACTTGCCTTATATTATTTCCTGTATAAGTGATCTAACTTTATCATTATAATTGAGAGCTAGTGCAACCATCTGTGGGCTAGTGTGATTTTTGAATCAACGTTCCCTGCTGGCTAGTGCAAAAAAAGGTTAAGATTGACCCCTGCAGTTAGTTGTTTCACTCCTTCACTGTTCCACTCACCTGCACGGACACAAACATCTTCCTTCTTTTTAAAGTAAGAACATTCGGGATGCCAGCTGTTCAGTAACACAGGAATCAACTCTGTATTGGCATTTCTTTCTCACTCTCTTTGTCTTTCGCTGTCTTTTCTCTGTCTCCCTCCTTGTCTTTCTCTTGCTCTGGTCATGTGGCTCTGGTCTCACCCTGGCTCCCACCCACTCTTTCTCTCTCAAATGGACAAATGATCAGATGGCTTCCTACTGGACACACACTAAAACCTCTGTACCCAAGTGGGTGCTTAGCAAGCTCTGTCTGCCTCTCCCTGCTGTTAGAACCCTTGTCCCCATTCAGGGGCTCAGTGCTGATGGGTAGCTGCCCATGAATTCCAGCAGACTTAATGGCCTGCTTCCACAGAGCCCTGCCACGGGCTGCAGCTCCTTCACCCTCCTGGATGAATATGATTCCTCCTGCTGTAGCTGCAGTCTGCCGATAGGTACTACCCGATTCCCTATATGCTCATCCCTCATGGTGCATGCCAAGCATCCAGTCCTAGGTCTCTCATTGGCCCAAAATTGCAGGCTTTTTCTTCTGCCCCAGATGTCACAGAAGTCCTCTCTGGCTACCCTTCCCTTTTTCTGGGGTGCCTAGAAGCCGTATTAGCTGACTGTTATGGGCAAACATGCCCTGTGACCTTTGATGCCTGGTGCAGATGCAGGGATGCTATCCAGTATGGTGCTGCACATGCTGGCATTCCCTTGTCATGGACAGCAAGCCTGTCACTGGTTTCTCAACACGTGGCTCAAAGCCATCATCAGCTGTTGCTTCTACTGGCATGATCATCAGTGTCCCAATGATGCTGCTCACCCTGCAACCACTGGGGACTGGGCAGAGATGGCGGTTGGGTGATTCAGGAGGGGTGTGGTGCCCCAAGGAGCCCAGATAAGTCATCAGCCTTGGTGGTGGGGGGGGGTCTTATACATGGACACAATTATGGAATAGCAAAGAGTGAAGGAGAGAGCGGGAACAAACAGGACAAATAATATAAGAATGTAAAGGGAGAGATAAGACTTTTTATCACAATGTGCAGCCCACTTAAGAGAAACGTGGGCTCTTTTTAACTGGGTTCACACCTCTTTTGAAATATAAATGAAGTACCAAAATCAGACTATCCTAATGGGAACATTTAAAATAATTAAGAGCATTTTCCCAGCATGAAGGTGGAGAGGTAAAATGTCTTTGGGATCAGTGGAGTTTCTCAATCAGTAGTCCTGCTAATCGGTGTTTGGGAAAGTTCAGTTTGAGTCATGCTGCTGTGAGAATGGGTGTTACTGCGGTGGCAATAAAGGCTTAGTAACAGAAGGAAGCATTCCAGAGCGATTAGATTTAATATGGGTGTGAGTGTGGGTATATATAGATACAGCATGAATCGAACTGGTAGCAGGAAGAAAGGCAAGTAAAGAAGCCTAACCATGAACACATATAGTAAATCTGTATTATTACAGATGACTGAATTTGCATCAAACCTGTCAAAGCATTATGAAAGCACTTTTTTTTAACGTGGTAAGATCTGACAGGAATTGCAGAAGGAGTGGAACGAGATGCTGAATTTCAACTCTGTTATCCTGGAGGAATAAATTGCAGACTTACTACTCCACAACTGAGAGTCAGAGAATCATAGGTAAGGGAAGTAAGCAATTATACAAGATAGCGCGGGCAGTGTTGAGCTATACCTGCCCACCCATGGGTGTCGTGACCTGGCGGGTGTAGCACGATGCCATCCTGGGATTTGTGAAAGCAGTACTTCTAGGAGTGTGGATATGTTGTTCATCCACACTTCTTGGCATGTCCCCTTCCACTTTAAATCTTGCCGGAAGTCTTCAAGCTGGCTCCTCCCACCCACCCAGGTGGTATATACCTTAGCTCCGTCCCATGACGCCAGATCTTCCTTTCTGCTGGAAGATGCAGGTTCCGTCGTGCTCTCAGCATATCGTAGGCCCTGGATTCTAACCGTCGGTTTTTACCGAAAATTTAACTCGTTCAAGTTAGTGATTGCGCTTTCGTCGCATCTACCATGGAGGAAAAATCTTCCACTAGATTTCACCGGTGCCCCTGTGGCTAGAAGATGTTGCGCACCAGTCCTCACCTCACGTGCGTCTATTGCCTAGGTGTCGGCCATGACACCTCATCATGCATTTTTTGCCTGGCTTTCCATCCCAACGTCCTGGACGACCACAAGGCACGCTTGAAGCTGGGGAGACTGGAGAAAAGGAACTCATCAGTGAAATCGAAGGAGGCAAGGTGGGCAGTTTCCGCAGCTGTGGGATCTGTCGAACAGATGAAGACATTCGAGGAGAAAGCAGCTCGTGCTTTGGCCGGTCGAAGCTTTTTTGTTCCTCTGAACCTTGGTTCCACTTTTTCGGGCTCCTTCAAGGAGTTGTGCCAGTCTGTCCCCACCCAGGGTGAGGCACCCTCGGGCTCGCAGTCCTCCCACTCTTGGAAGAAAGAGAAGGACTCCGTGTCTTCGTCTTGGTGAAGACGTTCTTGGGACCGAGAGAGGTCCGAGTCCCAGGAACACGCAGTCTCGACTTCTGTCGAGATCGCAACCTCGGACGCCGACTTCATGGATCTTCCGTCTGGCTGGGGCAATGAGGAAGTGGCTGACGAGGTCAAAATTATCTTCGACCCAATAGACCCTTTGTCACCGGCCATAGTTGATGACTCTTTGGAAAGGACTCCGGTCCTTGTCTTCCCTGATGAGGAGACCCAGCCCGCTGGTGTTCCCATCAAGAAACCAGTTCCAGACCCTTGGTTTTCACCGATCCCGGTGTCTCCTGATCGACCAAGTCGGCCTCCCCGATCTCGGTCGAGGTTCAGAACCCCCTTGACCAAACGGCCAAGAAAGAGCCATAAGCGCTCTAAGCTGAGGCGTCGCCACAGGTCCTCATCCTCCTCGGAGAAGGAGAGGCTTCGGCGGAAACCCCGTCGGCGCTATGAAGACCTTATATGGCAACAGCTGATTCTGACCGGACAAAAGCCTCCGCCATCCACCCAGGCCGTAATTTAGCTCCCGCCTCCTAGGCAAATGCCGACCCCTCCAGAACCGAAGCCACCGGTTCCTCCGCCCGTGGGGCCGGCCCGACTCCCAGTTCAGCCTGTTCCAGTCTCTCCACCAATTCTGGTGGAACCACCGCCTAAACAGCCTGAGGGAGGGGCACCCTCGAAAGAGGACCGACGAGACACCAGGCTTCCCCGACGTCTGTCAATAACAGTTGCCCCGGACTGCCCTCGGCACGTCGAGGGTGACTGAGGTGGTAGACCACTCCACCATGACTCCTCGGACTCGGACATCGCCAGCTTGCACTCACATCACGGACATGATGAGTCAACGGTCGGCGCAGGGTTGGAGGAAGGCCCTTCCTCCTTCCAGGGCATTCTCCGCCTCATCTCCGACTCCACCGGAATGCCCCTGGAGCCCATCCAGATTAAGGCGGAGTACCCTCTCACTGACATCCTCAAGAGAGGGGATACCCCTACGAAGGCCTTTCCAGTGGCTGAGGCCATCATTGGCCCGGCCCTTGAACTTTGGCAGCGTCCTGCCCAGCATCATCTGCCTGCATGGCCCGCAAGTACGTGGTGCCCATGGGGTCCCTTGCGGGATTCACTGAACACCCTTCGGCCGAGAACCTGGTGACTGCCTCAGTGTTCAGGCGCACAGGTAGTTCGGCCGATACTGACCGACCCCCGGACAAGGAGTCCAAAAATATGGACCTCTCTGCCCGCAAGGTCTATGCTGCCTCTTCTCTGGGCTTTCGTCTGGCCAGCTCAGCTGTTATCATGGCACACTTCTCCCATGCCCTCCTGGGGTCATTGGACGAGGTCCTCCCTCATCTCCCACTGGACATGCAGACTATAGTCAAGCAGGTCCGTGACCAAGGTCATGCTGTCGCAAAACAGCAGCTCTAGACAGCCTTGGATATAGGAGATTCTTGTGCCCGCTTGTTGGCAGCCACAGTGGCCTCTCGCCGCAGGGCTTGGCTGAGGCTTTCCTCCTTTCTGGCGGATACTCAGCAAAAGCTTGCTGACGTGCCCTTCCTGGGGACTGACTTGTTCGGTCCAGGAGTGGCTGGTCACTTTCAGCGTATAGAGCAGTCCAGTGCCACCTTAGATGCTACTTCTGCCAAGGGTTCTTCGGGGAAGAACCAGCAGAAGAGAAAGAAGAAGCCATTTCGGCACTCTTCCCCTGCGGTCAGGCAGCTCTCCTATCAAGGAGGTCAGCAGCAGCAGGTTCAAGCTTAGCGCACGCGGCCCAAGCAGGGTCCTCAACAGCCCCGTAAAGGAGGCCATGGCACAGGTCCTGGAGCCTCATTCTCCTCCTCTAAGCCTGCTCAGTGACGGGTTGGGGGTCGCCACCCCTATACCCATCATGCCAGCTCTGGGTCTTTCCATGGGGGGTTGACTCCACCACTTCCTTTCCGCCTGGTCTGCTGTCACTTCAGACAGGTGGGTTCTCGAAGTGGTCAGTCAGGGACTGCCTGTGGAATTCGAGCAGTACCCTCCTAGCTGAGCCTGCGCCCCTCGGGAGGAACGGATCTCCAGATGCACCCAGTCGGCTCTTCAAGACGACATGACTCAGCTCCTCTGCAAGGAGGCAGTAGCCCCAGTGCCGCATCCTCCAACAGACCCAGGCTTTGTTTCCAGGTACTTCCTGGTGCCCAAGTGGACAGGGGGTTGGCGCCCCATCCTAGATTTCCATGGCCTGAATCAATATCTCAGGTCCCGTACCTTTCGGATTGTCACTCTGAACCAGATCGTACCATCCCTGGAGCAAAGCATGTGGTTCTGTTCACTGGATCTACAGGACGCGTTCTTTCACGTCCCAATCCATCCGTCCCATCAGCGGTTCCTCTACTTCAGGGTCGAAGGAACCCTGTACGAGTTCCAAGCCATGTCGTTCGGCCTGTCATTGGCCCCTTGGGTCTTCACCAAATGCATTGCAGTGGTGGCAGCCCACCTTCGGCATCGAGGAGTCAGAATCTACTCTTATCTCGACGACTGGCTCTTGGCAGGTTCCTTCCTTCAGGAGGTGGAGAGGTCCAGGGATCTGGTCTTCCAAACTTACTCCCAACTCGGCCTCCTGATCAACGAGGCCAAGTCGGAACTCGTGCCCTCTCAGGTGATGGGCTTCATCGGGGCAGAACTCAACTCTTGTCAAGCCAGAGCTCGGCTCCTGGTGGACAGGGCAGAGGTTCTCTCCTCCTTTGCCCAGTCATTTCTGGTTGGGCACTTGCGCCCTGCCTGGGACTTTCTGCGCCTTATGGGTTACATGGCGTCAGTGGTCCATTGGGCCTGGTGGCACATGCGCCCCCTCCAGTGGGAGCTGGCTGCCCAGTGGACTCAGCAGTATGGTCACTTCGACCAGCTGATCACTGTAACCCAGAAGATGTGGAACATTCTCCAATGGTGGACCGCCCCAGACCAGTTGCAGGAAGGGATCCAGTTTGTCTGCCCCGAGCCAACAGTTGTCCTTACGACCGATGCCTCTCTCATGGGCTGGGGAGCCCACATGAGGGACAACAGGGTCCATGGATTCTGGACCCCTGAGGAGTCCTGATGCCACATCAACCTGTTGGAGCTCAGAGCAGTCAGACTGGCGTTGTCAGCTTTCGCTCCTCAGCTCTGGGGTCAAGTGGTTCAAGTCCAGACGGACATTACCATGACCATGTACCACCTCAACAAACAGGACGGCATGCACTCCCGTCTACTGTGCAAGGAGGTGCTCCGCATCTGGACCCTCGTAAGCCGGTTGGAGGCAGATCTGCTAGCCATCCATATGGCAGGAGCTTCGAACCAGCTGGCGGATGCTCTCAGCTGCATAGGCCAGACATACCACGAGTGGTCTCTCCATCCAGAGGTAGCTTACAACCTGTTCTCCCACTGGGGCAAACTGATGGCCGACCTGTTTGCCTCCAGAGAAAACACCAAGCTGAGGCTGTTTCATGCCCGCTCCACCTCAGCAGGGCTCGCTGCAGGGGGATGCCTTCTCGAGGCCGTGGACCCCAGGTCTCCTCTACGCCTTTCCTCCATTTTCCTTGATCCACAAGATGTTACTCAAGGGGAGGAGGAACAAGGCGAAAGTGATTCTGGTAGCCCCAGACTGGCTGCGCCACTTCTGGTACACAGATCTCCTCAGCCTCAGCTGCAGGCCCCCGGAGTGGCTTTGTACACGCCCGGACCTGATATCTCTGAACCAGGGGAAGGTATTCCATCCGGACCTTCAATCCCTGCACCTCACAGCCTGGTAACTGAGTGGCTAGAGTTCCAGGCTCTGGGTCTTTCCGAAGATGTCTACACTGTGGTGGAGGCATCTAGAAAGGAATCGACCAGGAAATGTTATGCCTTCAAATGGAAACGATTTTCCATTTGGTGTCAGGGTAAGGGTCTGGACCTCTTATCCTGTTCTGTGGCTAACATTCTTGACTACCTTTGGTCTCTCTCCAAAGGGGTTCTACGGTCATCGACCGTTAGGGTGCACCTGGCAGCCATTTCTTCTTACTGGGTGTGGGCTTTTCAGCCGACATTGGCACAGGAGACAGTGGTCGGGCGCTTTTCCAAAGGCCTGGATCACATATCCCTTCCGGTGCGTGAACCTCCACCTCCGTGGGATCTGGTGCTGGTTTTGGCAAAGTTCATAGGCAAGCCATTCGAACCCATGCACAAATGTGAGCTTTCACACTTGTCGTGTAAGATGGTCTTCCTGGTGGCTATCACGTCTGCCAGAAAGACAGGGGAGCTCCAGGCGCTTTCAGTGGACTCCCCTTATCTGGTCTTTCAAAGGGACAAAATTGTCCTGCAACCTCACCCGAAATTCCTTCCGAAGATGGTGTCAGAGTTTCACCTTAACCAGGTGTTGACTCTTCTGGTTTACTACCCTAATTACACCTCGGACGCCGAGTACAGACTCTATACCTTGGACCTGAGATGTGCTCTATCCTACTACAAGGAGAGGATGGCGGAAATTCATGGAGAGGTTCTCCAGCTGTATGTCACCTATGCTGAAGCTGCTTCTGGCAGACCTGCAGCCAAACGGACCATAGCAAGATAGATGACATCATGCATAGGTCTGTGCTATGAGTTGGTGGGCAAGGAGCCTCCCAGAGGGATAAGAGCTCATTCTACCCGCCATACTGCTGTCAGGCTGCTATCTGGAAGTCAGCAAACACCTTCATTACCCACTACCACATTGACCTTGAGTCACACTGGGATGCTGGTTTTGGGGCCTCGGTTCTCCAATTTTTATTTCCTAAGTAGGGGGTGTGCACCTTGCCTCCCTCCTCCCGGAGAACTGCTTGGAGTCTGCCAAGAAGTGTGGATGAACAACATATCCACGCTCCTAGAAGAACAGGTTACACACCTGTAACAGTAGTTCTAGGAGTGGTATATGTTGTTCATCTACACACACACACACACACCCGACCTCCTCGGCTTCGGGCACACAACCTTGCTTCCAGCGGGCTAAGATCTGGCGTCATGGGGCGGAGTTGAGGTATATACCACCCAGGTTGGTGGGAGGGGCCCGCTTGAAGACTTCTGGCAAGATTTAAAGTGGAAGGGGACATGCCAAGAAGAGTGGATGAACAACATATACCACTCCTAGAACTACTGTTATAGGTGAGTAACCTGTTCTTCCACACTGTGGCTGGGGAGGCGAGCATAAGTTAATGGCTATGAGCATGAGAACCACTTTCACTTTAAGGCAGGTGCACTGTCTTGTTTCTCACTCCTGATTTTTTCTCTTGTCTCACTGTCTCTCTCTTCATCTGCCAACTATTTTGCCTGGCCATGGGAAAGTTATTAAGTAGACATCCCCCATACACATTTAATATACTTTACTGAATTTTCCAGGAAAAAGAAACAGTAAAACGGACTAAAAAACCAGACTAAAACAAATGAAACATAGAACAAGACAACAAGTACCCTCTCCCTGACCTGGTAAACCCATTCAATATACATAAAGAAGGATATTTGAGCAGATGCACATGCAGTTAGAAAAATGATGTCCTTTAACAGGGGAATATAAGGCGTAAACCTCTACAGACAGTAGGCAGCCATAAAGTGCTGTAAATTCAAGTGTCAAGCAGTAGAAAGGGCATGTAGTGTTTCCCAGTTCTTTTTATAGGTTGAGGAGCGGTCACGCATACTGGCCATCATTTTTTATGCCTACAAAGCAAATAAGATTTCTTTATGCCATTCTGTGTAAGCAGAAAAATTGTCATCAAGCCAATGTCTAAATAGAATTTTTTTTGTACAGGCTGTGAGTAGAGAATTTGTGATATTTCCGTTTCCCCAATAATGTATCCTTATAATCGCCTATAAGGCAAATATCCAGTTGAAGAGCATAGTCCAAACCTAACAGGGGATCCAGTCTCTGTTTTTTTGTTTACTTTCTGTTTTTCCCCTCCTACTGCCTCTCATTTCCGACCCTTCAGGGGGCACCTGGGAGTTGTCCTCTGCCAATCACCCAACCCATGACCGACCTTGCACCCATGAAGCCACACCCCTGGCGGGGAATGAGGTGGGGCCATTACACCCATACACTTACTTGTCTTGTCAGGCAAGGTGGTCTGGGTGGGTGGTGGCACATCGAGGCACAACTCCTGGTGTCCGTCTTCCTGGAGCTGGAAGGCTGTTATTCTCCGTTTTTTCTCTCTTCGTGTATTGTGTGCCCTGACATCAGGCGCTGTGCCGGCAGTACCACACTGCCGTCATAGCCAGTCCTCCCCTGCAAGCGGGGCTTGCTGTACCGAGCCTCCGCCGGGGTCAGAGCAGTGCAGGCACTTGGCCCCTCCCTCCCCCGGAGAAGGCTGCTGTCGTGACGCCTGCCTTCCCCGGGTTGGCCCTCCAGTGACCCCAGTCCACTCCCAACCCAAGTCGCGGCATCGCAGGCAGAAATCCAACCACTGCACCGACGGGCTGCTTCCAGTCTCTTTTAGCGTGTCCCAAAAGATTAACCCTTTCACATTCCCACATAATATGCAAGAAAGTACCTGGTCCTTTGGAACACCGGCCTAAGTATCAGATGCTAATTTGCCCATTATAAATAATTTGCTGGGGTTATAATATAAATTGTGAAGGAGTTTCAATTGCATAAGGCGATGTCTGTCATACTTAACTACATATTCTTCCAGATTATGTTTCAGTTATAATTACCTGTTGGGTGGGGTAGGGCTTGAGACCAATAAACAGCCACACCAAAACCTTATTAGGCAAAGATTGTATATGTTCATTAGTAGAAATTTAGTTTGGGATGAATGACTCAGGTTGCAAGTCATATGTTTATCAGCACCTGAGTGACACTCCACAGTGGAAAATAAATGGTGCTTATATGAAATACAGACAATTAAATGGTAGCATGATACGCACGGTAATGAGGCAGGGTGGCACTGGATAATTTTTTTTTTTTTTTGTGGTCCCTGTTGCCTCATGCAGTGTAAATGAATGGCATTAGAATGCCATCATCCAGGCGGACCTAAGGATTTTGTATCCACATTTGTTAAAATTTAGTAGACATTGTGCTTTACTGGTTAGAGCCAGAGTTGGGAACCAGGAAACTCTGCCTCTAATCCCACAAAGCCATTGATGTACTGTGACACACTGAGCAAGATATTAAACATTTAGGCACTCCATTCAACTTAGATGAAAGTTGGGCTGAAGCAGGACCCTTCAGTAAATGTGCTTTTCTCAGATCAAATAATATATGCCAAAGGTTGACAGTGTCCCTTAAATCTACTGGTTCATGGAATGACAAATTTACTGGTTCATGGAATGACCGCTGCTTGATTTTTTTTTTTGGGGGGACAGGACAAGATGGGTTTTCTTGTTTTATTTCATGTGCACCACATTAATTTTATAATTTGTACAACTTTTTGTCCTATTTTAGGTATTTTCCTTTATTACATTCTTCCAATTTGTATAACATTTTAATTAGCTAAAGTAGCCCATTTGATAGCAATATTTCATTTTATGATTGCTCACATTCTGTAGCATTTGTGTACATAATGGGTTGTTTTGCATGTGTTTCCTGTAGAACTCATAAACATGCTGGTGGTGTAATTATAATCCAAACTTAATTTTATTCTATAGTCCTTGTTCTCCTCTTACTGCATAATTCCTGAATTTAGGACTATCCCAGATAGTTCAGCCATTCACGATGCAACACTCTCCTCCCACTGTATCATGAGTTGCCAGACTGTGTGGGGGGTGTTCCCAGGTTTCTGGAGGATGCAGTGGAAACAGATCAAGGACTATGAACAAACACATTTTTGTACTGTAATACTGATATGGCAGATTGCCAGATTTCACTTTTATTTAAGAAAAATTAAATGCAAAACAACCAACTTTATCAGGGGTCAGCCAAAGGGAGGAGGATCGAGTGTCCCAGAAGATGCTGTCCTACTCTGGGGAGGGAGACCATTGCCGTCCCATGACTGCCACCTGGGTGACCACAGAGAGCGGTACAGGTGTGAGTGCACTTAGGAGCAGGGCACTGATTGGCTGGAAGGGGCTCCACACACTACGTGCACATACCAGCTCTTAGCCAGTTTTTCCATGTGGAGAGAGGAGAAAGGAAAGGACCCTAGGCAGAGTGTAATGGCAGCCCTGTTCTCTTGCAAACCCCACCCGCCGACCTGGCTTCCTCCTGGCAACACTATATGAAGTCTCCATGTGACCTGGCCCAGCCTGTGGACCTCATCATGGAGGGCAAACTGAAAGGAAATGCAGGGAGAGGTAAGTCCCCAGGAGAAGGCAGGGTAATGGGGCCAGGGAGATACAGGAGCCTAAAGGTGGGACCAGATGCCAGCTGAGGAAGCCTGCGATGGGTAAAGCATTGCTAATAAACACACAGGTGTCTGTCGTGAGCACAGCTACCTTAGGTGCAGATGTAAACAGAATTTTTTTCTGGTTTGGCATCTATATTTATTATTACAGTTACTCACTTCCAGCGTGAACTTTGGTACTGGATTAATTTTTGCCTTCTTACTGCTGCATAGGTTGTATCAGCAGTTCTCTGATTGGGCATGGCTGTTCAATTTGGAATTTGCCATTTCCAGCAGGACATGGGTCTGGTAGTGGGGCTAAAATAAAGCGCTCAGTTACAGGTGCTAGTATAGTTGTATAGGCAGGCATGAAGCACTGCTCTAGAGCCCCTTAAGTAAAAGATTTTGTTGGAAATGACCCCCCAGCATAACAGACAACAAAGGTGTAGTGAGTTAGCCCAGTGCTCAATAACTTTGTTGGCATAGCCGCAAGCAGGATATATAGAAACATAGAAGTTGACGGCAGATAAGGACCGCAAGGCCCATCCAGTCTGCCCATTTCTTTTTCTACCTTATGAATGTGCCATCGGCCTTTGCTCTGTCAATGGCCTATCTATTCATACTCATCTGTATTGCTCCCTTATGCCTGTTCCATGTCTGTCTGAAGCCCTGCACTGTATTCATATCCACCACTTCCTGAGGTAGGCTGTTCCATGCATCCACCACCCTTTCTGGAAAAAACTTTCCTCACATTGCCCCTTAATCGGCCTCCCTCTAATCTCATGCTGTGTCCTCTTGTCCTACTATTTTTCTTATATTGAAACATGTTAGACTCTTTCACCTTGTTAATGCCCTTAAGGTGTTTGAATGTTTCGATCATATCACCTCTCTCCCTCCTCTGCTCTAGGGTATACATACTGAGCTCCGGTAATCTGTCCTCATGTTTTCTGATGCAGTCTCTGCACCATTTTGGTTGCCCTTCTCTGGACTGCATCAATTTGGTTAATGTCCTTGTGAAGGTGCGGCCTCCAGTACTGCACGCAGTACTCCAGATGGGGCCTAACCAGTGTCTTATAAAGAGGGATTATTTCCTCCCTCTTCTAACTTGTGATACCCCTACTAATACACTCCAACATCCCCTTGCCTTACCTACTGCTTTAGTGGTCTGCTTGGATGATTTCAGTAATCGGTGATGATGATGCCCAAGTCTCTTTCTTCCCTTGTGACTGCCAGCAACTCCCCTCTCATCCTATAGATGGCTTCAGGGTTTCTCTTCCCTATGTGAATGATTTTGCATTGTTTGCATTAAACCCCAGTTGCCACTCTTTCGACCATTTTGCCAGTTTATCCAGATCTCTTCTCATTCTGCCCACCCCATCTGGATTATCTACTCTGTTGCAGATCTTGGTGTCATCTGCAAACAGACAAACCTTACCCTCCAGTCCATCTGCAATGTCACTGATGAAGATATTGAAGAGAACTGGCACCAGGACTGATCCCTGAGGTACCCCACTTGTGACTTGCATCTTTCTGACTGTATACTGTTTACCACCACTCTCTGTTTTCTTCCCATCAACCAGTTTGCCACCCAGTTGACCAACTTCTGACCCACCCCGAGCCTACCCAGCTTATTAATCAATCTTCTATGTGGAGCAGTATCGAAAGCTTTGCTGAAGTCAGGGTAGGCGACATCAACTGCTCCTCTTGGTCCACCACTTGGTTGCCCAGTCAAATAAATCTATGAGATTAGTTTGACAGGACTTTCCTTTTGTTAACCCATGCTGTCTTGGATCCTTTGCTCCTATGGATTACAGGTGTTGCACTATCCTTTCCTTAAGGAGTGCCTCCATAATCTTGCCCACTACTGAGGAAAGACTGGCTGGTCTGTAGTTCCCTGCCTCCTCCCTGCTACCACCCTTGTGGAGTGGGATCACATGAGCCCTTCTCCAGTCTTCTGGGACCTCTCCTGTGCTCAGAGACTCACTAAACAGTTCTGATAATGGCTCTTCTAGTTCTACCCTTAGCTCCTTTAGTACCCTGGGATGTATGCCATCAGGTCCCATTGCCTTGTCCACCCTGAGCTTATCACGGTCTTGTAGAACCCTTTCTTTTGTGAAGGGACTAGTGCACACCTCCCTCTCCCCTGTGTCCATGATGCTGAGCTGTGGGCCCTGCCTTACCTTCTCTTCAGTAAATACTGAGCAGAAGTATCTATTTAGGATAGATGCTTTTACATTATCCTCCTCCTCACATGCCCCCTTATCCCCTTTGATCTTAGCAGTACCCCCTCTGGACTTTCTCCTTTCACTAATGTATCTGTAGAAAGTCTTGTCACCTTCTTTTACTGTTTGTGCTAGTGCTTCCTCGATTTGGGCCTTTGCCTGCCTTACTGCCTTCCCTGTTTACCTTAGGGAAGTTTGGTATGCCTCCCTATCTTCATCCTGCTGCGTTCTCTTATATTTCCTGAAGGCCAGCCTTTTGACTCCGACCTTTTCTGGTACTATTTTTGAGAACCAAAGTGGTTTCTCTCTTCTTTTGCACTTCCTTTTCTCTTAACACAATGGGATGTTGCTTCAAGTATTGCATCCTTAATGCTTGCCCACTTTGCCTGTACCTCTTCACCTGTATTTCTTTTGTCAGGGCTAGCTTAACTCTGTTGGTCATCTTATCAAAGTCAGCTCCTCTGAAGTCCCATATTTCTGCCTTGGATTGGGATAATATAGTTCTAGTGGCCAAATTGAACCATGCCATGTGATGGTCACTGGCCCCCACGTGACCTTCTACCTGAAGATCTGGGATCCTTTCCCCATGAGTCAGTACTAGATCTAGGATAGCCCTGTCTCTTGTGGGTTGTTGTACGAGTTGTTTGAGGCCCTCCCCCTGCAGGGAATCCACCATGTGTCTAGTTCTGGCCGATGTTCCTGCTGGTATTGACCAATCTGTATCTGGCATGTTGAAGTCTCCCATTATCAGAACCTCCCCTTTAGCTGTCATGTTTTGCATATCTTCTAACAGTAATGTGTCTATGTTCTCCCCCTGGTCTGGAGGCCTGCAGACAACCCCAGTTCGTATGGCTGTCCCATTTCCTGTTTCCAGGGTGATCCACAGTTCTTCTGGCTCCTTATGTGTATTCTGAATTTCTGTAGCTTTGATATTTTCATTGACATACAGGCCACTCCACCCCCCCCTTTTTGCACCTCTGTCTTTTCTGAACAGTACATAGCCAGGTACTGAATTCTCCCAAGTGTGGTTACTGGTAAACCACATCTCACTAATGGCTACTATGTCCAGTTTAGCCTCTATCATTATTGTCTTCAGGTCTGGGATCTTGTTTCCTAGACTGTGAGCATTTGTGTACATGATTTTCCATTGGCCAGATTTCGGTGTGTTAGTTGTTGGGCGAGGTCTGGCGTTTACCCTATGTTTCGTATGGGGAGCTGACCTTCTTCCTGACCTGGTGATGCAAATGAACTATAGACATTCTGAACTCCTCTTTGACCACTAGCTGAGGGGAGGGGTGTTCTCCCATTCGACGATAAGGGGTTGCACCTCTCCCATTTGCTAGTTTAAATATTCTGCAAAGGTGTCAAAGTTCTGCCCTAGTGCACTGACTCCTCCTTAGTCAGATGCAGTCCATCAAATTTAAAGACTTTTCGCTCCCAAAACTGTTGTCAGTTCCCTACAGATTTGTGTCCTTTTTCCTTGCACCAGCCTTTGAGCCACATGTTTAGCTCCCCTATCTCCCCTTCTCTGACCTTCCATCCATTTGTCCCCCTCTCCCAGACTGGCAGGATCTCAGAGAAGGAGATGCCGGACGAAATGGATGATAGTTTGTCACCTAGCCTGGTCAGGTGTTCCTTGGTCTCCACAACTGACTGGCTGGCGAGATGGTTAGTCCCTATGTGTACTAGGACGCCAATGTTTTCTCCTGCTTTCTGAACAATTTTAACAATGCGGTCAGTGTCTCTCCACGCTGTGTACCTGGGAGACATCTGACCATTACCCCTGGCTGGAGATAAGTATCAACTCCCCGAATCATGGAGTCTCATATGATCAGAAGTTTTTTGGATTTCCTTTTTGCTTTTTTCGTTTTGGCTCCTGTTTTGGGTGAGTTTTGTTATGCTGGCTCCTGTGCTGCCCCTTTGTTTGATTTCGGAGATAGAGGCAGATACCTGTTTGTAGTTTTTATATGCTTTGTGGAGGTAATATGTTGGAGAGCACCAAGTGATGGAGCACCCAGTTTGCTCCTCCTAACCAACTGTCAGCCTCCCAGACCAACTACCCTCTGCGGTCGAGGTGCTTCTGTTGGATGTTGGGAAAATGGCGGGCGGTTCTTATAATATATTTCCTCTTGAATATGCAATTTGACGCACGCAATCTCTGCCCATGCTGCCTGGAGCTGAGCCCTTAGATCTCCAATGGCCCAGCATGTAGGACAGTGTCCTAAATCCTGTAAAAGTGCCCTCTGAAAAGTGTTCCACAGTACCTGCAGTCAATGATATCCATTCCAGGTAAGTTGCTGGGTTTATGACCTGGTCAGAATAATTAGAAGGAAGAAAATGAAAGTAAAAGTTTGATTTTGTGTTTTGTTTGTTTGTTTTTATATAACTTGATATAACAAGTTAAATTATTAGTGCCCCTATAAAATGAGGTCATTGTGTGGATACAACCTCTGATCTGCCTCTTCCTGCTTTGCCACAGGAAATGTCACGACTGTGCTACCCTATAAAAGGAGTGTAATGTGGGGGTGGGTGGCTGGGCCCTTCCCCTGCCGAAAAAGAAGAACCACGGACAAAAGAAACAAGGAGATAAGAGCAGAAACAGTCAGCCAGCAACATATATCCTGACGTATTTAGTTCTGTCTGCTTTGAGCAACTGACCTAATATCATATTTTAAGCAATGAATGGCAGCAAACTGTAGCTGTTGTGCTGTGTGTCTGTGAGATTGGTGACTCTATAATAGTCACTGTGTACTAACGGAATCTGCCTTACACCTATGGATTTGACATTCTTTCTTATGCATATTTAATAAAATATATAGGGAAGTCCTTTGGTGGTCAGTACTTTTATGTATATTTCACCTATACTGCTTAACCAGTAGGAGTGCATTTTTCCTCCTTTTGGATAATTGATCCAGCCAAGACAGGCAGCATAAACAGAAAATTAAAAAAACACCAACTATATCAGCAAATTCTTTTTTTTTTTTTTATCTCTCCTGACCAGACTTCTCATCAGGTTCTGCCAGCCTCTGCCAACACTCCTAACCCCCATTGCAGGGTTGTCAGCGAGGCTCCTCCCTTCTGGAGCACTGACTGATGCAGTGTCCAACAGTGGCCATGCTGTCATACCACCCGCCTTCATTATCTATCCGATTTCAACCTTGTCTTTGCCCTACCTCCACCCCATCAGTGTTGTGAATACCCCCAAGGCTGAGCTCAGGAACAAGGGTCTCTGTGGAGGAGAAGGCACCCCAGCCCACTCTGGGGTAACTGTTGTGGCAAGTCTTGCCTTTCTCCAGGCTGGGACACACTGGTATGGGCAGCGCTCCCCCAGCTTCCACTGCCTGATTCCCAGCATCGTGGGCTCATTCCTGAACCCACGTCACCAGCATAGTGCCACCAAGCCTTGCCATCCACAAATTCTGTAGAAGGTGAGCAGTTTTTTTTATATATACTTTATTGTTATAAAAAATAAGCAATTACATACAGTGAATTCCTGTAAGGCATCACATTAAGTACATATACAGCCAATGTAAGCAGAGCATCGCAGCCTATACAGTCTTTCTTACGTAGGTGTGGGAAGTCCCAAATATAAATAAAAATCAATAAGCATCCATACATGTTGCACCTCACAAGACTTTTGGTGGTCAATCTTGGACGAGCTGTAGTGTCAGGCGATAAATCTAGGAAAAGATGGAGCGTCACCCCACTGTAATTGAGTGAGTCAGTGGATTGGGCAGCCTGCAGAAGATGGTTTTGAATCAGAACACTAGTCGTTACAAACAGCACCGTCCTTGGTAAGTCACTCTGAGGTCTGGCAGTGCATGGGGAGACACGATAGGCTTTCCCAAAACCATTTAGGATTGTGTCCAAATTTAATTTTAGTGCTCCTAGTAGTCAGGCCTGCAGAAATCCTAGGTGATCACCCCCTTTTACCCTTTGGGAAGCCCAGTGATACAGATGTTGGAAGCCCTGTTGGCATTCTCCAAGGCCTCCAGTCTGTAACACAGCTGCATATTTTCTTGCACCAATTTAGTTGTAGTAGTGAGAGCTTGGGATGCAAGATTGTCCGCTGAAGCAGCAGCTTTAGAAGCGACTTCAAGTTTAGCATCCTGCTTCGTAAACCTCTGCAAGATGGACTCCACCTTTAAGTCAATTGCCTGCATAGAAGTCTGCAGAGCCTTCCAGGGGGTATGCGATCCCACCAATGGCACAGTGTTAGTTGTGGCCTGGTTTTCAGCAACAGGTGGAACCGTGGGACCGCTCCATCAGACTTTCTAAGAATGCCTCAGTCCAGTTTAGTATGTAACTGAGCAGCAAACTGTGATCTTCTCTGGGCTGTCATCCGTTTTCAAGTAGAAAGTAAAAGTTTTACTTTGTTTATGTTGAAAAGCTCCTTGATGTGCAGAACAGCCAACAGATGTATCTGGTCGGCAGGCGTGCTCAACAGGGCCCCCTCAAGGTGAGCAGTCTTGACGTGTTTTTCAAAGTAGGGACAATCTGTGTTTTAAATGGGGTTGACAGTGCCCCTTTAACAACTGTCTGTGTCAAAACATTTTTAACAAGATTATAATTAGAAGCTAGTGTAGTACTGTCTGAACTGAGGGTGGTAAATACCCATTTGGGCTAACCATTGGCCTAAATTAAGGTGAAGGGCATAAGTTTTTAAAGAATACTAATGCTTCCTGCTTCCTTGCTGTGGCAGTGCAAGTATGTATAATATGATGGTTAATGGAGAGGTGGAGAAATGTTTCTTCATGTCCTTGATCTCGTTTCATTGGAAGCATGAACATGGCTAGGAACCTGGAAGTAAAACACAAATATGCTATCTCTTGTTTCTGTTGACAAACGTGAAAAATAGATCAGTTCAAATTCTGGTATATTAATGTCACCAGGATACTGTACTCATCGAGGTGTCTGTGTGATTCACAAGAGGTCTTCCAGGATGGAGGCAATGAGACAAAGTGCACATACAGTTACACATGATGCACTCACGCAGCAACACAAATAACATGTATCTAAATATAGCAACACTGAACAAGTTCCCGAAGGACATAAAATGCTTAAATTAGACTACCCATTTCATGTTGGTAACCAGCAGCTCAAGTTTAGATCAAGTTTCACAAGCTCTTTAATACCTTTCTCAAGAGCACGTTACTGCAAAACCAAAACATGTCAACATATCAGATATGAGTTAACACCATCACAGTACCAGAAGCTACTTGCAATAAACCCAAACAAAGCTGGTGTCATGGACGGCATCCCTAACAAACTATTAAAATTTGGTGCACCCACTGAAAACTACCCCTTAGCGCACATTTTCAGTTTGTCACTAACCCAAGTGGTATTTCCCACTGAATGGAAGCAGGCTGTGGTCATCCCGATACCCAGAACTGTTGCTAATAACTTGATTGATAACTATCACCCTATTTCCTTTGTACCTGTGGTTGCAAAAAATCTTGGAGAAATTCATGGACACTTTATGAATGAGTGTGTTTATAAAAATAAGATTTTAAACCCATATCTATTCTGCTTTATTCCCATGCATAGCACCACCACAGCTTTGTTGAAGGTGACTAGTGACATCCAAAGTGCCACGGACAGGGGGCTACTGACAGGTGCCATCTTTATTGATCTTTCCAAGACATTTGACTCACTTGCCCATGTGTTCAAAGTAAACTGAATGTGGTGGTCCTAAACAGTTCTGTGATAGGCTGGCTCAAAAATTGCCTCTTAAACAGGCTCCACATCATATCTTTTGAAAGGGTAAAATCAAAACCTGAGCCCTTTGTATCAGGCTCCCCCTAAGGTTCCATGGTGGGCCCAATCCTGCTCACTCTTCACCAGTGACTTACGTTGTGGGTCTGAGAATGTCTGCTTCCACCTGTACGCGGATTACAGTATACCATCCTTTACAACCACAGGAGGAATATGTCCTCAATCCAGTCTTCCCTACAGCAAGGTTTTGATGTGGTCTAATCCTTTGTACAAAGTCATCTGATGCCGAATGCAGACAAAATCCTTATCATTTTTTTGGGGGGGTCCCAGAAAACAGTCAGATGCACTAACCAACAGATGTTTATCACTATCCTAGATCAATACTAGCTGCATACAAATATCTGGGCATGTAGCTGGACCCCCATCTCAGATGGAACCTACACGTAGAGAATCTTTTTTTTCCCCCCAGTTCTCTTTCTGCTCTCTGGCTTGGCGTGGATGTACCCCATATCTTGTCTCTGGTGCTCCTCCCCCACCTGGCATCCCCTGGCTGTCCAGACCAGGAGGCTTGTGACCTACTGCTTGTAGTGGTCCTCCCCAAAGGGAGAGACCAAGATCCACATGGACGCCTGTCCGGGTGTTAGGCCGGTGTCATTCAGACAGATTGAAGATGTGTTCCCTGGGCTGTTGTGCTGCAGCAATTTTGAGGGATTTTCTTGGTTGTCCTCTTGGAAGCGTGGCCATGCAATGATGGCTAGGCACTGCAGCGCATGCACCCACATATGGCATGCCGAAGTCAGCTGTTGCCTCATGGCCAAGTCTTGCAAGCCCTGGCTGCTGTGCTCCCAACCTCTGCTAGAGGTCAGTCTTGTGCCAGGGACCACAGACACCTCTCCCCCACCCCTCCCCCGAGGAGAACATCCTGGCCCCCCCCCCAGGCCAGGCCTCTGACACTCTGGGTTCGTTCCTGAACCCAGGTCCTCAGCTTCACAGGTGGTAGTGGTACCACTGTGCTGGCAGCCAGCCTACACATAGGGAATCTTATAAAATTGGGGGGCCAACATTTGGCTTCATGAGGCCTGCTCTCCTACCTGTACATGTCTGCACATTGTTAGCACAAGTTTAACTCCTCTTTTGGACTACAGGGACGTACTGTCGAGTGGGGCCAACAGATCTGTCCTAAGCAAGCTAACTGTTCTCTAAAGCAGGCTTGCTCAATTTGTACTAAGTGTGCCCCATGATAGTCCCTACTGCACACTATGTAGTAGACTGAGGTGGCTGAACCTAGGTGACTGCAGATGACTTCATCTGCTACACCTCATGTGCAGCGGTACCGCAGGTATGGTGCTTAACTACATCCTTGCATTGGTAGGGCCCAAACCAGTCCTGGAGGGGCTTAGATCTGTGGCAGGACAGGAATACGATGTCCCTCATATGAACACTAGTGAGCTCCAGCGGCATCTCCCATGTCAGCCTGTGGCTTGGAACAGGCTGCCTGTTGGCCTGTGCCTAGTCCAGACACCCCCAACTCCACCAAGTTTGGCCCAATGCAATTGGCACAATTTGCATTGCTCATAGCCTAGGCCGTGCTGTTCCCAAATAAGCTCAGAGACCCCATAATATGGTTGACTACACACTGTACTGACCTACTTTGTCATATGTTATATAGGATGGGGTTTCATCTATTCCTGTGAGACATGTTGAAGGTAACTCTAGTCTGTTGCAGTGAAAAAGTTGGGTACCGAGAGCCTCTCCGTATATGAGGGATACATGAATGTTAAATATTGTAATTGTGCTGAAAGTTTGTGTTTGTACTCAAGCTGTACTGTATAAACTAGACCCTATCAAAGCTGTAACTAGATCCAGTTGCAATTGGAAACCATTGTAACTTTAATCCTTGACCCAATGGTGTATATGTTTCTCATGAATACAATTATCATTATTAATAAGGATTTTGTTTTGTAAAATAAATAAAGTCCGGCCACTTCTGGCTCCTCATTAGTCAGGACTCCATCATATGGTACTGCATTAACCTGGCACATACCCCTGCTCCAGTGACATCATAAGGGTGCATTAATTCAGTGTCAGTGGCTCATCAGGTAGCATACTTGCCTCTGAGGCCAGGAGATCAGAAGGCTGTAGGTTCTAGCCCCACACCAGGCACTTGGGTTTATATCCCAATACTGACACTGCAGTGCAGCATGGGGGGGGGTGCTGCATTCCTGAGGTGACGTCTTTCAGATGAGACGTTAAACTGAGGTCCCATCTGCCTGTTCTGGTGGTAGTTCAGGTGGATGTTAAAGGATGTTAAAGATTCCATGGCACTTCTCGAAAAGAGTAGTGGAATTTTTTTATTGAGAACAATATAACAAATCAAAAACTATACAAAAACAATGGAAGACATTCAGTCAAGACAATAACTTATCAAAAATAGAAAGGTAACCCACAAAAAACAAACAAACAGAAAAGTAATGCACATTCTATAAATGAACAGACTAAGAGTAATACATGAAGTTTCAAAACTAACACATTCCTTTTTTTTTTTTAAGTATCCCCTTCAAAAAGTATTCAAGGAAGTGCCCTCCACCAGTAGGCAACTAAAGCTGCTGGTAATGCCTTTTTCTCTGATTCATAAACATGTGCAGTTTCTTTCCTAATAAGGCATTCAACCCATTTAATGAAGTTTGTTTTTGCTGAAATACAAACAGTCATCTATTGTGCCAAATACACCATTTGAAAATTGCAAAAAGGACTCTAAGAGTACCAGGATAAAATATTTCTAGGGACATGGATATGTTGTTCAATCCACACTTCATGGCAGGTTCCTTGCCGCTTTAAATCTTGCCGGAAGGTCTTCAAGCTGGCTCCTTCCACCCACCCGGGTGGTAAAACTCTCGGCTCCATCCCATAACGCCAGATCTTCCGTACTGCTTGAAAGCTCAGGTTCCCTCCTTAGCGTTCTGCGTTTAGACTGGATCCAAACTCTTCGGTTAACCCGAAACTAATTTTAAAGTTTGCAAGACTTCAGTCTGTTTCTTCCTTTGCGGCTGCGATGGATAAGTAGACTCCCGGTTTTCAGCGGTGCCCATGCAGGCAGAAGATGTCTCGGACCGATCCACACTCCACGTGCGTTTATTGCCTTGAAGCGACCACAATCCATGAGCCTGCGATTTGTGCAAGTCCTTCTTAGCCAATGTCCTCGAGAACCGTGCTGCCAGACTCAACTTGGCGCCGAGGCGTATTCCACCAGTGAAGTCAAGGAGGCCCGTTGGCAGTGTCCACGGCATGGCTTGGCTGAGCAACTTGAGCAGATGATCGCCCTTGAGGAGGAGGCGGTCCAGGCTGCATCTTCGTCCTGCTCGGTCGCGGCATGTATCCTGCTCTCCTTGGGTTCCTCCTACACTGCTTCTTTTAAGGAGCTTTGTCAGTCCCTGTCCACGAAAGGTGAGGGTCCATCGGGACACTCCTCTGGGTCCAAGAAGAAGAACTTGAAGGGTAAGTCCCACCATCGGCATTCGTGGCAGCGAGAGGTCCCTTCCCAGGACGATGACCTCAACCGGTCGAGGAGTTGCGGCTAAGGCCGCTGGCTTCCACAGTGTCCCTGTCAGGTCACCGGCTGAGACGCCCATCGACGCGGTTGAGATTTTTCTCGACTCGTCAGATGGGCTGTCGACTGGAGAAGCCGACAACTCTTCTTCACCGGTTTCCCCTGGTGGAAACCGAGGACTTGCCTTCACCTCCTGTGCCGGAGTCCCCGGTTAAGGTTCCCGAGCCGAGGGAGGAACGGGTTTCCCCCGCTTCCTCCCAGACCCACCCTGGGAAACACCGACGGTCTCGGTCTCGGACCTCCTCTCGGTCCAGCCGACACCGGCGGTCTCAGTCTCGGCACCGAGGAAAGCGGCGGCGCCGGTCATTCTCGTCTTCTTCCTCCTCAGAGGAAAGGCTTCGGTGCAAGTTGCATCAGCGCTACGAGGACTTAATGTGCCAGCAGCTTCTTCTGACTGGGAACAAGCTGACCCCGTCGCCTTCCCCGGCCATTAAGTAGCTGTCACCTGAACGGCCAAAACAACCCCTAGTAGTTGTGGAGGAGCCCAAACCATCGCCAGTTGTTCGGCCGAAACCAGCTGCATCACCTATTGTGGTGGAACCCCCGCCTCCACAACCTAAATCTGGGGCTTCGACCAAGGATTCTTTGGGTCAGGGGTTGCCCCATCGGTTGTCAGTCACCCTCACTCCCGACTGTCCTCGGCAGGTGGAGGGTGGCTCAGGCCCTAGGCAGCTGTTCGCAGACTCCTCGGAGTCTGATGATGACTCTTCCCTGTTCTCCAGGCCCCTTGACCTGGAGTCCACTGGGGGACAGTCGGTGGACGAGAGCCCATCCTCGTTCATGGGTCTGCTTCGGCTCATCTCAGAATCTACTGGGATGCAGCTCGAACCTGTGTCCAAGCGGGCCAAGTATCCCCTCACGGAGATACTGGACCGAGGGGATTCTCCCATGGAGGCCTTTCCGGTGTCTGAAACCATTGTTGGCCCAGCCTTGGAGTTATGGCAGCAGCCAGCTTCTTGTCCTGCTCTTTCGGCCAGGATGGCCAGGAAGTACGCAGTCCCCACCGGTTCACTGTCTGGTTTCTCGGAGCACCCCTCTGCATAGGGGCTTGTTACCGATAGTGTTTTCCGGCGTTCCGGGAACACCAGGGACGTCGACAAGCCTCTCGATAAAGAGTCCAAAAAGCTGGACTATGCCGGGCGTAAGGTGTATGCTGCATCCTCCCTAGGCCTCCGTCAGGCCAGTTCGGCCGTACTGATGGCACACTTCTCCCACGCCCTTATGGGCTACCTGAATGAGGTGATCCCTCATCTCCCGGCTGACCTCCACACTACGGTCAAGCAGGTGTGGGATCAGGGAAGGGTGGTGGCGAAGCAGCAGCTCCAAACTGCTCTGGATGTTGGAGACTCTTGTGCCCAGTCAGTAGCGGCCACAGTGGCCATGCGCCGCAGAGCTTGGCTGCGGATCTCCACCTTCACCGCGGATACCCAGCACAAGCTGGCAGACGTCCCCTTCCTGGGTACCGACTTGTTCGGTGCCAGGGTGGAGGGCCATCTCCAGAGGATCGAGAAGTCCAGTGCCACCTTGGACTCAGTCACATCTGCCCAGAAGGACAAAGGCTGCCAGCAGCAGCGTAAGCCCTTTCGCCCTTCTGCCCCTGCGGCACGTCCGGCCCAGCAACACCAGCATCAGGGCCAGCAGGCTCGCACCTGGCACCCCAAAGCCAAGTCTGCAGCTTCCTCCAGCAGGAAGCCGGGAGGAGAAAGGCCGGGATGCCCCTCGGCGGTCCCTCCTCAAGCCTGCCCAGTGACGGGTTGGGGGTGTTGCCCCAGCCTCGTCGCTCCCCCCTGGGTTCCCCCCATTTGGGGGCGGCTCCGCCACTTTCTTTCCGCCTGGTCTGCTATCACCATGGACCGCTGGGTGTTGAAAGTGGTAGGAAAGGGCCTGCCTCTGGAGTTCGAGCAGGCCCCGCCCTTCCGAGACGTCACCCCATGGGGGGCTACGGGGTCCGCAGCCTCTCTGTTGGCCCGTCCAGCGGACATTGCCCTGTTCCTCCAGAAGGAGATGATCAGGGAGGTGGCGGATCCTCCACCAAACCCAGGGTTTGTGTCCAGGTATTTCCTGGTCCCGAAACGGACGGGGGGCTGGCACCCCATTCTAGACCTGCACGACCTGAACAGTTTCCTAAGGTCTCGAACCTTCAGGATGGTCACTCTGGCTCAGATCATTCCATCCTTGGAACGAGGCGTGTGATTCTGTTCTCTGGTCCTCCAGGACGTGTTCTTTCACGTCCCAATCTGACCTTCCCACCAGCTATTCCTCCACTTCAGAGCAGAGGGGTCCCTTTACGAGTTCCGGGCCATGCCCTTCGGCCTTTCTCCAGCTCCCAGGGTCTTCACCAAATGCATGGCAGTGGTGACAGCATTCCTGTGGCACCCGAAGGGTCCAGGTGTACCCTTACCTGGACGACTGGCTGATTGCAGCCTCCTCCAGGCCGAAGGTGGAGCGGTCTAAGGATTTGGCCCTCCAGGTTTGCTCTCAGGTTGGCCTCCTCATCAACGACGCCAAGTCGGAACTCATGCCAAAGCAGGTGATCCAATTCATCGGGGCAGAGCTCGACTCTCTTCGAGCCAGAGCATAGCTCCCAGCGGACAGGGCCGAGGTTCTTTCCTCCTTTGCCCAGTCATTTCAGGTTGGGCAATTGCCCCCTGCCCGGGACTTCCTGCACCTCCTGGGCCTCATGGCGACCTGCACCAGCATGGTCCGTTGGGCCCATTGGCACATACATCCCCTGCAATGGGGACTGGCCAGCCAATTGTCACAGCGCTCCGGTCCCTTGGACCAGCCAGTGGCAGTGACCCAGGACATGTGGAACGCTCTCCAGTGGTGGATCATTCCAACCCATCTGCAGGAGGGCATCCCATTTGTCCGCCCCGAGCCGACGGTCTCGCTATCGACCGACGTCTCTCTGATGGGTTGGGGTGCCCATCTGGGGGAGCACAGAGCGCATGGCCTCTGGTCCCCTCGGGAGTCCCGATGCCACATCAACCTGCTAGAGCTTTGAAGGTCCGTCTAGCCCTCACCACTTTCTCTCCGTTTGTGCGGGATCAAGTGGTCCGGGTCCAGACGGACAATACCACGACCATGTACTACCTAAACTTCCAGGGCGGGATGCGCTCCATGCCCCTGTGCAAGGAAGCTCTCCGCACTTAGTCCCTCATGCGCAGCCTGGAGGCGGATCTCCTAGCCATCCATTTGTCAGGAGCCTCCAACACTCTGGCCAATGCCCTAAGCCGGATAGGGACTGCGTCTCACGAGTGGTCTCTCCTGCCGGAGGTAGTACAAGATCTGTTCTCCCACTGGGGCATGACTCAGGTGGACCTGTTTGCCTTCAGGGAGAATGCGAGGCTGAGGCTGTTTCATGCCCGCCCCCCCTCAGCAGGGCTCGCTGCAGGGGGATGCCTTCTCGAGGCCGTGGACCCCAGGCCTCTTCTACGCCTTTCCCCCATTTCCCTTGATCCACAAGGTGCTTCTTAAGGCGAGGAGGGACAAGGCGCTGGTGATCCTGGTAGCCCCAGACTGGCCCCACCAGTGCTGGTATCCAGATCTCCTCAGCCTCAGCTCCAGGCTCCCGAGGTGGCTTCCAGCCCGCCTGGACCTGATCTCAGTCAACCAGGGGAAGGTACTCCACCTGGACCTTCATTCTCTGCACCTGACGGCCTGGTTCCTGAGCGGTTAGAGTTCCAGGCCTTGGGTCTTTCCGACGAGGTCCTCAACATTGTTGAGGCTTTCCGTAAGGAGTCGACCAGGAAATGTTATGCCTTCAAATGGAAGAGATTCTCCATTTTGTGTCAGGGCAAGGGGTTGGACCCTTCCTCCTGTTCCTTGGCAAGCATTCTGGACTACCTGTGGTCCCTTTCTCAGCTAGGGCTTCGGTCGACAACCCTTAAGGTGCACTTGGCAGCCATCTCTGCTTACCGGGTGCGGGCTGGGAAGCAGTCGGTGGCGCAGGAGAAGGTGGTCAGGCGCTTTTTCAAAGGCCTTGATTACATATCCCCTCTGGTGTGAGAACCTCCACCTCCATGGGATCTACTGCTGGTACTGGCTAAGCTCATGGGCAAGCCATTCGAACCAATGCACAGATGTGACATCTCTCACCTGTCGTGGAAGACCGCCTTCTTGGTGACTATCACGTCAGCCAGAAGGATGGGAGAGCTCCAGGAGCTTTCCATCGAGTCTCCTTATCTGGTCTTCCACAGGGATAAGGTTGTCCTGCGCCACCACCCGAAGTTACTTCCGAAGGTGGTGTCGGAGTTTCACCTCTAACCAGTGTTGACTCTGCCGGTATTCTACCCCAGTCACATCTCGGAGGCTGAATATCGGCTCCATACTTTGGACCCTAGAAGAGCGCTCTCTTATTATAAGGAGTGAACGGCTGAAGTTCGGGGAGAGGTTTGTCAGCTGTTTGTTACCTACGCTGAAGTCGCACCTGGCAGACCTGCAGCCAAGCGGACGATAGGCAGGTGGGTCACCACCTGCATAGATCTCTGCTACAGGTTGGCGGGCATGCAGCCTCCCAAAGGGATAAGAGCTCATTCCACCCACCATGCCACTGCATCGGTGGCTGCTTCCAGGGATGTGCCTATCCAGGAAATCTGCAGGGCTGCTACCTGGAAGTCAGCACACACCTTCATTGCCCATTACCACATCGACCTTGAGTCACACTGGGATGCTGGTTTTGGGACCTCAGTTCTCCAATCCTTGTTTCCTAAATAGGGGGTGTGCGCCTTGGCTCCCTCCTCCCAGAGAACTGCTAGGAGTCTGCCATGAAGAGTGGATTGAACAACATATCCATGTCCCTAGAAATACAGGTTACTCACCTGTAACAGGAGTTCTAGGAATGGTATATGTTGTTCATCCACACAACCCACCTGACCTCCCCGGCTTTGATGCACAAGCTGGCTTCCAGCGAGCTAGATCTGGCGTCATGGGGCGGAGCCAAGAGTTTTACCACCCGGGTGGGTGGGAGGAGCCAGCTTGAAGACCTTCCAGCAAGATTTAAAGCGGCAAGGAACCTGCCATGAAGTGTGGATGAACAACATATACCATTCCTAGAACTCCTGTTACAGATGAGTAACCTGTATTTTCCAGTCAGGCCCAAAATTCCCATATACCAGATCTGAGTATGTTATATTAGCAAACATGGGTAAAGCCCACTCTTGTGCCAGCTGAGCCCATAATGGTTCTATAAAAGGACAATCAAAAAAAGGTGTGCCATAGTTTCCACTTGGCAAACACAGGACTCCCTGACACAATACCGATCTTCCAGGTGTTTATGGGATTGATTCCCTTTAAAATTTAACTTATTGTGACAGCACAGCCATAAAGTGTCCCACATTTTTACTGGAATCATACCATCCAGTAATTGTTTAATTAAACATTGACTGTCACAAGGCTGGTCAAAACAGGGTGTTGACAAAAAAATTCTATTCAAAGTGGAAGAATACAAGAGCTTTCTGTTTTGCAAATCCGGTACCCGACTGGATACATGCCATTGCTTTATTTTTTTAAAAAGCTCAACAAGATACCCAGAAGTCCCTTGTGGAATCTTAGTAAAAGGCTTCCAGGTTGGTGCTTTCCACTTATCTATAAAATATTGGGATCTGGAAGTGAAACTCCTTACCCAAAACTCCGGATGACCAGCTATGCAAGGGTAAACATTTGAATGTACAAAAATAGTAAAGAAAAATAATACCGGATTAACCATATTTAGACCCCCTTGTTTTATAGGCCAATAAGTAATTATTCTTTTAACTGGGTTCAACCTGCTGCCCCATAATAGTTGAAAAAATAAATTATATAGGCGGGCTTCTAGATGAAGTGGAAGAGGAAAAATATAACTAACCAATAAAAAAATGGGAATAATAAAAGTTTTCAACATATAAATACGTTTTTTCCTAGACATAGGAAAAGATTTCAGAAGACCAATAGGATGCCAATTGTCTAGATAATCTTTATTTGTATTTTTAAATAAAAAAAATTAAATTACTGTCTGCAAATGCAGCAGGTATTGGCATTATTCCTTGAACAGTTACATTAAATACAGTCGTTAAGTAAGGTAAAAGCACATTTTTTGCCTTTTTATATAGAACTCATTTGGAATTCCATCTGGACCAGGGGGTCACAGTATTTTTTAGGTGACTAATTACAGAATCTACTTCAGCACTGGTGATAGGCCAACTTAAATCATGAACACTTTCAGGGGATAATTTAGGAATATGTAAGGAATCAAAAAAAGTATTCCAGTCATGTGGCTTGTATTCCTGACCATACAAAATCTGGGTATGGTAGGAAACTTCTTTCATGATATTTTTATTATCAGAAATCTGGGTGCCAGTATGGGAGATTAATGATGGCATATATTTAGAATGAACCTGCTGGTTACTATTGTCAAAAGGGTTAACTACTTTGGCGGCCCCTTTCCTACCATATTTCTGTTCTAAAAAAAGGGAGGTGGATCTATCATACTGATACATACACATTTCTTCTTTTAATTGTCGAATCTTGAACAGAATAATCGAAACGGAATTCAGTCTGCCAGGATAACAATTTCTGCAACTGATGATGGCAATTTAAATATTTAAGATACCGACTAGAAGAACAGGATTTAGAAAACCTTTGGCAAAATTTTCTAATTTCCATTTTGGTGTCCTGCCACCAAAAGGCAGGACTGTCAAAATATTTAAAACACAGAAATCTTGTCTTGAAGAACCATGTACAATTCCTGCCAGCCATGTTCCTCCTCTAATACTGAGATATTAATTTTCCAAAAATTATGAGAGTCTGGTTTATTAATAGGACAACCCAAAGATAAAACTAGCAAACAATGGTCAGAGTATTTACAGGGGAGAACTGAATACTGAACACCCGGCAACCAGTTAGAAATAAAAAAAATAGTCTGTCCTTGTGGTTAATCTTCCACGATGAAATGTGTGTGCAGTAGGCTAGGAACCAAATAAAGCCCCATCAATAAGGTTAGCTGTGATATATAATGAGTTAAGAAAATTCGAATCAGAATATAACTCTTGTGTTACCCCTGTTTTATCCGAAAGAGATAAAATACAATTAAAGCCCCCCCCCCAAAAGTATTGACTTAGACGAATGGAGAAAAGGCTGACTAGTTTTAAAAGTAACTATTCTCTGTGTTTTAATCTGGGGGCTATAAATATTGATCAATCAATCTTCATTCTTGTTGTTGAATAATCACATCCAAAATAAGGACCCAACCATGAATTAGGTCAAGAAGTCTGATGACTTGTACCTCTAAGTTATAAAAAAGAATCCCTACTCCTGCACACACCTCCTCCGACAGAGACCAGAAAGATAATCCACCCCTCTAATCACGAGATGCCTGACTAGTCTCCCGAAGTGAGTGAAGTCTGGTATCTTGTAAAAAAATAATATGGAGTGTAATAGAGGTAAGGAAAGAAAAAATAGCCCGTCTCCTTTTAGGATTTTTTAGGCTGTTGGCATTTAAACTGCCAAATGACAAAACATCCCCCATTTAAGCAAAAAAATCAGGACTTCTTTTTACCTCTGCCTTTCCCCAGTGATTTCATTTTGCACCTCTTTGTACTAATAGTCTTAGCATCTCCAGAAAGCTGATCAGTATCAGTCAACATATCCACCTGAGAAGAGGCCACAGAGGAAGCATCGAAATCATCTTCAGTCTCTGTAGCCTGTTTTCGTTTGTGTAACACAGCAAATCTGTTTTTAGAAATGAAATCAGAAGACCGGGATTCGGAAAAAGCACCAACC
The DNA here is from genome assembly GCA_016271365.2 of Neoceratodus forsteri. Lineage (NCBI taxonomy): Eukaryota > Metazoa > Chordata > Ceratodontiformes > Ceratodontidae > Neoceratodus > Neoceratodus forsteri. The sequence continues at coordinate 1,315,891,923 of CM057455.1, read as the reverse complement.
CCTTTAGTAGTTGAACTTCTTGTCTGCCTACGAGTACCCACTGGAACCCAGTCAGAATCCTTTGGAGGGGGCATAACATCTTTAGGGTCACAAATTTGGGTAGAAGTACTAGGTGCACTAGTAGCTTCAGACTGTAACACAGTGTCAACAGAGGTCATAGGACCAGACAGGGATACCATACTTTCCTCAGCCGGTGCAGAATCAGAAAAAGACTGAACCGCACCTGAGTCATCCTGAGACAGAGTAGGGGTTTATGTTACCGTTGAACCAAAGGAAAACGTAAGTGTTGGGGGATGTTCATGAGCAAAGGGGGGAATGTTCATGAGCAAAAGGCCTAAATTGAGCCTAGCCTGAGCAGTGGGTGGGCCTTAGAGACAGTCTCATCCTAACTCTCATTTGGCATCTCAGGGTTATTGAGAGGCCCTAGGGCACTCTCTATAGGAATGGGAAGACTCTTCACATAAGTTGCAATAAATCGGGTGAAGACAATTAATACGGACATGTCCAGAACCCAGACAAGATGAAAATTTGAGTGTGTCACAAGCATTACTAAGATGTGTGTGGGCCCCACACCGAAAGCATGAATTAGGTTGTCCAGGATAAAAAACAAAGCTCTATCCCTACCTAAATAAAAACAACTGGGTAAATGCCGGATAGAACCATTCACCACAGGCAATTTCACCTGTAATTTCCATCCTCCTGTCCAAAAGAGCTCGGAATCAATAATAGGATCAGGCAAGCCCAACACTGTACATTTAGAAGACAGCCATCTAACAATATCATTGATTGCAACCCCTTCATTCTTAAATAAAACTGTAATGGTTTGTATAGTAGGTTTTATAAGGGGGAAGAGCAAAAAAAGGGGACCATAAAGGGGTATGCCGGACTGCCTGATACCTATGCCAAAATGTTTCTAGGCCCACAGATGTTTTCAAACTAATATCAAAATAATTATCCCCAGAAGTATGAATAAGGGCATAAATTTCAGAAGGTGCGAACTGTAAACTAGCTTTAATCAAGGTTTTCCCAACATAGAGGCGATCAGGAACTACTTCCAGCCAACCCCTATATCTCAGTTGCACAGCATTTCGTCTTTTGGCTTGTTCTGGAGGAGTATGAAAAAGACCAGCAAACGTTTTATTTTTTTGCTGGATATGAGTTTGTTCAGAAGCTCTTGTAGCCTGTGCCTGATCAGCAGCAGAGGGTGGCACAGTAGGCCGCAGCAAAAATCCAACAGAAGAAGAATCAAGAGCTTCACATCCTACAGAATCCAGTAGTTTACCATCTCTTGCCACAGCAGGAGGAACAGTGGAATCTTCAAACTGCAACAAATCAGTCGATTCTTTATATTTAGAGTAGAAGGCAGAGGACCTTCCTCTAAAGTGACCCCCATAGTAGAAGTATTCTTTCCAGTATTAACTAAAGCATCCAGTCCCTTTGCTCCAGTCCCACCAACATGCCAGACAGGATTCTGTGTGAGTTGCAGACCCGAGGGCAGCTCGAGGGGGTCAGAAATGTCCATCAAATCTCCCTGAGGTGCAGGGCCAGGCCCAGTAGGAGAGGCCCAAGAGTCATCTAAAGGTGACTTCTCCCACCCCGCTCCTTTTAGCGCGTCTGCGATTGTAATCCCCGTAGCAGATATATTGTTATCAAAAGCAACACCAGGTTGACTAAAAACAGAAGCCAAATTGGTTCCCTGACCCTTAGAATCCTGCTGCAGTAACTCAGTTTGTGGACAGGCAGAGGTAACAGATAAGGGTACAGGCAATTGTGAAGGAAGAACAGTGCCTGAAGCTGAAGCAGTTGTCTGGATCGCTGAGGGGCTCTCAAACAGCTGAGCCGGGAGATGCTGACACTGCACCCGGTCTGCGCTCTGCACTTCCACCACACCAGCCATCTGTTTCCCAGCAGAAACCTCCATACGAAGTCCGGAGGAACACATACGAGACTCTAGGCACTCGCCTTTAGGCAAAACATAACTGCCAGTCTCAGAAAATCCAGTAATAGCTGATACAGCGATAACTTGAGAGCCGCCGGCTGACGACTGTACAGCCCAAACTCTCTCTCGCAGCTGTGCCCTGTCAGACGACGTCATTCCCTTGATGCCAGGTCTTCTGGAAGCTGGAGCCACCGGTGAGGCAACCATATCCCTTGTAGAGATTACAGGTAGGCAAACCTGAAAGTCAGCAGCAATGCAGGGGTTTTCATTCTCACATCCAGAGTTCTGAATAACATCCAAAGCCTTCATAGCTGTACCGCTTACCGATACCGAAACTATAGGCTAAGAAACCAGGTTACTTGTATCCAGGTTGGTCTCTAGTTGAGGAGAGATAGGGAAGGAGACCGTCTCCCCTACCTCCAGCGTGTCCGCTCCATCCAGCACAGGACTCCAGTGGCCACATCGTAGGGAAAGCGCCAAACCCCTACCAACAAAATGGGGAATTTCCCCGGTGCACTGGCCACATTTCCCCCCGTTCACTAAAATACCACTAACAGCTTAATCTGGTTCAAGGTCAGTTGGCATTCATCTGTATCCCCCTCCCCTCCCCCGGGTTGTGCCTGAAAATAGGCAGAATTTGTCTAGTGCACTTACCCGGTCAACAAAAACGAAATAAATAAATTAAATAAAAAATTGTGAGCACAGTCTGTTAGGATCAAAAAAGTCAACATGCAGATTGCATAATGTCAGTGTCAAAAAGCTCACAATAAAAACCAGATATTCCAGCAACAGTAGACAGAAATACAAATCACAAGGAAAAAAAGTATGTCCCCCCACCACATAAATCACAAAGTGAATCCATCCAACTAAAACGTTGGCAAAGGTCTAAATAAATCACTAGTAAAGTATCCCGAAAACAAGGTGCAGAGTCAGCATGTGGGCTGAAAACAGCAAAAAGATAATATTAAATGTAAGCTGAATATAGAAAAATAGAGTTAGAATCGCCATTTCGACCATAGATGATCTTCAGAAATATCTATAAAGAGAAAAAAGATATCTGCTTACTTGTCTTAAATGCAGCAACAAACACATTGCAGCCTATGCGGCCATCTACAATCTAATCCGTGCTATGTATCTAATTTATGTTAATATCGTAAAACTACTCATTTAAAGATACAACACCAAATGACAGCACTGCTAAACATTACTAAACATTTTATGACTTGAATGAGACATTTCCAGAGAGTGGTGGGGGGGGAGGGGCCTGGTGGTCACCAATCGGTATATTAACATAGCATAACCAACTCCCCAGTCATGTCTTATTCCTTATTTAAAACAGCAGTTTATGCTTTACTGTTAGTTTTTTTTTTTGAAAATGTGTTTTCTTAGAATAGGCCCAGTGACCCACTCCATGCCATTAAAGCAGCAATTTAATAATTTTTGTTTCGTCTACTCATACAGAAATAAAAAGTGATATTTTTATAATCTCTTTCTGCATTTCAGACTCGTCCCCACTGTGGCTAGGCCCCATTTCCCTGGACACTTGTGAACCACATCAAGCAAGACTGGCCTAAATAAACAAATTAAAACGAAGGAAAAAAACACTGTGGTTCTCAAAAGAGGTGAAGGTTAGGGAGAAAAAGATAGCATTCAGGAAGTATAAGGCAACACAGAAGGAGCAGGGCAGAGAAATGTACCAGTTGAAGCAGAAGGAAGTGGGGAAGGCAGTCAGAATAGCAAAGGCCCAAACTGAAGAAAAGATAGCCAGCTCAGTTAAGAAGGGGGATAGTGCCGGCGCAGCGGTTGGATTTCCGCTTGCGACTCCAGCGACCCGGGTTCGGGAACAAGCACAGGTCGCTGGAGGGCCGGCCGGAGGGAGAAAGATTGAGCGTCCCATGGACAGCTCTCCTTCTCCAGGGGGGAGGGTAGGGGACTGGTCTGGCACCTGCTGGCTGCTAGCAGAGGCTGGGAGTATCACAGGATGCACGGCCCCAATGCTGACTGGGGGAGAAGCAGACGTCGGCGTATGCCGTGACGTCACTATGCTGTCCCCAACAGAAAAAGGGAAACATTGCTCGTTGGCCGCCAGATGACGGCTCTCTGTTCCCTGAGCCTTCAGTGCCTTCCCAGGGCCTCCTGCTCCTCAGCAGCATCCTTGGGCCCTAGTAGTGTGTGCTGGGGCCATACCCTCTCCCCGGTGCCTTCCCCATCAGAGGAGGGGGACCCCCGGTGAAGGGATATGCCAAGATATCCCGGGGATTGGCTGCCATATGAGGACCAGAGGAGGGCTGGGTAAGGACAGCGGGGCTGGAGGGAGCCTGTGGAGCCCGAAGAAGTGGGGGACCAGCGAGCATGGGGGAGGAAAAAAAGAAGGGATAAAACCTTTATAGGTACATTAGGGAGCGAAGAAGACTAAGGAGGCATAGTGAGGCTCATGGAGGGGGCAGAGGGTGACAGTGAAAAGCAGGGATACTGAACAAATAATTCTACTCAGTGTTCACAAAAGAAAAGGAGGGGGAGGTACCTAAACCAATCAATAGAAGTACTCTGGATGGGGGGGTCGATACCAGTCCATTCACAGAAGAAAGGGTCCTGAAAGTACTCCTAAAACTGAAGATGGTCAAAGCAATGGGGCCTGACAAGATTCACCCCAGAATTCTAAAAGAACTAAGGGGGGAACTAGTGACACCACTGACTACCCTTTTTAACAAATCATGGGAGGGTGGTGTGGTACCTGAGGACCGGAGGAGGGCGGATGTGATTCCCCTTCACAAAAGTGGGAGCAAGGCAGAGGCAGGAAATTACAGACCTGTTAGTTTGACCTCAATGGTAGGGAAAGTGATGAAATCACTTCTGAAAGAAAGAATTGTTGAGTACCTAGAAGCCAGTGGGGCAGAGGACCCAAGGCAGCATGAATTCACAGCAGGATGGTCATGTCAGACGAATCTCATCGATTTCTTTGACGGGTGACCAAAGTAGTAGACCAGGGAGGGGCTGTGGACATGGCCTACCTAGACTTTAGCAAGGCACTTGACACAGTCCCGCACGAAAGATTAATAAACAAGTTAGCCAGGCTGGGAGTGGCTCTCAGGGTGGTAGCCTGGGTAAAATATTGGCTGGACAAAAGGACACAGAGGGTAATAGTAAACAGAGTCCACTCCGAAGAAAGGGGGGTTACTAGTTGGGTACCGCAGGGTTCAGTACTGGGACTGATCCTCTTTAATGTCTTTATAAATGACACTGCGGAGGGACTCGAAGGAAAAGTATGCCGCTTTGCAGATGACACAAAGATCTGCAACAGGGTTCATACACAAGGTGGGTGGAAAGGATGAGAAGGGACTTGGCAGGTTGGAGGAATGGTCAAAGTATGGTAACTAGATTCAATGCAAAGAAGTGCAAAGTAATGTACCTGGGAAACAAAAACCCAGGAGTTCACAATGGGGTAGGTACTAACAACAACAAAAATGTAAAGGTCCTGGGGGTAGTCAGATCAGATGACCTAAAGGTAGGCAAGCAATGTGAGAAGGCAGTAAGGAGGGCTGGGGGGATACTGGGATGCCCAGGGAGAGGCATCACCAGTAGAAAACTGGAGGCAGTCCTCCCTCTGTACAGACAGTTGGTGAGACCCCATCTGGAGTACTGCGTGCAGTTCTGGAGACCCCATCTCTGCAAGGACGTAGACAGGATGGTGGCGGTCCGGTAGGTCACGTGATGCAGGCGTGGTGGCTGCGTTCCCCTTGACTCCAGCTCTCCCGATCTCGTTCGCGGCACTATAACAGTGTGAGGTAACATCGGGTGCTGGTTTTATGGAGGCAGAAATGAGAAAACGCCTCCCAAGCATACCGCGACTCCTGAAAAGGCTGCATAAGAAATCAAGGCCTCGCGTCAGTCAGCCCAGAGCCCCGGGAGTCTTGCTCTGACGGATTAACCTCTCACTCTGGCCAGGTTCCTTGAGGAATTTCGCCCATTCCAAAATACGGTAAATGATATGGCAAATGAAATTAGAAGCCTTACATCTGCACTTGAGGATTTAAACCGAAAGGCTACTGACAATGCAGTTAGAATTAAATCACTGGAAGTGTGCAAGGAAAAGATGGATTCGGATCTGGTTATGTTGAATCGCAAAGTAAACAGATTGCAGTTAAAGCTCGAGGACTTGGAAGGCAGAAGCCGCCGTAACAATGTGGTAGTCATTGGGCTACCTGAAAAGGCTGAGGGCACGGATGCGGTCAAATTTACCCAGAAGTTTGTGGAAAAGGTGGCTGGGCCCACACCATTTGGCTCTTCTTACATCATAGAAAGGGCGCATCGAGCCCTACGCCCACCACCCCCTCCCAATGGACCACCCAGAACTTTTTATATTTCGATTTCTGAATTATCAGGAACGTCAGCTTTTTCATAGCCAAGGCCAGAGATAACAAGGAGCTGTATTGGAAGGGGTTAAATTCAGAGTGGCGCACGATTTACCGCTTTCTCTGAGACAGAGAAGGTCAGCCTTTCATCCTCTGGTTAAGAAATTGATAGCACGAGATTAAATTTCGAATGATCTACCCGCGAAACTTCAGGTCAACATTCGTGACGAATGGAAATCATTTGAATCCCTGGACCTGGCGACTGAAGCATTGCAAGCGGCCTTCCCTGCATTGTTCAAGGTTCCCTGAATCTACAGAGGCGATGAAGGAGTTTTTGGGATCAATTCCCAGGAGACTGTGAATTATATTCTTGGGACTAGATATTTAATTTCTATTGCAGCATACCCTTTTATGCATACATGTTCTCTGGAAAGTCGGTTTTTTGAGGGTCACCTGCCCTGGACGTTTTCGTTATGCCCTTTTATGGTACTGTAGGAGCTGATGATAGTGCCTTAAGTTTACTCAGGCTGGCAGTCACTGGATTAGGTTTTCGACCCCTTTAATTTTAGTTCCATATTTCAGTTTTGGACATTGGGGTCTTTCATTTAAGGAATGTATTGGCCACGAGAAAGTGCCAACGTGCTGCATATTACTATTTCTCTGGGAAAATATACAGTCTCTTATTTAATTAACTCTGGACATTTTCAGTGAAGGTTGTTTTCTTGGGGGGCGGGGCTTTTCTGTGGAGGATATATGTTTTGATACTGGCCATATATGCTGTCATGCTATAACTTTGTTTAGGCCGTAGAGCTAATTCTGAATGTTTGAACACCTGCTCCTTCGGCCTTTTCTCTTTTTTGTTATTATATGTATGGGGTTGAGTGGGAATGTTTAAGTTTTGGATTTTGGGGTTGATACTTGTAATGCCAATGCGTTCGTACTGATATGTCATGCTGTTGCCTTAATGTTAGGGCTGGTTGTGTATATCGGGGGGAGGTGGGGTGGGATATGGGAATGAGTTGAGTGTCCTGTTATCATGGACCATGAAAATGCTAACTGTTCGGGGCTGGGGAGGGGGATTTAGGCTTTGTTTGGGATGTTATAAAGGAGTATGTTATTTGGGGGTTTGTGGGAGGATTTTTTATTCTTGGGGCACTATGGGTAGTTGTTGCCGGTGTTTGGTCATATTAGCTTTTCCGTTTTCAAGGTAATAAGGAATTTATGCTATAGATTAGTTCTCATAGGTCTGAATGGGGACTGATATATTTGTCAATTTTCTTACATGGAATGTCAAGGGGGCACGGCTTAAGGATAAGCAGTATAAGATACTGAAACATATAGAAGCTGTTAAGGCTAAAATTGTGTTTTTGCAGGAAACGCACCTAATGTAGTTGGAGGCGAATGCCATGAGGAGGTTACAAATTGGTCAGGTCTTTGCATCTCAGGGCAATACACAGAGTCAAGGGGTTATGTTATTAATACACAGGTCAATCCCGTTCAGCCCTATACAAGTGGTCCAAGATCATGAAGGCAGATATGTATTAGTAAAAGGGAAGTTGCAAAGTACTGAAATCCTGTTGGGTTCGATATATGGCTAGCGTGGATACTCAGGACTTTTGTAGTATTAAAGGCTCTTCTGCTTATTAACGATCTCCGATGGTTCTAGGTGGAGACTTCAATTTAATTTGGGATCCCTTGATGGACAGATCCGCTAAGCCACATGTATACTATACTCCTGCCTCCCGAGCAATGAAAGATTTGCTCGATCAATTGGGATTAGCTGATATCTGGAGGGTTCTCCACCCGGAGTCCAGGGAGTATACTTTCACTTCCCCCGTTCATGGGACCTCATCCCAGTTAGATTATATATTTCTTTCCCAGTCTCTTCTTGGTGGAGTGTTGGACTCGAACATTATACCCGGTCCTATTTCTGATCATTCGGCATTAGCTGCAACTATTTCCTTTCCATCCGTTATGAAGAAAGGGAATAGGTGGAAAGTAAATAACCAGATTCTAAGGATACCTAAACTGACTAAATTTATATCAGAACAGATTGGCGAATTTACCCTAAATAATCTGGATGACAATGTCTGTCCGGATATTTTTTGGGGAGCACTCAAGGCTTATTTAAGGGGGGTCCTAATTACTATAGCGGTTAGAAGGAAAAAGGAAAAAGAAAATACTATGACCGAATTATTAGCACGTATCAAGGCATTGGAATCTAACATCTCCACTTATGCACGGGACGAGGATATAGAGGAATTAGTTAAGGTGAAGGATGCCTATCTTAGGTTATTGGGGGAATAGGCAGAGTTAGCATTAATCAAAACTAGAGCCAATTATGTTGACCAAGAGGAAAAATCCGGGAAATTATTGGCCAGACGTATCACACAATTCGAATCCTCTCGTTTGATTGAAGGGATACTATCAAAAGAGGATGGTTGTGTTAAGACTGCTCCGGACGAAATAGCTCAGATTTTCCGTCAATATTTCGTGAATCTGTATAAAAAGATGGAGACCCCACCCAGCAACTTTCAGATTTTTTCCTTTTTGGAGGGACTAGACCTTCCTCTATTGGATGAGGCCGACAGGAATTCTCTCATTGCTGATATAACTCATGATGAAATAGAACTAGCTATTAGGAATTTATCCTCAGATAAAACACCGGGTCCTGATGGGTTCTCGTCCAATTTTTATAAGAAGTTCTCTTCCCAACTAGCTCCTTTCCTTCTCAGGTTATTTTGTTACGTTCTCTCAGGACAGGAGACAGATAGACTACTTTCGGAGGCGCTTATAGTTTTAATTCTCAAACCCAATAGACCTGCTACTGATCCGGCTAGTTACAGGCCTATTTCATTGTTGAATTGTGATTTAAAAATTCTAGCCAAATTATTAGCGGATCGTATTAATAGAGTATTACCTAAATTAATAGGTAGTGAGCAGGTGGGTTTTATGAAGGGCAGGTCCTCGGTCGACCATTTTAGGACATTGGCACATGTCTTCTCAGCTTCCGAGGAGACCAATCTCCCGATGGCTTTGGTCTCCTTGGATGCCGAGAAGGCCTTTGATAGGGTTTATTGGGGTTTCTTGTTTGAGACTATGAGAAAGTTTGGTTTCCCGGATATATTTGTGGATTGGCTTAAGGCGCTCTATTCTAATCCTTCCGCCAGGGTCACTTGTAATGGAGCTATCTCCCCTCCGTTTCAGCTTTATGTTGGTACGAGGCAGGGATGTCCTTTATCCCCCTTGTTATTTAATCTATATCTGGAGCCGTTGATTAGAAGAATGGTTCAGACCAATGAGATAGAGGGGATTAGGATACTGGGTCTACCTATTAAAGTCAATGCATATCGGATGACCTTCTGGTATATGTTTGAGGCCTGCCAGATCTATTCCGAGCCTGTTAAACCTAATTAACCATTTTAGTCTGGTAGCAAACTATAAGCTTAATCAGGACAAAACAGTGGTTTATCCCTAATAACACGATATTCAAACGGAAATAACTGAATTAGGGTTGGGGTGGAGTCCTGATTGTCTTAAATATATGGGTCTTTTTTGACAAAGAGTGTTGCCCGTGTCGCCAGTTGAATTTAGACTCCTGGTTCATACTATATGACCTAGACCTCAAAAGGTGGATTAAACTCCGTTATCTCTCTGGGGAGGATAAATATAATTAAAATGAACATATTTCCAGACTTTTTACCGTTGAGTAGGTTAGATATTTTCCTTCCTATGTCCTGGTTCAAAAACTCCATGCCATGATAGCTGATTTTGTTTGGAATCATAAAAGTCTAGAATGGCCTACCATAAATTAGCGCCCCTAAATCAGTCGGTGGACTAAGACTCCCCATTTTGGCCTCTATTTTGGTCTGCCCAGTTGAGTAAGTATGGAAGGTGGGCTTTAGAGGAGGACTCCCTGTCCACATCCGATTATGTTCCTTTGTGGGTGAAGCTTGAAATGGCTCTTATTAGGAAATGTGCTATCAATCCCATAGCCCTTTTTTACCTGACCCCCAAAACACTTCCCTCGTTGTTGAAAAGATCCCCTGTAGGGCTGGCGTTGAGAGCCCATAATCAGCTTTGTGGGTTTCTCAAATATAAGCATGTCAAAGATTGGGAACAGCCGGTTTGGGGGAACCCACGGTTTTTGATTGATAATAATACCATCAAATCAGGGTGGTTGAAATTACCGGAGGACTGCTCCCTCAAGGACTTTCTTAGTGTGGAAGGTGACTTAATTCCTGCTCTCACAATGATAAATAGATTTAATTTAACCTCTAAGGATATTTTCAAGGTCTATCAGCTTAGGCATGTACTGCTCCAGAAGTTTGGAGGGAGGGTATAGCAGTCTCCCCAGATCTTGTTTTTGACAAATATACGCCCACTGATAGGAATTCCTCATACGATCTCCAAGATTTACTTAGTTTTATTTCATTGGGCATATCCGGTGAACTTTGCCCCATGTTCTTATTGGGCTGATGTATTCCCTAATATTGTCCTAGATTGGACGGGGATATGGCATGCATGCCATAAGTATATTCGACATGATCAATTGAGGCTTATACAATTTAAGGTATTGCACAATATTTACTATTCCCCCCAGAAATTAAAGGATTTGGAGTTGTTAAGGGATCCTAAGTGCTTTAGATGTGAGGGTGATGCAGGGAACCTCTTACATATCTTTTGGGAATGTCCCAAGGTTGCTCCACTATGGCTGGAGATTAAAAATAAATTAGATCCCCCATTAGGCCTGGATGAGATGTTTAGACCAAGTTTGTCTGTTGGGGAAATGACGGCTTTCCCGATCAGAAATAGGAAATATTGTATGGCCTTGATTTCAGTCATAGTCAAAAAGTTGGTCTTTGGCCATTGGAAGGACAAGATGCGTCTCTCCTATTCCGAATGGCTAGCAGAGCTTCTGGCTTTTTTAAGAACTGAGAGAATGATAGCTATCCTGCATAATCAATTGCCCCTGTTTGACAGGATTTGGTCCCTGTTCTATGCTTGTTATCTAGGGTAATTGTTGATCTCACCTGGTCTCTTTTTTGTTATAATTTGTTTCCTAGTGCCTCGAACAGAGAAGAAAGTAAAGATGGGAGGGGAGGGGCTGGATGTTTTAGGTGTATAATTTTGTTGTAGGTTTTAGGGGTCTTGGCAGAGTAATATTCACTTTGTCTGTAATGAGAAACTTATAATCTGGATGTATGTTTCTTAATGTCTGTTCTCTCTGGACTAATCTCCGCTTAAAATAAATAAAATGTTAATGGAAAAAAAAAAAAAAGGATGGTGGCAGTCCAGAGGAGGGCAACCTAAAATGGTACAGGTTCTTTACTGTACCATAAGCCATATGAAGAGAGACCAAAGGAGCTCAATATGTGTACCCTCAAGGAAAGGGGGGGAATAGAGACTTTCGAGTACCTCAAGGGAATCAACAAAATCCTAAGAGGGTAGCAACCACGGAGCTCAGGATAGCTCATACCCAGCTCAGGGATGTGGAACAGGTAACAGAAAGCCTCCCTCATCTGCGTGTTTCTGGAGGGGTGTTAGCCCGCTGCTGTTGCTCATTTTTCTAAGTCCCTAGTTTCCCACTTGCAGGTTATACAAACTCCCCATAAGAGGGCTTCTCTTCCTAGCCATCCCTTCTGCTCTGGTCCCCCTCTCCTATCACTGCTCTCGAACTCTCTAGCCTGTTCAAGCTCTCCTCTCTCTCCCCGCATTCTTTCCTCTCTGCTCTGTACCCAGAACCCCTCCTGCCCTTCTAACAGCCACCACTAGGAGTCGCTACTGAACCTGCCAATTCCAGCCTGTCACACTCCTCCCAGGAAGGCGCCCCACACCATTTACCTAATCACCCCTAGGCATCTTATCTGGTGTACCCCCTGGGTCTTGAACCTGGTACCTCCAGCCTGTCACCCTACTGCTATGCCACTGTGTCCACCACTATGAAGGATGTCAGTAAGCACCCCTTATCACTGCACTTGGTTGACACCATGCAGTGCAAGTTTCCTGGCATTCCCAGCCCCCACAAACTAACAGTGCTTATACTGCTGGTACTGCCTGTCCTGCAACTACATGTATTGTCTGGCACACCCACCCTTCCCCCTCACCCTACACAGGGCTCCCACCTCGCCCCCCACCACTTCTCACCAACACTATCTACCCTGTCCATCCCCCCCTACCAGCCCCTCTTCAGCAAAATTCTCACCCCAACCATCCATCCCACCTCTCTTGCAATCCTTCTGAGCCCTCTGCCTCATGCCCATTCCCTACTGCCCTCCCCTAAGTGCACCCCCCACCGCTACCTCTGTAAGAGCCACCAACTCATTCCCTTCCTGAGGATAATCTACCTCCTGCTGCTAATGTAAGGTAACATACACCCTAACCCAGGCCCTGTCACTTGCAACCAGCCACAGCCTTCTTCGGGCCTATGTGTAGAATTAGTGACTATTTGCAGCTGTCCAAGAAAATTGCCCCCCCTACAATGCTGGCTTGTTCAACATCAGCCTGATGTCCTAGCACTAACTGAAACTTGGCTCCCTAAAAAGACTCCGGACACCTTTGTCACCCTCCCAGGCTTCTCCCTCTTCAGGGAAAATAGGCAGGGAAGACGGGGTGGTGGCTGTGCCAAACCCTACCAGCTCCCACGCTGGACCATGGAGCCCAAGCTCTCACTTTAAAACTCACTCCTGACCCTAGCAGATCCCCCCTGTTTCTCACGTTCGCCTGTATCCACCCAAAAAAATCAAGCAGCTGCAGTACAGTCACTCTCAGACCACCTCTCTACCCTCCCCCACAAAGCAGAACATATACTAGTCGGTGACCTTAATATCAGCTGGCTAGCCAGCTCTGCTGCCCAGGCCAAGGACACCTTTTCTGCCCTAGACATGACCCAATTAGTCTCCCAGCCCACACGGTCAAACCCCTTCAAAGGTACCCATGCCCTATTAGGTATCTTGCTTACAAATCACCCGCTCAGAATTACTGGCGTGGTTCTCCCAAACTCCCTAAGTGACCACTCCCCAATCCTCTTCTCCTGGTTCTGCTGCCTACCCAAGCCCCCACCCAACATCACCTTCTGTCGCCACTGGTGGCCAGGTGGTCTCACTAAACTCAAGCAGTACCTGTATAACTGCGATTGGTCCCCTATCTTCCGGGCCTTGAATGTAGATGATGCCCTAGACTACTTCACCTGCACCTTCAATGAAGCCTGTGATGCTTTTGCCCTATATCCAAAATCGCCATTAAGAAGTGCAATGCCCCTTGGATTACCCCGGCCCTGCTGCAGCTGCTCAAGCTAAGGGATGACCTCTGGCACCGAGCCTCCGCCTCAAATTCGCAGGTGGACAGACAGGCTTATAGTATAGCCTGCAGCAAGTGCACCTGGGCAGTACGCAAGGCCAAGGCAGAGTACTACAGAATCACTCTAGCTACCTCCTGGGGGCGCTCAAGAAAGTTTTGGGACAATATTAAAGACCTTAATGGGAAATCCTGTACCCCACCCCGTCCCAACTTAATATTAACTCTGTAATAAACTCTGTATTAATTGTGTCTCAATGCCCAGAAACTTACTGTATTTACTGTATATCTACTGCCTCTGCCTGTTTTTACCCTGTGGTCATAGGACCTAAGTATGGCATAACAAACTGTGCACTCTGTGGTCTTAGGACTAAACTTTGTACGTCACTAACTAATGTGTAGTGCAGCCTGCACCTACTCTGGACCTGCTGTAATCACCCTGTATGTATCTATTCTGAACCTGTTGTTGCACCATTGTATTTGTACCTGTTTTGTATTCTATGTAACCCACCCAGGTCGCATCTGGAAACGAGCGGTCCCCGCTCAGTATGCTTATCTGGTAAATCTCTTAAATAAATAAATAAATTAACGACACCATCTCTACTGACCCACTGTGCATTGTCAGTTGCCTCAACTCCACCTTCTCTGACCTTAGCTCAATACTCCCAAGTAACTTCTTTGACCCCATCCAGCCCACCCCTGCACCACCCCTCCAGCATGCCCCCTTCTATCTCAGAGTCATTACCCATTCAGAAGCCAAAGCCTACCTAACCAAAGCCCTCAGCGGCTCTAACTACTGTAAGGACTCATTCGATATGTGCATCCTCTACCTAGTACTTGATGCTGTCCTCTTTCCCCTCACCCACCTAGTAGACCACTCCCTGTGCTTGGGACAGTTCCCTGCCGCATGGAAAACTGCAGTAATTACCCCTATTCTAAAGAGCGGTGACCACTCCTCCCCAAACAATTACCGTCCCATCTCCATCCTTCCCCCACTCTCAAAAAGCCCCTTGAAAAAATCCTGGCTGACCAACTCACAGAATATCTGCACACCCACAACCTGCTATGTAGGGAACAGCATGGCTTTAGGGCAGGTCATAGCACCACGACTGCCCTTACTGAATTCTCAAATTCACTTCACTCAATGCTGGACGGAGGTCACCTGGCCGGTGCTGTTTTCATCGACCTGTCTAAGGCCTTCGACACGGTCTCTCACCCCCTCCTTCTGAGCACACTCCAGCACACTGGGGTCTCCCAAGGGCCCCTCGCCTGGTTCTCCAGCTATCTTGCTTCCAGATCCCAGAGTGTTAAAATTAACAACTCCTTGTTCTCCACACTGTCTGTACACTGTGGTGTCCCACAGGGATCCATCCTGGGATCCCTATTATTTAGCATCTATCTTAACACTCTTCTCCTATATGCAGATGACGCTGCCCTTTACGCCTCCCACCCAGACCCTTCTATTCTCCGGCTCTCCCTACAAGACTCTTTCAAGCAGACAAAAACCTGGTTTGCTGACCACAGGCTAGTGGTCAACATCAAAAAAACAAAAACCATGCTCTTTGCCCATCGCCAAAACAGGGCAAAGGACTATCATCTGAACATCCTATCCAGCTCTCTAACCCCACTTGATCAGGTCCAAACCTATAAATATCTAGGCGTCACCTTTGACACCACCCTCTCATTCCACGAACATATCAAAATACTCTCCTCAGCCACTAATGCCCAGATAGGCCACCTATAGAGGCACCAGGACTGCTTACCCCAAGAAGCTCTGCACCTGGCTGTAACTTTCTCAGTCCTGTCTCTCATGGATTACGGACTCATGATCTATGCTGCCTCCGACCCCACTGCAATTCACCAAATCCAGGTGGCAGTTAACAAAGCATGCCGGCTCCTCTCTGGCACAGACAATCGACTACACACCTCTACACTCTATGCGCTTGCCAATATTCTCACACTAGAAGAAAGACTACTCTATCAAACATGTCTCCTTACTAAAAAAAATCCACCTGGGGTTGACACCCCCCCAGGTGTCACCGCCTCTCTTCAGTCAACTACGCTCTCTGTGGCCACTCGCACTTGCCACCAAGGCTATATGGAAGGTCCCCAGGGTCAGGACTGCCTTAGCCCAAAGATCATTCCTCATCAGAGCCCCCACCTGGTACAGTGCCCTTCCCCCTCCATCACTGCCATAGACAAACTAGGTCCCTTTAAAGCAGCCTTGAAAGCCCACATCATATCCTCCCAGAATTGCCAATGCACCCGCTAACAATTCTGTCTCAAATGGACTTCAGTCCGCATACCCTGACCTCACTGAGGCCACTCACAATCTTCCCCTTTAGTTCACATGTTAACCTCCTAGCGTCCCTGGGATGTGACTCAAGACAATGCCTCCTGGAGGCTGCGCTCCAGTACTCTAGCTGTAACCTGTACGTAATTCTCCTTTTCAACCTACAGTATGACAAATTAGCCTAGCTACAACACGTATAGACTAGTTCATCATCTGCTCTTATTGCTGTACCTGTAAATACATCACTCTGCACATGCATATTCTGTGCTTATCTACTCTTGCCCAGATAACATTTATTGAATCCTACTGTTTAACCTGTTATATTATACTGTATGCTCTCAATTGTGTGTTTATTGTTCTGATGCTGTACTTGACGTGGAGCCTTTCGAAACGAGTACTTGACTCAAAGGGTTGTAATTCTGATGATATAAATAAATTAATAAATAAATATTTCAGAAAAAGAGATGTACAAGAACAAGGGGGCACAATTTAAAGATAGAGGGGGACGGCTCAGGGGCAATGTAAGGAAGTATTTTTTCACGGAGAAGGTTGTGGACACATGGAATGGCCTTCCTGAGGAGGCCATGGGGTCAAAAACAGTGGGGGAATTCAAGAATGCATGGGACAGACATAAGGCAATTCTGGTGGGGAATAGGAGGAAGTAGGCTGTTGGTTAACTAGGTTTTGCAGCTTATCCAGTAGGTAGGGAAATGGGCAGACTGGGTGGGCTAAGCTGTCCTTATCTGCTATCAAAGTCTATGTTTCTAATTGTAGTGTGGGTGAGCCAAAAAAAATACAGTGACATGATAAAACACACTTTTAAGTGTCGAGACACAGCTGGGGGTGGGTTAATGTTGGGTAGTCCAACCCCCGGAATTGCCTTACCTTGTATAAAATGGGGTAAAGCATTTTAATTTGTTTCTGTGTTTTATTACACTCACGCTATGTCTCTTGGGTATGTGCCCTGCTTCACATGACAGCAGGGAGCACAAAAGCGAATGCCTCTTGGTATTTACAGAGGTATCAGTCAATCAGGAAATTGGATTCCAGATTCCAGTTTTATAATTATGAGTTAACTGAACAAAAATGACTATAATATTGAAATGAAAGTGAGCCATTTTGAAGGTTAGTTAGGCTTATTTTAAGGAAGTACATTTCCCAGAAAAAAAGTCCAAATATACTGCTGCTTTAATAATACAGGAGAAAACTGAATGTTGCAGACAGGCACTAACCTGGTAGAAAGTTCGGAAAGAACTGACTGCTGCCTCTTGATCTTGGCGAATTTGAACTTACGTACATAGGATGTTATACCGAATGAGCCTGGCAGTTCTGAAGGTGTAGATTGCAGGTGGCTTCCTTATTTGGAGACCATTCTAACTGCAGATGAAGTACTGCACTTGGGCCATACACTTATGGTCAGCAGCCCCCCAACCCCCGCACAGTGGGTCACAGCTTCCTGTGATTCCACTGTCTGTAGAACTACTACAGGAAAACAGTGGAGGGGCAAAGTGTTACTTCTTTACCTGAGGTGGATGGAATACTTTAGGGGGAGGGGCTCCGTGGCTGAGCCTTGCTTGAAGTAGACGGTGGGGGGGGGGGGTGTAGGCACTGAATTCACGGTACTGATTAGATTTTGGTGGGAGGTTCACTGCACTGCTAGGGAAATGGCCATTGGGCTAAGGCAGGGGTGGCCAGCCTGTAGCTCGTGAGTCACATGTTTCTTGTGAAGCAGCCTGACGTGGCTAGCAAGGGGTTTGTCAGTTACATGTCAAGTACATGTCACAGTCTTTTAAATCTGAGAAAAGTCAAAGTGCAGGAGCTGAAAAGTGCCCTGAGTGCTCAACAAGCTACCTTTACTAAGCCAGCAAGCAAATCTAAAGCTCCAGGGCTGCTATGAATAATTATTTTAAAATTACTATTTTTTTAAAAATACTGTAACTTAATAAAACTTAATGAAATACAATTATTGACTATTGACTGTTATTATTTTAACTCCTAAATGTGGGTTTATATAGGTATGGTACAGGCTGCATGTTGTTGTGGCTCATATCTTACTCAGAAATTGAAATGTGGTTTACGACCCTGAAAAGGTTGAATACCCCTGGGCTAAGGAATATGGAACCAACTGGTCCACTGTGGCATGAGTTAAGGAGGGGGAGAATTATCGGTGGCATGGCCAGTCGCCACTGCTTTGCTGCATGACATAGTGCCGTGTGATTGGTCAGTGCCATGTAGTGACTGTGTGGGTGTTGCTAACTTGCATATTTGCAGGTTCAAACAAAACCATGTTTGCACACTTTGTTGTCGGGTAACTAATTTGCATTGCACCGCTGTTGCTGGGGGGACTCCTTCCCTCTGGGACTAGTGACTTTATCGCCTCTCATTCTTTGGTTTCTATACAGTATATCTCTCCAGATCACACATCTACACACAATACCTCAAACCCAGAGCAGAGCATCATGGGTATGCAAATCCATGCATTCTAAGTGAAAATACATTTTTATGCTGTTTGAAAATTAACACGATTTATTACCCAGTTTATTCAAGACTGGTGTGGGATATTTCAAAATGTGCTCTCTCTGCTTGCATCTTTTTGGATGTTAAATGTTGCATGTCTTACGAACTGCCTGTCTGGTATGCTACCTCTGCGTGTACTAATTGCCTGATGTCCCCTAATTTTTTATCACACAGGACCCTGTAATGTTAAAAGTGTCTTTGTATCTCAGACTGCTTGGTCAACTTAATTGTCGGATTATTATATATTAAGAGGTCCTCCTGGATACTGAAAAATTAAGCATTAAGGCACGACGAGGGGTTGGGTTACCATTTGTTAATCTGACCTTAGGTGAATCATGAAGTATGAGGTGAAGCTGGTTGGCTTACACCCCTAGTGTTAGATTAATAGATGAACCACATGTTTGTCTCTTTTCTTGTCAGCGTTTGCAGATTGTGTGAGAGGCCATTTGGCATCATGCACTCCTGCTTAAAGTAGAACCAGACTAAATTGATTCATGGTGATTTACATGTACTTCCCATGATGCCTTGCATTAGGGGTATGTATAATTTGTATTTCTTTGCAACATGGCATTTTTGCCAATGCCCTTCCAGAGTAACCCTTTCTTCAGTGCTTTTTCTCTGAGATTCTTCTTTGATCAGTATTTTTTCCTCCCTCTGGAGCCCCTAGGCACCCCTCACCCCCGAACTGCTCCCCACTTATCTGCCCAATCCATGATGCCTTGGATACCCCCAGGCAGGGGTTGGGTGATGGAGGAGATATATCCCCTGGTGGCTTCTTGTGTCAGATGGCAGGGAAGTGGAGGCGTGGAATCTGGATGTACTGGATTCAACTTCCAGATTTTTGTCCTTTCCTCTCAAGAAGTCGGTCATGGAGGATACAAAGCACACGAACATGCACCAGTGCATGGTTGTGTGGCGTCAGCCCTGCTTCCTGTCCTCCCTAAATGTTACACCTGTGCCTTCTAGCACCATCTGTGGTCACGCAGGTCGCACTGTATGGTGCTCCCTGGAGAGGGAGAGCATCATCAGGATGTTCAATCCCTCTCCCCCTGGCCCCCAACAATCTGGGCTCATTGCCAAAGCCCGGTTGCTGGTGTCCTGAGCGGTGGCCCTACCACTGCACCAACTAGCCTTTTCTGTTTGGGGCTCACCATGATGCAAACCCCTAAGACCATCATAGGGCTGGGGACGTAGGACGTGTCTGTGTCTTCCGTTCTCAGCCTTTGCAAACTGTGTGTTTGGAACCAAAAATGTAAGCATTAATGCAAGACCACAGCTGTATTACCAATCTGTTAATCACCCCCAAGGGGTGTTATGTAGCATTAAGTAGAGCTGAGTGCTACATGCCCCAAGGGGGTGATTAACTAACTGTTCATCTAACCCCTGGTCATGCCTTATTGTGACTATAAAACATGTTTAAAAAAAATTACTTTTGGGTATTTTTTTTTTCCATTTTGATGCTGTAGATGTAAATAAATTAAAGAATAATGTAAGGCTGCTACTGTGTTTATAACCAATAAGAATATTCTGTTTTTTGACATTGGTTCCAGTCCTGCTTAAAGTAGAGCCTTTCTAAATTCTTTCATGGTGATTGGCATATATGTCCTACAAAGTTTTGTGTTATTGGGGTAGCTGTGATTTTGTATTTCTTAAATTAATAAAAAGTGATCCAACCCCTGGATGCCTTAATGTTTTATTAAACTAAATTGATTTGTTGTATATACAGATTTTACTTTTATTTTTATTTTTTTTAGCAGTATACAAAAGTACATTCTTCCATTGCTTGGTTCTAAGTATCAGGATCATTATACAGTATCAGGTAATTCATATTTTTAAAACTTTTCTTCCGTTGTTACAGCATATGGAGGTCTATGCATCAGCCTCCTGCTGTTGGCAAAACAAAAGGGACAGGTAGTTGGCAGATGGATCAGCTGTCCACTTTTTGCTGAGTACTTTTAATCACGTCCACATCTTCCCTAACTCGAACTCCTTGCAGCAGTGACCACAGCCAGTTCTTTTGTGATTGCATGAAAATTTATTACCTGTGTCTCATGCACCAAAAGTACACCGCCCTATAGTGGTGATAAATGTCCATGTAGAAATTGGACTTAAACATATTTCAGTTACCTGGGAGCTCTGAAAGGTTGAAACTCCTCAACATCACACAGCAGAATTGTTAAACTATTTCACCTGTCTAACATACAGACTTTACATATGTTAAATAACTATCGATATTTGCAATACAGAATACCTTGGATTGGCTGATTCTCATACAGATCAAAAAAACTGTAGTGCAGTAATTTATAAAGTGAAACCGGATAATCAAATGAACTTTAACCATCCTGCCTTGGTGGTGCATTTGTAGGTAGATTTTATCGGCAGCACAGCTAAAAAAGGGCTGCATGCTGAGACCATTACCCACACGTTGTATTGTAACCCCTTCTAAAAGGGGGCTTACCTTTGGCTCTCTCCGGAGCCCTGCTGCCGCATTGCCCTGCACCACTCCTGCACCCCAGGCTCGGTCCAGACTGCAGCTGCGGGACCTGGGGCTGGACTGACCACTGTCATTTGTTCTGCAGGCCTGTTCAACGCCCTTCTCACTGTGATCGGTGTGCCACCACCTTTCCTTGCTGAACTGGCTCCTGGACTGCTGTCAGGGTCGGGGGTCCGCTGCAAGGAGGCTGCTCAGCTTCAAGCAGCTCCACAACACAGTGAAGTACAAGTTGGTTCAGGACTTGCATGCATCCTGATCCTGAGGAACTGACAGCCACTGAAAGCTAGGGGTTTAGAATAATTAATAATGCATGAAAGTCTGGGGGCATGGATATGATTTACTGTCCACACTCTGGTATTTCCACTGGGACAGTCTAATTTTCCAGACATATTTATTTATTTATTGAAAATGTTTCACCAGGAAGGCACACTGAGCAATAAAATGCTCGTCTCCGGGTGCGATCTGGGGGGAGGAGGTACAGAGGAAGGATAACACACAGGTTATCTAGTGAAGTACATCTAAACAGTAAATAAACAGCAGCAAAGAATACATTTTATATACATTACAGGTGAGAAATAGGTAACAATTTGGTACAGGTATGCTTAGACAGTGGTAAGTTATACAAGCTATACAAGGGCTAACAAGGAATGCAAGGGCTAACACACAGAACATAGACACACTAGAAGCACTTGACAATAAGTGCGACGGCTGGGCAATAAACCAGCTTGCGTAGCCGTAGTAATGTGCCACTGGTCAGGCAAAGGGAAGGGGGCAGTAAAGCACTTGGCGGGGTCAGGTGCAGGAGCAGTTGACCTTGAGGTAATTTGCCAGGGCGGTAGAGAGGGAGGGGGCGGAGGAGGGATTGCGAATTTGAGATGGGAGGTCATTCCAGAGCTTAGGGAAGCGGTGAGAGAAGGTTGCTTGGCCAGCAGTGATCCTCCGGAGAGGGATTAGTAATTGGCGGGAGTCAAGGTATCTAAGGGCATGGATGGGGTGGGGGTAGCTGAGAGTATGGTAGAAAGGTATGATGGGAGTGTGCCAAGCCAGAACTTAGAGACAAATTTGGAACAGTGCATAATGCAACAGTTTTCGAGGGATGGCAGTGCCAGGGACCAGTAGAGGTCACAGTGGTGTGAGAGGGGAGTGGCATTGAGGGCAAAGCGGCAGAAAGCACTGAAAAGGGTGTCTAGTTTAGCTAAGGTGGACTTTGAAGCGGCACTGTAGACAATGTCACAGTAGTCAAAGGAGGGTAGTGTCATTTTCTGGACAAGTTCACGACTCACTGTTAATGGGAGGCTACTATGGTTCCTGTACAGGGCACTGAGTTTGGGTCGCAGTTTTTTTGAGATAGCATCAATGTGGGCAGAAAAAGATAGATGTCAGTTGAGCCAAACCGCTAAGTATCAGAAGGAGGTGACATTCTTTAGTTTTTGTCCGTCCAGGGTACGGAAATAGGGTGTGGAGGGGAGCCTGGACAGACGTTGTCTAGTGCCGAAAGTCATAGTGGCTGTTTTTTTTGCATTGAGGGAGAGTTGGTGAGAGCTGAACCAATGTTGAATTTTGTCAAAATCAGCTTGGAGGTTAGACACTACCTCTTCCATGGAGGTGCTTGAGGAAAAAAGTACGGTGTCATCTGCATACATGTGGATTGATGAGGTAGAGCAAATGAGTGGCAGATCGTTTAGGAAAATGGAGAACAGAATGCGACCAAGGACTGAACCCTGGGGGACACTGGTAGTTATGGGAAGCGGGGTGGATATGGTGTCTGAAATTCTAACAGATTGTGTTCTGTCAGTGAGGTAGGCACTAAACCAGTTAGTTGCAGCCACAGAGAGCACTGCTTCAGATAGGCATGAGAGCAGAAGGGGATATGAGACAGTGTCCAAAGCTTTTGCAAGGTCAATGAAGATGGCTGAGGTAATCAGTCCACTGTCCATGCCAGATAGGATGGTGTCTGTGAGCCTTATCAGGGAGGAGATGGTAGAGTGTCCCTTTCTGAACCAAGACTGTAATGCCGTGAAAAAATTTGAGTCATTGAGAAAGGAGGTAAGTTGGGTGACCACAAGGTGTTCCTGTAGTTTAGCGAGAGTTGGAAAGACAGAGATCGGGTGGTAGTTTGAAATGGAGGTGGGGGTGCCCCCCCTTGGGGAGGGGAATGACAGTGACATGCTTCCAAGCCAGGGGGACTGCTGTAGCGGCAAAGGATTGGTTTAGGAGGTTAGCAACAGGGGTTGCAATGGCGGGGGCCGAAAGGTATAGGAGTTTTGGGTCCAAACCGTCAGGGGATTTGCCTTTTGATGGGTTGAGGGATAGTAGGGCATCTACGGCATCCACTGGTGAGATGTCATAGAAGGAGAAAGAGCGTAGCCCCAGTGGTTTCTTTTTGCCAGCAGTGAGGGTGAGTGGAGCCTGAGTGGGCAATGAAGAGAGGAGAGTAGCAGCACACGTGGAGAAGTATGTGTTGAACTCAGTAGCTACTGCTTTGTGATCCGCTAGAAGGGAGTTGTTGACATTTAGGAGCGGTGTGGGATTTGCAGCTGGTGGTGTGAAGAGGGAGTGAATGACTTTTTAGAATTTTATGGGGTGATTTAAGTTCGACTGAAGGGATTTGTTGAAATACTCGGCTTTAGCTAGACGATTAACTCTGGTACACTTGTTACGAAGCATACGGTATGTATAGAGATCTCGTGGGCAGCATGAAGATTTATGAGTTCTCCATGCTTTGTCCCAGGCGATTTGGCATGTAATTAGTTCTTAGGTTATCCAAGGCAGGTGACTTCCACGTACCCTTGTGCGACGCAGTAGCGCATGCGTGTCCCAGACATTGAGGAAGGTATTTTTGAAGTGAAGGAAGGCATCGTCAATGGAGCTGAAAGAAGAGGGAGTCCAGCTTGCCTGTGCCAGGTCTTCTAACAAGGGGGTGAGGTTGAGGGATTTGTGTGAGTGTTGGACTAGAAACTTTGAGGGGATTTGGGGTGGTGAATTTTGCGAACTAAGTACGCAATATGATGGCCACTCAGGGAGTCAGATAGTAGTCCTGCACAGATGATCCGGTGAGGGTGGGTGGTCAGGGCCCAGTCTAGAAGTGAGTGGTTGCCAGTTTTTGGGTTTAGGCGGGTGGGCTCAGTAATGATTTGTGAGAGATTTAGTGCAGAGATTTCAGTCTGGGCTTTGTTGACGGTTGGAGCCAGCCAATTGTGGTTAAAATCACCCATAATGTATAATTCCCCTATAAGGGTTTGGGAGGAGATTTGCATGAGGAGGTTGGTGACAGCTGAGGCAGGTGTGCCTAGCCAGCAGTATATTCCTGCAACGTAGATAGGGAGCGAGAAGGGGAGAACCAGCTGTAACAGTATAAGTTCGTAGGCTTTTGGTACTGCTTTAGCTAGAATCACAGAATATTGTAAGTCCGAGTTTATGTAAATGGCAACTCCGCCACCTCTGGTGGCTCTGTCCTGGCGGCCATAGCGTAGCCTAAGATTGCAACTGTGGGGTCTGAGATGTTTTTATTGAACAATTATCCACGAAGGTGAGAGGTAGAAGAAAAAGGGATGGGGCGGGAGTCTTAGTGGGTCCAGACTTGGGTGTGGAGAGGTATGGTCACTGAGATGGAGGTATGTGGGAGCCTAGAGAGGTCTGGTAGGATGGGGGGGGGAGTGTGGGACAGGTTGGTGGCATGTTTGAGAGGAGGGGGGGGAGAGGCAGATGAGGATAGAAATAAGTAGGGGTAGGTAGCCAGGCAGGTGGGATATGGTTCCGTCTTTATTTCAGAGCAACACCCCAGCTGCAGTGGTAACTCAGTGGATGAGAAGCGTAGTGCTATGAGATTAAGAGCCGGTGGTAAGATTGGCTCCTGGGTGGGTTTTGGGAAGCCAATTAGGAAAGGTCTTAGGTAGCCAATGGGACAGCAAGTTCAGGAATGGGTGGGTAGAACATGTATTTAAAGAGTGGAGGGGTGGATGTGGGCGGGAGGGCCGAAAAACTTGGCAGTTTTAGTTTTAACACAGTAGTACAGTTGGATTTGCTTGACTATCTAAATGAACACTTTAAAATTTACAGAGCCAGGTGGCAAAAGAAGGGAGAAGGTCTTGGCCAATCAGAGCGGGTTAGCTGGATGCGCCTGGGATCCAATTGGTTGCTCTGCCACCATACCTTGCGGTAGTGATGAGTCCGGGGTCCTGTTTTCGTTCGGCAGCTGCTTAGGTGCCGTCCGACCAAGGAGAGCTGGAGCAGCCCTGTTCAAGGGCAGGCAGCTTGCGGTGGTGTTGAGTCGGGGGTCCTGGTTTCGGTCGGCGGATGCTTAGGTGCTGTCTGACTGAGGGGAGCTGGAGCAGCCCTGTTCAAGGGCTGGCAGCCAAGCTAAGCTCCTCCCACCAGCTAGGCGGTACATCCCTGACTTTGGCCCATGACATCAGATCTTTCTTTCTGCAGGAAGAACAAGTCACCTCCTTCATGGCTTCCGCTTAGGATTTAGTACGCCATAGGCAAACTTTGTCTTTCAAAGTTCTTAGAGTTATTAACATTCTTTTCTTGATTCCTTTGACTCCCCTCTTAGATCCTCGATGAAGTAATGGAAGCTGGGTTCAAGTTCTGCTTTCATTTGCTGGCCAAAGGTGTTGGTCACCGACCCACAAGACGCATGCGTATGTTAGCTGGGCCGGCAGCACAGTGTGACCGGGTGCAGCTTTTGTCTCAGCATGCTTTCTGAGTCCCTAGAGGACAAGAAACTAGCTGGGTTGGCCTTCAGAACGGAATCCAAAGGACTGCCCTAAGGGCCACAAGAAGGCCTTGGCTGTGGCCGGATCTGCCCAGCAGTTTATGGCCCTTGAGGTGGAAGCGGTGCCTGCCATTGTGGGTACCTCCTCTGTGCTGCTCCCGGCTGGGGCCAGCGTCAGAGGGTCACTCACCGGAGGCATCCAGGGCATGTCTTTGGCCCTCCAGACCCTGTGGAAAAACCTTGCTCACCATGGTTCCAAGTTAAAATGCCGCAGGCACCAGTCTTGACAGTGGGAGTGATTGCGGTCCTCCCAGTCCCTCGACTTGCTCAACCACTCAAAGATGGTAGAGTGCCCCTCAGTCAAGGGGCAGGTTGGGGGCTCTTCAGTTCCCCCCATCAAACCAGTTAGCTTCAACTCTGGTTGAATGGGCAGTGGACATGTTTCTTGAGCCTGTTGACCAGTTGTCAGATGAGGTCAAAGAATTGATCTCACGGACCCCAGTGCTCCCTGTCCTCTCTCAAGAGGACATGGTTCAGTCGGTGTCCCTATCCAGTCCTTGGCAGAAGCAGGCTTCACTAGTGGTGGAACCTTCCACACCCATGCAGCTTAATGTGACAGGCATGTGGTATGCCACCACTAACTGGAAGGCCGCCCTCACCATTTATTGTCCAGTTGACAGTCTAGGTCGCAGTCGAGATCTTGGTCAAGTGTTCCCACTCTTGATCCTGATTGACTGGGAGACATTGTCTTTGAAGCTCCTGAACATCTTCATCCTCCAAGATGTCCTGGTGTTATGAGGAGCTCCTCTGGCAACAGTGGGCCGTTGTCTGGCAGGGCAGGGCTCCACCTCCTGGACCTCCGGTCACCTGACAGCTGCCAGTGGTGCACCCACCAGTCCACACTACCCAGGTGCTCCCTGCAACTGCTTCTCCACCTCTTCAGATGGAGCTGCCACCACGGCAGCCAAAGGTGGGCACTTTGACCAAGGAGAACCATTCGGCCACTGGCTTGCCAGGCTGCTTGTCAGTGCAGATCAACCCGGGGAAGGGTATTGGCTGATCCGTGGTGAGAAACAGTCAAGGGCAGTTTTCAAGGAGTCCTCAGAAGACTGACCACAAGTCCATGGCCTCCTCTGGAACTCCCCTCCTTGATTGGGGACTGGTTAAAGAGCTGTCCACCGAGCATGGTCCAGTGTCCTTTGGTGTGCTTCTCCACCTACTGTCAGAGTCCATGTCAATCCTGCTGAAGCAAGTCCAAAAAAAGGGCTAAGTACCCTGTTATGGACATTTTGGATAAGG
The DNA here is from genome assembly GCA_016271365.2 of Neoceratodus forsteri. Lineage (NCBI taxonomy): Eukaryota > Metazoa > Chordata > Ceratodontiformes > Ceratodontidae > Neoceratodus > Neoceratodus forsteri. The sequence goes on along the minus strand of CM057455.1, from coordinate 1,315,865,016 downwards.
ATGAATCCCTGGGGTTGCCTTTCCCATGACTGAAGCTATTTTTGGACCAGCTCTGGAACTTTGGCAGCATCCAGCATCCTGCCCGACACCTCTCCCTGTATGGTCTGCAAATATGCGGTTCCTACTTGGTCCCTTTCTGGGTTCTCGGATCACCTCTTTGCGGAGGAGTTGGTAACTGATTAGGTGTTCCACAAGTCTGGACACCAGGGGGACATGGACAAGCCTCTGGATAAGGTGTCCCATAAGATTGACCATGCTATTAAAGAGGTATATATGCTGTGGCGTTCTTGAGTCTCTGTCAGACTAGCTATGCCATGATGAAGGCCAGTTTCAGCCACTGTCTGATGGGAGATTTTGATTCCATCCTCTTTCACTTCTTGGCAGATCAGCGATCAGCAGTGACAGTCATCAGAGACCAAAGTCGATCTCTGGCTAAACACCAGCTTCAGATGGTCTTGGACATGGGCGAGTCATATGCCATTGTCTTGACAGAGACTGCCTCCATGCATTGCAGGGCCTGGCTGCCTCCATCCACCCTCATGGCAGACACCCAGCACAAGCTGGCCGATGTCTCCTTCTTGGGCATTAATCTGTTTGCCTCTGGGCTGGAAAGATGTTTCACCCATATTGAGAAGTCCAGTGCCACCCTGGATTCTGTGACATCGTCCCATAAGGACGCGAAAAAGAAGCCTAAGAGATGGGCTTTCTGGTATCGCTCCTTTCAACCACAGCCTCCTCGTCGTAGCCCCAGCAGGACCAGTATCAGGCCTGGCACCCCAAGTCTGGTGACCAGGGTCCTAAGGTGGAGGGCAGAGGTGGTGGTGCTCTTCCGGCTGCGGCTGCCGGTGCCCCTCCAAGTGCTGCCCAGTGATGGTTTGGAGGTGTCATCCTTCCACCCATCCTGCCCCTGTCTGCATTCCCCGTAAAAGGTTGACTGTGTCACTTCTTGCCACATTGGTTTGCTGTCTCAACGAACAAGTGGGTGTTTGATGCAGTGTGCAGAGGATTGCCTCTGGATTTCGAGGCTCTCCTGCCATACTGCCTTTGTACACCTTGGGAGTCCAGGGTGTCATAGGACACGCTGTTTGTCCTTTGTGAGGACATTGCTCAGCTCCTTGCAAAAAGGGCAATAGCCTGTGTCCCAGACACCCTGGTCAGTCTTGGTTACATGTCCAAATACTTCCTGATCCCGAAACAGACAGCAAGCTTGCACCCCTTATTGGATCTGCATGATCTGAACCAGTTCATGTGGAAGTTTATTTTATATATTTAGTTAGTTTTTGTTGACCGGGTAAGTGCACTAGACAAATACTGCCTATTTTCAGGCACGACCCGGGGGGGGGGGTGGATACAGATGAATGCCAACTGACTTTGAACCTGATTAAACTGTTGGTGGTATTTTAGTGAATGGGGGGAAATTTGACCTGGGCACTGGGGAAATTCCCGTACTCTTTTCGAGAAGTGCCATGGGATCTTTAACATCCACCTGAACTACCACCAGAGCAGGCAGATGCAAAGTCTGGATGGTCACTCTAAAACAGATCATTCAGTCACTGGAGCAGAACATGTGGTTTTGCTCCCTAGACCTGCAGGATGCGTTTTTCCACATCCCAATCCATTAGTCCTACCACTGATACCTCTGGTTCGCATCAGAAGGGGTATTGTACCAGTTCCAGAAAATGCGTTTTGGCCTCTCCTCCGCGCCCAAAGTGGTGACAGTATATCTGTGGTGCCTAGGTGTCAGGGTGTACCGCTAACTGGACGACTGGCTGTTAGCTGGTCTGTCCAAAGAAGCCATATAGAAGTTCAGAGATCTGGCTCTCCAGATTTGCTGAGACTTAGGCCTTTTGGTTAACCTGGACAAGTCCAAACAGGTACCCACACAGGTGATAGCATGCATCGAGGCAGAACTAGACTCCCTGTTGGCCAAGGCCCGCCTCCCTCCGGACGGGGCACTGGATCTTACCTTATTTGTCCGATCATTTCAGGTTGGGCTTTCACACCCTGCCTGGGATTTCCTGAGGCTGCTGGGGTACATGGCATCCGGCACTAGCGTGGTCTGTTAGGCCCGCTGGTGGATGTTCCACCTTCGGTGAGAGTTGGGCTATCAGTGATCCCAGCGCGTATGCCACTTGGACCAGCCAGTCACAGTGACCTAGTCAGTGTGGGTTGCCATCTTGTGGTGGCCGATCCCAGAACACTTGGAGGAAGAATTCCCATTTGTCTGCCAAGAACCAGCAGTCACGCTCACAACGGGCACGTCTCTGGTGGGGTGGGGAGCACACCTGGGGGATCACAGAGCCCATAGGTTCTGGTCATCCTGGGAGTCCAGTCACCACATCAACCTGCTGGAGCTCCGTGCAGTATGAATTGTGCTGCTGGAATTTGCTTCTCTAGTGTGGAATTAGATCATGCAGTTCCAGACAGAAAACACCATGACCAGGTTCTACTCCTTTCACTTGTGCCAGAAGGCCTTCCCCACCTGGACAGTCGTGCAAAGCCTGGGTGCAGTTCTTCTGGTGATTCATGTCGAAGGAGAGAACAGTCAGCTGGCAGATGCTCTCAGCTAGGTAGGAGAGACATCACATGAGTGGTCCCTTAATTGGGAGATGGTGAACTACCTGTTCTTCCAGTGCCCCCCAGTGGACCTGTTTGCCTCCTGGGAGAACAATAGACTGAGGCTGTGTTGTACCAACCTCCCACAGTCCAGGGCACTGTTGGGGGATGCCTTCCTGAGGCCCTAGATCCCAGGCCTTGTACACCTTCCGTTCCTTCCCCTTTATCCACAACATTGTAATCAAGGCCCAGAAGGACAAGGCATGGATAATTCTGATATTGCCCCAGCACATCCTGCATTTGTTTGTGAACACCATCATTAGCGTGCTGAGTCAGCATTTCTGTATTCTTTGGTTCTAGGGACATGGATATGTTGTTCATCCACACTTATTGGCAGGTTCCTTGCCGCTTTAAATCTTGTCGGAAGGTCTTCAAGCTGGCTCCTCCCACCCACCCGGGTGGTAAAACTCTCGGCTCCGCCCCATGACGCCAGATCTTCCTTACCGCTTAGAAGCTCAGGTTCCCTCCTTAGCGCTCTGTGTTTCGACTGGTTCCTGGAAATTTCGGTCTTGAAATCAATTGGAAGTTTTTCTGAAACTGATCTTCTTCCGCTTTCTTGCGATGGCTCATTCCTTCCGGCCCCGGGGCGCGCTTGTTAAATCCTCCAAGAGACCCCACTCCACGTGCGTTTTCTGCCTTGACCCGGATCATGATCCTCAGCTTTGCGAGTTTTGTTGTGCTCTTCCGGCCAGCTCTCTGGAGGACCGCGCGGCCCGTTCGGGGCTCGGACATCCGGTAGTTTTTCCCACTCCGGAAAATCCCTCGGATCGTCGTGCGTCCGCTTCAGCTGTTTCTGAGCAGCTCGATCCCGCCGGGCAGGGGGCGGCTTCACCTCCCTCTTCCTCGGTTGCAGCGCTTATCCCGCTGTCCTTGGGCTCTACTCTTGCAGCTTCGTTCAAGGAGCCGTCAGTCCTTTCCTCGAAGGGAGGGACCCTGGGACCTCCCTCGGTCCAATTCAAGGTGCCGCGGGCAGGGTCCCTTTCGTCGGCCCGGCGGGGTGATGGAAAAGTCCCCTCCCCGCGCCAATGCTGGCCGGTCGAGGATGCAGCTTGACTTCTGGCCTCACGGTGTTCCCGTCAGGTCAGCCCGGCCAGGACCCCATCGGCGTGGCTGAGCCTCTCGGCACGTCATCTGGCTGTCTCCTGCTAGGCGCGCAATCCGCCGCCCGGTTTCCCTGGTGGGGCTGAGGTTCTGCCGATACCTTGGGTCGACAGGCCTCGGCCATTTCTCCGAGCGAAGGAGGGTGGGCGCTCCGCTCCCTCCCAAGCCGCCCTCGGTGCAGTTTGGATCTCGGTCCTCCTCTCGGTCTAGCCGCTCACGCCGACCTCGGCGTTCTCGGTCGGGGCACCGAGTCAAGTGGCTTTGCCGTTCTTCCTCGTCCCCCTCCTCAGATGAGGAGTGGCTTCGATGCCGTTGGCGTCGACATTACGAGGAACTTAGGTGGCAGCAGCTGTTGTTGTCCGGAAATCAATCGACCTCGATTCATTCTCCGGCTAGTAAGCAGCCGCCGCCCGGTCGGCCGACGCAGCCGCTCGAGGCAGTCGAGGAGCCCTCTTCAGGGCTGGTTGCTCGTCCGATCCTTGCTGCCCCTCCACCCTCGGCGGAACCCGGGCCATGACCTGCTCCGCAGGTTTCTCGGTCCCCTCAATCCCGCCTGCCCTCGGCGAACGAAGAGTGACTCAGGCCTGCAGCAGCTTTTTGCAGACTCGGAGCCTGAGGTCGGCTCCGTTATGTTTCCTAGCGGGAGGACCCATGTTCTTCCCCGGAACATTGTGTGGACGACAGCCCATCGTCCTTTTTGGGTCTGCTCCAGCTCATCTCAGAATTCACCGGGATGCAGCTCGAGCCCGTTTCCAAGCGGGCACCTTACCCCCTTACGGAGATTCTGGACCGAAGGGGCTCTCCCTCGGAGGCCTTCCCGGTGGCTGAGGCTATCATGGGCCCAGCCTTGGAGCTCTGGCGGCGGCCTACTTCCTGCCCTGCGCCTTCGGCCAGGGTGGCCAGGAAGTATCCTGTCCCTGTCGGTTCTCTGCTCGGTTTCTCGGAGCACCCCTCGGCTGAAGGGGTAGTCACCGACAATGTTTTCCAATGTTTTGGAAATGCTGGGGATGTGGATAGGCCCCCTGACAAAGAGTCCAGAAGGATGGACTACGTCGGGCGCAAGGTTTACGCCGCGTCCTCCCTAGGCCTCCGTCAGGCCAGCTCGGCGGCACTGATGGCACACTGTTCCCACGCCCTCTTGGGCTCTCTGGACGAGGTCTTTTCTCATCTCCCAGCCGGCCTGCGGACCACGGTCCGGCGGGTTCGGGACCAGGGTAGGGCGGTGGCAAAACAGCAGGTCCAGTCAGCCCTGGATCTGGGCGACCCCTGTGCCAGATCGGTAGCGGCCGCAGTGGCCATGCGCCGCAGGGCATGGCTGAGGTTATCCTCCTTCTCCTTGGAAACCCAGCACGAGTTGGCAGACATCCCCTTCTTGGGGACTGACCTCTTCGGCCCTGGAGTGGAGGGACATATCCAGGGGCCCGAGAAGTCCGATGCCACTCCGGACTCGGTCACTCCCGCCCGGAGGGACAAGGGCAACCCTCAGCCTTTGCATAAGCCCTTTGGCCCCCCGACCCCTGCGGCTCGACCGGCCCAGCTCGAGGGCCAGCAGGCATGTGCTGGGCGGCCTGTCGCCAGACCAACGTCTTCCTCCAAAAGGAAGCAGGGAAGTAGGAATCTGAGAGCCCCCTCAGCCTCTTCCTCCACCAAGCCTGCTCAGTGACGGGCTAAGGGGTGCTGTCCCCGGCCCCATCGCCCCTGCCCGGGTCTCCCCGTGGGGGGACGGCTCCACACCTCTTCCTCTTGGGTGGTGCTAAGGGTAAGCCCTGTCGCGGATTGCAAACAGGTTTTCCCTTTTGAGCCGTTGCCCCACGGGGATCTGGGGTCCACAGACTCTTCGTTGGACTGCTGAGCCGACTTGCCTGGCCCTCTAATTAGAGGTGGTCAGGAAGGTGGTGGTGGGCCCTCCTTCTGACCCTGGGTTTGTGTCCAGGTGTTCCTGGCCTCAAACGGACGGGGGGCTTGCACCCATCCTTCTGCATGCTGGTCCCTCTGCAGATCTTCCATCCTCAGATCGGGGCCGTGCGGCTTCTTCCTGGGCCTCCAGGACGTGCTTACTCCTCGTTCCGTCCGTTCTTGGGAGACCCCTCCCTTTCCTAGGCGAGAGGTCTCCTTACGAGTTCCTGGCCAGGCCCTTCGTTCTCTGCTCCGCAGTTTCTGCGGCCTCGAAGGGTCCAGGCGTAACCCCACCCGGATGGCGGCCTGATTTAAACCTTCCAGGCTTAGATTGATCTCCCTTACCGGAGCCACGTTGGAACTCGTGCCTTAGCGGGTGAGGCTTCTCCGGGACTAGGCTCAACTCTTGAGTCCGAGCTCGGCTCCAGGCGGACAGGGCTGAGGTTCTTCATCCCTTACCCAATCAGGTTGGCCGGGTAATTGTGCCCTGCCGGGACCTCCTGCACCTCATAGCGGCCCTCCCCTGTGGGATGAGCCAGCTAGCGGTCACAGAGCTGCGTTCCTCGGACCAGTTCGTGACTACAGCCCAGGAGTTTAGGGAACGCTCCCCTTCGGACCATTCCAACTCCTGCAGGAGAACATCCTGTTCGTCCCCCCTGAGTCGGCAGTCTTCTCCGACCGATGCTTCTCGGACGGGTGGGGGTGCCCATCTAGGGGAATACAGAGTGCTTCGCCTCTGGTCCTCTCGGGAGTCTCGATGTCCTCCCTACCCGCTGGAGCTCCAGGTGGTCCGCTTAGCTTGCACCTCTCGCTCCGTTTGTGCGGGGTCTAGTGGTTTTAGTCCATGCAGACAGCACCACAACCATGTGCTACCTACCCTGCCAGGTTCGGTCGAACCCCTTGCCTCGGCGTAAGGAGGTTCTCCGCATTGGGTTTTTCGTGCAGTCGGAGGCGGGTCCCCAGCCATCTGATGGCGGGAGCCTCCAATTCCCCGGCTGCTGTTCTAAGCCAGACATAGGCTGTGCCTCACGAGTGGTCTTCTCTGCCGGAGGTAGCACAGGATCTTCTCCCTCCTCCCTCCAGGGAGAATACGAGGCCAAGACTGTTTTATGCCCGCCCCCTCAGCAAGGTCTGCTGTAGGGGATGCCGTCGGGGCCACAGACCCCGGGCCCTTCCACGCCTTTCCCCCATTTCCCTTGACCTACAGGCAAGGCGAGGAGGGACTTGGCGCAGGTGATGCTGGTAGCCCCAGACTGGATTGCCAGCTCTGGTATCCAGCTCTCCTCAGTCTCAGCCACAGGCTCCCGAGGCGGCTTCTAGTCCGCCTGGTCCTGATCTCTTTTTCAGGGGAAGGTTTTCCATCTGGACCTTCAATCCCTACACCGGTAGGCCCGGTCCCTGTGCGGCTAGGGGCCAGGCCTAGGGTCCTTCGCCAAGGTCCTCGACGTTTCGAGGCATCCTGCCAGAAGTCGGCCAAAATGCTTGCCCTCATTGGAAGAGTTCTCCATTGGATGATGGGATAGGGCCTGGCCCTCTCCCGTCCCTGGGCGAGCGTTTTGGACCATCTGCGTCCGTTCTTTGAAATAGGGCTTCGGCCGACGACCCTCTGGTTGCTTCTGTGGGTCACCCCTGTCATCCGGGCGCGGGCCGGAAGGCAGTCGGTGGTGCAGAAAAGGTGGTCTGGCACTTTTCTAGGCCTTGATCACACCTCCCCTTTGGGGGAGAGTATCCCCATTTCTGTGGGATCTTCACTGGTATGGGCTTAGCTCACGGGCGAGCCGTTTGAACCTTTTGCACAAGTGCGAGTTCCCCACCTGTTGTGGAAGAACACCTTCTTGGGGCCACCCTGCCATCCAGAAGGGGGGAGAGTTCCAGGCGCTCCTTTGAATCTCCCTATCTGGTCTTCCACAGGGACAAGGTTGTCCTGCGCCCCACCCAAAGTCCTTCCGAAGGCGGTGGCGGAGTCTTACCTATGGGGGTATTGCCTCTGCCGGGGTTCATCCCCATTCACACCTCGGAGGCCGTATATGGGTTCCACGGGACCCCATTTAACGCTCACCTACTGAGCGTAGGGCTGAGGTTCGGGAGAGGTTCGCCAGCTGTTTGCCATCTACGCTGAAGCCGCATCTGGCAGACCTGCAGCCAAGCGGACGATGAGCGGGCGGGTCACCCCCTGCATAGGTCTCCGCTATAGGTGGGCGGGCATGGAGCCTCCCAGAGGGATAAGTGCTCATTTTTACCCGTCCTTCCGCTGCATCGGTGGCTGCTTCTGAGGATACTCCGGTCCAGGATATCCGCAGGGCTTCCGCCCGGAAGCAGGCTTTTCCGTTCCCCTTCCACATCGACCTTGGGTCATGCCGGGGTGCTGGTCGGGGCCTCGGTTCTCCAGTCTTTCTACCTAAGTAGGGGTGTGCGCCTTGCCTCCCTCCTCCCGGAGAACTGCTAGGAGTCTGCCAATAAATGTGGATGAACAGCATATCCATGTCCCTAGAAATACAGGTTACTCACCTGTAACAGGAGTTCTAGGAATGGTATATGTTGTTCATCCACACTACCCACCCAGCCTCCCCGGCTTTGACGCACAACCTGGCTTCCAGCGGTCTAGATCTGGCGTCATGGGGCGGAGCCGAGAGTTTTACCACCCGGGTGGGTGGGAGGAGCCAGCTTGAAGACCTTCTGGCAAGATTTAAAGCGGCAAGGAACCTGCCAATAAGTGTGGATGAACAACATATACCATTCCTAGAACTCCTGTTACAGGTGAGTAACCTGTATTTTTCCCCCTTCATGCTTCCTCTCCAGCAATAGATGCAGCGTGTGTCTGACATCATGAGCACATCTCAGCCAGTTGGTTGCGCTCACTTGAACCTCATAGTCCATCTTAGTTTGCCTCACGTCCTCCCACCACCACCATGTAGCTTAATTTCTGGTCCCCCTCAGGTTCTGTGGATGTTAAAGGGACACTGTAAGCTTTTTTTATGACTTTGTGATTTCTTTATACGTTTTCTTTGATCCCTGTTGTAAATACTGTACCAACAAAATTTAAATATGCCCATACATTTGTAGAAATGTAACAATTACTCAATATAGCTAAAAATAAATTGTGCTCAGTCTGACATTTAATCCCTCCGGACGAAGCGTCTACACGTCCCCAGTGAGATACGACACCGATCCGCAGGGTACTTATTCTCAAATGAGTCTGCAAAAATGTTCTCCTTAGCAGTAAAACACTCTACTTGTTTCTACATTGTTTAAGTTGGGGAAGTGAAGCCCCTTTCAAACTGAGTGCTCTCTCCAATGTAATTTTGTACTTGAAAATTCAAGCTGTGACTCTGGGCATACAAAGTAATGGCATGAATTTTCAGTCACAAAATTACAATGTACAGAGCACTCAGTTTGAAAACGGCTTTACCTTCCCAACTTCAACAAACAGTGTAAAAAAAAAAGGGTGTTTTACTGCTAAGACAAACATTTTTGCAGACTCGTTCGTGAATGAGTGTACCCTGCGGATGAGTGCAATATTTCATTGGGGACATGTGGAAACTTTGGCTGGTGGGACTAAAGGTCGGACCGAGCACATGCATTTTTAGCCAAATTAATGAGTAATTGTTACATTTCTACTAATGTATGGATATATTTGAATTTTGTCGGCACAGTATTTACAACAGGGATCAAAATGCTCTTTTTCAAAGGTTCCACTTCTTGACAGGAGGACAACACAGAAAGGTAGTTACACAGTATGGGTGCACAAGTACAGAGACAAAAAATACAAGAAATAACAGCAATTGGTCTGACTGTTTACAATTGTAAGCCATCTCAAACAGAGGTACAGCATATTGCAGTTAATATAGCCCAAGGTACTTGGTGAGTGCTGTGGGTTTAAGAAACTAATTTAGCAGGAGGTAAGGCAGCCGAGGGAGGCATTGTCGTTATTTCATATAAAGTCAGGGGGGGGGAGACACAACATAGGCTTTCATAGCCTTTATGTTAAGGCAGTCAAGAGGAAGCTCTGTAGTTAATTCTAGTCAAGGCTGGGGGGGGGAGTAATTTTCTGTGCAGGACTGACCTAGTAGGAACATACTAGAGAGCAATATGAGGGAGGACCGTACAGAGAATAAGCTGGAGAAAGACAGGTGCTTTGAGACAATCACATTTGTGCAGGGTCAATAGCAGGGGAGGGACTTAAAACAGAGTGCTGAGTTAAGGACAGTAGATAGAAGGCTCGTCGACAGGCTGTGGCTACGGGAGGCTCATGTTCGAGGGCTGGCAAGTAGGAGGAGGAAGTAGGAGTTTAAACTCAGGGTTACTGGGCAGCAGTGTAACAATTAGAGAATGCAGCCCAGGAGCAGGCTGACTTCAAGCTACCGGGTGATTAGTGCTATAGGTTACCTGCAGCTACAAACCTCAGCCTATAAAGTATAAGGTAAGAAATCACACAAAAGGTGACTGCAGCCCTCTATATGGCCAGTTAGGCCCTGTCCACACTACATCGCTTGCGCCCGGTAACGGATGCAATCCGTTAAGGCCGCGGAGCGGTGCAGTGCATCCACACCTTGGCGGTGTCCGTTACGGAACCGGCACCGCCGGTCCACACATTGGGATCCGGGCGACCGTTACAGCGGCGCCCGATCCAACAATAAAGCTTGCGCTGCGCTTGGTGCCCTGCCCAGGCCGGGACCGGTTTCATAACCGTTGTTGAAACCACCTCATATGTGGTTTCAACAACGGTTACGAAAACGCCTCCTGTAACGTTACAGGTGTAAACGCGACCTGTTACGGTAACGTTTTACACCCTCTGTAACGTTACAGAGGCGTAGTGTGGACAGGGCCGTACTGTCTGTGTGCTGAAAGAATGTAACAACATACCCTTACTTTAAAGGTTTAAATGAAAATGAGTAATCCTGGCTATCCGCCTTTATCTCCATCTGCCCCGATGGTAATGCGCTTTCAGCGCTGAAGTGCTAAGAGCGTGACCTTGGATGACTCTGACCAAAATTTAAGCTGCATCAAGTGAGTACATATTTACAAACTAGACAAAGAGGTGAACTTACTAAAATGACTCCTTATAGGAACTGAGCACTGTAGCATTGTTAAATCTGTGTTTGAAAGTGAAGCCATGACACTGGACATGCATATCAGAGTCAATGCTAATATCAGTTCAGACCCACAAAGGCGGCTCAGGACTCAGGGACAGAGCCAAGCCAAGTGTACTAGTTAGAGAGGCAAAGAAATCTCATCTCAACGTCCAGGATACAGACTCACTCCAACGTTAGACTATACAAAATACATGTATTGTTAAAACCCACATACAAACATTGCTTGTTCAGGTAACAGGTAGCACCGCCCTCCACAATTGTGTCAATGTTTCATGTCACTCTGACACTTTCTCAATAGAAAGCATCAGAGCGACGTGAAACGTTGACGTAATTTTGTTGGGGGGGGGGGTGCTACCTGTTACCTGAACAAGCAATGTTTTAAAAAAAACAGAGGTTTTCTAAATCCAAGGAGTCAAGTGTAGTTACCCTACCTCTGCTTACTGAAACTGCAAAGTAACTCCATGCTAAATTTCTCAAGGTCTTCTGTACCCCTTCTAGTGGGAAGCTGTGGAGTGGAGGGCCTGTGTACACCAGGTTCCTGCTAGTAGGGTCGTGGTGCAGCATGGGTGCACTAGGGACTGTGGACTATAGTTGTGTCAGTGTGGATCCATTGGTGGCACATTCACCCCTAGGTCAGTAGGTCATTGGTTCTAGTCCCACACTGGGACTGGGCTCATATCATAAATGATGGCACCGAGGTGCAGTACTAGGGAGTACAGTTGGGGGTGTGACGTCCTTTGGATGACACTTCAAACCAAGATCCCCTCTGCCCACCTCTTGTGCTATCCTGGTGGGTACCCTGGAGGAAGTACAAGTTCTCAAGCTACTTTTCGCAAGAGTAGGGGATATTCCCCAGTGTCCTGGCCAACATTCTCCTTACCATGAAACCGGTTCATGCAATTGTCCAAAGCTGTGTGTTGGTGTTGATGTGCGAATGACTGCCACTACATGTTTACAGTCACTTCTCTACCAGTCTCTCACTGCTTGTAAAGCGCTTTGGGATACAGTGTATATGAAAATTGCTTTATAAATACTATTTCTGCTTCTTCTTAAATCTGCCATATTCCGTTTGATGGCGTATTTATTTGAAAAGTTTTCTTTTTGTATTGTAGGATAAAATATTAGAAGCCCAAGGTGGGTCGACTGAATGTAATTAAAAAGTCTCCTTCCCCCAGTTTGTCCTTTTTGGGCCTTTCTAGATTGGTGCAACTGGCAAAATGCTCTCGTCACTGCTCCCTCCTCACTTACCTTCAGAGCACGTAGCTATGTTATGCATCATTCACCCTAGACTGGTAAGTGCTCTAACTGCAAGATAGATTTTTCGGTTTTATAGGCATAAAAGGGCCCTAAGAAAGGAAATCAGTGTTATATTTTGTCCGTTTTATCTTTCAGGGTTTCTGGTGTATGCTACTTAACAGTTTTTTGAGTTTGTAATTGGAAGGAAAAACAGAAAATACACCATGAACTTTTAAGAATATAGAAAAAAATAGTCAACGGTCGTTGGGCAGTCTTTAAGATCGACAGTATATGCAAATAATAGTGACGTTCAAGAAACAATTCCAGTTTTACTTATTTATTTCAGGTACCTGATGATTTGAAGGTGCAACAAGCTGTTTTTCATTGGGGTGTAGTGTGCAGTAAACGCCATGGCAGTAATCCCCACAAAATGCTCAACTTGGAGTCTTTTGTGGGGGGGGGGGTACTGCCATGAAGTGTGCGGTGCGTCTTTAGTGAAGAAGGGTTTGTTGCATCTTATCATTGAATGCCTGAAGTATGGAGGCGAGTGCAGAAAGTAGGTAGATAGATAGATAGGTGGGTATATAGATAGCTAGATAAGTAGGTAGATAGATAGGTGGGTATATAGATAGCTAGATAAGTGGGTATATAGATAGGTAGGTAGGTAGATGGATAGATGAACAGATAGGTAGATAGATAGACAGACAGATAAATAGATGGGTAGACGGAGCGAACGATGGCTGCGTCAATCAGGAGGGTGGCGTATAACTGGTCGTGTGTTCTCCAATATCTATAAAGCTCTGCAGTTAACCGAAATAACAATTAGCCAGAGCAGCATTTCTCAAGCCCCAAAACAAAATTATTATAGCACCATATTATAGAAGTGCTACATCACCTCTTCGAAGTTTAAACAGATTGGGTAACAACTGGTCTGATCATGCTAGCCAAATTGTACGACTTGTTTTCGTACTCTTCTAATAACATAAATACGGTTGCAGCAGTTGATGATTAACCCCCATCACTACATAGCTGACTGTCTAAAGGCACACTTCGATGGATAGTGATGGTATGGTCATACGTACATACTTACATAAAGCATTGTCACATGCTAAAAAAAACAACACTTTTTTGAAGTGTTGGAAGTATATAGAAAAAGCATACAATGGCATTGGCTGTGTTAAATGTACAATTCTACTTTCAGCAAAGCACAAACTCATCTGTCTTACTGATAAAATCTCACTCCAAACAAAAGGAAGAGTTTTTTTTCTTGTCTGGTGAAGTGATTCAGTGTGGGCTGTAGCTGTTATCACATTGACTTAATGCTGCTGGAGACTGGAATTTCCAGACGGATCTGAGCCCTGGGAGCTGGAATGTGCTGCTTACGTCAGGAGCTGCTCCTGGGAATGTTTTGCATTCCCACTTACTGGCAGTGGTAAGGTGGCTTCCAGAAAGCGGGGGACTTGTTTGTTTCCAAAAATGTTAGATCCGTTTATAATAGCAGCACTGTGGAGGAGGCACTTTTATAATCAGGCAGAAGTGGAATTAGAAACAGATGGAGTGCATTTTTATATGGCACGAATGTTAAATAAATCTATTAATGGCCACGGAGACTGTGGTGTTTGACTGTGCTCAACCTTTTAACCCTGAAGCTCACAAAGAGAGCAAGAAGTGCTTTTTAAAGTCGGCCTTTCTTTTTACTCTGCATTTACATTGCCGAGCATTTTCTAGCTCCGGCCTAAGAGCAGAGTTGTAAGTAAGGAGTAGTCCCTAGAAAAACAGACAGTTTATTTTTCTGGTTTCCACAATGTCTGTGGCTTCCCTGAACTTTGTAACTTTTTTGAATGGTTTCACTTTTTCAATAAAAGACTGTGGATTAGAGCATGCTGGGAGAATGCATACTACTTAATTATAGCTGAAGCCAGAGCAGACGAGCTGTGATCAGAGCCAAAATGGCTGATAATGCATTAACCTGATAAGGGATATAGAGTTAGTGTGTGTCTCGGACTGGAGTTTCCTTTTTTGCAATTTAGTTATAATGTATGTTAGAACGTTGTTGTATCGCGAAATCCATCTTTTTATACCGTTGTTATACCATCGATGTGATGTCACTATGTTGTTAACCCATCAATGGTACGTCACATCGATAGTATAAAGACGGTGATCACTCTGTGCATGCATGCTGCCCGAACAGACGGCCACAGTGGTGAGAGCATGACCCGGAGCAGAGCGGTGGTGACTGAAACCAACAATGCCAAGGATCCTGCTTCATTCCTTTACTAGTTATAGGGACCATAAACTATAGAAAATCTCTTAGATTCTGCCACCAACATAGACTATGCCCTTAATTTCTTTATCTCCACATATAATACACCTGTGATATTTTCGCCCCCTACTCAAAGTGTACGATCAAGAACCTGAGTAATCCCCGGATTATCCCCTAACTAATGGCAGACAGGGATAACCTGTGGCATAAGGCCCTCACCTCTGGAAAACCTGCCAACAGGCAAAACTACCAACTGCACAAATTGCCTGCACCAGAGAAATCCGTCATGCTAAGGATGATCACTTTAAAGAGAACCTTGCCTCCTCCTGGGGTAATGGTAAGCAATTCTGGGCTAATATAAAGGAACTCACGGGGAAATCCAGCACTGCCCCCCCCCCCCTTTAACATTAATGGAGCCATCACCCAGGACCCTCAGGTTATAGCTAATACCTTCAACCTGGCCTTTACTGATCTGAGTGGGGTACTTCCTTCTGACTTCTTCAATAAGCCGGTCTGTCCCTCTCCTTCGGCTGCTCCGACTTACTCTCCCCACCTTCCATTTCAGGTTGATCTCCACTACTGAAGCAAAAACTTACCTTCAGAGGCCCAGATATGCAAAGGGGTTGCGCATGGCGCAACAGAGTTGTACCAGCACAACCCTGCATTGCACCTCGCTGGGATATTAAAAAGGCTGCCTGGTGCAGCGCAAATCCTGATGCACTGGAACGCAGTGTAAATGTATGTGGCGCAGATGCAGAGGGCGTGCCCATGCATAAGCAGCACATCCCGATATTCAGCCCGGGATGTGCGGTGCATATGCTGGCGCAACCCTGCATTGCGCCGCATAGGGGGACTCAGAGTTGGGCCCATGAATAGTGGGAACAATTCTTGGCCACCCACAGGCGGGCTGCTATAGTGCCGGGCGCAACACAGTGGCCGCTAGCCATGGGTGGCCACCCGCCCACCCCGAACACTGTCCACAAGCACCCATATCTCCCTGGTGGCCTAGTGGTACCCCCTTCCCTCCCGATGCTGCAGTCGCCATTAAGTGCTGTAAAAGACCTTCCCCAGTGGTCTAGTGGTACCCCCTCCCTCCCATTACCCCGATCACTGGTAAATGTACTTAAATCCATTCCCTGGTAGTCTAGTGGTACCCCTCCCTCCGTATCCCGATCACCAGTAAAGTACCTACAACATTCCCGGTAGTCGTGGTACCCCAGCCCGATCGCGGTGAAATTGCAGTAAACAACGTCCCAGGTGATCCAGTTGCACCTCCACCCATACAGGACCTCTTGCCCACCCTGCTTCCTCCCCGTCTTCGGTGGATGGCTGCAATCTGCCCACATGCTGCCCACTGAATGACAGGTACAGTATGGGCTTGCAGGGCAAACTGTACTAGACAGTCCCAAATATGTGAATGAAATCATTTTTGGGACTGTCTAGTACAGTATGCCCTGCAAGCCCATTGGTCCACACTGTCATTTGGCGGGCGGCCGGACAGTATGCGGGCGGATTGCAGCCTCCACCGATGATGGGGGAGGTGGGCAAGGTGTCCTGTGTGGGTGGAGGTGAGGTGCCACTGGATCATCAGGGACGTTGTTTATTGTGATCTACCGCGATCAGGGCTAGGGGTGGGCGGGGTACCACTAGACTACCAGGGAATGGATTAAAGTACATTTACTGTCGATCAGGGTAACGGGAGGGAGGGGGGTACCACTAGACCACCAGGGAAGGTCTTTTACGACAACTAACGTCTATCGCTGCATCGGGATAGAGGCGTTACCATTGGACTACCAGGGAATGTTTTAGGATACTTTTACCAGTGATCGGGGAAATGAATGGAGGGGGTACCACTAGACTACCAGGGTTTGTTCTATGGTGATATCTCGCAATCGCGGCTACATGGCGGGGGATGCCCCGGGACACCCTCTGCACACGTCATTCTGAGCAGGGCACCAGGCACAACTCGCCTGCTGCCCTGCGCAAGGTATGCAAATGGGACCATAATGACATGCAGATGGCCACATTTGCACCTTGAATATATTATGGCCTCATTTGCATGCCCTCTGCTGAATATCATGGGTGATGCGCCCAGCGCAACTGCATTTGTGCTGGTGCATCCCTGTGCTCCCTATCTGTGGCTTGTGCCGGCACAGTGCCACTACGCCATGTGCAGTCCATGCCATATTTAGTGGTGCTGCGCCATGGCGCATCACCGTTGAATGTTACCTGGTCCTGGCTCTGGTACATCCAGTTGTGCTGTGCCCACGCTTATGCCACTGCCAGGCGCAGTCTGAATGTCTGAGCCAGAGAGTACTGGGTAAGTCAAGGTTCAGTGGAGACTCATTAGACCTGAAATTACTACATCTGGCCCTTGATGCTGTACTTCTCCCCCTCACCAAGATCCTTAACCTCTCCCTTCACTGTTGTCAATTCCCCACCCTATGGAAATCTGCTAATTGTCACTCCTATCCACAAGAATGGTGACAAAACTGCCCACGGCAGCTACTGCCCAATTTCCACTCCCCAATATCCAAAGCATTGGAAAAAGTTGCATCAGATCAATTGTCTGACTACCTAGCAGAGCACAACCTCCTGTGCGCCCAGCAGCACGGTTTCCTTGAGGGACACAGTAGCACAGCAGCGCTCTTGGAATATTCCGGCTTTTCCCACAAAGCCCTTGATCAGGGTCAGTTAGTAGGGTCAGTGTACACTGACCTGACAAAGGCATTTGACACACTTAATTATGACCTCCTGGTCTCATCCCTCCATTCAGTCAGCCTCTCCCCTGAAGCCACCTCCTGGTTTGTGGATTATCTCAATGGTCACTCCCAGCAAGTGAAAATCAGTAACACCCTCTCCTCCTCATTACCTGTCTGCTCTGGGGTCCTGCAAGGGTCTATTCTCAGTCCTCTCCTCTTTAGTCTCTTTCTAAATACCCTCCCTTTAGCCTGCTCTTGTAACCTATTACTCTACACTGATGACGCCGTTGTCTATACTTGTCACTAGGACCCGTCCATACTACAACGCTCTCTTCAGGCTAATTTCTGTGAGTTAGAGTCATGGTTCACTAAATACAAGCTTATCATGAACTATAAAAAATCGAAATCTTATGTTATTTAAAAACGTCCAAAATAAACTCAAAAATGTCCCCCTCACATTTCTTAATGACCATTTCCAACCGTTAGAACAGGTCAACACCTTTAAATACCTTGGGCTTACCCTTGACTCCACCCTTTCCTTTCAAAGCCATGTTGATTTAGTCTGCAAAGCTGTTAATACTAGGATCGGCCTCTTGTACAGGCATAAAAAATGCTTAACTAATGACACCCTCCGTCTTGCTGTCACCAGCTCAGTACTTTCCATTGTAGACTGCGGCATAGTAATCTATGGCTCCACATCTGACACTGCCCTCAACAGGATCAAAGTCTCTCTTAACAAAGTTTGCAGGCTTGTTCTTGGAGCCCATCGGCTTACCCACACCAGCGATCTTTACTAGCAAGCACACCGGTTGGACTTTAAAGGTCGACTAACATACCGTACTTGCTTAATAGCCAAGAAAGACTTGTCCTGCCAGCCCCCGATCCTTCATTTTCTGACTCCCACCCCCTCTCTGTGCACTACCAGGAGCACCTTAAAAGGCTCATACCTTGTTCCTTTCTGTAAAACCACCCTTGGGCAGCACGCCTTTCCATACCGGGCCCCATACCTCTTGAACAGCCTGCCCCATGATATCCTGGCCACTGACAAACTTGACCCTTTTAAAACTAAACTTCGCCAACACCTCCTCTCGCTGAACCACTGCAACTGCCCATAATTCTCCCTGCTCCACACTGCCTCCACTCATTATTCTCTTACCTCTCACTCCCTCACCCACTCACCCTCCTACTTGCCTTTTTCTGACTGCCCTTGCATTCTTCTCTCTCCCTGATGCACTTTTCTGCCCACTGATGGCACTTGATTGTAAATATAATCTTTATGTGCTTGAACTGTACTTTTATACCGTCTCTGTTAGTGGTTAAGCCTTTCCTATGCACTGTATCTTGGCTCCTCAATCTATGTTTTGTAGTCACGTCATTTTGTATCACTGTATTGCTGTTACTCTACATTATTACCCTGTGTATACCTTTACAATGTCCTGTATTCAATGTATGATGTAGAACCTCTGTAAAAGAGCCTCTGGCTCAGAGGTATATCTTTTTTTTTTTTATTCTATTTTTTCCTTGCCATCTAGTCACTGAACCTTCTGCCCAGGTCATGGTCCCCTCCGCTCCCACATTAGCTGCAACTCCCGGGTACCCCCTGGATTACCCCCCCAGGGCAGGACTGTGGCACTGGCCCAAGTGCCGCAGACAGTGGAATAGACCCTGGAGCTGGCCTGGGAGCTCATTGGAGCAGAGGGGCAGGCATCATCCTGGTGGCATGCAGTATGTTTTCCCCTATAGTTGGGGGGGCGGGGACGTGCAATGACGACCGGTGTTCCGCCCCCACCCCCTGAGCATGCTAGGCGTCGATGCTTGCGGTACTGTTCAGCCTCTGCTGGGTGTCCCCATAGTTCTGAGGACTCCATCTTCCTCCCCCCTGAAGAAGGAGAGCAGTCATGGGATGCTCAATCCTTCTCCCCCTGGCCGGCCCTCCGATGCTCGGGGTCCGCTCTCGAACCCGGGGCGCCGACAGGCTGACATGGCTCAGAGGTATATCTGATATTTCAAATAAAATAAAAAAATATATATATATAATGTATGGTCACATATTGACAACCAGTTTGTGTAACCATCTCGAGGTTGCCATGGCGACGTAAACCTCTGGAGCTTCAATCTCGAGGTTTTCATAGTCACCATGGCAACCTCTCGACGGTTAACAAACCAGTTATAAATATATGCTCATACATTATCCTCTATGTTGTATTACTGTGATGTAATAATTCCATACTTACATCACAATAATAGGAAAAAATAAAACTTTACACATCAAGCTAATGCAGAATCAGCTGTTACTGGCTCTTGACATTGCACGCACACTCACAAACACTTGTGTGCACACACACACAGATGCCTATCACACCAGTACTCACATTTCAGTTGGGCACACTTAAAGCACATTGGAATGCCTTGACGGGTATAGTTTAGCTTGTAAATCCTACTGGTCATGCTTACACCCTCTGAACCCCCTGTATCCATGCCTCTCAAAAGTCCCACATTATGAGAGATGTCTACCCATTTTATCCCTTAAAACAATTCTGTCTATATCTCTCAAATGTCCCACATTATGATGGATGTTGCCTTATTTTACCTATCAGAACTCCTTTGTCCGTAGCTTAAATGTCATCTAGTATAGGGGAAAGCCTCACATTGTAACCCTCTAAACCATTTTCCTCTCAGGAGTCTCACATTATGAGCCTCTTCGTCCTGACTCCAACCATCCCACATTAGGAGGAACGTCCCTCATGTTGCACCTCAGAACTGCTCTGCTCCCCATGGAAAAGGTGCAGCCCACTCGGAAGGTGCTATAAACTTGGACTTTAATTAAAGCAGAAATTCATAATACTCACTGCTTCTGCTAAATTAAAATCACATTATGCAAATAAAATTGATAGTCTCCCCCAGTGCCCAGGGTGCATGGTGTCCCACATTAAGAGGGCCCCCCCCACATTTTAGTGACATTTTGGAAAGGAGAATACACCAAGTAAAAGGTATAAAATGCCTATTTTTGTCCTCTCTTAGCCCTTAACTGTCGTGCTTGATTGTTTCTCTCCCCTCTAACAACCATTCAGCAGCAGGCCCTGCACTTTCCCTGTGTTGATATCTGGCTCTTCATCCTGTATCAAAAATTCACCAGTCGGGTCAGTTCTACTTGATCTCCCCTTCCACACAGCCAGACCCAGTCAGAGCTAAGTGTACCTCCAGACTCCAGTAGTGGGAAAAGGCATGCACACACGCACTCCACTTCCCGCTGGGCCTGTTGTGAGTGCCCCCCTCAGCACATCACTGCAGACCTAAACTAGGACTGTTTTTCAAATCAGAATAGGCGACATCTCGGCTGGCGTGAGGACAAGAGGGGCTTTATTACAGCAGCCTAACTACGATGTGTAGCAGCCTCTGAAGGAAATACAGTCATGCACATCAAAGGAATTAAATAATCAATAAATAGGCTGTCATGAGTGTGACAATGCTGAGACTTCAGCTGTTTGAAACCCCTTGACCACCGCACAGTGTGGGGAGGTTGGGAGGCACCCAGACTGGCAACCCCCAACACTGAGTGATTCACTGTAACTCCCTCAGAGATTATAATCTGTCTCACTGGAAGACCATGAGCTTGTCCTTCTACAGCCCTACCAGAGAGCTCACAAAACCCTGAAACTGTCTCGCAGTATCTTCTTTTACAAGCTATTTGCTGTCCACGTGATCTACTGTAGTTATGTTAACGGCACTGACAGACATTACTGCCCTGTCCTGCCCCCATGGCATCCACAGCAGCTGCCCATGCACAGTGACAGTGGGGACTTGGCAGCGTTCCTGTAAAACTTGGCTTCCCAGAAGAGGTCCTGACTCCCCAGAAGAGGTGTAAGATCTTAAGGCAGCTGCCCAGTTGTGACAGCCACATGAGGTGCTGTGGTGCCTTGTGATGGATTGGGACAGCTGCATGAAATCATAGTAGGACGAAGATGCCTTTGCTGCGTCGGCCCAAGCCTGGTGGGGCACCACCACAGGAGTAACATGCAGTGGCAGTGATGGGGACTGGCGACACACAGAGAGCAGTGGCAGTTTCCCTCAAGTGAGCTGGGGGTGGACAAGCTGAGGAGAGTCATTGCAGCCCTGTCTGTGATTGAAGGAACAATGACAGTGGCATGGCTCATTGCTTCTGCTGCCAGTCCCAGGATCCAGATGTTTGCTCACCAGTTGGGGGCAGTAGGGCATGCAGGTTCTCAATGTATGACCTATGTGTGATGGAGCAGGAGGTAATGTAAACCAAGTGACTTTGGGAGTTGGCAGCAAGCTCCTGTGGCCAGAAGCCTTCTAGTTTGTGTTGTGAGGGCTGACGCAACATGACAGGTTCTGACTGCAGCCCTTATGGGGCACCAGATAATGGACAAGTGGGACAGTCTGAGAATACCACCAAGTGCTGCTGTGCAGGGCTTTCAGAAATAAGGGAGTTTTGGGCAGCTTCCAGCCTCACAAGAAGTAGCTGCAGGAGGGACATCTGATGGGAGGATGATCTTTGAGCAGCTCTGGGCGTCCAGATGAAGGAGAAGGGAATGGCTTTGAGATTGCCTTCTGGGGTGGGCAGAGCTGATACAATTGGTGCGGGAGGGAGGTGACGCTGAGTCTAGGAGGCAGGATGCTCTACTGCAGATACAAGTACCTGAACCTGCAGCTTGCTGTACAGGATACACACCTGGCTGAAGCCTTGTTGTTATGCAATGCTACAGATCCATGTGCCATCTAGAACATTGCATTGCAGTGCAACCCCACCTAGAGTACTGCGTCCAGTTTTGAATACTGCACCTCAGAAAGGACCTAGGCAGATGGAGGTGATTCTGAGGAGGACAAGTAAAATGGTGCAGGGTTTGCACAGGAAGTCCTACGAAGAGAGGCTGAGGAATCTCAACATGTGCATTCTGGAAGAGAGAGAGAAAGAGGTGACAGATTAAGGACACGGGCTAGGCTTTGTGTGGGATTGATGTCTGTGTACCCTCCCCCCTCTGGTATCTCATCCCCATCTCCATCCGTTTGCGTCTTATGCCTCTCAGCCCACCCTTTCAGGCATGTTGCAGAGTTCTTTTGGAGTCCTTCCCCATATGGATAGCTTTCATTGTATCCCTGTAGGGTATTGTGTCCTTGGCCTTACATTGCCTGGTAGAAGTTTCTATTGCATTTTGTTTGTATGGTACATACACCTCACAGTCACTTCAGTGCTACCTGTATCTTGAGTGGGCACTTTTCTTTCAAACCTGTCTGCTTACAGGCAAGTATGTGTCAGCTTTGGCATAGCTACTAGAGTATTCCAGGAGTTGTGACCGACAAAGGCATTCTTCAGTGCTTTTGAGGTGGTCTAGTGCTCGGTAGCATCTGTATTTTCCCTCAGAAGGATGCCTTGGTCATACCTATTCCATCTAGGTCTGGTCTCCCACCGCAAAGCCCTAATGGTCATTTCTAGGGGAAAATCCCTTTTCTCCATCACTATGGTGTGGGAGCTGCAAAACTCAGCTATCCTTCTGGTCCTCCAAATTCATCAGTACTCATCTGTTCAGTCTAAGGGGAGAAAACACCTGGTAATGGAAGGACTCAGATCTTCTCATCTGAGATTGCACACCTCGCTGTTAAAGGGACAGCTTACTGCTCAACCAAAGAGTAGGGCTCTATGGAGAAGACTGATTCTTGAAAGATAGGAAAGTTACTTACTGTAACTCAAGATCTTCAAGAATATCTTCTCCGCAGAGCCACACCCACTGCTCACATCTTCTTTATGCAAGGGTTACTCAGAGCTGGGATATACCTGTGCTGCATCCTTACCTGGTCTTGTTCTCAGTAGGCCGATAACTGAGTGGCTCTCCTTAACTGCTGGTAAGCCACACTGCTATACTTGTGTGTGAAGTGCTTCGACTTCCTTTTTTGTGCAGCCAGGAGGAGGACGAGAGCTCTGAATGAATCTCTGTACAAACACCATTAAAGTGACATACCAACCTTAAATATTTAAGCAATTTAAGAAAAAGGGAACATTGTATAAGGGTAAGTACACTAATAGATTTGGGAGGGGGGGTTGTTCCATGTGGGCGTATGTAAGCTAAGTCATTTAGGTAGCAGATGAGGAGCAAATAATAGGGCTAGTGCAGCAATGGTAAGGATCGCCATGAAAATAAGGTCCAGAAATGAAAGGAGGGGCACTTCCCTGGAGAGGTCTGGAAACGGTTCTTATACAGTGCTGCTGGACTTTTAGCGACGGCATCTCCAGTGCACAAACGGGGTTCTGCTGGGTTCACTCACACTGACCCAGTACTGTGGCCACACTGCCTTGCTCAAGCCCTTTATTTTAATCTTTGCCTGCTGTAAAAGTTGTGTACAGACTTCTCCATGGAAATGCCCGTTTTCATTTTGTTTCTTGTTTTCTTGCCATTCTTTACCATTGCTTCACTATCCCCATTATTCCCGCCTCATCTGCCGAATTTAGTTTACACTCCCACATGGAACTACTGCCCCCCCACCACCAAATCTATTACCATGCTTACTCAGATCATATAAAGCGTCACGGTTTACAGAGTTGCTTACAAATGTAATTTTGTATATGCCCAAAAAAAAGAATTATAATGAGCATTGATGTTGTTTGCCCAGCAGGTCATTTAAGCCTTCTTGTTGTTTTTTCATAATGGTGTGGGGAGGGGTTATGAAGTTTTGCAAGCTGAAGTATAGTAATCTGGTGCATTGACAGATCGGTATATTACAATGAACAGCTGAGAGTTCCAGATACACATTAGGCAAAATCTGAATGACAAAAAAAAAATTTTTTTCTTCAAAACATGAGAAAAGTCCAGTGCACTGGTTGACTGTTAGACGGCTGAGCACTGTCAGTTCAAGCTACAGAAACTACCAGTGACATCATCTGCAACCTCAGTGAAATGGGGGCATAGCAGAGGAACCTAGCACAAAGTGAATTATCTGAAAAACATGACAGTACTCAGCGCAGTATTTAATTAGTGGATTTATTACACAGGAAGGATACCTTATGGGTAAAGAAGTTTTGTATTATTGTTTCACACTGATTTATTAACAAAGCACACAGTTGCCACTGATATTGAAGGTTACATCAGGGCAAGTTTCTTGGCTCAAAAATTTGAAACGAGCAAAGTATGAATACGATCCCACTGACGACTTTCTTGCTTGAAATGAAACAGGTATTCAGTTGTTATGTGATTGCCGGTTTCATTCTGAGCAGGAGGGCGATCAATGAGATTGTATTCATGTGCAGGTCTGTTCAAACTAGCAAAGAAATGTGGGCTGATGTACCATTAAATGATAATAACATATGCTAACACACACTGCTATTGTTATTAGATGTATTTCAGCAGTGCGACTCCAAAAAACAAAGCAAGCTCTGCTAAAATAAATTACTATCTCCACACAACACATCAGGAGCACAGCCCATCGCTGAGGTCACTTCTGGTCTTGGCTGTCTATCAAACTCCTAACATAGAGGAGGAACACAAGGGTGTAAAAAAAGTAAATTAAATGTAATTTTTATTTTTTTTTTTAATATGTCATTAGTGAAACAGCTTGAATGGCAGGTTTGATATAACTATCAGATACACAGAATGCTGACAATTCCCTTTAAGCCTTACCGCATATGTTTTTTTGTGTATGCCCCACATCATTTTGGTTGCCCTCCTTTGGACCGCCTCCACGCTGTTTGTCTTTTCGAAGATGGAGCCTCTAGAACTGGACACCGTACAGGAGGTGTGGTCTCACCATTGATCTGTATAGTGGAATTATTACCTCCTTTGTTCTGCTGGTGATTCCCCTGCCAATGCATCCCAGCATCCTGCTGGCCTTCCCTGCTGCTTTGTCACACTGCATGTTACTTTCAGGTCATCAGAGATGATTACTCCTAGGTCCCTTTCCTGTTTTGAGCATGATATTGCCTCCTCCCCTCCCAGGTGGTATGTTGCTCCTGGTTTTCTGTGCCCAATATGCATTATTTTACATTTTTTAGCATTGAAACCCAGTTGCCAATCCCTTGACCAATCCTCTGGCTTTTTTAGAGCTCCCCTCATACTAGCCACCTCCTCCCCTGGGAGTGTAAGCTCTGTTGCAGAGCCTTGTGTCGTCCATGAACAGGTATACTTTCCCTTCCAGACCCTCTGTAGTGTCACTGATAAAGAGATTAAAGGGACACTGTCAACCTTTTTACGTCTCAAACTGTCCCTAGTTTGTAAAACATATTTTAAGATTGTGTGTATTCTGTAGATATGGTGATGTGGCTGGAAGTGTGAGTCTGATTCCTTTTTTCTTTTTAAAAGTGTAAAACAGACTGCCCACTATACTGGTGTTACCACACCAAAATGTGTTTGTTTACATTCCTTAATCAACTCCAACTGAATCTTTCCTGGACTTGGGAACACCCCAACACAGTCTAGCCACTCAAGATGCAGTGGGAGCAGAGGAGACTATTGCATCATGAGTGGCTGCACTACTTAGGGGTGTTCCTAATGTTCAGGAAGTGAGCAATAAGAACAGGTCAGGGATTTGAAATAAAACAAGGTTGGGTATAATTACATAATTACCATGGATTTCAGTTCTACTAAGAAATGAGGGAGGTCAAACCCCCAGTAACACCACTGAGTTTTAGAGCAGGTAAGTGATCATAAAATGTGGGTTTTCAACATAAAATAATATGATGCAAAAAGGATTGACAGTGTCCCTTTAAAGAGGACCGGGCCCAACACTGATCCTTGTAGCACCCCACTGGTCATTCTGCCCACTCCAGAGTGTATGCTATTTATGACCACTCTGTGAGTCCTATTGTCCAGTCGCTTGTCTGTCCATTTCACTACTATTGTGCCTACTCCTAGTTTGTTCAGCTTGTTTAGCAGTCTTCTATGTGGAACGGTGTCAAAGGCCTTACTAAAATCTAGGTAGGTCACATCCACTGCCTCCCCTCCCCCCCTCCACTTCCCTGGTTACCCAGTTGAAGAACTCTGTGAGGTTTGATTGGCATGACCTCCCCCGTGAACCCATGCTGCCTCTGTTCTTGCAGACCATTGGCAACTAGGTATTCCACAGCCCTTTCCTTCAGTAGTGTTTCCATTACCTTGCCCACCATGGAGATCAGGCTGACTGGACTGTAGTTCCTGCCTCCTCTTTGTTTCTGCTTTTGTACAGAGGAACTACATCTGCCCTCCTCCAGTCCCCCTGTACCTCCCCTGTTTCCATGGACAGGTAGTACAAGGCTGTCAGAGGTGCAGCCAGTACCTCTTTGAGTTCCCTCATTATCCTGGGGTGCACCCCATCTGGTCCCATTGCCTTATCCACTTTTAGCACCATTAATTCCCTAAGGACCCTTTACTTTGGAAAAGGACTTGTGTCCACCTTCCTTCCCTTATCAGTCATGAGTCCAGTGTCAGTCCCTGGCCCTCTTGGAAGAAAAAGAGAGAGGCATTTTCTGGGTGCTTTCTGTATCCTTGCTAAGCTTCTATGGTTATCCCCTGCCCACCACTAGCATCCTAAGCGCTCTGATCCCCTTATTATCAATACTCTTGGCAGGGGATGTTGAAAGCAGTCCTGGCCCAGCTACCCCCTACGCAAACACACACGCATGCACAGTGACTCAGTGCAGGTAAACAGGCATGGACTAAATACAGTGCAGATTAACATCTGCAGCTGCCTGTCCAGATTCTCGTAACTGGAAACATGGGTATCCCTCTACAACCTAGATGTCATTGGCATAACTGAAACATGGCTAAAACCCTTAAACCCCAACTCCAGCTGCCATA
Organism: Neoceratodus forsteri; assembly: GCA_016271365.2. NCBI lineage: Eukaryota > Metazoa > Chordata > Ceratodontiformes > Ceratodontidae > Neoceratodus > Neoceratodus forsteri. The sequence continues at coordinate 1,315,838,327 of CM057455.1, read as the reverse complement.
TTAGTGGCTTTACCATGAACTGGCAGAACAGACACAGGTCCATAAAAGGTGGGTAGCACTTGTATACTTCAGGGATTTACTGAGTGCCACACTCATTTCTAGCAGCACCACTAACAACTCGGTATGTGAGTGGACCATCACAGACCTCTCTCTACAGTCTGCTAAAAAATGTATACTGGTTGCAGCTACAGTCCCCCCAACGTGGTTTGCCTGCCTTGGCCCAGTTGATCACGGGCATTGACTGCTGCACCCCTATGAGGGAGATCATTATGCTGGGAGGCTTCAACCTAACTGGCTGCATGGCACCCAGACAGAGTATTACCATCCCCACCCACTTCAACCATAGGTTCTCAAACCACTCCCTCCTGGACTGGATTCTCACAAATCATGAAGATAGGGTCCTCCAGGCAGGCTCCATCAGCCACCAGTCCCCAACTTTTTGCATCTGGTCTTACGAGCATCCTCACCTTTCCCACAACTTCTGGCCTTTATTGAGTTCTCTAATTATGATATTATGATGTTTTCTGCTTGTTCTTTAACCTTAGTGCAGTCAACTGGCCAGTCCTTCACACTTTGTCAGATATGACCTTTGCTCTGAGCTTCTTCATTGCTTCCCTAACTACCGTCCAGGAGAAGCACTTCCCCTTAATCACCCGCAGAGTGCGGGATGGGAACTCATAGATACATAGACAGTATCGGCAGATAAGGGCCTACGGACCACCCAGTCTGCCCATTTGAGCTTGTAAGTTCACTTTGTTTTCCTAGAAGTCTGTTACCCCTTACCCCTGATCTCCAGAATTCCTTTATGTCTATTCTATGCATTTTTAAATCCCGTGATTGTTTCAGCCCCCACCGCTTCCTCTGGCAGAGTGTTCCATTTGTCCACCACCCATTCTGTGAAGAAATTCTTCCTCATGTTTCCTCTGAATCGTCCTGCCTCCAACTTCATCCCATGCCCTCTAGTCCTGGAACATCTTTTTTGCTTAAAAATAGTGTATTGCTGCACCCTGTTCCTCCCTGTAAGATACTTGTATGTCTCTTTCATATCCCCTCGCTCCCTCCTCTCCTCCAGGGAGTACAAATTCAAGTCCTTCAACCTCTCCTCATAGGACTTGTGATGCAATCCATGTACCATCTTTGTTGCCATCCTCTGAACCTTCTCTACCCTGTCTATGTCCTTACATAGGTAAGGTCTCCAGAACTGTATACTGCTCCAGGTGGGGCCTCACTAGTGTCTTGTATAGTTGAATTATGACCTCCCTTTTCATGCTGGTGATGCCCCTTCCTATGCCTATGCATCCCAGCATCTTATTTGCTTTACCTGCTGCCTTGTTGCACTGTTTTCCTACCTTGAGGTCATCAGAGATGATAACCCCAAGATCCCCTTCCTGCTTGGTGCATGCTATATCCTCACCTCCCAGCTGATATATTGTGCCAGGGTTTTTGTGCACCATATGCATTATCTTGCACTTCTTTGCATTGAATTTCAACTGCCAACCCCCAACCATTTTTCAAGTTTCTGCAGGTCCCTTCTCATTCTGTCTACACCCTCTGGTGTATCTACTGTGTTACAGAGCTTTGTGTCATCAGTGAACAGAGGAATTCTGCCTTCTAGGTCCTGTGCAATGTCACTGATGAAGATGTTGAATAGGACCGGTCCCAGCACTGATCCCTGTGGTACCCCACTGGTCACTCTTCCCTCTGTGGAGTAACAGCCATTTACCACCATCCTCTGTGTCTTACCGCCCAGCCTTTTACCTACCCACCGCACTGCTATCCTGTCCACACCCATATTCCCCAGTTTGTGTAATAACCTTCTATGTGGCACAGTGTCAAAGACCTTGCTGAAATCCAGATAGGCCATGCCCACTGCCCTCCTCTGATCCAACTTCCTAGTCACCCAGTCGAAAAATTCAATGAGGTTGGTCTGACATGATCTCCCCCTGGTGAAATCATGCTGCCTTGGGTCCTGTAGTCCGTTGCCAACCAGATGTTCCACCAATCTCTCCTTCATTAGTGCTTCCATGATCTTTCCCACTACTGAGGTGAGGCTGACTGGTCTGTAGTTCCCCGCTTCCTTTTTGTTCCCACTTTTGTAAAAGGGGACTACATCTGCTGTCCTCCAGTCTTTGGGTACCTCCCCTGTTTCCAGTGATCGGCTAAACAGGATTGCCAGAGGTTCAGCCACCACCTCTCTTAGTTCTTTAAGGACCCTGCGGTGCACCCCATCTGGCCCCATTGCTTTATCACCTCTTATTCCTTCAGGACCCTTTCTCGTGTAAAGGGACTTGTGTCCATTTCTGAACCATCCCCACCCCGTGTACTCCATTCAGGCCCATTGCCCTCCTCTTCCTCAGTGAAGACTGAGCAGAAATACCTGTTCAGTATGTCAACTTTGCTGTTGTCATCCTCCATGCAGCCCCCATCCTCCCCCGTTAGTCTCACTATCCCTCCCTTTGTCTTGCTTTTTTCACTTATGTACCTGTAAAAGGTTTTGTCCCCTCTTCCTACTGATTTTGTAGTGTGCTCTTCTGTCTGAGCTTTGGCTTCCCTTACTGACCTCCCTGCCTCCCTTTGCTTCTCCTGGTATTTCTCTCTATCCCCTTCTGCCTGTGTCTTTTTGTATTACCTGAATGCAATCTTTTTGGCTTTCACTTTCTCTGCTGCCTTCTTGTAAAACCATAATGGCTTCCTATTCCTTCTCCCCTTGCTAACCTGCTTAATGCATAATTCTGTTGCTCTTGTAATCCCCGTTTTAAATACTGCCCACTGTTCCTCAACCCCTGATTCCCACCCCATTCCCCTTAATGCCACTTTCAAGCATCTCTCCATTTTCCCAAAGTCTGCCCCCCTAAAATCCAGGATACATGTTTGTGTGCGGTTTGGTTCTGCTCCTATGATTTCAAACCACAGTGACTGGTGTTCACTGTTCCCCGGGTGCTCCCCACTGTTACCCCTATCACACTGTCCCTGTTTATAAGCACAAGGTCCAGTATTGCCTTCTGCCTAGTTGGTTTCATGACCAGTTGCTTGAGGAAAGCGCCTTGAAGGGAGTCCAGGATAAATCTGCTCCTGGTTGATGCTGCTGCTGGGATGCTCCAGTCCACATCTGGAATATTGAGGTTTCCAACCAGTACTACCTCACCCTTGTCTGCCATCCTTTGGATGGCTAGCATCAGCTCCCTATCTGTTTCTTCCTCCTGGGCTGGAGGTCTGTAGACCACACCTGTGCAGATGGCTGGCCCCAAAATGACTCTCCAAAGTCTTGCTCAGGAAATTGAATTAGAGGGATGCCATGTGGGTGGCTCACAAAGCCACACCCTCCTCTTCCTCATGGAACAAATACTGACGCTACGCAACCTTAGGAAACAAGAGGTAAAATCTCACAATGCCAAATATCTTAAAAACCTACAGTGTCGGAACCTTGGCAACCCCAAAAATTTCTCAGCAGCAGTAAACTCGTGTAGCAAACACAGAATCAGACAAACAATATCAAGCTGAAACCTGGCACTGGGTTCCTAACTGACCCCTTCAGAGTCACTGAAACCCAGAACATAAAATTCATAGACTTTTGCGACTACCTGGGTAAGCTTTCTCCCAAGGATCCTTCTTGCGTTAGTGGTCCCAGCATTCCAACGCTTCACTTTAAGGCAATCTTCCCAGATGAAATCCTTAGGACCCTCCCCAACCAAGGTTACACCAGCATCAGTTAACTTTGTCCAAGGTTTCTTAAAGTAATGGTCAATATTATCGCTAAACCTCTGGCAACCATATTTAATCAATCCCTGACCTCTTCATCTATACACTCAATATGGAAGCAAGCCGGAATGGTCTCTATATTTAAGTCCGGTGACCCTATCCTTCTCGACAACTACCTTCTCATTTCCATTCTCTCTCATCTGAGCAAAATCCTTGAAAAGGTTGTCTTCCAGCAAGTCTCAGACCATGTGTATAAGCATAACTTTCTCTATCCCCAAAAACATGGTTTCAGAACAGGCTACAGTACAACCTTTCTTAGCAAGCTTCACCAACCAAGTTATAAGAGGCATGGATGAAGACAAGCTAACAGGTGCCATCTTTGTAGATCTTACCAAGGCCACTGACCTGGTAGACTACAGCATCCTAATAAACAAATTGCACCATATTGTGTTCTGTGCTGCGACCACGTTCTGGTTTCACAGCTACTGGTTACTTTCTGGGAGAACCCAGGTGGCCTGCACAAGTGGTAGCTACTTCCAGCACAGTGGGGCTTCAAATGGGGGTACCTCAGGGATCCATACTTTGACCAGTTTTGTTCTCCTTCTTTACAAACAGACTTACACCCTAAGAATTGAAAGGAATGCAACATGCTGATGACTTGATCCTCTTTCTCAGTGCAAAGACTCCGGCTGAAATATACTCCACCCTCACGGAGGCTTCTGACGCCACTCAGTGGTGGTTCCTAGCTAACCGACTCCTAGTCAATGCCAAAAAGACTAACGTCATACTGTAGGGGTCAAAACCCATAGTAGCTAAATGGGTAGCAGACAATAAGCACCTAAACATCCTATCCTCCGACAGCACTGCCCTTGAATATTTGTCTGCCTTCAAATATCTGGGGGTCACACTAGACCCTTGCCTGACCTTTTCAGACCATATTGGACTTATGGTCAGATGCGTGAACCAGAAACTGGGGGAGCCAGTTTCTGGCTCAGGGAATTGACTCCAGAAGTAAGTCTTGCCCTTGCCTAGGGTACATTACTCCCCTTCTGGACTGCTGCTCCTTTATTTATACACAAACCTTGTCCGCCTGTCTGTCCAGAGTGAACAAAACGTACAGCATTGCAGATTTGCTTTGATGGCTCCTTACTCTACACATCACTGCTCCCTCTACCAGGCCCTCGATTGGCTCTCACAAGCCCTCCGAGAATACCTACTAGGCTGCCTCTTAGGCGAATCTGTTCAGGAAAAAGAGACATCCCCCCCCCCCCGTCCTCCCTACTCAAGCCTAAGCCTTGTCCCTGTGATCTCCTGTTCTCCTCTAGCCTTCTCCTAGAATGCCCCCAAGTTGCCACCTGTATGGGTCAAAAGGCCTTCTCCGCTGCAGCTCCAAGTAACTGGAACAGCCTATCGACTCCCCTCCACTCCCTAGGATGATACTCTATATTGAGATCATAATAATACCCTCTCAGTTGTCTTTACCTGCAGTTGCCCGCCACCCCAACTCCCTCAAACATAGAGTCCTAATACCTCTGGTTTGGTTCTGGCAAAACCTGCTGTTTTGTGCTGGTCTGTATATTCTGTAAATTGTGTACAATGTTGTTTATTGCTTGAATACTCTCTTACAGCCTAGTGTTTATTTCCTCATGCTGAACTGATGTATGTATTAGCAATATTATTAATGGTTTTGTAACAATCTAATGCATCTTGATACTATGTTCTTTTTCTGTTACTTTTGTGCCATCTTAATGGCCCGGATTGTGCCTGAAAACAGTCCCCGGTATCAGTGCACCCACCTGGGTAACAAATAAATAAATAAATAATAGGTTCCCCTCAGTCCCATCCCTCAAGCAGCAAATAAAACTCATCCCTCCCACACCCTGCACCTGCCTCCTCCCTTCTCCCTGAGCATTATTCTGAAGCTGTTTCTGTCCAGTCCAGCTGCTTTGTACATAACTGTATAGCTGTATTGATTCACCCATACTTAGATCCTCATTGTATACAGGTCATACTAAGTATATTATTATTGCATTAGTCCTCACTACTGCAGTCTGTTATAGTGATGTCTCTACTGTCTTCAACTGCTTATATGATGTGATTGTTATTTATTCTCCTGTACCCCATTTCCCGGGTTGCTCAGTGTGCCTTTCCCGGTTATCAACTTTTAAATAAAATAAAAAATTATAAATGTAGAGGCTACACAGTAGATGCTGCTCTTCTAACTGGGAACTTCAAGATAAATTCACAAATTTTGTGGGCAAGTAAAGTGTGGGAGTACTATTTTCTGATGGGGCTGGACAAGGTCCTAATAAGTTACAAATGCATATACTGTATTACAGATACCTAGTTCAACTGCTAGTAGCTATATGTGGGCTAAACTAGGTAAACCAAACTTGGAAATGCTGGCAAAATTAATATTAACATATTGGACAAAATTCACTGCATTGAATGAGTATAAGGCTCCTCTGTACTTTGTCTAAGAGAAAAGATTAGATATGTCAATTGGAATTTCAAATCATTATGGTTTTAAAGTTGCTGTACAAAACTGAGTTACAAGATTTATGTCATTGTCCCTGCAGGAGGTAGCAATATTGGGGACATAAAAGGCAGTTTTTCAGGAAAGATTTTTCTAAATTTACTCTTATGAGACCATAATGAATCTGAAGTCCTCTAAAGCATCACCTTGGTACCCACTGTACAGAAATTACTTTGGTATGGAAGTTTATTTGTATTTGCTATAAAATCCCAAAAAAATGAGACAAATATTTACAATAAATAGAATGGAATGCATTCCCTCAAATATCAAGGAATATAGATTTAATAAGGGTACAGGGACAGCAGGTATAGACACAGGGAGTTTGTGCAAGCAAAGTAGGAAAATGGGAGGATTTATATCATATATTATTTGGTTGTATTTTGTACAGAGAAACTAGGAAAAAGTTTTTGTCATTTTTTTATATCCATTTTTATTTGTTATCGGGGTGGGTACACTGTTTCCAGGGAACATCGATCTGGGCTGTCAAGATGGCACAAAGTATTGAACAGTGCAAGCACAAAATAGCGAACAAGAGCACATATGTAACAAAAATTATTAGCATGGAATGATATTGTCCATGAATTCCGACAGGGATTGTACAAGTCAACAATCAATGAATACAGAAATATCAGACAAAGGTGCAAGTACCTCCTTGTATCGATGGTATCGATAAGAATGAGTCACTAGGGATTTTAATATGAGTGTCAGACAGTATTACCCTCTGTACGTTGGTTAATAAGCATGTATATAATAAGGGGGAAATGATTGGGAAATGGGGTATAAAATAACTTTTTACAGGGTTAGTGCTGTTGTAGTCATTTTCCCATAATCTGTTTTGTGATGTATAATGATGATATACCATGTGATGTATGTATTGTCTCCTTTTAATTTATGTACCATGAAATGACTTTTTAAGTCAGTTATAAATAAAATTAAACTGAACTGAACATTGCTTCTAATTTTGGGTACCATACTTGAATAAACAGCTCACTCCCACTGACTCCACTAAACTTTACATTGAACATGCTGTAGCCCAGGAGAGAGAGTGTGTAGGGCTTCATGAAACATAGAAATTGTTGGCAGATAAGGACCGCCTGGCCCATCTAGTCTGCCTGTAAGCCCTTGTATTGTATTACTGCTTCCGACCCACCCGCTGCTGTACCTCTATGGTTCCCCTGGTCCCAGTTTTCATTTTCCCTTGTGCCACTGCGGCAGATAAGTGTGTCTGTGGAGGAACCCTGGCCCCCTCTCTACTGAGATGCTCTCACATCTGCACTACCACCAAGCCTCCAGCTGGTGGTAGTCAGAGGCCCAGACAGCTTGCCTTCCCTCCCCGGGAGAGGAGAGCGATCCTTGGGAAATTCAGTCCTACCCCCCACCCCCACCCCTGAGCTGACTCCCAGTGATCTGAGTTGCCAGCATGGTGGACAGTACTACTGTTGAACCACTGGGCTGGCCTAATATAACACCTGTAGTGACCTTTGTCCATGACAGGCAGAGGGTCATTTGTAACACTGAGCAGGGTGGAAGTTGTGAAGGGCCTTTTTAAGTTTGCTTTGCATGTGCAGAAACATAGTGCCACCATCACGACTTTCAGGTGTACCCGCTCCAATGCCCTGCTCCTCCTTCTTGCAGGCGCGGCCTCACCGCACCAATAAATGTCCGAGCTGTCTATGACAGCAGTTCAGATGCAGTGGCATACAGTTAAAAGCAAAGTACTGCTACAATCAGCGGTGGTAATGCGTAGGCAATTTGCATACTGCCATTGGCAGTATGCAAAGAGCCTACACGTCAGCACTGCCTCTGAACAGCTGTCATAGACAGCTCAGTTTTTTTCTTGTCCCTTCCTCCCCAACAAACACCCACGTAGCATGCTGGGAGCCCACTCCAGCATGTTCATGTGCTCCTCCTCCCCACATTGTATGGCCGACGGGGGTTGCCCAGTCCCCCGTCGGCTCCACTGCTCCCCCCCCCAAACAGACTTCCAGGTGCCATGCTGGGAGCCCACCCCAGCGTGGCCAAAGTCCGTATGGCCGACAGGGGTTGCCCAATTCCCCGTCGGCTCCACTGCTCCCCAAACAGACTTCCAGGTGCCATGCTGGGAGCCCACCCCAGCGTGGCCAAAGTCCCTTATGGCCGACGGGGGTGCCCAGTCCCATGTCGGCTCCACTACCCCCCCAAACAAATTTTCAGCTGCCATGCTGGGAGCCCACCCCAGCGTGGCAAACATCCTGCATCGTCTTTGTAAAAAAATAAAAAGACACCTGTAAGAAAAAAGGTCCCGTTGAATGTCTTGCGCCCTTCCCCACGCCTGTCCTTTGCGCACCCACACACCCCTGACCCCATACTTACCTCCGGAGCCCAGCACGATGATCTTCGGTGGACCGGGAACACGTCTGCACTCTTCAAAGCCAACCGTGAACTGAAGAAATTCCAGTAAGCTGTATAATGGCATAAATGGGGTTTTTATCAACTTTGGTGCATATCTCAGCCATTTTGGGGAATTGTTTCACCAAATTTTCAACATGGGGTTCTTGGGAACCCACCTTGTGATCTCAGTCACTGTCATTTTGTTATTCGATCCCGAAAGGTGATTTCACGGTCACTGCGCGGAACCACCTTTCAGGAACGATTAATGAAATGACAGTGTCACACTTCATGAGGTAGGCCCCCAAAAACCCTATGTTGAAAATTTGGTGAAAAAATTCCTAAAAATGACTGTTCTACGAGCGTGCGTTGCACAGTTCCTACGCACACTCGTAACTTTGAGAATCTTTAATATTTTCACTCCAGATTTTCAGCATTGCCATTTTACCAAACCTCCTTATGAACAGTACAGCAGTCATTTTTCACATCTCACCCAAAATGTGTTCTCGCGCATGTAGCGCTCATTGGCTGGTCGGTGTTCGAAATCAATGTTCGGGACACATTAAGAAAATCACAGTGACACTGTTTATGAGCAGAGGTGCTAAAATGGCTATTTTGAAAATTTGGTGACAAAAGTCCTTAAAATGACTGTGTTACGAGCGTGCATTGTGCAATTTCCACGCACTCTCGTAAATTCATGAATTTGTAATATTTTCAGTCCAGATTTTCAACATTGACATTTTTCCACACCTCCTTATGAACAGTACAGCTGTCATTTTTCACACCCTTGCCGAAATGTGTTTTCACACTTTTGGAGCAGAATAACGCGATCGCTGTGGGAAATCAGTGTTCAGGACAGATTGAGAAAATCGCAGTGACACTGTCCATGAGCGGAGGTCCCCAAATGCCTGTGTTGAAAATCTGCTGTAAAAAATCCCCAAACTAATTACATTACTGGTGTACATTGCGCAGTTTCTACACACACTCATGACTTCACCAGTTAAAAGCCCATGTGGAAAACCTGGAGTAAAAATACCAAGAAACACCCAGGGCGTTAGGGTTTTTGACTATAACGCCCTACCCTGTAGGGACTGACAGGTGTCAGGGGTGCGACTTGGGATTGTCGACAGTAATGCTCATGCTACTTCCACTTTCACCCCTGCAGCCAGTGACAGATGGTGTGCCTTGGACCCTTGGTTCCAGAGTTCACCCCATTCTCCTATACTGTGCCCATTTCAGCGTATTTCAATATAGAATGGGTGAATGTAAAACCCAAGCGTCCCAAGGCACACCTGGCACTTGTCAGTGTCTGAATGGTAGGGTGAGGTGAAATGTCGTGACCGTCATGGGCGACGACCCAAAGGCACACCTCAATGCCTGTTCATCTCTGCAGGGTGAGGGTGGAGTTGGTGTCAATTCAATACTTCAGTGCCATTCCTATACTGCATCTGTCTAACTCCTGCACTTCCACTGCTAATGCCAGCAAACAAACATTCGGCTTTGACAAATGCTTGTTGTAAAACCTGATTGTGCTGGGGACAGCAAGTTTTATGACTAGAGCTGGTCAGACAGCTGGACACCCTGCATGTAATTCAGGCAGTGCAGGTAGGAAGGAGATTGGTCAGTCTAATTAGCACCCCTTTTTGCAGAGGGGTATTACCCTCCTGAGCTGCCAGGTGGAGAAATTTTGTTGGGATATTGCCAGCTCCTACAGTCGTGTAAGCAGCGTTCTACAGGAAACATTTGTAGTCACAGTGGTTCTTTATACAAACAGACCAAGTAGGTGATTTGATAGTTTGATACCCTTTATTGGAGCAACAAAAATAGTTTCAAGACACAAGTTTTCTGTTCTACAGAAAGCCCTTCTTTAGGTAAAGAAGGGCTGTTTTTAGGTTTGAAAGCTTGTGTACTGAAAGGTTGTTTTTGTGTCCAAAAAAAGGCATCAAACGGTATGTGCAGTACAGTAGTGCCCTGTATCGCAAGACCATGTTTCTTTTTCTAAACTCACTACTCTGTTGCCTTTTATATTGGAGAAGTATCCTGTATTGCAACACCTTGTTCCCTTTATAACTTCCCTACTTGCTGGTTATTACATTAGAGTAGTAATATCCTGTATCGCAACATCTTGTTTCCTTTATAACTTCCCTATGTCTCCCCCTTTTATGTTTAGATAGTGTTCTGTATGATAACACTGCTCTGTTTTTTAAGTGCCTCAATTGTTAGGGAAGGGAGCTTTTAGGGTTAAAGATCGTTTCTGCAGTGTCCAAGTGCCTAATATTTGAAATGCAACATGGTAGCTTCATTGTTAAAATGAATGAAGCAGCATACCTGTGACATTTGCATCTGTATGCAGCTTTCTCTCACCAAGGGATATGCAATGGGGACCTGTTGCGTCAATGATTTATCTTCACAAGAGCAGTCTGACCTTGGGTAACCTCACAAGTGGCGTAAACCACAAGTGACATGCCCGAGGACAAACTGCTCGAGTGAAGATAAATCATTTACACAACAGGTCCCCATTGCATATTCCATTTATGCAACATGCCAGTGCCTTGTGTATTCATTGTGTGTTCATTTATTTTTATTTGTTTTCTGTGTTTCTTTCAATTTCATTTCATTGGTGGGTTTATTTTGTGAAAGAGAGCTAATGCCCTTCTGTGAGCATGCATTGCTAGGGTTGTTGCTGTGGGCACACCATCTGTGAGTACGCTGTGATGCTGTGGCATCACATTTGATTGGTTGAAATCTGTCTGAGGTCTGAAAATATACAGACAAACATGGTGGATAGTTTTAGCGAGAGCGGTGTCGCTTTACAAAGCTTTCCAGGGGGTTCGGAGCACTGAATGCCATTTCAGTTTTATTTGCGAATTTATTTTCAGAGAAGTAGCGGAGTCTGGAGCTACTGGCATGATGGTATGATAGCGAATAATGGAGGATGCAAGTGAGTGGGGACATAATGGAGAGGAGGAGAGCCGTCGTCAGCTCCGTTTCATATGGAGCTGAATTTGCTGTTGAGCTTCAGGTTTTTTTGTTTAAATGCAAACAGAAATGGAGAAATTAAATGTCAGCAGTTGTTTGACGGGGAAGCAGTAATGAAGTAGATGCATGTGATGTACTTGCAGGAGAATGGAGACAGAAAGCCGAGGCAGAGAACAAGCGAGATGGCAGTCTGGTGGCTGTTGCTTGCGGCTGTATAAAAAAAGTACCCCTTTTTTTTTTTACTGCAGAACAGAGCAGCTGTACAATTGACAAACAGTGTTGATCACTGTGGCAAGAGCAGATACATTTCTGATGGAGGGGTGGGTTTGTGGAGTTGGTGTTAGGCAGTCTTTAGGTAATGTGGGTGTAGAAGTAGTGCCGGGAGGGGGTGAGACTAACTGGTGACATGTCTACTATATAGATCAATGACGTGTTGACTATATAGAAACATTTTGTTTATTCAACAGCTGTGTAGACAAATGGATTTATGCAATAGACGTGGATCTAAATGCTATGTGATAAATCTGTGGATCTGATCTACTATGTGTATAAATGTGAAATCTCACATGTATACACATAGCAGACAGATAAACATGCCCTCTCTCCCCACCCCCCGTCCCGCCAGCTGGCACTTGTTAGCTTTCAGTTTTACTCTCCCGAGCTCCAGCTGCATGCTTGCATGTTCCTCACAGGTTCTATTAGCACGAAACACTGCTCTAATTACCATGAACCAGTATATCAAACATAGAGCATAATGTGTGGTCTTTAGTTAATAACCACGCTGTAAACACTTCAAGAGGTTGCCGTGACATCATTGTAAACCTTGAGAGCACAGCTCAAGAGGTTTTCAGATGTCATGGCAACCTCAAGAAGCATTTTCGGCACAGTTGTTAACCAAAGACCATACATTACATTTTATAGTGTATGGGCTACCAAGATTGTGTAATCGCAGATTGAATTACTTTATGGAGCATTGATTGTTGTGTGCATTCCGTTTTGTTATACCATTGATATAGGTTCATAGGTATTATTCACGATCGAGGGACAAGCCCATTATGATCATGCCACTTAGGCTAAGTGGGTTGCAAACTTAGAGTCCTTCATATATATATCTAGTTGGGTTTTAAATTGGGTCAAATTTACACAATTTACTACATCATAAGGGAGAGAATTCCAAATTGGAACTATACGTTGTGTAAAGAACTGAGTTCTGACATACTCAAGAAGGATTAACAACAGAGTGATGTCATAACAAGGTTGTAATCTGCTTGATTTCTGTTAATAAGGGCTCCCCATACATTATATAACTAATTGTGTTGCCAGCACAGTTCCTCCACTATTAGGATTACTTCTTGCAAAAAACCCCAGAAACATAGCATGTACTTCAAATATCACATTTTTTTCTCCTTACACTAATCACTGAACTCAAGCGCCAAGCTGTTCCCGCTTCGCTCACTCACACCACTCTCACTCTGCATGTAGCCTACCTTACTGATCTAGCCTTCAGCATATGCAAAAATGAAAATTTTTTTTTAAATGATTTTAGCTCAAACTGCTGTATACCCTAAGTTTCCTAAAAGGCTCTTACCAGTTGATGTAGTGCTCCAGCTCGTGCTTCAGCCCAATTCACCACCCGCCGCACAGCCCGACATTCCCCTCACTCACTCCACACAGTAAAATGCCATTCTTTTATAAAATATTTTATTTTTCTTTCTTTTTGTTTTACAATACACCCGCCGGACAAAATGTAGAAGGGCTCACTCCCGGTGCCCGCTGTCTTACTAAACCAAGCCGCCATGTTTTCTAACATTTTTTGAGGATTCTTCACCAATCAGCAATAATGCCGTGATGTCACTGCTGTCATCATGATGTGGCATCTATGGCAATGGCAGTCCTCGGAAGAGGAGGAGCATTCTTTCAACAAGGAAACCCACAACTCTTTAAAATGTTAACATCAGAAAAATCTTTACAGAAAAATAAACAACCACAAGGTCCCTGTCTGTTGCATAAATGGGATACACAACAGGGACCTTGTGGAATAAATGATTTATTTTTACTTGTGCTGTTTGACCTTGGGCACACCACTCGTGGCTTATGCCACTCTTGAGGTTACCCAAGGTCAAACAGCACTCGTCAAAATAAATTGTTTATTCCACAGGTCCCTGTTGTGTATCCCTTATTTATACAATGGCTTCTGAGTCCACGCATGTTGCATAAATAAATATACATACATATATATACGTGTAATAATTTTCTTAATCCTGCTTCTTTGTCATGCTCGCACAGGCATTTCTGAGTCTGGAGGTGTAGTGGTGGTGCATGGTTGCTGAGGAACATACATAATGCTGTTTTCATGTGGGCACTGCATGGGCCGTGGGGAGTGCATTGAGACAACAAAAAAGAAACAAGGCAGGAGGCAGTCATGTTGTGCATGACAGAAACAAATGTTAAACATTTCAAAGTCTCTCTGGCAGTATGCTGGGGTCTCTGGGCCTGCCCTTATTTGTATTACTCTCTTGAATTAACAATGTTGATGTATGATCAGTCTGCCCTGTACCACCGTGAATGAGTGACATCGAAACATAGACTTTGATGGCAGATAAGGACCGCTTGGCCCACCCAGTCTGCCCATTTCCCTACCTAATGGATAAGCTGCAGATTCTAGTTAACCAACAGCCTACTTCCTCCTACCCCCCTGCTATAATTGCCTTATGTCTGTCCCATGCATTCTTGAATTTCCCAACCGTTTTTGACACCACAACCTCCTCAGGAAGGTGGTTCCGTGCGTCCACCACCCTCTCCGTGAAAAAATACTTCCTCACGTTGTCCCTGAGCAGTCCCCGCTCTGTCTTCAAATTGTGCCCCCTTGTTCTTGCACATCTCTTTTTCTGAAAAATGCTACCCTCTTGGACTTTGTTTATTCTTAGGTACTTGAAAGTTTCTATCATGTCCCCCTCTCCTCAAGGGTATACTTATTAAGCTCTTTTAGTCTGTCTTCGAATGGCTTCTGCTGCAGACCCCGCACCATTTTAGTTGCCCTCCTCTGGACTGCCTCCATCCTTTCTATGTCCTTCTGGAGATGGGGTCTCCAGAACTGCTTGCAGTACTCCAGATGGGGTCTCACCAACTGTCTGTACAGAGGGATAACAACTTCCTGTTTTCTACTGGTGATGCTTCTCCATATGCATCCCAGTACCCCTCCAGCCCTCCTTACTGCCTTCTCACATTGCTTGCCTACCTTTAGGTCATCTGATGTGACTACTTCTAGGTCTCTTTCCATTTTTGTTGTTGTTGTTGTTAGTCCCCCGTCCCCCCATAGTGTACTCATCCCCTGGGTTTTTTTCCCCAGGTGCATTACTTTAAACTTTTTTGCATTGAATCCAAGCTGCCATACTTTTGACCATTCCTTCAACCTTGCCAAGTCTCTTCTCATCCTTTCCACCCCTCCCTTGTGTATCTGCCCTGTTGCAGATCTATGTGTCATCTGCAAAGAAGCATACTTTTCCTTCAGCCCCTCCGCAATGTTTCCTATAAAAACATTAAAGAGGACTGGTCCCGGTACTGAACCCTGTGGTACCCCCCCCCCCAGTAACCACCCTTTCTTCAGCGTATACTGTGCTTACTATTATCCTTTGCATCCTGTTCTCCAGCCAATTCTTTACCCAGGCTACCATCTTGGGACCTACTCCCAGGCTGCCCAACTTGTATATTAATCTTCTGTGTGAGACTGTGTCAAATGCCTTGCTAAAGTCTAAGTACGCCATGTCCACAGCCCCTCCCTGGTCTACTACTTTGGTCACCCAGTCAAAGAAATCTATTTGATTCGTCTGACACAGCCTTCCTGCTGTAAAATCCATGCTGCCTTGGGTCCTGTGCCCTGTTGGCCTCTAGGTACTCAACAATTCTTTCTTGCAGAAGTGATTCCATCATTTTCCCTACCTAACACACATTTAGCACTGTTCATAACTGCCTGCCAAACAGCTCCAACAGGCCGTTCCCCTGTTGGTTGTAAAACACAGGCAGTATAGCGAATATTGTTTGGGCAGCCATGCACAGCCAGCCTGGGTTGCCACAGAGGAGTTCTGATTACATCAGACTACAAGAGCGAAGCTCGAGAGGTCCATGTCCTCAGAAGCCCGAGGTGATAGCTCACACTGATTGGGCATGTGGTTGCCCAAGCAGTATTTTTTTTTTTTTATAGTTTATATGGCTTTTTTTTTTTTTTTAGTTTTTATTTGAAAAAAGAAAAAGTGCTTTCCTAGAGCTCCCTTGGCAGGCAGGTAGTTTCAGTTCAGAAACTGAACTGATAGCTGTGTGCATGGCAGCGATGTGAAACAATATTTCAGCAGACATGGAAATCCATGCAGAACAAGCCCTCACTGTACACTATAGTGAAATAATTGATATTACATGACTTGGTGGCAGGCAACATTTATTTTAAGAGCATTATTTTCAGCCACATTTCTTTCACTGTTGCTTCTTCCATTTTTTAAAGCCCTTTGCTGTAATTAGCTTTTACAGATTTGCATACCTGTAAAGGGAGTTGTGGCAGATTGCTATTTTATCAGTGAGGGCCTCTGCACTGAAGCTTTCTTTTTAAGTGGATAAAGTAGCACTGAGTGGAAGAAAAAGAAACCTCTGAGGATTTTAATCTTCAGTATGAAATACATTGCATGTCTATCTGGGGACAATATGAGCAGGTATGAACTTGAAAACTAGAGCTACTTTCAAGGGGCCAAGACACAAAGCTATAAGCCTGCTGGAAAAAACAGAGGTTGTAACAAAGCTGTGAGCATAATGTGGGCGTGCAGCTACTGTCAAGTCAATGCCACCACATTCAAGGGACCGCGTGTACCTGCGGTGCTGTGGCTTGTGGTTCTGCTCTCGTTTTCGAAGAGTAAGCCTCAACATTGAAAAAAAGGTTAAGTTGGAACTTTCCTGCTGAACTTCAGGCGTGTTTCCACACAAACAGCCAAGCTAGCATCTAAACAGACAATGCAGCTTTTTTTCCATATTAGCATTCTTCCTCAGGGCTTAACTCAATTCCAGGTCACCAAACAGAAACATCAGCTTAGACTACATTAAGGCCCCTGTCATTAACTTGTTGATGTATGCATATGTGATTGACAATAATTGGTGGTAAACTTCTGTTACTGTAAGTTGTCTTCACCAAGACATGCTTGGAAAATGGGCTTCTACCACCTATGTGCATTCTCCTGGTAAAATAAATGTTAACTAACCAAAACTTCATCCTGCCACAATAGATTTTGAAATGTAAGTGCCCTACCTAGCCACATTTTGCATGCAGTTTACCATATATACTTGCCTATAATTCAGCCTCACATATAAGTCAATCCCCCCCTTTTACCTTGTCGATTTTAGCAGACTCACAGATATTATTTTGCTGCTCAGTGTTCTACGACCAACATCAGGCACAGAGTCATTCTTTGTGGCCAGAGTCGGACACAAAAATCAGGTTAAGCAGTACCAAAAATGGTTTACCTTTATAAACCCCATAGATAGGTCAACCTCGCAGATAAGTTGAGTTCCCCCTTCTTGGGGGCCTATTTTTAGCAGCAAGAAAAACTAGACTTATACATGAGTATATACAGTCCTTGTCTCGTTCTTGTTAGAAAAGAGCAGGGGCCAGGCATTTAAAGCTCATGCACGTATGAGTGCCGCTGCATAGGTCCCCAGCAGCTGTAGCAAATAAAGTCTTGGAAGGCTGCCAGTTTTAAACATGTGTAAAGGACTCGATCAGGCTGTATTATTATTAAAGATAGTACTGCCAATTCTTTAGTGACATGAGCTACAACAGAAAATCGGTTGTCGTTGAGTGTTGGCACTTTAACAGTGATACAGTAATTCTGCTGCTCAGGTGAGACAGATTGACTCTGTGTAAAAGAGGTTTGACATTGTCTACTTCCTGCTGTGTGGAGGAATGGATGCTACTCTGTGGAGTTTCCAGAAAATGTTGAAAACTGCTGACTCATAGCATACTGTCAAGTGATTTAAGGTTGACCCTAGTGGGGGGTGGTTCCCAAATTCCTGGCTTTAAAAAAACAGAAAAGAATCCTGTTGTGGTACATACACTTTCTCTGTATCATGTAAAGGAAAACATGTTGCTTTGTATAAGCTGCTTCATTTTAATATATTTTTGGTTTCAGCCCTAGGAAACTAATGCCTGTAAATATCGCCATAAAGAAGTTGTTAAATAAGGCCTCCTTGAGATTCCAGTTTCCTGCAGCGGAAGTGCAGTTGGCAGCAGCAGGATTCAGTTCTTATCAGATGCCATATAACTTTGAGTTTCAGGACATTGCATTCTTTATCACCTAAAGACATTTGCATGAAAGCAGATTTACTGTGTCCTTAGACTTCCGCTGCTTCAGTCCACTGTTTTTTCCTGCCTTAATGTCAGAATCCTCTACTTCTTGTGCTGTCAGAGTAATTCCTGTGGCAACAGGCTGCAGTGTCACAAGTAGAGAATTGTAACCTTGTGGCAGGTATAGGCAGCATGAGCAGATTAAATATAAGGGGAAAACGATCCCGTTCACTGAAACTGTCTTCATCTTACCATTCTCAGCCTTCTAACTCTGTGTCTTAAGTCTTCCCAGGGGTGCTGTTACTGAGATATGAACCCCAACAGTAACATTACTTGCATTATGGGGGCATGTGCAATTCTGTATTTCTTTGAAACTTGGCTTCCCAGCCAGTGCCCTTTGGGGTAACCATTGCCTCAGTGTTTACGCACAGAGGTTCTTTGTCTTTTAACTTGTTTTTTGTTTTAATTGGGTTCACCACAACATAAACCAGACAGACCATCTTACGGTAGCAGGTTCATTCCACTGGGGTGTCGAACAGATGAGGCAATACTGATGAGTCCTGGTAGGGCGAAACACGTGTCTATGTCTTCTGTTGGCATCCTTTGCAAACTATATGAGAGGCCTTTTGGCACCATGCATTTCTGCTTAAAGTTAAACCAGTGTAATATTCTGTGGTGATTTGCATATGCAGCCCATGATGCTTTGCATTATGGGGGCATGGGTGATTTTGTATTTCTTTTGTTAATGAATGTGTACCCAACACTCTAATTTGACATGTGAAGTTTTTTTTTGTTTTATAATTTAATTCGCTTGTAAAGGAAAGGCTGTTATTTACGTTCATGCTATTAAATTCCATTTTGTAGCACTTAAAAAATGTACAAAAAGCTTCTCATAAGGACATGAAATGGCCACCAACAACCTCATTTATACTGCCCATTTCTGTGCTGGTGTAGACAGTTTGATCAGCCACACCAGTGTGCATTTGCTTGTGTAAACTGTGCAGCCATCAAACCAGTGTGGCCTGTTCTTCTCCTAGAAGTGGAGCTGAACTGGTGTCACTGTTTTCAAGTGTAGTGTAAACTGTGGCCTCTCCACACATCAGTGCCTGAGCATAACTTCGCACCACAATGCACCAGGGCACACCTTGCAGGACAGGTCCCACAGTGCAGTTCGCAAGGTACTGGAGTGGTAGCCAGCGTCCTTAAGTGTTGTACACCACTGGTGTCAAAACATCAGGTGCAAACTGACACCAGTGTAAGCCACACTTGTGTATAACAGCTTGGTCAGTGTGTAAACAGGACCACAGAGATGCATAGTAATTTAAGGTCAGTATGGACTCTAGAACCATCATGCCCTGCACCTTCCACCCCAGCTTAATAGGCAGGACTGAAATAAGTATGCTTTGCAAACATATACCAGCTATTGGTGATTCTCTACCCACTGTAGTACCCTGGGTGCCTGGTGATTCTTTTGGCAAGCAGACATTTTTTCCCGGCTTTCCTTAAATGGTTATACTGTCTTCATGTTGACTCTCTGTGCTAGTAGGCTATTCCACAGATTCAGCACCTTCTGGGTGAAAAGGTACCTCCTAACATTAATGCATTCATTTACCAACTCTTAGCTTCAGGGAGTATCCCTGCATCCTACTGCCAGACACCATGTCAGACATATCTGACTGCTGCATCTGATCAATACCCTTGAGTATGCAAAAGGCTGAGATCATGTCCCTTCTCAACCTCCTTTTCTCCTGGGTGGACATGTTAAGGGCTTTGTGAGTGCCCCCGTTGTACTTCCAGCTGCCATTCCAACCTGACAGTGCACCTCTTCAGAGCATTGAGAGTGCCTCACAGTGGCTGCAGATGTATACTTTTGCCCTCCCTAGGCAGGGTGGTATACCATGTACAACCCTGACAGCACAGCAAATGTGCCCCCCCCCCAGTGTCCAGGATGCTAGCCGCTTGCGCTGCACCCCAAATCCTCATCAGCTGCCAACTCTCTGTCTTGTGCCCCAGCTGTGCAGCTGGTTGCAATTCCAGACTGGCAGTATGTTTCTCTAGAGCAGTGACCATCTTGTAGTGTCTGTAGATGTAGCGCCCCTCCAAACCAATCTCTGCAGACAGGAATTACTAGCATCTTACAGTCCTGGCAACACTCCCAAGTGCACTTCCATCCTTCCTGGCAGCCTACATGCCCCACTCCCCTTCAGCCTATGTCCCATTTCAGCCAGCTCCATTAGCCTTGTATGACCATTTGCTGCTGGGACTGTTCACACTGTATTTGACTTGCAAGGCAGTGAGCACCTACTTCCCTTTTTAAGGGGAACAGTTAGTACAACGTGCCCCATACTCAAGTGGGTTAGTCCCATGCACTTTAAAATACACAATTAACTTACTGTTTCATTTAGTACATTGTATCAGCCTAATTTTGTTTACTTCTTAGATGGCATCTTGTTACTGCAAATCCCAGAATCCCCTTCAGCTGGCATCAAAGCAGGAGGCAGCGGTGGGAGAGTCAGTAGCCCACAGTGCATATGAACATATGAAGAAACCAGCAGAAGAAGGCCATTTGGTCTGTCAAGTCTGCTTGTGTTGCAGGGTTCACAGCTTGAGCTACTGTCCCTGCCCCCGCTCCCCACTCCTCCCATCCTTCCTACTCATGACCCTTACCTTCCCCCATACCTGTCCCAGCCTCTCTTAAAGCTGCTCACTGTCTTCAACGAGATGACCTCTTCTGGCAGCATATTCCAAGTTCCACCACCCTCTCTGTGAAGAAGTGCTTCCTGACCTCCGGTCCTAAACCTCCCACCCTCCAGCTTAAGACTGTGCCCCCTCATGTTATGGTTGCCACTCACCTTAAAGTGACTCTCCTTATCAACCTTATGTATCCCTTTCAAGTACTTGAAGGTCCATTTTGCCCTTAGTACCATTTCCAATGTCATTGATGAAGACATTGAACAACACCTGCCCCAACACAGAGCCCTGCAGGACCCCACTGGTTACCTGTCTTGTGCCAGATAACTCTTCCTCCTTAACCACCCTCTGGGTTCTGTCCGTCAGCCAGTTTTCCACCCATCTGGATTCTGCATGTTAGAGCTTTTATTATCTCCAGTCAGATGTTTCTGGTTCTGCTTATCCCCAGGTGCCATGTACTGTCCTCTGCGACTGTACTTTGCCCATGGAGTACAGCAGGACTGTAGCACAGAAACAGAATGGCTGAGAGACAATGACTTACAATCAGACTACTTGTTTTGCCATAGGATGATATAGAAACAGTTTTATTGTAATATTCAAAATGTAGCACTCTCCCCCCCCAAGTCCTCTGTAACTGTGGCAAAGCAAACGTTAATTCTGTATGATGCAGATTTATAAAGTTACTGCATTACTTTGCAGAGTCTGGCCGAACATACCCCTCCCTGCAGTACCTTAGTGAATGAATTAATAAAACTGAGGAGTCCAGTTTTAATAATGCACTCACATTTTCGTTGTGTAATCTGAACCACTCATGCTCACACTTTCACTTTCCCTGGTGCCGTTTGTCAAAAGATAATTCCATGCAAGCCACTAGTTTTCAGACTTTGTCAGAGTGAGCCTCCCACATGCCATGGAAATAATCGTGGGCCTCCCCATAGAAAAAATATCCTACTGTGCACAGTACTCCAGGAATAAAGTGAAATACCTTTGAGTAGCTGGCTGAGTTTATTGTCATTTTATTCCGGTTAATGTTCTTGGACTCAGGTTTCCACTCACTGCAATGCTTCCAGGGTCACCCTGCTTTTTCTGTGTTTTTCCCCCTCTGTCTGAAACCTTTCCCCTCTTACACTGCTCTTAAGCAAGTTTCTGTACCCTTACCATGGTCCACACCTGAAAACAAGTCCTGGCTCAATGGGCCTTTCCCAGCCACCAATTTGTATGTAAATGCATCCTTTCCAGGAGAGAGGTGAGTGCTGCTTTCCCTTTCATTTCCAAAAAATGACTGTACTGGAAGCTCACCTGTACCGCCACCAAGCCAGAGAGTAGTCTTCTGTTTTGTCTATTATTATTAAATTGCTTATTTTAATTAAACAAGGCAAGGATGGGGGCGCTAGAGAGCCACACTCAGGACCGGACGTTAGTTTGATCAGCTCTGCATCGGTCCACTTTAAAACTCACTTTTTTTGCAGTGGGAAGACAATGGACAATACTCATATATACCAAAGATCTGAGAAGATGCAGGCTGCGTTTGCAAAAATGGTAACGGAAACTAACCACCTCAGAGGCTGAGTTGAAACTATGAAAAATGTGAATCAGGCGATGACCATTTGTCTGATTGGACTTTCGGAAGTCAAGGAGGGGGAAAATCTATTAGTTTTCTTGTAGCAGTGGTTACAACAAATAATGCCTGAAGACTTGTGTCCATCTCCAGAGTTGTTGAAATGAGCATATAGGGTCAACTTTTGTAGAGACCAGGTGAATCAGGATTCAAGTCAAATCATCTTGTTGGTGACAAGTGGCCGTGAAATCGGGGATGTGATTTTGAATTGGGTGCAAGCTCACCAGCCTCTGAAAATAGAAGTACAGGTCATCAGTCTTTTCCTGGACTGGACATATGCAACAAGGTGCCGAAGAAAGCTGTTTGATCCCTTGTGACAGCAGCTCCGTGGCTTAGGAATCTCCCATTCCTTGCTGGCCCCGGCGAGGCTCTGAGTCACCTATGGAGATGAGACATTTCAATTTAATGATCCAGAGGAGGCCCAAAAGAGGGTCGATCGTATTGTGGCAGAGTTTTAGAGCCATGCCTGAGGAGCACAGAGGCAAGAAGAGTCAGAGGAAGATGACTGAAATTTGGTAGCAAGGACTGTATTGAGTATGGGGATAGAAGCTGTAAGCTCTCTCAGAAAATCACACTCTGTGTGAAATGATTTTTCTTAATGTTTTTTTTCCTATTATATGTTTTGTCTCCATTGTTAGTGTTTTTTAATAGTGCATGGAGGCATAGTTTAGTGGCGTACACCACGTGGCGCCACACTGCAGTTTAGGATATGCTACCATACCATACTTAGTGTTCCTAGTCACTACGTAACATAGAGAGCTTGTACCACTCACAATGTCCTGATTTTTTACTTGTACTGTTTTAAAAGTTGCTTATTATTGCTGCCTATGGAGCCCCCTGTGTTTAGCTCTGAAGGGAATCTCGGGTAAATGTTGTCAACTGCGTTGCATATATTACTAGATTTTTTTACAGATATCTGTTGTGCTAATCAAACTTGAACTGCCTAAAATTAATACCTGCTTTGTCTGCTGTGAGCATAATGGCTGGGATTGCCATGTCAAAGCCTGTTTGCTCTTTCTAATTTAGAAAGGGCATCTGTATTACTAACAATTTAAAGAGCTCTAAACAATGTAAACAAATAGCCAATAAGACCGGGCATCTGATTAATTGTGTCCGTAGGGCATTTCATTCAAGAACTGAGGCTGTCTTAATTCCACTCTACAGATCATATATTAGGCCGCATTTAGATGACTACTCCCAGCAGTGGAGCCCTCCCTTGAAGAAGGATGTCAACATTGTAGAGAGAAGTCAGAGCAGGTTCACGAAACTCATATCACGATCTTATCAGGATAGGCTGACGGATTTGGGCTTGTGGAACTAAGCACTGAGAAGGAATAGAGAGGATATTTTATTGCTATTTAGACTGTTAGGTGACTTCATTATTATGGGTGATTTAGGATTGGAATTTAAAGAACAAGTATACAACCTGAGGGGACATAAACAGCAATTGATTGAGACCAAACCTAATAGCGAACTAAGGAAGCATGCTTACGTAAACTGCGCTGTAAGACTCTGGAACAAACTTCCAACTTGCATTATTGAGGCAGATAGCTTCATATTGTTTAAAAATAGGTTAGATCAGTTTCTCTGAGAAAGCGACCGTGGTCATTACCACTGAGTTGTGGGGGATGGCTCTCATGGGCTTACGCATTCTGCTGTCTTGAAACCGAAGTATATATTAACTTCCCACAGGTCAAAGTGTGGCTAGCTTGTAGAAAATGTAAAAAAAAAGGCTCATCTTGTTTAGATGTGCCTTATGGACCTTTGATATGTACCCCTTATGAGATATCAATTGTAGTGGATTGACCACTTACTGACGCTAACAAATGTTGAATGATGCAGTGACATCCATTAACTGTATTTGTTGTATGGCATGTTCATGAAATTATGAATAAACATAAAGTAAAAAAAAAAAAAAAGGCCAGGACAAAAAAAAGCTTTACCTAGTGTCTGAGAGCTTACTTAAAGGCAGAGAATTTTTTTCCATACTATCTTTTTCTAGAACTCTGAGCCTGATTAAGAAACCCTCCTTCCATCTCCCCCAGTGTCCCTTTCCCATCAGGGTCACCCCTGAAAAAGGGACTTTTTGTCTCAGTGGGCCTACCCGGTGACCAAAATTCAAATAAGTAAATGAAACCCCTGTGAACCAAAACACCATTCTTGCCTTCACTCACTTCTAACTCTAGCCCCCAAGCAGATAACCTGCAGCTTTCTTCCTTATAGGTGAGACCTCAGAGGGGGACCAGGCCTCCAAGGAGGTACTTAGCTAAACAAGGCCAGAATGTCAGAGGGAGGAGCCCGCAAGGAGGAGGAGGCAAGCTAGGCAGTCCAGTTGGGCATAGTGGGATGAGGGGACTTCATTTATCCCAAGTCCACCGCTTATTTTTTCCCCTGTAGTCTCTTCCCTTATCCCACCCATAGGCAATACTGCTGTGGAGCAAACTGGTCTTGCACCTATTGGTGCCATCAGAGGGATGGGTCAGCTCTTACCCTCTTTTGGAACTCCCTGGGCCAGCCCTGCTGTGGGCCTGCGACACCTTCACATTACATGCCAACTGAGTGGGTGCTTACAGATGTAATGCTGCTCTGTAAGGGAGTACTGTTCTTTCCTGTTTGACACCCCTTCCCCCTGGGCTATCAAGTGCTGGTCATGCTGTAGAAGGATGTGCTCTTTCCTCCCTAAGGCAGGAAGCACTCAAAGCAGATGCTGAACCCTGCCCTGCAAGTTGGCACTAGATGTTCCAGAGTTGGGTTATGAACCCGTGTTATCTGAATGGCAAATGGTAGTTCTTCTATTATACTAGCCAGATGGCCTAAGAATGTATCTTTCATAGACGTGGGACACAGAATGAGTCAATAGAAAAAGCAAATGGAGTTCAAAAACTCACCAAGTAGCTAGTAAACTGCAAAAGCCTAAATCACATGCAGGAGCTATGAAGAACATGACCTGTTTTCTCCAGTTGAAAAAAGGATCTGATTTGACTCTCCCAACTATGTAATGACCTGGCTTTGTACCCCGAACTTAGAGCATCAGAAGGGAAGAAGATTAACTTTCCCAGAAGATGCCGTTCTCTGGGATGGGGGTTACAGGCTTTTTTGCATTACTGACTCTTGAATGACCACAGGTGGAAGTACGCCAAGAGCCTGCCAAGGCAGTGGGAGAGGTGTTTATCCAGTGTTGACATGTCTCAGCCATCACAGTTGACACCCCCACAGAGAAAAGAAGAAAACTGCATGCATACCGCTCTGGGTGCAGGTGGCGCAGATTTGTGTGAAGCACTTAGAGAGTGCAGTGCACTTCTTGGGGCACACTGTGAAGAGAAGGAAGGAGGGAGGAGGGCTTTCTGTGTAAGGTCCATATCCAGCTGCCAAGACTGATGTATGTGCTGTGAGGTTGAATTGGCAGGACCAAAGCTGTTGACTGTTAAAGGAGTTGGGAGGTAAGTAGCCTGAGGGGGGAAAGCTGAACCACATGTTCTGGTCTGTTCCAAATATTCGCCATTCATTCTGTGAATTACTTTTTCTTGATGTTCCCTTTGTTCTTTTATCCTTGTGCATTTTGAATAGCTGCACTCGGACTAATGGTGCTATCTCATGTACCTATTGAAATACTGAGACTTTGTCTCCCCGAGTCTTCTCTTTACCATGGAGAATAGCCCCAGTTCTACCTATCAGTCCTTAAAGAGCATAATTTTCAAACAGTTCAACCATCGTGGTCAGTGGTCACTTTCCTCTGTTATTTTTATTTTT
Organism: Neoceratodus forsteri; assembly: GCA_016271365.2. Taxonomy (NCBI): domain Eukaryota; kingdom Metazoa; phylum Chordata; order Ceratodontiformes; family Ceratodontidae; genus Neoceratodus; species Neoceratodus forsteri. The sequence continues at coordinate 1,315,812,365 of CM057455.1, read as the reverse complement.
TTTTACTTTATTTTTATTAGTTTAGCTGTATAAAGTACACAGTACACTACCCTCTTAGGTAGGCTTCCATTAATAACATTTTCATTACAAGTGATGCATATCAGCGTTGTCACACTAAGGAGATAATACGCCCCTAAATAATGTTACAGCACGGGGGAGGGGGGTGATTCTATATATTTTTGACATTTCCCAACATCCAAAATTTAATAGGGCCAGTACTGTCATGAGCTGGGGTTACCATCACAATGTTTTTAATATTAGCGAGCACCCTGCATTTGTGTACAATATCCCTAATCCATATTCAGTAGTTAAACATTTGTTTGATTAAGCAGATCCCCCACTGAGCAATAACCCCCTATCAACCCTTAACAGAAACTCTATAACAGAGTTAAATAACGAGTAAAAATATTTTAAATCTCTTTCAGTCACTAAACAGTAAATGCAGATTTTCATCTTAACATTTGCATTACAGATTACGGAATTTATGCTCTGCGCATGTTCAACAGTCTGTTGGCGCTTAACACACCCCTCCGACAGTAAAGAGAGGTGCCTTGGCTAGATGCCATATAAATTCTCAGAGATCACCATTTTAGGTGTTCCTGTTTAGTCTGTCAAACCCTTCCAGCCACCCTTAAAAGAGAGCTAGCTATACAGCAAAATTAACCCACAATACCATTTTCTGATTGCGTGTAACAGCAGAACAAGACTGTAGTTTCTATGGCTATTGGACATTGCTAAGGGAACAAAGCTCCTTCAATCGCAACTCACTGTCCCCAGAGTCACTTTCAATATTATGTCCTTTTGCCTGAAATTCCTGCTCTATGTGGTCCAACAGTTTAGTTGTCGCTTCAGGTTCAGCAAATTGATAGGATTTCTCTCCATTTGTGCGTAATCCGCAGGCTAGCTGGCATGAGGAGTACATGATGAACTCTCAACTGACGCAGATGGCCTCTGATGCCATCAATGCTTTTTCGATGCTGCCTAGTGGCAAAACTCAAATTTGGAAAAATGTGCACTTTGGTGCCTTGCCGCTCCAATGGTACATAGATACATAGACAGTGTCGGCAGATAAGGGCCTATGGTCCACCCAGTCTGCCCATTTGAGCTTGTAAGTTCAGTTTGTTTTCCTAGAAGTCTGTTGCCCCTTACCCCTGACCTCCAGAATTCCTTTAAGTCTGTCCCATGATTCTTAAATCCTTGATTGTTTCAGCCCCCACCACTTCCTCTGGCAGGGTGTTCCACTTGTCCACCACCGCTCTGTGAAGAAATTCTTTCTCATGTTTCCTCTGAATCATCCTCCCTCCAACTTCATCCCATGCCCTCTAGTCCTGGAACATCTTTTTCGCTTAAAAATAGTGTTTTCCTGCACCCTGTTCCTCCCTATAAGATACTTGTATGTCTCTATCATATCACCTCTCTCCCTCCTCTCCTCCAGGGAGTACATGTTCAGTTCCTTCAACCTGTCTTCATAGGACTTGTGATGCAATCCATGCACCATCTTTGTTGCCCTCCTCTGAACCTTCTCTGCCCTGTCTATGTCCCTACGTAGGTATGGTCTCCAGAACTGTACACTGTACTCCAGGTGGGGCCTCACTAATGTCTTGTATAGCGGAATTATGACCTCCCTTTTCCTGCTGGTGATGCCCCTGCCTATACATCCCAGCATCCTATTTGAAGTTATATATGAAGTTTGACGTCTTTGCAGAATATTTAAACTAGCAAATGGGGAGAGGGGTGCAGCACCCCATACGTCGAATGGGAAGAACACCCCTCCCCCCTCAGCTAGTGGTCAAACAGGAATTCAGCGTGTTTGCCGTTCATTTGCATCACCAGGTAAGAAAAAAGGTTTGTCTCCCCATACGATGCACAGGGGTAATGCCAAACTTCACCCAACAACTAACACACCAAAATCTGGCCAATGGAAAATCATGTACACAAATGCTCACAGCCTGGGAAATAAGATCCCAGACCTGCAAGCAATAATGTCAGAGGCTAAGCTGGACATAGTAGCAATTAGTGAGACGTGGTTTTACCAGTAACCACACTTGGGAGACTTCAGTACCTGGCTATGTATTGTTCAGAAGAGACCGAGGTGCAAAAGGGGGAGGAGGGCCCTGTATGTTAATGAAAATATCAAAGCTACAGAAATTCAGAATACACATAAGGAGCCAGAAGAACTGTGGGTCACCCTGAAACAGGAAATGGGACAGCCATAAGAACTGGGGTTGTCTACAGGCCCCCAGACCAGAGGGAGGACATAGACACATTACTGTTAGAAGATATACAAAACATGACAGCTAAAGGGAGGTTCTGATAATGGAGACTTCAACATGCCAGATACAGATTGGTCAATACCAGCAGGAACATCTGCCAGAACTAGACTCATAGTGGATTCCTGCAGGGGAGGGCCTCAAACAACTGGTACAGCAACCCACAAGAGACAGGGCTATCCTAGATCTAGTACTGACTAACAAAGAAGGGATCACAGATCTCCAGGTAGAAGGTCACCTGGGGCCAGTGACCATCACATGGTATGGTTCAATTTGGCTACTACATCTAAATCATCCCATTCCAAGGCAAAAATATGGGACTTCAGAGGAGCTGACTTTGATAAGATGGCCAACAGAGTTAAGCTAGCCCTGGCAAAAGAAACACAGGTGAGGAGGTACAGGCAAAGTGGGCAAGCATTAAGGATACAGTACTTGAAGCAACATCCCATTGTGTTAGACAGAAAAGGAAGTGCAAAGAAGAAGGAAACCACTTTGGTTCTCAAATACAGTAGCAGAAAAGGTCAGAGCCAAAAGGCTGGCCTTCAGAAAATATAAGGGAACACAGCGGATGAAGATAGGAGGCATACCAAACTGCCCTAAGGGAAGCAGGTAAGGCAGTAAGGCAGGCAAAGTCCCAAACTGAGGAAACACTAGCACGAACAGTAAAAAGGTGACAAGACTTTCTATAGATACATTAGTGAAAGGAGAAAGTCCAGAGGGGTATTGCTAAGCTTAATGGAGAAAAGGGAGCATGTGAGGAGGAGGACCCTGTAAAGGCATCTATCCTAAATAGATACTTTTGCTCAGTATTTACTGAAGAGAAGGTAGGGCAGGGCCCACAGCTCAGCATCATGGACACAGGGGGGGAGGAGGAGCACTACTCCTTCACAAAAGAAAGGATCCTACAAGAGCTTGCTAAGCTCAGGGTGGATAAGGCAATGGGACCTGATGGCATACATCCCAGGGTACTTAAGGAGCTAAAGGAGGAACTAGCAGAGCCATTAGCAGAATTGTTTAGTGAGTCTCTGAGCACAGGAGAGGTCCCAGAAGACTGGAGAAGGGCTCATGTGATCCCACTCCACAAGAGTGGTAGCAGGAGGAGGGGGGAACTACAGACCGTCAGTCTTACCTCAGAAGTGGGCAAGATTATGGAGGCACCCTTAAGGAAAGGATAGTGCAACACCTGGAATCCATAGGGGCACAGGATCCAAGACAGCATGGGTTTACAAAAGGAAGGTCCTGTCAAACTAATCTCATAGATTTCTTTGACTGGGTAACCAGAGTGGTGGACCAAGGGGGAGCAGTTGATGTCACCTACCTTGACTTCAGCAAAGCTTTTGACACTGTTCCACATAGAAGATTGATAAATAAGCTAGGTAGGCTCAGGGTGGGTCAGAAGTTGGTCAACTGGGTAGCAAACTGGTTGACTGGCAGAAAACAGAGAGTGGTGGTAAATGGTATACAGTCAGAAGAGATGCAAGTCACAAGTGGGTACCTCAGGGATCACTCCTGGGGCCAGTCCTATTCAACATCTTCATTAGTGACCTTGCAGATGGACTAGAGGGTAAGGCTTGTCTGTTTGCAGATGACACCAAGATCTGCAACAGAGTAGATGATCCAGATGGGGTGGGCAGAATGAGAAGAGATCTGATAAACTAGCAGAATGGTCAGAAGAGTGGCAACGGGATTTAATGCAAAGAAGTGCAAAATCATGCACATAGGGAGAAAACCCTGAAGCCACTTATAGGCTGGGAGGGTTGCTAGCAGTCACAAAGGAAGAAAGAGACTTGGGCATCATCATCACTGATGACCTAAAATCATCCAAGCAGACCTCTAAAGCAGTAGGTAAGGCTAGAGGGGTGTTGGGGTGTATTAGTAGGGGTATCACAAGTTGTAAGAGGGAGGTAATAATCCCTCTGTACAAGACATTGGTTAGGCCCCATCTGGAGTACTGCGTGCAGTATTGGAGGCCACACCTTCACAAGGACATTAACCAAATTGAGGCAGTCCAGAGAAGGGCAACCAAAATGGTGCAGGGACTGCATCAGAAGACATATGAGGACAGATTAACGGAGCTCAATATGTATACCCTTGAGCAAAGGAGGGAGAGGTGATATGATCGAGACATTTAAACACCTTAAGGGCATAAACAAGGTGAAAAGAGTCTAACATGTTTAAATATAAGAAAATAGCAGGACAAGAGGACACAGCATGAGATTAGAGGGAGGCGATTAAGGGGATGTGAGGAAATTCTTTTCACAGAAAGAGTGGTAGATGCATGGAATGGCTTACCACAAGAAGTGGTGGCTATGAATACAGTGCAGGACTTCAAACAGGCATGGGATAGGCATAAGGGAGCAATACAAATGACTATGAATAGATAGGTCACTGACAGAGCAAAGGCGATGGCACATTTATAAGGTAGAAAAGAAATGGGCAGACTGGATGGGCCTTCAGGTCCTTATCTCCGCCAACGCTCTATGTTCTATGTTTCTAGGTATCAGAGATGACAACCCCAAGATCCCTTTCCTGCTTGGTGCATGCTATATCCTCACCCCCAACTGATATATTGTGCCAGGGTTTTGTGCCCCATATGCATTATCTTGCACTTCTTTGCATTGAATTTCAACTGCCAAACCCTGACCATTCTTCAAGTTTCTGCAGGTCGCTTCTCATTCTGTCTACACCCTCTGGTGTGTCTACTCTGTTACAGAGCTTTGTGTCATCAGCAAACAGTGAAATTCTGCCTTCTAGGTCCTGCTAATGTCACTGATGAAGATGTTGAATAGGACGGTCCCAGCACTGATCCTGTGGTACCCCACTGGTCACTCTTCCCTCTGTGGAGTGACAGCCATTTACCACCACCCTCTGTGTCCTGCCACCCAGCCAGTTACCTACCCACCACACTACTGTCCTACCCACACCCATATTCCCCAGTTTGTATAATAGTCTTCTATGTGGCACAGTGTCAAAAGCCTTGCTGAAGTCCAAATAGGCCATGTCCACTGCCCTCCCCTGATCCACATCCCTAGTCACCCAGTCAAAAAATTCAACGAGGTTGGTCTGACATGACCTCCCCCTGGTGAAACCATGCTGCCTTGGGTCCTGTAGTCCATTGCCAACCAGATGTTCCACCAATCTCTCCTTCATTAGTGCTTCCATGATCTTCCCCACTACTGAGGTGAGGCTGACTGATCTGTAGTTCCCTGCTTCCTCTTTGTTCCTACTTTTGTATAAGGGGACTACATCTGCTGTCCTCCAGTCTTTGGGTACCTCCCCTGTTTCCAGTGATCGGCTAAACAGGATAGCCAGAGGTTCAGCCACCACCTCTCTTAGTTCTTTAAGGACCTTGGGGTGCACCCCATCTGGCCCCATTGCTTTATCAACTCTTATTACTTCCAGTTCCTTCAGGACCCTTTCTCGTGTAAGGTCCGAGGTATGGTCCTCGTTGTTTGGCCATATTAATTATTAAGTCTGTGTCTCACGGATCACAGCACCACGAGGAGAGTTTGAGGTAATTGCTGGTTACTTGCGCTACAGCAACGTTCATCAAGTGAGATGATTCTGTAAGCTTTTAGGATTGTAATTAGTTCCTGGATTTGCAAGACTTCTCCAAAAAAGGTGCGCAAGAAAGGCAAAGGATCTTTTCCTTCAGCACCCTCGGGTATTCCCAGGATCCTGACATGAGAGGCTCGAGAAGCATTTTCCAGGTTTTCTAAGTGTCGTCGGAGCACCACATTTTCCATTGTTAGGCCCACAGCCACCGTCATCGTCGATGCCACTGCTGTAGATGCCGATTTAGTGACCTCTTCCAACATGCCCACGTCAGTATCCACAGTTTTAAATTGGGAAGTGAAATCTTCCAGCTTTTGATCCAACCATTGTATGGCTTATATCACCACCACCCCCCACCCCCCAAATCTCGAGTCCGCACTGTTACTTAGCTTCAGATCTTTTTGTCAGGCACCTTCTCCTCCAGTAGCTGCTTGATTACTTCTGCCCATAACTTCGAGGTTGAACGGGATACCGATTCCAAAATTATACTTTTTTTGTTCAGCAAACTATCTGCTATCAAATCTATCGATCACTATTAGACTGCTGGAGTTATTTTGTTAGTAATTTAGCCAAGTAGTGTTGCTCTAGCGGAGCTCCACTAAAAAGCTGCTGCAAGCTCGGCTGTTGGCTACGCCCCCTCCTATAATTTTTTTCTCATCAGATCAGAGACAGAGTCCAGAGCTACACACTTTTGGATTTCTACTTACATAGATGTGAACTACACCTGTTTCTCACTATTGCAGGAACTTGTGCAAAGTAGAGTAAACAAGTGATTTCAATATTACTTGCTAAATGGATGACCTGAGATCATGTCCAGAAGAAGCATTATTATTTTTTTTTAAATCTGTTGTTTATGCCCCATCTCACTGGTACTGCCCCCATCCACCAGTTGAGCCCAGCCCTGTCCTCCCCCTTCTGTGGCACTTACCCCCTCTGTACCCCAACAACTTACTTCTCCTGAGTACCAGCGCAGGAAACACCTCTTGTGGAGGGGTGGCCAGCAGCAGGAGGAGGGGCCCAAGCACACTAGGATCATCCAGCAGACAACAGGGTCTGTCTCTGTGTTTCTAACCACCCCCGGGGTGCTGGAATACAGGGGGCACCATGCACACAAATGCATGCATGGTTTATGGAGCCTGGCTGAACATCTCCCTCCCTGCAGTACCTCGACTGTACTGCATACTGAGGTCACCCAGGTGGCAGTAGAGTAAAGGAGGCAGTGACCCTCCAACCCGTCACTCCTCCTCCCCCCAGCCAGCCCCCAGTGTGACACCCTCCTGTAATAACACCCCATGTATGATGTTGTCCTGCTGTAATGCCCCCAAGTATGATCCTCACTTGATGTGATGCCCCAGGTATGACACCCTCCTGCTGTGACACCCCCATGTATGATGCCCCAAGTATGATCCTCATCTGAAGTGATGCCCCAAGTATGACACCCTCCTGATGTGATGCACCAAGTATGATACCATCCTGATGTGATGCCCCAAGTGTGATGCACATTTGATGTGATGCCCCTAGTATGACACCCTCCTGCTGTGACATCCCAAGTATGATGCCCTCCTGATGTGATGCCCTAAGTGTGATGCTCATCTGATGTGATGCCCCAAGTATGATACCCTCCTACTATGATGCTCCAGGTATGATCCCTACATGATGTGTTGCCCCAAGTATGACACGCTGCTGATGTGACACCCCAAGTGTGATGCCCTCCTGTTGTGACGCTCCAAGTATAATGCCCACCTTTTTTGTGGTTGTGAGACACTAGGGGAGAATAATAATATGAAAGTCCCAAAAGTCATGTCTTTCCAGTGATCTTCCTCCCGGATGGAGAGGGGGCCTCCTGGTGCAAGGGGGGAAGGCTTCTGCTACAGCTCAATCATTGTAAGGTCAAACAAAGGAGTGTTGCATGGCATATGACCACAGGCATGACTGATTACTTCCGGGGGGGGTGTCCCAGGGATGGAGTCTGCAGTGCAGACGGAGTAGGGCTGACCAGAAGAAAGTTCTGAAAACTTCTAAGAGTTCCACTGTCCCGAGTTCCACCTTCTTGACATCCTCCCTCCTGACTGCAGGGTGCCTCCTAGTGCATCTGGAGGAGGGATTTCTGGTGCAGCTGAGCCCTTCAGTGCTAGGGAGAGCCATGTTGCTCGTAACCATAGATACAGCTGGCTGCTTCAGGGGTAGGGGGAGGGGGATGTCATAGGAATAGACTCTCGTGTGTTGCAGAGCAGGGGGAGGAAAAGGTGACCCAACCACTGGCTAGTTTAATAATAATGCTATTATTAAACTAAAATGTTTTCATTTTTAAATGAATGTATTTATACTTAAAATTCTGATGACTCTATTGTGCCTGAGATTTTCCAGCCCTTAAACATCCCTTTCAGAATGCTGTCAGCCAATCAGAATGCTCCATTTTCAATCATAGTTTTATCATTAGCATTTTCACTATAAAAAACAGTGACTAAAAAAGGCAACCCAGTGGCATGAGTTGAGGCGCTGGACGCCACATCTACGAAACCAGAGACACAGGTTTGGAAGCAGACCAGGGCTGCTGGGAGTTGGCCAGGGAGGGAGAGGATTGAGCATCTAGGGGACAGCTCGCCTCTGCCGGGGGACTTGGAACATTGCCCCCTTTGCATGCCTGACCCCTAGCAATGGACTGGGGTAAGGCAGTCAAGGACCATTACACTGGAGACAAGAAGAGTGGTGGCCACCAAACATTCTGTACACAGGAGCGTACACAGGGCCATCTTGAGTGGCATTGTATATTCACTTCTGCTGGAAGAAAACACCGGAGAGAAAAAACAGTTCCCAGCTGGCTGGCTGGCTTCAGCCACTGGCAGGCCCCGCATCTGGTGAGCACCCAGGCCATGTAGTAGAAATGCAACCGTAAGTCCTGGAGCAAAGCCAGGGTGATGGGGCTGTGGTGGCTGGGGGCTAGTACCCAAACTGGGTAAAAAGGGGTTAACTGCAAAAATAAACACACAAATAAATTATAACATTAAGGCACTCCAGGCTGGGTACCTCGGGCCTCATAATCACCTAGGGCTGGATTCATTGACAGTAACCCAACCCCTTGTTGTGCCTTAATACTGAATATGAGTACTGAATGTATACAACATACATGACGTACAATATCCTAAAACAAGGTGACACCAGTTTAGGTCATTTGTTTCAGGGATCATAAATTTGCAGCTAGGATGGGGCTATGAGTGACTACATGTGTGAAAACAGAAATCAGAAGCCTGCATGTAGAATGAGAACTTCTCTTAATTTTGAGGCACAGAGCAGTTGTTTTAGTGGTTCTTTTCCCAAGAAAAGTGACTTCTGCAACTATTTTTGTGCCCTGAGATGACACGCAATAGGGAAACAACTACAGGAAATTGAGACTTTCCTGTTAAGCATGTACTATAGCATCTGACTTTCTTTTTTCTCTTGCTTTCCTTATTGTCAAGTCTCTTCAGATATAGCATTATTACAGTATACTGTATCCATCCATCAGTATTAATCTCCAGAGTAAATCCTCGGCCCAGGCAGTATTTGCCTCTTTTAACTTCTGCAGTGCCACTGTACCCTCATGCTCTACATATCTTTGTAAAGTTTGTCTTCTGTATTGGGGGGTATTTCCATGAGGAACACAATTTCCTCTGGCCTGAGTGTCTCACAGTGTCAGTCAACTTTACTCTCTTGATACATAGAAACATAGAATGTGATGGTAGATGAGGGCCACTGGACCCACCTAGTCTGCCTTTTTTTCCCTAATCTTGTTTATTTAGCCCCACTATTCCTCCCTGGCTGGAGGGAGTTTTTAGACCCCTTATAATGATACATGTATTTGCTGCGGTGACCAAAGCATGAAATACTGTAGTTATTGCTGCAGTTTTATGGACTGGCTCCCAGCTATAGTTTATCTGGTCACTTTTCTCCACAGTCTCCGCATTTTCCAGAATATGTTTTATCCAAAATGGAAGCAAGGCATCTGCAAGTGTCTAATGCAGTTCTTTCCCTTAGTAGTGATTGTGGGACTGGTTATACATCGGGCAGCAAGTTGCAGTGCTCTTCATAAAGTTCAAATTGTGCTTGTGTTTAATAAAGCATGTAGATTTATTTTGAGTTTAAAGAATAATTCACATAGGTGTGACTTGTATCAACTTAGAAATTGGATGGCAAGTGAGATTGAAGTACTGTGCTAAGTAAAATGTCTCTTCTTGGCCTTGCTCTGGTAAATATTTAAACACTTTTTCAGCCAATTTCAAAGCAGTATAATACACATAGCATGACCCATCAAAATCTTGTAAAACCTTTTTGTAAAAGTGTCCTGGGTTTAAGAACCTTTTTCACTAGGTCTGTTGAATATATGAACATGTTGTCTTTGGACCCTATTCACAACAAACTGTATGGTTTGATATTTCATTCTTCTTCATACCAGGAAAACTACAAGTATTGGTGAATTATTCTGGTCACTGATATTGTAAAGAAGTCATTTTGTTATGTTACAAAGTACTCAATATTGCTTTGATCAATTTGTTATTTGTTTGTATCGTTACGTGACTTGGAAATTTTTGAAAATGGGCAGTTTGCTCAAAGGTATATTTCCAGCTAAATAAAACTGACATTGAAATGTTTTCTTGATAAACAAAAATGTGCTCAAATAAAAGCCTTAAAATGATTTTATTAACAACAATTACTTTTAACTTTGTACAAAATTAATTAGAGCTGAAAAAATGAAATACGATGTCAGCCCTGGATTTATCCAATATTATATGAAAGGTGTCTGTTCTCAACCAATCACAGAACATCTGTCAGTTATTCCCTCACAAACTGCAAACCATATTCCCAGAGTCGTTTATTCACTGAAACCCCTCCCACAGTTGTTTAATCAAACAGTAACCCCACCCACAGTCATTTAATCAACCATAACCACACCCCGATATAACAAAAACATTTTCAGTCCACCGTCGGAAACCTCAGAGCACCGCATTCACACACTCCACCAGTGCGCAACCGAGGGAAAACTCGGTGAACGAGTTACACATTTTTGATACAAGTAAAGCATTGTATTTTCATACACTAGGCACCACAGAATAGCACAACTGTTCTCCTCCCCTAAAACAAATGCTGCAGACTTCTATATTTTCTCTCCAACTGTTGCAAAGCACACCAACCCACGCTTACTGCAACAGCGCGGAGCCGAGCAAAACTCATTCCTAAATGAGTTACACATTTTTTTAAAAAATACCAATAAACCATCGTTCTTCATAGACATGACTCCACAAAATACCAGAAATGTACTCACAGCCTGAAACGAGCGTTGTAAGATTATCTATTTTTCTGTCCAAAAACTGAAGCACAATTCCAAGCATGCGCATTAACACCTGTGCTAATGCGCATGCCTGGAATCCAGTTTCACTTTTTCAACAGAAAAATACATAACTTTGCAGCGCTTGTTTCAGGCTCTCAGTACATTTGTGCTATTCTCTACTGCCATGTCTACTTGTATAATAGTAATAACATTCTGTTGTTGATTACTGTATAACCTGCTTCTGTGAATGATTAACCCGCTTCACCCTCAGCGCTTAATCATCCCTCAGAAGCAGGTTATTGCTTCGTATACTCCAAGCAACTGAGTGTTATCACTTAAATAACCCAAATAAATTTTGGATGACCTTGAGAGAAATGCAAGGCCACAACCCTCCTCCCACCGTCTCTCAACTGGCAATACTACAACCACCAGCAAAAAGGGCATCCTAAACCTATTAAATAATCACTTTGCTATGGAGAGTGTTGTCTTCGACTGATCCCCTGCAAGCACAGTATGCTCTTTTTTTCTTAATTCGGACACTTCCCATCTCCCCATCAGGGCCCCCTCCCACACAAACTCCTTCAGTTTCAGAGCTGTCACCTTAAAATAGGTGGAAGATTTGTTGCTAGCCCTTGATGTTAACAAGAGTGCCGGGGCAGATCAAGTTGACCCATACTTCTTGAAGCTTGGTTATCATGTGCTGGCCGCTCTTTCATACATCTTTTCAGCAAATCTCTCTCTGAAGGGGTCCTCCCCCATGATTGGAAAGTAGCACATGTCGTCCCGCTTTTTAAATCCGGTTACCCAAGCGACCTGAACAATTACAGGCCCATATTCCTTTTACCAACCCTCTCTAAACTACTTGAAAAAGTAGTTAATTCCCAAATCAGAGACTATCTAGAGGCATACAACATGCTGAATCCCCTGCAATCGGCTTCAGACCCAAATATAGCACCATAACCGCACTAGCCAAGGTAACTAACGATTGGTTAATAGCGCTTGATGCTAAGAACCATATCTGTTCTTTATTCTTAGACCTAAGTAAAGCATTCGACACAGTAAACCATAAACTCCTCCTGCGCATGCTGTGGAATATCGGTCTAAATGACATCTCCATCAATTGCTTTACTTCTTACTTAACAGGCAGACAGCAACAGGAACAGGTTAAAGCTCAGTGTGATCGCTCCCTGCTCAAGACTATCTTGAGAGGAGTTCCCAAGGGGTCTATTCTAGGGCCCCTGTTATTTGCAATCTACATCAGTGACATCGACCTTAATATTTCCTCATTAAATATACATCACTTTGCAGACAATACCGTACTTTACATTGCAAATCCTTCCCCTGAATTGGCCTGTTCAAACCTACAACAAGAATTCTTCCTGCTGCAACCTTTTATAATAAGGTAACCGAAGCAACTGATAATGGCAATTCAGTGGACCTAGTGTTTATTGATTTTGCAAAGGCTTTTGATAAGATCCCTCATTTTGAGCTTATCAGTGTCCTAAGGGAAACTAACTTAGATACAAATATTGTAAATTGGCTCAGAAATAGGAAACAAAGAGTTGCCATAAATGGGGTACATTCGAGCTGGGCCCTTGTGGCTAGTGGTGTTCCCCAGGGATCAGTACTGGGTCCTTGTCTATTTAATGTTTATATTTCATCTTTAAAATCTAACGAAGATAATATTTGGCTGTTAAAGTTTGCTGACGATTGTCGCGTAGGCTCTGTCATCAATAAAAAGAAAGAAAGTACTATCCTACAAAACTTTCTAGACAAAGTTACAAACTGGGCCCATGAGAGAACGTTAACATTGAATAATGATAAATGTAAAATAATGCATTTGGGAAAACATAAACAATACTTTCAATATAAGCTGGGGAAGGAAATACTAGACCAAACCTCTGAAGAAAAAGATCTTGGCCTACTCATTACCCCCCGATTTAAAATTTAATTCACACTGTACCAGACAAGTAAAAAAGGCAAATCAGAACCTGAATTGTATATTCAGACATGTAGCCAGTTGGTCATTTGAGGTGTTATTGCCATTATGTAATGCTTTGGTCAGACCCTATCTCGAATATTGCATTCAAGTATGGTCCCCCTATATTAAGGATGACATACTTAAAATTGAAAGAGTTCAGAAAAGATTTACTAAGGCTATAGTAGGGATGAAAGGTAAAACTTATGAGGATAGGTTAAAAACTTTGAACTTATACACCTTGAGGTATAGAAGGCAAAGGGGAGATCTGTGTATTATTTATGGTTTACTTCAGGATTCAACCCTTACCAAGGGAATGGGATTAATAGATTCCAAACTTAGACTTACTAGCCATAAACATACAAGACAGCTATTGACTAGCAAATGGCATTCACTAAGGAGAAAAAATTGGTTTAGTGTGAGATCAGTCCCAATATGGAACATTCTTCCTACATTTGTGGTAAAGAGCCCAAATATGAATTCATATAAATCTAACTTGGATTTAGTGATGTCAGATTCAGACAGATTTAGGCAAATATAGACAAGAAATCGAGTGGCAAGCATTATGGACTCCTTGTCTTTTCGCTTGAAATTCCTGTGAAACCTATGAAACATAACCTACTACACCTCAAACTGTTGCTTAACACTGAAAAAAAATTCATGTTCCTGTCCTCCCAAGCAACTTCAGCAGGTTCTCATGAGTCTAGACTCCAAATCACAACCCTCTTCGGAGAATCTTTAGAATCAGTGGACAAGTTCAAGTACGTAGGCTTCTGGATTGATAGTACGCTCTCATTCACCCCACACATGCCAAAAAGCTTAGACAAAGATCAGGTATCTTCTATTGTATCAAGCACCTACTCCTCCACGAGGCTAAAATAAAACTAGTGCAAATGACATTTCTCCCACTCCTGGACTACGACCATCTTCTCTATAGCCACTGCCCTATCGCCTCCCTATCCAAGCTGGATTTTCTGTATCACAGAGCACATAGGTTCATCACCAACACGTCTTTCAACACACACCACTGCTCCCTTTATGCTCAGCTTGGCTGGCAATCTCTAAAAACTAGGAGATCGAAAAATACGGCTATATGGGCTTACAGAGCCATAACAGGCAAGCTTCTTCAGTATGTCTCCAAACTTCTAGTTTGCTCCACAGGGGCCTATTTCATTAGAATATATTCCTTCATCACTTTCAATATTTCCAGGATCAGAACTCGGTACGGTATATCTTCCTTAAGCTACTCTCTGCCCTCCATTTGGAATAACATTCAGAAATCCTTAAAACTTTCACAAGTTGTCAACATGGTAATCTTCAAAATTTTACTTTGTCACCTATTGAAACTTGCAGCTGCTTCCTCAAATCCATGCATTCATGACTGATCCCTACAACTTTCTTTTGACATTTTACACTCCCAAGTCTGGGCTAAGCTATCCTCCTCCTCCCTACTAGGTAGGACCCAAGATCCTCGTGAACATTACCTTACCTTACCTTTACTCCCCTCTTTCTCAGTAACTCTAACAAGCTTGACACCTACTTCACTCTATTTCTTCCTCATAGCCTGGTGTTCCTTTATTATCTTAACTATCTCTTCATCTTAAACCCCTTTCTAATTGTAAGTATTGTAAATATTGTTTGTAGTCATGTATTCTTTTATTTATATATGAATTACATGTATGTAATTATGTGTGTTTCTTTTTTTTTTGTATCGTCCACCCAGGACCACTTTGTAAATGAGTTCTCTCAACAGTGTTTCTCCTGGTAAAATAAAGACTAATTGATTGATTGACTAACTCCAGTGTAAAGTTGTTGATCTTCCCTTGTCAATCTTCACCATTCATTACTTCCTGGGTGTTAGCCGGAGGCACGCACCCGTCACGGGATTTTTTTAAAACTTTGGCTATGACACCGCCCTCAAGAGTGGCGTCTGGCATGCGCGGCGGCCGTTAGTAGCGACCGACTCCTCCTCAGTTCTGTTTCTCCGCCCGTCGAGGCAACACCTGCTCGCGTGTGAGGCGTCCTAACTGCGTGGTAGTGTACCGACTCCTGGTTTTTCTTAGCTTTCGGCGCCGATCCGATGCAAGACTGTTCCTTTTTCTATCTATGGCGCGAAGTGTGTTTCCTACTGTGTTTTAGTCTTGTTAATTTCGCGTTATGTCCGGTTAAGAGCTAGCGCTTTTCTAAAGCGGGCCGCGCCCCTATGCGTCGGTGCTCCTGTGGCCGGCATTTCTCCGTCTCGGACCGGCATGACGTTTGCCTTCGTTGCCTGGGACCCAACCATGATATGGATTCGTGCGACGCCTGTTTCTCGATGGACCGCCGCGTCCTCGAAATCCGCGCGTTTAAGCTCGGCAAGGCCCTGCCGACCTTCGGGGGACGACGTCGCTCTCAGGATTCTCGGGCAAGGTCGTTAGGCCCTTCCCGGGTCCCTCAGGCCTATGGTCGAGGAGGAGGGGTCTCCTCGTCTATTCTTGTCGAGGAGGCCTCTTCTCTGCGGTGTTGGGAGGCGTCGTAGTCCCTCCGGGCAGCGGCGGACACGCCCTCGGCAATCACCTCTTGGTGCAAGCTCCCCGTGTCGAGGCCCTCACTTTTAGGCCTGGCTCAAGGTGGACCCTCAACGCCGCTTCGGCGCCCGTTCGGATCTGATCGGCAGCGCCGTTCCAGCGCCCGGTATCGAAAACCAGCCGGCTTTGGATCATGGCGCGCGGTGATCAGCCGGCGCCGTTAGCGATGCCGCTTTGGGCCTCGGCGCCGTTCGCGGCGCCGATGAGACATACTAGCCGGCGCCGTCGGCAGTGCCGCCTCGCCTCCCGATGCTGGCGGCGCCGTGGGCCTATCCTTCCTCAGGCGGTGCGGGCCTGCAGGCGCCCGTTGGGAGTGTGGAATTAGGCCTGGCTGCTACGGCGTGGGGGCGGCGGCGTCACCCATGGTAGCGAGGGGCGTTGGCGGCCCGTGGCCTCGGGGACCCCTGGGGTGGCCAGCATCGAGGCCCAGCTGGTCTCGTCCTCCTCGGAGGCGATGGCTCGGACGTGGACCCATCCTGGCACCCCCACTCTTCGGGGTCTGGGTCCCCGGTGGCTAGGGGTGCCAGGCAGCGCAGCGGGCCCCTCCCTCTGTCCCCCCTACCGTCGTCTCCTGAGGGTTCCCCGGCTGGGGGTGGCCGGGAGCCCCGGGGGGCAGGCGTGGGGGTGACGGAGGGGGAGGCTCCCCTCTCTGGAGGCCCGGTGACAGCTACCCCCCGGGGTGCTGTTGCCCCCTCTAGGGACAGGGGGACGCTGTGGTCGAGGAGGAGGGCCCTCTCGGAGTCCGAGGGGTTGAGGTGCAGGGGGTCTGCCACTCGGTCTTCTTTGGCCACCTCAGGGGGGGTGGCCAGGAGCCGTAGTGCAGAGCCTCGCCCCTCCCTCCAGGGTTCTAGGGTGTCCTCCGGCGGCGTTTGTGCGGACTGCCCTTCTGGATCCATGCAGTCCCGGCGTCGTCACAGGGGAGGTTCTCCCCCAGGGCTCTTCCAGGCTCCGCTTCCCCAGAGTTCCGTTCTGCGGCCTGGTCTGATATCCGGGATCCCTCCTACTAGGGCTCCTTTCCCCGGATTCCAGAGCCCTCGCAGAGAGCAGTTGCCTCCTCGGAGGTGCCCCTCTCCCATCTCTCTGCCTCACCACCCCCGCTCCCAGGCCATGTCGGTCCTACGGGTCCGTTATCCTGGGAGCAGTTCAGGGATCGCGGCCTTCCCCTCATATGTTAGATACATGCATGAGCGTGTCTTTCGACTCTCCCCACCGCCGCAGGAATCCTCTGGACATTCCAGCTCCCCATCATCCTCGTCTCCCTCCTCTGAGGGAGAGGAACCCCCTGCTCATCTTTCCTCCGATGCTGATTTCACAGAATATCAGCATTTCCTCGAGATGGTGAGGGATCTTGGATTTCCTATGTTCGAGAGACAATACCCAACGGGAGACGAGAATTTCTTGGTGAATTCAGTGCCCAGCATTTGGTGGTACCTTCCTGGCTCTCCCTTCCAGGAGGCGTCCTATCTGGTCCTGGCAGTCCCCAGCCGCTTCTTCTCCAGCCCTGGCTGACTGTCAGCTGAGGTATTGTGCCCCTCAGAGTCTCTAGGTTCCTTCCCGCCCCTCTGGTTTGGTTTACCTAGATACTCCTTCTGGGCGCCGCTGCCTGGCGACGATCGCACACGGATCGGACTCTCCAGTTCGACCGTTGGAGGCGAAGAGTGTTCTCTTCTCTCGGCGAGTGCCTGTATTGCATCTCATCAGGCTCACCACGCTGCCTACAACCGCATTTGTGGTCGATGATGTCCCAGCTGTTGGCATCAATGCCTGACACAGAGCAAACCAGACAAGCCGTTGCCCTCTTAGCGGTAGGCCTGGAGCTGGCAAGACACCAAGCAAGGACATCTTATGGCGCAATGAGGTGGCTTCAGGCTAGCGGGGACAGCGATCTGCATCAGGCAGACGGCATGGCTTCGTCTTTCCAGGTTGTCACCCCTGGCCCGGCGTAGGGTGATTCGCTCCGCCTTCCGGGGAACCCGTCTTTTCTCCTCCAGAGCTAGGAGACTTTTACTGGGGCTCCCTCCATCTCCTCGTCCTCGGGAGGCACCTCCTAGCTCTTCCCCCACTTAGGCTTTCTGAATAAGCCAGGGTCTTCTCCTTCTGTTTCTCACCAGCAGAAGGCTGGGGGTCTTGTTCCCTCAGGGTATGGCCTCTTCCCCCTCCGGGAAGAGGGTCAGTGACTCACTCAGGAGTAATGAATGGTGAAGACTGACAAAGGAAGATATGAAAATTACGACCTACCGTAATTCTTGATCTTTCTTGTATCTTCACCATTCATTACTTACCCACCTACCATCCCATCAGTGGCCTCTTCCTGTGGCTTCTCCACCTCCGTCTCTTCCTCTCTCTGCAAAATAAATATAAAAAAAAAAAAAAAAACTATAAAAGATAGGAAGAGTTGCTCAATTTTTCAAAAAAAAAAAAATCTATATCTTGGGGAGGGTTCTTATTTCTCCAGAAAAATTATTTACTCTAAGATTCTTGGGCCATCTCGTGGATTTGCATTGGCGATCAAACTGCACAACTATGTCTTGCCATTCCTCGGGCGAGATACCTCTGGGGTTTTAGCCTGGCTCAGGCTATTCAGTTTTGATCCTGCAATCTCGTGCTCCAGCTGTTGCGCCCTAGAATCAAAACCCCTTCCCCTTCTCTAATTCTTGCCTTGCAGAGCGGAGGAACGGGCACGTCTGTTTTTCTTTTTTTTTTCGAAAAAAGGGAAAAAATGCTGAGGGAACTCTCTTCGACTGCTATAGGCATTCTTGGTATTGGGGTCATGCTCCTAGCCTGCAAATGATTATCTGTAAAAAAAAAAAAAAAAGGAAAACAAACAAGAAGGGAGATGAGAGGGCAGGCAACCCTTCTCGTGAGATTTTGATGATTGGTTTTTCCTTTCAAGTGTCCTCCTGGACAGTTTTACAGAAGAGCAGTGCTGACCATAACCAATCCCAGCCAGCCTAAGCCTCTGGCCTGCCTTGGCGAGTCCGTCTGAGTCCCACTTCTATGCTTAAAAACGCCTGAAAGGCTTACATTTTCCATTTCTAAACCCCTGAGCAGCGCTCTCATGCTGCCTGGGGTTTATTCTTCCCTCCTCGGGTGTCCTCCGGTTAAAAGGCCTGCGGCCAGGAGCCTGAAGAGGTATCAACAACAATGGCATGTTGAAGATGAGGACTATGCCTCCTGAGTCTGTCTAGCGGGTTTGGTGAACCTTCTCTTCAGCTCTATCTCAGGATTCTTGCTTCCTGTTAGTCAAGCCTTCAGCTATAAAGCTAACTATACTCGTCAGGCATTCTGGTCCCTTCAACATCCCATCTCTCTCTTCTTCTTCTTCATCTTTCTCATTTCCTTCCTTTCTCTCCTCCTAGAGTCGCCCAGGTAAGGAGGCCCTGCAGTCCCTAGGTTAGGATACTCTTATCTCCTCTGTCCTTCCTCCATCGGCTTATTCCTTTTCAGTTCATTCTTCCTTGCTTTGCTATCCCTTGGCTATCTTGCCTCGCTATCTCTATTCTCTGCTTTCGCTTTTGCCTCTCCGGCTCACAGAACTGAGTTGGAGGAGTTAGTCGCTACTAACGCCGCCTTCGCATATGACGCCACTCGAGGTGCCAGTAGCCAAAGTTTAAAAAAAAAGCTCCCGTGACGGGTGCGCGCCTCCAGCTAACACCCAGGAAGTAATGAATGGTGAAGATACAAGAGAAGATCAAGAATTACGGTAGGTACATAATTTTCATTTTTTTTACTTTCCATTGTGATTGATCTACTAATTACTTTAGATAATGCAGTACTTTTTTTCACTGTATCTTTCAAAAATCCTTTGTCTATCCCCAGCAGACCTCAAGGTTGCTATATTTGGGACATCAGTCTGCTGTCATGTTGAGTACTGTAATGGCATAAAGAAAGAGCTGCAGGTGAATGTATTTATATATACTTTTTGGACAGGCTGCCAAGATGGCTTATAAACCCAGGAAAGGGGTGTGCAAATCTTTCAGTTCAATTCAATTTTATTTATAAAGTGCCTTTCAAGGCCAAGGCGCTGTATAAAGCATTAAAATTAATAAAATCCAAGTATTTAAAAGTCAGCCACAACTAACAGAGATACACTAATCCAAAAATATATGTTTTTAAAGCAACTTTAATGTTTTTGACGGTTGGACATTCTCTCAACCAACGAGGTAGAGATTCCACAGGGTTGGTGCTGAAAAAGCAAAGGCACGAGATCCTGATGACTTTAATCGAACCCTGGGAATCTCCAGCAATCCCTCGTTGGCGGAACGGAGAGGACGGAGGGGACAGTAGGGAATCAGAAGATCTTTCAGGTAACTGGGTCCCTGATCATGTAGAGCTTTAAAGGTTAGTAAACCAACCTTAAAGGTGATCCGCGACCAAACCGGCAGCCAGTGCAGTTCGCGGAGCACAGGCGTAATGTGACTGGTTCTAGAAGTCCCAGTCAATAGCCTGGCTGCCGCGTTCTGCACCAGCTGGAGGCGGCGGATATCAACCCCTGGTAGCCCTAGGTAGAGGGAATTGCAGTAGTCCAGACGGGTAGTGACAAAGGCGTGGACCAATGTTGGAAGGTCCTCCGGGGGAATCGGATGTTTTACCCGGGCGATATTCCTCAGATGGTAAAGAGAGGACTTGACGACAGCTGACACCTGAGATTTCAGGGTCAGACCATCATCAAAAATAACGCCCAGATTTCGCACCTGTTTAGAGGTAGAGAGTGGTACACCACCAAGTAATAAACCTGATGGTTGTCCAACTCCCACACCCATCCCTGGACGACCTGGATCCACAACCCACACCTCAGTCTTATCTGGATTTAGTCTCAACCAGCTCGAACTCATCCACAGTCTGATCTCATCAAGGCAGCTATTAAGTACAGAG
Organism: Neoceratodus forsteri; assembly: GCA_016271365.2. Lineage (NCBI taxonomy): Eukaryota > Metazoa > Chordata > Ceratodontiformes > Ceratodontidae > Neoceratodus > Neoceratodus forsteri. The sequence continues at coordinate 1,315,791,815 of CM057455.1, read as the reverse complement.
AGTGCATCACCCCGACCGGGGAGAAAGGACAAATACAGCTGAGTATCATCTGCATAGCAGTGAAAACCCAGACTGTATCGCCTGATGATTTCTCGCAATGGCAGCATATACACTGCAAACAACATGGGGGCTAAAATGGAGCCCTGTGGTACCCCACAAGGCAGGGTGTGAGCGCCAGAGGAATAAATTCCAGTGACAACTCTCTGAAACCTGTCCGTGAAGTAAGAACGAAACCATTTGAGGACCGTACCAGACAGCCCACAAAAGACCCGCAGGTGCTCCAATAGCACTCCATGGTCTACAGTGTCAAATGCAGCAGACAGATCGAGAAGGACCAGAATGGTACACGCCTTTCGATTTCTGGCCATTAGGAGGTCACTCAATACCCGGACAAGGGCAGTCTCTGTACTATGCCTTTTCCTGAAACCAGACTGGAGAGTATCATAGACATTGTGAGATATAAGGTGATGATCCAATTGCAACACAACTGCCTTTTCAATAACCTTACCAACAAATGGCAGGTTAGAGATAGGCCGGTAGTTAGCTAGACAATCTGGGTCCAAGGAGGATTTTTTAAGGAGTGGTCGAACTACCGCCTCCTTAAGGGGGTCAGGAAAAAAAACCCTGTCCAAAGACTTCCAGACAATGTCTGCAAGGATTGGGTAGATAACTTCTACACAACCTACTAAAAGTGGTGTAGGACCCGGATCCAAACTACAACTAGTTGGTTGCATTGTTTGGATGATCTTCACAATGTCCCCGAATTCCGGCCGGTGAAAATCTAACCAGAAAGACTGAGGGCAAGCCACTTCCAATCGACCAGCGCAGTCCCCGATAGGAGGGGTTGGACCGATGCCGGACCTGATGCCAACAACCTTATCCGCAAAAAAACGAGCAAACTCCTCGCATCTTAGCTGAGAAAAAGCTTCTCTAGGCTGAAGACAGACTGGATTGCACAGTCTGTGCACCGTCTGGAAAAGCTGAGCTGGTCGATTTTGTGCGGCAGAAATCTCTCTGGACAGGAATTCTGCCTTCTTACGAGTGATTTCTGATTGATAGTTATCATAATGCGCCATCAATTTAAGCCTGTCGGCATCGAGGCCCGACTTCCGCCAGGCTCTCTCCAGCCATCGGCCTACCCGCCTTAACTCCTTCAAGGAGCCATAGAACCACGGGCTCCTTGGACGGAGGGTGAGAGGCTGAACACGAACAGGAGCAATTTTGTCCAGAGCATCTCCCACAGCCTTATTATAGGCTAATACAAGATCATCTGGACTCATGCATTCACCCGACAAGCTCGATAGATCCAGTACCGCCATCAGGTCATTGGGGTTAACACCCCTTAAAGGGCGGTACTGAACCATCTCTGTAGGGGCAGACCTATTGGAGGGGGCCCTGAAGCTGAACCTTATGGTGTAATGGTCAGACCAACTGACTGGTTCACCCCCAAATCAGTGATCTCCATACCCAAGAGAAAGACCAGATCCAATGAATGATCACCTATATGGGTAAAGGAGGTAACAACCTGTGTCAGACCCAGCATATTCATCAGCTGGAGGAGATTTTAACCAAAATGAGAGAGCACATCGTCGACCCAGGCATTGAAGTCGCCCAGAAGTGTCAGTCTGGGAAACCTCTGCACCAGGTCGACGATGAAGTCTGAAGTCTCCTGCAGGAATTCTCCACCGTCACCTGGTGGACGGTAGACAAGGAGAATCCCACAGCCTGCACCCTCACACAGGATATATTCAAAGGAGCTGGTGTTTCCCAATGGCACATCCACAAGGCCCAGCTCAGATTTAAACATAATGGCCACACCCCCGCCCCTACAATCCAGCCTTGGACGGTGTGTCACCGAGAACCCGGCTGGAGTTACTGAGGCCAATATAGGGCCCACTGCGTTTTGCCCAAGACTGACTGAAAACCTCAGTTAGGCAGGGCCTTTTGATCTGCCACTCTAGCCAGAGGACAGGTCAGATTGTTTGCAGTTTTTTTCTTATTAATTCCCTGTGGGGGGAGTTCAGGGCTGGGATAGGCTGTTGGGCACCCATTTCACACTAGCAATATGATTGATGTCATGTCGGAATTATTTTTTCCCATGATTTTTGCAGCCGGTTTTAACTTCCTCCACGTGAATTGCCTTCATTAGGTATTGTGTGGACAGAAGTCAACTTGCTGTGGGGTGGGCAAGTGTGTCTGAAAGAACTCCAGTAAGCTGTTTTTTTTCACAGCAAGCTCTCCTTTAATGTCTTTGCCCTTTCTTGATGCCTAGTGCCTACACACAACACTGTCTGTCTGCCACCATCAAAGTCATGAGTCAAGGATTGAGAGGCTGAAGAGAGGCGAAGGTGGTGGCAAAAACAGTGGTAGGCTTCAAGCGTGCATGGAATAGGCACAAAGGAATCTTGGTAGGAAAGCAGGGGAGGGCAGGCGGCGATCAGGAAGAGTCTGCGATAACAGTATAGGCAGGAAAAATAAGCATTTGTCAATGCTGAACGTTGATGCTTGTTAAACAGTTTTTGGTTTTTAATATTTTGACCCCAATTTCTGAAGAGACTTGTTTTAGCATATGCCTTAGATACATAGACACTGTCAGCAGATAAGGGCATATGACCCAGCCAGTCTTCCCATTTGAGCTTGTAAGTTCACTTTGTTTTCCTGGAAGTCTTTTGCTCCTTACCCCTGACCTCCAGAATTCCCTTATGTCTATCCCATTCATTCTTAAATCCCGTGATTGTTTCAGCCCCCACCACTTCCTCTGGCAGGGTGTTCCACTTGTCCACCACCCGTTCGTTGAAGAAATTCTTCCTCATGTTTCTCTGAATCACTCTCCCTCCAACTTCATCCCATGCCCTCTAGTCCTGGAACATCTTTTTCACTGGAAAATAGTGTATTCCTGCGCACTGCTCCACCCTGTAAGGTACGGTACTTGTATGTCTCTGTCATATCCCCTCTTCCCCTCCTCTCCTCCAGGGAGTACATATCCAAGTCCTTCAACCTGTCCTCATAGGACTTGTGATGCAATCCATGTACCATCTTTGTTGCCCTCCTCTGAACCTTCTCTACCTTATCTGTGTCCTTACGTAGGTAAGGTCTCCAGAACTGTACACTGTACTCCAGGAAGGGCCTCACTAGTGTCTTGTATAGTGGAAATATGACCTCCCTTTTCCTGCTGGTGATGCTCCTGCCTATGCATCCCAGCATCCTATTTGCTTTACCTGCTGCCTTGTTGCACTGTTTCCCTACCTTGAGATCATCAGAGATGATAACCCCAAGGTACCTTTCCTGCTTGGGGCATGCTATATCCTCACCCCCAACTGTTATGTTGTTCCAGGGTTTTTGTGCCCTATATGCATTATCTTGCACTTCTTTGCATCAAATTTCAACTGCCAAACACTTGACCATTCTTCAAGCTTCTGCAGGTCCCTCCTCATCTGTCTACACCCTCTGGTGTGTCCACCCTGTTACAGAGCTTCATGTAATCAGCGAACAGGGAAATTCTGCCTTCTAGGTCCTGTGCAATATCACTGATGAAGACGTTGAATAGGACCAGTTACAACACTGATTCCTGTGGTACCCCACTGGTCACTCTCCCCTCTGTGGAGTGACAGCCATTTACCACCATCCTCTGTGTCCTGCCACCCAGCCAGTTACCTACTGCACTATTGTCCTGCCCACTCTCATATTCCCCAGTTTGTTTAATAGCCATCTGTGTGGCACAGTGTCAAAGTGCATTATGGGCATCACATGTACCATTCATAGAATATTGGCTGAAATTTCATTTCTCACCAGAGGTGTGAAAATGCATCTTGTACAGGATTTTAAAAATGACATATGACGTGTTTATGAGGTGATGTGCTATGTTGACAGTTTGGGGTCAAAATTTTGAAAATGACCAAAGTTATAAGCCTGCATTCATAAATGTCAACACACTGTATGTCATAACTTTGTTTTGTAAAATTTGTGCCCCATCTTTTCAACATAGCCTTCTTATGACCCCACCTCATGAACAAGTGCAAAGAGAATGTTCAACTCCTGCCTGAAAGGTGATTTTCATGCAGCAACTGTGAAATCACCTTTCTGGATGCGAAAACACATTTTGCCAGGATTTGAAAAAGAACAGCTGTCACATTCATGAGGTGCTGTGAAGAAATGGCTTTGTTGAAAATTTGGGGTTAAAATATTGAAAATTACCAGTTACGAGCCTACGTTCACAGGCTTCAACATAGGCTCATAACGTTGTTGTTTTTTAATATTTTTACACTAAATTTTCAACAGCCTTCTTATGACCCCACCTCGTGAACAAAAGTGGAGAACATTTTCAGCTCCTGCCGAAAGATGATTTCACTCGGCGACTGTGAAATCACCTTTCGGGACAAATTTGTCTAACATTATTGTCATTGTTCATGAGATGGCGTCCGGAAAAAGGCATTTTGAAAATGTGGGGCAAAAATATCAAATAATGGCCAAGTTATGATGCCACTAAGTTCAAAACCCCATTGAAATACATTGAACGCATATCTGATATCCTCAGTTTGGGGTTGGGGTTTGAAGAGTGAAGACGTGTCTGCGGTCCAGAGAAGATTCGGCATTGGACCCCCGGTGGGTAAGTAAGGGCTTGGGGGTTGCTGAGTGAGAGGGTCAGGTGGGGGTGAAGTAATGGCACAACGAGCATTGCTGGATGTTTTCCTTTTTTTCAGGGTTTAAAAAATCAAAGGACAGACTACATTTCGACACTGGGATAGGGCACCCCAATGCTGGGCTTGTTAAGGAGTGGTGGTGTGCGACTGGGTGTGTGTGTGTCAAGAGAAGCGGTAACAAAAGTGGGCACCCCATTCTGCTTATATTACAAGTACACTAGATGGGAAAGACGGGTGGGTGAGCGGGCCAAAACATTGAAGGATGCACTGCATTCCAACACTAGGATTGGGCACCCCATTATCGAGCAGGCGAGCTACTTGCAGTGGACAGGGAGAAAGAAGTGGTAGCAGGGGTGGGCACCCCTCTCCGCTTATGTATACTAAAGATGGCAAAGGGTGGGTTGGCCAGCAGGCACCTGTAGGGGATGGGGAGAAAGAAGCGGTAGCGGTGGTGGGCACCCCGCTCCGCTTACGTCACAAAACAATTACACCCGAGTTCAGCTACAGTATGTTTTTATGTACAACAAAGAAAGCTGAACTCTGGGAACGTGTTACTTTTTTTAAACAAGGGCTAAAATGTACTTTAATCGTGCTCCAAAAGTAGAGTCATGACACTGGGCATATGCATATGTGCATACCCAGTATCACAGCTACACTGTCTGAGCATGATTAAAGTACATTTTAGCCCTTCTTTAAAAAAAAACAAAAAAAAACTAGGTTCCCAAGTTCAGCTTTCTTTTTAGTAGCTAAAAACATATTTAGCTGAACTCGGGTACAGTGGTCTGTGGACCGCAGTGACAGTCTGGCTGCTGGTGTTGACAGCCAATCTGCTGCTTGTTGACCAGCCGGCTTCATGCAAATCAAAGAACTGAAGACCTCTGATTGGAGCGACTCGGTCCTTTGAAATACTCAAGATTTCAGCCCATCAAGCAGCGAGTGATGTAAAGACCACAGTACATGGTCACTGGTCCGGACTGCCGAGCCCCTGCTATTTTCAACTGCAGTGGGCTTGATAATGAGACACCCCCATAATTCCCTTTCACTGTAGCAAAACGTTTGGTGTGCACACACGCATAAAACGTCAAAATGAGCAGATTGAGTGTGCCAGGTGGTTATTAACTGCAGACAGAATCTATGTTTCTATGAGTAATGGAGGTGGGTGTCCCAGAGCCACATGGAAAAGTCGAGCAAATACCTTATTTTTTGGATACCTCATCAGAGTCTCCATGATTATCGTGACTGTCCATTTTTTCCTTCTCTGACTCCAATTTTTGAAGCAGGCAGTTAGTTTCCTTTGGCTTGGAAAATGTGTAGTTTTTTTCTCCTATCTCCATTCTGAGTTGAGCTGGGCACACAGCAGCACAAAAGGCAGTTTTAAATCCCCCAGCCTTCGTTTAGTGCCTTCAGACTCTTCTCTGACATCTGCTTGCATAGGGGAGGTCCAGGTAGAGATGTACTAGAGCTTTGGCAGTGAGGAATTCCTTAGAACGGCATGCTGGGCTCAGCACCCAGTTCCAAAGGCTTGATTTAGATAAAAGAAATGAAAAATTTGTGGTAGATGAGCATTTGTTGGACCCCTTGTAGGACTGACCCTTCAATCCTTATCCAGAAAACGGGGTGCTGGTGGTGATGATTGGTTTAACAGTTGGAAAAGCCTTGACTCCCTGAACCCATACTAGATCCTCTCCCTCAAAGCCTTCCAAGATCCTGATTAATGTGAGATTTTTCTCCCACAGAGAAACCTCAGCTATTTCCAGACACCGTTTCAGCTGGACAGTTTCTGTTATGGCTTGTTACCAGTCTGGCTTTCGAAAGGGCCACTCCATGGACACTGTGCTCACCGACCTGATAAATAACATCGCCATCCACTTCAGTGTGGGCAGGTCGGTGGGTGCAGTGTTCATGGATCTCTCCAAGGCCTTCAACACTATAGATCATGGAATACTGTTTGACAGAATGCTGGGGTTGGGGATATATAATGAAATTCTCCTCTGGCTTCAGTCATATTTAATTGAAAGAGTCCAGCAAGTGCAGATTGGAGAAATTCTGTCAAAACCATTTCCCATTAAAAGAGGAGTCCCTTGAGGCTCGATTTTGGGCCCCTTATTTATAATGTATGTGAATGAGCTACCAAAGGTGGTAGAATACACTGCTCTGAGAATGTACGCAGACGATACAGTCTTATTGGCCCATGGATATTCAATCCAGGCGATGGAGAAATATCTCCAAAAAAGTTTAGTAAGATGGAGACATGGTTGTGTCAGTCAAAACTTGTTTTAAACAGTAAAAAAAACAAATTCTATGGTTTTCCCGAGTAAAGGGAAAGTCACCAGCACTCATTCTAAAATGTTTATAAAAATGGTAAAAAATTAAATATTAAATTAGGTTGAGCTCTGCAGGTACCTGGGGGTCTTTGTGGACCAAAATTTAAAATGTGATATTCATATAGATGATTTAGTAAGTAAAACCAATAACAAATTAGGTTATTTGTTCAGCGGTCAAAATATTGTTTAAACTAGAAAATGAATGGGGATAGTACAAATCAACTGATTATACCCTGTATTGAATATGGAATCCATGTCCATGGCATGGCTAGTAAGACAAATTTAAGAGCTGTTGAAGTGCTATATAATAATTTAGCTAGATTTGTATTAAATTGTGAGTATTATACTCATCACTGTGATATGTTTATGCTACCACAATGGCCCCATCTAGAGCAAAAAATAGAACATAAATGGTTAGAACAGATTCATGGAGTGATACATAATCAGAACCCTAGGGACCTTGTAGACAAAATGTCATACTTGACATATAGACATAACCATACTCTTAGAGGTAATGGGGGAAATAAATTTGTTATACCCAACTTACATAATAGATTTGGTGACATGATCTTCGGAACAAAAGTTATCAAATTGTGGGCCCCAATTGATCAAGAGAAAAAACAAATCCAACAAACAAAACATTTTATGAAAGTTTTTGGTTGTGACGTAGCAATGAAATGCTTGTGTAATGGCTGAAGTGTTTATACACGGATGGACTGATTAATATGTGCATGACGAGTGCAGTGAAGCTTTCTTAAACCTTAGGATACAGTGAACTTCAAAGTTTTTAGATAATATATGTATTTTATATTTAGTATTGACTTTGACCTGAGTGAGTGTAATTATGTGGTGAATGGTGAATCAAACTTAATAACTGTTCCAAGTATTGCTGCCATGATCTATGTAGCATAAGTTTGATTTTTGTGCAATATGTGTAAAATTTTATATGTAAATGTTACAGGTCCATCTTGAAAAAGGGTCATCGACCCAATGATGTTTAACACTGCTACCTGTATAAAAATAAACTTTTTTACTACTACTATCATGATCATGGCTTTCTCTGCTCTAGAAGAGGACTCCCCCATCATCTCTGTTAGCCCAGTAACTGTTCTTCCATCTGTATCCTCATTGCAAACTCATTTTATCCTCTCTGTTTCTTGGATGGATTTACACCTAGCTTTAAGAGTTATTTGCGTCAGAAATGTTTGTCAGAGATGAAGCCGCCTCATTTGGGAGATCATGCTCGCTTGTTGCCTCAGTCAACTGTTTAGGTTTAAAAAAATGATTTCCCCATGTCTGTTCTAATCTTGGCTTTCCCATCATGCACAGCAACATTTTGACAGCTGTTGCTCTGTTTAAATGTGCGCCCAAATTATTTTTTTTTCAACTTTGTCACCCACTGTTTGTAGGGCTCAGTGGTGGTTGTACCAACCATCCGCACTGCTCCCTCAGCTATCAGGGATCATGCTGCATGGCAGTGGGGGCTTTTAACCTTTGTTTTCCCCGAAGCCCCACCCCTAAGGACACTAGCACAAAGGCTGGAGGTTTAGGCTCTAGACGTATTGATGCATCTCACAGTCAAGCACCCAACAGCGCCCTCCCCTCACCACATACCTGTAGTCCAAGCCACCGCTTGTGCATCCACCCGTGACAAGAACAGAGTGGTGTGACAACCCTCGCCCCCACAGAGGAGGAGAGCATCCCGTTCAAACTTCTAGGCCGGCCAGCCTCCAATGACCCAGACTTGTTCCCGGATGAACGAGCTACCGCTGCGTCAACAGGTCGGCCTCACCAAGATGATTTTTAAAAGATAAAATATTGTATAATAAAAAAGGCCTGAAGCAGGAGTTCAGAGAAGTGCATCTGTTCTCGCTGACAGCTAGCTCAGGCCCCGCCCCAGACATTTTTTTATTTAATGAAGTTTTTTGAGCTCCTCGTGCCGTCCAGTTCCCTTCAGCTCTCTGGCCACCCAGTTCCTTCACCCACCATCTCAGGGACTTATCTAGACTGAAGATCCCCCATGCATTGCTCCCGCCATGGTGGGGGAACAGGGAAGGGACTTCCTTTCCTCCCCCACCAACCCCTAGAGACACTCATTCAGATGTGATCCAGGGCCCTGTCGGTGGTGCAAGGCCTGTGATGGCCGGATGCTTCATTCTGCCATCAATCCTTTTTCTTCCTGGTTTTACTCCCAGCTGATGTACACGCATGCTGCTGGCCATCTCCTTTGTGTCAAACATGCTGTCCTGCCACCTAACTTCCACTTTGTAGCAGTCTAGAAGTGGGGTGACTAGCCCTCCCATCCTGGGAGAGGAGAGCAGTTTCTCGGAAGCTTGGTTCTCTTCCCCCCGCCTCACTGACCCCCATGCAACCCAAGTGTGCTCCCGAACGCAGGTCGCTGGCATGACAGGCAAGTAGCTCTACTGCCAAGCCAAGGGGTTATCCTGGAAAGTGTTTGTAACATGTGAACAAGGAACCAAATTGTACAGTCAAATGTTTCTAAAATTGGGCTGAGGTGCTTGCACATGTGAGCATAGACTGACCTACAAATGGCTGTGTCAGTCAGTAGAATTAAACCCCTCTCCCAAGGAGTGAAAGCAGAACACATTATCTACAACACATAGTAATATATGGCACTATGCACAGAGGTGCCATGGGCATCACGCAATGCATAACCCGGTTGGGCAGGGCTATACACACCTCCTGAAGTGTAGGTGGCCGTATGCCACATACACAACAGGCAGTCCCACTGCACGCAGGGGCCAGACGCACAACTACACACTGTCTCGCAGACCACAGGTAAAGGGGACATCTCCTTGAATGCAGTATTGCATCTTGTAAGCACAACAGCATGGACTGCTGTGAATGACCGTGGAGCACACCAGGGACTATGCGGCACAAACATAACCATAGCTACAGTTTTGCACCCTCACCCATCCCCAGAATAAAGACAGGACATGAAAAGGCAGTTCAAAGCTTTTAGAACATGAGCACTGTAGTACAGGCAGGGAAGGACAAACAGAAACTCGGCATAAAGGAAACAGATTGCGAAACCAAATAGCGACTGCTAGGGATGTCATGTTAATACAATATCATTGTGAAAAACAGTTTCTAGGGACGTGGATATGTTGTTCAGTCCACACTGTCTGGCAGGTTCCTTGCTGCTTTAAATCTTGCCGGAAGGTCTTCAAGCTGGCTCCTTCCACCCACCCGGGTGGTAAAACTTTCGGCTCCGCCCCATGACGCCAGATCTTCCTTACTGCTTGGAAGCTCAGGTTCCCTCCTTAGCACTCTGCATTTTAGGCTTGGATCCTCACTCTTCGGTCAAGCTGAAACTCATTCTTAAGTTTAAAAGACTTCGGTCTTCCTTTTCCCTCGCAGTTGCGATGGACAAATCGACTCCCGGATTTCGTCTGTGCCCCTGTGGGCAGAAGATGTCCCGGACCGAGCCACACTCCACTTGCGTTTATTGCCTTGGACTTGGCCATGACTCACAGGTTTGTGAGTTATGCAAATCCTGTTCGGCTTCGGTCTTGGAGGACCGCGCTGTCTGATTGCTGTTGGGGCGATCTGAGAAATGTTATCCTCCTGTAAAGTCGAAGGAGGCTCATTGGGCGGTGTCCACGGCTGCGGGCTCTGCTGAATAGCTGGAGCAGATGATCGCCCTTGAGGAGGAGGAGATGGCCCAGGCCGCATCATCATCATCCTCGGTTGCGGCATTTATCCCGCTCTCCTTGGGCTCCTCCTGCACAGCTTCTTTTAAGGAGCTTTGCCAGTCCCTTTCCACCAAGGGAGAAGAGCCTTCAGGACATTCCTCTCGTCCAAAAAGAAGGACTGAGGCAGTCCCACCGACGCTGGCCGGGCGGGAGAAGTCCCTTCCCCGGATAGTCGACACTTGACTTCGGTCAAGGTTGCAGCTAAGGCAGCTGGCTTCGCGGTTTTCCCGTCAGGTCAGCCAACCGAGACAACTGTCAACACAGTCGAGATTGTTCTCGACCCGTCGGATGGTTTGTCTACTGGAGAAGCCGACAACCCTTCTTCACTGGTTACCCCGGTGGAAACTGAGGACTTGCCTGTGCCGGAGTCCCCAGTTAAGGTCCCTGAACTGAGGGAGGAGCGTGTTTCCCCCGAGCAGTCTCAGACCCACCCTCGGAATCCCCAAAGGTCTCGGTCTTGGACCTCTTCCAGGTCCAGCCGGTCCCGCCAACGTCGGCGGTGCCGCTCATCCTCGTCGTCCTCTTTGGAGGATAGGCTCTGGCTCAAGTTGCTTCGGCACTACAAGGATTTAATGTGGCAGCAGCTCTTATTGTCCAGGAATAAGCTGACTCCGTCGCCTTCTCCGGCCATTAAGTGGCTGTCACTGGAGCGGCTGAAACAATGCCTTGTAGTAGTCGAGGAGACGAAGCCAGCACCGGTTGTTCGTCCGAAACTGGCTGCGCCACCCATTGTGGTGGAACCTCCGCCTCCACAACAGAAAACTGGGGCCCCGACCAAGGATTCTCGGTCGGTTCAGGGTTTGCCCCATAGGTTGTCGGTCACCCTCACTCCCGATCTACCTCGGCAGGTGGAGGGTGGCTCAGGGCTTCGGCAGCTGTTTGCAGACTCCTTGGAGTCTGACGATGACTCCTTCTTGTTCTCCAGGCCACTTGACTTGGAGTCCACTGGGGGTCAGTCAGTGGCCGAGAGCCCATCCTCGTTCCTTGGAATGCTTCGACTCATTTCAGAGTCCACTGGGATGAAGCTCAAACCCGTTTCAAAATGGGCCAAGTATCCCCTCACAGAGATACCGGACCGAGGGGATTCCCCTACGGAGGCCTTCCTGGTGGCCGAAGCCATTGTTGGCCTGGCCCTGGAGCTATGGCAGCAGCCAGCTTCTTGTCCAGCACCTTCAGCCAGGATGGCTCGGAAGTATGCTGTCTGTACCGGTTCACTCTCCGGTTTCTCTGAGCACCCCTCTGCAGAAGGGTTAGTAACTGACAGCGTTTTCCGGCGTTCCGGGAACGCTCAGGATGTGGACAAGCCACCCGATAAGGAGTCCAAGAAATTGGACTACTCTGGGCGGAAAGTCTATGCTGCTTCCTCCCTAGGCCTTTGTCAGGCTAGCTCGGCCGTCCTGATGGCACACTTTTCACACGCCCCTTTGGGCTTCCTGGATGAGGTGATTCCTCATCTCCCGGCTGACCTTCAAACGATGGTCAAGCAGGTGCGGGATCAGGGAAGGGTGGTGGCCAAACAGCAGCTCCAAACTTCCTTGGACATCACTGACTCGTGTGCCAGGTCAGTAGCGGCTGCAGTGGCTGTGCACTGCAGAGCTTGGTTGCGGATCTCCACCTTTACGTCGGGTACCCAGCACAAGCTGGTAGATGTTCCCTTCCTGGGTACCGACTTGTTCAGTTCCGGGGTGGAGGGTCATCTTCAACGGATCAAGAAGTCCAGCACCACCTTGGACTCGGTCACATCTGCCCAGAAGGACAGAGGCTGCCAGCAGTAGCGTAAGCCCTTTTGTCCTTCAGCCCCTGCAGCACGTCTGGCCCAGCAACACCAGCATCAGGGCCAGCAGGCTCTCACTTGGCACCCCAAAGCCAAGCCTGCTGCTTCCTCCAGCAGGAAGCCAGGAGGGAAAGGTCCAGGTGGCTCCTTGGCTGGTCCTTCCTCCAAGCCTGCACAGTGACGGGTTGAGGGGTGTCACCCCCAACCTTGTGACTCTTCCCCGGGTTCCCCCTGTGGGGGGACGGCTCCGCCACTTCCTTTCTGCCTGGTCTGATATCACCACGGACTGCTGGGTGTTGAAAGTGGTAGGCAGGGGTCTGCCTCTGGAATTCGAGCAGTCCCCACCATGTCGAGCCGGCGTCCCACGGGGGGGCTACGGGTTCCGCAGCCTGTCTGTGGGCTTGTCGAGCCGACGTTGCCCTGCTCCTCCAGAAGGAGGTGATCAGGGAGGTGGTGGATCCTCCTCCAGACCCAGGGTTTGTGTCCAGGTACTTCCTGGTCCCAAAACGGATGGGAGGCTGGTGCCCCATTCTAGACCTACGTGACCTGAACAAGTTCCTAAGGCCTTGTACCTTCAGGATGGTCACTCTGGCTCAGATCATCCCATCCTTAGAACGAGGCGTGTGGTTCTGTTCTCTGGACCTCCAGGAAGTGTTCTTTCACGTCCCAATCTGTCCGTCTCTCCAGCGATTCCTCCACTTCAGGGCAGAGGGATCCCTTTACGAGTTCCGGGCCATGCCTTCGGCCTCTCTCTAGCTCCCAGGGTCTTCATCAAATGCATGGCAGTGGTGACAACATTCTCTCTGCGCCAAGGGTCCAGATGTACCCTTACCTGGATGACTGGCTGATTGCAGCCCCTCAAGGTGCAGGTGGGGCGGTCCAGGGATCTGGCCTCCAGGTCTGCTCTCAGATTGGCCTCCCCATCCACGAGGCCAAATCGGAACTCGTGTCATCGCAGGTGATTCAGTTCATCGGGGCAGAGCTCTACTCTCTTAGAGCCAGAGCACGGCTCCCGGCAGACAGGGCCGAGGTCCTTTCCTCCTTTGCCCAGTCATTTCTGGTTGGGCAACTACGCCCTGCCTGGGACTTCCTGCACCTCCTGGGCCTCATGGTGGCCTGCACCAGCGTGGTCCGTTGGGCCCGCTGGCACATGCGTCTCCTGCAATGGGGACTGGCCCACCAGTGGTCATAGTGCTCCGGTCCTCTGGACCAGCTAGTGACAGTGACCCAGGAGATGTGGAATGGCCTCCAGTGGTGGCTCATTCCAGCTCATCTGCAGGAGGGTATCCCGTTTGTCTGCCCAGAGCCAACGGTCACTCTGACGACTGACGCCTCTCTGATGGGTTGGGGTGCCCATCTGGGAGAGCTCAAAGCGCACGGCCACTGGTCCCCTCAGGAGTCTCGATGCCACATCAACCTGGTGGAACTTCAAGCGGTCCGACTAGCCCTCGAGTGGTCCAGGTCCAGACGGACAACACCATGACCATGTACTACCTAAACCGTCAGGACTGGATGCACTCCTTGCCTCTGTGCAAGGAGGCTCTCCACACTTGGTCTTTTGTGAGCTGACTGGAGGCGAATCTCCTAGCCATCCATGTGGCAGGAGCCTCCAACCCTCTGGCCGATGCCCTCAGCTGGATAGGTGCTGCATCTCACGAGTGGTTTCTCCTGCCGGAAGTAGTACAAGATCTGTTCTCCCTCTGGGGCACTCCTCAGGCAGACCTCTTTGGCTCCAGGGAGAATGCGAAGCTGAGGCTGTTTCATGCCGGCCCCCTCAGCAGGGCTCGCTGCAGGGGGATGCTTTCTCGAGGCCGTGGACCCCGGGCCTCTTCTATGCCTTCCCTCCATTTCACTTGATCCACAAGGTGCTTCTCAAGGCGAAGAGGGACAAGGCGCAGGTGATTCTAGTAGCCCCAGACTGGCCCCGCCAGTTCTGGTATCCAGATCTCCTCAGCCTCAGCTCCAGGCTCCCGAGGCGGCTTCCAGCCCGCCCAGACCTGATCTCAGTCAACAAGGGGAAGGTACTCCACCCTTACCTTCAATCCCTGCACTTGACGGCCTGGGTCCTGAGCGGCTAGAGTTCCAGGCCTTGGGTCTTTCCGACGAGGTCCTCAACGCTGTTGAGGCAACCTGTAAGGAGTCAACCAGAAAATGCTATGCCTTCAGATGGAAGAGATTCTCCATTTGGTGTCAGGATAAGGGGTTGGACCCTTCCTCCTGTTCTATGGCTAGCATCCTGGACTACCTGTGGTCCCTTTCTCAGCTAGGGCTTCGGTCGATGACCCTTAAAGTGCACCTGGCAGCCATCTCTGCTTATCGGTGCGCGGGCGGGGAAGCAGTCGGTGATGCAGGAGAAGGTGGTCGGGCGCTTTTTCAAAGACCTTAATCACATATTTCCTTCGGTGTGAGAACCTCCACCTCCATGAGATCTACTGCTGGTATTGGCTAACCTCATGGGCAAGCCATTCGAACCGATGCACAGGTGTGACATCTGTCACCTGTTGTGGAAGACCACCTTCTTGGTGGCTATCATGTCAGCCAGAAGGATAGGAGAGCTCCAGGCACTTTCCATTGAGTCTCCTTATCTGGTCTTCCACAGGGACAAGGTTGTCCTGCGCCCCCACCCGAAATTCCTTCTGAAGGTGGTGTTGGAATTTCACCTTAACCAGGTGTTGACTCTGCCGGTGTGCTACCCTAATCACACCACAGAGGCCGAATATAGGTTCCATACTCTGGACCCTAGAAGAGCGCTCTCTTATTTTAAGGAGCAGATGGCTGAAGTTCAGGGAGAGGTTCGCCAGCTGTTTGTCACCTACGCTGAAGCCGCACCTGGCAGACCAGCAGCCAAGTGGACAATAGGCAGGTGAGTCACCTCCTGCATAGATCTCTGCTATAGGTTGGTGGACATGGAGCCTCCCAAAGGGATAAGAGCTCATTCTACCCGCCATACCGCTGCTTCGGTGGCTGCTGCCAGGGACGTCCCTATCCAGGAAATCTGCAGGGCTGCTACCTGGAAGTCAGCACACACCTTCATTACCCACTACCACATCGACCTTGAGTCACGCCGGGATGCTGGTTTTGGGACCTCGGTTCTCCAGTCCTTATTTCCCAAGTAGGGGGTGCGCGCCTTGCCGCCCTCCTCCTGGAGAATTGCTAGGAGTCTGCCAATAAGTGTGGATTGAATAACATATCCACGTCCCTAGAAATACAGGTTACTCACCTGTAACAGGAGTTCTAGGAGTGGTATATGTTGTTCATCCACACAACCCACCCGACATCCATGGCTTCGACGTGCAACCTGGCTTCCAGCGGGCTAGATCTGGTGTCATGGGGCAGAGCCGAGAGTTTTACCACACTGGTGGGTGGGAGGAGCCAGCTTGAAGACCTTTGGGCAAGGAACCTGCTAGATAGAGTGGATGAACAACATATACCACTCCTAGAACTCCTGTTACAGGTGAGTAACCTGTATATTTTGTTTATCGTGCAGCACAATATGCATTGACAAAACATCCTAACTTGCTGCCTCAGCAGTGTATCCCTCTCCAGGTGCAGCCATAATCCCAGTTCTCTCCCCCCCTTCCCCCCATCCTCTATCCAGATTTTTGCTATTTTTCCTAAAATCAGAAATGCCACAGATTATCATGGTAATCAATTTATCCAGATAGTTTTGTACACAAGTATCTTGATACTGAAAATGTTATATCGTGACATCTGTAGCAAGCGTAAATAAAAGTCATGTCAGCCTTGGCCCGAGGAATACACATAGTGCCAGTAGTCAGGTAATCCTAGATGCAGTACAGAGTGGGTTCCTGACTCAGACTATCACTGAACCCACCAGGGAGGGGGACAATCCTTGATTTAGTGCTCACAAATGGGGAGCACGTACAAGAGATAACGGTCAAGGAGCCCCAGAGTGGTAGCGACCATAGCACAGTGTGGTTCAGGTTGGATATGAGCATGAAAAGCATCTCCACTTAAACCCAAATCCTGGCTCTCAGGAGGGTGAACTTCAGGAAGATGGGCGAGATGCTAAGGAGGTACCCGGCGAACATCAGATTGGATATGTGGGTGGACCAAAAATGGACCATCACCTAAGGGGGAATACTGGCTGCCACAGCGGAGTGTGTTAGGCTCAAGGGGAAGAACTTGGAGGGCCAAAGCACCCAGCTGGTTCAGCTTTGAGGCTGTCTGAGCAGTGAGGGACAAGAGGACAGTCTACAGGAGATACAGGAAGACTGAGAGTGAGATGGATAAGGAAAACTGTCTGAAGTTGGGCAAGGTGGCAAGCAAGGAAGTGCGGCAGGCTAAGGCACAAAAAGAACTCCGAATAGCTGAGGGAGTGAAAAAGGGGGAGAAGGCCTTTACGCATAGACTGGCCACCTATGCAAATAATGTTATTTGTGTTTTTGTCTTTTGTGTATTTCTGGTTAACTGGTATAATATTTTCCAGATTACAAAGCAAGGTTGTAAGTTAAATAGGTATGGTCCCTTTAAGTGGCCTTAATGAGACAGGACAATTCAAAAACTCCTTTCTTTGCTTAAAATAAGAGTTTTTCGCCAAGATTTCATTGTTTTACTCCAATAAAGGCTTGTTCCTTATATTTAGATACCCCAGGAATTGCGCTGAGTAAGCGCTCGCCCGCTGACAGTTGAATTACGAGCTGCATGAGCTGTGCAGGTGCTCAGCGAACGCTTTAAAAAAGCTGTTCTAACTTTGAACTCAATAGAGAGACAGTTCAACTGTTACCTGCTTAAAAGAATATGTTATTTATCCGTAGGTAAGATTTATGCAGTTCTGACCCTTTTTCAGTGTGGGCAGTCGAGAGCTGAAACTGCCAATACGGACATTGTTTTCTGAACTTCTTTTAGTATTACAACTGGGAACTGTTTTCTTTTTACAACCCCGTACTTTGTAAACGTTTCCTGTAGTTTTTTTTTCTCTAAAGGAAATTAGGCTATAGTTCTTTATAACAGTAATAAACAGAAAGCCATGAAGTTGTTGTAATACCTGAAAGAAAATGTAGCAGCTAGTGAAGGACTGTAGTGTGTTCCTTCTCTCTAGGAGCCGGCTGGCCATACTGCTAGTACTCTTATACTTAGGAGGGTGGGGCTTACTGTGCAAACCTAATGTAAAAACTTCTAAACTAAATACTAATACTGCCATTATATATATTTACATTTGTAATGTGTTTCAATGCATTGCCTTATGTTCGGAATGTATAAATAATTATTTTATCCAAGAAATGATCCAATTCAGTTGATTGATGGATCTTTCAGCCAATGGATGACTAGTATAGGGTATATATAGCCAGCAGTTCAAGTAGAACATCAGTAGCAGTCAGGATAGTAAAGTGAATACATCTGAACTAGTGCTCTAGTTAAAGACGTAAAGACTGCTATTCATGGTTTGTGCCTTTATGCCTGTTATATTTTGTCATTTAATTTGTCAGAATAAGTTCGCCTTGTTTTATTTTGAAACTTTGTCTGGAAGTACTACAAATAAAATTCTTAAAGTCACTGAAGATTACAGCCTGCATTGAAGTTCTTCTGTGTACCAGCTATTTCCCTCCACACTGTCACTGGGTGGAGGACCTTGTGTTGCGGGTCTTAGCAGATGCCTACCCCCTCCCCCCACCTGGAGGACAGGCACATTGTTATGCCAGTGCTGAGCAGGTCCTGTTTGTCATGGGCGATGGGGAGTCTGCGATGGCGGGTCTGGGGACGTGGGCCCAGTGGGAGGGTCAGGCACATTCCCCTGTTTTTCTGGGTGCTGTGGTGATGTGGGACTGTGTCTGACATGGGGCGGTTGCAGTGAGGTGGGCGGTGTAGGGCAAAGTCTGCCACCTCTTCCGGCCTGTGTTGCGAGGTGCTCCTTGCAGAGCTCCTGCACCTCCACTGCCAGGGCATGGAGCTTGCCATTGTTTTCCCTGCTGGCCTATAGTGTGTCCTTCTCCAGCTGCCTCACCTTGGGCAAGTGCCTGCTGGGTAGGTATGCTGGAGCGCTACACCTCCTGTACAGGCCAGTCCTGTCTGAGGAACCCTCCTCTTCACTGCCCGGGATAGTGTCACTGTTTACCTTGCACAGTGACAGAGTTGCTGGGTGCCTCCACTGTTGTGTACTGCCCAGCTGGGAGGCACTGTTGAGGGTGGGGTTGTCCATGCATGTGGTGGTGTTGGGTGTCTGTGGCATATGACCCTACCCTTCCATGTCTGTGCCCTCCTGTGGCACATCTGGAGCATGGGGCTCTGAGACCGTGGATCTGAAGAGTGGTGGGTGCTCTACATGGTGGTCAGTGACTAGGAGCCCTGTGGTTTGGCTGGTATGTCCTTCGTTACAATGCTTTCATCTTCCTCCTCCTTCTGCTGGTCATTCCCTACGCTTGCATTGATGGCATCTGTGGGGGAGATACTTGTGGTTAGTGGATGTCATGGTGACTGTGGCTGTCATTTTTGTGCACCATCAGGTAATTTGCCATCATAAGTCTGCAGGGTACTGCCCTAGTCAGCAGTGTCCAGCAGGACAACAGTGTGGACATTGGTCGCCTTGGTCATGACATCCTCCTCCTGTTTCAGTGACGACACTGGCAGATCCACTGCAGGGGTACAGGGGATGCCATAGTAGCACTGGTACATTACTATGCCATACTAGTGCCAAGATATTTTATTCTTACAGCAGGGAGCTTATGCCCAAGTAGCAAACAAAATGAATTGTGCGAGTTGTTGGAGCTGGTGCTGTCTTGGGATGGTTCAACCAAACACAACTGCAAAACAAAAAAAGAAAGAGAGAAAGAGAGCTCTGTAGGAGTCCAAAACCACACTGAAGCAGCTTACACAGCAGTCTTGGTTGATAATGCATTGCACGTTTGTGTGCTGTGAGGTTAAGTCAGGAAATGCGAAAAGTCTACATTAGGGTAAGTTTCTGCATTTTGTCTCAACAGGCGAAGGTCTAACTTCATACAGAGCATGCCGCTCCTGGTAGGGAGGAAACACAAGGAGAGCAGATGATCATGAGCTGTTCAAGCTTTGCTAACACGCCTTTTACATCACTGGGTCCCTTACTGGCAGTGTCACAATGTTATAGCATGAGGAAGCTAAGGATGTGTCATTGTAGCCCTGTTAACCTCGGTGGAGTCTGCTGTTTCTGAAGACAGACATCCACTGCACAGGGAAATTAGGATGTGGTTCAAAGGGGAAAAGTATGTGGACAGAAAATATAGTTAGAAAGTTAGATTTGTTGATTTAACCTGCTAACATGCTGATTATAGTATGTTAAAGTGAACTGTGGTCACTCAGATCTGTATCTGTAGCCTTTGGCTTCTGCTCTTAATGTGTTCTGGGGTACACCAGATCATTTAAACTTAAGAAAGAAAAAAAAACAGGGTGTCCTCAGTCCAATAGCTCTGAAATTGTGTGTCAACTTGGGTGTCCCTCTCTGGGATCAGCAACGGCAGTAAGGGGCAGTTGTGGTACAGTGGCCAGCTGCTTTTCTACTGGTGGGGAGGGATGGCGTGTGGCGTGTGCGTCCAGCACCTGCATACTCCTTGCCCGATGACTACAGAGCGGCATTGATGTCGGCTGTAAAGGCAGTTAAGTTAAATTTCCTAATTCTGCTTTAGAATTGTCTTGTTACTGGCTTTCTAGGCACTATGAGCATTTGGAAGAGCTCTATATACGTAAAGGATCGTTCATTCATTCCCTCCCAGCTGGAGGAACAAGTTCTGATATGGATTATTGGCAATGATAATTTCAACACAAATAATGCTCTTTTTTGTTTGCTGCCTGTGTAACTTGATTCATGTTGATGCTTAATGGCTTAATGTTGTTTGTAATTTGTTTGACTTGGCTACCTTTGACAAAAATGGCCTTTGAGCTCAAAGGTCTTCCAGCAGACAATAAATTAATAAGAATAGAATAAAGAAATAGTGCGGATACTTAGGACTGAGGACAAGGGAGGAAGTGTTTTGTGTGTATATGTGAGAAAAAGGCGACTAATACAAAAAGATTTATTTTGATTTTGTTTTTTTATTCAACTTTATAATTTTCAAAGGAAAGAACTATATTTTCATTTTGAAACAGCTGTACAAATTCTATTTATAGCAATCACTGGATCACTAAGGCTACAGTAAAGTCATTTCCTGCATCTTTAGTTTTGTGTTGATACTTTGCAGGTGGTGGCAGTAAACAGGGCACAGCTGGGCCTCTGAGTCCCTTACCTTGCTCC
This sequence comes from Neoceratodus forsteri, assembly GCA_016271365.2. Lineage (NCBI taxonomy): Eukaryota > Metazoa > Chordata > Ceratodontiformes > Ceratodontidae > Neoceratodus > Neoceratodus forsteri. The sequence continues at coordinate 1,315,771,140 of CM057455.1, read as the reverse complement.
ATCCACATTATGAGGGGTAATGTTCCACATGGGTCCTCTCTGACTTCTGAGACCACCCTAACCTGCTCTTCTCCATCCCTTAGGGACTGTCCATTGAGGAGGTGGAGGCCCTTTGTAAGGATAGACTCAGCAGTTAAAAAAAGAAGCCAGTATGCAATGCACTTACTGTGGTTTATGCATGTTGATGAGCACCTATACTGCTGTGCCTCCAACTTTCTTTCAGTGCCCTTCCTGTCCTCCAGCAAGTATATTTAGACTGTCTGCTGTAGTCTCTTCTGCTTGGTCCTCCCATATTTACCCTGAATCGTTCTTGCTGACTTCAGTTAAATAGTTTGTAGCCACTCTTTATCCTTTTCAGATGAGCATTCCAGAACTCCACGTAATACTCCATGTGTGGCCTAACCAAGGACCTGTACAGTGACAAAGCTCCCTCTTGTTTGTGACTACTAAAATCTCTATTGATAGCCCAGTTTTTTTATTTGCTTTTTCCATATGCTGTCCTGAATTGAGAGGAGGATTTCAAACTGCTGTGTATTATAACCCCAGAGTCCTTTTTCTCTTATGAATGCTATACAGTACTATTACTCCAGTGATGTTGTAGTCTGTCCTACAGAGTTTTTCTGCCAATATGCATCACCAGACTATCGCTCCAGACTTTCTGCACCTCTCGTTATGCTGTTCATCTCCTCCTCATTGTCAAACCTCCTGCAGTGTTTCGTGTTATCTGTGAATATACTCATTTTACCATGTAATCCCCTCTCACTGTCACTAAAATGCCCACTGAAAAGCAGTAGTCCCAGGACGGAAGCCTGGGACACTCCTCTTGTGACTTTCCTGACATCAGAGAATTTATCATCATAGTATTTACAGATAAAATATAGGCCAGGGCCTCTCAAGTTTATCTGCCACCAGCTCAGTGGATATTATTACTGTTGTTCTCGATGAATATATCAAACTTATTTTTAAAGCTCTGTAGGAAGTCGCAGTCTACCATCTCGCTTGGCAATCTGTTCAAGCTTCAACCACTCTCTGGGTGAAACAGTACCCTCTCTTTGCTGTCCTGTAAAAATCCGCCTTTAGTTGAGATTTGTGACCTCTTAAATTTGTATCACCTTCCTTCTTGTGAATGCATAAACAGTCAAATTGATCTCTATCACTCATCGCCTTGTATATAAGAATCGTGTCCCCCTTACTCTCCTCTCTCTATGGGAAAAACTTCAGTTCTTTCAAGCTGTTCTGACAATCTATCACTCTGATCTCGTAGATCATCCAGATTGCCCTCCACTGCACTGTTTCTGGTCTAACCACATCTGCTTATTTATATGGGCACTATGACTGAACATTGTACTGCAGGTGGGGCCTCACCAAAGATTTAAACAGTGGCAGCATCACTTCCCTGTCGTTACTCACAAAGTTCTTTCTTCTACAAGATAGTAGTCTATTTCCCTTTTTAATAACACTATTGCACTGATCATCATTCTTTATATTATTTATTTATTTAGTTTTTGTTGACTGGGAAAGAAGGATTAGACAATTCTGCCTATTTTCTGTCTCGTTCCGGGGAGGGAATTACAGATGGACGCCAACTGACATTGAACCAGATTAAGCTGTTGATGGTATTTTTGGTGAATAGGGGAAGTTTGGCCAGGACACCAAGGAAATTCCCCTGCATGAAACTTTTAGTGTCCAGTGTCAGAATGCTATGAATACTGTATATCACAAGGATATGTTCCATTATCCATCATCTAAAAAATCTAAATGGTGG